>CM065809.1:13218643-14492143 GCA_033398695.1 Orobanche coerulescens
TGGCGTATTCATTTCTCATCTTCGTCGTCGGTAACCGATTAAAGGCGCCGAGGCATTCGTTGTATCATTGTTATCGATTGGCAGTTCTGAGGCAATTGAGGTATTGAATCATCCGTTGTATCATTGTTATCGATTAGCCGTTCTAAGGCAATCGAGGTATTGAATTGGGACTATCGAGGATAGTTCCCATCCTATCGTTGTTATCAATTGGCCATTCTAAGGTAATCGATGTATTGAATTGGGACTGTCGAGGACAGTGCCCATCCGTGCGTTAGTGTTGTCGTGTTGGCCGACTCAAAGCAGCACACTATCATTCTTGTGAACTCAGTAATCTTGGGATCATTGCTGTTCGTGATTAACTGTGTTTTGGAGGCTAGTCTCGGCTAGTGCTCGATGGGTAAGTTTGGGGCTTGAACCTTCGCGGTTGGTTTCCCAACACCTATAGCTCAGTAGGCCACGATCATGTTGATGATCTCATTATGGGTAAGTTTGGGTCTTGAACCATCGCGGTTGGTTTCCCAACACCTATAGTTCAGTTGGTCACGGTCACTTAGTGATCTCATTATGTGTAAGTTTGGGGCTTGAACCTTCGCGGTTGGTTTCCCAACACCTATAGTTCAGTAGGTCACGGACATAGGATGGTCTCATTGTGATACGGCTTCGTGTCGTGGCTTCGACCATTGTGATACGGCTCCGTGCCATGGCTTCGGGCTGTTTTGGCTTCGGGCCATTATGTTGATTGACAGTTTCGGTTGAGTAACTTTCAGGCCCTTGTGATGTCTTGGTATTTCATTGGAGCCTGCGGGCATTGTGATTCGTATTTATTTCAGCTCTGGTTTGGTTCATGTTCGTGTAATTCATTGTGGTGTTCTATATTTATGATTCGCCGTTGGGCACTTATGTTCTAACATGTTGAACAGGTATTAATAGTATGCCGTGGGCATAGTGTTTCACGAATGCTCGGTTCTTACCTTGGTTTGTGAGCATCTCGTATTACCATTGTTGTACCATTCATTCTGCCTTTGAATGCATATCATGTCATACATGTAATACCCGAGATCTTCATTCCGTTTCGTTGAATTTTCTTCGGTCGAACGGACTGTTGTCTTCCGCGTATTTGGAATCGCATGCTTGTATTGTGGTACGTTGAGTTTCGTAGCCTGATCGTTATATTTTTGGGATCATAGTCGGTGCGTTCGCATGATCGAGACGTCGTCGAGTATCGAGCCGGATGGTCGGGTGTTGGCTCGGTCGAGTTACGGCCGTAACGCCTGGCCGATTACGGCCGTAAGACTTCCGCACACCTTAGCCTGGGACACTCGATTACGGCCGTAAGGTTCATTAGGTTACGGCCGTAAGGACTCGTTACGGCCGCTAAGCACTGGCCGGTTACGGCCGTAGTGACTCGGCAGATTTCATTTAGTGGCCTGGGATGCTCGGTTACAGCCATAAGGTGTGATCGTTGCGTACGCAAGGCTTCGGCTATTGCATACGCTAACGTGCGTTGACCAGGTTACGGCCGTAATGAGCTGTCGGTTACGGCCGTAACTCTGTCGGCATATATAGGCATGGGCTTCGGTCAGACCTCATTTTTCACCCTTTTCTTCGTTTCTGTGGCGGCTGGTGACGAGAGACTCAGGAACTCGAGTTCTTGGCCGGTTCTAATCAATTCCAAGGCATTTTGGAAGATTCTTGTCAATTATATCATCATCCAATCCGTGTTCTTCATCGAGTCGAGGTATTTTCTTACTTAGAACCCTGTTTATATGATTTTTGGGGGTTTCTTCGTGATTCTTCGATTTAGTCCGTGGTTGATGAATTGATTATGGTATTCTTGTTGTCTTGGCCATAATCTTTGGACTTCGTGACTCGTTTATCGATTTTTACCAATAGAAACTTGATTTCTGATTTCCTTAAAGAACCCTCGGATACTTGTTGTTTTTCGGATTGATTCGGATGCCGTTTAGCGTTATTGATTCGTAGTGACATTATTTTTATAGTTTTCGTGGAGTTGTCGGGTTTTTGATCGATCTTGGAAGTTCGAGGGCTAACCGACCGTGTTTGTTCGTGGTTTCGTTGCTCGTGGTATCGAGGCAAGTATCTTGCCCATACGTTTCATGTTTCGTAGGCATAATGGTTGATAAATGATTTTATGCGAAATCCGAATATTTAATAAATGTTAAAAAGGATCGGTATGTTCTCGATAAATGTTGTCTTTCAACGATAATTCGTATACTTCGTGAATAGATGTGTTTTCGGAATATGTGTGTTATTTTCATATGTTAAAAGACGTTATGATCACATTTAGTGAATATAATAGACCGTAATCATTTGCCGAGGATTACATGTTGTTATGTGTACTTGTTCGGTAAGAACGTGACGTTGTGTGATTTTAGTTATTCTCCTTTGTAAGGAAGTTGTGATCCTTAGTGTTGTTTGGTATTGGTATTGGATTATCGTTGTGAGTGATTGTTTTAAGTGATATGCCTCCGGGTAAGATTGATGAATCTCCGGGATCCCTACTTGTTAGTATGGGTGGGGCGTGACCGTAGGGTTATCTAATTGGGTATGTCTTGCGGGGACTCCGAGGTTCGGGTCTTGCTAGCCCGATGCCGGGATAACTTGTGGGGTTATCCAATCCGGGTATGTCTTGCGGGGACTCTGAGGTTCGTGGCTTGTTAGCGCGATGCCGGGATAACTTATGGTTGTGGTTTGGTTGTATGTTGTACGTGTCGTGAGTTGTCCAATCGGGTATGTCTTGTGGAGGCTCCGAGGTTCGTAGCTTGTTAGTGCGAAGCCGGGATAACTATGAACATATGTGTTGTTATAGTTACGTGATTGTTATCACGGTAACATATGATTTGGTATGGTTTCCCATTGGGTTATTCATTCGGGTGTGTTCTGGGGAGCATCTGAGGTTCGTGGCTTGTTAGCACGAGATGCGAATAATCCTTGGAAATATGTTGTTATGGATGATTGGGTCGAGAACCCTATGTTTCGTAATTTGGGTCGTTGACCCCGTGTCTTGGTTATCGAAATTGTATTTTGGAAAATGATCTTTGGGCCATGTCCCTAAGTGGTTTTTGAAAGACTTGAGAATTCTTAACTCCAAATGTTTTCAAAACTCCCGAGATCTTTAAATGTTTTGTAAGACGTATATTGGGTTTACTTTCCCTCATTTCATGATTTGAACTGTCTTGATCAAATGATTTACCTCGGGAAGCGTATTTATGATTATTATATTCTTGGAGTATGTTGTGTATGGCTTGTATTCGTATTTTATACTTGCACTAGCAAAACAGTGGAGTTTTGCTAACCCCCGAGTATTCGGGGGTGGATGTCTGTATTGCGTCCACGTACTTGCAGGTTGCTGGGGAGCGAATCACAGGATCGGTACGAAGGGTGATGGAATACGACGATACTAATTACATAAAGACCAATCATAGAGCATTTTTGGATGGAGTTTTGTTGGTTATCTCTCCGATGTGTGATTATCCCGACGTATGGGAGCGTTATTGTATTCCTGCCCCTGCGTGGGTATGAATTCCGAGAAAGAGTCTTGTATGTAATGATGTGTGTGTTGTGACAAAAGACCAAATCGGTCTAATGATCCGTCATGTAACCATGTCGACATGTGTTGTGATGTATTGTTTTGTATTTAGCCTGGTAGATCCTCACAGAGAGGGTCTGCGGTGCTGTAATATTCCCGAGTGGTTTGTGGGTGTTACAGAATATGGTATCGGAGATTTAGGTTGAGGAAACCTAGGCTGTCGGGTTGAGTTGTGTGTTGTCGGGTCTTGTCAGATTTTGTCTGACTAAGTAGTGTCGCGGCGCGTCGTCTGAGTTGTAGGTCGTGATTAGTATCAAGGTGCAGCCATCATCTCCGTGCGATCTGTGGATGTAAGTCTCCCCACTATGTTGTGCCTCGTGTTGTGCGAGCTTGTACGATTTTTGTGTTATATGTGGAGTTTAAATGTGAATCGTGAATACGTACACCATGTTTGTTTGATTTTTGTAAATGTGCCGATGTATATGTGTATATGTATCCTTGTATAGATCGTTTTTACAGGAGTAATGTTTTGGTGTGGTTACGCAATGAAAGTTTATCAATGTGGTATTTTAAACTTAAATGTTTTGGAGGGTCACATAAATTTCCATTCTAAAACATCCTTCAAGAAGGAAAAAGGTTTGATTTTCGTATGATGACCTCGATACCGAAAATTTTGAGAATTCAAACTACATATTCTTTATTTTCATCTTGCATTGAAAATTTTCAAAATTTGATTTTTAAATACTCAAACGAGGTCTATCAAATTTTTTTTTTCTCGAGACGTGACTTTAGCTTTCAACTTTTCGGTTTCATGAATTTCGGCTAAAAAGGTATGTAGTGAGGATGTTATTGTAATACCCGTACTTTTATTGACTGTTTGACTTTGTCATCCTCCTTATTTTGTCGCTCTGTAAATGCTTGGAGATGTTGTTGATATTTTTATTGAGTTTCGTATCTCGTTTGGTTCTTGATCATGTCGTTTAGACCTTGCGGAAATGTTCTGTGCCAGAGATATAGCGTACGCTAGGCCTAGGCTAACGCACGCTAATTCTGCTTGATTAGCGCACGCTAGCTTTGAGCCGTAGCGCGCGCTAAGAGGATCAGTCAGGTCAGAACCAGTATTTGGATCGCTCTCGGGTGGCGGATTAACGCACGCTAGGAGTTTGTTAGCGCGCGCTATCCATGGATAGTAGCGCACGCTAACATCCATCCGTAGCGCACGCCACGGGCCGGCCGCCAGAGGCGGTGAGGTTGCCGTGTTTTCTCGACTATCGATAGCGTCTGGCCAGGCTTCGGCTAGCGCACGCTAAAGCTATTGCATAACGCACGCTAAACAATAGCGGTAGCGCACGCTAAGTTTTGAGCAGGCGAGACGGTAAGTTCTGGACTCCATCTTCGATGCCACATTTTGGGCTAGCGCACGCTAGGGACAGACGATTAGCGCACGCTAACGGGGCCGACAGAAGCCACTGGACTATCCGGTGACTTCGCTAGCGCACGCTAATGAAGGAGGCGTAGCGTGCGCTAGACTGGACAGATATATATATGGCAGTTGACTTTATTTTCGTCATTTCTCACCTTCTTCACTCCTCTTCGACGGGAATCACTCGGGAGAGGCGATCTTAGACAATTGGAAGCGATCTTCCTTCTAACAACAATATATTTGGTTGGAGAACAAGGATTTCTCAACATCTAATTCCTCCTAACGTCCGAATCAAGGTAAAAATCCTTAGAACCCTACCTTTTGGGAATTTTGGGGTTTTTCGTAGATTCGTCCGATTTACCCGCTTTGAAGCTTGAGAACTTTAAGATTATGATGTATCTATACCATATGCATGCTTTTCCTACGATTTTATGGTTTGGATTGTGCCGTTTTCGGACTTGTGAGATTTTGGATGATTTTCCAACCTCTAGTTGATTATCCGTATATCTTTATGAATCGTAGACGGGTTTCGGGGGTTTCTTCGTGTAATTTGAATATGGATAATTGATTATCATATTCCTTGCGAATCGTTTAGGTGCCGGAAGCGCGTTCTTGGACCTACCGAACTCATACCTTTTTCCATTCGAATTGTCGATGTCTCAAAGGCAAGTATATATTTATGAATGTGCATTCTCGACTTTGAAAGTATGAAATATTAATGGCATGATTATTTCTATCCACTCCGGGACGGGCCAATGGTCCTCCGAGGGTTTTGTAGCCTCTGGTGCAATTCCATGGATAATATGAATTAACCACTTTGGGGCGGGCCAATAGGTCCCCTAAGGGTTCCGTAGCCTCTGGTGCGGTTCCACGGTATTCATACATGCAATGATGACGGACGATATGAACGAACCACTTTGGGGCGGGCCGATAGGTCCCCTAAGGGTTCCGTAGCCTCTGGTGCGGTTCCACGGTATTCATATATCCCTTGATGCGATGCTATGAGATTTAGTTATTCCGGAATACTAGTCTTGAATTGATGAAGTGACGGTTACCTTTACTTTATTGTCGAGGAGTATTGTGTTTCATACTTGATATACTTGCACTAGCTATTCGACGGCTAACCCCTTTATGGGGGAAATACGTTTTGTGTATTTCAGGTTCCAGGAGAGCGGACAGGCAGGTATCGGGTCGGCATGAAGATGGTGGACAAGTGTGATACTGTGTCTTTCTTCTAGTTATGTTTGGAGTTTCCCATTCAGTGTTGTTGTATTGGATTGGCTATTGAATACTCGAGTATTGTTTTCCCTTTTCCTTGATGTTCCGGCCTGTGTTTGCCGAAGTATTGATTCGAGTTGTGATGTTTGTGAATACATTGGTTATGTTTTGAATACCTTTGTATTGTTCTTAATTCCATTGTGTGTAGACCTCCTCGGTCAAAATTTATAGTTCTGCGTATGTTTAGCCTTGTGGGTCCCACGGCGGGGCTTACGGCGCTGTAATATTCCCTGAATAACTTAGGGGTGTTACAGAATATGGTATCAGAGCTTAGGCCTATGGATACCTAGGCTGTCGGTCTTTTGGGTCGATCGAGTCGTTAATTGTCCGCAGTATCACTACTCTGCCATCATCACAGTGCGACCGGTACTTGTAAGACCTCTCACTCTTCTGGTGTTTCCTTATTCGTTTTGCTTCCTTTTATCGGTATTCTTGAGAATCGGACACTTTGATGAACCGTGATGGAATTGTGCTTACGTGACTTGTGTGTTCTTCAGTATGTCAGCTGGTAGGGGCCGTGGCCGTGGTCGTGGCCGTGGACGAGGAAGAGGTCGTGGTACGTCCGTTTCCATCAGTTCAGTTGCGGGGTCGACCAACCCCAGTTTGTCGAACTCGGTGCATCCCGACACCGAGAGTCAGCACGACCAGTCAAACGGTCAGGGGAACAACGCGGACGTTGGAGTGGCGAATGCACTTCAACAATTGGCTACTCAAATGACTATTTTGGCCCAAACTGTTCAGCTGAATAACCCGAACCCAAACACGGATGCCTTGCTTCAGAATGTAATCCGTATGCACCCTCCACGCTTGGCGGTGCTGCACTGCTAAGTCAGGAAGATTGGCTAGCAGAATTGGAGAAGATTTTCGAGGCAGTTGATTGCCCCGAGGTGAGGAAAGTACCGATTGCTCAGTATTTCCTCACTAAGGAGGCCGCTACTTGGTGGAAGGTCATCAAGCCACAAGATCGTATTGCCTCGTGGGATGAATTTAAGGAGCTCTTGGAGGCCGAGTTTTGTCCTTGGCCGGTACGAGAGAGCCGAATCCGAGCCTTCTTCGAGGCTAAACCACAAGATATTCCCGTTTCGCAGGTGATCGTGGAGTACAACCAACAATTGATCCATGTGAAGGATCAAGTGCGTAACGAGCGTGATAAGATCCGTTATTTTGATATGCGGATGAATTTGGACTTACGACGGTACATGGCCGGATTTGCTTGTACCACACTGAAAGAGTATCAGGACAGAGCTTTAGCCCATGATATGTTGAGCCCCGACAACGATACCGTGGAAGAATCAAGAAGCGTAAAGTAGCGGGAATTTTTCTAACTCTAAGAGTGGCAACTTTCGAAGTCACGCATAACTAACTGCTCACGGACAAATGTCACGTTCTAATAAAGGAAAGAGGGGTTACCGTCCTACTTCGGTACCACCAATCGCGGTGACTTGCTATAATTGTGGCCGTTCGTGCCACATTAATTTGGAATGCCACTTTCCACCATTGAAGTGTCACACGTGCGCATGATGGGACATAGAGCGGCTTATTGTTCCGAGCCGAATCGGACTTTGGACACTCGGGCTTCGCCCCACCGGTCAACCTCGGTAGAATTTCGGGGGCCGGGACAGGTCGAGAATCTTTGGAGGGGGAAACTCTAGCGTCGGTTCGGTGCAACCACGAGTTTATGAGATGCGTCGAAAGGCAGATTTAACCCGACGCTGCGGTGGCTTCAGTACCATTCATATCCTATCTCATCCAAATTGTACTTTTGATTCGGTGCTACACATTCTTTTATTTCTTTGGAGTGTGTACGCCGTTTGAATATAACTTGTCCTGATCGCTTGCGATCCCTTCATCGTGAGACTGCCTAGCGGGGATAGAATTGTGGGGAACCGGGAGATTAGAGATTTTCCGGTGATTATATCCGGTATGGATTGGTTATCGAATTTAATTGTAGTTGATATGGAAGGCGAGGACGTGATCCTCGGCGAGGATTGGCTTGATAGTCATCAAGCGATTATGAACTACCGTACCAAGGTTATCACCATGATGACTAAAGACGGATCTGAGTACTCATTTTTGGGGCGTAAGTCGGGACTATCCAAGTTACTTATCAGTGCCATGAAGGCCGTAAAACTTTTGAATAAAGGTTGTGCGGGCTATTGGTGTTATGCCTTGAAAACGGAAGGAAATGAAATCGATTTCTCTTCGATTCTGGTTGTTAGTGAGTACCCTGATGTGTTTCCGGATGACCTCCCGGGATTACCGCCAGATCGAGAGATAGAATTTACCGTGGACTTGGAGCCAGATGCGGCTCCGATTTCTAAAGCACCTTACCGGATGGCACCTTCCGAGATGTAAGAATTGAAGAATCAATTGGGAGAACTTCTGGAAAAAGGGTACATCAGACCGAGCGCTTTGCCTTGGGGCGCGCCTGTTCTTTTCGTGAGGAAGAAGGATGGTTCACTACGTTTGTGCATCGACTACCGCGAGCTGAACAAAGTAACCATCAAGAACAAGTACCCTCTACCTCGTATAGACGATTTATTTGATCAATTTCAAGGAGCTGCGGTTTTCTCGAAGATTGATTTAAGATCCGGGTATTATCAACTCAGGGTGAGGGAGTCCGACGTTCCGAAGACGGTGTTTCGGACGAGATATGGGCATTATGAATTTGTAGTTATGCCTTTGGGTTGACTAATGCGCCGGCGCTTTCATGCGCTTAATGAATAAAATATTCATCGAGTACCTCGACAGGTGTGTGGTCGTCTTTATTGACGACATCTTGATCTATTCTCGAGATAAGGAGGAACATGCCCGACACTTGCGTTTGATATTAGACATTTTGAGAACCGAGCATCTCTATGCGAAATTCTCGAAATGTGAGTTTTGGTTGGAAGAAGTTATGTTTCTCGGCCATGTGATTTCGGCCGAAGGAGTTCGTGTAGACCCGAGAAGATAGAGGCATAGATTGGGCACCGCCTAAGAATGTTAAGGAGGTTCGTAGCTTTTTGGGCCTTGCTGGGTATTACCGTCGGTTTGTCGAAGGGTTCTCGAAACTCGCTCGGCCGCTTACGAAATTACTCCAGAAGACCGAAAAGTTTGTTTGGACGGATGAGAGACAACAGAGCTTCGATGAACTGAAGAAACGTTTGACTTCAGCGCCGATTTTAACCTTACCACATGGTAGCGAGGGCTTTGCAGTTTATAGTGACGCTTCGGGTCAAGGCCTGGGCTGTGTGCTTATGCAGCATGATAAGACGATAGCTTTTGCGTCTCGACAATTAAAGCCTTATGAGATGAATTATCCTACTCACGATTTAGAGTTGGCCGCAATTGTCTTCGCACTCAAGATTTGGCGGCATTATTTGTATGGTTCACCGTGCCGGATTTATACCAATCACAAGAGCCTGAAATATATTTTCAGTCAGAAGGAGCTAAATATGAGACAGAGACGTTGGTTAGAGTTGATAAAGGATTATGATTTGGAAATTCTTTACCACCTCGGGAAAGCCAATGTCGTTGCGGATGCTTTGAGCCGCAAATCGGCGTCTCTTCAAATGCTCGAGGTTCTTACATCTCGCATTTAAAATTCGCCAGACTTAATTGAGCAAGGGATAGAAGTTTGGCTTCAACGAGTACGGGGACAAATTGTACTCTCGAAATTACTTCGTCTTTAGTTGATGACATCAAAGGGAAGCAGTGGAGTGACCCAATGATTTCTCAACTGAAGGAAGATGTAATTAAAGGAAAAGCTCCTGGATTTATGGTTCACGAGGATAGTATTCTGAGATTTCAGGGCAGGCTTTGTGTTCCGAACGATTTAGAGTTGAGGCAGAAAATTCTCCGAGAAGCGCATGCTACGCCTTACTCAATCCACCCCGGGACGAGTAAGATGTACAAAGATTTGAAGCGTAATTTTTGGTGGAATAACATGAAGAAGGATGTTACGGAGTTTGTACTACGGTGCTTGACATGTCAACAAGTCAAGATCGAACATCAACGACCAGCGGGGTTGTTGAAACCGCTTCCCATTCCCGAGTGGAAGTGGGAAGACATTTCTATGGATTTCATCACTAGCATGCCGAGAACTCGGGCCGGAATTAATATGATTTGGGTAATTGTCGATCGGCTGACCAAGTCTGCACACTTCTTGGGTATTAAGGATACTTGGGGACCGGATAGACTGGCTCGAACCTTTATTGCTGAGATCGTGAGATTACACGGTGCCCCCAAGACCATTGTTTCTGATCGAGACGACCGTTTCGTATCGCACTTTTGGCAGGCCGTTCATCAGGCTTTGGGTACTGAGTTGAGATTGAGCACTTCTTTTCATCCTCAGTCGGATGGACAAACAGAGAGGACGATTCAGACATTGGAAGATATGTTACGAGCTTGTGCCTTAGACTGGAGTAATGATTGGGAGCTTCACTTGCCGTTGATCGAGTTTGCTTACAATAATAGTTGGCATTCGTCGATCAAAATGGCACCCTTCGAGGCACTTTATGGTAGGCGATGTAGGTCGCCATTATGTTGGGACGAGGCTTCTGAGCTAGTTGGGACGGAGCCGGATATGTTGATGGAGACTAAGGAAAAGATTTCTATTATCCAGGACCGACATCGGCTTCCCGTGAGTCGTCAAATCTTATGTTGATACTCATCGTCGACCCTTGGAGTTCGAAGTGGGGATCATGTCTTACTCAAGGTGTCGCCGACTGTGGAGTTTTCCGCCGGGAAAAAGGAAACTTAGTCCGAGGTATATCTGACGTTTAGAGATTTTGGACTGTGTTGGAGATTTAGCTTATCGCTTGACGTTGCCTCCACTTTGAGTCACGTCCATAGTGTTTTTCATGTGTCTCGATTGAGAAAGTACGTACTGATCCGAGCCACATCATCGACTACGGTGAGATTGACGTGGCGAGGATATTACCTTTCCGGAGAGACCCGTGAAGATCCTTGAGTGTCGCGAGAAACAACTTCGGCATAAGACCATTCCACTGGTTAAAGTGCAATGGTCGAGACATGGAGTCGAGGAGGCAACTTGGGAGACGGAAGAGAAGATGCGGGTGAAATACCCCGAACTATTTATTTCTTAAGTTTCGGGACGAAACTTCTTTTTAGAGGGGGAGAATGTAATACCCGTACTTTTATTGACTGTTTGACTTTGTCATCCTCCTTATTTTGTCGCTCTGTAAATGCTTGGAGATGTTGTTGATATTGTTATTGAGTTTCGTATCTCGTTTGGTTCTTGATCATGTCGTTTAGACCTTGCGGAAATGTTCTGTGCCAGAGATATAGCGTACGCTAGGCCTAGGCTAACGCACGCTAATTCTGCTTGATTAGCGCACGCTAGATTTGAGCCGTAGCGCGCGCTAAGAGGATCAGTCAAGTCAGAACCAGTATTTCGGACTGCTCTCTGGACTGGCGGATTAACGCACGCTAGGAGTTTGTTAGCGTGGGCTATCCATGGATAGTAGCGCACGCTAACATCCGTCCGTAGCGCACGCTACCGGGCTGGTCAGCAGAGGCAGTGAGGTTGCCAGGTTTTCTGGACTATCAGATAGCGTACGCTAGGCTTCGGCTAGTGCACGCTAAAGCTATTGCATAACGCACGCTAAACAATAGCGGTAGCGCACGCTAAGTTTTGAGCAGGGCAGAGACAGTAAGTTCTGGACTCCAGTACTGGATGCCACATTTTGGGCTAGCGCACGCTAAGGGCAGACGATTAGCGCACGCTAACGGGGCCGACAGAAGCCACTGGACTATCCGGTGACTTCGCTAGCGCACGCTAATGAAGGAGGCGTAGCGTGCGCTAGACTGGACAGATATATATATATATGGCAGTTGACTTTATTTTCATCATTTCTCACCTTCTTCACTCCTCTTCGATGGGAATCACTCGGGAGAGGCTATCTTAGACGATTGGAAGCGATCTTCCTTCTAACAACAATATATTTGGTTGTAGAACAAGGATTTCTCAACATCTAATTCCTCCTAACGTCCGAATCAAGGTAAAAATCCTTAGAACCCTACCTTTTGGGAATTTTGGGGTTTTTCGTAGATTCGTCCAATTTACCCGCTTTGAAGCTTGAGAACTTTAAGATTATGATGTATCTATACCGTATGCATGCTTTTCCTACGATTTTATGGTTTGGATTGTGCCGTTTTCGGACTTGTGAGATTATGGACGATTTTCCAACCTCTAGTTGATTATCCGTATATCTTTATGAATCGTAGACGGGTTTCGGGGGTTTCTTCATGTAATTTGAATATGGATAATTGATTATCATATTCCTTGCGAATTGTTTAGGTGCCGGAAGCACGTTCTTGGACCTACCGAACTCATACCTTTTTCCATTCGAATTGTCGATGTCTCAAAGGCAAGTATATATTTATGAATGTGCGTTCTCGACTTTGAAAGTATGAAATATTAATGGCATGATTATTTCTATCCACTCCGGGACGGGCCAATGGTCCTCCGAAGGTTTCGTAGCCTCTGGTGCGATTCCATGGATAATATGAATTAACCACTTTGGGGCGGGCCAATAGGTCCCCTAAGGGTTCCGTAGCCTTTGGTGCGGTTCCACGGTATTCATACATGCAATGATGACGGACGATATGAACGAACCACTTTGGGGCGGGCCGATAGGTCCCCTAAGGGTTCCGTAGCCTCTGGTGCGGTTCCACGGTATTCATATATCCCTTGATGCGATGCTATGAGATTTAGTTATTCCGGAATACTAGTCTTGAATTGATGAATGGACGGTTACCTTTACTTTATTGTCGAGGAGTATTGTGTTTCATACTTGATATACTTGCACTAGCTATTCGACGGCTAACCCCTTTATGGGGGAAATACGTTTTATGTATTTCAGGTTCCAGGAGAGCGGACAGCGGTGTATCGGGTCGGCATGAAGATGGTGGGCAAGTGTGATACTGTGTCTTTCTTCCAGTTATGTTTGGAGTTTCCCATTCAGTGTTGTTGTACTGGATTGGCTATTGAATACTCGAGTATTGTTTTCCCTTTTCCTTGATGTTCCGGCCTATGTTTGCCGAAGTATTGATTCGAGTTGTGATGTTTGTGAATACATTGGTTATGTTTTGAATACCTTTGTATTGTTCTTAATTCCATTGTGTGTGTAACACCCCCAAATCCCATTGGGTTATTACAGTGCCGTGGACCCCACACCAGGTGATCCACCAGGCGAACACGACTAAAATACAACAACCTGTCCAAAATAGGAAATCACAGACCCTACTATGACGTCCGACATACTATTCCGATATGGAATTTCAACGACAAGGATGGGCCTACATGGCCAAAATAAAATACAACAACATACACGAGCCTTGCTCGGATAATACAAAACGACAACGACTGAACAAAAATGGAGTACTCCAACTATCTGACCAACATGAACACCAAAATATCTCGGACTAGTATCGCTCGAATGCCTCGTCGCCATCGTCATGCCCCTGTGTCTCAACTCTCTCCTCGCAAGTACCTAAAACATGAAAACATGTTCCGCCACTGGGTCACCATCCAAGATAATGAATATCAAGTACATGCACAACATGATATGCATCCAAAGGCGTAATAAACAGATAACAATGGTAGTACGAGATGCTCACAAACCAAAGTAAGAATCGAGCATTCGTGGAATACTATGCCCATGGCATACGATCAATACCTTTCAATAGGTTAGAACATAAGTGCCCAACGGCGAATCATCAATATAGAACACAACAATACATTACCCGAAGGTAAATCAATCCAACGCTGAAACAAATAAGGATCACAATGCCCGAAGGCTCAAACGGAAATACCGTTACATCACAATGGCCTGAAAGCCCTCAGCCGAAGCTGCCAAAATATCACGATGGCCTGAAAGCCGAACAGCCCGAAGCTGCCAAAATATCACGATGGCCTGAAAGCCGAACAGCCCGAAGCTGCCAAAATATCACGATGGCCTGAAAGTCGAACAGCCCGAAGCTGTAAATCATCACAATACAGATCTCAAAGAAACAAACATGACTGTCGAACATACCCCTCAGGCGTATGAACGCTCAATCACAAAACGTCAAACTCATCCAATACTATGGACGATCAAAGTTTATGGCTCAAATGATGGACATCACAGTACGCCCGATCCGGAAATGTGTCCGTGCACATGTCCGCCCCGTATATGGAATCCAGAATATACGTAGGACAATGTACCTAATTAGCCTCACGAAACTACGTCCCGTGTGCACAGTCCAACGCGGAATAATATCCGCCGATGACTATATGTGCCTGGCTAAAAATCCTACACAATAACCAATCGGAACGCAGATATGATTCCGGATATGTCACGATACAACATGACAACGAAACTCAAAGGATAAGACATCCAAAACAAATCATACGACTCACCAAGTGAACGATGACACGAATAATGAAAGATCGACACGACCGACAATATTCGAAACAACCATCCTGGGATCAAAATCCCTAAGGACCAATTAACATGAGCGACGATCACAACACAACAGTTCGGGAAATCCTCAACCTTCAACAATCACAAAATTACCGAGTTCACAAGAATAATAGTGTGCTGCCTTGAATCGGTCAACACGACAATAATAATTCAACGGATGGGAATTATCTTTGATAATCCCAATTCAATACTTCGATTACCGTAGAATGGCCAATCGATAACAATTATACAATGGATGGGAATTATCTTTTTGACAACGGGTGGAAATTATATTTGATAATCCCAATTCAATATATCGATTACCGTTAGAGCGGACAATCGATAATAATTATACAACGGATGGGAATTATCTTTGATAATCCCAATTCAATATATCGATTACCTTCAGAACGGTTAACCGATAACAATTATACAACGGATGTCTCGGCACCTTTAATCGGTTACCGATAACGAAGATGATAATCGAATACGTCAATGCCTTCAATCGGCCAAAACGACATCAATAGAAAAACACTGATATCAATAACGACGATTCACAAAAAATATCTTGATGGGACATCAATCAATAACAACAATCAATACGTCGATACCGCGAACCGGCTATCAACAACAATATCTCAAAGAAACATCAATCAACAATAACAATTGATATGTCGATACCGCGAACCGGCTATCGACAACAATATTACCAACAAGTACCGCAATGCCTTAGATCGGCCATTTACGAACAACAATAATATTTGGCATAATTTGCCGAAGGGTATCGTGTCAAACAATCCCCTGATATCAACAAAATCATAAAGAGACCAAGTCTCGAAATGATACACACATTCATACACATACATGATAACATTAATCTCATTGACCAGTACAAGTATAAAACTTGCCTCAAACCGAAGGCGAGAAAGTCCTTCCACGATCAACGTCCTACCACGAATCGATCAACGCGTCCTCCGTCAATCACAAGCACTCGAACAACCTTGAATGAAATACAATTCATTCGATAACACGATATCGACCGAAAATAACACAATAGATAATTCCGATTCCAACACGAACATATACTATACTCGTATATATCCGTATACATACGTATATATATAATATATATTACATATATATATATATACAACTCACATATATATAAATACATAAAACACACAACACACACACACTGCTCATATATATATATATATATATATATATATATATATATATATATACATAAAACACACAACACACACACACTGCTCATATATATATATATATATACATAAAACACACAACACACACACACTGCTCATATATATATATATATATACATAAAACACACAACACACACACACACAATCACGCAGCACACACTAACACCTATATATATATATATATATATATATATATATATATGTAATATCCTGAATTTTAGGAATACATACCGACTAAATACGGGACTTGTAAATTTATTTGAATGTATTGGAGATACATTTCTGGTCTTGGAACATTTAAAATAAGAAAGGGATACCACAAATGTTAGTAGAGACAAGATTGGACATTTTCTCGGAGGTGTCGTGGACAAGTATCAACTTTGAAAAATCACCACGAATTTTTGGTATGTTCAAAAATTCTGAAAATTTACAGTATTATGTATATTTGAGTTAGCTTTCCAACGGTTCAAACGACGAGCCAATCGGAGTTCGGACGAAGAAGTTATGATCGAATTAGTGGAAGACTGTCAGCTGTCGGGCACCGTGCGTCAGCGCCCGACAGGCGTCCGAGAATCCCGCGCGACCGAGGCACGGGTCGTCACTCATAATGCCTAGTCATGATGCTGTCTTGACCAACTAGGCGACTTTGAACCCAGAAAGAGTGGCCTTACCTTTAAGACTGTACTATAAAACTTATCCATACCTGTAGAAAATTTACATGACTTAAAGGGCATATGTTTGTATCTTACATTGGAGATTTTTATATCCTCCAAAATGCTCAAAGACTCAGCGAATCAGAGCAGCCTTGTTCAGGAGACGCCCGGTAGATGTTTGATGAAATTCCCCAGAGAATCTGTGAATTCCAGTCCGAGTTGCCTTCTTTAAACTCGATTACCTCTCAATCCGTAAGTTATTTTACGAATACATCTCGAGCAGATTATAAAGAAAATTCATATAAGTATAAATCTTATTTGGACCGTAGGTATTAAGTCAGAATACCTTGTTAATATGAATTGTTTTATAGTGAGTCAGCCCTGTTATTTTCAGTCACTTCCAGCAACATTTCTTTTGAAGTTGATTGAGTTGTCTAGTTTGAACACGTATATCTTTGAACCTGCAAGTCTATTTTTAATAAAGTTTCATGAAATATGTACCAGAGAAACATGTTATCACAAACCAGTTTTTATTTTGATTTTTATGAAATGTTTAGACTCCTGTATTTATCAATACATTACCGAGTCAGCTCAATATTTTTCGTTTGTATCGAACGGGTTGAATACCTTATATTTGTGTTTAAGGATGGAAAATTTAATAACTATGATTATTAATATTTTTCCATATGAAAATCATGAGTTTTCAAAATTGATGACTTTGGAATATTTTTCGTGTTTAAATAGTACGAAGTTTTTATTCGATCAAATAATGGTTATATCATAAATACAACCGAAAAATATTGAATATTATTTTTTATATTTAAAATAATATTCTGGAGTTTTAGTAATGAACTTGTTAAAGTTCGGATCGTCACTCTTGAGAAAGAGGAAAACAAAATTATAAAATTGGGATAGCCGTTGATCGTGGAAATCGAATGTCGTAGTATATTGTTATTGATATCGGGATATAAATATTTTGTCAAGGTGTGGGAATCGAACCTCGGGACTGATTTGCTTTACCGACCCGGCTATTTGAGGCAAGTGTTTACTTGTTCGGTTGTAATGTTTTGATGAGTAATTCCATTTACATTTCATAAGTATTTTATGTTGTATTGCATATTGACGAATGTTCAGTGATGTTCTAAAAGGATTAGAATGCACAGTTGATGATTGTTGAGATACTTGGACAATCTTTGGAAGATTGTAGTATTCGGATATTGTTGATGTCATTTTTGATATTCTTGGTCTATGGTATGCATTTCGGAAGGACGTCCGGATAGAGGTATATTTTATGGTAATCGTACATAGAGGATTATGTACGAGAAAGTATTCAGTATTGAGGTATTATATGGTATTGTTGTGATACTGGGATTTTTATGGTATTATCGTGATATTGGGATTTTGACGAGAATCGTTGGATTACCGGAGGTGGTAAGGTTATCGTTGAGGTTATTATTCTCATGATGCATGGCATGTAAATATTTATGTTTATGTATTTGCGGTTATTTGTCGGACATTATTGCTGACCCCGTTGTGGGACTTGTTTTTCAGGTATTAAGGACTTTGATGGTTGCGGTCGTGAGGCGAGGATTCCGGACGATACTGGCTATGGCATATTGTTGGGGAATCGTGTATTTTGTTGTGTATATCATTATTGATGTATATGTATCTTAGACTGTATTTCTATCCGCTGCGTGAGTTCTTTCAAATGGCTTTCGGCTTTATGCCAACTGAGTTTGATTTCAAAAACCGATTCCCTTAACCGAGTTTTTGGCCTTGATCGCCTTGACGGTAATTGGGTGTTTTCAAATAATTTTGTGAGTTTTGGAAAATACTACCGTCATCGGCCTTTTTGGCATTTTGTAAATGATTTTTAGCCTGGTGGGTTCCGGCGCGGGGCCCACGGCGTGTAATACTCCCGTAAGGTTTTTGGGGTGTTACAATATATATATATATATATAACTGAAAAACACATAAAACTAACCGGAAGAGTCGATCGGCCAGGTCCGAAAAAAAACTCCCATGCCGGAAATCGGCCGCCGGAAAAATGACCCGCCGGACCTCGTCCAACTCCGGCCCGTTTCCGTCTATGGCCGGTTTTCACCACCTCCGTTTGTAACTCTTCGCCGGAAGAATGTCAAACCTCCGTTCCGCCGTCCGTTCCGGACAAAAACCACTTCCGGTCGCCGGAATCAATGGAGCTCCGTCCATGGCCGGAAACCATGAAGATTGCCGGACGCCCGAGCTCCGCCTCGCCGGAAGAAAAATGCCGGAACACTTCAGATCGACCGGATTTGCAGCCTTCCGGTTCGGAAATTCCGACCAGGCCGCCGCCGAACTCTATCTCGCCGGAAAAAAAAAACGGAGAAGCCGGCCCGTCCTCAAGCTCCATCTCGCCGGAAAAAAAAAATGACGGGGAGAAGGGAGAGAGAGCTGGCGAGAGAAGAGAGAGAGGAGATGATACAGAAAAGAAAAAAAAAGAGAGATGGAACGAGAGAGAGATGGTGAGGGATGATGATAGTTTTATATATATATATATATGTATATATATAATACTGCATGAGGGAGAAGATGATTGAGGGATAAAGTATATGTATATATTATATATATACATAAGTAAGGGAGATGGGTGAGAGGGAATCACGTGGTGAGGGAGAGAATCAAAAGTGAGGGAAAAATATATATATATATATATATAGTTATATATATATATAGTTATATATATATATATATATATATATATATATATATATAAATGATACTCTAAAAATATCCTCGCCCCGAAAGTTGACCACGAGGAAGGTTCCCACCACCTACCACGCATTACGTACGTAACCTCAGGGCGTAACGTACGCAATCGCAACAAATTAGCGTACGTAATGCTACACAGGTAGCGTACGCTATGGCTATAAACTTAGCCAAAATTCCAAACTCGCCAAACAACAACCAAACGACGAAACCAAACCGACGACCAGAATAAATATTTCGATCCCGAAATATTTTAATACAATATATATATTGTATCGGTCCAAACAACAACACTTGTACAATTCCAAATGAATACGTACAACTCAACAAGAATACTAAAAAAAAATTACCCCGGATATTACATACTCCCCTTAAAAATAGTTTCGTCCTCGAAACTCAGGGTGCACAAGTCGGGGCACGGACTATCCATCAGGATAAGAAAACAACATCTCCAGGAATACTCCTCAATACGAGCAATTCCGCCTAAGCAACTGGGCCGACCCCATGGGTCCCCACGTCTCCTCTGCCTGAACAAGGCGAAAAAATCAAGTGATAAAGATACTCAACCAAAAGCGAGATTAGCCGAATCATGACTCTCCTGCTAGAGACCAGCCAGGAAGTCGCACCACAAAAGAAGATAACAACGCACGAATAGTCCTCGGGACCATATCAATTGCGTACCCAAGTCCTCACGACTTGATGTCTCGAATCACAATGAACAATTACCCAGATCATCACAAAAATCTCGGGTACAGGACCAAAGGGAAAGAAAATCACATCAAATGACTCAAGTGTCAAGATTCTCAGATACAATGATAACAAGATAGATCAATAATAAATGGTTCACAACCGCGATATTAAAATACAGACCGAGTCGAACATTAATCCGAAAGACAAGGAAAATACAAATCAAGGCTACATCTCAAATGTACCCGGAATCAACATCCTCCAGATCATCGAGCTCCTCGATCTCATCGACTCGAGGAAGACCCTAATCTGAACTCGCTACTCCCCCTCGGGTGTCCATACCTCTGGCTCCCGAAGCCCGATATGACCCCTTAGATGAAGTACGGACTGAAGCAACAAAATCTCTCGAGACCCATGAGCTCTCTCGAGACCTACTGGCACTAGAACTCCTGCAGTATTCTGAAGGTGTCCCTACCTCCGACACAGAAAAATAAATAATAGCTGGCACTGTACATAGAGTACTAACATGCCCCGCTGAATCATAATTAAAACAAACAACAGTCGAACTCGTCGCCTGAGAAGAAAATGCTTTCCCAGTACGAAGCCGACTAGGAGATGACCTCTTGGACGTTGGAGCTCGATGTCCCTCTGAACGAATCGGCATCCTAGTCCTCTCACCAGAAGAAACTGAAGGATCCTTCTGAGTAAGCTCCTCGATCGAAAGCTCTTCTCCAAGAGCCTTCTCGATGAATTCGCCAAGTGAACTACAATTGTGATTGAACAACTGTATTCTCAACCGCGGGTTCAACCTCTTGTTAAAATACTTGATCTTATCCGCCTGCACGGATAATGATGAAGTAAACTGAAGAAGTCCTTGAAACTTCTCTGCAATAACAATAACACCTTCGTTCTCGACGGATTCGGGGTTCAAAACCTCCGACAAGTTGGCTTCACGAAGTGGAGCCGGATAATACCTCTCTAACATGAGAGTCTTGAACTCGATCCAAACACAATCACGATCGGTGGGTTCTCGAGCACAACTCCGAAAATGATTCGTCAGCCACCAAATTATTGGTAGAGGTTTCGGGTGTCGGCCCACTCTGCGGCCTCTACCCCCTCTGTCACGTCCTCTTTCCAGACTGAAAGAATAACGTTCAATTATGACCACAACACAATTACGCCTCAACGGCCAGAATGCTAGGTCAACGCCAAACATGAGTATACATACTCAACAGATAAACGATCACATCGATCACGCTAATCATAGCCGATACAGAGCCCACACGCTCCAAAGAAAATAATCATAAATCAATCGCACCCGATCATCACATACAAGTGTCAACAAAACATGTATAATCAATAACATAATGAATGTATGCACAGAAAAGAGAATAGAGTCCTTACACAGGTCATACGAAGCTTCGAGGTCTTGCGATACTAGTCTTCACTGACGACGACTCGATGAAAGAATGACTCCTACAGTCGTCCAACTATCACGACTCACAAAACCCGACTGTCCAGATTGTCATAACCTGACAGCCCCGCTACTACCGCCCTGGTAGAGCCACATAACACACAAGTCAGGGTACCTCACAACCCAATTCTATGATACCATCTTCTGTAACACCCCCAAATCCCATTGGGTTATTACAGTGCCGTGGACCCCACACTAGGTGATCCACCAGGCGAACACGACTAAAATACAACAACCTGTCCAAAATAGGAAATCACAGACCCTACTATGACGTCCGACATACTATTCCGATATGGAATTTCAACGACAAGGATGGGCCTACATGGCCAAAATAAAATACAACAACATACACGAGCCTTGCTCGGATAATACAAAACGACAACGACTGAACAAAAATGGAGTACTCCAACTATCTGACCAACATGAACACCAAAATATCTCGGACTAGTATCGCTCGAATGCCTCGTCGCCATCGTCATGCCCCTGTGTCTCAACTCTCTCCTCGCAAGTACCTAAAACATGAAAACATGTTCCGCCCCCACGGGGTCAGCCATCCAGAATAATGAATATCAAATACATGCACAACATGATATGCATCCAAAGGCGTAATAAAACAGTACAACAATGGTAGTACGAGATGCTCACAAACCAAAGTAAGAATCGAGCATTCGTGGAATACTATGCCCATGGCATACGATCAATACCTGCTCAATAGGTTAGAACATAAGTGCCCAACGGCGAATCATCAATATAGAACACAACAATACATTACCCGAAGGTAAATCAATCCAACGCTGAAACAAATAAGGATCACAATGCCCGAAGGCTCAAACGGAAATACCGTTACATCACAATGGCCTGAAAGCCCTCAGCCGAAGCTGCCAAAATATCACGATGGCCTGAAAGCCGAACAGCCCGAAGCTGCCAAAATATCACGATGGCCTGAAAGCCGAACAACCCGAAGCTGCCAAAATATCACGATGGCCTGAAAGCCGAACAGCCCGAAGCTGTAAATCATCACAATACAGATCTCAAAGAAACAAACATGACTGTCGAACATACCCCTCAGGCGTATGAACGCTCAATCACAAAACGTCAAACTCATCCAATACTATGGACGATCAAAGTTTATGGCTCAAAAGATGGACATCACAGTACGCCCGATCCGGAAATGTGTCCGTGCACATGTCCGCCCCGTATATGGAATCCAGAATATACGTAGGACAATGTACCTAATTAGCCTCACGAAACTACGTCCCGTGTGCACAGTCCAACGCGGAATAATATCCGCCGATGACTATATGTGCCTGGCTAAAAATCCTACACAATAACCAATCGGAACGCAGATATGATTCCGGATATGTCACGATACAACATGACAACGAAACTCAAAGGATAAGACATCCAAAACAAATCATACGACTCACCAAGTGAACGATGACACGAATAATGAAAGATCGACACGACCGACAATATTCGAAACAACCATCCTGGGATCAAAATCCCTAAGGACCAATTAACACGAGCGACGATCACAACACAACAGTTCGGGAAATCCTCAACCTTCAACAATCACAAAATTACCGAGTTCACAAGAATAATAGTGTGCTGCCTTGAATCGGTCAACACGACAATAATAATTCAACGGATGGGAATTATCTTTGATAATCCTAATTCAATACTTCGATTACCGTAGAATGGCCAATCGATAACAATTATACAATGGATGGGAATTATCTTTTTGACAACGGGTGGAAATTATATTTGATAATCTCAATTCAATATATCGATTACCGTTAGAGCGGACAATCGATAATAATTACCGCCAGATCGAGAGATAGAATTTACCGTGGACTTGGAGCCAGATGCGGCTCCGATTTCTAAAGCACCTTACCGGATGGCACCTTCCGAGATGTAAGAATTGAAGAATCAATTGGGAGAACTTCTGGAAAAAGGGTACATCAGACCGAGCGCTTTGCCTTGGGGCGCGCCTGTTCTTTTCGTGAGGAAGAAGGATGGTTCACTACGTTTGTGCATCGACTACCGCGAGCTGAACAAAGTAACCATCAAGAACAAGTACCCTCTACCTCGTATAGACGATTTATTTGATCAATTTCAAGGAGCTGCGGTTTTCTCGAAGATTGATTTAAGATCCGGGTATTATCAACTCAGGGTGAGGGAGTCCGACGTTCCGAAGACGGTGTTTCGGACGAGATATGGGCATTATGAATTTGTAGTTATGCCTTTTGGGTTGACTAATGCGCTGGCAGTTTTCATGCAGTTAATGAATAAAATATTCATCGAGTACCTCGACAGGTGTGTGGTCGTCTTTATTGACGACATCTTGATCTATTCTCGAGATAAGGAGGAACATGCCCGACACTTGCGTTTGATATTAGACATTTTGAGAACCGAGCATCTCTATGCGAAATTCTCGAAATGTGAGTTTTGGTTGGAAGAAGTTATGTTTCTCGGCCATGTGATTTCGGCCGAAGGAGTTCGTGTAGACCCGCAGAAGATAGAGGCAGTGCTAGATTGGGCACCGCCTAAAAATGTTAAGGAAGTTCGTAGCTTTTTGGGCCTTGCTGGTATTACCGTCGGTTTGTCGAGGGGTTCTCGAAACTCGCTCGGCCGCTTACGAAATTACTCCAGAAGACCGAAAAGTTTGTTTGGACGGATGAGAGACAACAGAGCTTCGATGAACTGAAGAAACGTTTGACTTCAGCGCCGATTTTAACCTTACCACATGGTAGCGAGGGCTTTGCAGTTTATAGTGACGCTTCGGTCAAGGCTCGGCCGTGTGCTTATGCAAAGATGATAAGACGATAGCTTTTGCGTCTCGACAATTAAAGCCTTATGAGATGAATTATCCTACTCACGATTTAGAGTTGGCCGCAATTGTCTTCGCACTCAAGATTTGGCGGCATTATTTGTATGGTTCACCGTGCCGGATTTATACCGATCACAAGAGCCTGAAATATATTTTCAGTCAGAAGGAGCTAAATATGAGACAGAGACGTTGGTTAGAGTTGATAAAGGATTATGATTTGGAAATTCTTTACCACCGGGAAAGCCAATGTCGCTATGATGCTTTGAGCCGCAAATCGGCGTCTCTTCAAATGCTCGAGGTTCTTACATCTCGCATTTAAAATTCGTCAGACTTAATTGAGCAAGGGATAGAAGTTTGGCTTCAACGAGTACAGGACAGTGTGTACTATCGAAATTACTTCGTCTTTAGTTGATGACATCAAAGGGAAGCAAAGGAGTGACCCAATGATTTCTCAATCAAGGAAGATGTAATTAAAGGAAAAGCTCTGGATTTATGGTTCACGAGGATAGTATTCTCGAGATTTCGTAGGTGCTTTGTGTTCCGAACGATTTAGAGTTGAGGCAGAAAATTCTCCGAGAAGCGCATGCTACGCCTTACTCAATCCACCCCGGGACGAGTAAGATGTACAAAGATTTGAAGCGTAATTTTTGGTGGAATAACATGAAGAAGGATGTTACGGAGTTTGTACTACGGTGCTTGACATGTCAACAAGTCAAGATCGAACATCAATGACCAGCGGGGTTGTTGAAACCGCTTCCCATTCCCGAGTGGAAGTGGGAAGACATTTCTATGGATTTCATCACTAGCATGCCGAGAACTCGGGCCGGAATGAATATGATTTGGGTAATTGTCGATCGGCTGACCAAGTCTGCACACTTCTTGGGTATTAAGGATACTTGGGGACCGGATAGACTGGCTCGAACCTTTATTGCTGAGATCGTGAGATTACACGGTGCCCCCAAGACCATTGTTTCTGATCGAGACGACCGTTTCGTATCGCACTTTTGGCAGGCCGTTCATCAGGCTTTGGGTACTGAGTTGAGATTGAGCACTTCTTTTCATCCTCAGTCGGATGGACAAACAGAGAGGACGATTCAGACATTGGAAGATATGTTACGAGCTTGTGTCTTAGACTGGAGTAATGATTGGGAGCTTCACTTGCCGTTGATCGAGTTTGCTTACAATAATAGTTGGCATTCGTCGATCAAAATGGCACCCTTCGAGGCACTTTATGGTAGGCGATGTAGGTCGCCATTATGTTGGGACGAGGCTTCTGAGCTAGTTGGGACGGAGCCGGATATGTTGATGGAGACTAAGGAAAAGATTTCTATTATCCGGGACCGATTACTGGCTTCCCAGAGTCGTCAGAAATCTTATGCTGATACTCATCGTCGACCCTTGGAGTTCGAAGTGGGGGATCATGTCTTACTCAAGGTGTCGCCGACCTGTGGAGTTTTCCGCTTCGGGAAAAAGGGGAAACTTAGTCCGAGGTATATCGGACCTTTCGAGATTTTGGACAGAGTTGGAGATTTAGCTTATCGCTTGACGTTGCCTCCAGCTTTGAGTCACGTCCATAGTGTTTTTCATGTGTCTCAGTTGAGAAAGTACGTACCGGATCCGAGCCACATCATCGACTACAGTGAGATTGACGTAGCCGAGGATATTTATTTTCCGGAGAGACCCGTGAAGATCCTTGAGTGTCGCGAGAAACAACTTCGGCATAAGACCATTCCACTGGTTAAAGTGCAATGGTCGAGACATGGAGTCGAGGAGGCAACTTGGGAGACGGAAGAGAAGATGCGGGTGAAATACCCCGAACTATTTATTTCTTAAGTTTCGGGACGAAACTTCTTTTTAGAGGGGGAGAATGTAATACCCGTACTTTTATTGACTGTTTGACTTTGTCATCCTCCTTATTTTGTCGCTCTGTAAATGCTTGGAGATGTTGTTGATATTGTTATTGAGTTTCGTATCTCGTTTGGTTCTTGATCATGTCGTTTAGACCTTGCGGAAATGTTCTGTGCCAGAGATATAGCGTACGCTAATTCTGCTTGATTAGCGCACGCTAGATTTGAGCCGTAACGCGCGCTAAGAGGATCAGTCAAGTCAGAACCAGTATTTCGGACTGCTCTCTGGACTGGCGGATTAACGCACGCTAGGAGTTTGTTAGCGTGGGCTATCCATGGATAGTAGCGCACGCTAACATCCGTCCGTAGCGCACGCTACCGGGCTGGTCAGCAGAGGCAGTGAGGTTGCCAGGTTTTCTGGACTATCAGATAGCGTACGCTAGGCTTCGGCTAGTGCACGCTAAAGCTATTGCATAACGCACGCTAAACAATAGCGGTAGCGCACGCTAAGTTTTGAGCAGGGCAGAGACAGTAAGTTCTGGACTCCAGTACTGGATGCCACATTTTGGGCTAGCGCACGCTAAGGGCAGACGATTAGCGCACGCTAACGGGGCCGACAGAAGCCACTGGACTATCCGGTGACTTCGCTAGCGCACGCTAATGAAGGAGGCGTAGCGTGCGCTAGACTGGACAGATATATATATGGCAGTTGACTTTATTTTCATCATTTCTCACCTTCTTCACTCCTCTTCGATGGGAATCACTCGGGAGAGGCGATCTTAGACGATTGGAAGCGATCTTCCTTCTAACAACAATATATTTGGTTGTAGAACAAGGATTTCTCAACATCTAATTCCTCCTAACGTCCGAATCAAGGTAAAAATCCTTAGAACCCTACCTTTTGGGAATTTTGGGGTTTTTCGTAGATTCGTCCAATTTACCCGCTTTGAAGCTTGAGAACTTTAAGATTATGATGTATCTATACCGTATGCATGCTTTTCCTACGATTTTATGGTTTGGATTGTGCCGTTTTCGGACTTGTGAGATTATGGACGATTTTCCAACCTCTAGTTGATTATCCGTATATCTTTATGAATCGTAGACGGGTTTCGGGGGTTTCTTCATGTAATTTGAATATGGATAATTGATTATCATATTCCTTGCGAATTGTTTAGGTGCCGGAAGCACGTTCTTGGACCTACCGAACTCATACCTTTTTCCATTCGAATTGTCGATGTCTCAAAGGCAAGTATATATTTATGAATGTGCGTTCTCGACTTTGAAAGTATGAAATATTAATGGCATGATTATTTCTATCCACTCCGGGACGGGCCAATGGTCCTCCGAAGGTTTCGTAGCCTCTGGTGCGATTCCATGGATAATATGAATTAACCACTTTGGGGCGGGCCAATAGGTCCCCTAAGGGTTCCGTAGCCTTTGGTGCGGTTCCACGGTATTCATACATGCAATGATGACGGACGATATGAACGAACCACTTTGGGGCGGGCCGATAGGTCCCCTAAGGGTTCCGTAGCCTCTGGTGCGGTTCCACGGTATTCATATATCCCTTGATGCGATGCTATGAGATTTAGTTATTCCGGAATACTAGTCTTGAATTGATGAATTGATGGTTACCTTTACTTTATTGTCGAGGAGTATTGTGTTTCATACTTGATATACTTGCACTAGCTATTCGACGGCTAACCCCTTTATGGGGGAAATACGTTTTATGTATTTCAGGTTCCAGGAGAGCGGACAGGCAGGTATCGGGTCGGCATGAAGATGGTGGGCAAGTGTGATACTGTGTCTTTCTTCCAGTTATGTTTGGAGTTTCCCATTCAGTGTTGTTGTACTGGATTGGCTATTGAATACTCGAGTATTGTTTTCCCTTTTCCTTGATGTTCCGGCCTATGTTTGCCGAAGTATTGATTCGAGTTGTGATGTTTGTGAATACATTGGTTATGTTTTGAATACCTTTGTATTGTTCTTAATTCCATTGTGTGTGTAACACCCCCAAATCCCATTGGGTTATTACAGTGCCGTGGACCCCACACCAGGTGATCCACCAGGCGAACACGACTAAAATACAACAACCTGTCCAAAATAGGAAATCACAGACCCTACTATGACGTCCGACATACTATTCCGATATGGAATTTCAACGACAAGGATGGGCCTACATGGCCAAAATAAAATACAACAACATACACGAGCCTTGCTCGGATAATACAAAACGACAACGACTGAACAAAAATGGAGTACTCCAACTATCTGACCAACATGAACACCAAAATATCTCGGACTAGTATCGCTCGAATGCCTCGTCGCCATCGTCATGCCCCTGTGTCTCAACTCTCTCCTCGCAAGTACCTAAAACATGAAAACATGTTCCGCCACGGGTCACCATCCAAGATAATGAATATCAAGTACATGCACAACATGATATGCATCCAAAGGCGTAATAAAAGACAACTATGGTAGTACGAGATGCTCACAAACCAAAGTAAGAATCGAGCATTCGTGGAATACTATGCCCATGGCATACGATCAATACCTGCTCAATAGGTTAGAACATAAGTGCCCAACGGCGAATCATCAATATAGAACACAACAATACATTACCCGAAGGTAAATCAATCCAACGCTGAAACAAATAAGGATCACAATGCCCGAAGGCTCAAACGGAAATACCGTTACATCACAATGGCCTGAAAGCCCTCAGCCGAAGCTGCCAAAATATCACGATGGCCTGAAAGCCGAACAGCCCGAAGCTGCCAAAATATCACGATGGCAAAGCCGAACAGCCCGAAGCTGCCAAAATATCACGATGGCCTGAAAGTCGAACAGCCCGAAGCTGTAAATCATCACAATACAGATCTCAAAGAAACAAACATGACTGTCGAACATACCCCTCAGGCGTATGAACGCTCAATCACAAAACGTCAAACTCATCCAATACTATGGACGATCAAAGTTTATGGCTCAAATGATGGACATCACAGTACGCCCGATCCGGAAATGTGTCCGTGCACATGTCCGCCCCGTATATGGAATCCAGAATATACGTAGGACAATGTACCTAATTAGCCTCACGAAACTACGTCCCGTGTGCATAGTCCAACACGGAATAATATCCGCCGATGACTATATGTGCCTGGCTAAAAATCCTACACAATAACCAATCGGAACGCAGATATGATTCCGGATATGTCACGATACAACATGACAACGAAACTCAAAGGATAAGACATCCAAAACAAATCATACGACTCACCAAGTGAACGATGACACGAATAATGAAAGATCGACACGACCGACAATATTCGAAACAACCATCCTGGGATCAAAATCCCTAAGGACCAATTAACATGAGCGACGATCACAACACAACAGATCGGGAAATCCTCAACCATCAACAATCACAAAATTACCGAGTTCACACGAATAAAAGTGTGCTGCCTGGAATCGGACAACACGACAATAATAATTCAACGGATGGGAATTATCTTTGATAATCCTAATTCAATACTTCGATTACCGTAGAATGGCCAATCGATAACAATTATACAATGGATGGGAATTATCTTTTTGACAACGGGTGGAAATTATATTTGATAATCCCAATTCAATATATCGATTACCGTTAGAGCGGACAATCGATAATAATTATACAACGGATGGGAATTATCTTTGATAATCCCAATTCAATATATCGATTACCTTCAGAACGGTTAACCGATAACAATTATACAACGGATGTCTCGGCACCTTTAATCGGTTACCGATAACGAAGATGATAATCGAATACGTCAATGCCTTCAATCGGCCAAAACGACATCAATAGAAAAACACTGATATCAATAACGATTTATTCACAAAAAATATCTTGATGGGACATCAATCAATAACAACAATCAATACGTCGATACCGCGAACCGGCTATCAACAACAATATCTCAAAGAAACATCAATCAACAATAACAATTGATATGTCGATACCGCGAACCGGCTATCGACAACAATATTACCAACAAGTACCGAATGCCTTAGATCGGCCATTTACGAACAACAATAATATTTGGCATAATTTGCCGAAGGGTATCGTGTCAAACAATCCCCTGATATCAACAAAATCATAAAGAGACCAAGTCTCGAAATGATACACACATTCATACACATACATGATAACATTAATCTCATTGACCAGTACAAGTATAAAACTTGCCTCAAACCGAAGGCGAGAAAGTCCTTCCACGATCAACGTCCTACCACGAATCGATCAACGCGTCCTCCGTCAATCACAAGCACTCGAACAACCTTGAATGAAATACAATTCATTCGATAACACGATATCGACCGAAAATAACACAATAGATAATTCCGATTCCAACACGAACATATACTATACTCGTATATATCCGTATACATACGTATATATATAATATATATTACATATATATATATATATATACAACTCACATATATATAAATACATAAAACACACAACACACACACACTGCTCATATATATATATATATATACATAAAACACACAACACACACACTGCTCATATATATATATATACATAAAACACACAACACACACACACACAATCACGCAGCACACACTAACACCTATATATATATATATATATATATATATATAACTGAAAAACACATAAAACTAACCGGAAGAGTCGATCGGCCAGGTCCGAAAAAAAACTCCCATGCCGGAAATCGGCCGCCGGAAAAATGACCCGCCGGACCTCGTCCAACTCCGGCCCGTTTCCGTCTATGGCCGGTTTTCACCACCTCCGTTTGTAACTCTTCGCCGGAAGAATGTCAAACCTCCGTTCCGCCGTCCGTTCCGGACAAAAACCACTTCCGGTCGCCGGAATCAATGGAGCTCCGTCCATGGCCGGAAACCATGAAGATTGCCGGACGCCCGAGCTCCGCCTCGCCGGAAGAAAAATGCCGGAACACTTCAGATCGACCGGATTTGCAGCCTTCCGGTTCGGAAATTCCGACCAGGCCGCCGCCGAACTCTATCTCGCCGGAAAAAAAAAAAACGGAGAAGCCGGCCCGTCCTCAAGCTCCATCTCGCCGGAAAAAAAAAAATGACGGGGAGAAGGGAGAGAGAGCTGGCGAGAGAAGAGAGAGAGGAGATGATACAGAAAAGAAAAAAAAAAGAGAGATGGAACGAGAGAGAGAGATGGTGAGGGATGATGATAGTTTTATATATATATATATGTATATATATAATACTGCATGAGGGAGAAGATGATTGAGGGATAAAGTATATGTATATATTATATATATACATAAGTAAGGGAGATGGGTGAGAGGGAATCACGTGGTGAGGGAGAGAATCAAAAGTGAGGGAAATATATATATATATATATATATATATATATATATATATAGTTATATATATATATATATATATATATAAATGATACTCTAAAAATATCCTCGCCCCGAAAGTTGACCACGAGGAAGGTTCCCACCACCTACCACGCATTACGTACGTAACCTCAGGGCGTAACGTACGCAATCGCAACAAATTAGCGTACGTAATGCTACACAGGTAGCGTACGCTATGGCTATAAACTTAGCCAAAATTCCAAACTCGCCAAACAACAACCAAACGACGAAACCAAACCGACGACTTAATAAATATTTCGATCCCGAAATATTTTAATACAATATATATATTGTATCGGTCCAAACAACAACACTTGTACAATTCCAAATGAATACGTACAACTCAACAGTAACACGAAAAAAAAAATTACCCCCGGATATTACATACTCCCCCCCTTAAAAATAGTTTCGTCCTCGAAACTCAGGGTGCACAAGTCGGGGCACGGACTATCCATCAGGATAAGAAAACAACATCTCCAGGAATACTCCTCAATACGAGCAATTCCGCCTAAGCAACTGGGCCGACCCCATGGGTCCCCACGTCTCCTCTGCCTGAACAAGGCGAAAAAATCAAGTGATAAAGATACTCAACCAAAAGCGAGATTAGCCGAATCATGACTCTCCTGCTAGAGACCAGCCAGGAAGTCGCACCACAAAAGAAGATAACAACGCACGAATAGTCCTCGGGACCATATCAATTGCGTACCCAAGTCCTCACGACTTGATGTCTCGAATCACAATGAACAATTACCCAGATCATCACAAAAATCTCGGGTACAGGACCAAAGGGAAAGAAAATCACATCAAATGACTCAAGTGTCAAGATTCTCAGATACAATGATAACAAGATAGATCAATAATAAATGGTTCACAACCGCGATATTAAAATACAGACCGAGTCGAACATTAATCCGAAAGACAAGGAAAATACAAATCAAGGCTACATCTCAAATGTACCCGGAATCAACATCCTCCAGATCATCGAGCTCCTCGATCTCATCGACTCGAGGAAGACCCTAATCTGAACTCGCTACTCCCCCTCGGGTGTCCATACCTCTGGCTCCCGAAGCCCGATATGACCCCTTAGATGAAGTACGGACTGAAGCAACAAAATCTCTCGAGACCCATGAGCTCTCTCGAGACCTACTGGCACTAGAACTCCTGCAGTATTCTGAAGGTGTCCCTACCTCCGACACAGAAAAATAAATAATAGCTGGCACTGTACATAGAGTACTAACATGCCCCGCTGAATCACAATTAAAACAAACAACAGTCGAACTCGTCGCCTGAGAAGAAAATGCTTTCCCAGTACGAAGCCGACTAGGAGATGACCTCTTGGACGTCGGAGCTCGATGTCCCTCTGAACGAATCGGCATCCTAGTCCTCTCACCAGAAGAAACTGAAGGATCCTTCTGAGTAAGCTCCTCGATCGAAAGCTCTTCTCCAAGAGCCTTCTCGATGAATTCGCCAAGTGAACTACAATTGTGATTGAACAACTGTATTCTCAACCGCGGGTTCAACCTCTTGTTAAAATACTTGATCTTATCCGCCTCGGTACGGATAACAGATGAAGTAAACTGAAGAAGTCCTTGAAACTTCTCTGCAATAACAATAACACCTTCGTTCTCGACGGATTCGGGGTTCAAAACCTCCGACAAGTTGGCTTCACGAAGTGGAGCCGGATAATACCTCTCTAACATGAGAGTCTTGAACTCGATCCAAACACAATCACGATCGGTGGGTTCTCGAGCACAACTCCGAAAATGATTCGTCAGCCACCAAATTATTGGTAGAGGTTTCGGGTGTCGGCCCACTCTGCGGCCTCTACCCCCTCTGTCACGTCCTCTTTCCAGACTGAAAGAATAACGTTCAATTATGACCACAACACAATTACGCCTCAACGGCCAGAATGCTAGGTCAACGCCAAACATGAGTATACATACTCAACAGATAAACGATCACATCGATCACGCTAATCATAGCCGTCTGAGCCCACACGCTCCAAAGAAAATAATCATAAATCAATCGCACCCGATCATCACATACAAGTGTCAACAAAACATGTATAATCAATAACATAATGAATGTATGCACAGAAAAGAGAATAGAGTCCTTACACAGGTCATACGAAGCTTCGAGGTCTTGCGATACTAGTCTTCACTGACGACGACTCGATGAAAGAATGACTCCTACAGTCGTCCAACTATCACGACTCACAAAACCCGACTGTCCAGATTGTCATAACCTGACAGCCCCGCTACTACCGCCCTGGTAGAGCCACATAACACACAAGTCAGGGTACCTCACAACCCAATTCTCTGATACCATCTTCTGTAACACCCCCAAATCCCATTGGGTTATTACAGTGCCGTGGACCCCACACTAGGTGATCCACCAGGCGAACACGACTAAAATACAACAACCTGTCCAAAATAGGAAATCACAGACCCTACTATGACGTCCGACATACTATTCCGATATGGAATTTCAACGACAAGGATGGGCCTACATGGCCAAAATAAAATACAACAACATACACGAGCCTTGCTCGGATAATACAAAACGACAACGACTGAACAAAAATGGAGTACTCCAACTGTCTGACCAACATGAACACCAAAATATCTCGGACTAGTATCGCTCGAATGCCTCGTCGCCATCGTCATGCCCCTGTGTCTCAACTCTCTCCTCGCAAGTACCTAAAACATGAAAACATGTTCCGCCCACCGGTCACCATCCAAGATAATGAATATCAAGTACATGCACAACATGATATGCATCCAAAGGCAGAATAAACAGTACAACAATGGTAGTACGAGATGCTCACAAACCAAAGTAAGAATCGAGCATTCGTGGAATACTATGCCCATGGCATACGATCAATACCTGCTCAATAGGTTAGAACATAAGTGCCCAACGGCGAATCATCAATATAGAACACAACAATACATTACCCGAAGGTAAATCAATCCAACGCTGAAACAAATAAGGATCACAATGCCCAAAGGCTCAAACGGAAATACCGTTACATCACAATGGCCTGAAAGCCCTCACGAAGCCGCCAAAATATCACGATGGCACGAAGCCGAATGTAAGCCGCCAAAATATCACGATGGCACGAGCCGAATGTAAAGCCGCCAAAATATCACGATGGCTCGAAAGTCGAACACCAAGTAAATCATCACAATACAGATCTCAAAGAAACAAACATGACTATCGAACATACCCCTCGGGCGTATGAACGCTCAATCACAAAACGTCAAACTCATCCAATACTATGGACGATCAAAGTTTATGGCTCAAATGATGGACATCACAGTACGCCCGATCCGGAAATGTGTCCGTGCACATGTCCGCCCCGTATATGGAATCCAGAATATACGTAGGACAATGTACCTAATTAGCCTCACGAAACTACGTCCCGTGTGCACAGTCCAACGCGGAATAATATCCGCCGATGACTATATGTGCATGGCTAAAAATCCTACACAATAACCAATCGGAACGCAGATATGATTCCGGATATGTCACGATACAACATGACAACGAAACTCAAAGGATAAGACATCCAAAACAAATCATACGACTCACCAAGTGAACGATGACACGAATAATGAAAGATCGACACGACCGACAATATTCGAAACAACCATCCTGGGATCAAAATCCCTAAGGACCAATTAACGAGCGGCGATCACAACACAACGATTGGGAAATCCTCAACCTTCAACAATCACAAAATTACCGAGTTCACAAGAATAATAGTGTGCTGCCTTGAATCGGTCAACACGACAATAATAATTCAACGGATGGGAATTATCTTTGATAATCCCAATTCAATACTTCGATTACCGTAGAATGGCCAATCGATAACAATTATACAATGGATGGGAATTATCTTTTTGACAACGGGTGGAAATTATATTTGATAATCCCAATTCAATATATCGATTACCGTTAGAGCGGACAATCGATAATAATTATACAACGGATGGGAATTATCTTTGATAATCCCAATTCAATATATCGATTACCTTCAGAACGGTTAACCGATAACAATTATACAACCGATGTCTCGGCACCTTTAATCGGTTACCGATAACGAAGATGATAATCGAATACGTCAATGCCTTCAATCGGCCAAAACGACATCAATAGAAAAACACTGATATCAATAACGACGATTCATAAAAAATATCTTGATGGGACATCAATCAATAACAACAATCGATACGTCGATACCGCGAACCGGCTATCAACAACAATATCTCAAAGAAACATCAATCAACAATAACAATTGATATGTCGATACCGCGAACCGGCTATCGACAACAATATTACCAACAAGTACCGCAATGCCTTAGATCGGCCATTTACGAACAACAATAATATTTGGCATAATTTGCCGAAGGGTATCGTGTCAAACAATCCCCTGATATCAACAAAATCATAAAGAGACCAAGTCTCGAAATGATACACACATGCATACACATACATGATAACATTAATCTCATTGACCAGTACAAGTATAAAACTTGCCTCAAACCGAAGGCGAGAAAGTCCTTCCACGATCAACGTCCTACCACGAATCGATCAACGCGTCCTCCGTCAATCACAAGCACTCGAACAACCTTGAATGAAATACAATTCATTCGATAACACGATATCGACCGAAAATAACACAATAGATAATTCCGATTCCAACACGAACATATACTATACTCGTATATATCCGTATACATACGTATATATATAATATATATATTACATATATATATATATATATATATATATATATATATATATATACAACTCACATATATATAAATACATAAAACACACAACACACACACACTGCTCATATATATATATATATATACATAAAACACACAACACACACACACTGCTCATATATATATATATATATACATAAAACACACAACATACACACACTGCTCATATATATATATATATATATACATAAAACACACAACACACACACACACACAATCACGCAGCACACACTAACACCTATATATATATATATATATATATATAACTGAAAAACACATAAAACTAACCGGAAGAGTCGATCGGCCAGGTCCGAAAAAAAACTCCCATGCCGGAAATTGGCCGCCGGAAAAATGACCCGCCGGACCTCGTCCAACTCCGGCCCGTATCCGTCTATGGCCGGTTTTCACCACCTCCGTTTGTAACTCTTTGCCGGAAGAATGTCAAACCTCCGTTCCGCCGTCCGTTCCGGACAAAAACCACTTCCGGTCGCCGGAATCAATGGAGCTCCGTCCATGGCCGGAAACCATGAAGATTGCCGGACGCCCGAGCTCCGCCTCGCCGGAAGAAAAATGCCGGAACACTTCAGATCGACCGGATTTGCAGCCTTCCGGTTCGGAAATTCCGACCAGGCCGCCGCCGAACTCTATCTCGCCGGAAAAAAAAAAACGGAGAAGCCGGCCCGTCCTCAAGCTCCATCTCGCCGGAAAAAAAAATGACGGAGAGAAGGGAGAGAGAGCTGGCGAGAGAAGAGAGAGAGGAGATGATACAGAAAAAAAAAAAGAGAGATGGAACGAGAGAGAGAGATGGTGAGGGATGATGATAGTTTTATATATATATATATATATGTGTATATATAGGAGAAGATGATTGAGGGATAAAGTATATGTATATATTATATATATACATAAGTAAGGGAGATGGGTGAGAGGGAATCACGTGGTGAGGGAGAGAATCAAAAGTGAGGGAAATATATATATATATATATATATATATATATAGTTATATATATATATATATAAATGATACTCTAAAGATATCCTCGCCCCGAAAGTTGACCACGAGGAAGGTTCCCACCACCTACCACGCATTACGTACGTAACCTCAGGGCGTAACGTACGCAATCGCAACAAATTAGCGTACGTAATGCTACACAGGTAGCGTACGCTATGGCTATAAACTTAGCCAAAATTCCAAACTCGCCAAACAACAACCAAACGACGAAACCAAACCGACGACCAGAATAAATATTTCGATCCCGAAATATTTTAATACAATATATATATTGTATCGGTCCAAACAACAACACTTGTACAATTCCAAATGAATACGTACAACTCAACAGTAACACGAAAAAAAAAATTACCCCCGGATATTACAGTGTGTAGACCTCCTCGGTCAAAATTTATAGTTCCGCGTATGTTTAGCCTTGTGGGTCCCACGGCGGGGCTTACGGCGCTGTAATATTCCCTGAATAACTTGGGGGTGTTACAGTTATTATTTTGGCTATAATGCTCAGAGTTGTGATTAGAGTAATGGTGTGAACGCTGAGTCGTTCGGTGTGCTTTCATCGAGATAGTTCTCTTGACCGAGAAGTGGAGACTCGGTTTGGAATGTTATTTAACCTCCGATGGTTATTTGTGCAATGTTATAATGATGTGAACTGTCGGCGTTTGGATTCGTATGTTGTTGTTTATTTGTAACCTTCAACTTTTGGTATTATTTGGTATGTGTTCATGAACGTGTTGCTAGATTACAATAGTTAGCGCACGTCAAGTGTATGGCTGGCGCGTGCTAACGTGGCATGGCTAGCGCACGCTAAGTCTCTGTTGGAACACACTCTAATTGGTCTGAGCAGAAGCTCGGGAATTGCATTTTGACCGTAAGTCTAACTTTTGCGATTGTTGGGCTTACCGTTTGTGACCGTATTCTATGTGTGTTGTCCAGTGATAACAATTGTTGTGTGTGATTATGTGTATATTTCAAAATGATTTTCTGGAATTTTTTTTTACCAAATCGTGTGTATTTTAAAATGACATTTTAGGTATCTCGTAAACTTGGGTTATTTCATTAACCCTTTTTCCTAACTCTTTTATCGGTATGTTTAAGGGATGACCTACCGTACATTTTGAAACTATTGAGTTTTGGCGTCTTCGCCTTGTAATTTCAAATGATATTTTATGACGGTATTTGGTATTTGGAAAATGGCTTTTGGTGAGTATTTGGAAAGTATTACCGTCATCAGCCTTTTGGCATTTTTGAACGTTTTTGAAAATGGTTTTCAGATCAGGGGGTTCCGACACGGGGACCCGTACAGAAGATGGTTTTGATATAATGAATGACTTTGATTTCATTGTATTTATAATTCATATAGCAATGATATTATAAATGTAAATTGTCGGGATAATGGTCTGTATATTGTGCTCTAGTTTGGATTAAATCATAATGTATACGATTTAATTATGTTTGATTGAAGACGGAGATGTGGGATATCCTTGTTATGTGTTATGATCCTTCGTTGCGATAGGTTGTTGTTGTTAGTATGCCGAGGGGCAGGGGTCGTGGCCGTACCGTGGTGCCGATGACCACGGGGATCAGATGCGGAATCGAGAGAATGTTGCTAGGAATGATATTGGTATTGGTGTTGCTACTATACTGCAACAAGTAGCAACACATATGACTCAACGCAACACTGACGCAACTCAGAACGTTGGTGTCAATCAATGGATTCGGGAAGTAATTCGTATGAATCCCCCTCGATTCGCTGGTGTTGCGGATGCGCTGGGCTGGGATGGTTGGCTTTTCTAGTTGGGAAAGATATTCGAGGCTGTCGATTGTCCTGAAGAGCGGAAGGTACCTATCGCTCAGTACCTTCTTGACGAAGATGCCGCTAATTGGTGGGAAGCTGTTAAACCTCGTGATCGTGTTGTCACGTAGGCGGAGTTCCAGACATTTATGGAAGCTGAGTTTTGTCCGAAACCGATTAGAGAGCAGAGGATTCGTGAATTTTATTTGGCAGAACCACAAGAGATATCGGTGTCGCAGGCTATCATCGACTATAGCAAACAACTCAGTTATGTGCGAGATCGGGTGAGGACCGAGGAAGAGAGGATCCTTCACTTTGATAGACGGATGAAGCCAGGGATTTACTTGTATATGTCGGGATTTACTTGCACTTCGTTGAGGGACTATCAAGATCGAGCCTTAGCCCGTGAACTAGCTTCGTTATCGTCGGAGCGTGTGCCCGAGTCGAAGAAGCAGAGAAAGTCCGATGACCTTGTGGACAGTACAAGAGGTGGTGTTTCTAGTTTGCAACGTCGTACCGTTTCTGCTGTGAAACTGCATCGCTCGATGCATGGGAATGAGAGTTCCAAGTCGTCTGCTTTGACTCCTGGTAAATCCAGGAGATGTTTTAACTGTAATGTGTCGGGACATGTTCGTGCACATTGTCCTTCTCCGCCAGTAACGTGTTACAGGTGCGGACTCAAGGGACACCGAGTTTAGTTTTGCGAGTTGAGCACCGAGCCTTCCGAGGCACGGACTTGAGCACTGATACCAGGATCGACTCTGAAGAGTCCCTGAGGGGCGTGGTCTATCAGTTGTATGTTATGTTATTTCTTTGCTTTGTTGTTTCGAATTTCTGAGAAAACTTCTTTTATTCGAAGTGGATCGGATCTTGAATTTCTGTATGTTCATCTCTATCGACTCGTTTGTGTTCGTGGATATTTTCTGAACTTGTTCTATTCTTCACTTTTTGTTGTTCGAATGAGTTGTGGTATTGTTTCGGAGTGATCTGTTTGTTGTTTTTACTTTTCCGAATCCGGTTTCGTTCCTGTGAATCTTATGTAGAGGAGTATCTTGTCGTTTTTACCAGACCCCATATTATTGTTAGGAGTATGCCCTCGAATGCCACTCAGAGGATGTTGAGTGAGGGCATTGTACTTGTAATTATGTAAATCATTAATATAAGGCAATGGATGTTTCTTTATTTACTGGTAGTTACTGGCATTCCTAACTCGTAAACATACATATAGAAACTAGTCCGTTCATTTGAGAGCAAAACGTTCCACTCCTTATGAAACTTGACTGGGCGTTAAGTTTATGTGAAGACTTGTATGACGTGTTATTTGACATGAAGAGTGCCTGTCGAACACTAATGGTTAGTGGGAGCACACGTTAGAGGTATGCTAATTGGATTATTATAATCGAACCGACTCACCCTCGATTCGTCACACGGATTTTACTCCGGGACAGTCAATGACGGAATCAAAAGGTTGTGATAGGTATTCGTGAACCTTCGACTTGAGGATTTAGTAGGGATGTGCTTGTGACGTCAAGATTTTCATTAGAGTAGTTCGACCCTATAAACCAGGAGGTGGGGGTCAACCTCGACGTGCATCTTGACAGGCAAGTAGCAGGTCCTACTAAATACCAAGATAGAATTCTTTCTCCCGTTAGTGAGCGGGTTATATGTCCTATGCGGTTATTGGCAGATGAGCTCAAAAGTCTTTGGCCAAAGCATTGGAGCTAGTTGTATTGGATACACGAGAGCTCAATGATCTCGATTTGCATTAACGCATGCATAGCGTCAAGTACAGATAGGGTTTGACCGGCCGTGACCCTATAACTTGATCGGGACATGTGAAAGAGGGGTTTATACGTATACTGGTATTCACGACAGAATTGTACAGTGTAGATCGACAGGCTGGCTAGGTGGTGCTACTACTCTTTGGTTCCTCCTATAGCTGGCTGAGACGGACCTACCGGGTCGCGCAATAGGATTGACGACTGAATGAATCGAGCTTATTCTCTCTTTATTAATATTAGATATTGGATATCTAGTTTATTGGACATTGGATGTCTAATTAATTTTGGGACATTGGATGTCTAAATTAATTTATTGGATAAATTAATTTACGGCCTAATGAATTAAATATAATACTGGGTGATTAATTTAATTCATGAACATAATTACTTCTTAGAGAAATTAATTATATTATTTTGTATTTGATATGATTAATTAAGTGGATTAATTAATTGATATAAATACATCGGAATAGAATGGAGTTTTCTGTTTGGAATCACGGGAGTCCGAAACGAACCAAACTCGTTCCGGTTCTTCTAGAGCCCCCCCCCCCCCCCTTCACCAACTTTCTTCTTTGGTCTTTATCTCCATTTTTATAAATGGAAGACCAAAGAAAATAAGAGATTTGATATCTCTTTAAATAATAGTAAGGTGACTTTGTGAGATATATGAAGAATATTAAGTGAAGTGACAAACTAATTTTCCTCCCACTACTGGACTAACGGCAGAGAACAAAAGCGAAAGGGAGAGAGAAAAGTTTTTTTTCATCTACTTGATACTTCTTCTTATTCACATTTTTCTTAGAGAAAAATTAAAAGTAAATTGAGAGATAATATATCTATACACTTGGAGTGATATAGATTATATTCGAAAGCTCCTACCACTTTGTTCTAGCCGTGTCCTTAGAGGACAATGAAGTGGAAGCCGTTCCGATCGTTTTTCCGTCGCGTGGCAAGTAGAGGCACGGTGCTTTCGGTGCTCGGGATTTCAAGAGCTTGGGGAATAGCTCAAGAGAAGGAATCTATTTAATCAACAGACTACAAGGGTGAGTTTCTAATATCTCTTGTGATTTCGTTTATATATTCGTATATACTAGCTTGATCGATCCTCGTAGGGATTCGGATCGAATTAATTTTCGTTTTACCGCTTCCGCTGGGCCTTCGTTTTAGGCACCGAATCCCAACAGTGTTATCGCAGCGTAGGTCTTGCGATCGTATATACGATATATAGCATTTGGAATGCTTGATTAAATGATTAGTGATTTGCAATCACGACCGTTTAATTCGTTGTTTTAATTGTTCGTCGAAAATTTAATTTTTCCATGTTTTTATGTTACTATATAAATCGGTTTAATTTATTAAAACTGAATTATATGGGTAATATTAAAATTAGAAAAATATAATTTTTGAAATCGGGACGAAAAAGAGCCGGAAAAATCGCCTGCGCGGGGGGTTGTCCAGTGCCTGGCCGCTGAAGTCTTGGACCATTGCCGGCGACTTGCTTCCTGATCAGGCGATCGCCCTTGGCAAAGGACCGGATGTGATGCCGGACCACGGGCTAGGCACGGGCGATTTTATTTCGACTCCATTTTGTGTTTATGTTTCGTTATAATAATTTCCAGCAATTAAATTAGATTTAATTTGACTAAATAAAATAATTGGTGTTTTATTTTGAGGAAATTTATTATTGTGAAATATTTATCGTCCGGTTTATACGAACGAATTAAAACTACCATGCTTGTGAATTAATTGGATTAATTCTAATAGATGGTTATTTATTTATATTGGTTGGATCAATATATTTAATGTGTAATCCATTTATTTAGTATTTATTGGATGAATGCTTTTGAATGGGGATGTGGTTCATGGACTTAGTTTTGAATCGTTCGGTTTTATTCGATTGGGTTGTAAAGGCCGTTTTGAGCCTATTTATTTTACTAGAATTATTTGTATCTAGAATGCAATTTTTCAATGTAAAATTTATATGTAATGACGAAGACCGGAGGAAGATCCGTTCGAGAAGACGAAGATTCAAGACGAAGACTTGTAATTAGATTACTAAGTTTTTGATTCTAGGAACGGTCCATGAACCACATGTTGGTAGCAACTAGGTTGTGAATGGTTGTTCATATTGTATGAATGCAACAAACACGCTTAAATGAATTAATGTGCAAAGTGTAACATTAATCGCGAAAATTCTCCCACGACAAATTATTAAGTTTATAAGGTTTCAAGGTTTTCCTTCCCTCCATCGAGCTTTCGGGAAATTGAAATCCAAACCGGATGTGCTATGCTTCCGAGTTATCGGGGTAGTCGTTCGGGGAGAACGGATAAATTACCGAGAGCGCATTAGATGCCTTCGGTTGGAGCAAATTTTATCCCTAGAAACCTGATAGATTGTCGGATAAGATTCAATTGTGAAATTGATTTGCGTCGATGGTATAAACTTAACTTGTTCACGAACCATAAAAACCGTATAGGTTGAGGGGAGTGAACAAGGGGAAAAAGAAGATCAAATCATCCATTAGATGGGTTGGTGTTGGACACCACTTTATAAAAATTAATAGACTAGAAACCTGTTCGGTTGCCCTCTATTAAGATTTATAAAGAAGTCGATCACCACTATGAAGTAGAGCGACGATACTTCCGGATTTCACATGGGAGTGTGTTATTCCAATAAAAATAGTGGGATCTGGGTAACAAGAATAGAAAAGACCTTAATTCTATACTCAGAACATAATATAACAAGTCACTAATTAATCTGTTATACTTAATGCAGACATAACTCTCAATACGACAATGAATCCACTCGCAATTCTACTCGAAAAGAACACCCTGATTGGACCTAACTTTGTGGACTGGCTCCGCAATATGATGATTGTCCTCAGTATAGAGGCACTGGGATACGTCTTGGAGACGGACATTCCGACGCCTCCCGTGCGGACCAGAGCCAATCAGGAAGAGATTGAAAACCACAAAAAGTGGGTTAAGGATAACATAAAAGTCCATGCATACATGATGGCTTCTATGTCTAATGAGCTTCAGAGAGCTCATGAGAAAATGACTTCTGTTAGGCAGATTCTATCTCACTTAACCGAACTTTATGGTGAGCACAGCAGAACTGCTAGATATGAGATATCCAAGCAACTGTTCGGTGCAAGGATGAAGGAAGGTGAGAAGTTTGGGGAACACGTCCTCCAAATGATATCCATGATCGAGAGATTGGATGCTCTTGATTTTAAAATGGATACTTCTCTCCAAACCGACCTTATCCTAAAGTCTCTCCCTGATTCCTTCTCACAATTTGTTATGAACTTCAACTGCAATGAGATTGCATGTAATTTAGCTGGGCTAATGAACAAACTTGTGACCGCTCAGTCTCAGATGAAGACTCCACGGATGAAGGAGTCTGCTCTTGTGATTTCTTCTGGACCTCGGAGGTCTAAGAACAAAAAGAAAAGGACCAAGAAGCAGAATGGACCATATGTCAAGGACTTCAAGGGCAAGGGCAAGGCCCCAACGGTTCCGAAGAACAAGAAGAAGAAGGATGCTTGTCTCAAGTGCGGTGAGCTGGGCCACTGGGCTAGAGACTGTCTGATTCTTCGTAGCACTTCAGGTACAGAACTTTTAGTTTTGGAAACAAATTGTTCTGCTACTGTATTTTCTACTTTATACTGAATTCTGGTGCTAGTTCTCATATTTGTACCGTGAATCAGGATCTGGAACAAAGTAGGAAACTTGAAGCTGGAGAAGTTATGATCACAGTCGGAAGCGGGCATAGTGACACGTTTTTAGTGTAACTATGGCCAGATCTAGAAATCTCATAAATCAAAATACTATAAATATATATATATATATATATAAAAAATTAAGGCAAATATCCAAATCAATCAAAACACGCCAAAATTACAACACACCAAAATAATAAAACAAACCACCCCCAAACTTGAAAATAAAACTGTCCTCAGTTTTTTAAAAATAAAAAATAAAATAAAAATCAATGCGTAAAAAGCAATACTCCTGTTAAGAAAGTTGATGTCCGAGCTAACGCCTTTTAGAATGCAAGAGAATAAATATACGAGGCACACAACAAAAGAAAATAAAATATACTCGTAAGTATAACACAATTTTTAAGATGCGCATCAAGAAAGTCCGAAGAGTCGCCTTACGCTGCCATCAAAGTTTTTATAAAAAAAAACACACAATAAACATTACAGTAATAAAATAACAATACATAAATCGCGAATAGATGCGCGTCAAGAGATCAAGAAGAAACTCCTTAAGCTGCCACCATTTAGCACGATTATTACACACGACAGAAAGTAAAAATACAAGAGGTCCGACATGGGTTATCAAAGGGAGAGGAATGAATCCACTTTTCGTTTTCTCACGGTAAAATCTTCTACCCAGACAATTTTAGCTAGAGCTGGATCAGGTTGAGGAACAAATTCATTGAGTTTTTTGATTAGTTCTTCTGGTGTTGTTGCAACGACTATGATTCGTTTTGCACGCTCGGAAATAAACCCCTTTTCAGCAGAGTAGTCGATGAAAGACAGTAAACCATCAAAGAAACCATTGACATTAAGCACACCTATTGGTTTTTGATGAACATTTAGCTGGGCTCTGGTAACTACATGAAAAAGTTCCTCAAGGGTGCCAAAACCACCGGGAAGGGTGATAAAGGCGCCAGAATTATTTATCATGTGAGTTATGCGATCTTGCATATTTACATATCTAAACTCATCTCCAATAGTTTACCCGGTGATTTTACTTTCAGCCAGAGGTTTTGGGATTACTCCCAACACTCTTACTCCTTCCATATAGGCAGAAGCAGCAGCTCGTCCCATTAATCCTAGACTTCCTCCTCCGTAAACTACATGAATGCATTTTTCTCCTAAGGTGCGACCCAAGTTGTGGGCTGCTTCAGTAAAGCATGCCTCTTTTCCAGAACTAGCTCCACCAAAAATGCATACTGTGTTAAATTTTTTTGTTGAAGATGATGACTCCATTTTTGAAAAGAAAAATTTAGAGAGAAACAGAGAAAAGTGCAAGTTTGAGGGATGAATGAAAGAAACCAGTAGAAAGTTTATTTATAGAAGAAAAAGAAGGTAAAAATTGTTTAACAAGTTTGTGATTGCGTTTGATTGTGCTTCAACTATTCAATAGAATAATGAAAGCATTTATCGCGTATCACATTTTTTTATTCAGAAAATCTCACCACATGACAAAAATAAAAGATACTTACGCGTATGTACAGTAGTTGTGATTGTGGCTCACATCTTCCTCTGATTTTACGTTCAGAAACGGCCTAAACGCCTTCTATGAGTCGGGGAGAAGCTTCCCATCCAATTTTCTTACAAATTGGCAAACAGGGTCTTTTAACGTCAGATTCCCAAGACGTTGTTCATATTCTGGTTAGAATTTATTCCACAAACATCGAATTCCGTAATATACAAGTCCACTAGGGTGTGTGTCAAGAGAAATTTCGATATCATCTAAATTCTCCTTATTCAGACCATCATTAATGAACTGAATTTTATCTTCTCTGTTTGTAGATGGAATTCCTAAAGATCGACATTTTAAATTACAGTTCCATCTAGCACATTTATAGCAAACGGCTAGCATCTTTGCTCGTCGTTTCTTGGCATATGAACTTTTTCCAAGCCCTGGTAAAAATCTAGTCGGTTTTTCTGTGAATTCACCCTCTATTCTTACTTTGGCTTCAATTATGAATATGATGTCAAAAGGTATGCTTTTATTCATAAGCAACTTCATCCTTTCAAGCCTTGCCTTGTAAATTTTTAAAATTGCATTTTTGCTTAGAAAGGGAAATCTTTTTTCAATTTTATACAACGTTTCTTCCATGATAAAAAAAAATAAAATAAAAATACAATGCAAATAATTGAAGAAAATATCTACAAATATCAGTTGTTGTGGAAAACTGAAAAATCCGACTTTAATATTCAAGGAAATAAAAAGATTGCACTAATAATAGATTGATTAAAGATAAAATGAAATAGTTGGGATTACAAACTTAGTTCATCATTAGTTATAGAAGATGTATAGGAGATCATAAGATGAATTTACTTATTATGTTGTGTAGATTCGATTTTCCTTAAAAAGACGGTTTCTCTTTCGAACTATAATACGCCCCTTACATATTGAATCAATCCACTATATTTCTATGTTGATTGGCTTCAATACATAGCATTAAGATTTATGAAAATAACTCAAAGAATCATCTAAGGACTAGGGGTATATTTCTATCCCCTAGAAAAACTTAGAGTGAAGATCATTTGATCTAATCAAACATATTTTCTTTCGAAACATATGAAGACCATAAATATCGTCATTTATTGGCCAAATAAATAAAGATTGTTAAAACAATGAAAATCACACACAATAATAAGTAATTCACAATAGATCTTTTATACAAACATAAACAACATGACTAACCTTGTTTATAATCCCAACTAAAGGTTACTTAGCCCATGAAGGGTTTATTACACATATTACAAGCTTTGGTGGTCATTTTTAGTTGAATCAAGAGAAAGAATTGATCCTAACTCCCTTAGTAGATAAAGGAGATAGAAGCAATAAACTCTCTGAACAACATATGCTATACCACACTTATAAATATCACTCAAGAACACAAGTGTGTTCTTCACACAAAAAGAAAAGTTTACAAAAAATGGAAAATTATATGATGAATGGTGAATGATGAAGGATCTAAGGGGTCTATTTATACACTTAAAGTCATCTAATAGCTCCAAAACTCCAGCATTATTACATTAGATTGGATCAATGCCAGCTAGGGGTGGACTCGGTTCCATTCGGTTCGGTTTTTGACCGAAACCGAGAGTCGAACCAAATATTCGGTTTCGGTTTGGTTCGGTTCTTTTTGAAGTTCGGTTCGGTTAAGTTCGGTTTTATAAATATTCGGTTCGGTTTCGATTTGGTTTGATGTTTTTTCGGTTCTTCACAATATAAATTCAAATATTATATGCAATAGAATAAGTTATATATAACAACAAGCCAACAAGAGTTATATATATATATATATATATATATATATATATGTTCAAGATAAAAGCTAGAGTTGCATAGCAATTTCCAAATATCTCAAAATATATAACAATCGTAAATCACAGTAGCTCATTCTCTCAACCTAAATTAATTGAATCACAAATTCATGAGCATATTATCGGTCCTTCTTGGACCCATGAGGGTCTTACAAAAGGAAAACACATTATACTAAAATTCGAAACACACCAAAATCACAAAAACAAGGTCATTTTAGTATGTTGAAATTTGACTTCGGTCCATTTCGGTTCGGTTCGGTTCTGCTCTACCCCGAACCGAGAACCGAACCAAATTAGTTCGGTTCGGTTCGGTTTTTTTGTTTTTCGGTTTGGTCTTCTTCGGTTTCAGTTTTTCGGTTATTTTTTCGGGTTTTTTTGGTTCGGTTTTGGATTTTCGGTTCCGAAATGCCACCCCTAATGCCAGCCATCCCCTCAATAATACACAAAAAGTATAAAAAATTAGACAAATCATAGCAATCTGTCAAGAGTTACGGCCGTAAAAAGGGTGACTTATGGCCGTAACCCCTGAATGTTACGGTCGTAACTTGGCTTCGTAAATTTGCTCACTGGATGCTTTGATAGTTACGTTTTCAGCCCAGAATTTCTCAGACTTTGCGTTTTTGTCCCAGATCTTCTTCGGATGATAACTTTTGATATATTACTCTGATTTTGAATCCGGAAAGATTGCCGAATTCGTCTCGGAAAGACCTACAACATGAATATATCAAAATTCAACAAAGAGAATATTTATTAAACATGTTGTTTCTTGAGTAATTCAGTTATTTAATCCGATCATCATCCGATAAAAATAAATTCATTAAAACTAATTAATTAAAAGCAAAAAATGAGTAGACTAGCTCAATTATGGGTGAATTTTATCGATACAAACCATGGATAAGTGTACAAAACTGACACTTATCACATAGTGTCGAGGCGACCGACATAGGATCACTTCTTTTGGGTTTAGAATCCGGCTTTGTTTTGACTTTAGAAGATGTACTTGTTTTGCCCAAGGGGCACAAAAACATTGTATCCATTCCGGTCATGGACCGAAAAGGTTTTTCATTTTTCATTGGTGATGGTTCCTGCAAAATTTATTTCAGAAATAAACTAGTGGGTACTGCTACATTGTTAAATGGATTGTATCATATAAATCTCAGCAACAAAGTAGTTGTGAATACTATGACTAGAAAATGTGGTAGGGATAAAACCAATCAAGTTTTGAAATGGCATCTTAGACTTGGTCATGTTGGTCAGACCAAGGTTTACAAGATGGAAAAAGATGGACTTATGGGTCCATTGGGATCGGATCCCTTTCCTACTTGTGAATCTTGCCTTAAAGGCAAAATGACTAAGTCCCCCTTCACAGGGACTTTTGAAAGAGCCGCTGATAAACTCGGATTAATCCATACCGACGTATGTGGTGCTTTGGAAGCAGCACGTGACGGATATCAATATTTCATTACGTTTATAGATGATTATACTAGGTATGGTTATGTATACTTAATGAAACATAAATCCGAGGCCTTTGAGAAATTCCAGGAATTCAAGGCCCTAGTCGAGAAACAAGCTGGTAATCATATCAAAGCACTTCGATCGGACCGAGGTGGCGAGTATATGAGTACGGAGTTTGACGAGTTCCTTAAGGAACACAGAATAGTTTCACAACTAACACCTCCAAATACTCCTCAGTTAAATGGTGTGTCAAAAAGAAGGAACCGGACCTTGTTGAACATGGTCCATTCCATGCTGGGCTATACAGACCTACCGATTTACCTGTGGGGGTATGCACTCCTGATTGCCGCTTACATCTTGAACAGATGTCCTTCCAAATCCATTCCTAAAACTCCACATGAGATGTGGGAGCGCATGATACCAAGTCTTAATCATATTAGGATTTGGAGATGTCCCGCCAATGTCAAGAAGACTAAGGTGGAGAAGTTGGAAGCTAGGTCCGCGAAGGGACATTTCATTACATTCCCATATGGGAAGATGGGATATCTATTCTATATGCACGAAGATCGAAAGATCACTGTTGCTTTACAAGCACACTTCCTGGAAGATGAGTGAATTCAGGAAGGCGGGGCAGGTAGAAGTATTTCTTTAGAAGAATACAATGAAACTCCTCGGGAGACATCTGTGCAAGAAACTGGAACTGAACCTTCTGAAACACAAGTACAACCACCTCGTAGGTATAGTAGGGTGTCTCATTTACTTGAGAGGCATGGGCTCGTGCACTTAGAGGAGCTGGGTCTCCATGAGGTTCCAAGTCATAGCCAATAGACCGACCCAACGACCTATGACCAAGCAATGATGGATGTAGACTCCGCGAAATGGCATGAAGCTATGGAAGCTGAGATAGACTCGATGCATGTCAATCAGGTTTGGACTCTAGTAGACCGCCCCAAGAGCATAGTGCCTATTGGGAACAAGTGGATCTACAAGAGAAAGACTGATGGTGATGGCAAGGTTGACGCCTATAAGTCCAGGCTTGTGGCAAAGGGTTATACCCAGAAAGAAGGGATCGACTACCATGATACCTTCTCGCCCGTAGCTATGATCAAGTCTATTGGCATGATGCTTGCTATAGATGCCTACCACGATTATGAGATATGGCAAATGGACGTAAAGACGGCTTTCCTTAATGGATTCCTTGAAGAGGAAATCTATATGGAGCAGCCTAAAGGCTTTGTGTGCGAAGTCGATATTCAGAAAGTGTGCAAGCTTCAGCGTTCCATTTATGAACTGAAGCAAGCGTCGCGTAGTTGGAACCTTCATTTTGACGAGGCGGTCAAAGAGTTTGACATCGTGCAAAATGAAGAGGAACCTTGTGTATACAAGAGGGTTAGTGGGAGCAAGATCGTATTCTTAGTACTATATGTGGATGACATTCTACTAATAGGAAATGATGTAGGAATGCTCAGTTCTGTGAAAGCTTGGCTTTCGAGTAATTCTCCATGAAAGACTTGGGAGAAGCAACCTATATTCTTGGAATTCTGCTCTACCGGGATAGAGCGAAGAGAACAATAGATCTTTCCCAAGACCTCTATATAGATAAAATCATAAAGCGATTTAAGATAGATGATTCTAAAAGAGGGTTCCTACCGATGCGACATGGCATAAAACTCTCCTTGAAGATGTGTCCTCAAAGCGAGGAACAACGAAAGGAAATGAGTAATATACCATATGTTTCGGCTGTGGGTAGCCTTATGTATGCTATGTTGTGTACAAGACCTGACATTGCACATGCTGTAAGCGTGGTAAGTAGGTTTCAGGTAAACCCAGGTAGGGAATATTGGACTGCCGTAAAGAACATTCTCAAGTACTTAAGAAGGACTAGAGATATGGTTCTGATGTATGGCGATGGAGAATTAGATGTAGTGGGATTCACTGATTCAGACTTCCAAGGACTTAAGGACGATTCGATGTCTACTTCAGGATACATATTTACTCTTAATGGAGGAGCAGTATCTTGGTGTAGCGCCAAGCAAAGCGCGACTGCTGATTCTACCTGTCAGGCTTAGTATCAAGCAGCCTCGGAGGCTTCCAAGGAAGGGTTCTGGATTAAGAAGTTTCTGGGAGAACTTCAAGTGATACCATGTGCTGAGCTTCCTGTTCCACTATACTGCGACAACGACGAAGCTGTAGCACAACCCAAGAAGCCGAGGTTTCACAATAGCACCAAACATGTTGAGAGGAAGTATCATCTCGTAAGATAATTTGTTCGCAAGGGATATATTGTGCTGCACAGAGTAGACTCGGCTGACAACGTCGCTGATCCACTGACTAAGCCACTTTCTTAGACTAGCTTGGAGCGTCATCTGGAGAATATGGGTATTAGATACCATAGTGTGTGGCATTGAGTGCAAGTGGGAGATTGTTAGGAGTATGCCCTCAAATGCCACTCAGAGGATGTTGAGTGAGGACATTGTACATGTAATTATGTAAATCATTAATATAAGGCAATGGATGTTTCTTTATTTACTGGTAGTTACTGGCATTCCTAACTCATAAACATACATATAGAAACTAGTCTATGTATTTGAGAGCAAAACGTTCCACTCCTTATTGGATAAGGGGGTCGGGACTGGAAAGGTTTATAGCTCAAATACTTAATCGTTCGCAAGTTGATGAAACTTGACTGGGCGTTAAGTTTATGTGAAGACTTGTATGACGTGTTCTTTGACATGGAGAGTGCCTATCGAATACTAATGGATAGTGGGAGCACACGTTATAGGTATGCTAATTGGATTAGTATACTTGAACCGACTCACTCTCGATTCGTCACACAGATTTCACTCCAGGACAGTCAATGACGGAATCGAAAGGTTGTGATAGGTATTCGTGAACCTTCGACTTGAGGATTTAGTAGGGATGTGCTTGTGACGTCAAGATTTTCATTAGAGTAGTTCGACCCTATAAACCGGGAGGTGGGGGTGAACCTCGACGTGCATCTTGATGGGCAAGTAACAGGTCCTACTAAATACCAAGATAGAATTCTTTCTCTCGTTAGTGAGCAGGTTATATGTCCTATGCGGTTATTGGCAGATGAGATCAAAAGTCTTTGGCCAAAGCATTGGAGCTAGTTGTATTGGATACACGAGAGCTCAATGATCTCGATTTGCATTAACGCATGCATAGCGTCAAGTACAGATAGGGTTTGACTGATTGTGACCCTATAACTTGATCGGGACATGTGAAAGAAGGGTTTATACGTATACTGGTATTCACGACTGAATGGTTCTTGAATGATCCCAATCATTCGTTCTCAGTTGGGGTACAGTGTAGGCCGCCAGGCTGGCTAGGTGGTGTTACTACTCTTTGGTTCCTCCCATTGCTGACTGAGATGGACCTATCGAGTCGCGCAATAGGATTGACGACGGAATGAATCGAGCTTATTCTCTCTTTATTAATATTAGATATTGAATATCTAATTTATTGGACATTGGATGTCTAATTAATTTTGGAACATTGGATTCTAAATTAATTTATTGGATAAATTAATTTACGGCCTAATGAATTAAATATAATACTGAGTGATTAATTTAATTCATGAACATAATTATTTCTTGGAGAAATTAATTATATTACATTGTATTTGATATGATTAATTAATTGATATAAATACATCAGAACGGAATGGAGTTTTATCTGTTTGGACTCACGGGAGTCCGAAACGAACCAAACTCGTTCCGGTTCTTCTAGAGGCCGCCCCCCTTCACCAACTTTCTTCTTTGGTCTTTGTCTCCATTTTTATAAATGGAAGACCAAAGAAAATAAGAGATTTAATATCTCTTTAAATAATAGTAAGGTGACTTTGTGAGATATATGAAGAATATTAAGTGAAGTGACAATCTAATTTTCCTCCCACTACTGGACTCACGGCAGAGAACAAAAGCAAAAGGGAGAGAGAAAAGATTTTTTTTCATCTACTTGATACTTCTTCTTATTCACATTTTTCTTAGAGAAAAATTAAAAGTAAATTGAGAGATAATATATCTATACACTTGGAGTGATATAGATTATATTCGAAAGCTCATACCACTTTGTTCTAGCCGTATCCTTAGAGGACAACGAAGTGGAAGCCGTTCCGATCGTTTTTCCGGCGCGTGGCAAGTAGAGGCACGGTGCTTTCGGTTCTCGGGATTTCAAGAGATTGGGGAATAGCTCAAGAGAAGGAATCCATTTAATCAACGGACTACAAGGGTGAGTTTCTAATATCTCTTGTGATTTCGTTTATATATTCGTATATACTAGCTTGATCGATCCTCATAGGGATTCGGATCGAATTAATTTTCGTTTTACCGCTTCAGCTGGGCCTTCGTTTTAGGCACCGAATCCCAACAATTATCATTTGATTTTTGTTGTTCGTTATGATTCGAATATGATTATTCGACTGTTGTCTCAATCGTTGTGGTTCAATCGTTTATTGTTTGGTTTTTGTTGATCTCATACCGTGATTTTTTTGGCATTCGGGTCACTTCGTAATTTCCCTTAAGTTCGGGAAATTAGTTTTTTTTTTGATCTTCCAACCCCTGGGCTGTGGAATTTCGTAATTTTTTGGCGATTATATCGCGTTTTGATTGACGTACTGTTCGGTTGGTCAACCATTTAGATTTTTTGTTTGTTGTGTTTTGTTATCGTTCTGGTGTAGCGAGATGAATGGTAGCAGCTGCGTGCTGCATGTGAGTCGTTGCGGGTTGTTGGCAATGGATAGCGTGTGTTATCTGATTTTGTTTTGCGTTGTTCGTTCTGTGTTTTAAGTTTCGAGGACGAAACTTCTTCTAAGAGGGTTAGAATGTAATACCCGAGATCTTCATTCCGGTTTCGTTGAATTTTCTTCGGTCGAACGGATTGTTGTCTTCCGCATCTTTGGAATCGCATGCTTGTACTGTGGTACGTTGAGTTTCGTAGCCTCTTCGTTATTGTTTTGGGATTATAGTCGGTGCATTCGCATGATCGAGATGTCGTCGAGTATCGAGCCGGATTGTCGGGTGTTGGCTGGGTCGAGTTACGGCCGTAAGACTTCCGCACACCTTGGCCTGGGACACTCGATTACGGCCGTAAAGTTCATCAGGTTACGGCCGTAAGGACTCGTTACGGCCGCTAAGCACTGGCCGGTTACGGCCGTAGTGACTCGGCATATTTCATTTAGTGGCCTGGGATGCTCGGTTACGGCAGTAAGGCTATACCGGTTACGACCGTAAGGTGTGATCGTTGCGTATGCAAGGCTTAGGCCATTGCGTACGCTGACGTGCGTCGACCAGGTTACGGCCGTAATGAGCTGTCGGTTACGGCCGTAACTCTGTCGGCATATATAGGCCTGGGCTTCGGCCAGACCTCATTTTTCACCCTTTTCTTCATTTTTGTGGAGGCTGGCAGCGGGAGACTCAGAAACTCGAGTTCTTGGCCGGTTCTAATCAATTCCAAGGCGTTTTGGAAGATTCTTGTCAATTATATCATCATCCAATCCGTGTTCTTCGTCGAATCGAGGTATTTTCTTACTTAGAACCCTAGTTGTATGATTCTTGGGGGTTTCTTCGTGATTCTTCGATTTGGTCCGTGGTTGATGAATTAATTATGGTATTCATGTTGTCTTGGCCATAATCTTCAGATTTTGTAACTCATTTATCGATTTTTACCACTCGGAACTTGATTTCCTATTTCCTTGAAGAACCCTCGGGTCCTTGTTGTTTTCCGGATTGATTCGGATGCCGTTTAGCGTTATTGATTCATAGTGATATTATTTTTATAGTTTTTGTGGAGTTGTCGGGTTTTTGATCGATCTTGGAAGTTCGAGGGCTAACCGACCGTGTCCGTTCGTGGTTCCATTGCTCGTGGTATCGAGGCAAGTATCTTGCCCATACGTTTCATGTTTGTAGGCATAATTGTTGATAAATGATTTTATGCGAAATCCGAATATTTAATAAATGTTAAAAAGGATCGGTATGTTCTCGATAAATGTTGTCTTTCAACGATAATTCGTATACTTCGCGAATAGATGTGTTTTCGGGATATGTCTGTTATTTTCATATGTTAAAAGACGTTATGATCACATTTAGTGAATATAATAGACCGTAATCATTTGCCGAGGATTACGTGTTGTTATGTGTACTTGTTCGGTAAGAACGTGACGTTGTGTGATTTTAGTTATTCTCCTTTGTAAGGAAGTTGTGATCCTTAGTGTTGTTTGGTATTGGTATTGGATTGTCGTTGTGAGTGATTGTTGTAAGTGATGTGCCTCCGGGTAAGATTGATGAATCTCCGGAATCCCTACTTGTTAGTATGGGTCGGGCGTGACCGTAGGGTTATCTAATCGGGTATGTCTTGTGGGGACTCTGAGGTTCGGGGCTTGCTAGCACGATGCTGGCATAACTTGTGGGGTTATCCAAACTAGGTATGTCTTGCGGGGACTCCAAGGTTCGTGGCTTGTTAGCGCGATACCGGGATAACTTATGGTTGTGGTTTGGTTGTGTGTTGTACGTGTCGTGAGTTGTCTAATCTGGTATGTCTTGTGGAGGCTCCGATGATTGTAGCTTGTTAGTGCGAAGCCGGGATAACTATGAATGTATGTATGGTTATAGTTACGTGATTGTTATCACGGTAACATATGATTTGGTATGGTTTCCCTTTGGGTTATTCATTCGGGTGTGTTCTGCGAGAGCATCTGAGGTTCGTGGCTTGTTAGCACAGGACGCGAATAATCCTTGGAAATATGTTGTTATGGATGATTGGGTCGAGAACCCCGTGTTTCGTAATTTGGGATGTGGACCCCATGTCTTGGTTATCGAAATTGTATTTTGGAAAACGATCTTTGGGCCGTGTCCCTAAGTGGTTTTGAAAGACTTCAGAATTCTTAACTCCAAATGTTTTCAAAACTCCCGAGATCTTTAAATGTTTTGTAAGAGGTATATTGGGTTTACTTTCCCTCATTTCATGATTTGAACTGTCTTGATCAAATGATTTACCTCGGGAAGCGTATTTATGATTATTATATTCTTGGAGTATGTTGTGTATGGCTTGTATTCGTATTTTATACTTGCACTAGCAAAACAGTGGATTTTTGCTAACCCCGAGTATTCGGGGGGTGGATGTCTGTATTGCGTCCAGGTATTTGCAGGATGCTGGGGAGCGAATCACAGGATCAGTACGAAGGGTGATGGAAGACGACGATACTAATCACATAAAGACCAATCATAGAGCATTTTTTGGATAGAGTCTTGTTGGTTATCTATCCGATGTGTTATTATCCCGACGTATGGGATCGTTATTGTATTCCTGCCCCTGCGTGGGTATGAGTTCCGAGAAAGAGTCTTGTATGTAATGATGTGTGTGTTGGGATAAAAGACCAAATCGGTGTAATGATCCTTCATGTAACCATGTCGACATGTGTTGTGATGTATTGTTTTGTATTTAGCCTGGTAGATCCTCACGGAGAGGGTCTGCGGCGCTGTAATATTCCCGAGTGGTTTGTGGGTGTTACAATACATGTATTTGATGTTCATTATCTGGATGACTGACCCCGTGGGGGGAACATGTTTTCATGTTTTAGGTGCTTGCGAGGAGAGAGTTGAGACACAGGGGCATGACGATGGCGACGAGGCATACGAGCGATACTAGTCCCGAGTTGTTCGGTGTTCATGTTGGTTAGTCAGTTGGGAGTGTTCTCCAGTTTGTCAGTCGTTGTCATTATGTATTATCCGAGCAAATGCTCGTGGATGTTGTTGTATTTTTATTTTGGCCATGTAGGCCCATCGTTGTCGTTGAAATTCTTTATCCGAATATTATGTCGGATATCATAGTAGGGACTGTGATTTCCCTTTTTGTTTAACTTGATGTATTTTAGTCGTGTTCGTCTGGTGGATCTCCTGGTGTGGGGTCCACGGCACTGTAATAACCCAATGGGATTTGGGGGTGTTACACGCATCCCGTTCATCGTCTCGTTTCGATCGTGGTTTTGTGGCAAGTATTTTCTTATACGATTTGTGTCCTGCAAATAGAGTTTACATGTTAGATTTATGATGGTTGGTTTACCCTCGTGAATATGATTCGTGTGAGTTGATTATGATTTGATTATTTTGAACGTTGAGGGCTTTAATGATACCCCTGCTTGTTTAATGTTGTGGAATCGCGTATTCCGTGTTAATTGTGTTGTTGTGTTGTGATTGATTATCCATGATGGAGGTATTGTGATGAGTATGATAATGGTGTCGGGTAAGTGGCCATCACTAGTGAGTATTCTTCATGAACTTACATTCTTAACATATTAGTATTGCATGAGTGATGTGTGTGTATGCTCACTACGGGTTAGATCCGACGGGGTCTCGGTAGGGGTCCACAGAGGCGTGGATCCACGAGCTTTGCTTTTAGCCACTACGGGTTAGATCCGACGGGGTCTCGGTAGGGTCCACAGAGGCGTGGGTCCGCGGTTAATTGTGGTGCATTTTACAAATGTGTTTTGGGTATGGCGTTTCCGAAAATGAGTGTTTTTGAACGGTGATTTCATGATTGCATGCATTGACTAAGTGTGTGAGATTGGCCTACTCGGCTAGGATGGCACTAGAATATTTGTCGTTTGTGTTTAGTCCTTTAGACGTGGGTTTTTGATGTTGGAAAACGGACCTTGCTATTGTTCTCGTGTACTGTGATTTAATGAGATTTGGGATAAGATACCAATGGTTTGTAAAGGTCGTTTTACAAAAAGTGATTTTGGGTCGAGACCCATTCGTCTTGAAATGGTTATTTTTCAACTAAGGACTTGAGGTCCAACAAGGTTTCTACTTTTAAAAAATCCGCGAGATGAGGATATTTTTTTCAAACTTTTCATTGATTGCTTTCTAATTAATAAAACCTCTCGGGAAGGCTTTGGTAGTTAATTGTCGCACCCGATTCATGATTTCTATTTGGTTGTTACATTTCATATGATTATGTACTTGCACTAGCAAAATAGTAGGATTTTACTAACCCCCGAGTAACCGGGGAGTGGATGTCTGTATTGCATTCAGGTTCTGGGAGCATAACAGAGGGTCGGCATGAAGGATGATGAAAGATGATCAATACTAATCACATGAGGATCCATACGATGTCGTATTGGTTTGGTTGCACTTTATTCCCGCTACAGTATTTTTCCCCGTTGTACGGGAGTGTGTTGTATTTTGACCCCTGCGTGGGCATGTATTGAGATTGAGTTGTATGTATTATTTGAAAGACCAAATATGTAATATCCGGATAAATTGCTGAGTATTTCATCTGTATTGAATCTTGTATTATTCAAATTTGTGATATCAATAATTGAAGTATGACCTTTCTAGTATTCGTATCCATGTGCATGATAATATCAACATGTAAATTTTCACATACAATTACGTGATAACATACGCTAAGAAGAGAGCTTAACGTACGTTATATGCCAAGGTTAGCGTACGCTACGAATGAAGCGTAGCGTATGTAAGACAGCCAATAATTGAGCAAGGCGGCTAGCACATGAGCCAACTGGTGGAGGGCCCGGTTAGATTCTCGCAGCATGAACCTGGACAGTTCTAAGTCAACGGGTATTAGCGTATGCTAAGGTATGTATGTAGCGTACGCTAATTCGTAGTGATTACGTACGTAACCTGGGTGGTGTAACGTACGTAAGCGTGCACAGAAATGAGAACAGTTAACTACCATTGAACGATAGTGTACGCTAAGGATATCGGGTAGCATATGCTAAGCTGTTAACGTACGTTATGCGTGAAGGCAAACGTACGTAAAGTCAGAAAAATTATAAAAAGGGACATCACCCCCAATTCATTTCATTCGTTTCTTTCACTTGGCCTTCAACTTACTCCATCTCTAGAGAGTTCCCAACCATCTATTACACCTATAGACCATCTCTACTAGATCATTGAAGATTGGATATCACTTATACTTGGTCATTGAAGTTGAGATACATCTTGGATTGGCACACAAGCAATCAGAGTTGGATTCTACCTATTGTCTCGGCATTTTCTTCATCTTAAGGTATGTTATGCTATCTCTAATCTCGGATTCGTGTTCTTAAGGATGTTATGATCATGCTACCAAGGATATTAAGTTCCATAGAGGATTTATTCAACCAACATCATGTTTAGGAAGTTGAGATGATTATGCTTAAGTTACCATTGTTGAGAACATTATAGTTGGAACCTTATTACGACAAACAACAAGAGTAGTGTTATGAGATTGATAATCCGTATTGAATGGTGTTTCCATAATGATTGTAGACTTGGTATTGATATCACTGTTAGGCGTATTTTTATACGCTTATTTATCATTATTTAGTATTATTTTGGAGAGTAAATTTGCCTAAATGAGCTTTTAATGCCTTAATTTTGTATGTTTGTCAGGAGATTGGAGTCCGGAAGCTAAAACGAAGCGAAACGGGCGAAAACGGCAAATTTTGGCCATGAGCCGCGGCACAAGGAAGCAGGGCCGCGGCACACGCAGAGGACCAGCGGGCACAAAGTAGACTGTACTTTGTGCCGCGGCCTGATCAGTGAGCCGCGGCCCGTAAGAAACACAGCGCCCTGTTTTAACACGACGCCATGTGCCGCGGCACAGAGTAAGTGAGCCGCGGCACACTTGGCGGTTTTGGTGTGCTCCACGCGGATTTGGGCCGTTTTGAAGCCAGTTCTCGACCTACTCACACGGACGCGATTTGGAGACTGTGCAGAGCTATAAATAAGGGCTTAAGACCCTAATTAACGATCTTTTCTGATCGGGAAAGCTGGGAATTTTTGGAGGAGACGGCAGAAGAGGAAGATAAGCAGAAGAGATCAAGAGCAGAGGGCGGAAGCCGAAGAACGGAGGAATCCGAGCTCTTCATCTGCGTTTGATTTTCATGCTTTTATTCATTTATTCTGTATTTTCATTAATTAGCATGTCAGGCTAAAACCCTAATCTAGGATTTTGATGAAACCTATGTTTTGACGAATTTGCTTGAGATTATCTATTTAATTCCCTTTTTGTTGAGTTTTCCCAATCGTGTTTAATGCTTTCAATTATATGGCCAATAGTTGTATTGTTTTAATCATTCAATTCGAATCGGGAGAGGAGAGTTGGTGAGGAACTATTGGTGAGGACCGTTTTATTCTGTGAGATAGGAATATACTCACAGGAACTACGTGGCCTTTTGGAGATTTTATGCTTTTTGCCTATAGACGAATTAATTCACCTAGGGATAGAGTGCGTTATTCGCCTTTAGATAAATCTATTGACCTCGGGAGAGGTGGTAGAGTATATTAGCAATCTTCGCCTTCAATAAATTGGGAAAATCATTAACTTCAGATAATCGAGAGTAAATTCGGATAAACCAAGGTGGATTCAGAATCCTAGACTTATTCATCATTTGATTCTCTTTCTTCAAGCTATCGTTTTTACTGTTTAATCTTTTATTAATTCTTTTAGTAATTAATTGCAAAACCCAAATTTGATTGTTCAAATAATACCAGAATACATAAAAATCGGTAGTTAGTGATTCAGTCCTCGTGGGAACGATACTCACTCATCACTTTATTACTTGTAAACGATAACGTGCACTTGCGTTTAAGAATTATCGCAACAAGTTTTTGGCGCCGTTGCCGGGGACTGAAATTTTGCTAATATCGATTTCAGTATTTCTAGTCTTAGTTTGAACGTTTTTATTTACTTATTTTTGTGTAATTAATTTTATTTATTTGTTTTTCCTTTCAGGATTTTTCGCGTAGTGCATGAGAAAATTCGGTAACGAAGGCCTACTACCTTTGGATACCGAACTCGAGCGCACTCTTCGAAGGAACAAGAAGGAGAAACGAGAGTTACAGACGACAGTGACCATGGCCGAAAATATCGAAATTCAAGGAGGAAATAATATTGTGCAGCAAGATCAACCGGAAATGGCACTTCGAGATTATGCTATGCCGCAGATTAATGCTAACTTTTCGGGGATTCGGCGTCCCACTATCCAGGCGAACAATTTCGAAATCAAGCCTGCTATTATTCAGATGGTGCAGGCTAGCCAATTTTGTGGATTGCCGAATGATGACCCAAACACACATATTGCTTCTTTTCTCGAGATTTGTGACACGTTCAAGAACAATGGTGTCACCGACGATGCTATCCGATTATGGCTTTTCCCTTTCTCTTTGAGGGATAAAGCGAAATTTTGGCTAAATTCCTTACCGCCGGGCTCGATCACGACATGGGCAGAGTTAGCGCAAGCCTTCCTTGCTAAATTCTTCCCACCTTCTAAGACGGCGAGACTGAGAAACGAGATCACCACCTTTGGTAAGTATGACATGGAATCGCTTCACGAGGCGTGGGAGCGATACAAAGATTTGTTACGGAGATGCCCACATCACGGCCTTCCAGACTGGCTTCAAATTCAGACGTTCTACAATGGGTTGAGTGTTTCCACACGCACTCTCGTGGATGCAACCGCCGGTGGAGATTTGATGGGAAAGACGATGGCTGAAGCACACTCGCTGTTGGAAGCTATGGCCGCTAATGCTTATCAATGGCCATCCGAACGAATAACGCCGAAGCGAGTTATGGAAATTTCGAGTAATGACCCGATATCTACGTTGTCAGCCCAAGTCGCAGCATTAACGCAGCAGCTCCAAGCATTTTCGCATGCTCCTTCCCCCGTTACTATTGAGTCTTGTAATTGGTGTAACGGATCTCACCCTAGCGCGGAGTGCCAAGTCGGAAACCCGTTCGAGCAGCCCCAAATTGAACAAGCTCAGTTCGTAGGAAACGGAAACCGGCAAAATAATCCGTACTCCAACACGTATAATCCGGGGTGGCGTAATCATCCCAACTTTTCTTGAAGAAACGGACAGAACGCGAACCAGCCTCCATTCACTCAAAACCAACAGCAGCCCCCTCCCGCTCCAAAAGTTTCTCTCGAGGAAGCAATTGCGAAATTGGCAGCGATTACGAGTCAATTCATGACCCGTACTGAAGCGACATTGCAGAATCATTCCGCCTCCATTCGCAACTTGGAAGTCCAGCTGGGCCAGATTGCTAATGTGTTGACAGCCCGCCCGGAGGGAGCATTGCCAAGTACGACCGAGACAAATCCTAGAGAAAGTCTAAATGCGATCAGTTTGAGAAGCGGGAAGGAGGTGTGTGACCAGCCCGAGAGGAGTGAAAAGAGAAGTGAAATTGAGGAGAAGAAAAATTTAGCGACGGAGGAATCTCAAGATTGGAGACCCTCGATAACGTTTCCAGAAAATCCGAAGGCATATGTGCCACCTGTCCCGTTTCCGCAGAGATTACAGCAGAAAAAGGCGGACAAGCAATTCTCTAAGTTCCTCGACGTGTTCAAGAAGCTTCATATTAACATTCCATTTGCCGACGCGTTGGAGCAAATGCCAAGCTACGTTAAATTCATGAAAGAGATCTTGTCAAAGAAAAGAAAACTCGAGGAGTTTGAGACAGTCGCCTTGACGGAGGAATGCAGCGCGATTCTTCAGAAGAAGCTTCCACCAAAATTGAAAGATCCGGGAAGTTTCAACATACCGTGCACCATGGGGAATATCTCTTTTAATAAGGCATTGTGCGATCTCGGTGCTAGTATTAACCTCATGCCTCTGTCTATTTTCAAAAAGCTGGGAGTTGGAGAAGCAAAGCCGACGACGGTCTCCTTGCAATTAGCGGATCGATCTATTAAGTATCCGAGGGGAGTGATTGAGGAGGTGCTAGTAAAAGTGGATAAATTTATCTTTCCAGCGGATTTTATTGTTCTTGACATGGAGGAAGATGAATATATCCCGATTATATTGGGACGACCATTTTTAGCGACCGACAGAACTCTTATAGACGTGGAAAAAGGAGAATTAACTCTGCGGGTTCAAGACGAGCATGTTACGTTCCAAGTATTCAAATCCTTTTCATGGCCGGGATGTGTTGATAAGAGCTCACAAAGTGAAAGTGTGGAGGCCGTTTCAAAAGAAAAACACCGAAAACATCGTCGATCGAAAAATTCAGATTCCATGTCAGATGGTCCAACTTTTAAGAAAGATGTAGAACGATTAGCATTTCTCGAGCATGTGAACATGCAATCATGGCCATCTGACCAGCCACACTCGGAAAAGTCCACTGCAGTCTTAAGTGCGTTCGTGAAAGAGGGGAATAAGCTGGAAGCCAAACGGACGTCTAGTCATGAGAAAAACGGGTGTTTCGGAAAGTTTTTCTCGTCAAAACCTTTCCGCAAACAACATTTGGTGTCCGAACCGAAAATCAAATCGTTAATGACCGATGGTCAAAATTTTAAAAACCATATTAACGGTTCGATGAACGGGGCGGAGATCAAATAGAGTTTGCGAAAAGCGAACTGAGTTTTAATAGGTCCGGCTGAAGACTATAAACTTAGCGCTTATCGGGAGGCAACCCGAGTTCATAGTTGTAGATTTTTGCGTTTCTATATTTTTCTTGCATTCTTGAATTTTTATTTTTCATCATTTTGTGCTTTGATTTGCTTTTACCTCTCGCTCTTGACGTATTCTTCTTAAAATTCTGTGCAGCAAAAGTCCCAGGGGAGAAACTGATGCCTGAGCCACGGCACAAGTATTGTGAGCCGCGGCACACACAAATCGAAAGGGAGAGCTAAACAATCTGTACTCTGTGCCGCGGCACAACATCACTGAGCCGCGGCACACTTGAGCCCTGAGCCGCGGCATACGGAAGCTGAGCCGCGGCCCACGACAAAACATACAACCAGGTAAAAGGGACTGTACTCTGTGCCGCGGTTTACTTGTGCTGTTCCGCGGCACACCATGCGGAATTTGTAAAGCCCAGGTACCTTATAAACCGCATTCGGCCGACTACCCAGGTAAGTTTACCTTCCCTTTCTTCTCCCTTGCGCGCGCGATCGTCCGACTTCCTCCTCCATTTTTCTTCTGTGATTTTCTTGCATTTTTCACAATCCAAGCAAGGTATGTCTAAATTCCTAATCTCAAATTGTTCTATGAATTTAAATGTGAAGTTGTGTTATGCATTTGATGGTTGAATATGTCTATCTTTCCTTTCAAAAGTTCTATGATGGTTAAGTAGATGACATGATGTTTTGATCGATTTTTCCTGATTATTTTGGATTATGAATGAGTTGAATGTGTTGGTTGTCACGACGAATGATTCGTGTTTTTGTTCTTGGGGATTTAATCGAGCTATTGCCATATTTGTTCTTCAAGTGAACTCTTGCCCTTTAAGTGTTCGATGAAATGCCTGAATGAAGGATTTTCTTTGTTAAGGCAATATTTTGAATCTTTGTGCAATGTATTCGTTCTGGAATTACAGCAACCCCACCCCATACGTCTAGTTTAAACGTTATGGTTCAATTTCATTTTTCTCTCATGGTTGTGCTATCTCGTAAAATTTCTGATTTACAGCCGGATATCCTTAGCCGAGTGATGATTAGTGTCGTTATTGTTTGAGTAAGTAAACTTCGGTGTTTAAACTTTTTCAGGACTCACTATGGCTAGGACTAAAAAGCTGAGCAAGAGAGCCAGGACTCAGTCATCCCCCACTCGAGGGGAAACCTCTCGTAGTCGCGCCGAGTCGGAGGCGCACCAGTTTTCTGACCCTGAGATCCACAAAATATTCAATGAGAAGATTCGGCCGCGACCTATTATCCCGGAGAGGGGATTCACTCCAGCCCCCCAAGACGGGGAACTGCTAGCTATGATAGACGAGATGGGTTGGGCCCGATTTGCTGCACCCCCCGAGCCAGCGGTGTTATCGATAGTGCAGGAGTTCTATGCCAGTGCGCTATTGAAGCACATTCGAGCAGGCCAGTTGTAGCCGTCAGACACTCGGACTCAGGTCGATGTCCGAGTTATTACGGTTGATTTTTCCACAGCGGCTATTCGGAGGTTGTTTGGGTTGCCGGTGGTAGATGAGACGGCTTATGACCGAGTGATGACTAGCCTCACGAAGGAGGCTCTGCTCGAGACTATTACGCAGCCCGACTCCGACTGGGAGCGGCGAGCACCGGGTTCTTCCACTTTCCATTTCAAGAGCTCGCACCTCAGTCGGCTCGGGCGTGCCTGGCTATATTTTATTTGTGCTCGTATAGACCCCACATCTCAGATCCGCACTGTTTTTCTCTCCCGCGCCCGGACGCTATATGCTATCACATCCGGGCTGCGATTCGATGTGGCCCCTCTTTTGGTCCGTTCTATATTCCAGTGTATTCAGGGAGGGGCCAAGACGGGGTTGAAGCACCCCTCTCTTATCTGCGCTCTGTGCCGGCAGTTGGGGCTGACGTGGTCGGACGATGAGCCGATGCTTGCTCCCCAGGCACCGATCGACCACCGCATCATATCACATTTTGATCAGTGGGGAGGAGCACCGGCGCACGCTCGGGGGAGAGGATTTCTACTGGATGAGGCCCACGAGGGGTCCCCCGAGCCTCTTTTGCTGACACAGGGGCAGGCAGATGCCGGACCGCCGCCTGACAGAGAGAGATTGCAGGCGTTGTTCGACGGGCTGAGGGAGGATATGAGGAGAGAGAGAGAGGAGACGAGGAGAGAGAGAGGATATGAGAGAGGATATGAGGAGAGAGAGAGAGAGGAGATGAGGAGAGAGAGGGAGAGTATGCTGGCTGCCATGCGAGAGGAGCAGCGAACGGAGCAAGAGAGCATTATTGCTGCCGTCAGGGGTGAGATGCGAGAGCAGGCCCGCCGGGCCAACCGGCGTGAGGCGAGGCGTCTGGCAACGAGGGACGCCTACCATCAGGAGCACCTTGCCGCATGGACGGCCCATATCATTCACCCAGACGGGCCATTTATTGCACCTGCTCGGCCAGCCACACCACCCTCCTCACCGGATGATGCCGGCACCAGCTCGTGAGAGAACTGGAGGGGAGTACTTGACCTTCTTATTCTATTGCATATTATATTCTGTCCATTGAGGTCAATGTACGTCCTAAGTTTGGGGGGGTCTATTTCTGTTGCTTCATTTACTGCTGTACTTATTTTGTTGCCCTTTTTGTTATTTTTAGTTATCTTTTTGTCGATAGCCTTGCTTGTCTTGATTTTACTCTATTCGTGAATTTTTCGTGCGTCTATTTGTGTAATACTGATGTTACGACATTGTTTTTCTCTCTGAAGAAACGGTCGAGTTTTAGTCGAGTTGTAGTCAGTGATTTCTGTTTCTGCTTAGTATTTATTTAGGTCCGAAATTTTTTCTTGTGATTGTAGAGGTCTTGGCGGATAAGAGAGGATACATACGTGTTTTAAAATCACTGTCGATATGTTTGGTTACACTTTTTAGTTAGCTAGTCGTCCTATAACATAAGTCGTGTTGGCACTTAGATTGAGTTTAGAGTCGGTCAGTTTTTCCCAAAAGTCGAGTTATTTTTGTTCTATGATGGGAAGTCTAGTAACCGGGGGTATTCACGTGACCCGTTGTTTACTCTCGCGTAAAACGACGACCCTGATTAGACTAGTGATTTAGAAATTTCACATGTGCCGATTATAGGGAGCCTAGTAACTGGGGGTATTCACGTGACCCGCTGTTTACTCTCGCGTAAAACAGCGACCCTGATTCGGACATGCGGGAATTAGCTATTCGAGTTGTTTCTCCACTGTGGAGGGGAACTTAGTAACTAGAAGCATCCATGTGCCCCATGAGTGTCTTTTACGTCAAACGGTTTCCCAATACATGAGAATGGAAGTTCTACCCTAGGATTATCCCGATGAAACATCCCGAGATCCGAACCTAGTGGTCAACTCGAATCAATTTCTTGAGCATATATATATAAGGGAATACTGTCCGAGGGTTATTTTTTATGAAACTCGTGAAAATTTTGCCATTAGACTGTGGAACGGGGCGAATTTAGCTCGTTTATTTTAACCTTTCATATTGACGGTCGATTTGATCCACGTTTGTTAATCTTTGAGCTGGATTTTCTTCATGAACGAGTAATTAGGACCGAACTTGGTTACTTTGTAGAATTAGTGTTCTGAGTGTAGCTCGCTATTACAATGCTCGTATTATTCAGAGAGAAATTCAGGATAGTATTGATTAGGTTGAGCACTACGAGTTGCACGATTATTCACGATATTCTTTTGTTGAAATTAATTCTTTTTGCTTGAGGACAAGCAAAGGCTTAAGTTTGGGGGTATTTGTTAGGCGTATTTTTATACGCTTATTTATCATTATTTAGTATTATTTTGGAGAGTAAATTTGCCTAAATGAGCTTTTAATGCCTTAATTTTGTATGTTTGTCAGGAGATTGGAGTCCGGAAGCTAAAACGAAGCGAAACGGGCGAAAACGGCAAATTTTGGCCGTGAGCCGCGGCACAAGGAAGGAAGCAGTGGCGGCACACGCAGAGGACCGGGCACAAAGTAGATCGTACTTTGTCCCGCGGCATACCAGTGAGCCGCGCCCGTAAGAAAACACGCCTGTGTTTTAACTGGACGCCATGTGCCGCGGCACAGAGTAAGTGAGCCGCGGCACACTTGGCGGTTTTGGTGTGCTCCGCGCGGATTTGGGCCGTTTTGAAGCCAGTTCTCGACCTACTCACACGGACGCGATTTGGAGACTGTGCAGAGCTATAAATAAGGGCTTAAGACCCTAATTAATGATCTTTTCTGATCGGGAAAGCTGGGAATTTTTGGAGGAGACGGCAGAAGAGGAAGATAAGAAGAAGAGATCAAGAGCAGAGGGCGGAAGCCGAAGAACGGAGGAATCGGAGCTCTTCATCTGCGTTTGATTTTCATGCTTTTATTCATTTATTCTGTATTTTCATTAATTAGCATGTCAGGCTAAAACTCTAATCTAGGATTTTGATGAAACCTATGTTTTGACGAATTTGCTTGAGATTATCTATTTAATTCCCTTTTTGTTGAGTTTTCCCAATCGTGTTTAATGCTTTCAATTATCTGGCCAATAGTTGTATTGTTTTAATCATTCAATTCGAATCGGGAGAGGAGAGTTGGTGAGGAACTATTGGTGAGGACCGTTTTATTCTGTGAGATAGGAATATACTCACAGGAACTACGTGGCCTTTTGGAGATTTTATGCTTTTTGCCTATTGACGAATTAATTCACCTAGGGATAGAGTGCGTTATTTGCCTTTAGATAAATCTATTGACCTCGGGAGAGGCGGTAGAGTATATTAGCAATCTTCGCCTTCAATAAATTGGGAAAATCATTAACTTCAGATAATCGAGAGTAAATTCGGATAAACCAAGGTGGATTCAGAATCCTAGACTTATTCATCATTTGATTCTCTTTCTTCAAGCTATCGTTTTTACTGTTTAATCTTTTGTTAATTCTTTTAGTAATTAATTGCAAAACCCAAATTCGATTGTTCAAATAAAACCAGAATACATAAAAATCGGTAGTTAGTGATTCAGTCCTCGTGGGAACGATACTCACTCATCACTTTATTACTTGTAAACGATAACGTGCACTTGCGTTTAAGAATTATCGCAACAATCACTCTTGCTGAAGGAATTAGATAAAGGATCACCGAAGATTGTATCATTTCTTTAGGTTGGGTTGGTTGATTAATCTTCATGATTAAGTTTGAATGTATTGATGATATTGGTAACAAGTGTATCAACCTTAGAATATCCTGACCATTTATGAGAATTCGTAATCAAGATTGAATATGGTGTTGTGATGATATACGTATCCTTGGATTTGAAGATGTCTTAATCCGTAAGATCATTCAAGTTTGCGTGAGGATTGTATGTATGAGGATAACATACGTTAAATACTGAGATTTACGTACGCTATATCATCAGATGAGACAGTCGTCTGATCAGAGGAGAAACTATCAATGCATGATTAGCGTACGCTAAGCTTCGTAGCTTACGTACGCTAACGAACAAAATTTACGTACGCTATGTTTGGTACGTAACGTATGTAATGCAGATCAGGCAGGATACGTTTTGTTGAACTTTCAGCCGTAGTTTGGATTGTTAGATGTTCGTATGTTAGTTATTCGACGTGAGATGAACTCTATAGTATTTCTTCTGTTTTAGGTCCAAATCTTACTACGTGATTGATCAAAGGGGCGACCTTCGAGTGTATTGATATTCGTCCATGTTTTATTCTTGTCATCAATTTGAGGCAAGTACTTTAATTATAATTGTTTGTATTATGTCGGTTATGTTACGATTGTACTGTGCATATGTGTTGTGATTAATTGTCCACCATGCGATGGTCCGATGGGATTCATCATGGGGAATCTATAGCTGTGTGTGCTGGATCGTTGGATAGGTAGTTCCACTATGCATTGGTCCGACGGGGATCATCATGGGAATCTATAGCTGTATGCGCTGGATCGTTGGAATACCACGAGTATGTTGAGACTGTCATGATGTGTTATGTATTGTTATTATTTCTCGTTGGAGAAACTTGTTGTGATTATTGTTGAATAAGATCATTGTTGTATGATTATCGTACTTGTACTAGCATCGTTGTGCTAACCCCTTCGGGGGTGAACATTTGTTTATGTTCAGGATCCAGGAGAGCAGGAAAACAACCACTGGAGCTGCATGACGATGAGGGTGCAGAGTGATGTTCCGGCCGGGTTTAATTGTTAGATGTTTGTGTTAATTTTAAATAAGTACTCGAGTACGTTGTCTTTTGTGATGTTGGGTTTGATTATGTATTAATGTTTTGCGTTGGACGTTTGTATTTTCAGTATTGACTCAGAACTGTTGTATTTTATTTCAGTTACTTTCATTTGTTGGTATCTGTTATTATCTTTTCATTTCATCAGCCTCGTAAATTCTTACGTAAAGGATTTACGGCGCTGTAATATTCCTGAATATATCGGGGGTGTTACAGAATATGATATCGGAGCTAAGATTATGGATATCTTGGTCGTTGGGTTAAAATAAGGGTCGTATATGTTTTTTCTGAGGTAACCGGCCGTGAATAACATCACTGTACTGCCTACATCTTCATGCGAGTGGTGGTTGTAAGATCCTAAACTCTATCTCGTCCTTTACATATACCTCTGTATACTTGAATATTAGAACGATATTATTTCCTGTATATTGAGTATTTATGCTTACAGTATGTTGAGAGGAGGACGTGGACGTGGTCGCAGACGCGGACGTAGGAATGCTGAAAGAGAAACTTCGCCTTCTGATCAGGCCAGCCACAACTCAGGCGAGCAACAAAGATCTATTAACAACGAACCAGAACCTGCTGTTCCCGAAATCCTTCGTCAGGTGGTCAACCAGATGACTCAGTTTGCTCAGGTTGTGGACCGAATGTAGGTGGCGATAGGATTTCAATAGGGAGAGAGACAACAAGGCATCCCAGACTTGGGAAATCGCATAGACCGATGGCTACAGGTGGTGGCGAAGATGCACCCGCCCAAATTTGACGAGTTTTCTGAGACACCGACATGGGACCATTGGTTGAAGGAACTGGAAAAATTTTTTGCCGGGATTAATTGCCCAGATGACCAGAGAGCCTCTATTGCGCATTACTTTCTGATAGGGTAAGCGTCCGAGTGGTGGGAGGCCATCCGACCCACAGATCATGATGCCGACTGGGGAGAATTTAAATTGATTATGGAAGCTCAGTATTGTCCCCGTCCATTGAGGGAAGCTAAAGTTCGAGAATTTTTCTCTACACAGCCGTCAGACGAGTCAGTATCCCAGATGATTAAAACGTTTAATCAGCAGATGGCGTTTGTTCGACACCTGGTCAGAACAGATGCGGAAATGATGATCCATTTTGAGATGAGGATGAAACCTGAAATACAGAGGTACATGTCAGGTTTTGAATGCACCACTCTCCGTCAGTATCAGGACAAAGCGTTGGCATATGAGATTAAGGAAGCAGCGATGGAAAAGTTTGTAGAATTCAAGAAGCAGAAAGTCTCTGGTAATTTCACGGAGCACAAGAGCAGTGGGCCCCGTAAGGCCCAATCATCCTTTCATTCATTCAAGAGACCTCCGCACCCATCCAAGGGTGGGAAGAACTCCGGAGCAGTATCAGCTACGACGGATGCAACTAGGAAGTGCTTTAATTGTGGTCGCCCAAGACACCTTTGGCGTGATTGCTTCTGTTCTCCAGTAACCTATTATGATTGTGGACAAGAAGGGCATCGTGTGATGTTCTGCAAGGATGCCACGAAGATTGCAGCTCGTACTTCGCAGCCGGCTCAGAAAGAAGCAAGTGTTCAGCAGACGCAGTAGACTGTCCAGCTACCCCAGAGTTTTGGTCGCGGACGAGGCAGAGGACAGTTCGACCGGAAGGGAGCATCGAGTGTTGGATCCATTCCCCCATGCCTGTATGAGATGAGGAGGGCGGACGATCAGGATGCTTCTATCGCATCAGGTACCGTTCATATCCTTTCATAACCAGTTAGCGTTTTATTCGATACAGGGGCTACACATTCGTTTATATCATTGTCTTGTGTTAATCGTTTGAACATTTCTAGTTTTCATAATTGTGAGCCTTATGTGGTGGGTTTACCGAGTGGATAGAGAATTGTGGGGAACTTAGAAACTAGAGATTTCCCTGTATCAATTGGAGGCAGAGAGTGGCCCTCAAATCTGATTGTGATAGAGATGCAAGGAGACGACCTGATTCTCGGAAATGATTACCTTAATCGATATGGAGCTATTGTAAACTACCAGAAGAGGAATATCTCGATGATAGCTGAAGATGGTTCCAAAATATTATTCGAGGGATGGAGACCAGGAAGCTCAGGAAGATGATCAAAGCAATGAAAGCTGTCAAACTACTAAAACAGGGTTGTACTGGATACTGGTGTTACGCAATGAAGAAGAAAGATGGAAAAGTAGAATTTTCATCCATTCCTGTTGTGAACGAATTCCCGGATGTGTTTCCTGATGAATTGCCTGGACTACCTCCACAACGAGATGTATAATTCACCATCGAGCTAGAACCAGGAGCTACACCAATTTCTAAGGCGCCGTATCGCATGGCACCTACTGAGACGTAGGAATTGAAGAAGCAACTGGAAGAGTTACTGGACAAAGGCTATATTCAGCCAAGTGTTTCGCCCTGGGGTGCAACAGTTCTTTTTGTCCGGAAGAAAGATGGATCACTTCGATTGTGTATTGACTATCGAGAGCTGAACAAGATGACGATCAAAAACAAGTATCCGTTGTAATATCCGCAATTTCTCTTTTCCCGATATTCTCATTTTTGGTGTATTTTCGTTTTTAGCAACTCACTTGTAACCGTTTCGACATTTTGAATCTATTTTATTCTTGGAGTTTCTCCATTTGGACGAGTTTCGGAGATGTTTTGATATTATTCCATCTTTTGTATTGTTGCATGGATGTCCGATTCTCATAGAACCCGTTCGATTTTGTAATTTCTTTGGTTGCACGAGTTTGTATGGTTGAGTTGTTCGTGTTGTGAGTTTCGGTTTATTAATCCGACGTCGTATCGTGATTTTCGGACGTCTGGGCCGTTTTGTAATTTCCTATAAGTTTAAGGAATTTTATCTCTCTTGTCGTATTTCAGATTTCCCGATTGTCGGAATTGTGTGTTCCTTCAGCGCTTAGCTTCGTTGTCGTGATTATTTCGTGTTTACGCTTCTGGGTTCTGTCCTTGTGTTGCGTTCCATTTTGTATTGTTCGGTGCAGAAAATGGTGTTCAGCAGCATAGGACTGTTGAACACATAGCGCACGTTACACATGCTTTTTAGCGTGCGCTATCGACACCTGCATAACGTACGTTATGCCTTAGTTGTAACGTACGTTATGGCCCTCAGCATTTTGGACAGTGGGTCTGCCCAGTTTGCCCAGACCCTTACGTACTTAAAGACGTTGGTGTTACGTACGTAAGCCTCTTGTAGTGTACGCTAGCCGTCCGATGTAGCATACGCTAGTGACCTCAGCATTTTGGGGGCGAAATGTTCTGCCCAGCCATTACGTACGCTAGTATATGGGTGTTAACGTACGTTATGAGCATTACGTACGTTAACCAGCTCATGTAACGTACGTAACCAAGGCCCAGGTTTTATAAACCGGGGTTGACCTTCACTTCGGCATTTCCTTCTTTTTTTCTCCTCCGACCGAGAGCTGTGATCCAAGTGAGGTTTTGAGCGATTCTTCAAGTTTTGGCCGTGTAAATCCTTGGGGAATCAAGTATTGTGTTGCTAGTGTAGTTTATCATCATCGTAATCGTCTTCCTCCGTCCGAATCAAGGTAAATCTTCTAAGAACCCTACTTTTGGGTAAATTAGGGGTTTTCGGTTTTATTGTTAGATTCGTTCCGTATTGTTGATTAATTTATGATTAATATGATTAATCTTGTTGGTATTCTTGGTTTTCCTACTGATTCATTGTATATTTCGTGGTATTTTTGTAATCGAGAAGGTTTGGTTGTGGTCCGCCCTCGTTGTTGTTCTTGTACGAATATACATGAATCGTAGGCGGGTTTTCGGGTGTATTCCTTTTCCGTATTCGTTTGTAAATGGTTGTGATTGTAGTCTTCGAATCGTTAGGTTCGGTTTCGCCGGTTCCTAGCCGTCCTGTTTGATTCTTTCCTTCCGTTCGTGTCACCGTCTTTCGATCGAGGCAAGTACCCTTATGAACTTACAATCTTGACATAGTAGTATTGCATGAGAAAGGGGGTGTGTGTGTGTATGCTCACTACAGGTTAGATCCGACGGGGTCTCGGTAGGGGTCAACAGAGACGTGGATCGACGGTTAATTGTGGTGCATTTTATAAATGTGTTTTGGATTATTGGCGTTTCCGAAAATGTGTGTGTTTCAACCGATGTTTTCATTATTGCATGATTTGACTATATGTGTAAGATGTAAGTTGTTCATTTGGTTACTTGTACTAGCGTAATTGCTAACCCCTTTGGGGACCCATTTTGGGGAAATTCGTTTTATGAATTTTAGGTCAGGTTCATCGAGACGAACGGGCGCTGGACCAGTACGCGGATGATGGCCGTGCGTGATGATTGTGCACTAGTGGTGTCTTATTGTTTTCTACCTTTTTACAGTTTGTCGGTTTGTTAACTAATAGAGGTACTCGAGTACTAGGAGTTCTTGTTTGTTCGGATTGTATCGTTGTCTATTGTGTTTGTGTTGGATGGTTGTGTTGTGTTTGACCGGTTGAACCAGGTGAATTATTTTGTTTTGCATCTTTATGACGAGGTGTTATTGTGTTGATTCTGCGAGTCGATTAGTATATTGATCGTTCAGCCTGGTGGGTCCCATGTAGGGATTCACGGCGCTGTAATATACCTCAAATATCTTGGGGGTGTTACAGAAAATGGTATCAGAGCCTCAGGTTTATGGATACCTAGGCTTGTCGGTTTATTGGGTCTTGTTGTGTTTCGTCTTGCACATCATCATCACGCTGCCATGATTCCGGTACTTCCAGTGGCCGTAAGTTTTTCCTTACTCTGTTCTTTGTTTCCTTGCATCGCACCTTCGATTCTTAATTTTGATGGTTTTTCCTCTCGTACTTACCATCGTAAGGCTTTTGCTACTTATTTAACATCAGTATGGATGCTGGAAGAGGCCGTGGTCATGGTCGTGGATGCGGCCGGGGATGTGGGGCAGCCGGTGAGGCGGCCATGTCACATTCTTCCGGAGCCGGTAGTACCGGTGACCGTCATAGCCATGCTTCTACTCAAGATGGCGACAACCTTGGTGTTGCGGCTGTTATGCAGCAAATGGTGAACCAGATGGCGGCGATAGCTCAGGCCGTTCAGAACCTGAATCCGGCCCAAGCTGCTCGGGGCGGAGCAGATCGTTGGCTGCAGGATGTCATCAAGATGCATCCTTCCCAGTTTTCAGGAGCCTCAGACCCGATTGGCTGGGAGGGGTGGATCAAGGAGATATCCAAAGTTTTCGTCGCCACCAACTGTCTCGAGGACCGTAAGGTCCCTATTGCCCAATATTTTCTCACTGGGGATGCTACTGACTGGTGGGAGGCCGTGGAGCCCCAAGACCGCGCTGCTACGTGGGATGAGTTTAAGGACTTGATGGAGACCGGATATTGTCCGTGGATGGTTAAACAAGCTCGAGTTCATGCTTTCTTTGATGCCCAGCCTCGGGATATCCCTGTTTCTCAGGCTATTGCTGACTTCAACCGGGAGTTGGGCTTCGTGAGCGACAAGATTTTCCACTTCTCCAGGCGGATGAAATTGTCGATCCGTGACTACATGTCTGTGCTTGTCAGCACTACTTTGAAGGATTATCAGAGTAGAGCCCTTGCTTACGATATGTCTGTGACTGCCAGTGAGGCGGTTCGCGAGAGCAAGAAGCAGAAGTCCACCGGAAATTTCTCGGGCCACAAAGGTGGAGGTCAGCAGAAATCTCAGTCTGCTAACTTACCCACTAGAGGTGGTCCAGCTCGTTCTACTGGAGGTTTCCGCATGACTACTAGTACTCCATCCCGTGATGTGAAGTGTTTTAACTGTGGTCGTGCGGGCCACGCCAGTCATACTTGTTTGAGTCCTTTGCTGACATGTAATCACTGTGGCCAGCCGGGCCACAAGGCTGCTTTCTGTGCCGAGAGGGAGAGAATTCTTGGTGCCCGAGCTTCCATTCCAGCGCCTAGGGAACCAAGTGTGAATCAAGGGTCGTTTGCTTCTCAGTCTCCATCGAGTGCTAGTCGATGGAGAGGTCGAGGTCAGCCCGCTAAAGGGGGAGCTTCCAGTGTCGGCTCCGCCCACCCGCGTGTTTATGAGATGAGGAGGGCCGATGATCCAACCGCCACCGTAGCCACAGGTACCGTTCACATTCATTCGCATCTTGTCAGTGTGCTTTTCGATTCTGGTGCTACGCATTCGTTTGTCTTTTTGGATTTTGTGCGCAGTTTGGATCTTGATTGTTTGTCACCCTATGAGCCTTTCATCATTAAACTTTCTAGCGGTGATAGGATCATTGGAGATCGGGAGATCCGAGATTGTGCTGTGACTATTTGCGAGAGGGCTTGGCTCTCTGATCTTATTGTTGTGGGTATTGAGGGTGAGGATTTAATTCTCGGGGATGATTAGCTCAAGCAGCATGGTGCGATCATGAACTACCATACGAAAATCATCACTATGTTAGCCGAGGACGGCACCGAGCACTCTTTCGCAGGGCGAAAGAGGGGAAACCAGAAGTTCGTTATTAACACTTTGAAGGCGATGAGACTCCTGCAGAAGGGGTGTACCGGTTATTGGTGTTACGCCTTGAAGGCGGAGAGTAGTGGCGTCGAACTTTCATCGATTCCAAATGTTAGTGAGTTTCCTGACGTTTTTCCTGACGAGTTACCGGGTTTGCCACCGGACCGTGAGGTAGAGTTTGCTATCGAGTTAGAGCCGGGTGCGGCTCCAATTTCGAAGGCGCCATATCGCATGACACCTTCCTAGATGGCCGAGTTGAAGAAGCAGTCGAGTGGGCTTCTTGAGTCAGGGTATATTTGATCGAGCGCTTCGCCTTGGGGCGCACCGGTTCTGTTTGTACGGAAGAAGGATGGTTCACTTCATTTCTGTATCGACTATCGCGAGCTAAACAAGGTGACCATCAAGAACAAGTATCCCTTGCCAATGATTGATGACTTGTTTGATAAGTTTCAGGGAGCTGCGGTATTCTCGAAGGTCCACTTGAGATCGGTGTACTACCAGCTTCGGGTGAAGGAGTCCGATGTGCCGAAGACAGCTTTTCAGACGAGATACGGACATTACGAGTTTGTGTTCATGCCCTTCGGGTTAACCAACGCGCCGCTGGTGTTCATGCAGTTGATGAACAAGGTCTTTATCGAGTATTTAGATAATTGTGTTGTCGTCTTCATTGACGATATCCTTATCTATTCGAGGAACGAGGAGGATTACGCGCATCATCTGCGAGTAGTGTTAGACATTTTGAGGACCGAGCAACTCTATGTGAAGTTCTCGATATGTGAGTTCCGGCTGAATGAAGTGATGTTTCTGGGTCACGTGATTTCAGCCGAGGGAGTCCGTGTGGATCCGCAGAAGATCGAGGCATTGTTGGATTGGGCACCGCCTAAGAACGTGAAGGAGGTCCGTAGTTTCTTGGGTTTGGCTGGCTACTACTGTAGGTTCGTCGAGGGTTTCTCGAAACTAACTCAGTCGCTTACACAGTTGCTTCAGAAGTCCGAGACGTTCGTCTGAAATGACGAGTGGCAGGCGAGTTTTGAGGAGCTGAAGAGGCGTTTAACTTCAGCCCCGGTTTTAGCATTGCCGTGTGGCAACAAGGGCTTTGCTGTTTATAGTGATTCTTTCGGTCAGGGTCTTGGGTGCGTATTGATGCAGCACGGTAAGACTATTACGTATGCGTCGAGACAGTTGAGGCCGTAACGAGCGTAACTACCCTAATCACGACTTGGAGTTAGCGGCAGTTGTCTTCGCACTCAAGATCTGGCGTCATTATCTGTTTGGCTCCACATGTCAGATTTTTACCGACCATAAAAGTCTGAAGTACATATTCACCCAGCGGGAGTTAAATATGAGGCAGAGGAGGTGGTTGGAGTTGATTAAGGATTATTAGATTCAGGAGCTACACATTCTTTCATATCATTGAACTGTGTTAATCGTTTGAAAATCTCGTGTTTACATGATTATGAGCATTATGTTGTGGGTTTACCGAGTGGAGAGAGAATTGTGGGAACCCTAGAAACTAGAGATTTTCTAGTGTTTATAGGAGGGAGAGATTGGCCATCAAATCTTATTATGGTCGACATCCATGGTGACGATTTAATTCTCGGATACGATAGGCTCAATCGTTATGGGGCTATTTTGAATTACCGAAAGAGAGTTATTACGATCATTGCTGATGACGGATCTGAACATTTGTTCAAAGGATGGAGACCGTGAAGCTCAGGAAAATTGATCAAAGCCATGAAAGCAGTTAAATTACTGAATCAGGGTTGTCACGGATTGTGGTGTTATGCCATGAAGAAAGAAGGAGTAGAAATCTCATCTATTCCAGTGGTGAACGAATTCTCAGATGTAGTCCTTGACGAACTATCTGGGTTACCTCCGCAGAGAGAAGTGCAGTTTAATATCGAGTTAGAGCCTGGAGCTGCACCTATTTCCAGAGCACCATACCGTATGGCGCCAACCGAGATGTATGAATTAAAGAAGCAGCTTGAGGAATTATTGCAGAAGGGTTACATTCAACCTAGAGTCTCTCCTTGGGGAGCACCCGTTCTCTTTGTCTGGAAGAAAGATGGATCCCTCCGATTGTGTATTGATTACAGGGAGCTAAACAAGGTGACGATCAAGAACAAGTATCCAATACCTCGGATCGACGACTTGTTTGACCAACTGCAGGGGGCAAGGGTATTCTCGAAGATCGACTTGAGATCAGGATACCATCAATTGAGAATTAAGGAATCGGATATACCTAAATATGCTTTCAGATCCCGGTACGGGCACTAAGAATTTGTGGTGATGCCATTCAGACGTACCAATGCTCCTGCGGTATTCATGCAATTGATGAATCGGGTATTCTTAGAATACTTGGATAAATTCGTGGTTGTTTTCATTGATGACATCTTGATCTATTCGAAAGAGCCAGAGGAGCATGCAGAGCATTTATGTATCGTTTTGAGTACTTTGAGGAATGAATAGATTTATGCGAAACTTTCTAAATGCGAGTTCTGGCTTAAGGAAGTAACCTTCCTTAGGCATGTGATATCAGCTGACGGAGTTCAGGTAGACCTGAAGAAAGTTGAAGCAATCTTGGAATGGGAATCTCCTAATAACGTGAAAGAAGTCCGAAGTTTCTTAGGACTTACTGGATATTATCGCCGTTTTGTAGAAGGATTTTCCAAAATTGATCGTCCGCTTACTCAGCTGTTGCAGAAGACTTAGAAATTCGTGTGGAATGAGAAATGCCAGGCTAGTTTTGATGAAATTAAGAGAAGACTGACGACAGCGCCTATACTAGCGTTACCAGATGGAACCGATGGATTCATGGTATACAGCGATGCTTCAAATCAGGGCCTGGGATGCGTGTTGATGCAAAAGGATAGGGTGATTGCCTATGCCTCTCGACAGTTGAAACCATACAAAGTAAATTACCCGAATCATGATTTGGAGTTAGCAACTGTAGTATTTGCCTTGAAGATTTGGCGACATTATTTGTACGGCACTCATTGTTAGATCTTCACAAATCATAAGAGCCGCGAGTATATTTTCAGTCAGAAGGAATTAAACATGAGGCAGCCAAGGTGGCTAGAATTGATCAAGGATTACGACCTGGAAATTCTCTATCATCCAGGCAAAGTGAACGTGGTAGCTGATGCACTGAGCTGCAAACTTGTTTCTCTTCGAGTGTTGGAAGCGCTTAAATCCTAAACCAGAATTCAACGAGAACTGATTCGCGAAGGAATCGAAGTATGGTCACAAGGAGTCGAAGGGCAGCTGTGTGTGATGGAACTAACTTCGTCATTATTCGACGAAATCAAATCTAAGTAGTTGGATGATTCTCTGATTCTTCGGTTATGTGACGAAGTAAACAAAGGGAAGGCCCCAAGATTCGTGATACAGGATGATGGAGTTCTGAGATTTCAGAGTCGACTTTGCGTCCCCGATGACGATGTTTTGAGACAGACAATCATGAAGGAAGCGCACAGCGCGCCCTATTCTATTCACCGAGGCACCAGTAACATGTATAACGATCTAAAACAAAATTTCTGGTGGGGAAATATGAAGAAGGACGTAGCGGAATACGTTTCGAAATGTTTAACCTGTCAGCAGGTTAAGATTGAACATCAGCGACCTGCCGGAATGTTGAAGCCACTTCCGATTCCTGAGTGGAAGTGGGAGGATATATCGATGGACTTCATCACCAATATGCCAAGGACCAAGACGGGAATGAACATGATTTGGGTTATAGTTGATCGACTAACCAAGTCGGCTCATTTTCTGGGTATTAAAGACACTTGGGGACCGAGAAGCTAGCACGAGTGTTTATTGCAGAAATAGTCCGATTGCATGGTACACAGAAGACCATTATTTCGGATCGAGATGGTCGCTTTGTGTCACACTTTTGGAAGGTAGTTCACAAGGCCTTAGGAACCGAGCTGAACTTTAGCACGACCTATCATCCTCAGACGGACGGTCAGTTCGAAAGGACTGTACAGACAGTAGAGGATATGCTTAGAGGCTTGTCCCTTAGATTGGTAAACCGATTCGGAGGTTCATTTGCCGTTGATTGAATTCACCTACATCAATAGTTGTCATGCTTCCATTAAGATGGCACCGTTTGAAGCGTTGTACGGAAGAAGATGCAGATCACCCCTGTGTTGGGATGACTCTTCTGACTTGATCGAGACGGAACCAGAGTTGATAGTTCAGAACCAAGAGAAGGTAGCCCTGATGCGCCGTCGCTCGCTGGAGTTTGAGATTAGGGACCATGTACTATTGAAGCTTTCTCCTACCCGGGGAATTTTTTGTTTTGGGAGGAAAGGAAAGCTGAGTCCGAGATATATCGGGCCATTCGAGATATACCGGGTTACGGCCGTAAGCACGAAGGTATGGTCATATGTTTTGGGAGGCTACGGCTGTAGCATGGATTCGTTGGACAGAAGGGTGTTTTGGACGAAGGCAACTTACGGCCGTAAGCTCGGCAGGATACGGCTGTAAGTGTTGTTGTTACGGCCGTAAGTTAGCATTGGTTACGTCCGTAACCCAGTCAGTGCAGGCATTATTGTTTTTCGACGAATCATTGTTACTGCCGTATGAAAGGGATGTTACGGCTGTAAGGCCGTTGACTTAGGAAGTTACGGCTGTAAGGTGGTAGAGGTACGACCGTAACTCTACGCAGTATTTAAAGGCTTGGACGGGATTTTTATGCTCATTTCACCATTTCTTCACTTTAGTTCCGAGAGAAGTTTTGTGGGAGAGATTTTTCATCATCAAACACTTGTGTGTTCGGGTTTAATCATCTTCATTCGTTTGTGGAGCTTGGGAAGTCGATTAACACTAGTTTCGACGGATCGAAGAGGTTGGATCTTCAAAGGTAATTTTCTCCAAACCTTAGATTTTGATTCTATGATTGAATATGATGTTTTGGATTTTATAATCATGATTTATGAAGAGGTATACATATGATTACGAGTTTGTATGAATATTCATTGGATTATTGAAGAATTATTTGAAGAACACTTTTAATGTTGATTTGGAATTGAGGGTTTCGATTAGATGTTGTTGAAATCTCGAATTGGGTATTCATATTGGATTATTGATTGTGTTGGAAATGTTTTGTTGGATTGTATCACTCCTTGGAGGTTTTGGTATCGATATAATTGAGGATTGGTTGTAAACAATCGAAGATTGGTCACAACATGTTTGTTATAATGCCCCAATGATTTCGGATTTTTCGTATCGACGTTTTGAGTTGGTTGTGATCATGCTTGATTCGTATATTAAGCGGATTTTGGTAATTGTGTTATTCAAGGTTGTTCGAGCGACCGACATTTCTATTTAGGACGTTTGTTCGAGGAACGACTTTCTTCACCGGTATTGTGTAAGTTAATTCTTACTCGATTAAAAGGATACTCATTCATTTCATTGTTTTTCATTCATATTCATAATTCATTCATGGTATTAATCATATTGAGACTTTTAATTATCAAATTAATCATTTAATTCACGAGGAACGATGGTTCCAATCATTTCAGTGAGCTATCATTCATTTCATTATTATTTCATCTCGGTGAGTCATTCTTGACCCTTGACGGATTGTTAATCATTAATATTCATTGGTCACTTTCGTTCTTGTGACCTTCTAGGTTCATATTGCATGGTCGGGTGGTTATGTGTGGAATTTTTAGTTGGGCAGACGATAGTCATGTGATCGGGTTCACCGACACAATGGACTGTGCACACGGTAACGTACCTCCGTGAGACTAATTAGGTACAAAGGCGGGTCTGTCCGGACACTCGTCTTGTGCACTTGGTTCATAATTAAGTTATATAATGATGGTGTTTATTCAACTCTTGAGGATTGTTGTTCTGTGTAACTGACCCCGTTGGGGATATTGTTTTTAGGTCATGGCAAGGCAAAAGCATGGGAAGAGAATGTTGACGGAAAGGAGTCCCAGTGATACTAGTAGGGGGCCCAGTCTCTTTATTTATTCATGTCTTCTTGTTGTGTAATTTCCGCTGTAGTCCGTTTGGATTTCATTTCATTCAGTGTTGTATATTTTATCTTCATATGAAATATACATGTATTCTGTATTTCCTGGGTGTGTTGTACTTCAAACTCCCTGTCGGAGTAATCGGAATTATAATGTGGTTCAGTACTAAATTTATATTATTTAATTCACTTAATTTCATTCGCCTGGTGGGTCCCAGTCGGGGGTCCACGGCACTGTAATATCCATCTAGTTTGGAGTAATCGGTATTATAATGTGGTTCGGTACTAAATTTATATTATTTAATTCACTTAATTTCATTCGGGCTGGAGGCCCGAATGATCTCAAGTACACTCGAAATCCTATCTCAACTTGTGTGTACCCTTTTTGATACTGGTGCATCGCATTCATTCATTTCTGAGTCATGCTTGAGTAGACTTCATCTGGATAGTGCTACTAGTTGTGAACCTTATATCACTGGACTACCTGATGGTAGAAGAATTACTAGAGATCGTGAGATCGAGAATTGTCCGATTCAGCTTAATGGCTGTGTTTGTTTGGCGAACCTGATAGTGGTAGATTTACCGAGAGACGACGTCATCTTAAGCATATGGTCACTATAATTTCAGACGAGGGAGTCGAGTGTGTATTTCAGGGGGGTAATCACAGTTGTTCCGGAAGAATCATTAATATGATGAAAGCAGTGAAATTACTCAATCAGGGGTGTGTAGGTTATTGGTGCTATATGACCAAGACCGAGAAATCATCAGTGATGTTGGCGGATATTCCTGTAGTGAGAGAATATGCCGATGTTTTTTTAGACGAGTTACATGGTTTCCCTCCACAGAGAGATGTGGAATTCACGATAGAGTTGGAGCCTGGTACGTCCCCATTATCGAAGGGACCGTACCTGATGGACCCGACCGAAATGCAGGAACTGAAGAATCAATTGGAGGATTTGACCGAGAAGGGTTATATCGGCGAGTGCGTCCGTGGGAGCACCGATCTTATTGTCAAGAAGAAGGACGGTTCATTTCGCTTGTGTATTGATTATCGAGAGTTGAACAGGGTGACGATCAAGAATAAATATCCACTACCCCGTATTGATGATCTCTTAGATCAACTTCAGGGAGCTTCAGTATTTCCCAAGATCGATTTAAGATCTGGGTATCATCAGTTGTGAATTCGAGAGTCGGATATCGCGAGGACGGCGTTTCGAACACGCTATGGGTACTACGAGTTTGTAGTGATGCCGTTTGGGTTAACTAATGCACCTGCGGTATTCATGGAGTTAATGAATCGGGTTTTCATCGACTATTTAGATTAGTTTGTGGTGGTTTTCATTGATGACATTTTGATTTATTCTCGTGACCGATAGGAGCACGAAGTTCACCTTCATCAGGTTCTCGACGTGTTGAGACGAGAGCAGCTCTATGGAAAGTTTTCCAAATGTGAGTTCTGGATGTCCAAGGTGACCTTTCTCGGACATGTGATTTCATCATACGGAGTACGCATTGACCCTCAGAAGACGGAGGCTATCCGAGATTGGCAACCTCCAAAGAATGTTAAGGAAATCCGAAGCTTTCTCGGATTAGCAGGCTATTATCGACGATTTGTGGAAGGATTTTCTAAAATTGCTCAACCTTTGATGAATCTTTTGCGGAAGGATAAAAAATACATGTGGTCTGATGCGTGTCAACAGAATTTTGAAGAACTCAAGAGCCGTTTAATTTCAGCACCTGTCCTTTCCTTGCCACAAGGGACGGAAGGATTCGTGGTTTATAGTGATGCGTCCGGACACGGTCTCGGATGTGTACTAATGCAGAATGGGAAAGTTATTTCCTATGCTTCACGGCAACTGAGACCTTACGAGGTCAATTATCCGACCCACGACTTGGAGCTAGCAGTCGTGGTATTCGCATTGAAGATTTGGCGTCATTATCTTTATGACATCACCTGTCAGATTTTCACCGATCATAAGAGTTTGAAGTATATATTTACTCAGAAGGAGTTAAATATACGACAGAGATGGTGGTTGGAACTAATCAAGGATTATGAAATTGAGATATTATACCACCCGGGCAAGGCGAACGTTGTCGCCGATGCCTTGAGTCGTAAGTCCGTTCAGGAGCAAATGCTTGCTCGTTTAACAGTTCAGAAGGAGCTTCAACAGGAATTCCTAAGACCCGAGATCGAGGTCTGGTTACAGCGAGTGCAAGGGCAACTTTGCATGCTAGAGATTTCATCGCCAATTGAGGAGGCGATCAGAACGGGTCAGGGTTCAGACCCTTATTTGTCACGCATTCGAGATGATGTGGCTCAGGGGAAAGCCCCTGGATTTGTGGTCCACGAAGATGGACTTTTGCATTTTAAGAACTGGTTATGCGTACCGGCGGAGGTCGAGTTGAAAAACTCGATTTTGAGAGAAGCTCATGCTACCCCTTATTCCATTCATCCGGGGTCTAGCAAGATGTACAAAGACTTGAAACAAAATTATTGGTGGAGTAATATGAAGCAAGAAGTCTCAGAATTTGTTTCGAGATGTTTAACCTGTCAGCAAGTCAAGATAGAACATCAGCGACGGCGGGTATGCTGAAACCGCTCCCAATTCCAGAGTGGAAGTGGGAGGATATTTCAATGGACATCATCACGAGTTTGCCGACGAGCCGTCGTGGCATGAATACAGTTTGGGTAATTGTGGACCGCTTAACTAAGTCAGCTCATTTCCTTGAGTTTAAGGATACGTGGGGTCCTGAGAGACTTGCCCAGTTGTTCATCAAAGAGATAGTGAGATTGCACGGTACTACTAAGAGTATCGTTTTTGATCGTGACGGGCGATTCGTGTCACATTTTTGGAAATCAGTTCATCGTGCTATGGGAACTCAGCTTAATCTCATCACAGCTTTTCATCCTCAGTCCGACGGACAATCAGAGAGGACTATTCAGACATTCGAGGACATGCTGAGGGCATGTGTCCTCGATTGGAAAGATGATTGGGAAGCCCAACTACCATTGATCGAGTTCACGTACAATAACAATTGTCATGCTTCGATTAAGATGGCACCTTACGAGGCCTTGTACGGTCGTCATTGTCAATCTCCTTTGTGTTGGAATGACTTATCAGAATCAATCGGTACTGAACCCGATATGCTAATAGCAGCCCGCGAGAAGGTAGCTTTGATCAGGAGTCGTTTGTTGACTGCTCAGAGTCGACAAAAATCATATACAGATAATCGTCGTCGACCATTAAAGTTCGAAGCAGGTGACCACATTTTGGTCAAGGTATCCCCGAGTCGAGGTCTCTTCTGTTTCGGGAAGCGGGGAAACTTGAGCCCGAGATTCATTAGACCGTTTGAGATTTTGGATCGAGTAGGCAGTCTGGCTTATCGATTGGCTTTACCTCTGGCATTGAGCTGAATTCATAATGTGTTTCACATCTCTCAGTTGCGGAAGTATGTTGCCGACCCGAGTCACATACTTTAGTTTGATGAAATTGAGATCGTGGATGATCATTCGTATGAGGAGCGTCTTGTACGAGTCTTAGAGCGACGTATGAAACAATTGAGGAACAAGACGATTGCTTTGGTTAAGATTCAGTGGTCTAGACACAGAGTCGAAGAGGCTACTTGGGAAACCGAGGATAGTATGCGGGAGAGTTATCCCGAATTGTTCGACCCTTAATTTTTAGGACGAAAATCTTGTTAAGGGGGGGACTATGTAATACCCGGTTGTAATTCTATTCATTATCATTCAGTAATGTCACTCAGTAATTTCTCACTCATTATTAATCATTCATCATTCACGTTCATTCATTTGTATTTCATCGTTGGCGTATTTTAGCCGTGTATCAGTTGCCTCTCATCATTCAACTCCGTTTGAGAATCGAGACGAGAGTTTTATCATAACCATCGTGATTGGTAGTCTTGTGTTGGAAGTATCATCTATGGCATGTTTTTGGACTTGATGACATTCACATACGTATGGTATGTCGGATCATTCATCATTTGTAGCAAGAAGATGGAGTTTTTGGATTTTTGTCATTTCCAGCAGTGAGCTACGGCCATAACTGATCATCATTACGGCCGCAACATGCATTCATGGAATTAATGTCTTTCTGGACGAAGACAACTTACGGTAGTAAGTCATTTTAGTTACGGCCGTAAGCACGAGGGTACGGCCGTATGTTTTGGGATGCTACGGCCGTAGCATGCATTCGTTGGACAGGAGGGTTTTTGGACGAAGGCAACTTACGGCCGTAAGCTCGGCAGGATACGGTCGTAAGTGTTGTTGTTACGGCCATAAGTTAGCTTTGGTTAAGGCCGTAACCCAGTCAGTGCAGGCATTATTGTTTTCCGACGAATCATTGTTACGGCCGTATGAAATGGATGTTATGGCCGTAAGGCCGTTGACTTAGGAATTTACGGCCGTAAGGTGGCAGAGTTACGACCGTAACTCTGCGCAGCATTTAAAGGCTTGGACGAGATTTTTATGCTCATTTCACCATTTCTTCACTTTACTTCTGAGAGAGAAGTTTTGTGGGAGAGATTTTTGATCATCAAACACTTGTGTGTTCAGGTTTAATCATCTTCATTCGTTTGTGGAGCTTGGGAAGTCGATTAACACTAGTTTTGACGGATCGAAGAGGTTGGATCTTCAAAGGTAATTTTCTCCAAACCTTAGATTTCGATTCTATGATGGAATATGATGTTTTGGATGTTATAATCATGATTTATGAAGAGGTATACATATGATTATGAGTTTGTATGAATATTCATTGGATTATTGAAGGATTATTTGAAGAACACTTTGAATGTTGATTTGGAATAGAGGGTTTCGAGTAGATGTTGAAATCTCGAATTGTGTATTCATATTGGATTATTGATTGTGTTGGAAATGTTTTGTTGGATTGTATCACTCCTTGGAGGTTTTGGTATCGATATAATTGAGGATTGGTTGTAAACAATCGAAGATTGGTCACAACGTGTTTGTTATAATGCCCCAATGATTTTGGATTTGTCGTATCGACGTTTTGAGTTGGTTGTGATCATGCTTGATTTATATATTAAGCGGATTTTGGTAATTGTGTTATTCAAGGTTGTTCGAGCGACCGACATTTCTATTTAGGACGTTTGTTCGAGGAAGGACTTTCTTCACCGGTATTGTGTACGTTAATTCTTACTCGGTTAAAAGGATACTCATTCCTTTCGTTGTTGTTCATTCATATTCATAATTCATTCATGGTATTAATCATATTGAGACTTCTAATTATCAAATTAATCATTCAATTCACGAGGAACGACGGTTCCAATCATTTCAATGAGCTATCATTCATTTCACTATTATTTCATCTCGGTGAGTCATTCTTGACCCTTGACGGATTGTTATTCATTAATATTCATTGGTCACTTTCGTTCTTGTGACCTTCTGGGTTCATATTGCATGGCCGGCTGGTTATATGTGGAATTTTTAGTTGGGCACACGATAGTCATATGATCGGGTTCACCGACACAATGGACTGTGCACACGATAACGTACCTCCGTGAGACTAATTAGGTACAAGTGAGGGTGTGTCCGGACACTCGTCTTGTGCACTTGCACGTCCCATTACGGGCGTACTATGATGCCCCTCTTCAGCTTGGTTCATAATTAAGTTATATAATGATGGTGTTTATTCAACTCTTGAGGATTGTTGTTCTGTGTAACTGAACCCGTTGGGGATATTGTTTTTAGGTCATGGCAAGGCAAAAGCACGAGAAGATAACGTTGATGGCAAGGAGTCCCAGTGATACTAGTAGGGGGACTAGTCTCTTTATTTATTCATGTCTTCTTGTTGTGTAATTTCCGCTGCAGTCCGTTTGGATTTCATTTCATTCAGTGTTGTATATTTTATCTTCATATGAAATATACATGTATTCTATATTTCCTGGGTGTTTTGTACTTCAAACTCCCCGTTGGAGTAATCGGTATTATAATGTGGTTCGGTACTACATTTATATTATTTAATTCACTAAATTTCATTCGCCTGATGGGTCCCAGTCGGGGGTCCACGGCACTGTAATATCCATCTAGTTCGGAGTAATCGGTATTATAATGTGGTTCGGTACTAAATTTATATTATTTAATTCACTTAATTTCATTCGGGCTGGAGGCCCGAATGATCTCAAGTACACTCGAAATCCTATCTCAACCTGTGTGTACCCTTTTTGATACTGGTGCATCGCATTCATTCATTTCTGAGTCATGCTTGAGTAGACTTCATCTGTATAGTGCTACTAGTTGTGAACCTTATATCACTGGACTACCTGATGGTAGAAGAATTACCAGAGATTATGAGATCGAGAATTGTCCGATTCAGCTTCATGGCTGTGTTTGGTTGGCGAACCTGATAGTGGTAGATTTACCAAGAGACGACGTCATATTAGGTATTGATTGGATGGATCGTCATGATGCCATCCTTAGTGTCCGTAAGCGTATGGTCACTATTATTTCAGACGAGGGAGTCGAGTGTGTATTTCAGGGGGGTAATCACAGCTGTTTCGGAAGAATCATTAATATGATGAAAGCAGTGAAATTACTCAATCAGCGGTGTGTAGGTTATTGGTGCTATATAACCAAGACCGAGAAATCATCAGTGATGTTGGCGGATATTCCTGTAGTGAGAGAATATGCCGATGTTTTTTCAGACGAGTTACATGGTTTCCCTCCACAGAGAGATGTGGAATTCACGATAGAGTTGGAGCCTGGTACATCCCCATTATCGAAGGCACCGTACCGGATGGACCCGACCAAAATGCAGGAACTGAAAAATCAATTGGAGGATTTGACCGAGAAGGGTTATATCTCACTGAGTGCATCCCCGTGGGGAGCACCAGTGTTATTTGTCAAGAAGAATGACGGTTCATTTCGCTTGTGTATTGATTATCGAGAGTTGAACAGGGTGACGATCAAGAATAAATATCCCCTACCCCGTATTGATGATCTCTTAGATTAACTTCAGGGAGCTTCAGTATTTTCCAAGATCGATTTAAGATCTGGGTATCATCAGTTGCGAATTCGAGAGTCGGATATCGTGAGGATGGCGTTTCGAACACGCTATGGGCACTACGAGTTTGTAGTGATGCCGTTTGGGTTAACTAATGCACCTGCGGTATTCATGGAGTTAATGAATCGGGTTTTCATCGACTATTTAGATCAGTTTTTGGTGGTTTTCATTGATAACATTTTGATTTATTCTCGTGACCGAGAGGAGCACGAAGTTCACCTTCATCAGGTTCTCGACGTGTTGAGACGAGAGCAGCTCTATGGAAAGTTTTCCAAATGTGAGTTCTGTATGTCGGAGGTGACCTTTCTCGGACATGTGATTTCATCAGACGGAGTACGCATCGACCCTCAGAAGACGGAGGCTATCCAAGATTGGCAACCTCCGAAGAATGTTAAGGAAATCCGAAGCTTTCTCGGATTAGCAGGCTATTATCGGCGATTTGTGGAAGGATTTTCTAAAATCGCTCAGCCTTTGATGAATCTTTTGCAGAAGGATAAGAAATACACGTGGTCTGATGCGTGTCAATAGAGTTTTGAAGAACTCAAGAGCCGTTTAATTTCAGCACATGTCCTTTTCTTGCCACAAGGGACGGAAGGATTCGTGGTTTATAGTGATGCGTCCGGACACGGTCTAGGATGTGTACTAATGCAGAACAGGAAAGTTATTTCCTATGCTTCACGGCAACTGAGACCTTACGAGGTCAATTATCCGACCCACGACTTGGAGCTAGCAGTCGTGGTATTCGCATTGAAGATTTGGCGTAATTATCTTTATGACATCACCTGTCAGATTTTCACCGATCATAAGAGTTTGAAGTATATATTTACTCAGAAGGAGTTAAATATACGACAGAGATGGTGGTTGGAACTAATCAAGGATTATGAAATTGAGATATTATACCACCCGGGCAAGGCGAACGTTGTCGCCGATGCCTTGAGTCTTAAGTCCGTTCAGGAGCAAATGCTTGCTCGTTTAACAGTTCAGAAGGAGCTTCAACAGGAATTCCTAAGACCCGAGATCGAGGTCTGGTTACAGCGAGTGCAAGGGCAACTTTGAATGCTAGAGATTTCATCGCCACTTGAGGAGGCGATCAGAACGGGTCAGGGTTCAGACCCTTATTTGTCGCGCATTCGAGATTATGTGGCTCAGGGGAAAGCCCCTGGATTTGTGGTCCACGAAGATGGACTTTTGCATTTTAAGAACCGGTTGTGCGTACCGGCGGAGGTCGAGCTGAAAAACTCGATTTTGAGAGAAGCTCATGCTACCCCTTATTCCATTCATCCAGCGTCTAGCAAGATGTACAAAGACTTGAAACAAAATTACTGGTGGAGTAATATGAAGCAAGAAGTCGCAGAATTTGTTTTGAGATGTTTAACTTGTCAGCAAGTCAAGATAGAACATCAGCGACGGCGGGTATGATGAAACCGCTCCCAATTCCAGAGTGGAAGTGGGAGGATATTTCAATGGACTTCATCACGAGTTTGCCGACGAGCCGTCGTGGCATGAATACAGTTTGGGTAATTATGGACCGCTTAACTAAGTCAGCTCATTTCCTTGAGATTAAGGATACGTGGGGTCCTGAGAGACTTGCCCAGTTGTTCATCAAAGAGATAGTGAGATTGCACGGTACTACTAAGAGTATCATTTCTGATCATGACAGGCGATTCGTGTCACATTTTTGGAAATCAGTTCATCGTGCTATGGGAACTCAGCTTAATCTCATCACAGCTTTTCATCCTCAGTCCGAAGGACAATCAGAGAGGACTATTCAGACGTTCGAGGACATGCTGAGGGCATGTGTCCTCGATTGGAAAGATGATTGGGAAGCCCAACTACCATTGATCGAGTTCACGTACAATAACAGTTGGCATGCTTCGATTAAGATGGCACCTTACGAGGCCTTGTACGGTCGTCATTGTCAATCTCCTTTCTGTTGTAATGTCTTTTCAGAATCAATCGGTACTGAACCCGATATGCTAATAGCCGCCCGCGAGAAGGTAGCTTTGATCAGGAGTCTTTTGTTGACTGCTCAGAGTCGACAAAAATCATATACAGATAATCATCATCGACCATTAGAGTTCGAAGCAGGTGACCACGTTTTGGTCAAGGTATCCCCGAGTCGAGGTCTCTTCCATTTCGGGAAGTGGGGAAACTTGAGCCCGAGATTCATTGGACCGTTTGAGATTTTGGATCGAGTAGGCAGTCTGGCTTATCGATTGGCTTTACCTCTGGCGTTGAGCTGAATTCATAATGTGTTTCACATCTCTCAGTTCCGGAAGTATGTTTCCGACCCGAGTCACATACTTCAGTTTGATGAAATTGAGATCGTGGATGATCATTCATATGAGGAGCGTCCTGTACGAGTCTTAGAGCGACGTATGAAATAGTTGAGGAACAAGACGATTGCTTTGGTTAATATTCAGTGGTCTAGACACAGAGTCGAAGAGGCTACTTTGGAAACCGAGGATAGTATGTGGGAGAGTTATCCCGAATTGTTCGACCCTTAGTTTCGAGGAAGAAAATCTTGTTAAGGGGGGGACTATGTAATACCCGGTTGTAATTCTATTCATTATCATTCAGTAATGTCACTCGGTAATTTCTCAATCATTATTAATCATTCATCATTCACGTTCATTCATTTGTATTTCATCGTTGGCGTATTTTAGCCGTGTATCAGTTGCCTCTCATCATTCAACTCCGTTTGAGAATCGAGACGAGAGTTTTATCATAACCATCGTGATTGGTAGTCTTGTGTTGGAAGTATCATCTATGGCATGTTTTTGGACTTGATGACATTCACGTACGTATGGTATGTCGGATCATTCATCATTTGTATCAAGAAGATGGAGTTTTTGGATTTTTGTCATTTCCAGCAGTGAGTTACGGCCATAACTGATCATCATTACGGCCGTAACATGCATTCATGAAATTGGTGTCTTTCTAGACGAAGACAACTTACGGTCGTAAGTTATTTTAGTTACAGCCGTAAGCACGAGGGTACGGCCGTATGCTTTGGGATGCTACGGCCGTAGCATGCATTCATTGGACAGGAGGGTGTTTTGGACGAAGGCAACTTACGGCCGTAAGCTCGGCAGGATACGGCCGTAAGTGTTGTTGTTACGGCCGTATGTTAGCTTTGGTTAAGGCCGTAACCCGGTCAGTGCAGGCATTGTTTTTAGACGAATCATTGTTATGGCCATATGAAATGGATGTTACGGCCGTAAGGCCGTTGACTTAGGAATTTACGGCCGTAAGGTGGCAGAGTTACGACCGTAACTCTGCGCAGTATTTAAAGGCTTGGACGGGATTTTTATGCTCATTTCACCATTTCTTCACTTTAGTTCTGAGAGAGAAGTTTTGTGGGAGAGATTTTTCATCATCAAACACTTGTGTGTTCGGGTTTAATCATCTTCATTCATTTGTGGAGCTTGGGAAGTCGATTAACACTAGTTTCGACGGATCGAAGAGGTTGGATCTTCAAAGATAATTTTCTCCAAACCATAGATTTCGATTCTATGATGGAATATGATGTTTTGGATGTTATAATCATGATTTATGAATAGGTATACATATGATTATGAGTTTGTATGAATATTCATTGGATTATTGAAGGATTATTTGAAGAACACTTTGAATGTTGATTTGGAATTGAGGGTTTCGAGTAGATGTTGTTGAAATCTCGAATTGGGTATTGATATTGGATTATTGATTGTGCTGGAAATGTTTTGTTGGATTGTATCACTCCTTGGAGGTTTTGGTATCGATATAATTGAGGATTGGTTGTAAACAATCAAAGATTGGTCACAACGTGTTTGTTATAATGCCCCAATGATTTTGGATTTGTCGTATCGACGTTTTGAGTTGGTTGTGATCATGCTTGATTTATATATTAAGCGGATTTTGGTAATTATGTTATTCAAGGTTGTTCGAGTGACCGACATTTCTATTTAGGACGTTTGTTCGAGGAAGGACTTTCTTCACCGGTATTGTGTAAGTTAATTCTTACTCGGTTAAAAGGATACTCATTCCTTTCGTTGTTGTTCATTCATATTCATAATTCATTCATGGTATTAATCATATTGAGACTTGTAATTATCAAATTAATCATTCAATTCACGAGGAACGACGGTTCCAATCATTTCAATGAGCTATCATTCATTTCATTATTATTTCATCTCGGTGAGTCATTCTTGACCCTTGACGGATTGTTATTCATTAATATTCATTGGTCACTTTCGTTCTTGTGACCTTCTGGGTTCATATTGCATGGCCGGCTGGTTATGTGTGGAATTTTTAGTTGGGCACACGATAGTCATATGATTGGGTTTACCGACACAATGGACTGTGCACACGGTAACGTACCTCCGTGAGACTAATTAGGTACAAGTTCGGGTGTGTCCGGACACTCGTCTTGTGCACTTGCACGCCCCATTACGGGCGTACTATGATGCCCCTCTTCAGCTTGGTTCATAATTAAGTTATATAATGATGGTGTTTATTCAACTCTTGAGGATTGTTGTTCTGTGTAACTGACCCCGTTGGGGATATTGTTTTTAGGTCCTGGCAAGGCAAAAGCACGGGAAGAGAACGTTGACGGCAAGGAGTCCCAGTGATACTAGTAGTGGGGACCAGTCTCTTTATTTATTCATGTCTTCTTGTTGTGTAATTTCCGCTGCAGTCCATTTGGATTTCATTTCATTCAGTGTTGTATATTTTATCTTCATATGAAATATACATGTATTCTGCATTTCCTGGGTGTGTTGTACTTCAAACTTCCCGTCAGAGTAATCGGTATTATAATGTGGTTCGGTACTACATTTATATTATTTAATTCACTAAATTTCATTCGACTGGTGGATCCCAGTCGGGGGTCCACGGCACTGTAATATCCGCCTAGTTTGGGGTGTTACACTGCATGACGACGAGGATGCAGAGTGGTGTTCCGGCTGGGTTTAATTATCAGATGTTTGTGTTAATATTAAATTAGTACTCGAGTACGTTGTCTTTTGTGATGTTGGGTTTGATTATGTATTAATGTTTTGCGTTGGACGTTTGTATTTTCAGTATTAACTCAGAACTGTTGTATTTTATTTCGGTTACTTTCATTTGTTGGTATCTGTTATTGTCTTTTCATTTCATCAGCCTTGTAAATTCTTACGTAAAGGATTTACGACACTGTAATATTCCTGAATATATCGCGGGTGTTACAAAATCGGTCTACTGAGTCATTCTAGCCTTAAAGGCGGTGTTGAGATGTTTGATTTCTGTATCTAGCCTGGTAGATCCTCACGGAGAGGGTCTGCGGCGCTGTAATATTCCCGAGTGGCTTGGGGGTGTTACAAATTGGTGGATGACATAAGGTATCAAGGGGACAACATCTAATAATATATTATTATTAGGTGATTTTGTCTAAAGTGTGGTTGAAGTAAAATAAAAGGATGAAGACTAACTCTCCCTGTGGACACTTTTGCTTCATCCGTGAGTTTGAGAGAGAAAGAGAGAAAATAGTTTTCTCCAAGTCTTCTTCTTTTCTTGAGTTTTCTTGAAGAAAAATCGAGAGATTATTATAGAGGCATAGATTAAACACTTGGAGTGTAATAATCTTAATTCACAAGTTCCTATAACCTTGCTCTAGCCGTATCCTTGGAGGATAGCAAGGCGTTGTCATTCCGATCGTTTCTCCGGTGCGTGGCAAGTAGAGACGCAGTGCTTTCGGCGTTGGATCATTCAAGAGCTTGGAGCGGATTGGATTCGTGGAAAGCATTTAAAGCTTGGGGAATCGCTCAAGAGAAGAACACCATTTAATCAACGGACTACAAGGGTATGATTTTGAATCTTCCTTTGTTTATTTATTGTAACACCCCAACCCGACAAGGGTAGAAGTGCCACAAGGATGGTGACATATCAAAGCATACATACATAATATCATACACAGCGGAAGTCTTAAACATAATTCAATAAGAAAGATCAAGCCAACACAGCTTAAGTCAAAGTACATAAGTTAAATGATGAAGAAAGTAATCCAAAGGAAAAATAAGAACATAATCCAAATCCAAAGTCATAACATAGGGTGGTCATCTAAGGTAAAAGCTTCATCATAAGCTCTAACTCTCATCCCATAGCAAAGCCCAGCTCCTATCTTAGAAACCTGCCGGAGGGAAAAGGAAATGCGGCTGAGCTTAAAAAGCCCAGTGAACAGATACATAAACAAAGCAACGATAATGAAACAGAACCGAAATATAGTGCATTGGGGAATATCATAAGGAATAAACAAATGAATAATAGAAATGAAAGGATAGGATAGTCATCTACCACGAGCCCAGAAACATATCATATCATATCATATAAGCCGTCAATATCATAATCTCATAATCGAGGGGATACCTCTTAGGCAACCGAGATAATATGAGGGTGTCCTCATGTATCATAAAGTGGAGTGATCGGCTCCCGAAGTTGTGAAAGGCATGTATAGCACACAGCAGTCACCACTGACGGATATCATAAACATAATCATAGTTAAATCCACTAAATGTAATGCATCTAGGATGCATCCATACGCCCCCACGGAAATCAGATTGGCCATAATAAATCATATCATAAGTGTGCACATAATATAACAGAAGGGGACGATGTAGCCAAATCACTAGGGCCACACACTAGTCATGCCAGTGGTGCATCACAGACACGCCTATGGTACCTCCATAGGTAGGGAAACAGAAATGGCTCGGGTATCAAAATAAGAGTCAGGTCTCATATCATACAAAAGGTCATATGGCAAATGTGTATCTCAGAATCGTATCAAAGTTCAATCAAAGGGAACATAGCAATGGCTTGGGGAATCTTAAGTGTACCATATTTCCAAAGTCATAATAGCATAATGGAGCCTTTACTGAAAAGGCGAGTATCCGTACCTTATTGCAAGTACGAAAATAGAAACAAACTCGAAAACAGATGATGTGGCTCAGACCTCTCCTTCTTCACACCTAGAGGAGAAGAGGGGAATCATAATTCATCCTTTAAATTCATATCTTTCCATTTTAAGTAACTTTCCATTTTTGGCGAGTTGAATCATTATTAATGGAAATAAAGTATCTTTTAACCTTTTTACTTATTTGGTCCTTAGGGTTTCATAACTTTGCATTTTATACCCTTTACTTTCCAAAATTACACTTTAAACCTTTTAGTATTCAAAGTTACACATTAAACCCTTAACTTATCCATTTTACATAATGAGCACTTATTTTATTAAGTTATTCGAATGGATACTCAAGTATTCATAATTTACACATTAAGTCCCTCAAGTTATTAAAGTTACATATTTAACCCTTAAATTTACAATTTCAATCTTTAATTATTAATAGTTACATATTAGGCCATTAAATTATCAAAATGACACATAACCCCCTGAATATATTAAATTACTCAAATCAGTTCCAAGTTTCTGAAAATTACAATGTTTGGTCCCTCTCTTTTAATTATTTTCAAAACAAACCCTAATTAGGTTTAAAATATATTTTAATCCATTTAATTGCAAAACTTACACTTAACACCCACAAGTTATATTTTATTCGAATTATATACAGCTCAAATAAAGTTCCAGAATTAACCCTTAAGTTTTAAAGTTTACAAAACTCACCCAAAATATTTATATACAAATCGTATAAACCAAAAACAAAGGAATTAGAAACCCTAATCCTTCTAATCAATTCTCAATCATCATCTCATCATTAATATCATTAATTAACACCATTTCCAGCCCTAAACCAAAACCCTAGATCCCACGATTTATTTTTCCTTTTTCTCTTTATACGATTTATACAAAATTCAATAAATCAAAATAATTTCGAAACACATGTTTTTAAGCCATGACAATTCTTTCCAACATTTTTCCAGATCATATTACATCATAATAAGTGTATAATAATTTTATTAATAATTATTCTGGATCGGAGCATATATTTCACATTTAAACACGTTTTTAGGGTTTTAAATCACGAAAACGATGTAGAGCATGCATGGATCGAATCAACCATTTTATTTGATGTTTATATGATGTAAGGGACCTTAGAAAAAATACCAAATCAAGGATTGAACGTGTGGAAAAGGCTGCACGATTTGTTGTATACGCGTATGAGCAAAAACGAACCAAAAATCCACACGACTCCAAAAGCTTCTCCACGACCTTTCTATCATTTTTACCAGAGTATACATGATATGAGGATTATGAGAAAAATCATAAACGAATTTTAGGGAGGTCGAATAGATCATAAACGAATTACCTTGTTTATAGGGCTCGACAAAAGAAAACCAAAGCCACGATCGATCCAAGCTTCAACAATTCAAAAGGGTATTTTTCTAGGACTTCTTGGATGTTGTTTGATCACAGAAAAATGCTTAGGAGTGTTGTGAATGTCGAATGGAGGCTATGAGAATTGTTGTGTGTGTTATGAAAATCGGCAAATTAGGGTTTTGTGGAGAAAAGATATGGATTGACTTTTTAAAAGGGAAAACCGTGTGATGAGGGGAGGGCCTGGTCCAGAAAATTCGTGATTATAGGTGGGAGGATATTTGGTGATAATTATCTTCCATATTTATAAAGATATCTATCATTTTAAATCAATTAAATCATAAAACAAATGCATTTTGTGTCCATCGGCCCTATGAGGGTATTTTGGTAATTTTGTAACTTTTATAAATGTTAAATGAAGTTGTTAAAATTACTTTGGATCATAACTTGTTCATTGTTAGAAGTTTGGAATTATTTGGATACTTTATAAGCTTTTAATTAAATTTTAAACTTGTAGGGGTATTTTGGTCTTTTCACATGTTCTCAGATTTTAGGTGTTACAACTTCTTCCCCTCTAAAAAGAAAAATTTCGTCCTCGAAATTTGAAAGGAATCAGAAATGAAACGAATCGAAACATAACGGAGACATACCAGATCAGAATACAAAGTGAGGATAATTAGCTCGAATAGACTCCTCGGTTTCCCAGGTAGCTTCCCGCTCTGGGTGGTTCCGCCAAAGAATCTTAACGAAAGGAATAACTTTACGCCTCATAACTCGCTCTTGGCGATCAAGAACAGCTTCCGGCTCCTCCGGAAGAGACATATCGGACTGAATCTGATCGAAAGGATAGGACACCACATGCAAAGGATGGTAATTGTATCCCCTCAGAAGAGATACATGAAAGACGTCGTGAACATGTGATAACTGCGGAGGAAGAGCCAAACGATACGAAACCTCTCCAATGCGCTCCAAAATTTCAAATGGTCCAATGAATCGAGGACTAAGCTTGCCCTTGATCCCGAAACGTTTAACTCCACGAAACGACGAAACTTTAAGGAATACCCGATCACCAACCTGAAATTCTAAGTCACGCCGATGCTTATCAGCATAACTCTTTTGACGCGCACGTGCTTCCTTCAATTTTTCCCTAGCAACATCCACTTTCTCGGTAGCAATCTGAACTAACTCCGGACCTTCAATAATGCGCTCACCAACCTCATTCCAACAAACTGGAGCTCTACACTTCCTACCATACAACATCTCGAAAGGAGCCATACGAATACTCGCGTGCCAGCTGTTGTTGTATGCAAACTCAACCAAACACAAATATTCGTCCCAGTTACCAGTCCACTCTAAAGCACATGCCCTCAACATATCCTCTAATGTCTGGATGGTCCTCTCCGACTGACCATCTGTCTGAGGGTGAAAAGCCGTGCTGAACTTAAGGCGCGTACCCCATGCCTTATGCAAGCCCTTCCAGAAACGAGATGTAAATCGTGGGTCTCTATCTGATATGATAGCCGTAGGCATACCATGAAGCCTAACGATCTCCTGCTGAAATATGTCCGCCAACTTACTAACTCTGTAGTCCACACGAATAGGGAGAAAGTGAGCAGACTTGGTTAGTCGATCAACAACCACCCAAATCGCATCATGCTTCTTACGGGTAAGAGGTAAACTTGTAACGAAATCCATGGAAATCTCTTCCCACTTCCACTTCGGAATCTCCAATGGCTGCAATAACCCACTCGCTCTTTGATGCTCAATCTTTACTTGCTGGCAAGTCAAACACTTCGATACAAACAACGCCACATCATGTTTCATACCACTCCACCAAAAATGTTGTTTAAGATCCCTATACATCTTGGTAGAAACAGGATGAATAGTGAACGGGGAACTATGAGCCTCTGAGAGAATAATCTCTCGAAGTTCTGGATCGTTAGGAACGCAAAGACGATCCTCAAACCAAACCACACCAAATTCGTCAACTCTGAACTCTGACTGTTTGCCTTCCTCAACATTTTGAACTATAGACCACAGTTCACCATCCTCCTTCTGAGCTTCCTTTATTCGCAAGATGAGATTGGACTCAACTTTAAGACTAGCCCAATAACCATCCTGACCTCGAATACAAAACTCCACATCCAGAAGCTCTAAGTCATGCAGAACACGAGGATCAAACTCTAAACTCGCAACCATACCAGACTTCCTACTAAGAGCATCCGCGACTACATTTGCCTTACCGGGATGATACTGAATATTAACATCATAGTCCTTCAGGAGTTCTAACCACCGCCTCTGTCTCATATTTAGTTCCTTCTGAGTGAAAATGTATTTAAGACTCTTGTGATCGGTGAAAATGTCACAAGACTCTCCATACAAATAATGGCGCCAAATCTTTAGCGAAAACCACAAATGCTAACTCTAGATCATGTGTTGGATAATTCACCTCGTGAGGTTTCAACCGCCTCGAAGCATAAGCAATCACCTTCCCGTGTTGCGTCAACACACATCCCAAACCTTTCTTCGATGCATCACTATATATTTGAAAACCACCGAACCAGATGGAAGAGTCAAAATAGGTGCAGACACTAAACGTTTCTTCAACTCCTCGAAACTACTTTCCCTCTCATCACCCAAACAAACTTCTCTCCTTTCCTCATCAATTGTGTTAAAGGCAAAGCGAGACGCGAAAAGCCTTCAACAAATCTCCTATAATACCCAGCAAGACCTTAAAACTCCTTACTTCCGTCACGTTTGTAGGTCTCGGCCATTTTGTGATAGCCTCAACCTTCGCAGGTCCATAGTAATACCGTCCGCGAAACAATGTGACCCAAGAAAGCTACTCGATCCAACCAAAACTCGCACTTCAAAAACTTCGCATATAATTTCGCCGTCAAGAACCTCCAGAACCATACTAAGATGTTGCTCGTGTTCCTCCTCGGACTTAGAATACACAAGGATGTCATCAATGAAGACAATGACGAACTTATCGAGGAATTCGTGAAATACCCGGTTCATAAGGTCCATGAAAACTGCAGGAGCATTGGTCAACCCGAAAGGCATAACCAAGAATTCATAATGACTGCATCGAGTTCGAAATCCGCTTTAGGAACATCTTGCTCCCTCACCCGAAGTTGGTGATAACCGACCTCGATCAATCTTAGAGAAATGCCTCGCTCCTTGCAATTGGTCAAATAGATCGTCAATGCGTGGAAGAGGGTAACGGTTACGGATTGTGATACGGTTAAGTTCCCGATAATCAATACAAAGACGCATGCTTCCATCCTTCTTCTTAACAAACAATACGGGAGCACCCCATGGAGACACACTCGGACGAATGAATCCATTATCTAACAATTCTTGCAATTGCTCCTTGATTCTTTCAATTCGATCGGTGTCATACGGTATGGAGCTTTAGATATGGGTTCAAGACCCTAATCGATCGACATCGAACTCAATTTCTCGAACAGAGGAATACCAGAAGTTCATCCGAAACACATCAAGAAATCGCGCACAACGCGAATACCATCAATGCTCGAACATCCATGTATATCCTTGATAGAAGCAAGGAAACCAATACAGCCATGTGAAATCAGTGTTCGGGCTTTCATAGCCGAAATAATCTTTACGGATTTCAGAGGTTGTGAACCAGAATAGACAAAATCAGATGATGAAGATTACCAAAGATCACTTTACGAGCATGACAATCAATGGTCGCTTTATGAGCAGCCAACCACCCATGCCCGAATAATATCAAAGTCAATCATATCGATGGGAAGAAGGTTCGCGGACGAATACGATCATCGAAACGAAGAGTGCAATTCACATACTCAACATCAATAATCACATGAGTTTTCATCGGAGTAGCAATAGATATACGGTTCATTAGTTGTGTTGGGGTTATGTTTATTTTATTTGCAAGTGAAGTAGATATTATGGAATGTGTAGCACCGGTGTCAAATAAAACAAAGACAGTACGATCTCCAATATAAAGAAAGCCCGTAATAGTACCTGAGGAACCAGCTGCCTGATCACGAGTCATAGAGTAGACCCTGCCTGAATTTGGAGCAGTCCTATCATCAATCTTAGGTCCACCAGTCTTCTTCTTTGGGCAATGGATGACTTGATGATGAGTAGATCCACACCAAACAACCACCGGAAGCTCTATAACAAGGACCCGGATGAGTCTTCCCACAAGAAGGACATGTAGGAGGAGGGGTAGAGCTTCAATCTTCTTCTGACCCGACGATCCCGATCGCCGATATCACGAGAGTCCCTACGTCGGTTGTTATTACTCGCCCTTGACGATCACCACCATACCTACCAAGATCCCGACGATCCCGGTTCCCGTAATCCCGCTGTCTATTATTATAACCACGGTCCCGACGACCCTCCGATCATACCCCTGGTCCTGTCGACCCCGAGAATCCCGCTTATGGTCCCGCCGACCATGACTACGAGAATCCACCCTGTTACCATCCCTATCACGCTTATAAGACACCCGATCCGCATGTAGTAACTCAATGTTGCGGGCGGCATCCTCCACTCCAAAGAACATCCTCAAAAGTAGTGTTAACGATCTTGTCCAACACCCACTTCTTCAAAGCCCACTTAAAATGACGTGCCCGACGCACAAGATCACTAGTAACCTCCGCCCAACAAAACTGCCAAACGCAAGAATCTCTGCATAAACTCTCCGGATGACTCCCGATCACCCCGACGAATCAACCCGTACTCTCTCTCATACCTTAACCGCTCGCCATAGAAGATATCATGCGTAAAATGCCTCAATGAAATCGGCCCACGAACAAGTCTCAAAGAAATCACCTCCTTTGGCCTGAACAAGAGCACCACCGCCCGAGCATCACCTTCCAATTTGAATGTAGCCAAACGAGTTTTAAACTCGTCACCACATCCCAGAACACGAAACAATTTCTCAACATGTGTGATCCAGTCCTCCGCTTCATGGGGAGTAGCAGCGGACTTGAATGAGAGAGGCTTGAGCTTGTTAAACCTCTCGATCCACACATGGATACCAGCTGGGGGAGCATGAGGTGGGGTATTAGGTTGACCATTTGGTGGAGTAGGAGGTCTAGCACCACCACCAGAAGGACTCGGCCCTTTCCTGAAGTTATTGGCTACTTCAACCACTACTCGTGGAATAGCAGCTTCCACAGCAGCGTTAATCATAGCTTGGAAATCAGGGGCACCATTCTCCCCATCAGTGTACTGAGTAAAGCGGGTGTTCACCATCTGAATGATCATGGAAAGGGATTAGCAAAACATAAGAGAAAATAAGCACGAAATGGAAGACGAAGCAGAAACCTATGTTACCCAAATCCTCACCAGTCAAACCTAAAGTCTTAAGGGTCAAATCCTAAGGTCCAAAAGACTCGCAGGCCATGTTTATGTACTACAGGTCGCAGCCTGGGCTCCGATACCATAATTGTAACACCCCAACCCGACAAGGGTAGAAGTGCCACAAGGATGGTGACATATCAAAGCATACATACATAATATCATACACAACGGAAGTCTTAAACATAATTCAATAAGAAAGATCAAGCCAACACAGCTTAAGTCAAAGTACATAAGTTAAATGATGAAGAAAGTAATCCAAAGGAAAAATAAGAACATAATCCAAATCCAAAGTCATAACATAGGGTGGTCATCTAAGGTAAAAGCTTCATCATAAGCTCTAACTCTCATCCCATAGCAAAGCCCAGCTCCTATCTTAGAAACATGCCGCAGGGAAAAGGAAATGCGGCTGAGCTTAAAAAGCCCAAAGGAATGTATACATAAACAAAGCAACGATAATGAAACAGAACCGAAATATAGTGCATTGGGGAATATCATAAGGAATAAACAAATGAATAATAGAAATGAAAGGATAGGATAGTCATCTACCACGAGCCCAGAAACATATCATATCATATCATATAAGCCGTCAATATCATAATCTCATAATCAGAGGGGATACCTCTTAGGCAACCAGATAATATGAGGGGTGTCCTCATGTATCATAAAGTGGAGTGATCAGCTCCCAGAAGTTGTGAAAGGCATGTATAGCACACTGATAGGACGTCGAATGTACGCTCACTGAAAACCCGGTTTAAAATATGGACCAATAAAGGTCCGACCTAGGTTCTTAGATAAGGAGATTACAACCCCAAGGTCCTTTAGAAGGTCGCCGACCTCGGAGGCCCCATTTAGCTGTGATATCTGTTAGAAGGGCGCCGACCTCGGAGGCCCCCTTTAGCTGTGACATCTGTTAGAAGGGTGCCGACCTTGGAGGCCCCATTTAGCTGTGACATCTGTTAGAAGGGCGCCGACCTAGGAGGCCCCCGCTGACCTATGATATCCGATAACAGGTCGCCGACCTCAAAGGTCTCTCAAACTACTGATTTGAATAGGGATGAGCCGACCTAAAAACCACCGAACTCCGGAAGGTCGAACTCTTGGGAAAGAAGATCCTGACTCACCCGAGTAATCCCTAAGATCCAGGGGTTGAGAACCCATACCTTGCCAATCCCGGAGATCCAGGGATTGAGAGCCCATACCTCGCAATCCCGGAAATCCAGGGATGGGAAATCGCAGCTTGAATCCCTGGATATCCGGGATTCTCTCTGGGAATCAGGAATCATCTCAGATAACAAAGGCATCCTCCCTCCTATAAAAGGGAGAGAGGGGGTTCCTCAAAAAGGATTCACATTCTGAGAATACAGCATTTTTTAGAGAGAGAAAGAAAAGAGAGTACTTCATATATTTTGGGTTTTCTTAGCTAAACTTCTAAGATTAACCCGGTTCTTGGTGGCCGATCAGCTCGGTTACATCAAGTGGCGCCGTCTGTGGGAAGTTGTGACATCGAGTCACTTTGAGTTGAGACGTGAGGTTAGTAATGGCAGAAGAAATGAACCAGAAGAGAACAGGGGATTTAATACCCATAAATCTAGAAGAAGAACTAGCGGCGGCGGGTGGAGAAGCGACTCTGGAGAAAACACCCGCCACCCCTGTAGAAGAAGTCGCACCCAGCACAATTACACTAACGAAGGAAGCCTTAGCCGACATAATCGCCAGTGCAATCCAGAAGAGCCGGGAGGTCGAAAAACAAAAGGTACCACGAAAAATAATACCCATCCTATCGGATGGGCCGGAAGAAATTGATCAGCAAGAAGAACATGGTGAGAGTTATCCAAAAATATGGGAGCGATCTAGGCAGGAAAAAACGCAGGATCCCTTGATATCCAGCATGCAGGACGAGCTGGAAGAGTTGCGACAGAGGGTTGCGGGGAGGGACATAGAAAGTCATCCGTGCCATCCCTTCTCGTAAGGCATACTACAGCCGAGCTCCGTATGGGTTTAGGGTCATTACCTTCACCTATGATGGACTCTCGATCCTACCCGACATTTATACCGATTCGAGAACATGGCGGTACTACATAGATATTCGGATGCCGTGAGTTGCAGAGCATTCTTGGCCACCTGTGCAGTCGGCTCGAGATTAGTTCCACAGATACCCCTGGGTCAATCACCGGCTTCAAAACTTTCGGCTCCGCGTTCTTGACGCATTTTGCAGCCGCCAGGGCGCACCAAAAGACCTTCATGTCCTTGTTCAGTATCAAGCAGTATTCTGGAGAAGCGCTGAGAGCTTATGTGACCCGATTCACGAAGGCGTGTCTGGAGGTACCCTCGTCGTCAGAAGAGGTAAAAACCAGTGCCTTGACACAGGGACTGAGGCCGGGGTTGTTACGCACCTCATTAGCTAAAAAACCAAATGAACATACGATGAGGTCTTAGCCCGATGCTCGAAGTACATCAACGTCGAGGAAACCGAGAAGGATATGGAGGAGTTGCATGAAAAGCCAGAGGATGGGGAAAGGGGGTCCAGCAGATTGATACGACGGGAGGAGTACACCTTTCAAGGAAATTTACCTCGGGAAGAAATGTCGCGGGGAAAAACAGATCGGAAGAAGAACGATATCGTTCTAAGGCGACCAAGATTTGACCAATACAGCCCACTAACAATGAGGAGAGCCTGTGTTTTGGAAGCGGTTGAGGGTAAGATGAGCGTGGTCATCGAGTGGCTCGCATCTCGCCTCTAATAGGCCCACCCAGCCGAAGTCAGATCTTTATTGTCGATTCCACAATGATTACGGGCATAAAACAGACGAATGCAAGCACCTTAAGGATGAGATCGAGAGGCTGGTCCGAGCGGGACATCTGATGGAGTTCACATATCAACAGAGAAATGGAGGTCGGAGGCAGCCACCCATGCCCCAAGGAGTGGCGGGGGTGAAAAGAGAAGCTCCTCGGGGACCCGCCGCTCCCGGCTAAAAAAAGAGTGATCCACATGATATCGGGGGACCAACCGACGGAAGTTCTAATCAAGCTAGAAAAGCCCACGCACGAAAGGCTAGGTGTCATCAACTCAAGGAGGTCGCCTCTGTAGGCGGTGGGCCTATCATTCGATTGACCCCATGGATTATAATGGGATACATACGCCCCCAATGACGCGTTGGTCATCACAATGAAATCGCCGATTACGATGTGCGAGAGGGTGTTTATCGATACGGAAGCTCGGTAGACATCTTATTCTATGACTGTTTCAAACAGATGAACTCGGAAGTGGAATTGAGAAAGGTAGATACCGCGCTCTATGGGTTACGTATGGCCGAGGTGCAACCCGAGTGGGAGAAGTGGTGCTTCCGGTGGCACTAGGTCGGATGCCCCATCGGAAGGTCAAGACACTCGATTTTTAGTGGTGGACACCAAATCGGCCTATAACGCCATTTTAGGGCGGCCAGGGCTCAAAGAATTCGGAGAGCCTCTACCGCGCACATGAAAGTAAAATTCCCGTAGGAGGAGGTGGGAGAAGTAGCAGGAGATCGGTTTGTCGCCCGTTCTTGTTATCAAACAACCTTGAAGCGGAGTACAGCGTGGAAAGAGGACACCCGAGCTCGGGGGTCCGGATCCGGAGTCCAAGAGGAATAAGCAATCGAAGACACCCGAGGAAGCTGAGGAAGAAGGTGTCAAGCCCAACGAGGAGTTGCTAGAAATAGAATTGGTTCCAGGAAAGCCGGAAACAAAGACTCGCATGGGGAGTCGGTTGGACGATGGAATAAAGGAAGGCCTCATCAGCCTGCTAAGAAGATTCGTGGACATTTTCGCGTTCGCAGCTGAGGATCTGGTGGGAATCAGCCCAACAGTTGCCGAACACAGGTTGAACATCGACCCGACCATAAGACCAGTAAAGCATAAGAGGAGGCATTTCGGGCCAGAGATGGATGGGGTCATTGGGGAAGAGGTTGATAAGCTCCTCCGAGCTGGGCACATAATGGAGATCCAGTTTCCGGAGTGGCTATCCAATGCCGTGATGGTAGGGAAGGGCCCGGGGAAGTGGAGGATGTGCATGGACTTCCGGGACCTAAATAAAGCATGTCCCAAGGATCACTACCCGTTGCCCCGCATAGATCAGCTGGTGGATTCAACCTCAGGGTGCGAGTTACTCAAGATGATGGACGCTTCCCAAGGATATCATCAAATTCCTCTCGCACTTTTAGGGACGAGAAAGAGGGTTAGTTTTGTGGTTTCAAAGGGAACTTTTTGTTATGTACGCATGCCTTTTGGATTGAAAATGCAGGAGCTACATATCAGAGGATGGTCGACAGAATCTTTAAATCCCAAATCGGCAGAAACATGGAGGTATACGTGGATGATATGCTAGTGAAAAGTGTGAAGGCAGGAGAACATATCAGGGACCTAGAAGAGACGTTCGAGAACCTGCGCACATACGGAATGAAACTCAACCCATCAAAATGTTCTTTTGGAGTCAAATCGGGAAAATTCCTGGGGTATGTGGTCACAGAGCAAGGAATCGAGGTCAACCCGGAGAAGGTCAAGGCAGTACTGCAAATGAATCCTCCAAAAATATAAAGGATATCCAGATACTAACGGGAAGAATAGCAGGCTGAGCCGTTTCATATCACGCTCGGCCGAGAAGGGGTTCCGATTTTTAAACTCTTAAGAAAAGGGAACAAGTTCGAATGGACCCCGGAAGCGCAAACGGCATTCGGAAAATTGAAAGAGTATTTGGCCGAGCCGCCCTACTCACCAAACCGGTACCAGAGAGGATCTTGTACTCTACTTATCCGTGGGAGAAGGAGCGGTGAGCTCGGTCTTGCTAAGAGAAGAAATGAATAAACAAAAGCCCATTTATTATACGAGCCGAATCTTGCAAGGAGCAGACGGAACTACTCGAGCTAGAAAAAGGGGCCGGTGTTAGTGGTTACGGCCGGGCGATTGAGGCCCTATTTCCTAGCCCACCGGATAAAATTGCGAACCAACTTGCCCTTGAGAGAGATATTAGGCGACCTAATGTGTCGAGTCATCGGTGAAGTGGGCGGTGGAAATGGGGAGTACGACATGGAATATGAGCCGAGAACGGCGATTAAAGCTCGAGCCCTAGCAGACTTTATCCAAGAGGGGGCCATGCGTCGCCACGGAAGGACAGTGGCCGTTGCATGTGGATGGATCGGCGACAACCGGTGGTTCTGGGCAGAATAATCCTCACTACCCCGGAAGGTGAGCAATTAGAGTATGCCATAAAATTCGATTTCAGGGCATCTAACAACGAGGCCGAATATGAAGCCCTGGTCAAGGGAATGCAGCTGGGAATAGACTTGGGCGCACGACGACTCATTGCTTACTCTGATTCCCAACTGGTCACACAACAGGTAGAAGGAAAATTTGAGATAAATGAAGATCGGATGAAGAAGTATGTGGAGGAAGTAAAAGAGGCTGCCAAAAAACTAGGCGAATGGAAGTTAGTCCATATCCCTAGGTCGGAGAATGCAAAAGCTGATTACCTAGCAAAGATGGGAAGCTCCTTAGTGGATTGCCGCTCGCGAACAGTAACGATTCTGGGAGCAGCCCGAAGTAGCATCATGAAACAGGTGATGGAGGTGAATGAGATGGCAGATTGGCGAACTCCTTTGTTGGCATACCTAAGAAGGGCAGAATTACCCAAGGAGAGACAAGAAAGAATGAAAATTGTGCGAAGAGCAGCAAGGTTCTGCTGCATTAATGATGAGCTATATAAAAGGTCCTACCTCGGGCCATACCTACGATGCATCTCGGAAGAAGAAGGGCGAAGTGTATTGGAAGAAATCCATGAAGGGTGCTGCGGAGACCATACCAAAGGAAGAGCGCTGATTAGCAAAACGCTAAGGGCTGGTTTCTTTTGGCCGACCATGAGCAAGAAAGCAGTGGAAATGGTTAAGCGATGCCAAAAATGTCAGGTGAACGCACCCTTAATTCATATCCCAGCCGAGGATATGATCACCATGGGAGCGCCCTGTCCATTCGCCAAATGGGGAATTGATATCATGGGGCAGTTTACACCTGGCTCGGGAGGAAGAAAGTTTTTAATAGTAGCCATAGACTACTTTAGCAAATGGGTAGAGGCCGAGCCCGTGGCCACCATAACCGAGCAAAGAATCATAAGTTTCCTGTTTAACAACATTTGCTGCAGGTACGGAGCGCCCCAGATACTCATCTCAGATAATGGAACCCAATTCAATGGAAAGAGAACCCAGTCCTGGTGCGAGGGTATGCATATCAAGTAAAGGTTCGCTGCGGTTGCTCACCCGCAAGCTAATAGGCAAGTAGAGGTAACTAACAGAACAATCTTGCAGGGGATAAAAACCCGCTTAGACAAAGTGGGTGGAGGATGGGTGGATGAGCTTAGCTCGGTACTATGGTCGTACAGGACCACACCTAGATCGTCAACAGTAGAAACACCCTTCGCATGGTCTACGGGTCCGCCGTCATCCCGCAGTCGGAGAAATGTCCCATCGGGTTCGATGGTTCAACGAGGTGGAGAACGAGGAAATAATGAAGGAGGCGTTAGATACCATAGAAGAAAGGAGGGAAGCGGCAGCAGCACGAACTGAAAGATACAAAAGCCTGACAAAAGCAGCTCATGACAAAAGAGTCAAGAAGAGACAATTCCAGGTCGGTGATTTGGTGCTTAGGCGAGCTGATGCCCTCAGAAAAACAGGAAAGCTGGAGCCGAATCGGGAGGGCCCTTACAAGGTAATCCGAATTTACGCGGGAGGAGCTTACGAGCTTGAGGATATGGAGGGGCGCCTCATCAAAAGACCTTGGAACATATGTCACTTAAAAAAGTATTTTGTGTGAAGAGATGTGGAAAAAAGCTTATGTTGTTTTAATGAAAGTCTATTACAAAAATATATCTCTGAATGTGTTGATCAAGTAAAACTAGAAATGACATCTGAATAGGCGAAACGCCTCCAGATCCGAGTAAGGGTGAACCGCCCTCGACATCCGAACAGCGAAACGCCTCCTGATCCGAGTAAGGGTGAACCGCCCTCTGACATCTGAATAGGCGAAACGCCTCCAGATCCGAGTAAGGGTGAACCGCCCTCTGACATCTGAATAGGCGAAACGCCTCCAGATCCGAGTAAGGGTGAACCGCCCTCTGACATCTGAATAGGCGAAACGCCTCCAGATCCGAGTAAGGGTGAACCGCCTCGACATCTGAATAGGCGAAACGCCTCCAGATCCGAGTAAGGGTGAACCGCCCTCTGACATCTGAATAGGCGAAACGCCTCCAGATCCGAGTAAAGGCGAACCGACCTATGAAACTATGACTAAGGGAAATACCCAACTTACACTAAAGATCGGTGAAAAGAATAAGTCAAACTGGTCGGATTACATTTAGGAATTTTCGAAATTTAAAGTGGGGCCTCCGAGCTATATCAACTTTGTTGTATCAAAACAAACAGGCACAAGATACATCAAGGTTACAAGCAATACCGAGCTATATCAACTTTGTTGTATCAAAACAAACAGGCATAAGATACATCAAGGTTACAAGCAACACCGAGCTATATCAACTTGTTGTATCAAATCAAACAGGCACAAGATACATCAAGGTTACAAGCAATACCGAGCTATATCAACTTTGTTGTCATTCAACTCAAAAAGCACACAAACCCAAAGTATATTCAACTCAGAAAGTTGTCATTCAAAATGGCTGTGCCAGTACAAATAAAATAGAAAAAAAAATAAATAGAAAAAAAATATACATTGTCTACACTAAGCTACAGGCTCTGAAGACGGAGGAGGCAGCGGAGGAGAAGCATCACGATCGGTCCCAACCACCTCGGGACTAGGAGTATTGGCCTTAACAGGTGAACTGGGAGGATCAGAAGGCAGCTCCAAGTCTAAGCCAGATTCCTTTAGGGACTCCTCAAGGGCGTCCTTCCACCGTGCCGCCTCCGAGATTCTTCCACGTCCCGGACCAACCCGAAGGAACGGAGCCCGTCAATGCAGATCCGGTCCAGCTCGCCCGAAAAGCCCAATGAAGCTAGCCGCTCACGAGCACGGGTCGAGCAAAATCAAAATATTGCGTCGCACTGGGCTAGCTTAACCAGAATGCGGTGGAATTATGATACGGGCCGGGAGGCGGAACGGTAGGCCTCCATAAAAGAGTGACCAACGTCACTAGTTAGGAATCGACGTCGGCCATCCGTCACCCCGCGCTCATAAGACGATCCCTCGGATCTAGCCTCGGCTAGTTGGGTCTCCAGCAGGGTCACTTGTTCCGACGCCGCTCTAGCTTGAGCTTCGAAGTCGGCGACCTTATCCAGCTCAGCCTTCGCCCGTGCCTCAAGTTGGGCTATCCTTTCGGATTCGGCCCTAGCTTCCGACAACTGAGCCTCGAGCTGGCCCACCTTCTCCGTTTCAGCCGAAGACATGGTCTTCCAAAATTTCAGCTCTTGGTTTAGCTGAACATTGGCCATCTGGGCCCGCTCTAAAACCACCTCCCGCTCAGAATCCTTCTTAAGGGCAGCATCTAGCGATACTCCCTCTCCGAAGCCGGGCCGAAAGATCGTAATTAGCCGCGGGCGGCCTCCAGTCGGCTTGCATCCGGGAAAGGCTGCGAAGAAGAAGTAGCGCCGAGCTTATGATCCTCGCGAAGGTCACGAAGGTGGCGAAGAACCGCACAAGAAGTTATATCAGTCGGCGGAGGGTAATAATAAACATAAAAATAATCAAAAGGGGTATGAAGGCGAAAAGGGAATACCTTCCCAAAGTACATCATCATAGCATCAAATTTAGGGTCCTCCTCGGCGTCTCGTAACCCCACTTATCCTTAGGGACCATGGAGCTAAAATAAGGGAGAAATTTCTCAAACTCCTTGCAGCGGAGAAGAGTCTCCATAGCCGGACCTGGAGGACCCGCGGTCTTCGGCCGTTTGGAAGCAGGGGAGCTAGGAGAAGAGGCCCTCTGAGTGACCTGAAGTTGCCGAGACGAGCTCGCAGAGCCTCGTCCGGTGGTCAAGGTAGGAGCCAGATCGGATGGGAGAGTTACCCCAGACTTGGGGCGAGCAGAAGCCTTCCGTTTGGCTTTGGACGAGCCCTCCGCCCTCTCCTTGGGAGGATTCGTTGACTTAGGAACCTTCGCTTTGTTTGGTTCAACTGGCTTGGAGGCATCCGACTGGCAGGTTCGCATGAATCGATCTAAAAAAAACAGTACAAACGGTCAAGGAAATAGCCAAAAAGCAAAATAACAAAGATCTAAAAAAAATATATATAGATAAAGCCTACCGATGTCAGGGATAGCCGGGTAGGGATTCGAGCTCAGCCCACACTGGAACAGTAGATCTTGGAATTGCGTCAGCTGGAAAGCATTATAGGGAATGGCATTCCATTCCAGAACTTTCTCGACACACGCGGCCGGATAGAACTACGCCTAGGAATAGGATCTGGCTCGGAGTAGCCTGCGTCCAGTGCGTAGGAAAGCCCCAAGAATCGGAGGTGGGGAGCCGATGGAAAATGAAGCGCGACCTCCAGTCCTTCACATTGGAAGGGAGGTGGGGGAAGAAAAGGGCCTCGTTGCCGGAGGTCAAGTCAAAAGAGCCTTTAAATCTCTTTAGCCCAAAGCAAAAATAGAAAAAGCCCAGGTCGGGTTCCTCATGTCTGTAATGACACAGCACGAGAAAACCCACCATGTAGCGAAAAGAGTTAGGAGATAACTGGTTGAGGGGAAGATTGTATTTAGTGGAGAGAGAGACAAGGAAGGGATGGGGTGGGAAGCGAAGACCACTGCTCACAGTCCACAAACTGTAATATGACCCGGAGGATGATCGATGGTATCGCTAGCCCGAGGTGTGACAAATTCCCACCCCGGGAAGCCTAAGAAATCTTATGAAACTAGCAGTAGCTGGCCGGGCTAGTCCTCGATAGAGGATGGGGAGGAGAACTCGAGTCGCCCCTACAACCGTCGATAGGGAGTCGGCTAAAAGGCCGGTCACGATTACCTCGTCCGTGGGGGAGGAAGGAGGATCTACAATGATTAGGGGATGCCGAGGGAGGGATGTCACCTAGCTCGGACCGTCACGTCACCTAAAGGTTCATCCCTAAGGCGGAGGGAGGAACCAAGACTCGCCCGACCTACCCCGAATCCCCATCGAAGAGGAAAGACCCTCCAAAAAGAGTTCACGGCCGATTCGCCGAAATATTTTGGGAATCCGGCGAGATGACATAACTTAAGGAGGAAAAAGGAGGAAGAAGAAAAGGAAAATATCTAAAACAAATCAAAAAGCTAAAGAGATGTTTAGATGAACATACCCATGGGATTGGGTGGAAGTTCGCGGAGAAAGGTAGAGCAAACTTGTCGCAGGGACGGATAGGCTGCGATTGCTAGTGGTCGCACAGGAATTTTTGCACGAGAGATTGAGGGTATAAAATCGCGGAAGTGGTAAAGGGGAAGAAGAAGACCTTTTATAGGAGGGAGGGGCAAAACCGAGGAGGATAGGGACGATCTGAGCGTCCAGTGCCTATCCGAAGGAACGCGGGATTGGCACCGTCTTAGCCGACCTATGGCAGGTCGACATCTGGCTTCGGCCATCGATGCGACGTCTTGGAGGCAGGGAAAGGAAAAGACAGGTTAATTATAGCGCACAAAGTACGAAGAGCCTCGTTATCTGGGAATGGGAGTCCCAAGGATAATTGCGTCAAGGTCGTCTGGTTGTAAACAAATCTTACTCTACTCGGTCTTACAGCTCGACTAGAGTAGGGGGGACTGGTTGATAGGACGTCGAATGTACGCTCACTGAAAACCCGGTTTAAAATATGGACCAATAAAGGTCCGACCTAGGTTCCTAGATAAGGAGATTACAACCCCAAGGTCCTTTAGAAGGTCGCCGACCTCGGAGGCCCCATTTAGCTGTGATATCTGTTAGAAGGGCGCCGACCTCGGAGGCCCCCTTTAGCTGTGACATCTGTTAGAAGGGCGCCGACCTTGGAGGCCCCATTTAGCTGTGACATCTGTTAGAAGGGCGCCGACCTCGGAGGCCCCGCCGACCTATGATATCCGATAGCAGTCGCCGACCTCAAAGGTCTCTCAAACTACCGATTTGAATAGGGATGAGCCGACCTAAAACCACCGAACTCCGAAGGTCGAACTCTTGGGAAAGAAGATCCCGACTCACGTGAGAATCCCTAAGATCCAGGGGTTGAGAACCCATACCTTGCCAATCCCGGAGATCCAGGGATTGAGAGCCCATACCTCGCAATCCCGGAAATCCAGGGATGGGAAATCGCAGCTTGAATCCCTGGATATCCGGGATTCTGTCTGGGAATCAGGAATCATCTCAGATAACAAAGGCATCCTCCCTCCTATAAAAGGGAGAGAGGGGGTTCCTCAAAAAGGATTCACATTCTGAGAATACAGCATTTTTTAGAGAGAGAAAGAAAAGAGAGTACTTCATATATTTTGGGTTTTCTTAGCTAAACTTCTAAGATTAACCCGGTTCTTGGTGGCCGATCAGCTCGGCACACAGTACCAGTCACCAGACAGATATCATAAACATAATCATAGTTAAATCCACTAAACAGAACAGATCTAGGATGCATCCATACGCCCCCACAGAAATCAGATTGGCCATAATAAATCATATCATAAGTGTGCACATAATATAACAGAAGGGGACGGTGTAGCCAAATCACTAGGGCCACACACTAGTCATGCCAGTGGTGCATCACAGACACGCCTATGGTACCTCCATAGGTAGGGAAACAGAAATGGCTCGGGTATCAAACTAAGAGTCAGGTCTCATATCATACAAAAGGTCATATGGCAAATGTGTATCTCAGAATCGTATCAAAGTTCAATCAAAGGGAACATAGCAATGGCTTGGGGAATCTTAAGTGTACCATATTTCCAAAGTCATAATAGCATAATGGAGCCTTTACTGAAAAGGCAGAGTATCCGTACCTTATTGCAAGCACAGAAAATAGAAACAAACTCGAAAACAGATGTGGCTCAGACCTCTCCTTCTTCACACCTAGAGGAGAAGAGGGGAATCATAATTCATCCTTTAAATTCATATCTTTCCATTTTAAGTAACTTTCCATTTTTGGCAGGTTGAATCATTATTAATGGAAATAAAGTATCTTTTAACCTTTTTACTTATTTGGTCCTTAGGGTTTCATAACTTTGCATTTTATACCCTTTACTTTCCAAAATTACACTTTAAACCTTTTAGTATTCAAAGTTACACATTAAACCCTTAACTTATCCATTTTACATAATGAGCACTTATTTTATTAAGTTATTCGAATGGATACTCAAGTATTCATAATTTACACATTAAGTCCCTCAAGTTATTAAAGTTACATATTTAACCCTTAAATTTACAATTTCAATCTTTAATTATTAATAGTTACATATTAGGCCATTAAATTATCAAAATGACACATAACCCCCTGAATATATTAAATTACTCAAATCAGTTCCAAGTTTCTGAAAATTACAATGTTTGGTCCCTCTCTTTTAATTATTTTCAAAACAAACCCTAATTAGGTTTAAAATACATTTTAATCCATTTAATTGCAAAACTTACACTTAACACCCACAAGTTATATTTTATTCGAATTATATACAGCTCAAATAAAGTTCCAGAATTAACCCTTAAGTTTTAAAGTTTACAAAACTCACCCAAAACATTTATATACAAATCGTATAAACCAAAAACAAAGGAATTAGAAACCCTAATCCTTCTAATCAATTCTCAATCATCATCTCATCATTAATATCATTAATTAACACCATTTCCAGCCCTAAACCAAAACCCTAGATCCCACGATTTATTTTTCTTTTTTCTCTTTATACGATTTATACAAAATTCAATAAATCAAAATAATTTCGAAACACATGTTTTTAAGCCATGAAAATTCTTTCCAACATTTTTACAGATCATATTACATCATAATAAGTGTATAATAATTTTATTAATAATTATTCTGGATCGGAGCATATATTTCACATTTAAACACATTTTTAGGGTTTTAAATCACGAAAACGATGTAGAGCATGCATGGATCGAATCAACCATTTTATTTGATGTTTATATGATGTAAGGGACCTGAGAAAAAATACCAAACCAAGGATTGAACGTGTGGAAAAGGCTGCACGATTTGTTGTATACGCGTATGAGCAAAAACGAACCAAAAATCCACACGACTCCAAAAGCTTCTCCACGACCTTTCTATCATTTTTCCCAGAGTATACATGATATGAGGATTATGAGAAAAATCATAAACGAATTTTAGGGAGGTCGAACAGATCATAAACGAATTACCTTGTTTATAGGGCTCGACAAAAGAAAACCAAAGCCACGATCGATCCAAGCTTCAACAATTCAAAAGGGTATTTTTCTAGGACTTCTTGGATGTTGTTTGATCACAGAAAAATGCTTAGGAGTGTTGTGAATGTCGAATGGAGGCTATGAGAATTGTTGTGTGTGTTATGAAAATCGGCAAATTAGGGTTTTGTGGAGAAAAGATATGGATTGACTTTTTAAAAGGGAAAACCGTGTGATGAGGGGAGGGCCTGGTCCATAAAATTCGTGATTATAGGTGGGAGGATATTTGGTGATAATTATCTTCCATATTTATAAAGATATCTATCATTTTAAATCAATTAAATCATAAAACAAATGCATTTTGTGTCCATCGGCCCTATGAGGGTATTTTGGTAATTTTGTAAGTTTTATAAATGTTAAATGAAGTTGTTAAAATTACTTTGGATCATAACTTGTTCATTGTTAGAAGTTTGGAATTATTTGAATACTTTATAAGCTTTTAATTAAATTTTAAACTTGTAGGGGTATTTTGGTCTTTTCACATGTTCTCAGATTTTAGGTGTTACATTTATATTCGTATATATATAGCTTGATCGATCCTCGTAGGGATTCAGATCGAATTAATTTTCGTTTTACCGCTTCCGCTGGGCCTTCTTTTTAAGCACCGAATCCCAACAGTGGTATCGGAGCGAGGTCTTGTGATCGTATATACGATATTTAGCATTTGGAATGCTTGTTTGTGATTTAGAATCACTTTGATAATCGTAGATATTTTATTGTTCGTCGTAGTATCCTTTTTCCGTGATTTTATGTTATGGTATAAATCAGGTTTTTCTTGGAAATATGAGTTATATTAATAATATATAGGTCAGGAATAACAAGATTTTAGAAATCTGCCCGAAAACGAGCTATATGCAATTGTTGGACGATATATCATACAGCTGCCGAGTCTCGGCCGAGCGCGTGCTGTCTGCGGCCGAGCGCTTCCTGTCTGCGGCCGAGCGCGTGCTGTCTACGGCCGAGCGCTTCTTGTATGCGGCCGAGCGCGTGCTGTACGCGGTCGACCGCGTGTTGTATGCGGCCAAGCACTTGCTGTATGCGGCCGAGCGCTTCCTGTATGCGGCCAGGAGCGTCCTGTAGGATGCCGAGGGGTGTCCTGTAGGCGGCCGAGCGCTTGCTGTATGCGGCCGAGTGCGTGCTGTTGGCGTAGAGTGTCTGTAGGCCGCCGCCGGGTGCTCGTGCCGCTTGGCGCCTTCAGCCAGTGTCGGGCACTGGGTCTCGTTTTTCGGTATATTTTCGATAATTGATTTTCTCAGTATTAAAAATCATTAATTTGGAATTTTTGATGAGGGAAAATTCAAACAAAATATTTTAAGGGTTCATTATGGACGATAATTAAATTGTCGATTATTGTTGAATTGATTGGATCAATTCTATTTATTGTTGATTATATATATTGATTAGATCAATGTAATCTTCATGCAATCCATTTATTTAGTATTTATTGGATGAATGTTTTTTAATGGGGATGTGGTTCATGGACCTAGTTTTGAATCGTTCGGTTTTATTCGATTGGGTTGTAAAGGCTGTTTTGAGCCTATTTATTTTACTAGAATTATTGTATCTAGGATGCAATTTTTCAATGTAAAATTTATATGTAATGACGAACACCGGAGGAAGATCCAATCGAGAAGACGAAGATTCAAGACCGAAGACTTGTAATTAGATTACGGAGTTTTTGATTCTAGGAACGTTCCATGAACTACATGTGTAACACCCCCGAGATATTCAGAGTATATTACAGTGCCGTGGACCCCTACATGGGACCCACCAGGCAAAATAAAAATTACAACTCGCCTAACTATCTCGGTTAGCGAGAAAACACGCATCAATAAGACGAAAATTTAACTAACACGCCCGGTACCACCGGCGAAATAAGCATCACCCACAAACATAAATAACTTCCAAATATACAAACCACTGTAACACCTCCAAGATATTCAGGGTATATTACAGCTCCGTGGATCCCTACATGGGACCCACCGGGCTGTAACACCCCAATTCCACTTTGGGAAATTACACGCCGCAGGACACACAAGGGTCCCACCAGGCTGACGACACACAAGTTAACCTACAATCCAATACACAATCACCACGACATAACAGTCCAACACAAGATACAAAACATGAGTTAGGCCTCGGCCGCGGCCAAAATAGTAGAGTTAAACAGCATTCACTCTACACAAACATCACACGACATATTACAACCCAAAACCAACAATAATACAAAATATAAAAACCGACTCTGACATTACAAATACAACGACTAATACGAGCTCCCTAACATCCGGTGTGCTTGTCAATGTAACACCCCAAACTAGGCGGGTATTACAGTGCTGTGGATCCCCGACTGGGACCCACCAGGCGAATGAAACTGAGTGAATTACACAGGGTGAATGTAGTACCGAACCACATTACAACATTAATTACTCCGATGAGGAGTTTCATACAACACACACAGGATAATACAGAATACATGTATATTTTATATGAAGATAAAATACACAACACTGAATGAAATGAGTACTCAAATGAAAGTCTGCAGCGGAAAATAAAGGACAACAACATGAATAACTGAAAGATCGGGGCCCCCTACTAGTATCACTGGGACTCCTCGCCGTCAACGTTATATTCCCGTGCTTTTGCCTTGCCATGACCTGAAAACAAAATCCCCCAACGGGGTCAGTTACACAGAACAACAATCCTCAAGAGTTGAAAATACACAATCATGAGTTATCTTTAGTTATGAAATATCCTGTCGAAACATACGCAATCAAACATGCTATATGAATCAACTAACAGTACGGCTCAAAGGAATGGCGCCACACTACGTCCAGGATGGAAATGTGTCCGTGCACAAGCTGTTGGGATTCGGTGCCTAAAACGAAGGCCCAGCGGAAGCGGTAAAACGAAAATTAATTCGATCTGAATCCCTACGAGGATCGATCGAGCTACGTATATACGAATATATAAACGAAAAGCAAGAGTCATAATAAACTAACCCTCGAAGTCCGTTGATTAAATGGTAACCTTCTCTTGAGCTATTCCCCAAGCTCTTGAACGATCCAACGCCGAAAGCACCGCGTCTCTACTTGCCACGCGCCGGAAAAACGAACGGAATGACAACACCTTGCTATCCTCCAAGGATACGGCTAGAGCTAGGTGATGAAGCTTGCAATATGAGATTATCACACTCTAAGTGTATAACTCACAACTCTCAATTAATCTCTTGAAATTTCTCAAAGAAAACCAAGAAGAAATGAAGAACAAGAATAAGACTTAAGAAATGAACTCAAAAATTCTTTTCTCTCTCTCTCTCTCTCTCTCTCTCTTCATAAACCGTGAGAAATGAATGAATCATTTGAGAGATGATGTCTTCTACTTTTATTCTATTCCCACCCAAGATAACAACTCATCCCACTACAACACTTGCCCCACAAGTCTTAATCATCCATTAAAAAATGGAACAAGAAACAAAAGGAAGCAAGGTGGAAAGAGGGATGGGGGGCCAAGATGAAATTCGGACGAGTTCGGTTCGTTTCGGACTCCCGCGAGTCCAAACAGATAAACTCCGATTCCATATCGATGTATTTATATCGATTAATTAATCCAATTAATTAAACATATCAAATACATTATAACATAATTAATTTCTCCAAGAAATAATTATATCCATGAATTAAATTAATCACCCGGTGATATATTTAATTCATTAGTCCGTAAATCAATTTATCCAATAAATCGATTTAGACATCTAATGTCCTAAATTTAGATATCCAATATCTAATATTCATAATGAGAGAATTAGCTTGATTCATTCCGTTGTCAATCCTATTGCGCGACTCGGTAGGTCCGTCTCAGTCAGCAATGGGAGGAACCAAAGAGTAGTAGCACCACCTAGCCAGCCTGGCGGCCTACACTGTACCCCAACTGAGAACGAATGATTGGGATCATTCAAGAACCATTCTCGTGAATACCGGTATACGTATAAACCCTTCTTTCAAATGTCCCGATCAAGTTATAGGGTCACGGTCGATCAAACCCTATCTCGTACTTGACGCTATGCATGCGTTAATGCAAATCGAGATCATCGAGTCATCGTGTATCTAATACAACTAGCTCCAATGCTTTGGCCAAAGACTTATGATCTCATCTCGCCAATAACCGCATAGGACATATAACCCGCTCACTAATGGGAGAAAGAATTCTATCTTGGTATTCGGTAGGACTCGCTACTTGCCGTCAAGATGCACGTCGAGGTTGACCCCGCCTTAGGTTTACGTGATCGAACTACTCTAATGAAAATCTTGACGTCACAAGCACATCCCTACTAAATCCTCAAGTCGAAGGTTCACGAATACCTATCACAACCTTTCGATTCCGTCATTGATCTCCGGAGTGAAATCCGTGTGACGAATCGAGGGTGAGTCGGTTGTATACTAATCTAATTAGCATACCTATAACGTGTGCTCCCACTAACCATTAGTGTTCGACAGCACTCTCCATGTCAAAGAACACGTCATACAAGTCTTCACATAAACTTAACGCCTACCAAGTTTCATCGACTTGCGAACGATTAAAGTATTTGAGCTATAAACCTTTCCAAAGGCCGACCCCCTTATCCAATAAGGAGTGGAACGTTTTGCTCTCAAATACACAGACTAGTTTCTATATGTTTATTTACGAGTTAGAAATGCCAGTAACTACCAGTAAATAAAGAAACATTCATTTGCCTTATATAAATGGTTTACATAATTACAAGTACAATGCCCTCACTCAACAACCTCTGAGTGGCATTCGAGGGCATACTCCTAACAATCTCCCACTTGCACTCAATGCCACACACTATGGTATCTAATACCCATGTTCTCCAGATGACGCTCCAAGCTAGTATGAGATAGTGGCTTGGTCAGTGGATCGGCGACGTTGTCGGCCGAGTCTACTCTATGCGGACAATGTATCCCTTGCGAACAAATTCTCTTACGAGATGATACTTCCTCTCAATATGTTTGGTCTTTGTTGTGAAACCTCGGCTCCTTGGCACGTGCTCTGACTCCATCATTGTCGCAAAGATGAACAGCAAATTTCAAGACATGGTATCATTTGAAGTTCTCCTAGAAACTTCTTAATCCGTACCCTTCCTTGGAAGCCTCCGAGGCCGCTTGATACTCACTGACAGTGGAATCAGCAGTCGCGCTTTGTTTGGCACTACGCCAAGATACCGCTCCTCCATTAAGAGTAAATATGTAGCCGAAGTGGACATCGATTCGTCCTTCAGTCCTTGGAAGTCCGAATCAGTGAATCCCACCACATCCAAATCTCCACCGCCATACATAAGAACCATATCTCTCGTTCTTCTCAAGTACTTGAGAACGTTCTTTACAGCACTCCAATGTTCCCTACCTGGGTTTGCCTGAAACCTACTCACCACGCTTACAGCATGCGCGATGTCAGGTCTTGTACACAACATAGCATACATAAGGCTACCCACGGCCGAAGCATATGGTATATTACTCATTTCCTTGCGTTGTTCCTCACTTTGAGGACACATCTTCAAGGTGAGTTTTATTCCATGTTGCATCGGTAGGAACCCTCTTTTAGAATCATCCATCTTAAATCGCTTTAAGATCTTATCTATATAGAGGGCTTGGGAAAGGCCTATTGTTCTCTTCGCTCTATCCCGGTAGAGTCGAATACCAAGAATATAGGTTGCTTCTCCCAATTCTTTCATGGAGAAATTACTCAAAGCCAAGCTTTCACGTAACCGAGCATTCCCACATCATTTCCTATTAGTAGAATGTCATCTACATATAGTACTAAGAATGCGATCTTGCTCCCACTAACTTTCTTATATACACAAGGTTCCTCTTCATTTTGCACGAAGTCAAACTCTTTGACCGCCTCGTCAAAACGAAGGTTCCAACTACGCGACGCTTGCTTCAGTCCATAAATGGAACGCTGAAGCTTGCACACTTTCTGAATATCGACTTCGGACACAAAGCCTTTAGGCTGCTCCATATAGATTTCCTCCTCGAGGAATCCATTAAGGAAAGCCGTCTTTACGTCCATTTGCCATATCTCATAATCGTGGTAGGCAGCTATAGCAAGCATCATGCGAATAGACTTGATCGTGGCTACGGGCGAGAAGGTATCGTGGTAATCGATCCCTTCCTTCTGGGTATAACCCTTTGCCACAAGCCTGGCCTTATAGGCGTCAACCTTGCCATCACCATCGCCTTTCTCTTGTAGATCCACTTGTTCCCAATAGGCACTATGCCCTTGGGGCGGTCTACTAGAGTCCACATTTGATTGACATGCATCGAGTCTATCTCAGCTTCCATAGCTTCACGCCATTTCGCGGAGTCTACATCCACCATCGCTTGGTCATAGGTTGTTGGGTCGGTCTCTTGGCTATCACTTGGAACCTCATGGAGACCCAGCTCCTCCAAGTGCACAAGCCCATACCTATCAGGTAAATGAGACACCCTACTAGACCTACGAGGTGGTTGTACTTGTGTTTCAGAAAGTTCGGTTCCAGTTTCTTGCATAGGTGTCTCTCGAGGTGTTTCATTGTATTCTTCTAAAGAAATACTTCTACCTGCTCCGCCTTCCTGAATGAACTCATCTTCCAGGAAGTGTGCTTGTAAAGCAACAACGATCCTTCGATCTTCGGGCATGTAGAATAGATATCCCATCGTCCCAGACGGGAATCCAATGAAACGTCCCTTCGCAGACCTAGCTTCCAACTTTTCCACCGTAGTCTTCTTGACATATGCGGGACATCCCCAAATCCTAATATGATTAAGACTTGGTTTCCTTCCTTCCCACATCTCATGTGGAGTTTTAGGAACGGATTTGGAAGTACATCTGTTCAAGATATACGCGGCAGTCAGGAGTGCATACCCCCACAGGTAAATCGGCAAGTCAAGATAGCCCAAGATGGAACGGACCATGTTCAACAGGTTCCTTCTTCGACACACCATTTAACTGAGGAGTACCTGGAGGTGTTAGTTGTGAAACTATTCCATGTTCCTTAAGGAACTCGTCAAACTCCGTACTCATATACTCGCCACCTCGGTCCGACCGAAGTGCTTTGATATGATTACCAGTTTGTTTCTCGACTAGGGCCTTGAATTCCTGGAATTTCTCAAAGGCCTCGGATTTATGTTTCATTAAGTATACATAACCATACCTAGTATGATCATCTGTAAACGTAATGAAATATTGATATCCGTCACGTGCTGCTTCCAAAGCACCACATACGTCGGTATGGATTAATCCCAGTTTATCAGCGGCTCTTTGAAATGTCCCTGTGAAGGGGAACTTAGTCATTTTGCCTTTAAGGTAAGATTCACAAGTAGGAAAGGGATCTGATCCCAATGGACCCATAAGTCCATCTTTTTCCATCTTGTAAACCTTGGTCTGACCAACATGACCAAGTCTAAGATGCCATTTCAAAACTTGATTGGTTTCATCCCTACCACGTTTTCTAGTCATAGTATTCACAACTACTTTGTTGCTGAGATTTAGATGATACAATCCATTCAACAATGTAGCAGTACCCACTAGTTTATTTCTAAAATAAATTTTGCAGGAACCATCACCAATGAAAAATGAAAAGCCTTTTCGGTCCATGACCGGAATGGATACAATGTTTTTGTGCCCCTTGGGCAATACAAGTACATCTTCTAAAGTCAAAACAAAGCCGGATTCTAAACCCAAAAGAAGTGATCCTATGTCGGCCGCCTCGACACTATGCCCGCTTCCGACCGTGATCATAACTTCTCCAGCCTCCAAGCTTCCTACTTTGTTCCGCATCCCGATTCACGGTACAAATATGAGAACTAGCACGAATCCAAGATCCAGAAGTAGAAAATACAAGAGCGTAACAATTTGTTTCCAAAACTAAAAGTTCAGACTAAGTGCCATGAAGAATCGGACAGTCTCTAGCCCGGTGGCCCACCACCGCACTTGAGACAAGCATCCTTCTTCTTCTTGTTCTTTGGAACCATCGGGCCTTGCCCTTACCCTTAAGGTCCTTAACTTGTGGTCCAAAGTTGCTTCTTGGTCTTTTTCTTCTTGTTCTTAGACCTCCGAGGTCCGTAAGAAATCACAAGAGCAGACTCCTTCATCCGCGGAGTCTTCATCTCGAGACCGAGTGGTCACCGCTTGTTCATTAGCCCACTAAGTTACATGCAATCTCATTGCGTTGAAGTTCATAACAAACCGTGAGAAGGAATCGTGGAGAGACTGTAGGATAAGGTCGGTTTGGAGAGAAGTATCCATTTTAAAATCAAGAGCCTCCAATCTCTCGATCATGGATATCATTTTGAGGACGTGTTCCCAACCTTCTCACCTTCCTTCATCCTTGCACCGAACAGTTGCTTGGATATCTCATATCTAGCGCTTCATTGTGCTCACCATAAAGTTCGGTTAAGTGAGATAGAATCGCCAGCAGAAGTCATTTTCTCATGAGCTCTCTGAAGCTCATTATACATGGAAGCCATCATATAAGAACAGACTTTCACGTCATCCTTAACCCACTTTTCGTGGTTTTCAATCTCTTCCTGATTGGCTCGGGTCCGCACAGGAGGCGCCGGAATGTCCGTCTCCAAGACGTATCCCAGTGCCTCTATACTGAGGACAATCATCAGATTTCGGAGCCAATCCACAAAGTTAGGTCCCATTAAGGTGTTCTTTTCGAGCAGAATTGCGAGTGGATTCATTGTCATATTGAGTTATGTCTGCATTAAGTATAACAGATTAATTAGTGACTTGTTATATTATGTTCTGAGTATAGAATTAAGGTCTTTTCTATTCTTGTTACCCAGCTCCCACTATTTTTATCGGAATAACACACTCCCATGTGAAATCCAGAAGTATCGTCGCTCTACTTCATAGTGGTGATCGAGTTCTTTATAAATCTTAATAGAGGGCAACCGAACAGGTTTCTAGTCTATTAATTTTCATGAAGTGGTGTCCAACACCAACCCATCTAATGGATGATTCGATCTTCTTTTTCCCCTTGTTCACTCCCCTCAACCTATACGGTTTCTATGGTTCGTGAACAAGTTAAGTTTATACCATCGACGCAAATCAGTTTCACAATTGAATCTTATCCAGCAACCTATCAGGTTTCTAGGGATAAAATTTGCTCCAACCGAAGGCATCCAATGCGCTCCCGGTAATTTATCCGTCCTCCCCGAACGACTACCCCGATAACTCGGAAGCATAGCACATCCGGTTTGGATTTCAATTTCCCGAAAACTCGATGGAGGGAAGGAAAACCTTGAAACCTTATAAACTTAATTATTTATAGTGGGAGAATTTTCGCGATTAACGTTACACTTTGCACATTAATCATATTAGCGCGTTTGTGGTATTCATACAATATGAAAAAACCATTCACAACCTAGTTGCTACCAACATGTGGTTCATGGACCGTGTTGTTGCCCAAAATGTTTATCCGAAGATTAATACTGCTGGAAGACGGACAACAAACAACAATTGCGGGAGCACTTCCGAGAGAAGATGAAAAATACAAGATTTGCCGGGTTTGTTAGGCCCGGGCTTGAATGCTCTCGCGAGATGTTATTAATACGAATATTCGTGGATACAAGTATTAATGAGAGAAATCTAAATACAATGAGTGTAAAAAGACTCTGTTAATCCGGCTCTTGAGTGAAGCTCGGTGTTCTTCGTCCCTGCCGGTGATCTGCTCGAGGAGATAGGCCGGGAGAAGTAAGACCGAATGATAGCTGTTGCCAAGAGTTGGAGATTTGCCAAGTGCTTGATGTTTGCTTCTGTATTGCGTGTGTAATGCAAGAGTGCCAGAGAGATTATACAAGTGCAGGGGGCCTTGTATATATAGGGGCTGCCGGATCCTGTCCTTAGGCGGGCGATCGCCTTTCGGTCATTATAATAAGGTGCCGATCGCCTGCCGGCCAATATAATAATGTGCCGATCTCCTGCCGGCCAATATTATAAGCGGGCGATCTCCTGGGCTGTCGGTGTAATATCCGCATTTTTTCTTCTTTGTCCGATATTCCCGTTTTGGTGTATTTTTATTTTTGGTAGCTCGCTTGTAACCATGTCGACATTTTGAATCTATGTTATTCTTGGAGTTTCTCCATCGGGGATGATCTTGGTGATGTTTTGATATTATTCCGTTTTATGTCATGTATTATGGCATGGACGTTCGATTCTCGTAGAACTCGTTCGCTTTTCTAATCCCTTTGGTTTCACGAGTCCGTATAGTTGAGTTGTTCGTATCGTGAGTTTCGGTTTGTTAATCCGACGTCATATCGCGGTTTTGTGAACGTTTGGGCCATTTCGTAATTTTCCCAAGTTTAGGGTATTCTTGTTATCTTTGTTGTTCCTGAACCTTCGGACATTCAGAATCACGTTTCATTTTATATCTTTTGTAATTGGCGTGAATCTGTTGGAAGTATATCAGTTGGTAGCAGATACGTCTCGTTACTTCCCGATCATTTCCTCGTCGAGAAGTGATTCAGAATTCTTCTTCCGTCTCGTGCTATGTTACGGCCGTAATCCGCATTGTTACGGCCGTAATGCTTGAGAGTTACGGCCGTAAGTTTCCTTATACGGCCGTAATATGAGTTCGTTTTCGTACTTGATTCCAGTGGGGGTTACGGGCGTAACATGCTAGAGTTACTACGTAAGTATTGATACGGCCGTAATGGTGTCTTGATACTACCGTAAGTGTCGCTCGTAAATTTTACCCAGCTTCTTTCCAGAGGCCATTACGGCCGTAAGAGAGTCGGGTTACGGCCGTAATGTTCCGTGTTACGGCCGTATGTGGGTGTGTTACGGCCGTAACACTGCTGTCTATATAAACCGGCGGCCCCGCTTTTCCTCATTTCTCACTTCTCTCTTTCCTTTTCGCGACGGAGCGACGATCGAGCTAGGGTTCGACCGATTTCGATCCAAACTCCATTTTAAGAGCATATTCAATTAACATACCATCCACCTATCACTAATCATACATCTATCATCTTCAAAACAAGGTAAAATCTCTTATAACCTACNTNGGAGGAGTTGGGGATTTTCGGGTGTATTGTTCGATTTGCTTCGTATTGTTGATTAATCCTTGTTGATTATGATTAATCTCGTCATTGTTCTTGTTCTCCTACGAACTCATGATGTATTTCGTGATATTTACATAATCGAGAGGGTTTGGTTGCGATCCGCCCTCGTCGTTGTTTGATACGAATACACATAAATCGTAGGAGGGTTTTCGTGTTTCCAATTCCGTATTTAGTTAGAATTGGTGGTGATTGTGTTCTTCGTATCGTTAGGTTCGTGATTATCGGCTCCTATCGGTCGTCGGTGTTTTCCTTCCGCTCGCTGCGCCGTCTCTTATTCAAGGCAAGTATTTTTGGAAACCTTTATGCTTAACGTGGAATGGTAATGTATTTTGTATGTGATTTGCTCACCTCGTGTTGGTCCGACGGACCAAGGAGGGAATCGAAAGGGTTGACTCCTCGATTCATGAGTTTGTATAGCTAGCCACGCGGGAGGGTCCTTAGAGGCCTCGTGCGGGAATCTATGATATTACTCTGTTCCCAAGGCGATGCATGTGCGTGTTTTGTTTTGTGATATAGCCACGGGAGGGTCCTTAGAGGCCTCGTAGGGAATCTATGATATTACTCTGTTCCCAAGGCAAATTGTTTGACTGTTTGTTTCCTAAAAGACATGTCTAGTTTTGATTTTTGAAACGATATTGGTGCATGTACTATGAAATGTGTAAGCGATTGGTTTGCCTTGATTACTTGTACTAGCGTAATCGCTAACCCCTTTGGGGACCCGTTTTGGGAAATTCTTGTTATGGATTTCGTGTTATGATTATCCAGACGGCGAGCACCGGGACGATGCGAGGATGTTGGCGGTCGTTGACATGTGCATTTGGGTCTACTTATTTCCTTTGTCCATTTCGATATGGTTGTTCCCACGCTTTAAACTTATAGATGTACTCGCGAGTACTTAGGCTTTTCGTTTCAAACTCCATATTGTATTGCTTTAAATTGTCACGTTGATGGTTGATGCTTATTTTGCGGTTGCTCGCGTATCTTTATATGTAATATTATTTAATTGTGTATCCTCGCTAACCAAGATGGTTAGTCGAGTGGAGTTTTCCTATTGTAGCACTGGTGGGTCCCATGTAGGGGTTCACGGCGTAACATATTCCGAATATCTCGGGTGTTACGAGAAAATGGTATCGAGCTCTAGGTTTATGGATACCTAGGCTTGTTGGTTATTTGGGTCTAGTCATGTTTTGTTTGCACATTGTCACACCGCCGAGATCTCGGTACTTCCAAAGTGCTCGTAAGTTTTCTTACTCACCTTTGTTTTCTTACATTGTATTTACCGAGTTGAAGTTGCTTTTTCCTCCCTTACTCATCATCAATGTACTTGCGTTATCTCTTAACACCGCATGGGCCGGAGGTAACCGTGGTCGTGGTCGTGGTCGTGGACGCGGCCGAGGACGTGGGGCGGCCGGTGGGGCGGCCACGCCACATTCTTCTGAGCCGCGCACGGTGACCGTCATAGTCATGCTTCTTCTCGGGAGCGCGCCGATCTTGGTATTGCGGCCATTATGCGGCAAATGGTTAACCAGATGGCGGCTATAGCTCAGTGGTCCGTAACCCCAACCAGCCCATGCTAATCGGGGCGGAGCGGATCGCCGGGCTTCAGGATGTCATCAAGATGCATCCTCCTCGGTTCAGGAGCTTCGACCCGATCGGGTGGGAAGGGTGGATCAAGGAGATATCCAAAGTTTTCACCGCTACCAATCGCCCAGGGACCGTAAGGTCCCTATTGCTCAATACTTCCTCACGGAGATGCTACAGATTGGTGGGAGGCCGTCGGTCCCAAAGATCATGTTGCTTCGTGGGCCGAGTTTCAGGAGTTGATGGAGATCGAGTATTGCCCGTGGCCGGTCGACAGGCTCGAGTGCATGCTTTCTACGATGCTCAACCACGAGATATCCCGTATCTCGTGCCATTGCCGACTTTAACAAGGAGTCAAGTTATGTGAAGACCCAAGTTGTCGCCGAGAGCGACAAAATTTTCCATTTTTCCAGAGGATGAAACTGTCCATTCGGGACTATATGTCTGGGCTCGTCTGTACTACCTTGAAGGATTATCGAGTAGGGCCCTCGCTATGATATGTCGCTGGCGAGTGATTTGGCTCGTGAGAGCAAGAAGCAAAAGTCGGTCGGAAATTTTTCTGGTCCCAAGAGTGGAGGCCAGCAGAAATCTCAAGCTACAAATATTTCTACGGGCGGTTCGGCTCGTTTCTCTGGGAGCTTTCGGAGTGCCGCCGGAACCTCCGCTCGTGAGCCCACATGTTTTAACTGTGGTGCGCATGGCCATAGGAGCCGACAGTGTTCTCGTCAGAAGTTTACCTGTCATACTTGTGGACAGCTAGGCCACAAGGCCCCTTTTTGTGAGCAGATCAAACAGCTCCGCGGTGCCCGTTCTTCTCACCCAGCACCTATGGAGCCAAGTGTGAACCAGGGCTCGTTTGCCCCGCCGCCTCCACCGAGTGCCGGCCGAGGTAGGGGTCGGGGTCAGCCTGCTAGGGGTGGAGCTTCCAGTGTCGGCTCCGCCCAGCCGCGTATATACGAGATGAGGAGGGCCGATGACCCAGCAGCTACTGTGGCGACAGGTACCGTTCATATCCATTCTCAACCTGTCGTTGTGCTTTTTGATTCGGGTGCTACGCATTCATTCATTTCTCTAGAGTGTGTACGCCGTTTGAGTCTCGACTGCTTGTCACCTTGTGAGCCTTTCATCGTTAAACTTCCTAGCGGTGATAGAATTGTCGGTGATCGAGAAGTCCGGGACTGTTCTGTGATTATTTGTGAGAGGGCTTGGCACTCTAACCTTATTGTCGTTGGTATCGAGGGTGAGGATTTGATTCTCGGGGATGATTGGCTCGAGCGGCATGGCGCGATCATGAACTACCGCACGAGAATCATCACTATGTTAGCCGAGGACGGCACCGAACACTCTTTCGCAGGGCGAAAGAGGGGAAACCAGAAGTTCGTTATTAATGCCTTAAAGGCGATGAAACTCCTGCGGAAGGGGTGTACTGGTTATTGGTGTTACGCCTTGAAGGCTGATAATGGTGGGGTCGAGCTTTCGTCGATTCCAGTCGTTAGTGAGTTTCCTGATGTATTTCCTGACGAGTTACCGGGATTGCCACCGGATCGTGAGGTCGAGTTTACTATAGAGTTAGAGCCAGGCGCGGCTCCTATTTCGAAGGCGCCGTATCGCATGGCACTTTCAGAGATGTCAGAGTTGAAGAAGCAGCTGAGTGAGCTTCTTGAGTCGGGGTATGTTCGACCGAGCGCCTCGCCTTGGGGCGCACCGGTCCTGTTTGTGCGGAAGAAGGATGGTTCACTACGTTTGTGTATCGACTATCGCGAACTAAACAAGGTGACCATCAAGAACAAGTATCCTTTGCCGAGAATCGATGACTTGTTTGACCAGTTGCGGTGGAGTCATGCGGTATTCTCGAAGATTGATTTGAAATCGGGTACTATCGACTTCGGGTGAGAGAGTCCGACGTGCCGAAAACAGCTTTTCGGACGAGATACGGACATTACGAGTTTGTAGTTATGCCTTTCGGGTTAACTAATGCGCCGGCGGTGTTCATGCAATTGATGAACAAAGTCTTTATCAAGTATTTGGATAAGTGTGTCGTCGTCTTCATTGACGATATTCTTATCTATTCGAGGAATGAGGAAGAGCATGCCCATCATCTGCGGATAGTGTTAGACATTTTGAGGACCGAGCAACTCTATGCGAAGTTCTCGAAATGTGAGTTCGGCCGAAGGAAGTGATGTTTTGGGTCACGTGATTTCAGGTAGGGAGTCCGTGTGGATCCGCAGAAAATTGAGGCGGTGTTGGATTGGGCACCGCCCAAGAATGTGAAGGAGATTCGTAGTTTCTTGGGTTTGGTGGCTACTACCGTAGGTTCGTGAGGTTTCTCGAACCGGCTCGGCCACTTACACGCTTGCTCCATAAGTCCAAGAAGTTAAATGCGGAATGACGAGAGGCGATCGAGTTTTGAGGAGTCAAGAGGCGCTTGACTTCACCCGGTTTTGGCGTTGCCGTGCGGCAACGAGGTTTTGCCGTCTATAGCGATGCTTGGGCCGTGGTCTTGGGTGCGTATTGATGCAAGACGGCAAGACCATTGCCTTTGCGTCGAGACGCTTGAGGCCATATGAGCTTAACTACCCTACTCATGATTTGGAGTTAGCGGCAATGCTTTTGCGCTCAAGATTTGGCGTCACTATCTTTTCGGATCGGCATGTCGATTTTTACCGATCATAAAAGTCGAAATACATATTTACTCACGGAGTTGAATATGAGGCAGAGGAGATGGTTAGAGCGATTAAGGATTACGACCTCGAAATCCTTTATCATCCGGCAAGGCAAACGTCGTGGCCGACGCCTTGAGTCGGAAACCGATTGCGTTGCGAACGCTTGAGGTCCTTACGTCTCAGTCTGAGCTTCGGCGGACTTTGATCGAGTTAGATATTGAGGTTTTGTTGCCTGGGACTGTCGGGCAACTTTGTGCTTTAGAGATTTCGTCGTCTTTGATCGATGAAATTAAGCTGAAGCAGTTGGAGGATCCGATGATTACTCAAATCCGAGAGAACATTCTTAAGGGAAAGTCTCCCGGCTTTGTAATCCATGAGGATGGTGTTTTGAGATTCCAGAGTCGGCTTTGTGTACCGAACGACTTAGAGTTGAGACAGAGTATTCTACGCGAGGCCCATGCTACACCTTACTCCGTTCATCCTGGTTCGAGTAAGATGTATAAGGACCTGAGGAGGAATTTCGTGGAATGATATGAAGGAGGAGGTCACGCAGCTTGTAGCAAAATGTTTGACTTGTCGCAGGTCAAAATCGAGCATCACGACCGGCTGGGTTATTGCAGTCACTTCGTTCCAGAATGGAAATGGGAAGATATATCGATGGAATACATTACGAGTTAGCCGAGATCGAGAACGGGCATGAATATGGTATGGGTGATTGTTGATCGTCTGAACAAGTCGGCACATTTTCTCGGCATCAAGGAAACTTGGGGCCCGTAGAAATTGTCTCGTGTTTTAGTCGCGCAGATTGTGATACTTCACTGTACTCCTAAGTCTATAGTTTCTGATCGTGATGGCCGTTTTGTATCGCACTTTTGGCAGGCGGTGCATAAGGCGTTAGGTACCCGTTTGCATTTGAGTACCTCTTTTCATCCCCAGTCAGATGGACAGTCGGAACGCACTATCCAAACATTCGAGGACATGTTGCGTGCTTGTGCCCTCGATTGCAGTAGCGACTGGGAGGAGCACTTGTCATTGATCGAATTCACGTACAACAATAGTTGGCACGCGTCGATTCGGATGGCACCGTATGAGGCACTTTATGGGCGACGATGTCGATCGCCGATTTGTTGGAATGAGGCGTCCGATTTGGTCGGGACCGAACCGGATGTCGTTTTAGAGACGAGATGGAAGATAGAATTAATTCGAGAACGGATGTTGACTGCCCAGAGTCGATAGAAGTCATATGCCGATGTCCGTCGTCGACCTTTAGAATTCGAGGTGGGAGACCACGTCTTGCTGAAGGTGTCGCCGATGAGAGGAGTTTTCCGTTTCGGGAAGAAGGGGAAGTTAAGTCCGAGATTTATTGGACCCTTCGAGATTCTCGAGTGAGTCGGTGGGTTAGCATACCGTTTGGCGTTACCCCCGGACCTGAGTCATGTTCATAACGTTTTTCATGTTTCCCAGCTGAGGAAATATGTCCCGGATCCTAGTCACATCATCGACTATGGGGAGATTGACGTTGCCGAGAATATTACTTTTGAGGAGCGTCCTTTGAAGATTTTAGAGCATCGGGAGAAACGACTGAGGCATAAGACCATTCCCTTGGTCAAGGTGCAGTGGTCGAGGCATGGTGTCGAGGAGGCGACCTGGGAAACCGAGGATAGCATGCGTGCTGGATACCCCGAGTTGTTTGTTTCTTAAGTTTCGGGACGAAACTTATTTTTAGAGGGGTAGAATGTAATATCCGCATTTTTTCTTCTTTGTCCGATATTCCCGTTTTGGTGTATTTTTATTTTTGGTAGCTCGCTTGTAACCATGTCGACATTTTGAATCTATGTTATTCTTGGAGTTTCTCCATCGGGGATGATCTTGGTGATGTTTTGATATTATTCCGTTTTATGTCATGTATTATGGCACGGACGTTCGATTCTCGTAGAACTCGTTCGCTTTTCTAATCCCTTTGGTTTCACGAGTCCGTATAGTTGAGTTGTTCGTATCGTGAGTTTCGGTTTGTTAATCCGACGTCATATCGCGGTTTTGTGAACGTTTGGGCCATTTCGTAATTTTCCCAAGTTTAGGGTATTCTTGTTATCTTTGTTGTTCCTGAACCTTCGGACATTCGGAATCACGTTTCATTTTATATCTTTTGTCATTGGCGTGAATCTGTTGGAAGTATATCAGTTGGTAGCAGATACGTCTCGTTACTTCCCGATCATTTCCTCGTCGAGAAGTGATTCAGAATTCTTCTTGCTGTCTCAGGCTATGTTACGGCCGTAATCCGCATTGTTACGGCCGTAATGCTTGAGAGTTACGGCCGTAAGTTTCCCTTATACGGCCGTAATATGAGTTCGTTTTCTGTACTTGATTCCAGTGGGGGGGTTACGGGCGTAACATGCTAGAGTTACGGCCGTAAGTATTGATACGGCCGTAATGGTGTCTTGATACGGCCGTAAGTGTCGTTCGTAAATTTTACCCAGTTCTTTCCAGAGGCCAGTTACGGCCGTAAGAGAGTCGGGTTACGGCCGTAATGTTCCTGTGTTACGGCCGTATGTGGGGTGTGTTACGGCCGTAACACCTGCCAGTATATAAACTGGCAGCGGCCCAGTTTTTCCTCATTTCTCACTTCTCTCTTTCCTTTTCGCGACGGGAGCGACGACTGGAGCTAGGGTTCGACCGATTTCGATCCAAACTCCATTGTAAGAGCATATTCAAGTATCATACCATCCACCTATCACTAATCATCCATCGTTCATCTTCAAATCAAGGTAAAATCTCTTATAACCTACCTTGGAGGATTTGGGGATTTTCGGGTGTATTGTTCGATTTGCTTCGTATTGTTGATTAATCCTTGTTGATTATGATTAATCTCGTCATTGTTCTTGTTCTCCTACGAACTCATGATGTATTTCGTGATATTTACATAATCGAGAGGGTTTGGTTGCGATCCGCCCTCGTCGTTGTTTGATACGAATACACATAAATCGTAGGAGGGTTTTCGGGTGTTTCCAATTCCGTATTTAGTTAGAATTGGTGGTGATTGTGTTCTTCGTATCGTTAGGTTCGTGATTATCGGCTCCTATCGGTCGTCGGTGTTTTCCTTCCGTTCGTTGCGCCGTCTCTTATTCAAGGCAAGTATTTTTGGAAACCTTTATGCTTAACGTGGAATGGTAATGTATTTTGTATGTGATTTGCTCACCTCGTGTTGGTCCGACGGGACCAAGGAGGGAATCGAAAGGGTTGAGTCCTCGATTCATGAGTTTGTATAGCTAGCCAACGCGGGAGGGTCCTTAGAGGCCTCGTGCGGGAATCTATGATATTACTCTGTTCCCAAGGCGATGCATGTGCGTGTTTTGTTTTGTGATATAGCCAGCGCGGGAGGGTCCTTAGAGGCCTCGTGCGGGAATCTATGATATTACTCTGTTCCCAAGGCAAATTGTTTGACTGTTTGTTTCCGGAAAAGACATGTCTAGTTTTGATTTTTGAAACGATATTGGTGCATGTACTATGAAATGTGTAAGCGATTGGTTTGCCTTGATTACTTGTACTAGCGTAATCGCTAACCCCTTTGGGGACCCGTTTTGGGGAAATTCTTGTTATGGATTTCGTGTTATGATTATCCTGACGAGCGAGCACCGTGACAAGACGAGGATGTTGGCCTGTGGTCGTTGACATGTGCATTTGGGTCTACTTATTTCCTTTGTCCATTTCGATATGGTTGTTCCCACAGTTTTAAACTTATAGATGTACTCGCGAGTACTTAGGCTTTTCGTTTCAAACTCCATATTGTATTGCTTTAAATTGTCACGTTGATGGTTGATGCTTATTTTGCCGGTTGCTCCGGGCGTATCTTTATATGTAATATTATTTAATTGTGTATCCTCGCTAACCAAGATGGTTAGTCGAGTGGAGTTTTCCTATTGTAGCCTGGTGGGTCCCATGTAGGGGTCTACGGCGCTGTAACATATTCTGAATATCTCGGGGTGTTACAGTCGGGCTAAAGTCCAAGGAAGATGCTGGCTGTCCGAATGAAGTCCAATGCAGTGGCTGGCGCCAGCTGGGCGGTCCAATAAGGAGCCAGAACGTGTCCGGAGCCAGTCAACATGCGGCCCTACTGACAGCTTTCGGCGGCCTGTCGGCTGGTGGAGAGAATCTGCCAGACTGTGGTCAATGGCCCGAGATTCGCGGATCTTGTCTCGGTCCTTGCACGCGGTGCCAGTCTTGAGGCTCGGCCTTCGCCGACTGGATGTCCGTCGGTGGTGATCGACATGAGCGGTCGTCTCTAGCTGATCATCCGAGGTCGCCATCGGCCAGTGGATGGAGGTCGCCAATGGTCGGTCACCAAGGGTAGGTCGCCAGGTGCCGAGAGACGGTCGGTCGCCAAGGGTCGGTCGCCGAGTACCGAGAGGCGATCGTCTTGATGTCGATCGCTCGGCATCGGGATTCGTCCTGGGACCTTCGGTTGGCCAGTCTAGCATGTCCGCTGGGTTAAGGCTCGGTCGCCTGGTCGCTGCTCGGCAGATCTGTCTTGGTCGATCGGCAGTGACTCGGTCGCCCGACCTCCTAGTCGATCGCCGGTCGGAAGGTGTTAATTCTTGACACAACAATTGCCCCCCAGCTTGCTCCTATGTTGAAGACATGGGGCGAGGTGGTTCTTGCTGGCGATCGTGCCTGGATGAGGACGGGCGATCTGAGCTGACTTAGGATTCGGACTTGGGCTATCATAATCGATTGGCTTAGCTATCTTTCGGTCTTGTACCTGCAAAAACAACATTGGCCGATCCCCCATGGAAACTTGGTGGTTTCGCTTGTTTGAAGAATCGTGCACAGTCGCGGAGATCGATGGACCGATTCCATGACCGTGTCTTGGTGCGCGAAGACATTGAGTGTCTCGTGACTCACTTTATTATGAGGGTCCTCTGCTAGGCTGCGCCTCGCCTCGTATTTAAACGAAGGGCGTGCGGTCTCGGTCTAGAGGAGTCCTTGCGCGGGGCAGCGTCGGATGAATCAACTCCACGCCCGCGGCTTGTTAGCTCTGCTTCCACCTCGGCCAGCCATGGAGATGGCCGACCTCGACGGTGTACGTTGAGACGGGGTTGTGGCATGTGTCCACCGACACGTTGGAGAGCCCTCGGACTACGCCGGCCTCGTATTTAAACGAAGGGCGGGCGATCTCGGCCGAAAGGGACCTTGCATGGCCGAAACAATGCCGGTTCCATCGATCGCCAGGCCATGGCTTTATGATGTGCGGTGGAGGCGATCTTATGCCTTAGTCCGTCATGTTATATGCCGGATCAGTAGATGGCGATCGTGTCCACCGGGTTGCCGATGATGTTGCGATCTGGCCGGAAGATCGCGATCGCCGCCGCGGCCGATCGCTTTATTCGTAGGTCGATATCGCGATCGGGCGGCAGCTAGTCCTCATTTAGAATGGATCAGAGGCGGGATCGAGTCCTCCGGCTCTGCTGGGTAGTAGCGATCGGGCTGGGAGACTGGAGGTCGTCGCGCGGGTGCCGATCGCTCTACTCCTAGGCCAAGAAGAAACCTTTGCCTGGATAGGAAATCTGCGGCTCTAGCCCGGAAGGCTGCGTATGTCATCGGTAGGGTCTTCGTGAGATGCCTGAACATAGGCGAGAAGCCCTGAAAACCTCCTAGGACCGCGTAGAGGGCGGTCTCATCGCTTACGGGCTCGCCGTTGAGGATGACCACGTCTACCCGGTCGATGTAGTCCGAGTCGGACTCTTCTTCTCCCTGCCTGATTTGCATCATGCGATGGCGACCTTCTGGCCGGGCGACCCTGGTGGCGAAGTGTTCCGTGAAGGCGTGCGCCAGCTCGTTAAAGGAGCCAATGGACCGAGGTGGCAATGAGGTGTACCACCGGTGGGCGAGGTCGTCTAGTGTCAGAGGGAACATTCGGCAACGGGTCGCGTCCGATGCCCCACACCCGGTCATGTAGATGTTGAACCTGCTCAGGTGTATTTGGGGGTCCGATCGCCCCTGGTACACGAGTGTCTGCGGAGGGGCGATCTTGTGCTGCACCGGGGCGAGCTCGATGTCGATCGTGAGCGGCTTGCTCGGCGCGGCGATCGTCTTGGTGGCGCCTGCCCCGGATTGCAGGAGCGCCTTCATGTCGTCGAGTTGACGTTGCATTGCGGCAATCGCCGCGGCTCGGCTGCTTGCGGATCGGCTTTGGGAGCGGGGGCCGAGGCGATCGTGTACCGATCTCCGACTCACCGCCGACCTCGGGAATCGGGCGAAGGGAGCCAGCGGCCGGATCGCCTTGTGGGAGCCGGTAGGCCGAGCTCCCGGTGACGGACACAAACTCCGCTGCCTCGTAGCCGGGCCGGATCGCCCGGCCGCTGTGTCGGGTCACTGCCCAGGCGATCGAAGACAGAGGTGCCCCGGCTGCCGAGCGCCTCTTCTTGCGGACGGGAGCCTCCTGGCGATCGCTCGGCCAGTAGTGCCTTGAGCTTCCGCTTGGTCTTCCGGCGAGAGACCGAGGGGGTGGTAGCAGGAGGCGCGTCGAGAGTACTCCGTCGCTCCTGAAGGACGGCTATGGCCTCTTCGATCTGTTCATTGGTTCGGAACTGATCGAGCGAGAGGCTCGGTCCGCCTTCCCGGGACGGGGTCGAGCGCCTCTGGCCGCGGCGGCTACCTTCCACCATCGGATGCGGCTCGGACCGGGACGGGACAGGGGGTCTGGCCGGCTGGTCAGCGGCTTTCTTCGACGCGGAGGCGGAAGACATGCTTTCTGAAGAATTTCTTTGAAGTGCAGTAAGTGTCACTTCAAGTATCTGCCCCGAGAACAGTGAGTGTTCTTCGGGATGGTAGGTATAAAAAATCGAGGGTTGGATGCCCTCCTTCTAGCGCCAATTGTTGTTGCCCAAAATGTTTATCCGAAGATTAATACTGCTGGAAGACGGACAACAAACAACAATTGCGGGAGCACTTCCGAGAGAAGATGAAAAATACAAGATTTGCCGGGTTTGTTAGGCCCGGGCTTGAATGCTCTCGCGAGATGTTATTAATACGAATATTCGTGGATACAAGTATTAATGAGAGAAATCTAAATACAATGAGTGTAAAAAGACTCTGTTAATCCGGCTCTTGAGCGAAGCTCGGTGTTCTTCGTCCCTGCCGGTGATCTGCTCGAGGAGATAGGCCGGGAGAAGTAAGACCGAATGATAGCTGTTGCCAAGAGTTGGAGATTTGCCAAGTGCTTGATGTTTGCTTCTGTATTGCGTGTGTAATGCAAGAGTGCCAGAGAGATTATACAAGTGCAGGGGGCCTTGTATATATAGGGGCTGCCGGATCCTGTCCTTAGGCGGGCGATCGCCTTTCGGTCATTATAATAAGGTGCCGATCGCCTGCCGGCCAATATAATAATGTGCCGATCTCCTGCCGGCCAATATTATAAGCGGGCGATCTCCTGGGCTGTCGGGCTAAAGTCCAAGGAAGATGCTGGCTGTCCGAATGAAGTCCAATGCAGTGGTGGGCGCCAGCTGGGCGGTCCAATAAGGAGCCAGAACGTGTCCGGAGCCAGTCAACATGCGGCCCTACTGATAGCTTTCGGCGGCTTGTCGGCTGGTGGAGAGAATCTGCCAGACTGTGGTCAATGGCCCGAGATTCGCGGATCTTGTCTCGGTCCTTGCACGCGGTGCCAGTCTTGAGGCTCGGCCTTCGCCGACTGGATGTCCGTCGGTGGTGATCGACATGAGCGGTCGTCTCTAGCTGATCATCCGAGGTCGCCATCGGCCAGTGGATGGAGGTCTCCAATGGTCGGTCACCAAGGGTAGGTCGCCAGGTGCCGAGAGACGGTCGGTCGCCAAGGGTCGGTCGCCGAGTACCGAGAGGCGATCGTCTTGATGTCGATCGCTTGGCACCGGGATTCGTCCTGGGACCTTCGGTTGGCCAGTCTAGCATGTCCGCTGGGTTAAGGCTCGGTCGCCTGGTCGCTGCTCGGCAGATCTGTCTTGGTCGATCGGCAGTGACTCGGTCGCCCGACCTCCTAGTCGATCGCCGGTCGGAAGGTGTTAATTCTTGACACAACAGACCGTTCCTAGAAAACAAAAACTCCGTAATCTAATTACAAGTCTTCGTCTTGAATCTTCGTCTTCTCGAAATGGATCTTCCTCCGGTCTTCGTCATTACATATAAATTTTACATCGAAAATTGCATCCTAGATACAAACATTTCTAGTAAAATAAATAGGCTCAAAACGGCCTTTACAACCCAATCGAATAAAACGAACGATTCAAAACTAAGTCCACGAACCACATCCCCATTCAAAAGCATTCATCCAATAAATACTATATAAATGGAAAGCGTAGAGATACATTGATCCAATCAACAATACGAACCGATCCAATCGATTCACACAATCGGTAATATGATAACGTTCAAAATAATTGATCGACTATAAATATCCCAATTAATCAAATTTCCCTTATAAAATGAAATACCATAAATCATTTTAATCATATTAAATCCAATTTAATGTGCGGGAGATTAATTTTTTAAGAATACACGGAAAAATCGAGCCGGGTGAAAACGGGCCAGCATGACCGAGTCACCCTCGGCAGCCTACCGGCAGTCACGCCTGGCTTGGCCGAGTCACGCTCGGAAGATGCCGGCCAGGACATGACCGAGTCACCCAGACACGGTCGGTCGCCTGCGATGACTTGGTAGATCGCTGACACGACCGTGTCACCCAGACACGGCCGAGTCACTTCGGCGGACACGCCGTGTCTCGACACGGTCGGGTCTCGGCGATGCTTTGGCCACCTGCCGGACACGACCGTGTCACCCAAGACACGGTCGAGTCACTCCGGCCAAATTACCCTTTTTGTCCAAAAAGTCGTCCGACGACGATTCGGGGCTAGATTTTCGACCGGATATCCAATATCAATATTTTCCGACTTTCATATCTTCAATATAAATCATATTTCCCAGAAATTTAAGATTTATATTTAGACATAAACTTACGAAAAATACAATTATTACGAACGAAAAACTTATACCACGATTATGACTAAAATGATTCCAAATCATTCACCATCTAATCAAGCATTCCAAATGCCAATATCGTATATACGATCGCAAGACCTACTCTCCGATACCACTGTTGGGATTCGGTGCCTAAAACGAAGGCCCAGCGGAAGCGGTAAAACGAAAATTAATTCGATCCGAATCCCTACGAGGATCGATCGAGCTACGTATATACGAATATATAAACGAAAAGCAAGAGTCATAAGAAACTAACCCTCGAAGTCCGTTGATTAAATGGTAACCTTCTCTTGAGCTATTCCCCAAGCTCTTGAATGATCCAACGCCGAAAGCACCGCGTCTCTACTTGCCACGCGCCGGAAAAACGAACGGAATGACAACACCTTGCTATCCTCCGAGGATACGGCTAGAGCTAGGTGATGAAGCTTGCAATATGAGATTATCACACTCTAAGTGTATAACTCACAACTCTCAATTAATCTCTTGAAATTTCTCAAAGAAAACCAAGAAGAAATGAAGAACAAGAAGAAGACTTAAGAAATGAACTCAAAAATTCTTTTCTCTCTCTCTCTCTCTCTCTCTCTCTCTTCATAAACCGTGAGAAATGAATGAATCATTTGAGAGATGATGTCTTCTACTTTTATTCTATTCCCACCCAAGATAACAACTCATCCCACTACAACACTTGCCCCACAAGTCTTAATCATCCATTAAAAAATGGAACAAGAAACAAAAGGAAGCAAGGTGGAAAGAGGGATAGGGGGCCAAGATGAAATTCGGACGAGTTCGGTTCGTTTCGGACTCCCGCGAGTCCAAACAGATAAACTCCGATTCCATATCGATGTATTTATATCGATTAATTAATCCAATTAATTAAACATATCAAATACATTATAACATAATTAATTTCTCCAAGAAATAATTATATCCATGAATTAAATTAATCACCCGGTGATATATTTAATTCATTAGTCCGTAAATCAATTTATCCAATAAATCGATTTAGACATCTAATGTCCTAAATTTAGATATCCAATATCTAATATTCATAATGAGAGAATTAGCTTGATTCATTCCGTTGTCAATCCTATTGCGCGACTCGGTAGGTCCGTCTCAGTCAGCAATGGGAGGAACCAAAGAGTAGTAGCACCACCTAGCCAGCCTGGCGGCCTACACTGTACCCCAACTGAGAACGAATGATTGGGATCATTCAAGAACCATTCTGTCGTGAATACCAGTATACGTATAAACCCTTCTTTCAAATGTTCCGATCAAGTTATAGGGTCACGGTCAGTCAAACCCTATCTGTACTTGACGCTATGCATGCGTTAATGCAAATCGAGATCATCGAGCTGTCGTGTATCTAATACAACTAGCTCCAATGCTTTGGCCAAAGACTTATGATCTCATCTGCCAATAACCGCATAGGACATATAACCCGCTCACTAATGGGAGAAAGAATTCTATCTTGGTATTCAGTAGGACCTGCTACTTGCCCGTCAAGATGCACGTCGAGGTTGACCCCCGCCTTCCGGTTTACAGGATCGAACTACTCTAATGAAAATCTTGACGTCACAAGTACATCCCTACTAAATCCTCAAGTCGAAGGTTCACGAATACCTATCACAACCTTTCGATTCCGTCATTGACTGTCCCGGAGTGAAATCCGTGTGACGAATCGAGGGTGAGTCGGTTCGAGTATACTAATCTAATTAGCATACCTATAACGTGTGCTCCCACTAACCATTAGTGTTCGACAGGCACTCTCCATGTCAAAGAACACGTCATACAAGTCTTCACATAAACTTAACGCCCAGTCAAGTTTCATCGACTTGCGAACGATTAAAGTATTTGAGCTATAAACCTTTCCAGTGCCGACCCCCTTATCCAATAAGGAGTGGAACATTTTGCTCTCAAATACACAGACTAGTTTCTATATGTTTATTTACGAGTTAGAAATGCCAGTAACTACCAGTAAATAAAGAAACATTCATTTGCCTTATATAAATGGTTTACATAATTACAAGTACAATGCCCTCACTCAACAACCTCTGAGTGATTTACATTTGATGTACTTCGGGAGAATGTGTTTTTGATGATTGCGATTTATGCCATGTGGTTTTTAAGTGGTGTGCGAATCGAGTAAAACTAGTGAGGGTCCCCTGGGATCTGTTTAGACTTCGAGTTCGGCAGATCACTCGGTAGGCTATACACCAGGAAGGGCCTGGCGAGGTGTCCCTGGGGTGTGTATCTTGCTTGAGAGGTACATGGCCTGTATAGCTTGGGAGTTTGTTTTGTGATGATGATCATGGCATGATGTTGTTTTCGATAATTGTGATATGTCCGGAATATCACAACGTTGTAATTCCCGATGTGAGCTACTTCATATGTAGGGTCTTGGTACTTGGCTAGAATGGAACCAATATAGTGTCGTATATGATTCGTTTCTTAGTTGGGATATTTTGACATAAGGGTTCGGGCCCTGTGATTGTTTCCGTGTATTGTGGTTTGGTTGTGTATCGGGTGTGACCATTGGGTTATTCACTCGAGTATGTGATGAGGATGATCGGGTCGTGGACCCCGTGTTTTTTGACCGGATTGGTATTTTTGAACAAAAACAAATCTTTGGCCCGTGTCCCTATGTGGTTATGTCAAGTTGAGGATCCATTAGTCCAGAAATGCTTTTCTAAAACTCCCGAGAATTGTTTTAAATGCTTTTCAAAGAGTCTACATGTCTAATTCCAACTTTTTACAGTTTGAACTATTTTATCCAATAAAATATCTCGGGAAGTCTTGTTGGGTTGAAATGTTGGAATTTATCAAGTTATTATATTCTTGGAGTATGTTGTGTATAGCATGTATTTGTACTTTATACTTGCACTAGCAAAATAGTGGAGTTTTGCTAACCCCCGAGTATTCGGGAGGTGGATGTCTGTATTGCGTCCAGGTACTTGCAGGTTGTTGGGGAGCGAATCACAGGATCGGACGAGGATGATGGAAGATGATGATACTAATCATATGAAGACCTGTGTTAAGTATTTGGTGAAGTCTTGTTGTTTTGTCTTTATGTTGTGGTATTTTCCATTTTCGGGAAGTATTGATGTATTCTAACCCCTGCGTGGGTACGAGTTCTGAGAAAGAGTTATGTATGTTTGATGCAAATATTTGGGGTAAAAGACCAAATCGGTCTAATAGTTCATTATTTAGCCATATCGGCATGTAAGGTCATGTATTGTTTTTATATTTAGCCTGGTATATCCTCACGGAGAGGGTCTGCGGCGCTGTAATATTCCCAAGAGGTTTGGGGTTGTTACAGAATATGGTATCGGAGCTTAGGTTGTGGAAACCTAGGCTGTCAGGTCAAGTTGTGCGTTGTCGAGTCTTTTCTTGTCTGACCTTGTCTGACTGAGTCGTGTCGCGACGCATCGTCTGAGATGTCAGTCGTGATTAGTATCAAGGTGCAGCCATCATCTTCGTGCGACCTGTGGATGTAAGTCTCCCCATTTATATATTATACTTTATATTTTGTGTTACCCTATTTTGTCTATAAATAAGAGGTCGGATAGAAATCGTATTAAATACTTGTGGTATATTACGTGTGTAGCAATTGAGATATACTGTTAAGATTGAGTTTTGTTTGGTGTAATGCGTTGTGGAAGTTTATGGACAATTACGTGTTCCGAAAGACGTGTTGATGACAGAGTTGGTCGTAAACCCAAACAGATGGCTTCAATGTGTGTCCAAATTTAAGGTTATACTCATGTATGGCATCAGTTACTATGATGATTTGAGTGTTAGATGGGCCCGTGTATTGGGAACCGGGTATGTATAATTAATTGTTGTTGATTGCTACATAAGTGCTCGTATTGACAACTGTGTTGGTTGCTCGTATACTGTAAAACGTTTTTGAAAACTTCATGGATTTATGTAAACAAATTATTAATTGATTTCAGAAATTGCCTTTGGCGTAATTGCAAATGACTTTTTGAAGAAGTTTATAAGCTTAGATATGTTTAGAAGTACTTTCAATTTTTTGTAAAATGTCACCGTCGGTGATCATTTGTCATGTTTGAGAAGGATTTGTGAAAGCGATTTTGTCGATTGATCCTATTTTCAGATAATCCGAGTAAGTAGAACTCGACTTAAACTTTGAAGTTAGAATTTGGAAAACTTCCTTGGGGAGTCGCGTGATTTTTTTAATTGATATCTCATTTTCAATTTGTACTATGAATTTTTTTCAAAACATGATTTTTAATTCAAATAAGGTTTTTCAAATCAATACAAGGCGTGACCCTCGTTTTTAAACATTCAGTTTCATGATGTTAGTCAGGGGGTATGTAGTGATTATGACGTTGGGTTGGGCAAATGCTCAGGATTGTGATTAAGTTTGTGGTGTCAACCGTTGGCGTTTGGATTTTGTATGTTGTTGGCTATTTATAACCTTCAACTTTAATACTACGTGGGTTGCATTCGTAAATAGACTACTGAATCAGACCATTAGCGAATGCTAATCGTGGTTGTAACGCGCGCTTAATAAGCTGGGTAGAAGTTTTGGGACTGCATTTTCGCCGTTAGGTGTAACTTTTGCAGTCATAAACTTGTCACCTGTGACTATATTCTATGTGCGTTGTTTGTTCATGACGATTGTTGCGTGTGGGTGCGAATTTTGATTTTTGTGGTAATAGGTGCTTACTGGTTAGTATGCCGAGAGGCAGAGGTCGTTGTCGTAATTGTGGTGCAGCTAGCTATGGGGATCAGATATGAGACGAAGAGAATGCTGCCGGGAATGAAGTTGGCCTTGGTATTGCTACCATCTTGCAACAGGTGGTGACGCAGATGACTCACTTGACCCAGGCAGTTCAATGTAACACTGATGCGATTCAGAAGATCGAGGCAAACCTATGGCTCCGAGAGGTAGTTAGTATGAATCCTCCTCGATTTGCTGGTATGGCGGATGCATTGGGTTGGGATGGTTGGCTTCTTCAGTAGGAAAAGATATTCGAGGCCATTGATTGTCCCGAATATCAGAAGGTTCCTATTGCTCAGTACCTTCTTAGCGAAGATGCCGCTCATTGGTGGGAAGCTGTTAAACCTCGAGATTGTGTCGTCATGTGGACGGAGTTCCGAGAACTCCTAGAAGTTGTGTTTTGTCTGGAACCGATTAGAAAGCAGAGGAAGTTGGATGATAATGTGGTTAGTGCTGGGACTGGAGTTTCTAAATTGCAACACCGTAGTGTTTCTGCTGTTAAGCTCCATCGCTCGATGCATGTGACTGAGAGTTCCAAGTCGTCAGCTTTGATTCCTGATAAAGCCAGAAGGTGTTTCAACTGCAATATGCCGGGGCATGTTCGTGCACGTTGTCCTTCCCCGCTAGTAACGTGTTACAAGTGTAGACTCGAGGGACACTGGGTTCAGTTTTGTGAGTTGGTTACCGAGCCTTCCAAGGCACGGATTTGAGCACTGATATCAGGATCGACTCTGGGGAGTCTCTAAGAAGAGTAGCCCACCAGTTGTATATTATGTTATTCTCTTGCTTGGTTGTTTCGAATTTCTGAGGTAAACTTCTTTTATTAGGAGTGGATCGGATTTTGAACTTCCGTATCTTCATCTCTATTGACCTGTTTGTGCTCTGAAATTGTTATATCCTTCACTTTTTGTTCGAACGAGTTGTGGTATTGTTTCGGATTAATCTGCTTGTCGTTGTGACTTTTTTTTTCAAATGTGATTCTATTCCTGTGGATCATATGTGAATGCATATCTTATCATTTTACCAGATCACCTATCATCTCGAGTCGAGGTGTGAACTTCGGAATTGTTATTTGATTCTTGTTAATTTTCGTGATCCGAACATGGTTGTTCGATTATGGTTCGATCGTTTGTTGTCTAATTTTTGTTGATCTCGTATCGTGATTTTTGAGCTTTCGGGTCACTTCGTAATTTTCCTCAAGTTCGGGAAATTAACTCCATTTTCGACCTTCCAAACCTTTGGATTATGGAAATTCGCATTTGTTCAAACGATTAACTCGTGTTTTGATTGCTGTGTTGCTCGGGTTGGTCAACCATATTGATTTTTTGTTCGTTGCGTTTTGTTATCATTCTAGTGTAGCGATGTGGATGGTAGCAGCCACGTACTGCTTGTGATTCACTACCGGTCATCGGCGACGGATAGCAGGTGTTATCTGAGATTGTATTGCGTTGATTGTTTTATGTTTTAAGTTTCGGGGACGAAACTTCTTTTAAGAGGGATAGAATATAATACCCGAGATCTTCATTCTGATTTCGTTATATTTTTCTTTGGTCGAACGGTTTTTTGTCGTCCACGTCTTTGAAATCGTGTGCTTGTACTGTGGTACGTTGAGTTCCGTAGCCTGCTCGTTGTTCTGTATCTTAGTCGGTGCGTTTGCATTATCGAGACAGCATCGAGCATCTAACCGGGCTGTCGGAGTTGGCCGCGGCCAAGTCACGACCGCACGTGTTGGGGCAAGACTCGCCTGGCCGAGTTACGGCCGTAAGGACCTGCCGGTTACGGCCGTAAGGTGCTTGTCGATTACGGTCACAATGGGTGTTCGGTTACGGCCGTAAGGTGCCTGTTGGTTACGGCCGCAATGGGTGCTCGGTTATGGCCATAGTGATGTTGTTGGTTACAGCCGTAAAGTTGCTGGACGATTTGGGCACAAGGCTCGGGAAGGCCGATTACGGCCGTAATACACTGCCTGTTACGGCCGTAATGGCTCGGCAGACTGAGTATAAATAGGCCTGGACTCGGCATTTTTGCTCATTTCTTCATTTCTTTCGCAATCCTTCGGCAAGATTCGAGGGTTTTGACTGGCACATCTTTGAGGATCAATTGGGAAGCTTGCTTGGTGTCTATTATCATCATCTTTCAACTTCTTGTTGTCCGGATCGAAGGTAATCCCTCGTAATTTCTTAGAATTGATTTTTCGAAAGTTCTTTCTCGATCTCGTTGTTTCATCCGATTTTGATGGATAAGATGATGTTTTTGGGCATCGTGGATCATGATTTATGGATTGTATATACGTATCTTGAATTCGTTTGAGTCCAACCTTGATTTTTATGTTCGTAGGGAGCCTTGAGCATTTAGTATCCGATTAAATGCCTCTAAGGGTTTTCCCTTGGTTCTTGGGTGCGGTTCTCGTCGTTGTTAACCGTTATACTTGTAGTGATCATGTTTTCGTTGTTTTTGCCGGAGGATTTTAGGTGTTCGAGGTTTCCCGGTTGAGCCGTGTTCGTCGTAGGTTTCAGTATCGATTATTGAGGCAAGTATCTTGCCTATACACTTCATGTTTCATATCCGTAATAGTTGGTAATGGACTATGTGAGCGATTGGAATGTTTTTAATAAACTTATAAAAGAATCGGTATATTCTCGATAAAGGTTCTCTTTAAAATCTACTTGTGCATTTGTGAACGAATGTGTTGTTATGGGAATGTGTATTAGTATTGTACATTGGAATATCTTCTTTGCGTGTGGTACTGTTGTGCGTGATTATGTCGATAGTAGACTTAAGGTTATGTCTTTTGGCAAGAGGGGTGTGTGTGTGTGGACATGTGTGTTATTGGTGAGTATGTGATGTTGTGTGATGTGAGTATGTGTCGGATAAAGTGGCCATTCCTAACAAGTATCTTGATTTACATTTGATGTACTTCGGGGGAATGTGTTTTTGATGATTGCGATTTGTGCCATGTGGTTTTTGAGCGGTGTGCGAACCGAGTAAAACAAGTGAGGGTCCCATGGGATCTGTTTAGACTTCGAGTTCGGCACATTACTCGGTGGGCTATACACCAGGGAGGGCCTGACGAGGTGTCCCTGGGGTGTGTATCTTGCTTGAGAGGTACATGGCCAGTATAGCTTGAGAGTTTGTTTTGTGATGATGATCATGGCATGATGTTGTTTTCGATAATTGTGATATGTCCGGAATATCACAACGTTGCATTTCCCAATGTGAGCTACTTCATATGTAGGGTCTTGGTACTTGGCTAGAATGGCACCAATATAGTGTCGTATATGATTCATTTCTTAGTTGGGATATTTTGACATAAGGGTTCGGGCCCTGTGATTGTTTCCGTGTATTGTGGTTTGGTTGTGTATCAGGTGTGACCATTGGGTTATTCACTCGAGTATGTGATGAGGATGATCGAGTTGTGGACCCCGTGTTTTGTGATCGGATTGGTATTTTTGAACAAAAACAAATCTTTGGCCCGTGTCCCTATGTGGTTATGTCAAGTTGAGGATCCATTAGTCCAGAAATGCTTTTCTAAAACTCCCGAGAATTGTTTTAAATGCTTTTCAAAGAGTCTACATGTCTAATTCCAACTTTTTACGGTTTGAACTATTTTATCCAATAAAAAATCTCGGGAAGTCTTGTTGGGTTGAAATGTTGGAATTTATCATGTTTTTATATTCTTGGAGTATGTTGTGCATAGCTCGTATTTGTACTTTATACTTTCACTAGCAAAACAGTGGAGTTTCGCTAACCCCCGAGTATTCGGGGGTGGATGTCTGTATTGCGTCTTGGTACTTGCAGGTTGTTGGGGAGCGAATCACAAGATCGGTACGAAGGATGATGGAAGACAACGATACTAATCACATTAAGACATGTGTTAAGTATTTGGTGAAGTCTTGTTGTTTAGTCTTTCTATTGTGGTATTTTCCATTTTTGGGAAGTATTGATGTATTCTAACTCCTGCGTGGGTACGAGTCCTGATAAAGAGTTATATATGTTTGATGCAAATATTTGGGGTAAAAGACCAAATTGGTCTAATGGTTCATTATTTATCCATATAGGCATGTAAGGTCATGTATTGTTTTTGTATTTAGCCAGGTAGATCCTCACGGAGAGGGTCCGCGGCGCTGTAATATTCCCAAGAGGTTTGGGGGTGTTACAGTTTGCACAAACTTTAAATCACACACGTCTATGTGAATTAGTTCAAGGGGTTTTATGTTTCGTTTTGCCGAATGAAATGGTAGCTTCGTCATTTTTGGCTCAACACAAATCTCATATTTGTTTTGAGTACTGCCTTCATTTAATTTTAGTAAATCTAAGTGTACTAATCTTTTTATAGCATTTAGATTCACATGACCTAATATACAATGCCATAAATTTGAACACTCGGTCAAATAAGAGGAAACAGTAGCGTTTTCATTAGCATTAATAGGCTTGATTACATGGCGCATAGCCAAAGCATTAAGTCTAAAGAGTCCCTTCGAAAGGTAAACATTGCCAAGAAACCTATCAAACTTCTTTATGATAACACTATCTGACTCAAACACTAGTTTAAAACACTTACTAACTAGTATAGAGCCCGAGACAAAGTTATTTCGAATGTCAGAGACATAAAGCACATTCTTCAAGGTGAGTGTTAATCCGGACGTTAGTTTGAGGGCCACTTCTCCAACTCCGACAATCTCAGATGAAGTTGGATTCCCCATGTTGAGCTTTCTCCCGTCAATAGCTTGATAGGTCTTAAAGTGGCTCCTATCGGCACAAACGTGGGCGGTCGCACTGGTGTCGACGTACCAACCATATTGGTTCTCAACGTGGTTGACCTCCTCGGTGACCACAGCAGCAAGATCGTACTCTTTCCACTTGCCGTTAATCTCGGCGATGTTGGCAACATATTTCTTATTCTTGTTGTCCTTCGACTTGCATCAGTCTTTCACCACGTTCCCATGTTTGCCACAGTTGAAGCAATCACCATCAAACTTCTTGTTTGGTTGCTTCCCTTTGTCCTTGTTTTTGGCACTTGGGCGGGCTCGTTTGATGGAGAGACCGCCTTGCTCTAACAGATTAGCCTTAGCATCGATCAGGCCTTTTGGTTTATGATCATTCTTGCGCACGTTTTCACAATCAAGTGTTAGGCATATTTTTATACGCTTATTTATCATTATTTTATATCCATCTTGAGCCTAATTCAGCTTAAATGAGCTTTTAATGCACTATTCTTATATGTTTTGCAGGAAATCGGAGTCCGGAAGCCAAAACGATGAAAAACGGGCGAAAACGGCAATTTTTGGCCGGGGGCCGCGGCACGAACCAAGTGAGCCGCGGCACACGAAGATGTCCAGAAAGCGCTGAGCACACTGTACTGTGAGCCGCGGCACAGCCTAAGTGAGCCGCGGCCCAGGAGGAAAAAAGGCGCCCAGGCATGGGGCGCTGAACGTGTGAGCCGCGGCACAGATTAAGTGAGCTGCAGCCCACCGGGCGGTTTTTGCTGAATACTCCGCGGTTCTGGGCCATTTTGGAGCCTGTTCTCGACCTAATCACACGGACGCGTTTTGGAGGCTTAGGACTACTATAAATAAGCATTGAAGGGCTGAACAAGGAGGGAGGAATTCGGAGGTGGATCGATAGCTAGGGCGAAGAACACAAGGAGGAGATTTGTGGGTGACGACAAGACCACGGATCCCTACGTTTTTTCTTAGTTTTTTCGCATCTTAGTTTCTAGATCTATTCGAGTAGGATTTTGATTGTAGCCGATTACATGACGGTTTGATTTATTTATTATTATTTCACTTCATTCGTTATTCTATTGAATTGGATTCTTCTTACTGTGCTCAATGCTTTTTAATTATCTGGCCAACAGTTGAATTGTTTTGAATGTCTTTATGGATTCGGGAGATGAAAATTAGGCATAGTTCTTGTGAGACGAACCATAATTTTCGTGAGATAGGAATATACTCATGGGAATTGTGAAGCCTATTTATTGTGGGGATTCTTGAACTGTTTTAGCTATTAATTATCTAATTCGAATAGGGATATATCGAGTTAATAATTCGTAGTATTTTCTCTCGACCTTGGGAAAAGCTTTAGAATAATTTAGGAATGCCTGGCTTACAATCAATTGAATAAAAGTGAATTGAATTGAATAAATATCATTCCTGATTGTTTGAGGTGAAAATCATAATCCTACGCCCTTATTAGCATTATTATTATTATTAGTACTATTATTTATTTTCTGCAATTAGTTTAGGTATAAACTCCGTATAATTGTTCTTCAAATAAAATTATGAGTTGACTACATTTTGGTACTTAGTGAAATCAGTCTTCGAGGGAATGATATCTTATTCATCACTTTATTACTTGTTGACACCGTGCACTTGAGGCATAGTGTGAGGGATTTCCTCACAACAAGTTTTTGGCGCCGTTGTCGGGGACTGATTTTTCGCTAATATCAATACCAAGCGACTCTAATTTTAATTTGAAGCTTTTTTCTTTAGTCTCTATATTTTTAATTTCTTCATTATGTTTTCCTTTGAGTATCGTGGCCCTTGGCATTTTATAAATTTCGATGTTCTTAATAATTTGCCAAATAGGGTCAGTCAGCCCCCTCCCCCAAAACAAAAGATCATGCTTGAACAATGTGTAGACATTCTCAAAAATCCTGATAGTACTCTTTTTGAGCGAGAATGTGCAAGTCGTGGTCTTGAGATTCACTATGGTTATTTTCCAGCTCATATATTTAGTAGTGAAGTTGAAGGGGAGGTTGAGAAGAAAGACATGCTAAGTCTTAGGGTCGATCCCCCAGTACCCGATAATTACATAAAGTGTGATGAACCTGTAGAAGAAGTTACCATTGATGATGTTTCCAAAGAAATTTCATTAAATTGTCATCAAACTTCGACTAATAAGGTGAACACTTTTGTGCCAAAAATTTTATTAACGGTGCCGCGCATAATCTTTCCTAAATCCATAATGGGAGAGATTGACCCCATTACTTCTGATTTTGTTGAGGCTGATTCCTTGAGTTCTAATGAGGTTGTTCATGATAAGTCCTTATTATTTACCCATTCGAACTCTGCTTATTTTTTCGTGCCTTACAATTATTATATTCTTCCACTATTTTTTGGTTGCCCGCATAATTATTCTTACTCATTATTTTTGGCAACGAGGCATGAACCAAAGCCACCCTTATGGAATAAGAGGCTTATAGATTGCAAGAAGGGGGTATTTGGCAATCTCCCTAGAAAGAAGCCACGTTAGATTTTTTTGCCACGTCATGCTCAAGACGTAAAATAGAGCGCTTGATGGGAGGCAACCCATCATTTTCTACTTGCTTTCTAGTTAGTTGTTTTTATTTGATTTTTCGTTTATAATTTTTTCCTTTGTTTGTTATTTCGTTTGGATTCGTGTATTCTTGTTGGCCCTTATTTCTCTAATATTTTTTTATATAACCCCAATGAGTTATTATTCTTCATATTCTAGTCTTTCTTGACCTAATCTCATTAGTTATTTCATGACTATAGACTAAGTTTGGGGGTCCCTCGTGATGATGGGCATTACTTGAAGTATGGATTGACAGACGATTCCACTCAGACATGTGCTGGCGCTCAAGAAGACATTTGGAATAAGATTCACTTTTCCTTATCTCTTTTATTTTTACATGAGTTTGATTGTTGATAATTTTATGTGTAGTGGAATAAATCGAAGCATGCGATATTTTCTTAATTTTTCTTGGTTATAAATTGCGATTTCATCATTGCTTTATTGTCCTCGCATGTTGTTGATAGTTTTGTTCAAAAACGTGAATTTTTCGTGAATTTTTCGCGCTTCCATGTGTAAAACTGATGTTATGATACTGATTTCTCTTGGAAGAAATGGTTGAGTTTTAGTTGAGTTGTAGTCAGCGATATCTGTTTCTGTTGAGTAATCATTTAGGTGCGAAATTTTATCGTTTTTGTAGAAATCTTAGCAGATAAGAAAGGAGACATACGTGTTTTCAAATCGCCGTCTATACGTTTGGTTATACTTTTCGATTAGCTAATCTTCCAGTAACATAAATCTTGTGGGCACTTAAATTGAGTTTAGAGTCGGACAGTTTTTTCCAAGAAAAAGTCGAGATATTAATTGTTCTATGATGGGAAGTTTAGTAACCGGGGGTATTCACGTGACTCGTTGTTTACTCTCGCATAAAACGACAACCCTGATTAGACTAGTGATTTAGACATATCGCATTACCGATGATGGGAAGCCTAGTAATCGGGGGTATTCACGTGACCCGTTGTTTACTCTCGCGTAAAACATCAACCTTTACATGCGGGAATAGCTATTCGAGTTTTTTCTCCACTGTAGAGGGGGGCTTAGTAACTAGAAGCATCCATGTGCCCCATGAGTGTCTTTTATGTCAAACGGTTCCCCGATACACGAGAATGGAAATCCACCCTAGGATCATCCCGATGAAATATCCCGAGAGCCAAAACCTAGTGGTTAACTCGAATCATATTATTGATCATACAGAAGGGAATGTTGTCCTAGGAGTAATTTTGATAATGAAACTCTTAAATTTTTGCCACTAGACGGTGGGACTGGGCGAATTGGCTTGTTTAATCTAACCCTTCATATTGACGGTCGGTTAAATTCACGTTTGTTAATCTTTGAGCTTGATTTTCTTCATTCGCGATTGATTAGGACTGAAATTGGTTACTTTGTGGAATCAGTGTCCTAGATGTGACTCACTATTAGAATACTTGTATTATTCTTTGAGGATTTCAGGGTAGTATTGATTAGGTTGAGCACTATATGTTGCACGATCATTCACGATATTCTTTTATTTGTAATCAATTCTTTTTGCTTGAGGACAAGCAAAGGCTCAAGTTTGGGGGTATTTGTTAGGCGTATTTTTATACGCTTATTTATCATTATTTTATATCCATCTTGAGCCTAATTCAGCATAAATGAGCTTTTAATGCACTATTCTTATATGTTTTGCAGGAAATCGGAGTTCGGAAGCCAAAATGATAAAAAACGGGCGAAAACGGCAATTTTTGGCCGGGGGCCGCGGCACGAACCAAGTGAGCCGCGGCACACGAAGATGTCCAGAAAGCGCTGAGCACACTGTACTGTGAGCCGCGGCACAGCCTAAGTGAGCCGCGGCCCAGGAGGAAAAAAGGCGCCCAGGCATGGGGCGCTGAACGTGTGAGCCGCGGCACAGATTAAGTGAGTCGCGGCCCACCGGGCGGTTTTTGCTGAATACTCCGCGGTTCTGGGCCGTTTTGGAGCCTGTTCTCGACCTAATCACACGGATGCGTTTTGGAGGCTTAGGACTACTATAAATAAGTATTGAAGGGCTGAACAAGGAGGGAGGAATTTAGATGTGGATCGATAGCTAGGGCGAAGAACACAAGTAGGAGATTTGTGGGCGACGACAAGACCACAGAACCCTACGGTTTTTCTTAGTTTTTCCGCATCTTAGTTTCTATATCTATTCGAGTAGGATTTTGATTGTAGCCGATTACATGACGGTTTGATTTCTTTATTATTATTTCACTTCATTCGTTATTCTATTGAATTGGATTCTTCTTACTGTGCTCAATACTTTTTAATTGTCTGGCCAACAGTTGAATTGTTTTGAATGTCTTTATGGATTCGGGAGATGAAATTTAGGCATAGTTCTTGTGAGACGAATCATAATTTTCGTGAGATAGGAATATACTCATGGGAATTGTGAAGCCTATTTATTGTGGGGATTCTTGAACTGTTTTAGCTATTAATTATCTAATTCGAATAGGGATATAGCGAGTTAATAATTCGTAGTATTTTCTATCGACCTTGGGAAAGGCTTTAGAATAATTTAGGAATCCCTGGCTTACAATCAATTGAATAAAAGTGAATTGAATTGAATAAATATCATTCCTGATTGTTTGAGGTGAAAATCATAATCCTACGCCCTTATTAGCATTATTATTATTAGTAGTACTATTATTTATTTTCTGCAACTAATTTAGGTATAAACTCCGTATAATTGTTCTTCAAATAAAATTACGAGTTGACTACATTTTGGTACTTAGTGAAATCAGTCCTCGAGGGAACGATATCTTATTCATCACTTTATTACTTGTTGACACCGTGCACTTGCGGCATAGTGTGAGGGATTTCCTCACAACATCAAGTCTTCAAGAGTCATCTCCTTTCGCTTGTGCTTGAAGTAGACCTTGAACTGAGGGGCAACTTCTCGATCAAAGTTGCAACAGTGAAAACATCAGACAGGACCATCCCCTCGGCATTAACGTCATGAGTAATGAGTTGGAACTCTTGCACTTGTTCCATGGTTGGTCTTGAATCAACCATCTTGTAGTCCAAATACTTGACGACTACAAACTTCTTCGTACCTGCATCATCACTACGGTACTTCTTTTCAAGTGCATCCCACGTCGCTTTTGATATATTTACAACAGAGTATACATTGTACAAACTATCGTCTAAAGAATTTAGAATATAGTTTTTACAAAGATAATCTCCATTGTGCCAGTTGTCATAGGCATCTCGGATGTTGAAACTTGTCTCTTGTGCACTTGGCGCTGATGTCTCATCTTCCTTAAGGAAATTTGCAAAGCCCAATGTTGTCAAATAGAACAACATCTTTTGTTGCCACCTTTTAAAGTCGGCTCCATCAAACTTTGGCGGTTTCTCGGCGGTAGGCATCATCCTTGGCCCCGAGGTTGTTCCAAAAAAGGAACCCCTTGTGTTTAACCCGTAGACACCAACAGTAGATCCTAACATGGATCCTACGGTAGCACTGAAAGTGGAACCAATGGTGCCACTCGAGGTGGATTCACTAGTTGTCAGAAATGGGTTCGAAAACACCCATGGGGTTGTTGCTGAGGTAGTTGAGCTCATCAGATTGGACATAGTTGGAACAACAGTATTCGCCAAGGTTGATGCAGTGGTGGAGGCAAAGGCAACGGTGGTGCTTGAGTCGGTGGAAGCAGCAGTCGACATCTCCCGTTGTAGGCTTTAGTAAAAACAGCAACTATATTTCGTCTTGCGCTTGTTGGAAATTTCTTTCGTAAATACTTGCCGTACGAAAATAAATTACAACTAGAAATGAAATAACAACTCAAAAATACAGAAACTACAAAACTTGAAAAAACAGAAATTACAAAACTCGGGAAAACAGAAATTACAAAACTCGAGACTGAATTGAAATTACTGCAGAAAATAGAAAACCGCAAACTAATGTCGAGTAGAGGAAATCTCTATCCGCGAGACGAAATACGCCCCGGTAGTACTCTCGATTCTGACGTATCGCCTCCAAAGATAAAACGACAGCGTCTCGAAGGTAGTAGCACCACAAAACCCACGAGCTCCGATGAAGAGGAATGAGGTGAGGACGAAGCTGACTTATGAAATGCAGAGTATGCAAAATGCTTTTTGTATTTCCGATTTTTGCATGTCGTGATGCAAATGAGATGCATGCCTATTTATAGGCCATTTCACTCTGCAGGGATTTAACACCGCCACTAATGGCTGTCATAATGCAGACATTTATGCTGCATTGATACAGGAGTTTCAGAATTCAATCAGCCATTTACTCCTCATTTCACCTAGGAGGTTACTGCCGTGATTTGACTGAATTTGAACAGTCAGGACGCACCTGGACTGTGTTGACATCCTTATGTGCACACACGAGCTCAACAACATTGTTGAGCTAGTCCAAAATCCAAGGCCAAGGCCGCGGCTCGCGGTCGAGGCGGGCGGGCGGCGGCGGCGGCGCGCGCGTGTGTGGGCTTTAAGCCCATCACACGTGCCATTAATTAATACATGAATAATGAAAACTCCTTATATACTTGAACAATGATAGCTCATTTATCAATGTGGGATAGTCATCCCTCATTTATTCACAATTAAGTGACAAACTTTAATTCACTATTTCTCACTCACTGGGAATCGATTTAGAGAAAAAGAATATACCATGATCATCTACTCGGAGCGTAGATCGATCCTATGATATTTAATTTTACAAAATAAAATTAAATTCATTAATGATTCCAACATAATCTACATGATCCTTTGATATTTATATAAAAAAATCTCTAGACTACATACGCGTTTCTCCACTTACATATATTTCTTTCATATATTCAACAACAATTACATCATCAACCTATACTATTGCACATTCATGCTGGGACACAGTATTTTCTCATCTAATGCTCTCACACACTGTTCTAATTCTTGAATCTTGCAGCTCATTTCTCACTTGAATACCTAGGTCCTCTATGTCAATATTCCAGCCAATGACATGAACTATGTTAATGTATTAATCATATTCGCGAGATATATCAAAATAGTGATCCGAATTATACATAAATTATTTTGGATTTTTATTTTTCGAAAAACTAATTTATAAATTATACAATACATAATATATGTACAACAATATATATACCGGCGTGTGTGTTTTTATGTAATGTGTTAAATGTAATGATATTTTATATAATCAGGAAATCTATCTAAATTATAAAAGTTAATGAAATAACTATAATGATCATTTAATAAATAGAAACTTTCAGATCTAATAAATTAGTGTAAGGTATTTGTATTTAATATGCTTATGCAATTTATATTCATAGTTCGTCTTACATGATAATTTATCGAAATTTTAATTCAAGATAAATGGTAAATACATATTTTTATATGGACACCATTTTATTTTATATATGCAATATAGATGTCAAATATATTATCATCAAAATTTAATTCTTTGATATATTACGGACAAAGAAATTATTAAAATTTGAAAAGAATAGAGAAACAAATATAAAAATAATTAATGCAATTTACACATAAATTTGAAAAATTAATTATTGATTTATATGCAATTAACAGAAAATTTATCATAGGTCTAGTAACAGATTTCTTTGTTACACGCGCATGCGCGCGTGCGCGCGCGCGCGCGCGCACACACACACACACATACACACACACACACACACACATATATATATATATATATATATATATATATATATATACTCCCTTTGTCTCTTAATACTAATCCTGTTTGGAAATAAAATATATCATATAATACATGTCATTTTCTACTTTTCATGCAAATTGTAAGAAAAAATTCAGAATACCCTTAATTTATTATGGGCTCATCAACTTTAACATATACAAACATATTAATTAATATAGTTGGTTTATTAAATTAATATAATTAATAAGGGCAAATATGAAATTAACTAATTATCATTAAATTTTCTTAATATTTGTGTCATTTTGAAACATGACTATTATTAAGGGACGTGGAGTATATAGTACTAATCTGTTAACAACCATCCGTGATATGAAAACTAAGAACTTATCTCACTAATACATAGAAAAATAAGGATGATGTAGATTATACTACATCATCAAAGCTCATAGATGAAAAAGTGCCCATTTATTAAGCTAGAGGTATGTTTTTTGTCATTTTGTATAAAATTATTTTTTTTAATACAATAACTTACTCGTCTGTTATTAGTTTAAGAAAGATATTGAATTAATCGTATTTTTATGCTCTATGATGTAAGATGCAAGTCATACCAAAAATGTAAGAAAAGAGAAACTATAAATTATCTGGAAAAAATGCCTTTGTGCAGTAAAAGCAGTTTATATGTATAATAGCAGCAGTATAATATATCTATGTAAGCAATGTATTTGTATAATGGCATCAAATAATGCATTACACATTTTTTTGAATAAAAATTCATGTTTGAATTTTATAATAACACTATAATGAATACATATAGGCAGTATACTCAACGCATACTTAACAGCGCATTAATTGATAGTAGAACTACACATTAAAAGGGACAATCGAACACTGCTATTATGTGCTTAACATACTGCTACTATCAACATTTTACACTGCTATTATGTAATTAGCATGTTGCTTAGGAGGCTGCTATTTTGAGTTAATTCACTATTATTATACATAATGTTGCTATGAACTAGTTACACTGCTATATGTCGCTAAACATTACTATTTGCTTCCAAACTTATCCTAACCATTTTAAGTGCTATGCTATTGTGCATTATGCGAAGTGATTTTTTATGATTGTATATTGTTTTGAATTTGTTTGGCAATGATTTTATGACTTGATGTTCACAGATTTTTGGTGCTATAATGCTTTGACTTGTACTGCTAATATAGACTCGCGTTTTTTAACTAAAATAATAGTTTTTTATTTAATATTTATAGGTATATGATATGAATCTTAAATCGTAGATAATGAAAGGACGGCTAATTTGATATATTTTTCTATAAAAAATGAAAAAAATAATTAAGTTATTATGTTTTAAATGGAGATAATTACTCATGCGGAGACAAAATTACCCTTCTTATAACCTCTAGCACATCTCATGTGTGCAATTAGCATTAAACCACGCCTACGTCAGATCCTTCCATGTTGATTAATATAATAGATAAGAGTGGTGCATAGTTCTTACACAAAGACAAAACCCTCCCTCCCTCCCTCCCTCATACCCCTTCCCCTCTTTCCCCCTCCCTCCCTATTTGTTGGAAGGGCGATCCTTAATGGCTTCTTTGCAGCAATCTGGAACAAAAGGGCAGGAAAATCGGACCCTAGTTAGCCCACAGGTAGGGAGTCGATCATCAAGTCCTTGCATAAGCTGTCAATAACCATGTTATATACATGGGTATTAGGCTTACAGCAACCTTTTTGCATTGCCTTGAGTAGCTCGATGGCCATCGCAGTGTTACCCGCCTTGCAGAGTCCATCAATCACAGTCCCGTAAGTGACTATGCTTAGCTCACACAGTCCTTCTCTTACCATCTTCCAAAACAATTCTTGTGCCTCGTTAATCCTGCTTCCTCTAAACAAAAACTTTAATAAGGTGCTGAAGATAAATACATTAGGAATAAAACCACGCTTGATGAACCATCCCAGGATAGAAAACCCAAAATCGACCCGATTAGAGAGGCAATAACAGTTGATAGCAATATTCATAGTATATTCATTATATAGAAAAATAAATTGTAAATAGCCAAACAATATATAGTGTATATATAATACTACTACAAATTATACAACATTTTTCCATTTCTTATTATTAATGTTCACCTTAATAAAATCCACATTTAACAAGAATTTGAAAAATAAACCTCTGAGTCGGAACCTAAATCTTTTGCTTCCGAGTGATTCGCATTTCGCCCCCTTATTCATGAAAACCATCCTCCAGCCCCCTTACAAGTGAAAAATCCACTTCTTTCTAGCTGTCCATTACCAATATCTACATAATCCAACTCGATTGAGAGTACAATACAGCTGATGCATCATAATTACTGAAGAAGAAATATTAAAAAAAACAGATGTTCCTAAAGAAGAACTTCCACAGATGCACATAATTAAGTACTCTCACCTGCTATTCATCATTCCACTAAAATTTTCTTCCTTTACCCAATGAAGCATAAGAGAGGTGATTACTTGTTACCCATGAAGGGGAAACACCAGATTACATGTAATATACTGGATTTTCCGTATAAATTTTTCGCGTTATTCTATCTGAAATATATTGGATAACATGTTGTCTATACAGTATGGATAAACTAACTTGAGAACTGAGACAGTTGTATTTATATAATTGACGTAATTGGTCGAGAATTATATTTGAGGATATCGTGTATCGGGTTGTTTTGATTTTGATATTGGGTATATCATATGGGAATATTATTGGGATGTGTATGCGTATTCAGTATGTTGAGACGACGGGCAGGAGCAGTTATATTTGGCAAATTATAGAAGCCATAATGTATGTTAAGCAGAGAAGCTTACATACGTTAAGATGTAAGTATAACGTATGTTACATAGCATGTGTTACACACATTATGAGAGGAATCGGACATGATTCAGGATTTGATCGACGAGTGGGGCCCATGTTCGGTAACTTTCGGCGCGGATGTGGACAAAAGAGTCAACTAAGGAGTTAACGTACGCTATATTGTTGGTATTACGTACGTTAACAGTATAAGATATTTACGTACGTTATACAAGTTGTGATACGTACGTAATGGTATCAGTTGATAAGAGCCATAGCTTCTGGATTGAGGATAACATACGTTATTATTATGTTATTACGTACGCTAATCGTGTGTTTCGTACGTAAGTAGTTGGACATTACGTACGTAACTGAGTTACTATTACAAGTCAACACCTGTATTACGTACGCTATGGAATGGTCCTTACGTACGTAGTCATGGAATGGAAATGAGGTAGTGACCTCTGGGCCAGTATTAAGTATGCTATCAAGGATGGGTAACGTATGTAAGGGTTGTTATGCACGTTAGGTATTCTGTGTAACGTACGTAACGATTGGAAGTTTATATATATGAGAGATGTCCGTCACTTCGGTATTTTTGAGGTGTTCACTTCGTTTTTCGCCCTTCAACCCTCCAACATGGATTTTGGCTCTTCTAAATCGATTATGAGCTTGAGGACAAGGATTTATAGCTTGAGATATGGAGTTATTGTTGATTATTATGGTGTTCGATTGTGTTATTCATCTTCAAGAGGTATGTTGGTTTATCCCTCCCTTTGCCTTTGGATTCTTGATGTCGTTGTTGATGTTTCCTTCGTATGATGATAGATTATGGAAGTATTGTTAATATTATTGGGGTTTCATGGATTTCTTGTTGAGAAAATGATGATATGTTGGACTATGAGTTAAGATGGTGGTTTAGATGCTAAAACACATATTGGATTATGTTGTTTTGATGAATATGAACAAAGTAATATTAATTGAATGTGGTTATGGGATAACTCATGTTCTTGAATAAGTTCTTGGTGTATATGACATGATTAAGATGATTATATGTTGAAGTGTTAGAGGAAATAAGATTTGGACATTTTTTGCAAAGTCTCGTGTATAAGGTTCGATTTTGAAAAATTACCACGGATTCTTGGAAACTTAAAAAATTCTAAAACATAAAAGTATGATAGAGCATCGAGTTAGATTTCTAATGGTTCAAACGGTGAGTTAATCGGAATCCGGATGAGTGAGTTCTGGCCAAAATGGTAAGGACTATACTGCCTGTATTTAGAGCACATGTTACGTACGTTATGATTGGGATTCGTAACATGCCTGGAAGTATAAATATGTTCAAAAAATTGGGAATTTCACTTCCCAACCCTTCCTACCCGACCCCCTTTCACCTCAAGGCACCCAAACTCGATTTTTAACCCCTAAATCTCAGATTTTAAGTTGGTTTATCAAGTGTTTACATCTAAAAAAGTTTGGAACAATGATTCTAACATCATTCTTGATTCTGTTTCCGAATTGAGGTAATTGGTTTGAAATTCTACATTTTTGAATGTTTGAAGATGTCTTGGTATATTGGGGCTGTTTAGTTCATATCGATGGCTAGAATCGTATAACGATGAAGGATATATATGGTTGTGATGGCGTTCTTCGTGTTCTTGATGTAGTTGGTATTTATTAATTGATGATTCGAATATACCTTTGAATTATGCCTTCAATTTGTTTAATTAAAGATTTGAGAGAGATATTGATTGGAATATTTTGGTTAAGTTTGTATATTCGGTTTATTGAATTGATATACGGGTTTTGCGAAATTATGGGAAAATTGTAAAGAAATGTATGTTGAATAAATCGTAGGATTATTCTTGTTAATTGGCCGTAATAATTCGGATGTTGTTGTTTGAATTCGGTATTGATATATTCAAGGACACTAATTTCATGTTTATTGATATTTGGATAGACTGCTTTTGTTTAGGTCGTGATTGAAGAACTACCAAGTTGGAGTACCTGTGTACCCGAAATTGACTTGTTGGCGTATCGGTATTTGAGGCAAGTTATACTTGTTCAGTTCATAATATTTAATGAATAGTTTTGATTTCATTTCATTTATAATTCACATAGCAATGATATTATAAATGTAAATTATTGGGATAATGATTTGTATATTGTGCTTTGGTTTGGATTAAATCATAATGTATATATATGTGTGTTTAGTGAAGACGGAGATGTGAGTTATCTTTGGTCTGTGATATGGAATGTCGGATATCGAGGATAGTTTTTCGTATCGGCATTGATATCGGGATGGTGGTTTATTGATATTAATGGACTGTACCTCATTCGAGATTATTCGAATAACTGTGTATTCATTCAGGGATGTTTGTTCGTGGAAAGGATATTGTCTTCGGCTTTGAGGTAATTTAAGTATTGTTCAGTTATGAGGATAATTATTCTGTTAAGTTGTTGTATATGTTGTATGTTAAGGTTTCTTATAATGACATTCGTATTGACTATTCGTCGAGGGATGTTGATCCTAGGGCCATTGTTTGGTATCGATGGTTGTGTTGATCGATCGTTGAGGGATGATGATTCCAGGACTGTTGTTGTGAGATTGTTGATCGTGTTGATCATTCTTTGGGTATTGTGATCCCAGGATGGTTGTTTTGGATATTGTCAGTCGTGTCGATCTGTCATTATTCATGTGTCATTATTCACTTCGGTGAGTCTTTTGATCCTTATTGGATATGTGATTCTTTGAGTTTTGTTGTCATGTTGCATCGTGACAAATCCGGAGTCATATCTTCGTGCCGATTGTGTAACACCCCGAGATATTCAGAGTATATTACATCGCCGTGGACCCCTACATGGGACCCACCAGGCTACAACAAGAAAAACCCCACTCGACTAACCATCTCGGTTAGCGAGGACACACGTTTTAGTAATATGACATATAAAGATACGCCCGAAGCAACCGGCGATATAAGCATCATCCAACAATGTAACAATTTAAGGTGATACAATACGGAGTTTGAAATGAAAACCTAAGTACTCGCGAGTACAATCTATAAGTTTAAAACTGTGGGAACAACCATATCGAAATGGACAAAAGAAATAAGAAGACCCAAGTGCACATGTCAACGACCCTGGCCAACATCCTCGTACTGTCCCGGTGCTCGCTCGTCCGGATAAGCATAACCTGAAATCCATAACAAGAATTTCCCCAAAACGGGTCCCCCAAAGGGGTTAGCAATTACGCTAGTACAAGTAATCAAGGCAAACCAATCGCTTACACATTTCATAGCACATGCACCAATATCATTTCAAAAACCAAAACCAGACATGTCTTTTCCGGAAACAAACAGTCAAACAATTTGCCTTGGGAACAGAGTAATATCATAGATCCCGCCCGAGGCCTCTAAGGACCCTCCCGAGCTGGCCACATTATAAAAATAAAACACGCACATGCATCGCCTTGGGAAGAGTAATATCATTGATCCCTTGAGGCCTCTAAGGACCCCAGGCGGCTAGCTATACAAACTCATGAATCCAGGACTCAACCCTTTGGATTCCCTCCGTGATCCCGTCGGACCAACCCGAGGTGAGCAATTCACACACAAAATACATTACCATTCCACGTTAAGCATAAAGGTTTCCAAAAATACTTCCCTTGAGTAATTGATGACGCAACGAACGGAAAGGATAATCACCGACGAACGCTAAGAACCAACGAAACCGAACCTAACGATTTGAAGAACATAATCACAACCAACTCTAGACGAATACGGAAATGGAATACCCCCGAGAACCCGCTTACGATTCATGTATATTCGTACAAAAATAACAACGAGGGCGGACCACAACCAAACCCTCTCGATTCCGTAAAAACCACAAAATATACCATGAATCCGTAGGAAAGTTAATGATACTAACAATATTAATCGTATTCATCAAGAATCCACCAACAAAACGGAAAGAATCGGACAAAAAACCCAAAATCCCCAATTATCCAAAAGGTAGGGTTCCAAGAGATATTACCTTGAAGATTCAAGTATTAAGATCCGTAGAACACGCGTTAGATTGATAGCCGGGCTTTACAACCGAAGAAGAATGATGAAAATCAACCCCCAATTGATGAATGATGAGAAGCTCTCCTCCTCCCTCACTCTCTCTCGCGTAAATGGAAGAAGAAGAAGAAAAATGAGCTGTTCTCGCTCAAAACAACACAATTATAGGGTTGACCGCATTGTGTGCCGCGGCTCAGCCGAGGTGTGCCGCGGCACAAGCCCAAAAACTGCTCCCAGGGTTCGGCAGTGTGCCGCGGCTCAGCCGGCGTGTGCCGCGGCACCCGTCTGATCGGGTTTTGGCCGAAAATGCCACACGAGTGTGCGCGGCACAGACGGGTGTGCCGCGGCCTTTGAATCGCATGCCGCTGCACCGACGGGTGTGCGCGGCACTGACTCGGCAGATGTGCGCGGCCCGGACGGGTGCGCCCAGCACATGCGATCGTAATATCCGCAATTTTCGATTTTCGGTAAATTTCTTTTTTCGGCCAAAATCTGTTTTGACGACTCGCTCATGTCCGTTTCGTCATTCCAAGAATGATTAATTCTACACTTTTTGACATCCGAGTTCGTTTCGGTGTCGTTTTGTTGAGTTCCGTGCTTTTTAGCGACTTTTCCGCGCTTGAGTTCGATTCTTGCGAATCTCGTTCGAAACTGCTGTTTCGAGTTTCCTGTAAGTCCGTTTAACTTTGTTAGACGTGTTGTGAACTTCTGTTTGGTTATTCGATCACGTATCGTGATTTCCGGGCGTTTTGGGCCATTTTGTAATTTCTTGAAAGTTACGGGTATCCGTATCTGTAATTGTTGTCTCGACCCGTTTCTTGGTCGCGTATGATTAAATATGGTATTATGTTTTCATTTCGGGTCGTTGATGTCGTCCGCGAACTTTTCGTCGTGTTCGTTAAGCGGTTTCGGAAATCGGTCGCCGAGCCACGGCAGTTCTTGGGGCCCCGGACGGTTGCGGGACTGGCCGGATGATTGCGGGCACCGGCCGGACGGGTGCGGCAGGAACCAGCGTAGCGTACGCTACGTCCGGAAGGCTGCGCGCGCTAACCGGCAGGTGTAGCGCACGCTACCGGATGGCCTAACGCACGCTAGCGGGCACAGGCAGTGGAGTCACAGGGGTTACGGAATCGGTCGAGCTCGGCGGGTAGCGCGCTCTTGTCGGGACCTGCGTACGCTTACGGCCGGCAGTAGCGCACGCCTTCTGGCCGGAAAGGCTGCGCCACGCTACTCGCCGAGCGGCTAGTCCGAAGGCTCTTGGATCGCGGCACAGGCGATAGCGCCGCTAGCTCGGCGGCTTGGCGCGCTAGTCCGCCCGATATAAATGTGGTGGCAGTCACATTTCATTTCGTTTTTCACTTCCTTCCTTCTCCGTCCGCGGGTGGCGATTCATGGGTCACGAAGCCATGTTGTTTAACAACAAATCCATGAAGTTCTTGAGTTCATAACATCAATCAATCGTCCGTTATCATCCTTTGATCCAGCGAATCAAGGTAATCTTCCTTAGAACCCTAATTTCGTGAATTTGGGGATTTTTGCATTTTCATCCGATTCGTTCCGTGTTGTTGATTAATTCATTATGGGTATGATTAATCTTGGTAGTATTCTTGTGTTTAACATCATTTAATCCATTGTTCTTCGTCGAATCGAAGTATATTTCTTGATTTCCTTCGAATTGACTTTTTGGGGGATTTGTCCCCGATCTCGTTTTTCATCCGTTTTCGATGGATCAATTATGGTTAAATGATGTTGTTAAACATATTCTATGGATTGTATATCCATATTTCAACTTGGAATTCCATTTTCGGGTTTTGACGGGACGAATCGTGTTCTTGGCCGTTTTGGGGGAAATCCTTGAACCCTCGCCATTTGTTCTTTGAATTCAGCGGCTTTGGGTCGTACTTTGGAATTCATTTTCGTTGTTATTGTTTTCGTTCGTAGTTCATTGTTGTGGATTGTCGTTTGGTGGAGTCGGCGAGTTCGTAGTCGGTTCGTGCCAACCTACTTCGGCCGATTCTCCGCGTTGTGGTTATTTGAGGCAAGTACCTTGCCCATACTTTTTTTTCGTTTTATGGATATGATGATCGGTGATCGTCTTGATGTGTTTGTTTGGTTATTTGAAATGAAGTTTCAAAAGATTTCGGTTTGGCCTCGTTAAAGGCTCTCTTTCAAAACGCGTGTGTGTTTTGTGAACGTTGTGTTTTGGGAATTGATTATGATTTGATTATTTTGAATGTTGAAGGATTTGATGATGATACTCCTATTGTTTAAAGTTATGGAATCGTGTATTCCGTGTTTAATCTTGTTATTGTATTTTTGGAGAGTTTGGTAATGGTGTCGAGTTAATGGCCATCTCTAGCAAGTATCCTTATGAACTTACAATCTTGACATAGTAGTTTTGTGTGAGAATTGTGTGTGTGTGTGTGTATGCTCACTGAGGGTTAGATCCGACGGGGTCTCGGTAGGGCTCCACGAAGCTGTGGAACCGCGAGCTTGCTTTTAACAACTGTGGGTTAGATCCGACGGGGTCTCGGCAGGGATCCACGAAGCTGTGGGTCCGCGGTTAATTGTGGTGCATTTTGCAAATGTGGTTTGATTATTGGCATTTCCGCAAATGAGTGCTTTTGAACGGTTTTCATGATTGCATGCATTGACTAAGTGTGTAAGAGGTAAGTTGTTCGTTTGGCCTACTTGGCTAGGATGGCACTAGAGTATTTTGTTGTTTGTTTTAAATCCTTTATTTGTGGATTTTGATGTTGGGAGACGAACCGTGTGGTCGTTCTTGTGTACTGTGAGTTGACGGATTTGGGGCTAAAATCCCAACGGTTTGGTAAATGTCATTTTTCGGAAAGTAAACCTTTGGGGCGATGACCCCTTTTGTCTTTTGGATTTTGAAAGGTAGGATTTGATAATCCTAAATTGTTTTCTATTAAAACTCTCGATGGCATTCTAAACCGTTTTATAAATTACTTCCATTGATTTATGATATTTCGATTTTGAAATGTTTTCTCAAACTCTTGCCTCGGGAAGAACTTTTCGTTTCGTTTGGATCTTTGAGGATCCTTGGTTATTGTTATTCGTGGAATGTGAATTGTATGGCTCGTATTTGCACTTTGTTCTTGCACTAGCAAAACAGTGGAGTTTTGCTAACCCCCGAGTATTCGGGGGGTGGATGTCTGTTTTTGCATTCAGGTTTTGGAGCATAACACAGGGTCGGCACAAAGGATGATGAAACATGATCGATACTAATCACATGAGGAACCGTACCTTGTTTATTGGTTCAGTTGTACTCTATTTTTCATTGCTATATTTTCCGTTATGCAGGTGTGGTTGTATTTTGACCCCTGCGTGGGCATGAGTTGTATGTATTTATTGAAAGACCAAATCGGTCTACTGAGTCGTTTTAGCCTTAAAGGCATGGTTGAGTTGTTATATGTCGTTACCAGCCTGGTAGATCCTTGAGGAAAGGTTCTACGGCGTGTAATATCCCTGAGCGGATTGGGGGTGTTACATAAATGGTATCGGAGCTTAGGTTGAGGAAACCTAGGCTGTCGGGTCAAGTCGTGTTGTTTGAGTCTTGTTTCGTCGGATTTTATCTGACTGAGTCGTGTCGCGACGCGTCGTTTGAGTTTGTTGGTCGTGATTAGTATCGTGGGGCGATCATCATCTTCGTGCGACCTGTGGAAGTAAGTCTCCCTTCTTTGTGTTGTGCCTCGTGTGACACGAGCTATTTTTATGATTATTTGTTAAGTGGTGGAATCCTTATGTGGATTTTGATTTCACGATATGTATTTAGTCGACTCTCGTATTTGATTTATACGAGGAGTGTAAATCGCTTGTGATGTCTTTTTATTGTTGTTTTTGTCCGTGGCTGATGATTTTCGAATCGATTTGCACGTTTTACAAGTTCTATTGTGGGAACTTTGTGCTTATACGCGTTCGACTTATTCACTAGCCAGTGCAGGAGGGTCTTTAGAGGCCTCGAATGGGGTCAGTGGTTTTGTCCTGAATCCTAGGCGGTCTCCGACTGTGGTATTTTATCGTTTATTTCCGTTTAAAGACATGTATTGTCTTGATTTTAAATGTTTTGATGCGTATACTAGGAGTTGTTTTAGTGAACGTCGATATGTGTGAGTTTTGGGCATTCTGGCCTATTGGATTTTTTTGAAAACCTTGAGTATCTTAGAAAAATAAATTTCGAGACATACTTTTCAAGTGAGTTATTTTCTTGTGATACATCCAAGGTGCCACAATATATTTCAAAATTTTTCTACCTCGAGGACCAAAATGTTTTGAGATATTTTTAATGTTTTATTTAGACCCGAGGGTCGAATATTCTGAAAGTTTTCACTAAGAGAAAGTGTCTTCATTCTTATCAAATGAGAAATGGTTCTCCAATGTCTCGATAACGATATTTCACGTTTGTACTTTTTGAAAGGTGATACTCAAGATCAACCAGTGTTCTTCTAAATTATTTTCAAAATGAGGTTTTCATTTTTAAAACCTATCCATTCCCGTTTGAGGGCTGGGTATGTATGGGTGATGTTCGCGTTGTCATTTTGATACTTTCTCCCGAGTATGATCGAATTGGCGGTGTGAGCGTTGAGTCGCTTTCCACACATTGGTTGTGCTAGCCCCCTGTGAGAGGCGGAATGTTGGTATTGAATGTTGTCGCCTCGTGGCGATTTCTGCGTTGTCGCGTATGTGCGAGCTGTTAGAGCTTGGTATGGTATGACCGTGTGCATCGGTGATCGTTCCGTTATGTGTCGATGGTTTAATATCTTGTTACCTTGCTCCCGCTTTTGTGAATTTCGTGGACGAGGTCGGAGGTAATGCCCGTACTATTTTGACTTCTGTATTTTCTCTTTCTCCAGTCTATCGATTCGCTCATGTTTGTTGGTACTTTATGAACTTGTTCTGTATTTCGGTTTCATCGTCCGAACGAGCTGTGATCTTGTTGTGGGTCGATCTGGTTATCGATGTGACTTTTTCGGGTTCAGTTCGATTCTTGTGAACCTTGTTCGGGAGTGGCATCATCTGGTTCTATTAGTTCTTTTAATCGAAGTGGATCGGATTTGGAACTCTTATGTTTTCGACTCTGTCGACTCATTTATGTTCGTTGACATTTCTGAGCTTGTCCTGCCCCTTATTTTTGTTTATCGAACGAGTGTGGTACCGTTTCGGAATAACTCGTTTGTCGTTGTGACATTTCAATCGCTATTCCCTTTCCTGTGGATCTTATGGGAATGCATGTCTTGTAGTTCTCACCAGATCATCCTGGGAGTTGTTGTTTGAATTTTATTATCCTTCGTGTTTCGGACATGATTGTTCGATTTTTGTTGTCTCGATCGTTTGTTTGTTCGGTTTTTGTTCTCGTTTCGTGATTGTTGAGCGTTCATGCTCCTTTGTAATTCCCTTAAGCTCGGGAAATTAGTCTCGTTCTCGATCTTCCAACCCTTGGGCGGTGGGATTCCGTATTTGTTCAGCGGTTGGCTCGCGTTTTGATTGATGTACCGTTGGGTTGGTCAATCATATTGATTTTCGTTCGTTGTGTTTTGTGATTGTCGGATAATTGACTTGGCTATATTATCCGTTTGATGACGCTTGTCATTTGTTGGTTTTATTATATCCCTAACGGCGGCGTTGTGTTGGTCGCCGTGGAGCGTGTTTTCACGCCGTATATTCCTTTGCGTTGTTTGTAACATGTCGCCGTTGGGCGTTAGTTACGCGTTTCTTGCGTATCTCGTTGAGTTTTCCTGGCGGGATATTGCTTCTCCCTACTTGTTTTAAGTTTCGGGACGAAACTTCTTTTAAGGAGGGTAGAATGTAATATCCACAATTTTCGATTTTCGGTAAATTTCTTTTTTCGGCCAAAATCCGTTTTGACGACTCGCTCATGTCCGTTTCGTCATTCCGAGAATGATTAATTCTACACTTTTTGACATCCGAGTTCGTTTCGGTGTCGTTTTGTTGAGTTCCGTGCTTTTTAGCGACTTTTCCGCGCTTGAGTTCGATTCTTGCGAATCTCGTTCGAAACTGCTGTTTCGAGTTTCCTGTAAGTCCGTTTAACTTTGTTAGATGTGTTGTGAACTTCTGTTTGGTTATTCGATCACGTATCGTGATTTCCAGGCATTTTGGGCCATTTTGTAATTTCTTGAAAGTTACGGGTATCCGTATCAGTAATTGTTGTCTCGACCCGTTTCTTGGTCGCGTATGATTAAATATGGTATTATGTTTTCATTTCGGGTCGTTGATGTCGTCCGCGAACTTTTAAATCGTGTTCGCCTGCGGTTTTGGAAATCGGGTCGTCGAGCCACAGCGATTCGGGGATCGCCGGACGGCTATGGATCGCCGGATGATTGCGGGCACCGGCCGGACGGGTGCGGCAGGAACCGGCGTAGCGTACGCTACGTCCGGAAGGCTGCGCGCGCTAAACGGCAGGTGTAGCGCACGCTACCGGATGGCCTAACGCACGCTAGCGGGCACAGGCAGTGGAGTCACAGGGGTTCGGAATCGGTCGGAGCTCGGCGGGTAGCGCACGCCATCGCCGACGGCTGCGTCACGGCCGGCGGTGTAGCGACGCTATGGCCGGAAGGGCTGCACGCTTCTGGCCGGCGGCTGAGTCCGAAGGCTCTTGGATCGCGGCACAGGCCGATAGCGCCGCTTAGCTCGGCGACTGCGCGCGCTAGTCCGGCCCATATAAATGTGGTGGCAGTCACATTTCATTTCGTTTTCACTTCCTTCCTTCTCCGTCCGCGGTGGCGATTCATGGGTCACGAAGCCATGTTGTTTAACAACAAATCCATGAAGTTCTTGAGTTCATAACATCAATCAATCGCCCGTTATCATCCTTTGATACAACGAATCAAGGTAATCTTCCTTAGAACCCTAATTTCGTGAATTTGGGGATTTTTGCATTTTCGTCCGATTCGTTCCGTGTTGTTGATTAATTCATGATGGGTATGATTAATCTTGGTAGTATTCTTGTGTTTAACATCATTTAATCCATTGTTCTTCGTCGAATCGAAGTATATTTCTTGATTTCCTTCGAATTGACTTTTTGGGGGATTTGTCCCCGATCTCGTTTTTCATCCGTTTTCGATGGATCAATTATGGTTAAATGATGTTGTTAAACATATTTTATGGATTGTATATCCATATTTCAACTTGGAATTCCATTTTCGGGTTTTGACGGGACGAATCGTGTTCTTGGCCGTTTTGGGGGAAATCCTTGAACCCTCGCCATTTGTTCTTTGAATTCAGCGGCTTTGGGTCATACTTTGGAATTCATTTTCGTTGTTATTGTTTTCGTTCGTAGTTCATTGTTGTGGATTGTCGTTCGGTGGAGTCGGCGAGTTCGTAGTCGGTTCGTGCCAACCTACTTCGGCCGATTCTCCGCGTTGTGGTTATTCGAGGCAAGTACCTTGCCCATACTTTTTTTTCGTTTTATGGATATGATGATCGGTGATCGTCTTGATGTGTTTGTTTGGTTATTTGAAATGAAGTTTCAAAAGATTTCGGTTTGGCCTCGTTAAAGGCTCTCTTTCAAAACGCGTGTGTGTTTTGTGAACGTTGTGTTTTGGGAATTGATTATGATTTGATTATTTTGAACGTTGAAGGATTTGATGATGATACTCCTATTGTTTTTATGGAATCGTGTATTCCGTGTTTAATCTTGTTATTGTATTTTTGGAGAGTTTGGTAATGGTGTCGAGTTAATGGCCATCTCTAGCAAGTATCCTTATGAACTTACAATCTTGACATAGTAGTTTTGTGTGAGAATTGTGTGTGTGTGTGTATGCTCACTGCGGGTTAGATCCGACGGGGTCTCGGTAGGGCTCCACGAAGCTATGGAACCGCGAGCTTGCTTTTAACCACTGTGGGTTAGATCCGACGGGGTCTCGGCAGGGATCCACGAAGCTGTGGGTCCGCGGTTAATTGTGGTGCATTTTGCAAATGTGGTTTGATTATTGGCATTTCCGGAAATGAGTGCTTTTGAACGGTTTTCATGATTGCATGCATTGACTAAGTTTGTAAGAGGTAAGTTGTTCGTTTGGCCTACTTGGCTAGGATGGCACTAGAGTATTTTGTTGTTTGTTTTAAATCCTTTATTTGTGAATTTTGATGTTGGGAGACGAACCGTGTGGTCGTTCTTGTGTACTGTGAGTTGACGGATTTGGGGCTAAAATCCCAACGGTTTGGTAAATGTCATTTTTCGGAAAGTAAACCTTTGGGGCGGTGACCCTTTTTGCCTTTTGGATTTTGAAAGGTAGGATTTGATAATCCTAAATTGTTTTCTATTAAAACTCTCGATGGCATTCTAAACCGTTTTATAAATTACTTCCATTGATTTATGATATTTCGATTTTGAAATGTTTTCTCAAACTCTTGCCTCGGGAAGTACTTTTCGTTTCGTTTGGATCTTTGAGGATCCTTGGTTATTGTTATTCGTGGAATGTGAATTGTATGGCTCGTATTTGCACTTTGTTCTTGCACTAGCAAAACAGTGGAGTTTTGCTAACCCCCGAGTATTCGGGGGGTGGATGTCTGTTTTTGCATTCAGGTTTTGGAGCATAACACAGGGTCGGCACAAAGGATGATGAAACATGATCGATACTAATCACATGAGGAACCGTACCTTGTTTATTGGTTCAGTTGTACTCTATTTTTCCGCTGCTATATTTTCCCGTTGTACGGGTGTGGTTGTATTTTGACCCCTGCGTGGGCATGAGTTGTATGTATTTATTGAAAGACCAAATCGGTCTACTGAGTCGTTTTAGCCTTAAAGGCATGGTTGAGTTGTTATATGTCGTTACCAGCCTGGTAGATCCTTGAGGAAAGGTTCTACGGCGTGTAATATCCCTGAGCGGATTGGGGGTGTTACAAGTACAGTCCGCTCGGCCAACAACTGGAGAAATGTGTGTGCCGCGGCGCACACACCTTGTGCCGCGGCCCACACCCCCTTTGGGTCCTAAATGATGAAAAATGATCCGGGAAGAGAATAAAAGCAATAGGAATCAATATTTGGGAACCAATAACACGAAATGGATCCACGGCAATCCCGAAATGGCGGTTCCGCACAACAATAACGAGAATACAGTTCAACAGATGACAGGAAGGATACACTGAAAGATACACGAGGGTCACTACGATCGAGAAATACACCAAAAATGAAAATACAAGGGAAAGAAAAATGCGGATATTACATTCTACCCCTCTAAAAACAAGTTTCGTCCCGAAACTTAAGAAACAAACAACTCAGGGTACCTAGCACGCATGCTATCCTCGGTTTCCCAAGTTGCCTCCTCGACACCGTGTCTCAACCACTGCACCTTGACTAAGGGAATGGTCTTATGCCTCAGTCGTTTCTCACGATGCTCCAAAATCTTTAAGGGACGTTCCTCGAAGGTAAAATCTTCGGCAATATCGATCTCACCATAATCGATGATATGACTAGGATCCGGGACATATTTCCTCAGTTGAGAAACATGGAAGACGTTATGAACGCGACTCAAGGCCGTAGGTAGCGCCAAACGATATGCCAAATCACCGACTCGCTCAAGAATCTCGAAGGGTCCAATAAATCTCGGACTCAACTTCCCTTTCTTCCCGAAGCGAAAAACTCCTCTCGTCGGTGACACCTTTAGCAAGACGTGGTCTCCCACCTCGAATTCTAAAGGTCGACGACGGACATCGGCATACGACTTCTGTCGACTCTGGGCAGTCAACATCCGTTCCCGAATTAATTCTATCTTCCGCCTCGTCTCTAAAATGACATCCGGTTCGGTCCCGACTAAATTGGATGCCTCATTCCAACAAATCGGTGATCGACATCGCTGCCCATAGAGTGCCTCATACGGCGCCATCCGAATCGACGCGTGCCAACTATTGTTGTACGTGAATTCGATTAATGGCAAATGCTCCTCCCAGTTGCTACTCCAGTCGAGAGCACAAGCACGCAACATATCTTCGAAAGTCTGGATAGTGCGTTCCGACTGTCCATCTGATTGGGGATGAAAAGAGGTACTCAAATGCAAACGGGTACCCAACGCCTTATGCACCGCCTGCCAAAAGTGCGATACGAAACGGCCATCACGATCCGAAACAATAGACTTCGAAGTACCGTGAAGCTTCACAATCTGCGCAATGAACACACGAGCCAACTTTTCTGGACCCCAAGTGTCCTTTATGCCCAGAAAATGTGCCGACTTGGTCAGACGATCAACAATCACCCATACCATATTCATGCCTGACCTCGATTTCGGCAAACTCGTAACAAAATCCATCGATATATCTTCCCATTTCCATTCTGGAACGGGAAGTGATCAGAATAACCCGGTCGGCCGATGCTCGATTTTGACTCACGACAAGTCAAGCATCTCGCTACAAACTGTGCGACCTCCTCCTTCATATCATTCCACCAGAAATTCCTCCTCAGGTCCTTGTACATCTTACTCGAACCAGGATGAACGGAATAAGGTGTAGCATGGGCTTCACGCAAAATACTCTGTCTCAACTCTGAGTCGTTCGGCACACAAAGCCGACTCTGAAATCTCAAAACACCGTCCTCGTGAATCACAAACCCAGGAGACTTTCCCTTAAGAAAGTTCTCTCGGATTTGAGTAATCATCGGATCCTCTAATTGCTTCAGCTTAATTTCATCGATCAAAGATGACGAAATCTCTAAAGCACAAAGTTGCCCGACAGCTCCAGGCAACAAAACCTCAACATCTAATTCGATCAAAGCCCGCCGAAGCTCGGACTGAGATGTAAGGACCTCAAGCGTTCGCAACGCAATCGGTTTCCGACTCAAGGTGTCGGCCATGACGTTCGCCTTGCCCGGATGATAAAGGATTTCGAGGTTATAATCCTTAATCAGCTCTAACCACCTCCTCTGTCTCATATTCAACTCCCGCTGAGTAAATATGTATTTCAGACTTTTATGATTGGTAAAAATCTGACATGTAGAGCCGAAAACATAGTGACGCCAAATCTTGAGCGCGAAAACAACTGCCGCTAACTCCAAATCATGAGTAGGGTAGTTCAGTTCATACGGCCTCAACTGTCTCGAAGCATAAGTGATGGTCTTGCCGTGCTGCATCAATACGCACCCAAGACCCTGACCCGAAGCATCGCTATAAACGGCAAAACCCTCGTTGCCACATGGCAACGCTAAAACCGGGGCTGAGGTCAAACGCTTCTTGACTCCTCAAAATCGCGCCTCTCGTCATTCCGCATTTAATTTCTCAGTTTGAGCAATCGTGTAAGTGGCCGAGCTAGTTTCGAGAAACCCTCGACGAATCTACGGTAGTAGCCAGCCAATCCCAAGAAACTACGGACCTCCTTCACACTAGTGGGCGGTGCCCAATCCAACACTGCCTCAATTTTCTGCGGATCTACACGAACTCCCTCGGCTGAAATCACGTGGCCCAAAAACATCACTTCCTTCAGCCAGAACTCACATTTCGAAACTTCGCATAGAGTTGCTCGGTCCTCAAAATGTCTAACACTATCCGCAAATGATGGGCATGCTCTTCCTCATTCCTCGAATAGATAAGAATATCGTCAATGAAGACGACGACACACTTATCCAAATACTCGATAAAAACTTTGTTCATCAATTGCATGAATACCGCCGGTGCATTAGTTAACCCTAAAGGCATAACTACAAACTCATAATGTCCGTATCTCGTCCGAAAAGCTATTTTCGGCACATCGGACTCCCTCACCCGGAGCTGATAGTACCCCGATCTCAGATCAATCTTCGAGAATACCGCAGCTCCCTGCAACTAATCGAACAAGTCATCAATTCTCGGCAAAGGATACTTGTTCTTGATGGTCACCTTGTTTAGTTCGCGATAGTGATACACAAACGCAGTGAACCATCCTTCTTCCGCACAAACAGGACCGGTGCGCCCCAAGGTGAGGCGCTCGGTCGAACATATCCCGACTCAAGAAGCTCACTCAACTGCTTCTTCAACTCTGACATCTCTGAAGGTTCCATGCGATACGGCGCCTTAGAAATAGGAGCCGCGCCCGGCTCTAACTCTATAGCAAACTCGACCTCACGATCCGATGGCAATCCTGGTAACTCGTCAGGAAATACATCAGGAAACTCACTAACGACTGGAATCGATGAAAGCTCGACTCCACCATCCTCCGCCTTCAGGGCGTAACACCAATAACCAGTACACCCCTTTCGCAGGAGACTCATCGCCTTCAAGGCATTAATAACGAACTTCTGGTTTCCCCTCTTTCGCCCTGCGAAAGAGTGCTCGGTGCCGTCCTCGGCTAACATAGTAATGATTCTCGTGCGGTAGTTCATGATTGTGCCATGCCGCTCGAGCCAATCATTCCCGAGAATCAAATCCTCACCCTCAATATTAACGACAATAAGATTAGAGAGCCAAGCTCTCTCACAAATAAACACAAAGCAGTCTCGGAACTCTCGATCACCGACAATTTTATCACCGCTAGGAAGTTTAACGATGAAAGGCTCGCAAGGTGATAAGCAGTCGAGACTCAAACGGCGTACACACTCTAGAGAAATGAATGAATGCGTAGCACCTGAATCAAAAAGCACACGGACAGGATGAGAATGGATATAAACGGTACCTGTCGCCAAAATAGCTGCTGGGTCATCGGCCCTCCTCATCTCGTATATACGCGGCTGGGCAGAGACGACACTGGAAGCTCCTCCTCTAGTGGGTTGAACCCGACCTCTACCACGGCCGACACTCGGTGGAGGCGGCGGAGCAAATGAGCCCTGGTTCACACTCGGTTCCATAGGTGCTGGGTGAGAAGAACGGGCGCCGCGAAGCTGTTTGATCTGTTCACAAAAGAGGGCCTTGTGGCCCAACTGTCCACAAGTATGACAAGTAAACTTCGGAAGAGAGCACTGTCGGCTCCTATGGCCCTACACACCACAGTTAAAGCATGTGGGTTCACGAGCAGAGGTTCCGGCGGCACCCCGAAAGCTCCCAGAGAAACGATCCGAACCGCCCGTAGAAATATTTGCAGCTTGAGATTTCTGCTGGCCTCCACTCTCAAGCGTCGTGCGGCCTAGCAACCCTCTTGCTAGTCAGCCTTAAACTCCCCGAATTTGGCTAAGTATGAAAGTTGGCACAACGAAAGAGAGGCAATGGGTTGAGGGAAATTTTTCTTCCACTAAGTTGCAAAGAGTTTACAAAGTCTCTTACAAATGAATTCCCAAGGATGGCTGCAAATGAGCCCCAAGTTCCCTATTTATACTACTCCTTATCTCTAGAAACTTCCTTCACCTCCTCATTTGGAGGCTTCTAGATCCTCCTATACTTTACATGCTCTAGAGAATTCTAAGTACAAAAGCCTTTACAAATGTCTAGAAACATCTACTAGATTACAAGTCTTGACTCATCCAAGAGTCTCTAGCACCTTCCACATGTTTCTGGATCTTCCTGGCTCGTTCGGCCCGACCCGGCCCGCTCGGCCCGACTCGGCCCGACTCCATGTAACCCGACCCGATCCGGCCCGGCCTTCCACACATGCCTCCGGATTAATCTTTGATGTTCTGGACCATCCCGGTCCGTTTCTGGAATGTTCCGAGTACAACTTCCGTACAGTGGACTCCTCAGCTTTCCAATATCCACTGCTCTCACAAGGCTTTATCCCGCTAAGCCTATTATAGGGGGAGGGTGCTCCGTGCATCCCTCGCGCGCCGCCCGCGCGCGTGCCCGGCGCCTCGCGCGCACCCCTCGCGGGTGTCCGTCGCTCGTGTCCGAGTCTCGGCCCTCGGATGTGCCTCGTCTCGTCATCTTGTCCCGCATTGTCCCGAAGCGGTGTGCCTGTCCGCTGCACTCGTCCGTTCGGTTCCCGGCGTGCCTTGTCTCGCCGCCCAGGTAGTCCCGCATCAGGCCTAATGGTCTTGTCCCTCGGTCGGGCACTCTGTTGCCCGGTTGGCCTGCTTGCTCAGCCATACATCCACGCATGCCGCGCCATACGGATAAGTCCCTCAGTCAGTTGTGCCGCTCCACACGGCCTAGCTGTCCCGAACGTGCCCCGTGCACGTTGATCCATTGAACCTCGCACCCCTCTGTGCGGGTCTGTCCGAGCACTCTGTCGGTCATTTCTCTCGGGGCGTGACACTCTCCCCCGCCTGTTCCGTCGACGTCCCCGTCGACGCGTGCTGCCACTCGGTGCCTCGATGTACCGCATTGATCCTAGACAGTACATCGGCATTTCCTCTTCAGTCAACTTTTTCTGAAATCGAAGTGTCGTCATCGCTGCGTAGGGAAGTTGCTCCACCGTCAAGGGGATAGTGATGGGTTTGTTCGGACCCTTCACCCATAGTACCTTTGCTTGTGGGAAAAAGGCAAAATCATTTTTCTCCAGGAAGTCCATTCCCAAAATGAGGTCCCGATCGTCCATCGTGGTGACCTTGAAGTGCACTCGGCCTTCCCAGTTTCCGAGCACGATTCGCACTCCGTTTGCTGCCCCTGTGACCGGTACTGCTGGTCCGTTGTTGGACTTCATCCAGCCCTTGCATGGCTGCACAAGTAGTCCCAGTCTTCTGGCTTCGGCCTCAGTGATATAGTTGTAGTCGGCTCCCGTGTCGACCAAGGCCTTGATGGGTTGGTGGTTGATGGTTCCTTCCACGAACATCAACTTGCTTCCCCGCGGTCCCTCGCTGCCTGCACTAACGACAGAATTAAGTTGTGGGATCGTGCTTACCTGCTGCACGTCCGTGTGATCAATGGTTGGCCCCTCACATTCGGCCATGGCGTTGAGCTTCCCCATTTTCGGACAGTCCTTCATCCGATGAGCCCCGCCGCACATAAAGCATCCTCGTTGGTCGGGAGCGCCCCTGCATTCACCCGAGTTGTATGGTTTGTCCGCGTCGTGTTGCGGTCTCGTCCCGAATCTTCCACGTGATGGTTGGGCTGGTTCTTTGTCTTCGACTGCGGGTGTCTCCCCCGCCTTTGGCTTGTCCCTCAGCTCGCGGCTCTTTCCTCTTCTCGAATTCGGCTAGGGACTCGGCCACTTTGATTGCCTCATTGACAGATTTCACCTCGCAGCCTTGTACTCTGTCCCTGACCCAACTCGGTAGTCCATCCAGGAAGAAAAATAGTCGATCATCTGTTGTGTCAAGAATTAACACCTTCCGACCAGCGATCGCCTAGGAGGACGAGCGACCGACTTACCGCCGAGGAGGCAAGGCAGATCTGCCGACCAACGACCAGGCGACCTAGCCTTAGCCCGGAAGACAAGCATGAATCGCCCAGCCGAAGGTCCCAGAACAAATCCCGGTGTCGAGCGATCGGCATCCAATACGATCATCGCTCGGCGCCTGGCGACCGACTTCTGGCGACCGACTTATGGACGATCATCTCTCAGCGCTTTGCCGACCGACCCTTGGCGACCGACCAATGCCGACCTTCATTGACTGGCCGAGAACGCCCAGCTAGAGGCGACCGCATCATGACGATCTGGGCCGATGGCTATCCAGTCGGCCAAGGCCGAGCAACAGGACAGCACCCACGTGCAGATCCACAAAAGGCGCTGACGAACCTGTCACCTACCTCACCTACCAACAGGGCCCAGGCCTGCGAAAGGAGCTGACGGACAAGACTGGTGACCACAGCCTATCACCTACCCTGACAAAGTCCGCCGTCCAGTAACAAAGTGGGTCCTCCTGTGACAGTACTTCCGGACGCGTGCTGGATCCTCATTGGACCGCACAGCTGGCCACCAGCTGGAGCTTTAGACTTTTGGCAGGCAGCCCATGTGACCTTTAGGACGATCGCCCCATTACATTAAATGCCGAAAGGCGATCGCCCACTAGGAAACAGGGCCCCTCAGCCTCTATATATACAAGGCAGCAGGCACTAGTAAAAGGGACCGAGATTCTGACTCTCTAAACACTCGGACATTCTTGCAATACATACGCAACACAGAAGCAAATACTTACACTTGGCAAATCTCCAACTCTTGGCAACAGCTTTCTTTCGGTCTTACTTCTCCCGGCCTTTTCTCCTCGAGCAGATTATCGGCGGGACGAAGAACACCGAGCTTCGCTCAAGAGCCGGATTAACAGAGTCTTTTTACACTCATTGTATTTAGATTTCTCTCATTAATACCTGTATCCACGAATATTCGTATTAATAACATCTCGCGAGAGCATTCAAGCCCGGGCCTAACAAACCCGGCAAATCTTGTATTATTTATCTACTCTCGGAAGTGCTCCCGCAATTGTTGTTTGTTGTCCGTCTTCCAGCAGTATTAATCTTCGGATAAATATTTTGGGCAACAACAATTGGCGCTAGAAGGAGGGGGAATCCAACCCTCGAATTTTTACACCTACCGTCCCGAAGAACACTCACTGTTCTCGGGGCAGACACTTGAAGTGACACTCACTGCACTTCAAAGAAATCCTTCAGAAATCATGTCTTCCGCCTCCGCGTCGAAGAAAGCCGCTGACCAGCCGGCTAAACCCCCTGTTCCGTCCCAGTCCGAGCCACAGCCGATGGTGGAAGGAAGCCGCCGCGGTCAGAGACGCTCGATCACGTCCCTGGACGGCGGCCCAAGCCTCTCGCTCGATCGTTTCCGAACCAAGGAACAGATCGAAGGGGCCCTGGCCGTCCTACAGGAGCGACGGAGTCCTCTCAACGCGCCTCCTGCTACCGCCCCCTCGGCCGTCCGCCGGAAGTCCAAGCGGAAGCTCAAGGCGTCGCTGGCCGAGCGATCGCCAGGAGGCTCCCGTCCGCAGGAAGAGGCGCTCGCCAGCCGGGGCACCTCTGTCTTCGATCGCACAGGCGGTGACTCCGACACAGCTCGGGCGGTCCGGCCCGGCTACGAGGCAGCGGAGTTTGAGTCCGTCACCGGGAGCTCGGCCTACCCGACTCCCGAAGGCGGCTGGCCGTCGGCTCCCTCGCCGAATTGCCGAGGTCGGCGGCGGCTGAGCCGGAGATCGGTACACGATCGCCTCGGCTCCTGCTCCCAAAGCCGATCGGCAAGCGACCAAGCCACGGCGATGGGCTGCGATGCAACGTCAACTCGACGGCATGAAGGCGCTCTCGAATCCGTGGCAGCGCCAAGAAGACGATCGCCGGGCCAAGCGAGCCGCTCACGATCGACATCGAGCTCGCCCCGTGCGGCAAGATAAGATCGCTCCCCCGCAAACGCCCGTGTACGAAGGGCGATCGGACCCCAAGTGCACCCGAGGAAGTTCAACATCTATATGATCAGTGTGGGGCATCCGACGCGACCAGATGCCGAATGTTCCTCCGACGCCGGACGACCTCGCCACCAAGGGTACACTTCATTGCCACCTCGGTCCATTGGCTCCTTTAACGAGCTGGCGCACGGGTTCACCGAGTACTTCGCCACAAGTGTCGTCCTCCCCGAAGGTCCCCTTCGCATGATGCAAATCAAGCTGGGAGAAGAAGAGTCCGACTCGGACTACATCGACCGGGTAGACGTAATCATCCTCAATGGCGAGCCCATAAGCGATGAGACCGCCCTCTACGCGGTCCTAGGAGGATTTCAGGGTTTTTCGCCTATGTTCAGGCATCTCGCGAAGACCCAACCTACGACCTACGCAGCCTTCCGGGCTAGAGCCGCAGATTTTCTGGCCAGGCAAAGGTTTCTTCTTAGCCTGTGAGCACCGCGATCGGCACCCGGACGACGATCTCCCGCCCGATCGCCAATATCAACCTACGAATAAGCGATCGGCAGCCGAGCGACGATCGCCAGTCTTCCGGCCCGATCGCCGATCATCACGCTACATCATCCGCAGTCCGGAGGACACGATCGCCATCTACACCAAAGATATAACATGACGGACTATGGCATAAGATCGCTCCACCGCACATCATAAAGCCATGGTCCCGGGCAATGATGGAACTGGCCGCTGCCATGCAAGGTCCCTTTCGCCAAGATCGCCCGCCTTCGTTTAAATACGAGGCCGGGCGTAGTCGAGGGCTCTCCAACATTAATCGGTGGACACATGCCACAATCCCCGCCTCAACGCACACCGCCGAGGTCGGCCATCTCCATGGCCGGCCGAGGTGGAAGCAGAGCTAACAAGCCGCGGCGTGGAGTTGATTCATCCGACGCCGCCTCGCGCAAGGACTCCTCTAGACCGAGACCGCACGCCCTTCGTTTAGATACGAGGCGAGGCGCAGCCTAACAGAGGACCCTCATAATAAAGTGAGTCACGAGACACTCAATGTCTTCGCGCACCAAGACACGGTCATGGGGTCGGTCCATCGATCTCCGCGACTGTGCACGATTCCTCAAACAAAGATAAACCACCAAGTTTCCATGGGGATCGCCAATGTTGTTTTTGCAGTACAAGACCGAAAGATAGCTAAGCCAATCGACCATGATAGCCCAAGTCCGAAAGTCATAAGTCACCGGCCAAGATCGCCCGTCCTCATCCTTACACGATCGCAAGAAGAACCACCTCGCCCCATGTCTTCAAAGATAGGAGCAAGTTGGGGGCAATTGTTGTGTCAAGAATTAACACCTTCCGACTCCGATCGCCTAGAGGACGAGCGACCGACTTACCGCCGAGGAGGCAAGGCGGATTCGCACCAACGACTGTGCGACCTAGCCTTAGCCCTAAGACAAGCATGAATCGCCCACCAAGGTCCCGAACAAATCCCGGTGTCGAGCGATCGGCATCCAATACGATCATCGCTCGGCGCTGGCGACCGACTTGGCGACCGACTTATGGACGATCATCTCTCGCCGCTTTGCCGACGACTTGGCGACCACCAATGCCGACCTTCATTGATCGCCGAGAACGCCAAACTAGAGGCGACCGCATCATGACGATCCGGCCGATGGCCATCCAGCGGCCAAGGCCGAGCAACAGACAGACCCACGTGCAGATCCACAAAAGGCGCCGACGAACTCGTCACCTACCTCACCTACCAACAGACCCCAGCTGCGAAAGGAGCCGACGGACAAGATCGGTGACCACACTTATCACCTACTCCCGACAAAGTCCGCCGTCCAAGAATAAAGTGGGTCCTCCCGTGATAAGATTTCCGACGCTGGCCGGATCCTCATTGACCGCACACCGCCACCACCGAGCTTTAGACTTTGGCAGCAGCCCATGTGACCTTTAGGACGATCGCCCCATTACATTAAATGCCGAAAGGCGATCGCCCACTAGGAAACAGGGCCCCTCAGCCTCTATATATACAAGGCAGCAGGCACTAGTAAAAGGAACCGAGATTCTGACTCTCTAAACACTCGGACATTCTTGCAATACATACGCAACACAGAAGCAAATACTTACACTTGGCAAATCTCCAACTCTTGGCAACAGCTTTCTTTCGGTCTTACTTCTCCTACTTTTCTCCTCGAGCATTATCTACGGGACGAAGAACACCGAGCTTCGCTCAAGAGCCGGATTAACAGAGTCTTTTTACACTCATTGTATTTAGATTTCTCTCATTAATACCTGTATCCACGAATATTCGTATTAATAACATCTCGCGAGAGCATTCAAGCCCGGGCCTAACAAACCCGGCAAATCTTGTATTATTAATCTACTCTCGGAAGTGCTCCCGCAATTGTTGTTTGTTGTCCGTCTTCCAGCAGTATTAATCTTCGGATAAATATTTTGGGCAACAACATCATCCTCGGTCATGTCCGGAATCTGGAGCATGATTGATGTAAAGTCCTGCACATAGTCCCGAATGGTAGTCTTGTGCTTGAGCTCGCGGAGTTTCTTCCTTGCCTCATAGCATGTGTTCTCGGGATAGAATTGTGCCTTGAGTTCCGACACGAACTCGTCCCAAGTCCCGATCGTTTGGCAAGTTCCTTTCGTAACACCGGCCTGTCGATGATGCCACCACAGCGCTGCATCGTCGGCAAGATATAGTGCAGCCTGCCGTACTTTGGCCTTCTCGTCCGTCAGTCCCAGACCATCAAAGTAAAGTTCCATTCGCCACAGGAACTCCTCGATTGACTTGGCATCTCTCTTGCCAATGAATTCCTTGGGTTTGGGGACCTCAACCCTTGGTCCCTCGAACCTCGCCACGCCAAATGTGCTGTTCCAGCTCGGCCCACCATTCGAGTTGGTGCCCGAGTTGCTTGCCCGACAGATTTTATCACAAAAATCTTCAAAACGTTTGGCACTTACCTCACAAAACTCGGCATACTGCTTGCACATCTCCGTTATGCTTGCTGCCACATGATCCTCGATCATTGCTAACTCCTTGCGCAACTAGAGTTGTTCCCTCTTGAAGGTCTCGAGCTGGCCCAACGTGTGCCCTTCCAGTTGGCCTACAACTTTCTCGAGAGTTCCCACGCGTTCCTCCGTGCTCAATTGGGTGTTAGTGATGCGCTGCCCAAGAGCTTCGATGTCGTCCTCGATGTCGGGTAGGCGGTGTGCTAAGGTGAGTATGATCTTTCGGATGTCTTCGTCCTCAAGAAGTCGGCTTCATTCCGGGTTCTCCTCGTGTTGCGGCGGCACCACACCGCGCGCCTTGCTCTTGCCACGCTTGGCTTTCCCTTCAGCTGGGACTTCTCCACGTCCCCGGACCTTGTCAGCCTCTGTGACTCGTCCGTCCTCCACATTGATGCCTGCCTCGATCTGTCCGTCGGCCATGATGCCTGCTGATCGTTAGCGTCGACTCCCGCAGTCTTGCACACCTCCTTGTGTGGCTAACGATGGGAAATCGGCAGTGCAGACGAGTGGGTGTCAGCGAGCTGGCTACGATATTTTGCCCCAACAAGCTGAGATGTTTTGCGTGGGATGTCAGCGACCGCCTCAATGTGGAGGACGGACGAGTCACAGAGGGTGTGTGAGAGGGTGTCAGCGAGCTGGCTACTCGCGAGGCAAAACATCGCAGTGTGAGAGGGTGTCAGCGAGCTGGCTACTTACTTGCGAGTAACTTCCAAGGGCCGAGTGCAGTAGTCGCCCTCTAAAGAAACACACAAGAAAGTTTTCCGGCAGTGTCGAGAACAAGATTCCGGCGACTTGCTCCGGTGGGTAGTGTGGGCAAGCGGCATTCTCTAACGTGGGCGTTCGATAACCAACCTGGTAGTCGGGCGATCATGGTGCGGGTGTTGCTTGCTTGTGCAAACATCGCAGTAGAGAAGCTAGATTTTGTATTTGAGATGATGTCCGTGAGTTGGTTGGTTCGGTCGAGCGGTAACCTCCGCCGCTCGTGGGCTTTTTCTGGCATTATCTCGAACGGGAGTTTGGTAAGCTGCTTGGGTGGGCAGTCTCAGTGAGCTATATTCTTGCCCTACTCTGATAATCCTTCAAGGTAGTGCAGACGAGTCCAGACATATAGTCCCGAATGGACAGTTTCATCCTCCTGGAAAAATGGAAAATTTTGTCGCTCTCTTCGACAACTTGGGTTTTCACATAACCCAACTCCTTGTTAAAATCGGCAATAGCTTGGGATACGGGAATATCCCGTGGTTGAGCATCATAGAAAGCATGCACTCGAGCCTGTCTAACCGGCCACGGACAATATTCGGTCTCCATCAATTCTTGGAATTCGGCCCACGAAGCAACATGGTCTTTGGGCCCAACGGCCTCCCACCAATCCGTAGCATCCCCAGTGAGAAAGTACTGGGCAATAGGGACCTTACGATCCTCGGGATAGTTGGTGGCAACGAAGACTTTAGATATCTCCTTGATCCATCCCTCCCAGCCGATCGGGTCCGAAGCTCCCGAGAACTGAGGAGGATGCATCTTGATGACATCCTGAAGCCAGCGATCCGCCCCGCCCCGATTAGCATGGGTCGGATCCGGATTCTGAACCGCCTGAGCTATTGCCGCCATCTGGTTAACCATTTGCTGCATAACAGCCGCAATACCAAGATCGGCGCGCTCCTGAGAAGAAGCATGACTGTGACGGTCGCCGGTACTGCCGGCTCCTGAAAAATGCGATGTGGCCGCCCCACCGGCTGCCGCACATCCTCGGCCGCGTCCACGACCACGACCACGACCACGGTTTCCTCCGGCATCCATACTAGTGTTAAGAGATAACAGAAGTATATCGAGGATGAGTAAGGAAGGAAAAAAAAAAGCAACTACGATGATAAGCAAAGGAGGGAGAATAACCACAGTTCAAGAAACTAATACAAGATGAGAAAGTAAAGAATCGAGTAAGGAAACTTACGAACACTGGAAGTACTGAGATGCCGGCAGCGGTGTGACAATGTGCAAAACAAAACACGACTAGACCCAAATAACCGACAAGCCTAGGTATCCATAAACCTAGAGCTCCGATACCATTTTCTGTAACACCCCGAGATATTCAGAGTATATTACAGCGTCGTGGACCCCTACATGGGACCCACCAGGCTACAACAAGAAAAACCCCACTCGACTAACCATCTCGGTTAGCGAGGACACACGTTTTAATAATATGACATATAAAGATACGCCCAGAGCAACCGGCGATATAAGCATCATCTAACAATGTAACAATTTAAGGTGATACAATACGGAGTTTGAAATGAAAACCTAAGTACTCGCGAGTACAATCTATAAGTTTAAAACTGTGGGAACAACCATATAGCAATGGACAAAAGAAATAAAAAGACCCAAGTGCACATGTCAACGACCCTGGCTAACATCCTCGTACTGTCCCGGTGCTCGCTCCTTCGGATAAGCATAACCTGAAATCCATAACAAGAATTTCCCCAAAACGGGTCCCCCAAAGGGGTTAGCAATTACGCTAGTACAAGTAATCAAGGCAAACCAATCGCTTACACATTTCATAGCACATGCACCAATATCATTTCAAAAACCAAAACCAGACATGTCTTTTCCGGAAACAAACAGTCAAACAATTTGCCTTGGGAACAGAGTAATATCATAGATCCCGCCCGAGGCCTCTAAGGACCCTCCCGAGCTGGCCACATTATAAAAATAAAACGCGCACATGCATCGCCTTGGGAACAGAGTAATATCATTGATCCCGCCCGAGGCCTCTAAGGACCCCCGAATCGGCTAGCTATACAAACTCATGAATCCGTGACTCAACCTTCGATTCCTCCGTGATCCCGTCGGACCAACCCGAGGTGAGCAATTCACACACAAAATACATTACCATTCCACGTTAAGCATAAAGGTTTCCAAAAATACTTGCCTTGAGTAATTGATGACGCAACGAACGGAAAGGTTAATCACCGACGAACGCTAAGAACCAACGAAACCGAACCTAACGATTTGAAGAACATAATCACAACCAACTCTAGATGAATACGGAAATGGAATACCCCCGAGAACCCGCCTACGATTCATGTATATTCGTACAAAAATAACAACGAGGGCGGACCACAACCAAACCCTCTCGATTCCGTAAAAACCACAAAATATACCATGAATCCGTAGGAAAGTTAATGATACTAACAATATTAATCGTATTCATCAAGAATCCACCAACAGAACGGAAAGAATCGGACAAAAACCCCAAAATCCCCAATTATCCAAAAGGTAGGGTTCCAAGAGATATTACCTTGAAGATTCAAGTATTAAGATCCGTAGAACACGCGTTAGATTGATTATCCGGGCTTCACAACTGAAGAAGAATGATGAAAATCAACCCCCAATTGATGAATGATGAGAAGCTCTCCTCCCCTCTCACTCTCTCTCGCGTAAATGGAAGAAGAAGAAGGAAAATGAGCTGCTCTCGCTCAAAACAACACAATTATAGGGTTGACCGCATTGTGTGCCGCGGCTCTGCCGAGGTGTGCCACGGCACAAGCCCAAAATCGCCTCCTGTGGTTCGGCGGTGTGCCGCGGCCACCAAGGTAGCCGCGGACCTGATCGGGTTTTGGCCAAAAATGCTACACGAGTGTGCCGCGGCCCGGACGGGTGTGCCGCGGCACTGACTTGGCACTGTGCCGCTGCACCGGATGGGTGTGCCGCGGCACTGACTGGCAGCAGCCGCGCCCCGACGGGTGCGCGCGGCACACAAGATGCTTTGCTCGGCCAACAATCGGAGAAATGTGTGTGCCGGCGCACACACCTTGCCGCGCCCGCACTTTTGGGTCCTAAATGATGAAAAATGATCCGGGAAGAGAATAAAAGAAATAGGAATCAATATTTGGGAACCAATAACACGAAATGGATCCACGGCAACCCCGAAATGGCGGTTCCGCACAACAATAACGAGAATACAGTTCAACAGATGACAGGAAGGATACACTGAAAGATACACGAGGGTCACTACGATCGAGAAATACACCAAAAATGAAAATACAAGGGAAAGAAAAATGCGGATATTACAGATTGGTTATGTGTAGGATTTGCAGCGCGGGCACGTATAGCCATGTGATGGATTCATGACCTCATATTGAGCTATGCACACGAGACGTACTTCGTGAGACTGATTAGGTACAAGACCACACGTGTATTTGATCGATGTCCGGGGTGGCTTGTGCATGGAAACATTTTCGGATCGGGCGTACTGTAACGTCCATCTTGAGCCATATTGTTTGCTCGTTCATACTCCATGTATGATTGGATATGTTCGACAGTTTGCGACTGGTTGTTCATATGTCCGAGGGGTATGTTCGACAGTCGGGGTTATTTCTTTGAGATCCATTATATTTGATCTTGTTTGGCATTTACCTTGTTGATGGTATTCTCGGTCGTTGTTGATCCTTTGTTGATCGTGTTGGAGTTTATCATGTTGATGGTATTCTCGATCGTTGTTGATCCTTGGTTGGTAGTGATTGGAGTTTATCATGTTGATGATATTCTCGGTTATTGTTGATCCTTGTTTATTGTATTGGAGTTATCATGTTGATGATATTCTCGGTTGTGTTTTGACCTTTGGTTGGTCGTATTGGAGTTATCATGTTGATGATATTCTCGGTTGTGTTTGACCTTTGGTTGGTCGTATTGAAGTTTATCATATCAATGATATTCTCGGTTGGTGTATTGTTTGATCTGGTTATTGATCGTGTGAGCGTTCGGACTTTGTGTCAATGTTTCGGGATTTTGCTGTTATTGGTCTACAGATGTATTGTGTATATGTGGTTCTTATCAGAATTGGTCTCTGATTGTGCGATCCGACAGACAGGATTTGGCACTGATGGATTATTCCATACTTATGAGTTATGATGATGTTTTGAGAATTCTTAATATTGATTGAATACAATACAGATGGTTGTAGTTGAGTTCATTTCGTCATTTGAGAATGCGAAATATGGATTATGGTAAGGATTGATTTGATATGGATTGCTATGGGTTGGTGAGGTTATGACGGTAAGAATACGTTGGTAGTATTCTTACTATGTTATTACATTGGTATGTAATTATTTATGATGATGTGATCGATATCATTGTTGAGTATTGTGGCTGACCCTATCGTGGGCTTTATTTTTAGGTACTCGGAGATCGAGCTAGTAGCGGTCGTGAAGAGATGATCTTCTCGGGTGATACTGGCTATGGCATTATTTTGGGAACCGAGTATTTGACTGGTTGTTTTGTTTCGCTGCAAATGTATGTTTTGAACTGTGTTTATATCCGCTGCGTGTGTATTTTAAAACGGCTTTCCGGTATTTTTATCAACTCGTGTATAACTTTAAAATGGCCTTTTGGGTACTTCGTAAATTTGGGTTTATCTCGAAAACCTTTTCCATAAACTATTCTTCGTCGGTACGTGCAAGTGGTGCCTTACGTACATTTTGAAACTGTTGAATTTTGGCATTTTTGGCCTTTTACTTTCAAATGGTATTTTATGACGGTATCTGGAAAACAGATTTTTGGAGACTACTTGAGTATTTGAAATATATTAACGTCTTTGGCCTCTTGGCGTGTTTGGTAACGATGGTGAAAATGATTTTTAGCCTTGTGGGTTCCGGCACGGGGTCCACGGCACTGTAATATCCCCGGATGGTTTTGGGGTTGTCACACTACAAGCCGACATCATTTGCACAGTTTGATTTTTACAAATTGTCAGTTAAGTCCTCATTCAAGAGAACATAAAATCAGTATCTTCTTTCAAGAGCCAGTGTCCAAAATGGCTTGCCATATATGTACTAACAAACAAGTTATTTGGCTCATTGGTTTTTGTTCAATGTGTTTGGAGCCCATCTCGAAAGTATTTTAAGGACACTAGAATGGTGTTCTTTCATGTCGAGTGAATCAAGCAGCAAGGCCAAGGTAGATAAATTTGTGGAGAATTCTTTTTATCCATTTCCTCAAGAAACTTTGAGGCAGATTCAACTTTGTGCTTCCTCAGATTTCCTCGAACAATTACATTATAGGTGATTTCATCCGGCAACAAACTTGACTCATCCATCCTTAATAAAAGATTTTGAGCTTCCTCCAGTAGCCCATTTCTCCAGGTCTACAGTTTTTCCCAAAGTGCCTTAGCAGTATCATCTTTACCAATTTTCCGAATCACAGAATCAGACAAGTTTAATATGATAGATATATTGGCAGCAAAAGATTGATCACTTGCTTTAAAAACTTTTTGATGAATAAAAATTCCTTTCATTTTCTGTTGCCAGATTTGAAAATCGCCTTTACCGTCAAAAGGAGCAATGTTGAAAGCCAAGATAGTACCCATTATAACACACAATATACGTAAATCACAAAAATTTAGAAAAATAGCACACAACAAGCAAAACAAACAAACTATACTGGCTAGCATCAACTTCAGGGACTCTATTTTGATCTTAAGATAAAACCCGTATAAACTAAAATCGGAGTCCGCAAGCTCTTGACAAAGATCCGAGGGACGCTTCTTAAGAATGATTTCACATAGTCAACACAAAAGGTAATCCGCGGCAAGCGGAACAAATACAACTCAACAGTCAACAAATAACAACGATCACGAAGATAAGGCCGCGTCCAGCGGCAATAATGCAATAAATAAAAGCAAAATGATCAAGCCAATATACCTGAGCGGAAACCCGGTTGGGTTATTCCATATGACCGAGAAGACAGGGGACCCGGTACCTAACAAGCGGGCTCCGATACCACTGTTAGCTATCGATCTAATACTTAAACCGAATAAGGATCAGTAATACAATGCGGATTCATGAATATAACTACTACAGAATTATATTCTACGGGTAAGGGTTTAAGGATTACAGGCCAACTAACTTAATCAGATAATAAATGATATAAAATTAACCGGACAACGAACAGATCGAGTTTGTCCCAGTCAAATTCCAGCAACACTTAGGCCAGGCGATTTCAGTCCAGAACAAATATGTTACAACACAGAGAAATACAGTAAGTTCATAATCACTATATAACAGATAAATCATAAATAATATTATGAAGTACAGTGTGTGAATAATAAACTGGATCAAGCATATATATTAATATATATTTATAATATATGTAATATAATATATAAAAATTATATTCTGGTACTGTAAATTATTAAGAACAACAAGAATTCGGAGAAAATGATATTAAATTAGGAAACCCCCTTTGAAACAAGGATGTAGCGGCTCAGATATCCGAAACCCTAGCAGATTCGACATCGATATCACACTTCCATGAAGGAAGAAGAACCGAACAGACTTCGGCCGGCCACAAACTCGGTAGCTCCTTCACAAACCCAGAAAACCCCAGAAATCGAACTCACAATCTTACTCACTTATCTTACAAAGAAGATTAAGAAGGAATTCTCGCGATTTCACTCAGATTCACAAAGAAAATCGTTCGCTTGGTGTGTTTTTCTCCAACTAGGGTCGCGTCTTTATATACACACGAAGTGATAAGAGGATGAGATGAAATCGGTAACCACCATCAAGAAAGTAGCGGGATTTCACCTGGGCGGCCAAAGAAATCGGGAGGGATTGGAGAGGTTGACAGAGGGAGAAGGGAGAGTGCCAGAAGAATTTGGAGAAGAAGAAAGTGAGGATGAAATGATGGCAGGGGATTTAGGGTTAGGATTAAATAGGGGGTCATCAAGGGTCACGATTAAAATGAGTAAGGCCCTGTTCTTTTGGACTTATTTTTCGATTTTCGATTCACCGATTCAATTCAGTCCATTCAGCCAGTCGATTCGATTCGATTGATTCGATTATTATTATTATTATTAATTTTTATTATTATTAATAATAATCTTGGTTATTATTATTGTTATTTTACTAAATAATATTTATTATTATCGTTGTTGTTATTGATTACTATTATTATTATTTATCATTGTTATCACTGTTATTATTATTATTACTATTATAATTATTAGCGTTATTGTTATTAATATCATTAATATTATTATAATATAATAATATGGTATTAGTAATAATAGGCATTTTAAGAAAAAGGCATTTACAATAATCATCAGTGGTCCTAAGAATAATCAGTTGACATTGTCCAGTGCTAGTGAGAATCAAAAGTCATCAGTAGTCATGAGAATGCTCAGGATCATATCATTACATCAAAGATTATATTATAAGATGTCAAAAAATTAAAAACCTTCAAAAGAACACCAGTCCTAATCACTATTAAAAAACGTCATCATTTTTTTCCACGTTATCTTTGTCATCATTTTCATGATCACTCCCCGTTCGATTTGCTCGCCAAATTTGTCTTGCTAAAGCATTTCGGACCTTGAACATGGCTTCCTTACGATCGTCTCCAAACATAAGTGAATCTGCTCTTCCTTGATCATTTGCATCATGTTGTATAATGGGTATCCCAAGCATGTACATTCTTATAAATTATGTAGTGTGAAAGTGGAAGCAATAATTGACATTTGATACTTTTGTAACATTTGAAGCATATTTTTTAGCACCTTCCACCTTTTCTTTAACTGACTAAATGCACATTCTACTTTCATCCTCAATGATGAATGCCGGTGGTTGAAATATTCTACCATTCCTCTAGTGTAACACCCCCAAGATATTCAGGGTATATTACAGTGCAGTGGACCCCCTACATGGGACCCACCAGGCTAAACACGAAAATACCACTCGTCTAACCATCTCGGTTAGCGAGAAAACACACATCACTAAGATGAAAATAGAATAGAACGCCCGGTATGACTGGCGGAACAATCATAAATAACAATTACTGATGTAAATCACAATCCGAGTAAAATGCCTAAGTACTTGCGAGTACTATCTATAAGTTTGCAAATTTAGAAAACAACCACATCAAAAAAAACAACGAAAACAAGGAAATTCAAATGCACACGTCAACTACACTGGCCAACATCCTCGTATTGTCCCAACGCCCGCTCGTCCGGATGAACACAACCTGAAATTCATAACAAGAATTTCCCCAAAACGGGTCCCCAAAGGGGTTAGCAATTACGCTAGTACAAGTAACCAAATGAACAACTTACACCTTACACATATAGTCAAAGCATGCAAATGAGAAAACATCAGTTTGAAACACACATTTCCAGAAACGCCATAACCCAAAACACATTTATAAAATGCACCACAATTAACCGCGGGCCCACGCCTCTGTGTACTCCTACTGAGACCCTGTCGGATATAACCCGTAGTGGTTAAAAGCAAAGCTCGCGGATCCACGCCTCTATGCACCCCTACCGAGACCCCGTCGGATCTGACCCGTAGTGAGCATACACACACACACACACACGTTACTCATGCAATACTGCCATGTTAAGCATGTAAGTTCATTAAGAGTACTTGCCTCGATATTACTCCAAAAGACGGAAGGAACAATCGCGGTTGCGAGAAATTGGACACACCGAACCTAGACGATTCATCAAACACCATTACAACCAATTTGACAAGAATAACAATAACGGAAGATACCCGAAACCCCACCTACGATTCATGTAAGTTCGTACAAAACAACGACGAGGACGAATCGCAACCGAACCCTCTCGATTTCACAAATACCATGAAACTTACCATGAGATCGTAGGGAAAACAAGAATACCACTAAGATTAATCATATACATCATGGATTAATCAACAATACGGAATGAATCGGATGAAAACTCACAACCCCCAAATTTCCTAAAAATAGGGTTCTAGGAGAATACCTTGGATTAAAGATGAAGAACAAGTGTTGGTGTTGTTAATCTACACCAAGAACTCAAGAAGAATGATAGCTAGGAGTTGCAAGACTTCAAATCGCCGGAGATCTCCCAAGAATCGCCCAAGAATTGCCCAAGAACCGGAGAGAGAGAAAGGAAAGAAAAAGTGACCAATCTTGGTCAACTCTCTGGTTTATATAGCCAGAGAGTTTTACCGTGCGCTAACGATTATAGTTAGCGTGCGCTACCAGATTATAGTTATCGTTCAACTTGAGATGATTTGTATATCATTTCTTTTGTTAAGGTTCGGGCTTGCTACGTTGATCGAAGGAGGCGGCCTTCGAGTGTGTTGAGATCATTGGAGTGTTTCGTTCTTGCCATCTTCGAGGCAAGTATCGTAATATGTTAATATTGGTATTTTGAGCATGCGTGTGATTATTCATGTTGTTGAATATGAGATTTATTTCGTTGAATTGTCATGATATTCGTTATCTAGTGTTTGTATGTTCATGTTGATGGACATGACGATTTGGCATATATGTATGCATAAGTTATGTTTGTGTTTGTTGTGCGATCTATGCTGAGGGCGCTGGATCGGATGTCCACCTCGTGTTGGTCCGACGGGATCATCTTGGGATCTAGGCTGAGGGCGCTGTATCATTGGACAGGTTATTTCCACCTCGTGTTGGTCCGACGGGATCATCTTGGGATCTATGCTGAGGGCGCTGGATCATTGGAATACCCTTGTTGTGTAATGGAATCTTTTGGATTCGCATTGTCGGATTCCGGTAGCGGAAGTCCGTGTGGTGTATCTTGTTATGTATTGTTGATGCATATTCGACTTGTTTAAATATGATACTTGTACTAGCATCGTTTTGCTAACCCCTTCGGGGGTGGACATTTGTTTGGATATTCAGGTAGCCGAGGAGCGGGGAAACAGCCACAGTACCGATGTGACGACAAAGGGGTTCAGTGATGTTTGTCGTTGCTTTTGATTGTCTTCTTGATTCATTTTCAGTACTCGAGTACGAATGTATTATTAATATCTTTTCGATACGGTTGTATTAATTACTCGTTGAACCAGTTGAATCGGCTTTGTAAACTTGAATTTCCGTGGTATTGACGTCTTATATTTACATTTCTTTTATCTAGCCTTGTAAATCCTTTCTTAAAGGTTTTACGGCGCTGTAATTATTCCGAATATCTCGGTCTAAAAACCCCTTGATAGCGCGTGCTATCGGGCCATAGCGTGCGCTACCTGGGCAGCAGGCCGAGTCCAGAAACAATCTGCCCAGTACTGGACTGCCGGATTAGTGCGCGCTATCGGACACCCAGCACGCGCTAAGCCTAGACAATAGCGAGCGCTAGAATACCTTCTTAGCGTGCGCTAAGCTGCTCGTCCAAAGAGCAGAGAGCGGAAACAACTCACTGCCACTGCTGTGCTCGAGTCGCTAGCACGCGCTACGAAACATATGTAGCGTGCGCTGCTAAGTGATGCTAGCGTGCACTATACAACAACGATAGCGTGCGCTAACGAGTGCAGACAGCAGCACAGGCAGCACTCAAGGATGGAAAACAGCGAATTCCATCTCGAATGAAAACAATGCGCATCCAACACCAAAAAACGGGCTGAAGAAGACACACAAACAACAAGATCGAGTCAGAACCAAAGCGCTAAAAGAAAATACGGTTCTAACTACCCGAGGGATCGGAAAACTACAACGTTAGTAATCATCCCAAAACTTTGGGAAATTACAAAACGGCCCAAAGCATCTGAAACACACGATACATGATCGAAACGACAAACAAAAGCTCACAACATGCATAACAACATGAGACGGATCTACGGCAACCCCAAAATGGTGGTTCCGAGCAACGGTTACGAGAATCGAATGAAATAGCAATGGAATTGACATTAAACACGAAATTGAGTAAAATATGTCTGAAACAAGCCCGGGTGACAAAAAGTCCAGTATTAAATATTCTCGAAAAATCAATACGATTACAAGCGAGTCACTAAAAATGAAAAAATGCACCAAAAAAAATGCCGGGAAAAGAAAAATGTGGATATTACATTCTACCCCTCTAAAAATATGTTTCGTCCTGAAACTTAAGAAACAAACAACTCGGGTACCTAGCACGCATGCTATCCTCGGTTTCTCAAGTTGCCTCCTCGACACCATGCCTCGACTACTGCACCTTGACCAAAGGGATGGTCTTATGCCTCAGTCGCTTCTCACGGTGATCCAAAATCTTCAAGGAGCGCTCCTCGAAGGAAATATCCTCGGCGACATCAATCTCACCATAGTCGATGACGTGACTAGGATCCGGAACATATTTCCTCAGCTGGGAAACATGGAAAACGCTATGAACGTGACTCAAGGCCGGAGGCAAAGCCAAACGGTATGCCAACTCACCGACTCTCTCGAGAATCTCAAAGGACCCAATAAATCTCGAACTCAACTTTCCCTTCTTCTCGAAGCGGAAAACTCCCCTTGTCGGCGATACCTTTAGCAAAACGTGGTCTCCCACCACAAATTCCAAAGGTCGACGACGGACGTCAGCATATGACTTCTATCGACTCTGAGCAGTCAACATCCTCTACTGAATCAATTCCACCTTCCACCTCGTCTCCATAGTGACATACGGTTCGGTCCCAACCAAATCAGACGCCTCGTTCCAACAAATCGGCGATCGACATCGCCGCCCATAAAGCACCTCATACGGTGCCATTCGAATCGACGCATGTCAACTATTATTGTACGTGAATTCGATCAACGACAAATGATCCTCCCAATCACTGCTCCAATCGAGAGCACAAGCACGCAACATATCCTCAAATGTCTCGATAGTGGGCTCCGACTGCCCATCCGTCTGAGGATGAAAAGAAGTGCTCAGATGTAAACGGGTACCCAACGCCTTATGTACCGTCTGCCAAAAGTGCGATACAAAGCGGCCATCACAATCCGAAACAATAAACTTCGGAGTACCGTGAAGCCTCACAATCTGCGCAATGAAAACACGAGTCAACCTCTCCGAACCCTAAGTATCCTTGATGCCCAGAAAGTATGCCGACTTGGTCAGACGATCCACAATCACGCAAACCATATTCATACCAGACTTCGATCTTGGCAAGCTCGTGACGAAGTCCATCGAAATATCTTCCCATTTCCATTCCGGAATGGGAAGCGACTGCAGTAACTCGGTCGGTCAGTGATGCTCGATTTTGACCTGCTGACAAGTCAAATATCTCGCTACAAACCGTGCGACTTCCTCCTTCATGTCATTCCACCAGAAGTTCCTCCTTAGATCCTTGTACATCTTACACGAACCAGGATGAACTGAGTAAGGCGTAGCGTGGGCCTCAGGCAAAATACTCTGCCTCAATTCCAGGTCGTTCGGTACACAAAGCCGACTCTGGAATCTCCACACACCATCCTCGTAAATCACAATCCCAGGAGACTTTCCCTTAAGAACATTCTCTCGGATTTGAGTAATCATCGGATCCTCGAACTGCTTCAGTTTAATCTCATCGATCAACTACGACGAAATCTCCAAAGCGCAAAGTTGCCCGACAGCTCCTGGAAATAAAATCTCAACACTCAACTCAATCAAATCCTGCTGAAGTTCAGATCGAGACGTAATGATCTCAAGCATCCGCAATGCAACCGGTTTCCGACTCAAGGCATCTGCCACAACGTTCGCCTTGCCCGGATGATAAATGATTTCGAGATCATAATCCTTAATCAACTCCAACCACCTCCTCTGCCTCATATTCAACTCCCGCTGAGTAAATATGTACTTCAGACTTTTATGATTGGTAAAAGTCTAACATGTAGAGCCAAAAAGATAGTGACGCCAAATCTTGAGCGTAAAGACAACTGCCGCTAACTCCAAATCGTGAGTAGGGTAGTTGAGCTCGTACGGCCTCAACTACCTTGACGCATATGCAATAGTTTTGCCGTGTTGCATCAGCACGCACCCGAGGCCCTGATCCGAAGCATCGCTATAAACAGCAAAAGCCTCGTTGCCAGATGGCAACGCTAGAATCGGGGCTGAAGTTAAACGCCTCTTCAGCTCCTCAAAACTAGACTGTATTTCGTCATTCCAGACGAACTTCTTAGATTTCTGAAGCAACTGTGTAAGTGGCCGAGCCAATTTCAAAAACCCCTCGACGAACCTACGATAGTATCCAGGCAATCCCAAGAAACTACGGACCTCCTTGACATTATTAGGCGGTGCCCAATCGAACACTACCTCAATCTTCTATGGATCCACATGGACCCCCTCGGCTGAAATCACGTGACCCAAAAACATCATCTCCTTCAGCCAGAACTCGCATTTCGAGAACTTCACATAGAGTCACTCGGTCCTCAAAATGTCTAATACCACGCGGAGATGATGCGTATGCTCCTCCTCATTCCTCGAATATATAAGGATATCGTCAATGAAGACGACGACATACTTAACCAAATACTCTATGAAAACTTTGTTCATCAACTGCATGAACACTTTCGGCGCGTTGGTTAGCCCAAAGGGTATAACCACAAACTCATAATGTCTGTATCTCGTCCGAAAAGCTGTTTTTGGAATATCGGACTCCTTCACCCGAAGTTGATAGTACCCCAATCTCAAGTCGATCTTTAAGAATACCGCAACTCCCTGCAACTGATCCAACAAGTCATCAATCCTCGGCAAGGGATAGTTCTTGATGGTCACCTTGTTTAGCTCGCGGTAGTCGATACATAAATGCAATGAACCATCCTTCTTCCGCACAAACAAAACCGCTGCGCCCCAAGGTGAAGCGCTCGGTCGAATATATCCTCACTCAAGAAGCTCACTCAACTGCTTCTTCAACTCAGCCATCTCTGAAGGTGTCATGCGATACGGCGCCTTCGAAGTCGGAGCCTCACCCGGCTCTAACTCAATAGCGAACTCAACCTCACGGTCTTGTGGTAACCCCGGTAACTCGTCAGGAAAGACATCAAGGAACTCACTGACGACTTTGATCGATGAAAACTCGACCCCCCATCCTCCGCCTTCAAGGCGTAACACTAGTAACCAGTACACCCCTTCCGTAGGAGTCTCATCGCCTTCAAGGCGTTAATCACGAAATTCTGGTTTCCCCTCTTTCGCCACGCGAAAGAGTGCTAGGTGCCGTCCTCGGCTAACATGGTGATGATTCTCGTGCGGTAGTTCATGATTGCACCATGCCGCTCGAGCCAATCATCCCCGAGAATCAAATCCTCACCCTCAATACTCACGACAATAAGATTAGAGAGCCAAGCCTTCTCACAAATAAACACAGAACAGTCTCGGACCTCCTGATCACCAACGATCCTATCACCGCTAGGAAGCTTAACAATGAAAGGCTCACAAGGCGTAAAACAGTCGAGACTCAAATGGCGCACACACTCCAGAGAGATGAATGAATGCATAGCACCCGAATCAAAAAGCACACTGACAGGATGAGACTGAATATGAATGGTACCTGTAGCCACAGTGGCTACTAGATCATCGGCCTTCCTCATCTCGTAAACTTGCGGATGAGCAGAGCCGACACTGGAAGCTCCCCCTATAGCGGTCTGACCCCGACCTCTTCCTCGACTGGCACTCGGCGGAGCTTGCGGAGCAAACGACCCCTAGTTCACACTCGGTTCCCTAGGTGCTGGGAAGGAAGCCTAGGCACCAAGAGTTCTCTCTCTCAGCACAGAAAGCAGCCTTGTGGCCTGGATGGCCACACCAATTACACGTCAACAAGGGACTCGGGCAAGCTCGACTGATGTGGCTCTGTCGGCCACAGTTAAAACACTTCACATCACGGGAAGGAGTACTGGCAGCCCCGCGGAAACCCCAGTAGAAAGAATTTTCCCACCACCGGCGGGAAAATTAGCAGACTGAGATTTCTACTGACCTCCACCCTTGTGGCCCAAAAACTTTCCGGCGGACTTGTGTTTCTTGCTCTCGCGAGCCGCCTCACTGACCGTCAAAGAAATATCATATGCAAGAGCACTACTCTGATAATCCTTCAAGGGGGTGAGGGCGAGCCCAGACATGTAGTCACGAATCTTCAGTTTCATCCGTCTGTAAAAGTGGAAAATCTTGTCGCTCTCTTGGGCCTTCACGAAGCCCAACTCTCGGTTGTAATCAGCACTAGCCTGAGAAACAGGAATACCCCGAGGTTGAGCTGTTGTTACCCAAAATATTATCCGGAGATGATATGCTGGAATGGACGAGTAACAAACAAAATGTGAAAGCACGTCCGTGGGGAAATAAATAACACAAGATTTTCCGGGGTTGTTAGTCCCAGGCTTGAATGCTCTCGCGAGATATTATTAATATGAATACTTGTGAGTACAAATATTAATGTTAGAGTACAATTACAATGAGTGTAAAGACCCTAGTTATCTTAGCTCTTGAGTGCTGAAGATTGCCGGAAGAACCAGAGTTGAAGCTCTGTGAGTTCTTGTTACAAAGAAAAGGAGTTCTCTGTATTGTTTGTTGTGTGTAATTGTGTTAACGTTGTCACTGTCCTTTTGCCAATGCTGGAGGCCTACTCTTTATAGGAGAAGAGGTTGCTGGGATGTCTTTGTCTCCCGCGGGCGATCGCCGTTCCTGTATTTAAATAAGGCGGGCGATCGTCCCAGCACGTGGGACTGTTTTCTTAAAGTCTGCAGCTGCTGTTGGCAGCCAGATGCGCGAACCAATGAGGAGGCAACAGGTGCCTCTTCTCGTTGCCTTGGGAGGTCCCACCTAGGACCTTTCGGCGGGTCTGTCGGTAGGTGAGGCCGCCCTTATCACTGACAGCTGCTGATGGGATGGAGTAGGGCCTGTTCTTGCGGCGCCTTTTACGGATCTGCACGTGGGCCTTCATCCCGAGATTCGGTCTTCACAGACTTCGACGAATGTTGGATTCACTCGTGGCATGGGATGGTCATCCCCCGATCGGACATTAGAGGCGATCGCTAGATGCTAATAGACGATCGCCTTGGACGTCGACCGCTAGGCACTTGCCCAGCATCTGTCTTCTTTGGTTGGCTTCCGACCATTCTGCTGATCGCCATTGAGGCGTACAAATCTCCGCACAACAATTGCCCCCCAGCTCGCTATGATATTGAAGACGTGGGGTGAGGTGGCTCTGCTGGCGATCGCTTGTTTAGTCGGGCGACCCATCTATTTATGAAGTAGACAATCGTCTCCCGACCGAACTGATTTTGAATTTGGACGACCTCCCCGGACGCTGAAAAGAGCGGGAAGTGGAAGCGGGCTTTGAAACGTCACTAGGGCATGTGTCGCACTCCCGTTGGGAGAGTCCAACGGTTTTGTCAGACTTGTCATCTGGCGTGCCCTCGAAATGACGCGTACGCGGATTTCGAGGGCAGCATTAAATGCGACTTATCCGACGGTTGCACTTCAGCCCTCAAGATTCTGCTTATTTGCCCAGAAGTCCCTGCCCTCGCCTATAAAAGGGGCTAGGGCTACTGGGGTTAGATCTTTATGCGTTTTTGCCTGAGAACAAGATATAGTTGAAATTTCTTGAAGCTTTGTGCGCCGATCGACGTTCGACTCAGTCTCTAGGTAAGAACAAAAACTTCTCTCCCCCCTTTCTCTTTGAACATGTCTGGAGGAGGATCTACCGTGTATGAGGCGGGTAGCACTTCAGCCGCCGCGACTTCGACCACCCGGGATGAAACCTTCGCGGATTTTCACGTGGAAACGGCCGCTGAGGCCATTCGCGCTGGGATTGTGTAATACCCGGTTGTAATTCGGTCATTATCATTCAGTAATTATCATTCAATAATTGTCACTCAGTAATTATTCACTCATTAATGATCATTCATCGTTCATATTCATTCATTGTATTCACCATTCAGAGTAAATTGTATTGTGCATCAGTTATTATTCGTCTTTCTACCTGGTTGGAGGATCGAACCATAGTTATCATCCTTATCTTCGTCATAATGGGCTGTGTGAGGAGTAGCGCACGCTACATACTCTCTTTAGCGCGCGCTAATTGAGTACGGGTAGCGCACGCTACCTCTCTGTTAGGAGTATGCCCTCGAATGCCACTCAGAGGATGTTGAGTGAGGGCATTGCACTTGTAATTATGTAAATCAATTATATAAGGCAATGAATGTTTCTTTATTTACTGGTAGTTACTGGCATTCCTAACTCGTAAATATACATATAGAAACTAGTCCGTGTATTTGAGAGCAAAACGTTCCACTCCTTATTGGATAAGGGGATCGGCACTGGAAAGGTTTATAGCTCAAATACTTAATCGTTCGCAAGTCAATGAAACTTGACTGGGCGTTAAGTTTATGTGAAGACTTGTATGACGTGTTCTTTGACATGGAGAGTGCCTGTCGAACGCTAATGGTTAGTGGGAGCACACGTTATAGGTATGCTAATTGGATTAGTATACTCGAACCGACTCACCCTCGATTCGTCACACGGATTTCACTCCGGGACAGTCAATGACGGAATCGAAAGGTTGTGATAGGTATTCGTGAACCTTTGACTTGAGGATTTAGTATGTGCTTGTGACGTCAAGATTTTCATTAGAGTAGTTCAACCCTATAAACCGGAAGGCGGGGGTCAACCTCGACGTGCATCTTGATGGGCAAGTAGCAGGTCCTACTGAATACCAAGATAGAATTCTTTCTCATGTTAGTGAACAGGTTATATGTCCTATGCGGTTATTGGCAGATGAGATCATAAGTCTTTGGCCAAAGCATTGGGGCTAGCTGTATTAGATACAATAGAGCTCGATGATCTCGATTTGCATTAACGCATGCATAGCGTCAAGTACATATGGGGTTTGATTGACCGTGACCCTATAACTTGATCGGGACATTAGAAAGAAGGGTTTATACGTTTACTGGTATTCACGACAGAATGGTTCTTGAATGATCCCAATCATTCGTTCTCAGTCGGGGTACAGTGTAGGCCACCAGACTGGCTAGGTGGTGCTACTACTCTTTGGTTCCTCCCATTGCTGACTGAGACGGACCTATCGAGTCGCGCATTAGGATTGACGATGGAATGAATCGAGCTTGTTCTCTCATTATAAATATTAGATATTGGATATCTAATTTATTGGGACATTGGATGTCTAAATTAATTTATTGGATAAATTAATTTACGGCCTAATGAATTAAATAAATTACTGGGTGATTAATTTAATTCATAAATATAATTATTTCTTGTAGAAATTAATTATGTTATAATGTATTTCATATGATTAATTAATTGATATAAATACATCGAAACGGAATCTGAGTTTATCTGTTTGGACTCACGGTAGTCCAAAACGGACCGAACTCATCCCGGTTCTTCTAGATGGCTGTCTTATCTCACCAACCTCATCCTTGGTCTTTATCTCCAATTTTATAATTGGAAGACAAAGACTTATGAAGGGAACATAATCTCTTGAGGATAAAGGTGGTGATTTGGTCATAGTTTGATCTTGATTTTTGAAGAATATAAGTGGAGACAAAACTCTCACTTCATTATTCCATTCCAGTCGTGAGCTTTGCACAAGTGAGAGAGAAAATCATTTTTCAAGTCTTCATCATTTTTTTCACTTTTGTTCTTGAGTTTTCTTGGAGAAAATTCAAGATACATTGAGAGAGAGATATTATACACTTAGAGTGTAATAATAAAAGCTTCATCACTTGATTCTAGCTGTAACCTTAGAGGTTAATCGAGTGTTGTTGTTCCGGTCGTTTTTCCGGCGCGTGGCAAGTAGAGACACGGTGTTTTCGGCGTTGGATCGTTCAAGGGCTTGGAGCGGATTGAACTCGTAGAGATCAAACTAAAGCTTGGGGAATAGCTCAAGAGAAGGTTACCATTTAATCAACGGACTTCGAGGGTTAGTTTCTTACGACTCTTGCTTTTCGTTTATATATTCGTATATACGTAGCTCGATCGATCATCGTAGGGATTCGGATCGAATTAATTTTCGTTTTACCGCTTCCGCTGGGCCTTCGTTTTAGGCACCGAATCCCAACAGTGGTATCAGAGAGTAGGTCTTGCGATCGTATATACGATATTGGCATTTGGAATGCTTGATTAGATGATGAATGATTTGGAATCATTTTAGTCATAATCGTGGTATATATTTTTTACGTTCGTTGTAGTTATATTTTTCGTAAGTTTATGTCTAAATATAAATCTTAATTTCTTGGAAATATGATTTATATTGAAGATATGAATGTTGAAAAATATTGATATCGATATCCAAATGAAAATCGAGCTCGAATCGTCAGCTTGACGATTTTTCGGACAAAGGGCGTGAAGTCGCCAGGTGACTCGGCCGTGTCAGTGACACGGGCCGTATCCGCATTCTCGCAAAGATCGCCAGCACTCCAACCGTGTCAGGTGACACGGGCCGTGTCTGGCGGCAGCTTCCGGAAGTGGCTCGGCCGTGTCGTGACACGGCCGAGTCTGGCAGTAGGTCTAGGTCATCACCGGCACAACCCGACTGCCATTCGCACGGCCGTGTCCGATCGGGCAGTCGCCGACAAGTGACTCGCCATGGCAGCCATTTTCGCCCATTTCGATTTTTTCGTGTATTCTTGAAAATTAATCTCCCTCATGTTAAATTGGATTTAATATGATTAAAATGATTTATGGTATTTCATTTTATAAGGGAAATTTGATTAATTGGAATATTTATGGTCGACCGAATTATTTTGAACGTTATCATATTACCGATTGTGTGAATCGATTGGATCCGTTCGTATTGTTGATTGGATCAATCTTCTACGCTTTCCATTTATATAGTATTTATTGGATGAATGCTTTTGAATGGGGATGTGGTTCGTGGACTTAGTTTTGAATCGTTCGTTTTATTCGATTGGGTTGTAAAGGCCGTTTTGAGCCTATTTATTTTACTAGAAATGTTTGTATCTAGGATGCAATTTTCGATGTAAAATTTATATGTAATGACGAAGACCGGAGGAAGATCCATTTCGAGAAGACGAAGATTCAAGACGAAGACTTGTAATTAGATTACGGAGTTTTTTGTTTTCTAAGAACGGTCCATGAACCACATGTTGGTAGCAACTAGGTTGTGAATGGTTGTTTCATATTGTATGAATGCCACAAACGCGCTTAAATGATTAATGTGCAAAGTGTAACGTTAATCGCGAAAATTCTCCCACGATAAATTATTAAGTTTATAAGGTTTCAAGGTTTTCCTTCCCTCCATCGAGTTTTCGGGAAATTGAAATCCAAACCGGATGTGCTATGCTTCCGAGTTATCGGGGTAGTCGTTCGGGGAGGACGGATAAATTACCGGGAGTGCATTGGATGCCTTCGGTTGGAGCAAATTTTATCTCTAGAAACCTGATAGGTTGCCGGATAAGATTCAATTGTGAAACTGATTTGCGTCGATGGTATAAACTTAACTTGTTCACGAACCATAGAAACCGTATAGGTTGAGGGGAGTGAACAAGGGGAAAAAGAAGATCGAATCATCCATTAAATGGGTTGGTGTTGGACACCACTTTATGAAAATTAATAGACTAGAAACCTGTTCGGTTGCCCTCTATTAAGATTTATAAAGAACTCGATCACCACTATGAAGTAGAGGGACGATACTTCCGGATTTCACATGGGAGTGTGTTATTCCGATAAAAATAGTGGGAGCTGGGTAACAAGAATAGAAAAGACCTTAATTCTATACTCAGAACATAATTGAATGAGTCACTAATTAATCTGTTATACTTAATGCAGACAAATTTCAATATGACAATGAATCCACTCGCAATTATACTCGAAAAGAACACCTTAATGGGACCTAACTTTGTGGATTGGCTCCGCAATCTGATGATTGTCCTCAGTATAGAGGCACTGGGATACGTCTTGGAGACGGACATTCCGGCGCCTCCTGTGCGGACCCGAGCCAATCAGGAAGAGATTGAAAACCACGAAAAGTGGGTTAAGGATGACGTGAAAGTCCGTGCTTATATGATGGCTTCCATGTCTAATGAGCTTCAGAGAGCTCATGAGAAAATGACTTACGCTGGCGATTCTATCTCACTTAACCGAGCTTTATGGTGAGCACAGTAATGCTAGATATGAGATATCCAAGCAACTGTTCGGTGCAAGGATGAAGGAAGGTGAGAAGGTTGGGGAACACGTCCTCAAAATGATATCCATGATCGAGAGATTGGAGGCTCTTGATTTTAAAATGGATACTTCTCTCCAAACCGACCTTATCCTACAGTCTCTCCCTGATTCCTTCTCACAGTTTGTTATGAACTTCAACTACAATGAGATTGCATGTAACTTAGCTGGGCTAATGAACAAACTTGTGACCACTCAGTCTCAGATGAAGACTCCGCGGATGAAGGAGTCTGCCCTTGTGATTTCTTCTAGACTTCGGAAGTCTAAGAATAAGAAGAAAAAGACCAAGAAGCAGACTGGGCCACATGTTAAGGACTTCAAGGGCAAGGGCAAGGCCCCAACGGTTCCAAAGAGCAAGAAGAAAGATGTCTGTCTCAAGTGCGGTGAGCTGGGCCACTGGGCTAGAGAGTGTCCGATTCTTCATGGCACTTCAGGTACAGAACTTTTAGTTTTGGAAACAAATTGTTCTGCTACTGTATTTTCTACTTCCTGGATACTGGATTCTGGTGCTAGCTCTCATATTTGTACCGTGAATCAGGATCTGGAACAAAGTAGGAAGCTTGGAGCTGGAGAAGTTATGATCACAGTCGGGAGCTGGAGAAGTTATGATCACAGTCGGTAGCGGGCATTGTATCTATTCCGGTCATGGACCGAAAAGGCTTTTCATTTTTCATTGGTGATGGTTCCTGCAAAATTTATTTCAGAAATAAACTAGTGGTACTGCTACATTGTTAAATGGATTGTATCATCTAAATCTCAGCAACAAAGTAGTTGTGAATACTATGACTAGAAAACGTGGTAGGGATGAAACCAATCAAGTTTTGAAATGGCATCTTAGACTTGGTCATGTTGGTCAGACCAAGGTTTACAAGATGGAAAAAGATGGACTTATGGGTCCATTGGGATCGGATCCCTTTCCTACTTGTGAATCTTGCCTTAAAGGCAAAATGACTAAGTCCCCCTTTACAGGGACTTTTGAAAGAGCCGTTGATAAACTGGGATTAATCAATACTGACGTTTGTGGTGCTTTGGAAGCAGCACGTGACGGATATCAATATTTCATTACGTTTACAGATGATCATACTAGGTATGGTTATGTATACTTAATGAAACATAAATCCGAGGCTTTTGAAAAATTCCAGGAATTCAAGGCCCTAGTCGAGAAACAAACTGGTAATCATATCAAAGCACTTCGGTCGGACCGAGGTGGCGAGTATATGAGTACGGAGTTTGACGAGTTCTTTAAAGAACATGGAATAGTTTCACAACTAACACCTCCAGGTACTCCTCAGTTAAATGGTGTGTCAGAAAGAAGGAACCGGACCTTGTTGAACATGGTCTGTTCCATGCTGGGCTATACTGACTTACCAATTTACCTGTGGGGGTATGCACTCCTGACTGCCGCCTATATCTTAAATAGATGTCCTTCCAAATCTGTTCCTAAAACTCCACATGAGATGTGGGAAGGAAGGAAACCAAGTCTTAATCACATTAGGATTTGGATATGTCCCGCCTATGTCAAGAAGACTAAGGTGGAAAAGTTGGAAGCTAGGTCTGCGAAGGGATGTTTCATTGGATTCCCGTCTGGGACAATGGGATATCTATTCTACATGCCCGAAGATCGAAGGATCGTTGTTGCTTTACAAGCACACTTCCTGGAAGACGAGTTCATTCAGGATGGCGGAGCAGGTAGAAGTATTTCTTTAGAAGAATACAATGAAACTCCTCGGGAGACACCTGTGCAAGAAACTGGAACCGAACTTTCTGAAACACAAGTACAACCACCTCGTAGGTCTAGTAGGGTGTCTCATTTACCTGAGAGGTATGGGCTTGTGCACTTGGAGGAGCTGGGTCTCCATGAGGTTCCAAGTGATAGCCAAGAGACCGACCCAACGACCTATGACCAAGCGATGGTGGATGTAGACTCCGCGAAATGGCATGAAGCTATGGAAGCTGAGATAGACTCGATGCATGTCAATCAGGTCTGAGCTCTAGTAGACCGACCCAAAGGCATAGTGCCTATTGGGAACAAGTGAATCTACAAGAGAAAGACTGATGGTGATGGCAAGGTTGACGCCTATAAGGCTAGGCTTGTGGCAAAGGGTTATACCCAAAAGGAAGGGATCGATTACCACGATACCTTCTCGCCCGTATCCATGATCAAGTCTATTCGCATGATGCTTGCTATAGCTGCCTACCACGATTATGAGATATGGCAAATGGACGTAAAGACGGCTTTCCTTAATAGATTCCTCGAGGAGGAAATCTATATGGAGCAGCCTAAAGGCTTTGTGTCCGAAGTCGATATTCAGAAAGTGTGCAAGCTTCAGCGTTCCATTTATGGACTGAAGCAAGCGTCGCATAGTTGGAACCTTCGTTTTGACGAGGCGGTCAAAGAGTTTGACTTCGTGCAAAATGAAGAGGAACCTTGTGTATACAAGAGGTTTAGTGGGAGCAAGATCGCATTCTTAGTACTATATGTAGATGACATTCTACTAATAGGAAATGATATGGGAATGCCCAGTTCTGTGAAAGCTTGGCTTTCGAGTAATTTCTCTATGAAAGACTTGGGAGAAGCTACCTATATTCTTGGTATTCGACTCTACCGGGATAGAGCGAAGAGAACAATAGGTCTTTCCCAAGCCCTCTATATAGATAAAATCTTAAAGTGTTTTAAGATGGATGATTCTAAAAGAGGGTTCCTACCGATGCGACATGGAATAAAAGTCACCTTGAAGATGTGTCCTCAAAATGAGGAACAACGAAAGGAAATGAGTAATATACCATATGCTTCGGCCGTGTTAGCCTTATGTATGCTATGTTGTGTACAAGACCTGACATCGCGCATGCTGTAAGCGTGGTGAGTAGGTTTCAGGCAAACCCAGGTAGGGAACATTGGACTACCGTAAAGAACGTTCTCAAGTACTTAAGAAGGACTAGAGATATGGTTCTGATGTATGGCGGTGGAGAATTGGATGTGGTGGGATTCACTGATTCGGACTTCCAGGGACTGAAGGACGACTCGATGTCCACTTCTGGCTACATATTTACTCTTAATGGAGGAGCAGTATCTTGGCGTAGTGCCAAGCAAAGCGCGACTGCTGATTCCACCTGTCAGGCTGAGTATCAAGCAGCCTCGGAGGCTTCCAAGTAAGGGTTCTGGATTAAGAAGTTTCTGGGAGAACTTCAAGTGATACCATGTGCCGAGTCGCCTGCACTGTATCGCGACAACGACGAGCCGTAGCGCAGCCAAGGAGCCGAGGTTTCACAACAAAGACCAAACATATTGAGAGGAAGTATCATCTCGTAAGAGAATTTGTTTGCAAGGGATACATTGTCTGCCGCATGAGTAGACTCGGCCGACAACGTCGCCGATCCACTGACCAAGCCACTTTCTCAGACTAGCTTGGAGCGTCATCTGGAGAACATGGGTATTAGATACCATAGTGTGTGGCATTGAGTGCAAGTGGGAGATTGTTAGGAGTATGCCCTCGAATGCCACTCAGAGGATGTTGAGTGAGGGCATTGCACTTGTAATTATGTAAATCAATTATATAAGGGAATGAATGTTTCTTTATTTACTGGTAGTTACTGGCATTCCTAACTCGTAAATATACATGTAGAAACTAGTCCGTGTATTTGAGAGCAAAACGTTCCACTCCTTATTGGATAAGGGGGTCGGCACTGGAAAGGTTTATAGCTCAAATACTTAATCGTTCGCAAGTCAATGAAACTTGACTGGGCGTTAAGTTTATGTGAAGACTTGTATGACGTGTTCTTTGACATGGAGAGTGCCTGTCGAACGCTAATGGTTAGTGGGAGCACACGTTATAGGTATGCTAATTGGATTAGTATACTCGAACCGACTCACCCTCGATTCGTCACACGGATTTCACTCCGGGATAGTCAATGACGGAATCGAAAGGTTGTGATAGGTATTCGTGAACCTTCGACTTGAGGATTTAGTAGGGATGTGCTTGTGACGTCAAGATTTTCATTAGAGTAGTTCGACCCTATAAACCGGAAGGCGGGGGTCAACCTCGACGTGCATCTTGATGGGCAAGTAGCAGGTCCTACTGAATACCAAGATAGAATTCTTTCTCCTGTTAGTGAACAGGTTATATGTCCTATGCGGTTATTGGCAGATGAGATCATAAGTCTTTGGCCAAAGCATTGGGGCTAGCTGTATTAGATACACGAGAGCTCGATGATTTCGATTTGCATTAACGCATGCATAGCGTCAAGTACATATGGGGTTTGATTGACCGTGACCCTATAAATTGATCGGGACATTAGAAAGAAGGGTTTAATGTTTACTGGTATTCACGACAGAATGATTCTTGAATGATCCCAATCATTCGTTCTCAGTCGGGGTACAGTGTAGGCCACCAGACTGGCTAGGTGGTGCTACTACTCTTTGGTTCATCCCATTGCTGACTGAGACGGACCTAGCGAGTCGCGCATTAGGATTGACGATGGAATGAATCGAGCTTGTTCTCTCATTATAAATATTAGATATTGGATATCTAATTTATTGGGACATTGGATGTCTAAATTAATTTATTGGATAAATTAATTTACGGCCTAATGAATTAAATAAATTACTGGGTGATTAATTTAATTCATAAATATAATTATTTCTTGGAGAAATTAATTATGTTATAATATATTTCATATGATTAATTAATTGGATTAATTAATTGATATAAATACATCGAAACGGAATCTGAGTTTATCTGTTTGGACTCACGGGAGTCCGAAACGGACCGAACTCATCCCGGTTCTTCTAGATGGCTGCCTTATCTCACCAACCTCATCCTTGGTCTTTATCTCCAATTTTATAATTGTAAGACAAAGACTTATGAAGGGAACATAATCTCTTGAGGATAAAGGTGGTGATTTGGTCATAGTTTGATCTTGATTTTTGAAGAATATAAGTGGAGACAAAACTCTCACTTCATTATTCCATTCCGGCCGTGAGCTTTGCACAAGTGAGAGAGAAAATCATTTTTCAAGTCTTCATCATTTTCTTCACTTTTGTTCTTGAGTTTTCTTGGAGAAAATTCAAGATACATTGAGAGAGATATATTATACACTTAGAGTGTAATAATAAAAGCTTCATCACTTGATTCTAGCCGTAACCTTAGATGTTAATCGAGTGTTGTTGTTCCGGTCGTTTTTCCGGCGCGTGGCAAGTAGAGACGCGGTGTTTTCGGCGTTGGATCGTTCAAGGGCTTGGAGTGGATTGAACTCGTAGAGATCAAACTAAAGCTTGGGGAATAGCTCAAGAGAAGGTTACCATTTAATCAACGGACTTCGAGGGTTAGTTTCTTACGACTCTTGCTTTTTGTTTATATATTCGTATATATGTAGCTCGATCGATCATCGTAGGGATTCGGATCGAATTAATTTTCGTTTTACCGCTTCCGCTGGGCCTTCGTTTTAGGCACCGAATCCCAACACTCTCATCATTAGCGCACGCTAGCGTGGTTCAAGCAGAAAGTCCAAAAGGTACTGGACTGCAGTTGAGTTGTAGTAGCGTACGCTATGAATGGATATTAGCGTACTCTAATGGTGCAGTAGTGCACGCTGAATTTTGTGTGTGGCGCACGCTATCGAAAGCAGATCAGAGAACAGGAGGTTCTGGACTTCAGTACTGGGCATCAAATATTCTGTTAGCGCACGCTAAACATTGTGGGGTTAACGCACGCTAACGAGGCAGTCAGTAGGCACTGTACTGTCCGGACAACCCGTTAGCGCACGCTACATATCAGGTCGTAGCGTGCGCTAAACTGGAGACAGTCAGCTCCTAGCTTCATCATTTTCATTTCTCACTTCGTTTTTAAGCGATTCCGGGTGATTTCGGGCGTTTTGGAGAGATTTTTTCGAGCTGAATTCATCTATCATCATCATCAAGCTTATCTTTCGGATTAATAATCATTTCATCATCTCCATCACATCTAATCAAGGTAATAATCTCTTGGATCTAGAATTTCAGATTTGGGGCATTTTCCTTCCGATTTCTTAGTGTAAGCTTGGATAGTTGTTGGAATATGTTAGATATGGATTATCTACCTTGGATAAATGTATTCCTATGGATTTAATGGCATATATTTCGGATTTCATGAATTGTTGGGGTTTGATTCAAGAACACTTTTTGGCTGACTTTGATATTTTTAGGGGGTTTTCGATTAGATTGTTGTCGTTAACTCGAGTTGTGGATTCCTATGGGATTATTGATATCATTGAAGGTATTTTGTTGGTTTGAAATACTCATTTTGGAGTTTGGGTTCGATATATTCGGGATTGGATATTATCAAAGGATGTATGTTTGCTAAGTATTCGTTAGAATGCCTCAAGGAGTTTGGATATCGTTGTATCGACGTTTGAGTTGGTTATAGTCGTGTTTGATACGTATATTGAGCGTTTGTTGGTAATTGTCATTCAAGGTTGTTCGAGCGACCGACATCCCTTTTTGGATGTTGTTCGAGGAAGGACATTCTTCACCGGTGTTGAGTAAGTTAATTCTTACTCGGTTAAAAGGATATTCATTCCTTTCGTTGTTGTTCATTCATAATCATAATTCATTCATAATGTATTAACCGTATTGAGACTTGTAATTGTCAATTAATCACTTCATTCACGAGGAACGACGGTTCCAATCATTTCATTGAGCTATCATTCATTTCACTATCATTTCATCTCGGTGAGTCATTCTTGACTTTGTCGGATTGTTATTCATTATTATTCTTCATGGTCATTTCTTGTCCATATGACCTTCTGGGTTCATATTGCGTGGCCGGGTGGGGATGTGTGTATTTTTAGTCAGGCACGTGACAGTCATGTGATTGGGTTCACCGACACATTGGATTGTGCACACGGTAACGTACCTCCGTGAGACTAATTAGGTACAAGGGCGGGTGTGTCCGGACACTCGTCTTGTGCACTTGCACATACCATTACGGGCGTACTATGATGCCTCTCTTCAGCATCATTTCATAATTAAGATATATCATGATTGTGTTTATTCAACTCTTGAGGATTGTTGTTCTGTGTAACTGACCCCGTTGGGGGATGTTTTTTTCAGGTCATGGCAAGGCTAAAGCACGGGAAGAGAACGTTGACGGTGAGGAGTCCCAGTGATACTAGTAGGGGGGCCCAGTCCTTTCAGTCATTCATGTTTTCTTCATTTTATTTCCGCTGCAGATTTACGTTTGGATGTTCATTTTCATTTGGTGTTGTATATTTTATCTTCATATAAAATATACTTTTATTCGATATTTTCATGGGTCCGTTGTACTTGAAACTCCTCATCGGAGTAATTAATGATATACTGTGGTTCGGTACTACGATTATATCACTTAATTCATTAATTTTCATTCGCCTAGTGGGTCCCAGTCGGGGGTCCACGACACTGTAATATTCACCTAGTTTGGGGTGTTACAGAGTTGGTATCGGAGCGTGGTTTTGAATACTACCTTCCGAGTCGTATCTTATTTGAAATCATCGTTCATCAGACTAGTATCATTGGACTTTCGCGTCACGTGTGACCTGTGCAAGAGCCGAGCCCCTCAGACCAAAGAACAATAAGATTTCTGACGCCATGGTATAATTTCTGGCCATAAGAATCACTCATTCATCATTCAACAGTCAATAATCCTCATTCATCATTTTCATTTTGATCATGTCGATCATATTAACTCATTAATCACTCAATTCCTTTCACTGTTCAGTTGTTGATCTTGAGGATCGTATCACTAATCTTGTTAACTTGTTCAAGATAATCATTTCAAGAATTTCATCAGATAATCACGTCACTTCAGTTGATCACTCACGTAATCATTGTGTTTGAGCGCGTATGCTCATTTTCATCATTTCATAACGTAATCATAATGTGATATTCATGCAAGTTATATAATCATCTTGTGAGTTTCCCACTTCAGTATGGAAAGAGTTGGCAGAGGAAGCGGGGGAAGAGGCCGCGGTGCGGGCCGAATCCCAATAACTCGTGTGAATACACGTGCGAATGCAAGGAATAATGCTAATTCATCGAGCAGTGATGCCGCCACTCACTCTCTTGGAAATGATCATTCACTGTCAGGGAGTCGTACCCGGGACACAGCTCATTCAGAAGGTGTTCGGGTTGATCCACTCGCGTTTATGCATGGCATGATGGCCCAGATGACTCTGATGGCACGCCTCATGGAGATGATGCAGAACTCAGCTACTCAGAATCAACAGGCTCCTCCGCCGCCACCTCAGGGGCAAGAGAGGGGTGTAAGCAGTATCATTGGAGACATCTCTCGCCAGAGGCCACCTACTTTTGAGGGCTCATCTGAGCCGGCGGATATTGTTCATTGGCTTGAGCATTTCGAGAAGTTGTTTGCTATGGTGGAGTGTCCCAAAGGGCACAAAGTTTCAGTCTCGGCTTACTATCTGGGTAAGAGCGCTCATTCATGGTGGTTATCGTTGAAACCCACCGACGGATCTTGCACTTGGGATCAATTCAAAACTCTCATGATGGAGAGGTATTATCCAGCCCCACTCAGAGAGGCCAAGTTATCAGAATTACTCACTCCCGACCTCTCAGCGGACGATGATGTTCTCTCCATCGCCGAGAAATTTCAGGAGCTTCTTCCTTTCGCCTCGTCTATTATTCACTCCAAGGCGGACAAGATCAAGTATTTCAGCAAAATGTTGAAACCTCGTATGCGGATGCAGTTGATTAATCACAATTGCACCACTCTGGCCGAATTCATCGAGAAAGCTCTTACTTATGAGCTTACTGTTAAGGAGATTGCTAAGCAACAACCTTCATCTACTAGCAAGAAGTCAAAGAATCATAATCAGTCTGAAAGCAGTCAGGCAACCTTCAAGAAGCCTCGTGCGGGCCCTACTTTTTCTGAGCGACCTCCTACGGTGCCTAGGCTCGCGGAATCTCAGTCCCGAGCATCCAGTTCGGCCATCACCTATTTCAACTATGAAGAACAGGGTCATTTCAGCACCAAGTGTCCGAGGCAGACTGTCACGTGCCATAACTGTGGAATTGCTGGGCATAAGGCCCGTTTTTGCCGAAGAGACTCTAAACCTACGCTGGCGTCATCTCAGGCCCCGAGACAGTCAGTGGTTCAGAATCAGGCCACTCAGTCTGCGTCGTTCAAGAAAACGGGATCAAACAAAGGCAGAGACAAGAGCTATCATACGGGAGCATCCGGTTCGGGGGCCGGCAAGCCCCGAATTTATGAGATGAAGAAGACCGACGATCCGGAGGCCCGAATGATCTCAGGTACACTCGAAATTCTATCTCAACCTGTGTGTACCCTTTTTGATACTGGTGCATCGCATTCATTCATTTCCGAGTCATGTTTGAGTAGACTACGTCTGGGTAGTGCTACTAGTTGTGAGCCTTATGTCATTGGTCTACCTGATGGTAGAAGAATTATCAGGAATCGTGAGATTAAGGATTGTCCGATTCAGCTTCATGGCCGTGATTGGTTAGCAGACCTAATCGTGGTAGATTTACTGAGAGACGATGTCATCTTGGGTATTGATTGGATGGACCGTCACGATGACGTCATTAGTGTCCGTAAGCGTATGGTCACTATCATTTCAGACGATGGGGTCGAATGTGTATTTGATGGAGGTAATGCCAGCTGTTCCGGGATTGTCATCAACTTGATGAAAGCAGTGAAATTACTCAATCAGGGGTGTGTCGGTTATTGGTGTTATATGACCAAGGCCTAGAAATCATCAATCATGTTGGAGGATATTCCGGTAGTAAGAGAACATGCCGATGTATTTCCAGACGAGTTACCTGGTTTGCCTCCACAGAGAGATGTGGAATTCACGATTGAGTTGGAGCCTGGTACGTCCCCAATATCGAAGGCACCATACCGGATGGCCCCGACCGAAATGCAGGAGTTGAAGAATCAATTAGAGGATTTGACCGAGAAGGGTTTATTCGACCGAGTACGTCCCCGTGGGGAGCACCATTGTTATTTTTCAATAAGAAGGATGGTTCGTTCCGCTTGTGTATTGATTACCGGGAATTGAACCGGGTGACGATCAAGAATAAATATCCTCTACCCCGTATCGATGATCTTTTGGATCAACTCCATGGAGCTTCAGTATTTTCCAAGATCGACTTAAGATCTGGGTATCATCAGTTGCGAATTCGAGAGTCGGATATCGCAAGGACGGCGTTCCGAACACGCTATGGTCATTATGAGTTTGTGGTAATGCCGTTTGGGTTAACTAATGCACCTGCGGTATTCATGGAGTTAATGAATCGGGTTTTCATCGACTATTTGGATCAGTTCGTGTTTGTCTTCATTGATGACATTTTAATTTATTCTCGTGACCGGGAGGAGCACGAGTTTCACCTTCATCAAGTGCTCAACGTGTTGAGACGAGAGCAACTTTATGGAAAGTTTTCCAAATGTGAGTTCTAGATGTCCGAAGTGACATTTCTCGGACATGTAATTTCATCATACGGAGTTCGTGTCGACCCTCAGAATACGGAGGCGATCCGAGATTGGCAACCTCCGAAGAATGTTAAGGAAATTCGAAGTTTCCTCGGATTAGCTGGTTATTATCGGCGATTTGTGGAAGGATTTTCTAAAATCGCTCAACCCATGAAGAACCTTTTACGGAAGGATAATAAATACACGTGGTCCGACGCATGTCAACAGAGTTTTGAGGAACTCAAGAGCCGGTTAATTTCAGCACCTGTCCTTTCTTTACCGCAAGGGATGGAAGGATTTGTGGTTTATAGTGATGCGTCTTGCAAGGGTCTCGGATGTGTACTAATGCAGAACGGGAAAGATATTGCTTATGCTTCATGGCAATTGAGACCTTACGAGGTTAATTATCAGACCCACGACCTGGAGCTAGCAGTCGTGGTGTTCGCATTGAAGATTTGGAGTCATTATCTTTATGGCGTTACCTGTCAGATATTCACCGATCATAAGAGTTTGAATTATATATTTACTCAGAAGGAGTTAAATATGCGACAGAGACAGTGGTTGGAACTAATCAAAGATTATAATATTGAGATACTTTACCACCCGGGCAAGGCGAATGTTGTCGCCGACGCCTTGAGTCGTAAGTCCGTTCAAGAGCAGGTGCTTGCTCGATTAACAGTTCAGAAGGAACTTCAGTAGGAATTTTTGAGACCCGAGATCGAGGTCTGGTTACAGCGAGTACAAGGGCAACTTTGTACGTTAGATATTTCATCGCCACTTGAGGAGGCGATCTGGGAGAATCAGGGTTCGGACCCATTTTTGTTGTGCATTCGAGGTGACGTGACTCAGGGGAAAGCCCTTGGATTTGTGGTCCACGAGGATGGACTTTTGCAATTTATGAATCGGTTATGCGTACCGGCGAATGACGAGTTGAAAACTCGATTTTGAGAGAAGCTCATGCTACCCCTTATTCCATTCATCCAGGATCCAGCAAGACGTACAAAGACTTGAAACAAAATTACTGGTGGAATAATATGAAGCGAGAAGTCGCGGAATTTGTTTCGAGATGTTTAACCTGTCAGCAAGTTAAGATAGAACATCAGTGACCGGCGGGTATGCTGAAACCGCTCCCTATTCCAGAGTGGAAGTGGGAGGATATTTCAATGGACTTCATCACGAGTTTGCCGATGAGTCGCCGCGGCATGAATACAATTTGGGTAATCGTGGATCGTCTAACTAAGTCAGCTCATTTCCTTGAGATTAAGGATACGTGGGGTCCCGAGAGACTTGCTTAGTTGCTCATCAAAGAGATAGTGAGATTGCACGGTACTCCTAAGAGTATCATTTCCGATCGTGACGGACGATTCATGTCACATTTTTGGAAATCAATTCATCGTGCTATGGGAACTCAGCTTAATCTCAGCACAACTTTTCATCCTCAGTCCGACGGACAATCATAGAGGACTATTCAGACTTTGGAGGACATGTTGAGGGCATGTGTTCTCGATTGGAAAGATGATGGGGAAGCCCAACTACCATTGATCGAGTTCACGTACAATAATAGTTGGCATGCTTAGATTAAGATGGCACCTTACAAGGCCTTGTACGGTCGTATTTGTCGATCTCCTTTATGTTGGGATGACTTATCAGAATCAATCGGCACCGAGCCCGATATGCTTATAGCCGCCCGTGAGAAGGTAGCTTTGATCAGGAGTCGTTTGTTGACCGCTCATAGTCGACAGAAATCTTATGCAGATAACTGTCGTCGGCCATTAGAGTTCGAGGCGGGTGACATGTTTTGGTCAAGGTATCCCCGAGTCGAGGTATCTTCCATTTTGGGAAGAGGGGAAAGTTGAGTCCGAGATTCATTGGACCATTTGAGATTTTGGATCGAGTAGGCGGCTAGCTTATCGATTGGCCTTACCTCCGGCATTGAGCCGAATTCATAATGTGTTTCACGTCTCTCAGTTACGGAAGTATGTTGCCGACCCGAGTCACATACTTCAGTTCGACGAAATCGAGATCGCTGATGATCATTCATATGAGGAGTGTCCTATACGAGTCTTAGAGCGGCGAATCAAACAGTTGAGGAACATGACGATTCCTTTGGTTAAAATTCAGTGGTCTAGACACGGAGTCGAAGAGGCTACATGGGAAACCGAGGATAGTATGCGGGAGAGTTATCTCGAGTTGTTTGACCCTTAGTTTCGGGGATGAAACTCTTTTAAGGGGGGGTGTATGTAATACCCGGTTGTAATTCGGTCATTATCATTCAGTAATTGTCACTCAGTAATTATTCACTCATTAATGATCATTCATCGTTCATATTCATTCATTGTATTCACCGTTCATAGTAAATTGTATCGTGCATCAGTTATTATTCGTCTTTCTACCTGGTTGGAGGATCGAAACATAGTTATCATCATTATCTTCGTCGTAATGGGCTGTGTGAGGAGTAGCGCGCGCGCGCTAATTGAGTACGGGTAGCGCACGCGACCTCTCATCATTAGCGCACGCTAGCGTGGTTCAGGCAGACAGTCCATAAGGTACTGGACTGCAGTTGAGTTGTAGTAGCGCACGCTACGAATGGTTAGTAGCGCGCGCTAGTGAGTTCGGATAGCGCATGCTATGCTAGTAGTATAGCGCGCGCTAAGGTCGATCAGGCAGAGTCCAGTGGGTACTGGACTGATTTGGAAGAATTCATAGCGTACGCTATGAATGGATATTAGCGTACTCTAATGGTGCGGTAGTGCACGCTGAATTTTGTGTGTAGCGCACGCTATCGCGAGAAGATCAGAGAACAGGAGGTTCTGGACTTCAGTACTGGGCATCAGATATTATGTTAGCGCACGCTAAACATTGTGGGGTTAACGCACGCTAACGAGGCAGTCAGTAAGGACTGTACTGTCTGGATAACCCGTTAGCGCACGCTACATATCAGGTCGTAGCGTGCGCTAAACTGGAGCAGTATAAATAGGACAGTTGTAGGTCACAAGTCGTCCAGGAATAAGTGTAGGGGGGGTGAATAGACTTATTGAAACTCTTAAACTCTTTTGCTCAAAGAGTAAGTTTCTTCAGCTGATAGGTAAAAAAATGGCTTGGAGTCGTTTGTTCTTAATACATGCGGAAGTCAGCTGATGATGAATATAAAGCAACTAATGAAACACTTAACAATGAATGCAGCAGTTAAAGTATGATGCTATAAAACAGTAATGAATGCAGGCAATTACAGTGGTCTCAGAGGTGAGGTAATCCTCTACTAATCCACTTTTCTCCAAACCAGTTGGAGATGAATTCACTATAATTTTCAACCAGTGATAAATATTACAGTGATTCAACCAAACTACAACAACTTCCAACCAGTGGAAATCCGTGCCGTTGTACCACACTCGACTGTCTTTCACCTCTTGATCCTCGATCCTTGGATGCCTTTATAGTCTCGAACTTCAACCAGTGAAGTACCCCGAACTCAGGATTTAAGACACGAGTTTTTGTCTTCTCCAACTAAGAGCTTCTTCAAGTATGAACTTTTTAGAACCGCTCTTTTCACGATGCTGTATTTCTCTTTTAGATTGCTTGAATGCTTTGATCGCTTGAAAGTATGTATGCACCGATTTTTGCTCCACTTCAAATCTTTGGATATATATATAGGTGTTGATCCATGAGCATTTCTTCATAGCCGTTGCAAATCTGTAACAAATCAGTCCGTTGGAGGGAGACTTCTTTGTTTATTCTTTTCTGAACGTTACAAGGCTGGATTCCCATATTTTAATCTATCTTCCGACCGTTGTGAAGACTTCTGCATGTGATGTGCCGAATCTTTTTAATATAATGGGTGAATTTATTTAATTCATCTCTTTTGCGGGAATCTCTCCAATTTGTCTCTTCACGTTGCATGTGACTTTCCGTAATACTTGACTTTTCAATGCATGCTGACGTGGACTTGGAGTACTTGGCTGATCTCGACTAGGCTGATGTGCAGTTAACTTCTCTGCAGTCTGGACCTCTCTGATGTTCACTGTTTAGGACTTGTCTGATCATATGACTTGTCTGAGGTAACTTGACTGCAGTCTGGTCAAACATCACTGATGATTTTTGTTGACCAGAACTACTCTGACTTGACTCGGCTGTACCTCTCTGATGAACTTAGCTGATCTTTAGTACTTAGCCGATTTTTAGCCTAACTTATTTTTGGACTATAGAAGATACTCATTTGGTTCTTCTTTACATTTTGCCAAGTTTTACACTTAACATAATTTGGCCTATGGAAGATACTCATTTGGTTCTTCCTTACATTTTTGCCAAGTAATAAACATTTGAATTTATATTGATGACATCATCAAAATCTAACAAGTATTCCTTACAAATTCCCCCTATTTTGATGATGGCAAAACTTAAGGAAATATTCAAATGAACAAGTCTGCACTTGAGTGCAAGACACAAACTAAAATCAGTCTAATTTTTGAGACAACTGGGAATTGTCATTCAAAAGACTGTTATAAGATTTTTCTGAATCAATTACACATACATGTCTGAAATTTACACGAAAATTTTCAAGTACATAAATCATTACAAGTACAAAATAAGTGAAAGTCATCTGCCTCTTCCTCTGCCTCTTCGAATAGGATGTTTGGCAGGTCTGAAAGGTTTAGCTCCGATTGGTCTTGTCTTGATAGGAGCAAGACCATACTTCCTCTTTACAACAAGAGCTGCAAAGTCTTGCTCTTCTTGGGATGAAAACTTATTCTCAAGACACAGTTTCTTGTTTTTTCTTTGGAGGGCAAGTTCATTTAAAGCACTACCTTTCTCCAAGGTGGGAGATTCTTTGGCTCTGAACTGAGGGATCATGGGATAAGCATTGTATGTCTCAGCATGTTTCTTCAGAATAGTCCAGAGTTGTGGATGAGCTTCTTACATGAAGTTGATGAAGATCTGCTTTGGGGTGAGATTATCATCCTGGAGTATTTCCCAGATGTAGTAGTCTCTGATGAATTTCTTTTTCGCAGATCCCCACATGGGTATAGCTTCGTATGGTATAAATTCTTCAACATACCACAAATCCTTGCCTTCCCACTCTAGAGTAGGCTCAAATCCTCCTCTAGTCCTCCTCTTCTTGCCTGCAGGCTGATCAGCCTGTTCTTCTGGTTCTGCTCCTCCCTTCCTTTTAGCTGAGGATGTCCCAGCTGTGATCATTTGGACATCCTGCCTCTTCTTTGTTCTAAGCTCCTCCCTTATCTATCCTTGAATACTTCCCTCCCCCTGTATTCTATCTTCCCCCTTTTTGCCAGCATCAACTAAAGTAGTCAACTGCTGCTCTATTCTGTGCATCCAGTCAGACATGCCAAATGGCATTCTGTTGTTTGTAGGGGGAGGAGGTTGAGGTACTTCACTCTGCAGCAAAGTGTCAATCTTGGCATTGATGGATTGGAGGTCAGGGGTGACCTGAGAGGTCAGCAACTCTCTAATAGTGTCCTTCACTATTTGACGAATCAGCTCAGTCATCACATGTGAGATCTGCGATGTTGGGGAGTGCTCGCATGAGCCTTCTGCAAATGAGCCACTAGACTGTAGGCTCCTATCTGCAGCTGGTACTCCAGATGGGGTCTTTTCTGGTGTCCCTGATCTGGAGTCCTCAGCCAACTCAGCGTCAGCCGGGTATACGGCGTGCTCCCTCACTCGTCTGCAGCTTCTACTTCCGGCTCTTTCTCTGGCTCCTTTTCCTTCTCCTCTTCTTCTTTTTCTTTTTCTTTTTCTTCTTCATCTTTTTCTTTTTCTTTCTCAGCTCCTTGATCTCCTCCCTCATCTTTATCATCATCCTCATCATCATCATTATTATCATCATCCTTTTTCCCATCTTTTTCTCCTTCATTCTCATCATCATTTTCACCTTCATCATCATCCTTCTCTCTTTCATCATCCTCCTGTTCTACTTCTTCACCTTCTTCTTCTCCTTCATCAATTAACTCTTCTGTTTTCTCCACTTCTTCAGATTGTTTTTCAACTAAAATGTTTTCTTCTTCTCTTTTCTCTTCCTGCTCTTCTTCTTCGTCATTTATGACAATGACTTCCTCATCTTCTTCTCCATTTACTTCTTCAATTCTAATTTCTCTCTCTTCTTTCTCCTCATCTTCTTTTCCAAATGAACCATCAAAAATACTATACATAATGGAATGGATGAATTGGTCCATGTTGGTTTTAAAATGAGACATGAACCAATTATCCTGGAGGATCAACACTATGTCTGATTCTTTACAAAAATGAATCAGTACATCCTCTGTGGCTTGGGGATATCCCCAACCACTAGTTTCAATATAAGACTGAAGTTCCGTAAATGACAGTGTTTTGAAAAACTTCCACTCTTCAAAAATATTGACAAAAGAGTGTTTTAAGGCTTGTGGTTTAACAAGCTGTAATTGTTCAATGGACAGGTTGAAAACATTATTTTCCAGTAGGTTAAAGATATAATTGGCTTCAGGGATTGAGATGATTAAACCTGCTTCTTCTTCCTCTGGAATGTATGCTGGAGTGAGGACAGCCACAATCTGAGTTTCCAGGCTGCCTGGAGCAGGCTGGTCTTCCAGGTGAGTAGGTGACCTAGCTGCAGGACTGGCATAGTGATCTGACTGCTCCTCCTGACTAAACTGCAGTCTCCTGGGCCTCTTGGGAGAGGGTTCTGGAGATGACTGCATGACGGATGGTTCTCCAGGGGCTGGTCCTCTTCTCTTGAATTGGACAGCTATTGGAGTGTTATCTGACTCGGAGTCTGACTCGACTGCAGTTGGGTTGACGGCTGCAGGTTGGTCCGACTCGCCTGGAGAATAATATATGGGGTAAGTCCTTGTGTCAGGTAGCTCCTTTAACATCTGAGCTGCTCTCCTGTTGTTTCCTAACTTCCTCAAAGTTTCTTGGTCCAGATGACCAAGTCTCTTGTTGGTGTGGAAAGGGTCAGTACTTCCCTTCGCCACACCTGTCTTCTCAAGGATCCAACTCAACTGCGTTCCGAACGCCAGCTTGGATCTGAATCTTTTTTCATCAGAAAGCCATTCGGCTTTGTTGACTTCTCAAACAAGCTGCCTAAAGATATAGTGAGCCCAATCAATTTCCTCATCTTGAATCAGTGCTCCCAGCACCATGAACTTCGCCGACGACAGTTGATCGTAACTGCCGGCCATACCCATAATGATTTTGTTGGTTATATCCAACGCATATCGATAGACCTTCTTAATCTCACTCCTTTTGGCGGTGAGTTTCAGCTTCTCCGGCTGATTGTCCGCCTTGATCTTTATCCAGGTGTCGGCTGCTTTCTACTTGAGAGCTTCGACAGCTATGCCGCAGTTTTTCATACCAAAAACTGTACGAATCGACTCTCGCGATATGTCGACTTGTCTTCCGCCAACTGTGCTCCTAATCCCATCTTGAATCAAATAGGCTTCGCGGTAGAATGCGATAGCATCCTCCTTGTACAAATGTTGGGGATTGATATCCAGAAATTGGTAGATCCCATTTAGCTTCATCGTACGGATTAGGTCAAGCACGTCGTAATTCTCCAGATTTGCTTCCAATAAACCTTCGAAATCAACGACCAGAGAGAAGATAATCTGGTCCTTGACTGCCTTCACGTTAACGCCTTCGAAATACGATTCCATTTCTGCAAACAAAGGATTTTTAGTGTATTTGGAGTTCAAAGAATTTTTGCTCTGTAAATCTAGGGTTTCTGGTAAGCGTAAAAGGTAAAGTGAAGAGTTTCCTTCCTTATAAAGAAGATGAAAAGACGTTGGATTAAATTATTATTTATTTTGAAACGGTGGTACGCCTTTTGAGATTCTATTTAAATTTCAAATTCGAAACGGTTGTCCAGGTGTAGTTTTTAAAATTTGACGGTTGGTTTTAATTGGCCACCGTGGAGGTCGATTTATCGAGTGATTGCCACGTGTATTTAAATGCCACTACGAACCAAAATTAATATAATATTATTATATATATGGCAGATAATAATTAAATATTCAGAGGTCGGTTGAGTTTAGAAAACTTAGCTGGTTTGACTGTTGACTGTTGACCGCTCTGCATCAGGTGAGTTGACTCCATGGACTTCTCGCCTGAGATTCTGATCAGCTAGGTTCCTTTGTCCGTCCTTCGTCCTCTTGTCTGTATCAGCTAGGATCTGATTTTTTTAGTCAGCTGGGTCCGTCCTTCCTCTGAGATGCTTCAGCTTGCTTCTGTACTAGATTCCCAATCTAGTAGACCAAGATCTCTGCTCAGCTCCAAAAACCTTTCTTCTGGCAAAGGTTTGGTAAAGATGTCAGCTATCTGGTACTCTGTGCTGACTCTTTCAACTCTAACTCTTTTGTTAAGCACATGGTCTCTGATGAAGTGGTGCTTAACATCAATGTGCTTGGTCCTCGAATGCAAAACCAGATTGTTGGTTATTGCAATAGCACTATTGTTGTCACACCAGATAGGGACTTCATTGGCAATGATATTATAATCCCTTAGCTGCTGTCTGATCCACCAGGAACTACCTGCAGCTAGGTATTCTGACTCTGTGGTGGAGATAGAGTTAGAAACCTTCTTCTTGCTAAACCAGGATATCAGTCTGGTTCCTAGGAATTGGCACGTTCCACTAGTGCTTTTCCTATTGATTTTGCATCCTGCGAAATCTGCATCTGAATATCCTGACAGCTCGAAGTTATTATCCTTGGGATACCATAGTCCAACATTGACTGTAGACTTAAGGTACTTAATTATTCTCTTTGCTGCATCTAGATGTGATTACTTAGGCTTAGATTGGAATCGCGCACAAACTCCTACGGCATAGGATATGTCTGGCCTGCTTGCAGTGAGGTAAAGCAATGATCCAATGAGTCCTCTGTAGTGGGTTGAGTCCACTGATATGCCTCCCTCATCTGCATCTAGGTGAGTACTTGTGCTGATAGGGATTCTTGCTGGTTTGGCTGATTCCATTCCAAATCTATTGATTAGATCTTTGGTATACTTAGCTTGGTTGATGAAAATTCCATTTTCTATCTGCTTAACTTGTAATCCGAGAAAGAAGTTAAGCTTTCCCATCATACTCATCTCAAATTCTCCTTGCATGAGGTTAGAGAATTTCTCACATAACTCTGGATTGGTTGAGCCGAATATGATGTCATCCACATATATCTGGACTATTAATATGTGGCCTTCGTGCTCCACTCTGAATAGGGTCTTGTCCACCTTTCATTTGCAAAAACGATTCTTCTCAAGAAACACAGACAGTGTTTTATACCATGCTCTTGGTGCTTGCTTAAGTCCATAGAGAGCCTTCAACAGCTTATAGACTTTGTCTCCTTTGACAAAACCTGGGGGTTGCTCTATATAGACTTCTTCTTCTAGAATGCCATTTAGAAAAGCACTCTTTACATCCATCTGATAAACTTCAAAATCTTTGAATGCAGCATATGCGAGGAATAGTCTGATGGCCTCTAATCTTGTAACCGGTGCATAGGTTTCATCAAAATCTATTCCTTCACACTGTGCATAACCTTTTGCAACGAGTCTGGCTTTATTCCTAACAACAGCTCCATCTTCATCACTCTTGTTTTTGTACACCCATTTGGTGCCAATAACCTTATTGTGATCTGATCTGTCTGTTAGTTCCCAAACTTTGTTCCTTTCCATCTGCTCCAGTTCTTCTTGCATGGCATTGATCCATGAATAATATTCCAAGGCTTGTTCTGTTGTTTTAGGTTCTATCTGTGACATAAAGCATGAGAACATAGCCATTCCTGCGGGTAGAGTTGACTGTCTTGTCTTAACTCCATCAGTCAGCTTCCCGATAATTTGCTGGATTGGATGGTCTTTGAGCCACTTGGGGATATCGTCTTCTTCTGGGTCTGTTCCCCCTGTTGAATTGCTCTGGTGAATTTCTGCATCAGCTGGGTTCTGGTCTCCTTGGTCTGCAGCTGGGTCAGCTACCGTCTTGTCATCTGCAGGTTGGGTCTGATCTGTAGATGAGTCTTTATCAGCTACAGCTGGATCTTCATCAGTGGCAACTGGATCAGATAGATTTGGTGATCCTGTCTGATGTCTAGTTGGGTCTTCAGCAGCTACAGATGGATCTTCAGGCTGGTCTGCAGGTAAGTCCACCATTCCAGTGTCATGTACAATGATTTCTTCAAGGGTCGCTGATTTGAGCTTGTTCTCAATTAACTCAACTTGCTTCCTGTACTCAACATTAGATTCCTCAAAAACAACATGGGGTGTTTCCTCCACAACTAAGGTTCTTTTCTTAAATACTCGATATGCCTTGCGTCTTTGTGAGTATCCCATAAAGAGACCATCATCAGTTTTAGCATCAAAGGCATTTAGTTGTGTTTTACTGTTGTTGTGGATGAAACACTTACAACCAAAAACGTGAAAGTAAGCAACAGTAGGAGTTCTATTATTCCAAACCTCATAGGGAGTTTTGCCATATCTCCCTACTATCATACTCCTGTTCTGAGTATGGCAAGCTGTGTTGACAGCTTCAGCCCAGAACCTCTTGGGCAGGTCCGCTTCTGTAATCATGGACCTTGCTACTTCCTTCAGGGTTCTGTTTCTTCTTTCAGCAACGCCATTCTGCTGGGGAGTCCTGGCTGCAGAGAGCTCATGCTGGATCCCAATCTGATCGCTGTAATCAGTGATCGCCTTGTTGAGAAACTCTCCTCCTCTATCTGATCTAATCTTGATGATGGATAGGGATTTCTCATTCTGGATCCTTCTCAGCAGCTCAGGTAGCTTGGTCAAGGTTTCACTTTTCTTATACAAGAAGATAATCCAAGTGTACCTTGAATAATCATCTACTACAACAAGTGCATGCTTTCGGCCGCTTAGAGTCCTTGGCTTGATAGGACCAAATAGATCCATGTGAAGTAGATCTAAGATCCTTGTTGTGAGAGTTGTAGGCTAGACTAGCTTGAATGATGCTCTGGTCTGCTTTCCTTTCTGACATGCATCACAGAGCGCTTCCTTCTTGAATGCTTCATCTGGAAGTCCTCTGACCAGCTTCTGAGAACTAATCTTGTTGATGGCTTTGAAGTTCAGGTGACATAATCTTTTGTGCCACAGCTATCCATTCTCAGCAACTGTCTTGGATAGAAAACAGGAGTTAGGTGTTCCTGTGTTCCAATCTATCATGTAGACATCTCTCCTTCTGAATCCTTGTAGCTTCACTTCGCCAGATAGGATATCTATCACCATGCATTTCCAGATAGTGAAGACTACTAGATTCTTCTCATCGCAAAACTGGCTTATGCTCAGGAGATTGTACTTGAGCCCTTTGACGTAATGAACTTTGGATATCACAATATTTCCTCGGTGCAGCTCCCCAAAGCCCTTTGTTTGTCCTCTAGATCTATCTCCAAAGGTTACATCAGGAGCTCTTTCCTTGGTGTATTTGGACAGCATCTTCTTGTTCCCGGTCATGTGCCTTGAGCATCCAGAGTCTAAAAACCATTCTTCACCTCCAAAGTTTGAATTTGTGGAGATGTGGTTGTAGTCCTTCCACCTTTTCTGCAATCAAACAAGCAGAGATTTGGGTACCCAGATCTGTGTGGGTCCTCTTGGGTTAGCTGGTTTCCTGGAGAATTGATTTCTCCTTGGATTGTGAAATTTGTTATCATTATAACCCTTATACGGTGTGGAAGGTCGAAGTCTGAATCTCCTGTTGGGATTGTATACCGGATATTCCTCAAAATATTGATAGTGTGGGCCATTTCTAAATCTTGGTTGAGACCATTTATTAAATCTTTGAGGTCTCCACACTTGTTCATTTTGGAAATTAGGATAACCTTGAGGTTTCCATCTGCCCCTCCCATTTTGAAATCTGTTTTTAGGGAGTTGTTGATAATAGTGGGCATGTTGTCTGGGCTGCTGCTTCTGCCTGGGCCATTGCCTAGTCACTTGTCTAGGTGGCTGCCTTGTGTAACTTGGCTGCAGCTTAGACTTGTGACTTGGTTGTTGCCTATTTTTAAATATCGGTTTATATGTAGGCTCAGCAGTCGAGGCAATTGTTTCTCCCTTGATAAAAGTGGTTTTAGAACTAGAGGGAGTGTGAGGATCATATCCAAGGCCTGATCTGGAATATAATGGCCTTTTATTGGTACATAATTCTTCCAGAGTTGAAGACGCCTTCAGGGAGGTTATTTCCTGCCTGAGTCTTATTTGCCTGAGTCAGCTTAGTAAATTCAGCTTTGACATGAGCAAGTGCAGCTGATTTTTCTTTAAGTAAAACAGTTAGTCGATTTATCTCAGCTGCAGATACATCAACCTTATTCAGTTCTAGGCTGAGTTTTTCAAAATCATTTTTCAGCTGCCTATTCTCATCTTGCAGCTGAGTCTTCTCGGATGATACAGCTAGGTGTGCAGATTTAAGTGTCTCAAAATCTTTAAATAGCTGATTTACAGATTCATGCAGATCCATATCTTGTGACATGGCTGAACTATTATTTGAGCCAGAGGGTTTTGATGTTACCTCTTCATCAGCTAGGTTGGCCATCAGACAGTCATACTCTTCATCATCATCAGAGAAGAATCCGCTGCTTGATTCTACATGCTCCTGATCTTCTCTGATGAGGGCCTTCCTTCTATCTTCTTTTCTGCCCACCTCCTTCTTGCTCTTGTCCTTCTTAAGCTCAGGACAGTCGATTTGGATGTGTCCTGTCTTGTGACAATTGTAGCACTTCACCTTCCAGCTTCCGGCTTTCTGGTTTCTCCTGGGATTCTCTTTATAATTTTTCTTGTATTTGGAGTATTTTTTCCGGAAATTGCTGAACCTTTGCATTGTGAACGCCATTTCTTCCTCAAAATCTAATGGATTTGGAGGCATTACATCAGATAGGCTCTTGGCGGGGGACTCGGCTGCAAAGGCTATTCCCTTCTCTGCAGGCTCAGTTGAGGATGAACTTGGAAGCTCGAACTCATAAGCCTTCATATCAGAGAACAGCTCTTGAATCTTTATCTTATTGAGTTCCTTGGATTCTCTCATGGCCACTTCCTTCATGCTCCATTCAGGATTGAGATATCTTAGAACCTTCAGTGCCATTTCCCTGTTGCCATAGGTTTTGCCTAGGGAGTTGATCTCATTGATAATCTTAGTGAACCTTGTGTCCACTTGGTCTATGGATTCACCATTCTTCATTTTGAAGTTGTCAAATTTTTGAATAGCAATTGACAACTTGTTTTCCTTGATCAGCTCTGTTCCTTCACACATTAGGGCTAATGTGTCCCAGATTTCTTTGGCATTCTTGCAGTTCTTGATCTTGACCATGGTGGATTTGTCAAGAGTTTGATATAACACATCTCTAGCCCGGTTATCAAGATTGGCCAGCTTTCTTTCTTCGGGAGTCAGCTCTGTCCTCTTCTTTGGGATCTTCTTCGGCTTCCCTGCTGCGATCTCCTCTGCAGTGTTGTCCTTCTCGAAAATAAATGGACCATCTTCTATGATGCACCACATGTCATCATGGATTGAAGATAAATGTGTCTGCATCTTTATCTTCCAAAGATCATACTCGTCAACTGAAAACACAGGTAGTCTAGAATGCATGTGTTCCATTATAAAATGAGAGTAAAGATATATCTCTGATATAGATCTGGTTCGTGAAATAAATGAACCAACCTCTCCGATACCACTTGTAGGTCACAAGTCGTCCAGGAATAAGTCTAGAGGGGGGTGAATAGACTTATCGAAACTCTTAAACTCTTTTGCTCAAAGAGTAAGTTTCTTCAGCTGATAGGTAAACAAATGGCTTGGAGTCGTTTGTTCTTAATACGTGCGGAAGTCAGCTGATGACGAATATAAGGCAACTAATGAAACACTTAACAATGAATGCAGCAGTTAAAGTATGATGCTATAAAACAGTAATGAACGCAGGCAATTATAGTGGTCTCAGAGGTGGGGTAATCCTCTACTAATCCACTTTTCTCTTCACTATAATTTTCAACCAGTGATAAATATTACAGTGATTCAACCAAACTACAACAGCTTCCAACCAGTGGAAATCCGTGCCGTTGTACCACACTCGACTGCCTTGCACCTCTTGATCCTCGATCCTTGGATGCCTTTACAGTCTCGAACTTCAACCAGTGAAGTACCCCGAACTCAGGATTTAAGACACGAGTTTTTGTCTTCTCCAACTAAGAGCTTCTTCAAGTATGAACTTTTTAGAACCGCTCTTTTCACGATGCTGTATTTCGCTTTTAGATTGCTTGAATGCTTTGATCGCTTGAAAGTATGTATGCACCGGTTTTTGCTCCACTTCAAATCTTTGGATATATATAGGTGTTGATCCATGAGCATTTCTTCATAGCCATTGCAAATCTGTAACAAATCAGTCCGTTGGAGGGAGACTTCTTTGTTTATTCTTTTCTGAACGTTGCAAGGCTGGATTCCCATATTTTAATCTATCTTCCGACCGTTGTGAAGACTTATGCATGTGATGCGCCGAATTTGAATATAATACGTTTAAATTCTTCAAGGTGGGTCTGGGTGAATTTATTGAATTCATCTCTTTTGCGGGAATCTCTCCAATTTGTCTCTTCACGTTGCATGTGACTATCCATAATACTTGACTTTTCAACGCATGCTAACGTAGACTTGGAGTACTTGGCTGATCTCGACTAGGCTGATGTGCAGTTAATTCTGTGCAGTCTGGACCTCTCTGATGTTCACTATTTAGGACTTGTCTGATCAGATGTCTTGTCTGAGGTAACTTGACTGCAGTCTGGTCAAACATCACTGATGATTTTTGTTGACCAGAACTACTCTGACTTGACTCAGCTGTACCTATCTGATGAACTTAGCTGATCTTTAGTACTTAGCCGATTTTTAGCCTAACTTATTTTTGGCCTATAGAAGATACTCATTTGGTTCTTCTTTACATTTTGCCAAGTTTTACACTTAACATAATTTGGCCTATGGAAGATACTCATTTGGTTCTTCCTTACATTTTTTCCAAGTAATAAACATTTGAATTTATATTGATGACATCATCAAAATCTAACAAGTATTCCTAACAACAGTCAGCCCCTACCTTCGTCATTTTCATTTCTCACTTCGTTTTTGAGCGATTCCGGGCGATTTCGGGCGTTTTGGAGAGATTTCTTCGATCTGAATTCATCTATCATCATCATCAAGCTTATCTTTCAGATTAATCATCATTTCATCATCTCCATCACATATAATCAAGGTAATAATCTCTTGGATCTAGAATTTCGGATTTTGGGCATTTTCCTTCTGATTTCTTCGTGTAAGCTTGGATTGTTGTTGGAATATGTTAGATATGGATTATCTACCTTGGATAAATGTATTCCTACGGATTTAATGGCATATATTTCGGATTTCATGAATTGTTGGGGTTTGATTCAAGAACACTTTTTGGTTGACTTTGATATTTTTGGGGGGGTTTCGATTAGATTGTTGTCGTTAACTCGAGTTGTGCATTCCTATGGGATTATTGATATCATTGAAGGTGTTTTGTTGGTTTGAAATACTCATTTTGGAGTTTGGGTTCGATATATTCGGGATTGGATATTATTAAAGGATGTATGTTTGCTAAGTATTCGTTAGAATGCCTTAATGAGTTTAGATATCGTTGTATCGACGTTTGAGTTGGTTATAATCGTGTTTGATACGTATATTGAGTGTTTGTTGGTAATTGTCATTCAAGGTTGTTCGAGCGACCGACATCCCTTTTTGGACGTTGTTCGAGGAAGGACATTCTTCACCGGTGTTGAGTAAGTTAATTCTTACTCGGTTAAAAGGATATTCATTCCTTTCGTTGTTGTTCATTCATAATCATAAATCATTCATAATGTATTAACCGTATTGAGACTTGTAATTGTCAATTAATCACTTCATTCACGAGGAACGACGGTTCCAATCATTTCATTGAGCTATCATTCATTTCACTATCATTTCATCTCGGTGAGTCATTCTTGACTTTGTCGGATTGTTATTCATTATTATTCTTCATGGTCATTTCTTGTCCATATGACCTTCTGGGTTCATATTGCGTGGCCGGATGGGGATGTTTGTATTTTTAGTCAGGCACGTGACAGTCATGTGATTGGGTTCACCGACACATTGGACTGTGCACACGGTAACGTACCTCCGTGAGACTAATTAGGTACAAGGGCGGATGTGTCTGGACACTCGTCTTGTGCACTTGCACATACCACTACGGGCGTACTATGATGCCTCCCTTCAGCGTCATTTCATAATTAAGATATATCATGATTGTGTTTATTCAACCCTTGAGGATTGTTGTTCTGTGTAACTGACTTCGTTGGGGGATGTTGTTTTCAGGTCATGGCAAGGCTAAGGCACGGAAAGAGAACATTGACGGTAAGGAGTCCCAGTGATACTAGTAGGGGGGCCCAGTCCTTTCAGTCATTCATGTTTTCTTCATTTTATTTCCGCTGCAGATTTATGTTTGGATGTTCATTTTCATTCGGTGTTGTATATTTTATCTTCATATAAAATATACTTGTATTCGGTATTTTCATGGGTGCGTTGTACTTGAAACTCCTCATCGGAGTAATTAATGATATACTGTGGTTCGATACTACGATTATATCACTTAATTCATTAATTTTCATTCACCTAATGGGTCTCAGTCGGGGTCCACGGCACTGTAATATTCGCCTAGTTTGGGGTGTTACAGATTGGACCCGCGGAGGTTGAAGAACTCTTCAACGAGGCTGATGCGGCGAGGTCAGCGGCGGTGGAGCAGAAGCGCTCGCCGGCCGACGAGGATGAGGCAGTGAGAGTGTACTGGGAGCAGAAAAGTGTGTTCGGCCGAGCCTTTCTGGAATTTTCCGAGCTTATGGAGTGGCTGGCCGGACCACGTCCTAAGTTTGATTTTCGCGCATACTCGGTCGCCACCCCTATGAACCTGTAAAGCGGACGTCATTTCGGGCCGCGGACCGCTCCCCGTGGACCCTCGACCAGATTAAGAGTTTGGCGACTAAGAAGGATTTGAGTCGTTGGAGGGCGGAGTTTCATGTCCCCTCCGATGTTTCACTGTATGTGCCCGCCGAGAACGAGCGCGCCGACCAACCTCCCGAGGGTATGGTCGCTGTTAACGAGTTGATCATGGGGGCCGGATTGCGGTTCCCATTGTCGTTCGCCGTTTCATATCTATTGACTGCCTGGAATGTGCCGCCGCTCCAACTGACGCTGAACGCCTGGTTGCAGATCGTCAGTACTTTGACTCTATTTGGCGGTCACCGGCTATTCCGTCTTCCTTCTGCGCTGGAAATGAACTACCTCTTTAAGCTGACAGCGCAGAAGGGTTCTGTTGGCGGCTACCACATTCAGGGTCGCATGGGCCGGGTGGTCCTTGGGGTGCCGAACAAGGTCCGTGGCGACCTGACAAAATGGTGTTGGGTCGGCGGAGCGTGGAAATCGGCTGCGAGCAACAAACCCGAGGACGAGTTGGATATCCCCACCGGCTTTCTGGAGAGGAATCCGAGTAAGGGTTTTAACTCTCCCTTCCTTTGGATACACCTTGAACTGATCTAATTTGGTTTTCTTTTTGCAGGCTCCCTTGTTCCAGCAGCCGATGACCTACCATTCGATTTTTTGATCGTCTGGGAGCGAATCAGTGGTCTTCCGGACAGTTACATCGACTCTCGCATGATCAACAACGAAGCTCATTGGTTGGGCGCTCGGTTGTTTCGCTTTCCCCGCCACTTAAAGGTCCCAGGTACAAATGTTTACGATCTCCTTTTTGATTGAAGATCGCCTTTGATTGAAAAAGATGTCTAACCTGGTTGATTGTCTTCTTTGACAGAGATCTACTTCCCTCGCTACTCCGAGCCGCCGAGAGAAATTGCTATGTCGAACCCTGGTCTTATGAATCGTCTCCGCCAAGGGAAGAAGGCGAGATGTGCCCTTGCGGCGACGACCCGTCCTATCCCTGAGGCGAGACCTCTCATGGGGCCGATCGTCGTCGAGCCGGAGACTCGGGAAGAGGAGCAGCTTCAGCGCAACCACAAGAGGCGGAGGCCGGAGGAGCCCTTGCCAACTGTTTCTGCTGAGGTGCCCGCAGTGGTGCCGCCGGTCGCCGCGCCTCCAATTTCTGCGGTTCTAATGACGGAGGGGCCTACGCCCTCATCGGCCTTCCTACAGGCCATGGTGACCGCCGACGCCCAGACCCCGCGGGGCAAGCCTTTTTTCGGCCACGACCCCGAGAAGGTCGAAAGGTAAGTTTGGTTGATCTGTTAAGTTAAGTCACTTGTGTAGGGGACATACTGACCCCTTTGTTCCTGGTGCAGGGTCCGTCTTGCCGACCCGAACTACTCGCCGATGGTGTTGGACTTCCTCATGAGCAGGTCTCCCCTCGAGCCTAGCGACGTCCCTCACTACGTCTCTTGGGCTATATCCACCCTACCGAAAGCTTGCACGACCGACCTGGATGTGATCGCGCGCCGGCGGTCCGGAGACGCAATGCAGGCGACTCTTGCCCTGACCCTCCAAGCGGCGACGATGGCCACTCAAGCTGTAAAGGATTATGAGGGGCGGCCCTCTACTGCCCGTATCCATTCGGACCTCGAGGCTGCTCGGAGTCGGAATGCTGAGTTAGCCAACTGGATTGTGATAATGGAGAAGGAGTACGTGGAGACGGCCAAGCGGGCTAAGCAGGATCTCAACCGGATGAGGCAGGATCTCCACCGGGCCCGGGCGGCAACCGACCGGATGCGCGATCAAATGACGGAAGCCCATTGGTTGCATGCGGCCTCATAGGAGGAGGCGAACGGGCTGAAGGCGGTGGTGGACCGGTTAAATGGCGAGTTGGAGTCGTCGAAGGGGGAGCTGGCCGCCAAGGTTGCCGAGCTCCAGGGTGCGGATCAAACAATCGCGGGGCTGAAGGAGAAGTTGGAGGCGACCAAGGCCGATCCCTTCCTCAACGTGGAGTATGTCGGCGAGTTTTCCTATTACATGGCTTACGCTGACGCCATCCGCGCTGCCAAGAAGGGAGGGCTCGAGGTCGGCCCTCTGATCGATAACTTCAGAGCCTATGTGCTTGAGCATCCCCTGCACCCGGCCTTCTTTGTTCCGATCCTTGACCTCTCCGACCTCGGAATCGACCTGAGCTGGTATCCGTTGCCAGACAAACTCGTTCATCCGGATGCTGGCGAGAAAGCGCACGCCGATCCAGCGGACGATGGCGAAGGCCAGGCGGGGGCAGCCTGAGTTAGACCGCTTAGACCGCTTTCATTTTGTTTCCCTTGTAATTTTTCAGTTTCATTGTGTTTTGCCTTCGGGCATATGTACAAATAACTTGAATGAAATAAAATACATAATTGCATCTAATTCCTTGCTTGTACGATCGTCTGTCTAAATCTTTCGCATTTGACTTCACATAAGTGTTTACATAATTACATCTGATTCCTTGCTTGTACGATCGTCTGTCTGAATCTTTCGCATTTGACTTTACACAAGTGTTTGAGGAGTGTTCGTTGTATGTATAGCTCTGAATGTATTGGCATACTTAAAATTCTTACTTGTAAATTTCTGAACAAAACCGATCGTCATATGTGTATTTGAACAAAGCCAATCGTATGTGGTTCCGTCCTCCTGATCGCATGTATGGCTCCGTTCTGCCCCTTGTTTTTGTTTACTTGGTGAAAGTAAGGGAACAAAAATAATTTGTTTAGCGAGCTATCTTTAGTTTGGTTCTTGCGATCTTCGATTTTGTTGATTCCTCGATGTAGGCCGAACGTCCCGACCTGGAAAGACTTCGCATAGTCGTGGGGTTCGATGGAACCGACCTCAACGACTATGTCTTGTGCGCGAGCGACATTCCGTCTGATGGTTAACTTCTCGCGACTCACTTAATTGTAAGGGTCCTCCGCAGGCTACGTTTTGCCTCGCAATGTAGCGATGGGGCGGACGGTCTCTGCTTGGAGGAGTCCTTGCACGGGGCGCCGTCGGATAAATCGACTTCGCTACCATGGCTTGTTAGCACTTTTCTGCCTAAGAGGGCATACGTTGTGACGGTGGGAAGGACGCGTCGCATTGTCCAGATCCACCATGTTAGACGATGGATTCGAGGACGGGCGAGCGTGTCCACTGATCTGTTTTGGAGGGTCCTTCGGCTACGCCCGCCTCGTATTTAAACAAAAAGGCAGGCGATCTCTGCCCAAAGGAACCTTGCATGGACGGGCTATCGGTTCCATCGACTCCCAGAACCATGGCTGCACTTTTTTACCTCGGATCGCCATGTTAGATGACGATCCTCGACGGTATACGTTGTGCTAGGGGGGGTCGCTTGCATAGGTCCATCAGGTTAGATGGCGACCTCTTGGAGGGCGAGCAAGTCGTCCTCTTTTTTATTTGTTTGTTTTGTCGAGGCGAATCATTTAGAGGGGATCGGAAAATCTCAGTAAGCTCTTTGTACACTGGGTAACTGAATACAGAGTTTTTATTGATAGTATTTCTTCAAATGAACGGCGTTCCAGGGATATTGGTTCGGAGTGCTGTCTGGGTGTTGGAGCTCGTAGGCTCCTTTGGTCAGCCATTTGGATATCCTAAAGGGGCCCTCCTAATTCGGGCCAAATATTCCCGTGTGAGTCTGGACCTTTTTGAGGACTAGGTCGCCCACTTGGAATCACCTTTCCTTGACCTTCGAATTGAAGAATTTCTCGGATTTCCTTTTGTGGATTGCATTCTTCATTTCCGAGGTTAGTCGTCGTTCCTCGAGCATATCCAATTCGATCCGTCGAGCTACATCATTGTCCGTCGTCATTTGTTGTGTCGTTCGGTGGCTGAGAACGGCGATCTCCGAAGGGATCACTGCTTTTGTTCCGAAGTCGAGGGCGAATGGGGTTTCGTCGGTTGAATTTCGGGTCGTCGTTCGGTAGGACCACAAAATGTCAGGGAGCTCGCTCGCCCATCGTCCTTGTTTGGATTCGAGTCTTGCTTTGATCGTGTGTTTGAGAATCTTGTTTACAGTCTCTACTTGTCCGTTCGTCTGAGGGGGGTAAGGGGCTGAGAACAGCTTTTTAATTCTCCATTTCTCGCAGAATTGCATAACTTCTAAACTGTCGAACTGCTTTCCGTTGTCAGAGATGATAGCCTGAGGTAGACCGAATCGGCATATGATGTTCTTCCAAATGAACTTGATTACTTGTTCTTGGCCGATCTTGTTGAGTGGATTGGCCTCAGCCCATTTCGTGAAATAATCGACCCCCACGATGGCGAATTTACATCCTCCTGGCGCCGTCGGCAAAGGATCGATGAGGTCGATGCCCCATTGGGCGAACGGCAACGGACTGTACATAGAAGTGAGCTGCTCGGGGGAGAGCTTGATGTTCGGGCCCATTACTTGACACCTGTGACAAGATCGGGCGTAGGCGATCGCGTCCTTTTGTAGGTTAGGCCAGAAAAAGCCTTGCCTGGTCGTCTTGTGGATGAGAGCTCGCCCTCCAGCGTGATTTCCACATATCCCATCATGGATTTAGGCTAAAACAAGTCGGCCTTCCTCCGGCGTAATGCACTTGAGGAGAGAAAGGTTGAAAGCTCGCTTGTAAAGCCGGTCATCCAATAGGGTGTATCTGGTTGCTCGGAGCTGAAGCTAGCGAGCTTTGATCCGATCTGCGGGGACCGTTCCATCCTTCATGTATTTAATGAACGGAGTCATCCAGTTCTCTTCGGCGAGGGCAACTGTGGTGACCAGGCTTCTGTCGATCGCCGATTTTGCTGACTTCATGATTTGGATGTTAGAGAAGTCTGCCGCCCCATCTGACGATGCGAGTTTGGATAGGGCATTGGCCTGGGAGTTGTTCTCTCTCGGGACTTGTTCGATCAGCACTTCTTCAAACTTTATGCACATTTCGGCGACCAATTCTTGATATTTGATCATCTATTCGCCGCGCGTCTCATATTCCCCCTTGACTTGGTTCACGACCAAGAGGGAGTCCATGAAGATGTGGAGGCGACGAACGTCCATGGCAAGTGCTAGATCGAGCCCGCCTACCAAGGATTCGTACTCGGCTTCATTGTTGGTCGCACGGAACCCGAAGCGCACAGCATTTATAAAAATTTGGCCGTCAGGGCTGATGAGGACAATTCCAGCCCCTGCTCGCGAGCTAGTCGCCGAGCCAGCTACGTACAATTTCCAGGCAGGACGGCCGACCTGGGTCGGACTGGGCAGGAACGTTAATTCCACCATGAAATCCGCCAGAGCTTGGCCTTTGATCGCCGTGCGAGGAGCATACGTGACACCGTATTGGGCGATCTCCAGTGACCACTTGAGGAGTCGCCCGTTGGTGTCTGGCCGGTGCAGAACTTGCCTTAGAGGGAGAGTCGTCAGAACCTCCACTTGGTGTCCGAAGAAGTAGGCCCTCAGCTTGCGAACACTCATGACTAATGCGTAGGCGAACTTCTCCAGAGGTGTGTAATGCGTTTCCGCGTCATGAAGCGCTTGACTGACGAAGTAGATCGGCAAGTGGGCTTACCCCTCTGCTCGCACTAATACAGCGCTCAGCGCGACCTCTGAGGCTGCCAGGTAGAAGAATAGCTTTTCGTCGGGGATTGGTTTCGCTAAAATTTGGGGATTAGACAGATACTCCTTGATTTTGGCGAACGCCATTTGGCTTTCCTTCATCCATGCAAATTTCTTATTCTTTATGGTGGCGAAGAATGGCTTGTTTTTGTCTCCGAGCCGAGAAATGAAATGGTTAAGGGCTGCTAGACAACCCGTGAGGCGTTGCACCTGTTTGACATTCCGTGGCTCCTGCATGTCGAGGATCGCCTGGATCTTGGTGGGGTTCGCTTCGATCCCCCTTTGGCTCACGATGTGCCCCAGAAACTTTCCGGAGCTTACCGCGAAGTTGCATTTCTTGGGGTTCAGTTTCATGTTGAGTTTCTCAAGGATGATGAACGTCTCGGCAAGGTCTTTGAGGTGATCTTCCTTTTTGAGGCTTTTGACCACGATGTCGTCAATGTAAACCTCTATGGTCTTTCCGATCTGATCGGAGAACATCCCGTTGACTAGTCGTTGGTAGGTCGCCCCCGCGTTTTTCAGACCGAACGGCATTCGGACCCAAAAGTACACGTCTTTTTCCGTGTGGAATGATGTGTGTTTTACGTCTTTCTCCGCCATTGGTATCTGATGGTACCCAGCGAAAGCATCCATAAACGACATCATTTCGCAACCTGCCGTGCTACCGACCAAGTGGTCAATATGAGGTATTGGAAAGTGGTCTTTCGGACATGCCGCGTTGAGGTCGGTGAAATCAATGCATAACCTCCAGGAGTTGCTCGCCTTTTTGACGAGCACCAAGTTGGCTACCCACTGTGGCTCGTCGATAGCTACTCCGATCAGTTTGTTGTCGAGTAGCTTTTTGACTTCTGCGTCGAGCGCAACGTACTTCTCAGGACCGAATTTCCTACGTTTCTGGTGAACAGGCTTCCTCGCCGGGTCGATCTTTAGATAGTGGCAAGCGTGTTCAGGATTGATGCCGACCATATCTTGATGCGACCAGGCAAAGATTCCGATGTTCTTACGTAGTAAACTGATCAGATAGTCTTTTAACTCGGGACCGATGCTTGAGCCGATCTACACTTCCCGCTCCGGGCGAGCCGGAGTGATTGTTATACTTTCCAACTCTTCAATGGGGACGGTCGCTTCTCGTTTGGAACGATTGCCGGACTCGATCCTTGGATCAATGTCGAGGCTTGGCTCGAAACTGATCCTTGGCTCGATGTCGTCCGACAATTGATGCGAGATGCCGTCCTCTGAGTCGGGCTGGTATGAGGTGCTTGGCTCGTCGATCTCCATTGGTTGAATGTCGATCGTCTCAATGTTATAAATAGTACGGGAAACATTTAAAGGGGAAGTTACGATGCAGGAGTAATTCAAACATTTCTTTGCCATTGGCTGGTCTCCTTTTACAGTACTGATCGTCCCATCGGTAGTGGTGAACTTGATACACTAAAAGAAAGAAGAGGCGACCGCCTCGATGGTTTCTAGAAAGGGGCGACCTAGGAACCCATTATAGATGCTGGGCTTATCTATGATTACAAAATTGAGGTTCCTAGTGATCTTAACCTTCGGATCGTAACAGCATATTAGCTCGACAGAGAGCTTGATCCTTCCGTAGGCTTAGACCGTGTTGTCGCCGAACCCTTGAAGCACGGTATCAAATGGCTTGATGAACTTGGTCAGGTTGCCGAGCTGGTCCAGAGAAGATTTGAATATGATGTTGCAAAAGCTCCCATTGTCAACCAGCACGCGGTCGACCATTTTCCCAAGGATACATGCAGAGATTACCAACGCATCCTCTTTGGGGCATTGCACTCCCTCCCTATCTTTGTTGGAGAAGGAGATGAGCGCGTCTTTGGAGATGGTCGGCTCTGGGGGCACCACGACATAGACTCCGGCGAACGCCCTCAGCTCGGCCTTCCGCTTTCTATTTAATATGGTGGAAACCGAGGAAAGACCTCCGAGGTTTCCACCTCCCGACTGAAGCATATTGATCCGGCCGCCGGGGTTGATCGGAGGGATCGACTCGTCTGAGTACTCCGGCTCGTTTTGCTCGATCCTGGCGACCGAATTGGGAGGGATTCCATCGTTCTGTCAGCGATCGCGCCCCCCGGTCCTTTCTGCCCGGAGTTCTGGCTTGGTCACCAAATTGTCCAGCTTGTCTTCCTTGAACAACCTCCAGAGTTGTCTGAGGAGGTCGCGGCACTGGCTGGTGTTGTGGTCGGGACTTTTTTGGTAGGCACAAAATTTACTACGGTCCAGATGACCGTTGTCCCTCCTCGGCTTCGGCTTGCTAAGCCATTCGCGCCCCTTTATGGCGTTGAAGATATGGGCCGGAGACAGATTGAGGTTGCAGAGGAGGTGAATTTCCACATCCTCGAAGGCCTTGAACTCACCGGGCGACTTTGTGACCGCCTTTCTGGGCTTGGCGACCGCCTTCTTCGGGATGGAAGATGGCGCCTTCCCTTCTCCGGTAGATCCCTCGCCTAAGCGAAGGGTGAGCATTCTCTACCTGGCCAAAAAGTCGGCGGCCTTGACGTGGAAAATCGCGTAGGTCGGGGGTATGTCCTTCGTGAGGTGCTTGAACATGGGTGAATGGCCATAGAATCCCCCTAGGACCGAGTAGAGGGTGATCTCATCACTAATGGGCTCGCCGGTGAGGACTATTTCATCCACCCGGTCGATGTAGTCTTCGTCGGGCTCGTCCTTCCCCTGCCTGATCTTCATCATGCGGTGGGGGACTTCTGGCCGAGCGACTTTGGCGGTGAAATACGACGTGAAGTCGTTCGCCAGCTTCTCAAAACAGTTGATTGAACGCGGTGGCAGTGAGATGTACCACATATGGGCAAGATCGCCCAATGTTAATGGGAACATTCGGCACTTCGTCGCATCTGATGCCCCGCATCCGGTCATGTAGATCCGGAACTTGCTCAAGTGGGTCTCAAGGTCTGATCTCCCCTCATATAAAGGTGATTGAGGAGGAGCGATCTTCGGTTGTACTGGGGCAAGCTCGATTTGGACCGCGAGCAGCTCACTCAGTCCGGCCATCGCCGTAGCCTGACTGCTCGCGGTTTGGCTTTCGGAGCGGGAGCCGAGGCGATCATGTACCGATCTCCTGGCCCCGTGGTAGGTGACGAGGTCTCTGCCGCCGAGCTCAATTCTTGGGCGAGCGGGAGCCAGACAGCCGGCCTGTCTTCTGGGAGTTGGGTACGCCGAACTCCTGGTGACGGATTCGTACTCCGATGTCTCACGGCTGGGGACCGAATGCCCGGGTCGCCATGAGGGATCACTCCCTAGGCGACTGAAGATGGAATCGTCCCGCCTTACGAGCGCCTTTTCCTGCAGCTCGGGGCTTTCTGACGATTTCTCGACATATAGCCCCTTGAGCTTCCGCTTGCCCGCACGGCGGATGGCTAATGGAGTAATGGTGGGTGAGTCGTATGCTCTCCGTCGCTCCCTTAGGATGGCCATGGCTTCCTCGATCTGTTTCACGGTTTGGAACTGATCGAGTGAGAGGATGGGGCCGTCCCTCGGGGGCGGGAGTAAGAGTCTAGCGTCGCCGCGGTCGCCTTCCGCCGCAGGTTGGGACTCGGCCTGGGCCGGAATAAGGTGTCTAGCAGATCGTAGAGTGGCTGTTTTCGAGGTCGTGGCAGACGTCATGATTCTGAAGGTTTTTCTTTGAAGAACAGTGAGTGTTTCTTCAAGTATATGCTCCGGAGAACAGTGAGTGTTCTTCGAAACGGTCGGGAAGAAAATGAAGGTAGATGGCCCCCTCTTTCTAGCGCCAATTGTTGTTACCCAAAATATTATCCAGAGATGATATGCTGGAATGGACGAGTAAGAAACAAAATGCGAGAGCACGTCCGTGGGGAAATAAATAACACAAGATTTGCCGGGGTTGTTAGTCCCGGGCTTGAATGCTCTCGCGAGATATTATTAATATGAATACTTGTGAGTACAAATATTAATGTTAGAGTACAATTACAATGAGTGTAAAGACCCTAGTTATCTTAGCTCTTGAGTGCTGAAGATTGCCGGAAGAACCAGAGTTGAAGCTCTGTGAGTTCTTGTTACAAAGATGAGGAGTTCTCTGTATTGTTTGCTGTGTGTAATTGTGTTAACATTGTCACTGTCCTTTTGCCAATGTTGGAGGCCTCCTATTTATAGGAGAAGAGGTTGTTGGGATGTCTCTGTCTCCTGCGGACGATCGCCATTCCTGCATTTAAATAAGGCGGGCGATCGTCCCAGCACGTGGGACTGTTTCCTTAAAGTCCGCAGCTGCTGTTGGCAGCCAGATGCGCGAACCAATGAGGAGGCGACAGGTGCCTCTTCTCGTTGCCTTGGGAGGTCCCACCTAGGACCTTTCGGCGGGTCTATCGGTAGGTGAGGCCGCCCTTATCACTGACAGCTGCTGATGGGCTGGAGTAGGGCCTGTTCTTGCTGCGCCTTTTGCGGATCTGCACGTGGGCCTTCATTCCGAGATTCGGTCTTCGCAGACTTCGACGAATGTCGGATTCACTCGTGGCATGGGACGGTCGTCGCCGGCCGGACATTAGAGGCGATCGCCAGATGCTAATAGACGATCGCCTTGGATGTCGACCAATAAGCACTTGCCCAGCATCTGTCTTCTTTGGTTGGCTTCCGACCATTCTGCCGATCGCCATCGAGGCGTACAAATCGCTGCACAACATGAGCATCATAAAAAGCATGGACTCGAGCCTGTTTAACTGGCCACGGGCATATTCGGTGTCCATCAGGTCTTCGAACTCGACCCATGAAGCAACATGGTCCTTAAGCTCAACAGCCTCCCACCAGTCAGTAGCGTCCCCAATGAGAAAGTACTGGGCGATAGGGACCTTGCGATCCTCGGGACAGTTGGTGGCAACAAAGACCTTGGATATCTCCTTGATCCACCCCTCCCAACCAATCGGTTCAGAAGCCCCCGAAGACTGAGGAGGATGCATCTTGATGACATCCTGAAGCCAACGATATGCTCCGCCCCGAGTAGCATGGGCCGAAGTTGGGTTCTGAACCGCCTGAGCTATCGCAGCCATTTGGTTCACCATCTGTTGTATCACAGCTGCAACACCAAGATCGGCGCCACCACCATTTGCGTGATGACCATTAGTACTACTAGCCCCAGAATTGTGTGATGTGGCCGCCTCATTGGCTGCCCCAGGTCCCCAACTGCATCCACGACCACGGCCACGACCTCTACCACGGCCTCTTCCAGCATCCATACTAGAGATAAGAGGTAGCAATTGCAATACGATGGTAAGTACGAGAGAAAAAACAGTCACAGTTCAAGAATCGGAAGTACGATACAAGGAAACAAGGGATCGAGTAAAGAAAACTTACAAGCACTGGAAGTCCCGAGATAATGGCAGCGGGGTGACAATCTGCAAAACAAAACACAACTAGACCCAATTAACTGACAAGCCTAGGTATCCATAAACCTAGTGCTCTGATACCATTTTCTGTAACACCCCCAATATATTCAGGGTATATTACAGCGTCGTGGACCCCTACAAGGGACCCACCAGACTAAATACAAAAATACCACTCGTCGAACCATCTCGGTTAGCGAAAAAACACACATCACTAAGATGAAAATAGAATAAAATGCCCAGTATGACCAGCGGAACAATCATCACTGAAAATCATAAGTTACTGATGTAAATCACAATCCGAGTAAAATGCCTAAGTACTCACGAGTACTATCTATAAGTTTGCAAATTTAGAAAACAACCACATCAAAAAGAACAACGGAAATAAGGAAATTCAAATGCACACGTCAACTACCCTGGCCAGCATCCTCGTACTGTCCCAGCGCCCGCTCGTCCCGCTGAACACAACCTGAAATTCATAACAAGAATTTCCCCAAACCGGGTCCCCAAAGGGGTTAGCAATTACGCTAATACAAGTAACCAAACGAACAACTTACACCTTACACATATAGTCAAAGCATGCAAATGAGCCAATATCAGTTTGAAACACACATTTCCAAAAACGCCATAACCCAAAACACATTTATAAAATGCACCACAATTAACCGCGGACCCACGCCTCTGTGGACCCCTACCGAGATCCCATCAGATCTAACCCGTAGTGGTTAAAAGCAAAGCTCGCGGATCCACGCCTCTGTGGACCCCTACCGAGAACCCGTCAAATCTAACCCGTAGTGAGCATACACACACACGTTACTCATGTAATACGACCATGTTAAGCATGTAAGTTTATTAAGGGTACTTGCCTCGATATTACGATGACAAGACGGAAGGAACAATCGCGGTTGCGAGAAATTAGACACACCGAACCTAGACGATTCGTCAAACACCATCACAACCAATTCGACAAGAATAACAATAACGGAAGACACCTGAAACCCCACCTACGATTCATGTAAGTTCGTACAAAACAACGACGGGGATGGATCGCACCGAACCCTCTCGATTTCGCAAATACCACGAAACTTACCATGAGATCGTAGGGAAAACAAGAATACCACTAAGATTAATCATATACATCATGGATTAATCAACAGTACGGAACGAATCGGACGAAAACTCAAAACCCCAAATTTCCCAAAAATAGGGTTCTAGGAGAATACCTTGGATTAAGGATGAAGAACAAGTGTTGGTGTTGTTAATCTACACCAAGAACTCAGAAAGAATGATAGCTAGGAGTTGCAAGACTTCAAATCGCTGGAGATCGCCCAAGAATCGCCCAAGAACCGGAGAGAGAGAAAGGAATGAAAAAGTGACCAATCCGGTTCAACTATCTGGTTTATATAGCCAGAGAGTTTTAGCGTGCGCTAACGATTAGAGTTAGCATGCGCTACCCAGCTAAAAACCAGTCCAGAACCTACGGTTCTGGCCCGTTAGCGTGCTCTACGAAACATATGTAGCGTGCGCTACTAAGTGATGCTAGCGTGCGCTATACAACAACGATAGCTTGCGCTAACGAGTGCAGACAACAGCACAGGGAGCACTCAAGGATGGAAAACAGCGAATTCCATCTTGGATGAAAACAACGCGCATCCGACACCAAACAACGGGCCGAAGAAGACACACGAACAACAAGATCGAGTCAGAACCAAAGCGCTAAAAGAAAACACGATTCCGACTACTCGAGGGTGTGGAACCCCAAAATTTTGGGAAATTACAAAACGGCCCAAAGCATCCGAAACACACGATACATGATCGAAACGACAAACGAAAGCTCACAACATGCATAACAACATGAGACGGATCTGCGGCAACCCCGAAACGGCGGTTCCGAGCAACGGTTACGAGAATCGAACGAAATAGCGACGGAAATGACATTAAACACGGAATTGAGTAAAACAAGTCCGAAACAAAGCTCGGGTGACAAAAAGTCGAGTATTAAATATTCTCGAAATATCAATACGATTGCAAGCGAGTCGCCAAAAATAAAAAAATACACCAAAAATAAAAATAACGGGAAAAGAAAAATACGGATATTACATCTAGGCGGGCCATGCTTATTGTAATACCCACACTTTTTATATTATTTATTTTATAATTGTTGGTTGTGTGGTTACCGACTATCAAATTCATTATTGCGGATTGACTTTCTATTTAGAATTAATTTTCATGGTGCGTTATTTGCTTTTCGTGCAGTGATAATTACTAATTTAGTAATAATTACATCGCACGTTTCGTCCTGTTGGCACGTTGCAAGTTGTGTTTGATTTTAAATTTCCAATTATCGGCTTGTAATTTGTTGTCGTCTGTATTACCCGAGGTATTGAGAATTTATTCGTTTGTGCAATAACTTAATTATTCGACTTTGGGCCATCCTGAACAAGATATTCCCATCATACTAACCATTTGGGCCTAATTAACCCATTAACTTAATTTACTAAAGTGGCCCATTCCCCCTTCATTTTCTTAAACAAGTGATCAGCCTTTTTTTTATAAAGGAGAAAAAAAAAATACATCAGATGTGAGACGGGGATCGCTCCTCCTTCTACTTAACCCGTTGACCGTGATACCTCTCACCACTGGCAACGATGGACGATGGTGATGAGTACAATGAGTGTGTTGGCCTCTGGTATCATCAAAGACGACCTCAGATCGGAGTTGCGACGATGGGACTGGAGGACGTCGGGGCTGCGGCGGTACTTATCTTGGCAGGCGGTTTGAACTACCGATGGGTTAGGCAGAGGCGGACGGCGGTTCAGGCGAATGAGGTATAGACTGCGGTGGTTCGGGGTGGCGGTGAATACATGGAACAAATATATGGGCATAAATGGCACTGTCGGTTTTTCGATCCGGCTTTAAGCCTGATTCAAAATAGAACCTCCTGATGCGGGCAGGATTTCTAACGGCCAGGTGTTTTTGAACAACCATCAATGGTGATTTGCATTGAAATATAATCTAACGGCCAGGTGTTTTTAAAATATGCAATATTTCAAAATATAATGCATTGAAATTTTGATGCACGAAATATTTCATGTATAATTAGTACTAAATTCATGCATAAATTAGTACTGTAAAGTACTGCATCTAATATTGATAATGCATAGAACGCGCCTCTATATATATATATATAGTAGTATACATTACATATATATTATATATATGTGTTTGTGTTTGTGTGTGTACAGTATATATATTACATATAAATTATATATATATATATATATATATATATATATATATTGTACGTATGTATACGGGTAAATATAAATGTTTGTGCGTATATTGTATGTGTGTGTATGTGGTCGTGCTGGGATTGTGAACGGGGAAGACGTAGACATAGATGGTGGTGGTGATAATTTGGTCAATGTGCGGATTGGTGTAATTAGACCACGGAATGAGTCCGAGTTCGGAGTTTGTGGTTGGAGCAATAATCGAGTTGTGGATCTGGGTTGATTACCATTGGTCGTTTGATCCGATCAATTAATTGAGGGGCGCGATTTAGGTAATATTTTAGCCGACTAATTACCTTGAAATTATAAGATATTAAATTGCACCCTTATATTAAATTGTTTATTATGTAGTTATAATAAATATTGGGATTTCAATGGATCGATCGGGTGAGCCATGTTCATTAGAGCTTTCAGCATCAATTATCGAGGCAAGTGTTCTTGCCTATACGACTTATATCTCTTGAATTGATGTTATGTAAATTGTGAATGATGATTTACTCGTATTTATTAATTGTGTATTATGGGATTGAGTTTGTTGAGATTAGTTGATTGGTTCGTATATTTGTTGATGGGTAGAGGTGCGTCTAGGATGGTTAAGTTGTTGGGAAGTCATGTCGTTAATCTTTGAATGTATTAAGTGTTGAATGTGTGGCTCATGGATACCTTGTGGTATTGACGTATTCTAGGAATGGTTTGTAGTTGTGTCAGTCTTTGGTCATGGTCATGTGCCGGTGAGTGGTCATCCTAGCAAGTGCCATAACTATATACATTATATTCAACGTACAGAAATTGTGAAAGTTGTGAACGCTAATGTGCGTGAGTTGTTCTTCCACCCAGGGACGGTTCGACGGGACCTCTGAGGGCCGATACTAATGGGTACAACCGCGGAAGTGGTTTCCCACCCAAGGACGGTCCGACGGGGCTGCTGGGGGTCGATACTAATGGGTATGGCCACGGGTTACCAGGTGTGGTTTTCGTGATGTTGATGTTGATGTTATTCCACCGGGGGATGGTTGGACGGGACCACTGGGGGTCGATACTAATGGATACGGCCGCGGAAGTGGTCTCCCACCCAGGGATGGTTGGACCGGGCCACTGGGGGTCGATACTAATGGGTACGGCCACGGGTTACCAGGTGTGGTTTTCGTGATGTTGATGTTGATGTTCTTCCACCCGTGGATGGTCCGATGGGGCCTCTGGAGCCGATACTAATGGGTACGGCCGCGGAAGTGGTTTCCCACCCGGATATGGTCCGACGGGCCTCTGGGGTCGATACTAATGGGTACGGTCACGGGTTACCAGGTATGGTTTTCGTGATGTTGATGTTGATGTTTTCGGTAATTATGATATGTCCGGAATATCACAACGTTTTTGTTCTCGATGTTGAGATACATTATATATAGGATTTTGGTACTTGGCTAGAGTGGCACCAGAATAAATATTGTTGGTGTCTCATCCCTAGCTGGTAATGTTTTGGTGCTGGAATACGGGCTTCATTACTGTTTTCGTGCATTGTGATTTGAAGAAATATTTCGGTTAAGACCCTAACAATTGTGTAAAGGTTGTTTTGTGGAAAATGACTTTGGGTCGAGACCAAATTGTCTTGAAATGGTTTCGTAACTAAGGATGTGAGGTCTAGAAGCTGGGGCTGTGACCTTATTGTTTTCGAAAAAGGTTTTATAATATTAAACTTGAAGTCCCAAAAAATTTTCGTTGCCTTCTAAAACTCCCGAGTTGCTAAATTACTTTCAGGGACTTGAACTTGTACTTTAACCTTTGAAAATCTCTCGGGAACTTCTTTAATGGTTTGTTGTCGTACTACAGTAACTAATATTTGCATAGTATATTTTGTATGACTTGAATACTTGTACTAGCCATTCCAATGATAACCCCTTAAATGGGGGAAATGCGCATTATGCATTTCAGGTATGCTTAGTTCGTTGGAGCAATCACAGGGACGGCATGGAAGAAGACGAGTCGCGATACTAATCAAGAGTTAGAGTTCAGTTTGATGTTGTTGTATTGTTGAGTTATCTTCAGTCTTCCGCTATATTGATCTTGACCCCTGCGTGGGTATATACAGTAATGAGCTTGTTTTCAGATTGATTTCTTATCGTGTGACCATATCGGTCGGTGTATTTTAATGTTTGACCTTATCGGTCAGTGTCAGTATGTAGTTCGACCTCGGTTGGTCAAACGTTTGTCATCTCGTGGTAGTTAGCCTGGTAGCTCCCTCTATAAAGGGGTCTACGACGTGTAATATTCCGGGTGGATTCTGGGGGTGTTATATTTATGGTATCGGAGCTTAGGTTGTGGAGACCTAAGCTGTCGGGTTGAGTCGAGTCGTGATTAATCGAGTCGTATTTTGTCGCGTCGTCCAAGTGGTTGGTTAACAAGTCGACTTGTGCGTTGTCATGTCATGTCGTTCGGGTTGTCCATTGAGATTAGTATCGTGGGCGACCGTTATCTTCGTGCGACCTGTGGATGTGAGTCTCCCCTTTTATATATTATATTTTATATTTTGTGTTGCATAATTTTGTTTGCAAGTAAGAGGTAAGATAGAAACTATATTTGATACTTGTGGTATATTACGTGTGTAGCAATTGAGATATACTGGTAGATAGAGTTTTGATTGATACAATGTGTTGTAGAAGTTTCTGGACATTAATGTGTTACAGGAGGCGTACTGACGGCAGAAATTGTCGGAAACACAAACAGATGGTTTCGACGTATGTCTGAATCTAAGATTCATGAGTGGTATCGATTAGTATGATGATTTGAATGCTAGAGGGGCATGTGTTTGGGAACCAGATATGTTTGACTAATTGTTGTTAATTGCTACAAACGTATTCATATTGATAATTGTGTTGGCTGCGCGTGTATTTGAAAATATTTCTGAAAATTTCATAGACTCGAGTATGTTGTGAAAAATCATATCTTCTAAAACATTTTACTAGTACGGTTAAACGGCGGTTAGTGTGGATTTCTGAAAATTTTCTGAAATTTTGGATAAGCCGACCATATATTTCAATTAAGAGAGTTGATTGATTGTTTCCTGTTACCTCAATGTACTCTCATTGTTAGCTATATCCGTTGCAGATGCATTTTTAAATGACTTATAAGTATTTTACAATTCGAGTTAAATTGGAAATTGTCGTAACTATTTTATTGGCACATGTAAGCGGTGACTTAACGTATGTTTTGAAATTGTTGACTTTTGCAATTCGGGCTTTGCATTTTCAAATGAAATTTTTATGACGGCACTCAGATTTGGAGAGTAATTAAAAAAATCGAGATCAAAGCATATTATTATTGGAAAAAGATTTTTACGTTGAGAAAATTCCTAAATTTTTAAAACAATTTAACTATGAGCCTTGTATTCAAATTTTTGGCGCCTTACGGTACATAATAGTTTTGTTTAAAAATCAATGTACCTTGTTGGCCAACTCTATTCAAGATTTTGCAGTTTAATTTTGAAATGGATACTATAAATTTTTTTTTCTAATGTACGTGCAAGAGTGTGCACTTGCATTTTGAGTAAGATATTGAGTTTTGAGATTCATGAGTTTTCAACATAGACTATTACATATGTTATAATAAGGGCCATTAAGTACGTAATACTCCAGAAGCCTTAACGTACGTAATGTTCTTCACATAGTGTACTTAAGGTACCCCAGTACCATTTGGACAGTTTATCGAGTAAGGGTGTGACGAAATCACGAGACGATAAAAACACGAAACAAAAAAACGCTTACGAAGAGTTTGAGATGAAGAACTTAAACACTAAAAGAAAACATGTTCCCGACGACCCGAAGGTTCGGAAAACAACGACAAACATAATTACCCCATAACTTTGGGAAATTATAAAACGGCCCAAAATATCCGAATACACGATACACGATTGAAATACCAAACAAAAGCTCATGACATCCATCGTGACATAATATGGATTTACGGCAACCCCAAAATGGCGGTTCCAAACAACGATTATGAGAATCGAACCAAATAGCGGCGGAAAAGACAATAGGCGCGGAATTGAGTAAAACAAGTCCGAAACAAATTTGGATGACAAAAAGTCCAGTATTAAATATTTTCAAAATATCAATACGGTTACAAGCGAGTCACTAAAAATGAAAAACACACCAAAAGGAAAAATACCGAAAAAAAGGAAAAAATACGGATATTACATTCTCCCCTTCTAAAAACAAGTTTCGTCCCGAAACTTAAGAAACAAACAACTCAGGGTACCTAGCACGCATGCTATCCTCGGTTTCCCAAGTTGCCTCCTCGACACCATGTCTCGACCACTGCACATTGACCAACAGAATGGACCATGAAATCGATGAAGCTATGTTAAATCAAACATATGCAACGTTCGAGCGCACTCTTCATGGCATACCAACTCCGACGCAAAAATCAAAGTCAAAGCGTCCGCGGCAAGCCAAGCTGAAAAGGAACCTCCTTATGTTGAAGAGTTATCGTCCGAAGAGGAAGAAATTGTGAAGGAAGAGGAAGCAAGAAAACTAAAGTGAGAAAGAAGCTTGCCCCTGTTGCAGAAAAGAAACCGGTATCCGAACTTTTTTCAAAACACTTTAAAAAGGAAAAAATGTTGGATGGTTCGATGAAGGTATTTTGCAACTACTGCAAGAAAGAGTATTCGTATAAAGCCGGGGATGGATATGGAAATTTTAAAAGGCATTTTGAGAATAACCATGCCTCGATCCACGGAGAACAAAAGTCGCAAAGTCAAGTCAACTTCCAACCTTCTACTGGAGCCGGGCCAGCCGGAAATCAAGGTATGTCTGAATCTCAACTTTATAAATATAATAAAAAAATTGCTAGAGAACAAATGGCAAAATTATGTGCACAAGAATGTTTACCTTTTAATTTTGCGGACAGTACGGGTTGGGAATATAGGATGCAAAATGTCTATAATCCTGCTATTAAGAGAATTCCACGTACCACAATGACTAGACAAGTAGTATACTTGGCCAAACAACATAAACTTGGACTATGAGCTTATTTTAGATCTATAAATCATAGAGTTTCTTTAGCTGCTGATATGTGGCCAGATTTCAAACAAAAAATGATTATATGGGAATAACTATACGCTGGATTGATGAAAATTGGAACTTAAACAAAAGATTACTTGCGTTTAAAAAATTTAATTATACACATAGTGCAGAAAATATAGCTAGAGCAATTATTAAAATTTTAACTTTTTATTGCTTAAAAGATAAAATTTTCACAATTAATTTTGATAATGCTAGTTCTAATACTGCAAGTGTACCAGCTTTAATATAAGCTTGAAATCCTATTTTAGCGGGTCGATTATTTCATACAAGCCTATTTGATAATGCTAGTTCTAATACTGCAAGTGTACCAGCTTTAATACAAGCTTGCAATCCTATTTTAGCGGGTCGATTATTTCATACTAGATGTATATGTCATATTCTAAATTTGTGTGTACGAGATGTATTAAAATTTGTAGATGAGTCAATAGAACCAATTAGAAAATGTGTCTTGTTTTTACATAATCGTACTATGTTAGCTAGACAATGGGGAAAATTTTTAAAATCAAAACAAATGCAACCCAAATTTTTTACTCCATGCGTAAAACATAGATGGAACTAAACTTATGAGATGTTAAATTCAACTAATGAATGTAAAGAATTTTGTGTTAATTTTTTGATACGTATTTTCACGTAGAAGGATTTTATTTATTGCCAACATATTGGGATGAAACTAAAGATTAAATAAAACTATTAAAGGTTTTTGAAAATGCAACTAAAGATTTAAGTGGTTGTTATTATCCCACGTCTCCTAAAGTTTTATTTCATTGTTGTTTTATTGTATCCGAAATGGATGCTTGTAGTAAATCCGAAAGATTATCGAATGCTATTTACAATATATGTTTAAAATAGCTAAAATACTTTAATTGTATTCATGATGTTTTATTGATTAGTGCCGTTTTATCTCCCGATTTGAATTTAGCTCAATTACTTGAAATATATTATAATATTCTTAAAAATTTAGGTTTTCCTAATATTGTGGATAGTGTTGAAAGTCAAACTTTGTTTGAAAATATTCCTAACGTTGAACAAGTAAAAATTGATTTAAAAAATAGTTTAGAAACTGTTTTTGCTGAATGTTTAGCTAAATATGGTGATAGGATTCAAACTCAAAAAACAAGAACTAGGACTACAAATGCATTTAACATGGAATTCGAGAGAACTCCCACTAACCCATTTCAACAACAACTCTATAATATAGCAAGAAATATGGGGGGTAGTAACGTCGGTCAAAGAAATGACCCTAGTTGATATTATGCAACTAGTTTTGGGCCGGAGGATGACAATGCAGGTACATTTGATCTGTTGGATTAGTGGAAGAGAAGCGGAACCAAATTTCCCATACTTTCCATTATGGCACAAGAAATTCTTGCAGTGCCCGCATCCACAGTCCCCGTTGAGAGTGATTTTAGTGAAGGAGGCTATATGTTGGACGAGCGAAGATCCCAAATGACGCCAAAAAATCTCGAGGCTCAAATGATACTTAAAGACGCAACAAAAACCGAGTTACGAGATCAAGAAAATAAGTGGGATGACCTATTAGCGGACCAAGATGCCTATCAAGAAGGCACTACTGAAGGAGAGTCTAGTCAAATGAGTCAAACCGATGATCAAGACGACGACGACATCGACTTCGACTAAGGTTAGTAAGGTAAGTCAGGTAAGAAAAAAGAACTACGTAGGTATTTGATTCCTCACGAGGATACGTAGGCAATTTAATTTTAAGTGAAAACTTAAAATTAAATACAAGCCCATTTTTTTTAATTCTTCTTAAGTAAAAGAACTACGTAGAGCTTTGATTCCTCACGAGGATACGTAGGCAATTTAATTTTAAGTAAAAACTTAAAATTAAATACAAGCTCATTTTTTCAAATGATTTCCTTGTTCACTTATAGTTATTTTTCGTGTATAAAATGATAATAAATAAAAAAAATTATATACTTCCAAAAAACAAAAATTATGGCAGTTCGGACCCGGACCCATGTCCGACCCGCCAACCCGTACATTTCATATGTACAGGTGGGGTCCGGGTCCTGGCCGGCCGAACCGACGACCCGGCGGGTCCGACCCGGACCTGGACCCGGCGATAGGCACCTCTAGTCGCTTCTCACTGTGCTCCAGAATCTTCAAGGGACGCTCCTCGAAGGTAATATCCTCCGCGATATCGATCTCACCATAGTCGATGACATGACTAGGATCCGGAACGTATCTCCTCAGCTGGGAAACATGAAAAATGTTATGAACGTGACTCAAAGCCGGAGGCAACGCCAAACGGTACGCCAACTCGCCGACCCTCTCTAGGATCTCAAAGGGTCCAATAAATATCGGACTCAACTTTCCCTTCTTCCCGAAGCGGAACACTCCCCTCGTCGGCGACACCTTTAGCAAAACATGGTCTCCCACCTCGAATTCCAAAGGTCATAGACGAACATCAGCATAGGATTTCTGTCGACTCTGAGCAGTCAACATGCTCTCCCGAATCAATTCCACCTTTCTCCTCCTTTCCAAAGTGATATCCGGTTCGATCCCGACCAAATCGGACACCTCGTTCCAATAAATCGACGATCGACATCGCCGCCCATAAAGCACCTCATACAGTGTCATCTTGATCGATGTGTGCCAACTATTGTTGTACATGAACTCGATCAATGGCAAATTCTCCTCCCAATCACTACTCCAATTGAGAGCACAAGCACGCAACATATCCTCAAATGTCTAGATAGTGCACTCCGATTGCCCATCCATCTGAGGATAAAAAGAAGTACTCAGACGCAAACGAGTACCCAACGCCTTATGTACCGCCTGCCAAAAATGCGATACAAAATGGCCGTCACGATCCGAAACAATAGACTTCGGAGTACCATGAAGCCTCACATTCTGTGCAATAAATACACGAGCCAGCTCTTCCAGACCCCAAGTATCCTTGATGCCAGGAAGTGTGCCGACTTGATCAGACGATCCACAATCACCCAAACCATATTCATACCAGACTTCGATCTCGGCAAGCTCGTGACGAATTCTATCGAAATATCTTCCCATTTTCATTCCGGAACGAAAAGTGACTGCAACAACCCGTCTGGTCATTGATGCTCGATTTTGACTTGCTGACAAGTCAAACATCTCGCTACAAATTGTGCGACCTCCTCCTTCATATAATTCCACCAAAAGTTCCTCCTCAGGTCCTTGTACATCTTACTCGAACCAGGATGAGCTGAGTAAGGCGTAGCATGGGCCTCATGCAAAATACTCTGCCTTAAATCTGAGTCGTTCGGCACGCAAAACCGACTCTGGAATCTCAATACACCATCCTCGTGAATCACAAACCCATGAAACTTCCCCTTAAGAACATTCTCTCGGATTTGAGTAATCATCGGATCCTCCAACTGCTTCAGTTTAATTTCATCGATCAGCGACGACGAAATTTCCAAAACACAATGTTGCCCAACAACTCCTGGCAACAAAATCTCGATGCCCAACTCGATCAAATTACACTGAAGCTCCGATTGAGACATAAGTATCTCAAGCGTCCGCAACGTAACTGGTTTCCGACTCAAGGCGTCTGCCACGACGTTCGCCTTGCCCATATGATAAAGGATTTCGAGGTCATAATCCTTAATCAACTCCAACCACCTTCTCTGCCTCATATTCAACTCCCGCTGAGTAAATATGTACTTCAGACTTTTATGATCGGTAAAAATCTGACATGCAGAGTCAAAAAGATAATGACGCCAAATTTTGAGCGCAAAAACAACTGCCGCTAACTCCAAGTCGTTAGTAGGGTAGTTGAGCTCATACAGCCTCAACTGCCTCGACGCATACGCAATAGTCTTGTTGTGCTTCATCAGCACGCACCCAAGACCTGACACGAAGAATCGCTATAGATAGCAAAACCATCGTTGCCACATGGCAATGCTAGAATCAGGGCTGAAGTCAAATGCCTCTTCAGCTCCTCAAAACTCGAATGCCTTTCGTCATTCCAGACGAACTTCTCGGATTTCTGAAGCAACTGTGTAAGTAGCCAAGCCAGTTTTGAGAACCCCTCGATGAACCTACGATAATAGCCAGCCAAACCCAAGAAACTACAGACCTCCTTCACATTCTTAGGCGGTGTCCAATCCAGCACTGCCTCAATTTTCTGTGGATCCGCACGGACCCCCTCAGCTGAAATTACGTGAACCAGAAACATCACTTCCTTCAGCAATAACTCACATTTCGAGAACTTCGCATAGAGTCGCTCGGTCCTCAAAATGTCCAACACCACACGCAGATGCGCATGCTCCTCCTCATTCATCGAGTAGATAAGGATGTCATCAATGAAGACAACGACACACTTATCCAAATACCCAACGAAAACCTTGTTCATCAACTGTATGAACGCTGTCGGCGCGTTAGTTAGCCCGAAGGGCATAACCACAAACTCATAATGTCCGTATCTCGTCTGAAAAGCTATTTTCGGGACATCGGACTCCTTCACCCGAAGCTGATAGTACCCCGATCTCAAGTCGATCTTCGAGAATACCGCAGCTCCCTGCAACTGAAGTCATCAATCCTTGGCAAGGGATACTTGTTCTTGATAGTCACTTTGTTTAGCTCGCGATAGTCGATGCATAAACACAGTGAACCATCCTTCTTCCACACAAACAGGACCGGTGTGCCCCAAGGCGAAGCGCTCGGTCGAATATACCCTTACTCAAGAAGCTGACTCAATTACTTCTTCAACTCAGCCATCTCTGAAGGTGCCATGCGATACGGCGCCTTCGAGATTGGAGCCGCACCCGGCTCTAACTCGATAGCGAACTCAACCTCACGGTCTGGTGGTAACCCCAGCAACTCGTCAATAAAGACATTTGGGAACTCACTAATGACTGGTATCAATGAAAACTCGAACCTACCCTCCTCCGCCTTCAAGGCTTAACACCAATAACCAGTACACCCCTTCCGCAGGAGTCTCATCGCCTTCAAGGCGTTAATTACGAACTTCTAGTTTCCTCTTTTTCGCCCCGCGAAAGAGTACTCAGTGCCGTCCTCGGCTAATATGGTGATGATCCTCGTGCAGTAGTTCATGATCGCACCATGCCGCTTGAGCCAATCATCCCCGAGAATTAAATCCTCACCCTCAATACCCACAACAATAAGATTAGAGAGCCATGCCCTCTCACAAATAACCACAGAACAGTCTCGGATCTCCCGATCACCAACGATCCTATCACCGCTAAGAAGTTCAACGGTGAAAGGCTCACAAAACGACAAACAGTCAAGACTCAAACGACACACACTCCAGAGAGATGAACGAATGCATAGCACCAGAATCGAAAAGCACACTGACAGGATGAGAATAGATACGAACGGTACCTGTAGCCACGGTAGCCGCTGGATCATCGGCCCTCCTCATCTCATATACACGTGGATGATCGGAGCCGAAACTGGAAGCTCCCCCTCTAGTGGGCTGGCCCCGACCTCTACCTCAGTCGACACTCTGCAGAGACTGCGGAGCAAACGACCCTTGGTTCACACTCGGATCCTTAGGCGCTGGGAAAGAAGCTTGGGCACCAAGAGTCTGCCCTGAACGATCACAAAAAGAATCCTTGTGGCCCACATGGCCACAAATATGACAAGTTAACGGTGAACGGGGACACTCCCGGTTCCTATGGCCCGACTGGCCACAGTTAAAACATCTGACCTCTTGAGTGGAGGCAGTGGAAATACCTCGAAAGCCCCTAGAAAAATGAGCCAAACCGCCCGCGGGAAAGTTAGCAGACTGAGACTTCTGCTGAACTCCGCCCTTGTGACTCGAGAAGTTACCGGCGGATTTCTTTTTCTTACTTTCTCGAGCTGCCTCACTGGGCGTCAAGGACATATCATAAGCAAGAACTCTACTCTGATAGTCCTTTAGGGTGGTGCAGGCGAGTCCAGACATGTAATCACGAATCCTCGATATTCGCCTAGAAAGTGGCAAATCTTGTCACTCTCCTCCTTAACCTGGGACTTCATGAAGCCCAATTCCCGTTTAAAATCTGCAATGGCCTGAGAAATCGGAATATCTCGAGGCTGAGCATCATAAAAAGCATGCACCCGCACCTGGCGAACTGGCCACGGACAGTACTCGGCTTCCATAAGGTCTTTGAACTCGGCCCACGAAGCATCATGATCCTGAGGCCCGACAGTAGTTTTGCGGGATCAAAGGCTGGTGCTTGAATAGGCATTGCTAACTGTCGTCTTGCGAGTCACACCATCCCGTCTCAGTATTGCGTCGACTGCTTGACTGTCTTACTATAAGACAAATAATAAATTCTGTCTTTCATAGGAGGCCAAAAAGAGATAGATCTTGCTCCGTGCTGGGATAACTGAAAAGGATTAGTCTATGACATTGGAAAAGACAGATTGTATCTCAGGTTGGATCCTCTCTCAAAGATCAGTCAGTTGATTGACCGACCGTACCTGCAATAAACACTTTAGTAGTTGTCTAGCCTGCTGCTAAGGCCTCGTAGAGCGTAACCCCCATTTCGATATTTAAAAAACCCGGGGAAGTCAGGCAAGCTTTAGCTTGTTGACCAATCAGCAGCATCCCCAGTGAGAAAATACTGGGCGATTGGGACCTTGCGATCCTGAGGACAATTTGTGGCAACAAAGACCTTGGACATCTCTTTGATCCACCCCTCCCAACCAATCCTTCTTGGTGACATTTTGAAGCCAACGATCCGCTTCGGCCCGAGCATCATGAGCCGGAGTCGGGTTTTGAACTGCTTGGGCTATCACAACCATTTGGTTCACCATTTGTTGCATCACCGCTACAACACCAAAGTCGGCGCCATTACCGGCTGTGCCATCTTGAGTAGCAGTATGGCCCTGACGACCATTAGTACTGCCGGCTCCAGAAGAGTGTGATGTGGCCGCCCCACTGGCTACCCCCACGTCCCCAGCTGCATCCACGATCGCGACCACGACCACAACCTCTACCTCGACCTCTCCCAGCATGCATACTGGAGATAGAAGGTAGTAAAAGCAACCCGATGATGAGTACGGGATAAAAACAGTCATAGTTCAAGAAACAGAAGTACAATACGAGAAAACAAAAGAATTGAGTAAGGAAAATTTACGAATACTGGAAGTATCGAGATGATGGCAGCGTGATGACGATGTGCAAAATAAAACACAACTAGACCCAATGGACTGACAAGCCTAGGTATCCATAAACCTAATGCTCTGATACCATTTTCTGTAACACCTCCAAGATATTCAGGGTATATTACAGTGCCGTGGACCCCTACGTGGGACCCATCAGGCTAACTAATTCATACCACTCGTCTAACCATCTCGGTTAGCGAGAAAACACACATCACCAAGACGCAATTTAAAATAAAACACTCGGTACAATCGATAAACCAGACATCATCAAAATTCACACATAAAATTTAGTATACAATCCATCTTCCAAATTTAAAATGCCTAAGTACTCGCGAGTACTATCTATCAGTTTACAAGTTTGAAAACAAACGTTTTAAAATGGACAACTGAAATAAAGGGACTGAATTGCACACGTCAACAACCCTGTCCAGCATCCTCATACTACTCCAGTGCCCGCTCGACCGGCTGAACGCAACCTGAAATTCATAACACGAATTTCCCCAAAACGGGTCCCCAAAGGGGTTAGCAATTACGCTAGTATAAGTAGGGGTGAAAACTGGGCGGATATTTCCCGCCCGATCCGGAGCCATATCCGATCGGGATCGAATTCGGGATGAAAAATAGGTATTCGATCGGATTCGGATACGGATACGGATAGTTGAGTTCGGATACGGGTTCGAATTCGGATAATGCAATATCCGCCCGTATCCAAGTTTTCCCATATTTTATCGGATATTATCCGGATACCAATCCGGATAATAAATCCGGATATCCATATTTTTAAATTTTAAATAATACTTTATTATATACATATATATATAAAATATTTTTGGACTTCAGTGTAATAAATTTTCAAACTTTCAAGAAAAAAAATATTTTTTTCAAAAAAAAAATATATTTTCTGGAAAAATATATTATTTTTTGAAAAATAAAAAAAATTATATTTTCGAAAAAAAAATATTTATGAAAATTTTTTATTTCTTCGAAAAAATTAAAAAAATATTTTCTGGAGAAAAATTATTTTTTGGCAAAAAAATATTTTTTCGAAAAAAAAAATATTTTCTGGAAACAATATATTATTTTTTCGAAAAAATAAAATTGTTTTCTGGATTTTTTATATTTTTTGAAAAAATAAAAAAAAAAACTTTTTGCGAAAAATAAAAAAATATTTTCTAGAAAAAAATTATATTTCGAAAAAAAAATATTTTCTGAAAAAAATATTTTTTAGAAGAAATGTATTAGCCAAACACTTTAATACTAACTTATAAGCTATTTGTTTCATATGAAATATATTTTAAAAGAAATATTCTATTCAAGTAAATAGAGGGGCAATTATATATATTATAATAATGGTTAAAAACAATTAAATTAACACTCTTTAGTCTTTGCTAAGTATGGAGCTTATGTTTTTATGGGAGAGACAAAATGAGGGAACCTTATTATGAAACGATTTTTAAAAAAAATTACTATAGTTTGCATTAGAACTTTTATGAAATATTGTGTAGGTGGTTTTTTTATATGCTGCAATCACTTCCAAACGATTTTTGTATGACACGTATTATCCGATTATATTTATTCGAATCCGTCATGTATCCGTCCCATGTCCGTATCCCAAATAATCCGAATTTGTATCCGTATCATGCCTTCCCGTATCCGACTCCGAATCCGAGAGAAAAATATGGGTTAGAATACGAGAAGAGCATTATCCGCCCGTATCCGATCCGTTTTCACCCCTAAGTATAAGTAATCAAGGCAAACCAATCGCTTACACATTTCGTAGTACATGCATCAAATCGTTTCAAAATCAAAACAATACATGTCTTTTCCCGGAAAACAAACAGCCAATAATCACAGTTGAAAACCGCCTAGGACCGGAACTAAACCACTGGTCCCATCCGAGGCCTCTATGGACCCTCCCGGACTGGCCATAGTTAAAAATCACGCATATGACTCGCCTAGGACCGGGGCTAAACCACTAGTCCCATCCGAGGCCTCTATGGACCCTCCCGGACTGGCTATCCAAACAAGCTCGTGAATCAGGAGTGAAATCACAGATTCCTCCGAGGCCCCATCGGACCCTCTCGAAGTGAGCAAATCACACACATATATATTACATTTCATGTTAATCATAAGGGTTTCACAAGAATACTTGCCTTGAGAATATTGACGACGAAATGAACGGGAAAATCAACTACACTTGCTAGGAATCGACGACCACGAACCTACCTAACAATTTGAAGAATACAATCACAACTAATCCTATACGAGTACGAAAATGTTCATGTAAATTTGTACAAAACAACAATGAGGGTGGGTTGCAACCGAACCCTCTCGATTTCATAACTGCCACGAACTTTACCATGAATTCGTAGGGAAAACAAGGGATACACAATGATTAATCATATAAACGTGAATTAATCAACAACACGAAGCAAATCGGACAAATACTCGAAAACCCCCAATTTACCCAAAGATAGGGTTCTAAGAGTTTACCTCGGATCAGAGACGAAGAACAAGTATTGGTTTTGTTAATATACATCAAGAACCCAAGGAAGATGATAGTTAGATGATTGTCCAGTCAAAATCGCCTATGAATCACCCAAAACGCGGAGGTGAAGAAGAAGGAAGGAATATGGACGAAAATGATCAACTCCTGGGTATTTAAACCAGGCCCCGATAACGTACGTAAGCCCTAGACAGCTAACGTACGTTAGCCGCTTAATGTACGTAAGTCTTCCAAGCTTACGTACGTAATATATTGATAAAACATACTGCCCAAACATACATAGACTATTACGTACGTTATGATAAGGGCCATTACGTACTCCAGAAGCCTTAACGTATGTAATGCTCTTCACATAGCGTACGTAAGGTACCCCAGTACCATTTGGACAGTTTGTCGAGTAAGGGTGTGACAAAATCACGAGACGATAAAAACACGAAACAAAAACACGCTTACGAAGAGTTTGAGACGACGACCTTAAACACTAAAAGAAAACATGTTCCCGAATAACCGAAGGTTCGGAAAACAACGACAAACATAATTACCCCAGAACTTTGGGAAATTATAAAATGGCCCAAAACATCTGAAATACACGATACACGATCGAAACACCAAATAAAAGCTCACGACATCCATAATGACATAAGATAAATTTACGGCAACCCCTAAACGGCAGTTCCGAACAACTAAACGAGAATCAAACCAAATAGCGGCGGAAAAGACAATAGACACGGAATTGAGTAAAACAAGTCCAAAAAAAATTCGGATGACAAAAAATCCAGTATTAAATATTCTCAAAATATCAATACGGTTATAAGCGAGTCACTAAAAATGAAAAATACCAGAAATATATATATATATATATATATATATATATGTGTGTGTGTGTGTGTGTGTACATTACATATTATATACACACACATATATATGTGTGTGTGTGTTTGTGTGTGTACGGTATATATTACATATAAATTATGTATATATATATATATATATATGTGTGTGTGTGTGTGTGTGTTGTGTGTGTGTATGTGTGTGTATATATATATATATATATATATATATATATAGGTGTGTGCAGGTGTGTGTGTGTGTGTGCAGTATGGTGTGTGTGTGTGTGCTGTGTGTGTGTATATATATATATATATATATATATATATGTATGGGTGTTTGTGTGTATGTGTATATTATATATATATATATAAATAAATATATATTGTACGTATGTATACGGGTAAATATGAATGTTTGTGCGTAATTGTATGTGTGTATGTGGTCTGTTAGGAATACTTGTTAGATTTTGATGATGTCATCAGTATAAATTCAAATGTTAATTACTTGGCAAAAATGTAAGGAAGAACCAAATGAGTATCTTCCCTAGGCCAAATATGTTAAACTTGGCAAAATGTAAAGAAGAACCAAATGAGTATCTTCTATAGGCCAAAAATAAGTTAGGCTAAAAATCGGCTAAGTACTAAAGTACAGCTAAGTCCATCAGAGAGGATCAGCCAAGTCAAGTCAGAGTAGTTCTGGTCAACAAAAATTATCAGGGATGTTTGACCAGACTGCAGCCAAGGTACCTCAGATAAGTCACCTGATCAGACAAGTCCCAAACTGGGAACATCAGAGAGGTCCAGACTGCAGAGAAGTTAACTGCACATCAGCCTAGTCGAGATCAGCCAAGTACTCCAGGTCCACGTCAGCATGCGTTGAAAAAGTCAAGTATTACGGAAAGTCACATGCAACGTGAAGAGACAAATTGGAGTGATTCCCGCAAAAGATATGAATTAAATAATCTATCCAGACCCACCTTGAAGACTTTAATCGTTTTATATTCAAAAGATTCGGCGCATCACATGCAGAAGTCTTCACAACGGTCGGAAGATAGATTAAAATATGGGAATCCAGCCTTGCAACGTTCAGAAAAGATTAAACAAAGAAGTCTCCCTCCAACGGACTGATTTGTTACAAATTTGCAACGGCTATGAAGAAAAAGCTCAGAGATCGTGACCTATATATATTCGAAGATTTGAAGCTGAGCAACAACACAACAATATACCGGTGCGAACATACTTTCAAGCAATCAAAGCATTCAAGCTATCAAAAAGCGAAATACAGCATCGTGAAAAGAGCGGTTCTAAAAGTTCATACTTGAAGAAGCTCTTAGTTGGAGAAGACAAAAACTCTTGTCTATAATCCTGAGTTCGGGGTACTTCACTGGTTGAAGTTAGAGACTATAAAGGCATCCGAGGATCGAGGATCAAGAGGTGCAAGGCATTCTAGTGTGGTACAACGGCACGAATTTCCACTGGTTGGAAGATGTTGTAGTTTTGTTGAATCACTGTAATATTTATCACTGGTTGAGAATTATAGTGAATTCATCTCCAACTGGTTTGGAGAAAAGTAGATTAGTAGAGGATTACCCCACCTCTGAGACCACTATAACTGCCTGCGTTATTTACTGTTTCATAGCATCATATTTTAACTGTTGCATTCATTGTTAAGTGTTTCATTTGCTTTATATTCATCATCAGCTGACTTCCGCACATATTAAGAACAAACGACTCCAAGTCTTTTGTTTAACTATCGGCTGAAGAAACTCACTCTTTGAGAAAAAGAGTTTAAGAGTTTCAACAAGTCTATCCACCCCACCCTCTAGACTTGTTCCTGGACGACTTGTGACCTACATGGTCGTGCTGGGATTGTGAACGGGAAAGACGTAGACATAGATGGTGGTGGTGAGAATTTGGTCAATGTGCGAATTGGTGTAATTAGACCACGGAATGAGTCCAAGTTTGGAGTTTGTGGTTTGAGTAATAATCGAGTTGTGGATCCGGGCTTATAACCGTTGGTCGTTTGATCCGATTAATTAATTGAGGGACGCGATTGAGGTAATATATTAGCCGACTAATTACCTTGAAATTATAAGATATTAAATTGAACCCTTATATTAAATTGTCTATTATGTATTTGTAATAAAGGTTGGAATTTCAATGGATCGATCGGGTGAACCATGTTCGTTAGAGCTTTCGGCATCAATTATCGAGGCAAGTGTTCTTGCCTATACGACTTATATCTCGTGAATTGATGTTATGTAAATTGTGAATGATGGTTTACTCGTATTTATTAATTGTGTATTATGGGATTGAGTTTGTTGAGATTAGTTGATTAGTTCGTATATTTGTTGATGGGTAGAGGTGCGTCTAGGATGGTTAATTTGTTGGGAAGTCATGTCGTTAATCTTTGAATATATTAAGTGTTGAATGTGTGGCTCATTGATACCTTGTGGTATTGACGTATTCTAGGAATGGTTTGTAGTTGTGTCAGTCTTTGGTCGTGGTCATGTGTCGGTGAGTGGTCATCATAGCAAGTGCCATAACTATATACATTATATTCAACGTACGAAAATTGTGAAAGTTGTGAACGCTAGTGTACGTGAGATGTTCTTCCACCCAGGGACGGTTCGATGGGACCTTTGGGGGCCGATACTAATGGATTCGGCCGCGGAAGTGGTTTCCCACCCATGTGTAATATCCTAGAATTTCGCTACGATTTTTTGCATTATCTTATCTGAGTTGTACTGTACAAAGTGGGACCGATACAATATGAATGAATGAACCATGACAGTCGTGCCAGTATATCTATCGAGGTTATTTTAATTCTAGGATATTACATGCTTGATGTGTTTTTTCGATGTCGGATATACTGTACGAGTATTTGTACAATTGTCGTACTTGTTCGATAGTTGTATTTGAGGTATCGTGCATCAGAAGTATCGTATGAGAATGTTATCGGAACGAGCATATGCATTCAGTATATCGCGTGTACGTATTCAGTATATTGAGACGGCAGACAGGAGCAAAAATGGCTAAGTATGAAAGCCCTTACGTACGTAAATAATGGAGCTTACGTACGTAACTAAGCAAGCTTAATGTACGTTAAGTTGTGTACATAACGTACGTTAAGAAGGGAATTAGACGGGTCCGAGCTGTGGTCGGCAGGTGGGGCCCGGTGTCGGCAGCTTTCGGCGCGGATGTGGACAGGCGAGTCAACCTCGAGCATTACGTACGCTATGCATGGTGTATTACGTACGTAATACGAGTAAGTTACTGTAGCAAGTCAATGGCTATATTACGTACGCTACGGAGAAAGGATTACGTACGTAAGGCTTTGTACAAAATGAGTCAGTTGCCTCTGGGTCGGCATTACGTACGCTATCATGGATATATAACGTACGTAAAGCCTGTTACGTACGTTAACTTTGGCATGTTACATACGTAACGAGCTGGAAATTTATATAAGTGAGATGCTCGTCGCTTCGTTTTTCCGAAACTTCATTTCATTTTTCTTCACCCCTCAACGCTCAAAGTTAGATTTTGGCTTTCCTAAGTCGATTGTGAGCCTATGAACATTGATTTGGAGCTTGAGAGGTAGAGTTATCATCGATTCTTGAGGTGGTTACTTGTGTATTTCATCTTCTAAGAGGTATGTTGGATAATCCTCTCTTTGAATTCGGATTTTGATGTTGTTGTTGATGATTAATTCGTATGATGATAGTTTATGGAGTTGTTGTGATGATTCTTGATATTCATGGGAATTTTGTTAAGGGGGATGATGATATGATGATTTATACCTTTGATTATGTTAGTTATGATGATGGAATCATAGTGTTCTTGATGTTCTTGGTAGTATTGTTATGATTCATGATGTTATGAGAAGTGTATGTTGAAGAACATGATAAAATACATCTTGAATTATGAATGAGGATTGTTTAGATGTTAGAACACATCGGATTACGTCGTTTTGTTGGTTACAAACATGATTATGGATTGATTCATGTTCTTGAAGAACTCTTGAGTTATATGTCGTGATTTTACGGAAATTTGAAAGATTACGATCAATTTCGGCATATGGTTATTCGTGATTGAATTTCTATGAATTTACAAAGATGAGCCGTGTTAATACAAAATTAAGATTGAAGTCGGAACCAAGAATGTTGAAGACATTGTTAGAATTATTGATTATCGAATTTCGGCTTGTATTCGTATTGTTAAGAGTTGATATGGTTTGGTTTCGTATGATTGAGATGTCGTTGAACCATTGAGTTTGATCGGTGGTTATATCAGTTGTTGATTGTTATTGAGCGCATCATTAATTGATCATTGCATTAGGTTGCGATTAAGTGATCGTTGATGATTAACCGTTGTGCTGCGATTGGAATTAGAGAATGCATGGATCGCCTTGATCGGGGCTGCGGAGCTTGTAGATGAAGGCGACGAGATTGGTAACAACTTCATCGTATCGGTATCAAGGCAAGTTATGCGTGCTCAGTTCATAATGTTTAATAAATGATTTCGTTTTCATTTCATTTATGATTCATATAGCAATGGTATCATGGAATATAAATTGTCGGAATGATAGTGTGTATATTATGCTTGGACTGAGATAAATCATAATGTAAATGATTTTAAATATGTCTAGAGGAAACGGAGACGTGAATTATATTTGGTCTATTGTATGAGGAGTTAGATATCAAGGCTAGTTATCATGCCGACATTGAACTCGAGATGGTGGGTTGGTATTAGTAATGGACTGTACTTTATTTTGGATTATTTGGATAATTGTGTATTCGTTCAGGGATGTTGGTCGTGGAAAGGTTAGCGTCCCCAGCTTGAGGTAATTAATATTTCTAAATTATGATAATCATCATGTTACATTATTGCATGTGTGTGCTGATGCTTCATGTGGTGAGTGTGCATTATTGTTTGTTACGTTTTGTGATGTGTCCTTTCTTTGAGCTGTAATCTGTTGGGCCGATGTGTTAGGGGATAAGACCTAAATGACACCTACGTTCTGGGGTATTCCTGCGAGATGCTTCTGTAACCCTTGGTTGCGACCTTGGGGTATTTTGTGATTGCATGAACTGTGTTGCGGGATAAAACCTGAATGGTACCCACGTCCAGAGTATTCCTGAGTATATGCTTCTGTGACCCTTGGCTGCGGCCTTGGGAGTTTATGTGCTAATATTATATGCATTATTGAGCATGTTGTGAACTGTTGTCTGATGGAAATACAACATTGTGGTCATATCGGTCTTTCATGATCGAGTTATCGTTGCTCACTTGGGAAGTCTTCTGATCCTTTTTGAATATGCGTTTCTTTGGGATTCGTTTTCATGTTGTATCGTGATATATCTGGAGTCAGATACGTAATGGTCGGTCATGTGTAGGATTTTCAGGGCGGGCACGTGTAGCATGTGTTGGTTTCGACCTCATATTGAACCGTGCACACGAGACGTACTTCGTGAGGCTGATTAGGTACGAGACCAGATGTGTATCTGATCAATACCATGGTTGGCTTGTACACGGACACATGTCCGGATCGGGCATATCGTTGTAATATCCGGATTTATTATTGTGTATTTCATCTGTATTCGAACCCTGTATCATTCGGATTTATGATCTCGATAATTGGAGTATGTTATTTCTTACATTGGTATCTTTGTACATAAGTATATCTTCATGCAAATTTTCGCATGCAAACTCGTGATAGCGTACGCTAAGAAGGTAGCTTAGCGCACGCTATCGGCTACTACTAGCGCACGCTATGAATGTAGGACTTGCGTGCGCTAGGTAGTCAGTTATTGAGCTAGGCGGCTAACACATGCGCCAGCCGGACGTAGGACCGGATAAGATTCCCGCGGATGAACCTGGACAGTTTTGGAGTCAACTCTTATTAGCGCACGCCAAGGATGTATAGGTAGCGTGTGCTAATCTACTTTTGTACAGAAAGTTTATATATGGGCCAGCACCCCATTTTGTTCTCATTTCCTTCGTTTATCTTTCGTTTTTGAGAGACCAGAGGGCATATCATCTTCCTTAGACACACTTATAACACATCCACTTGATCATTGGACATTGGATACTTCTTGTTATTGATCATTGAAGAGAAGTAGCACCTTGGAGTGGCATATAACCAACCGGAGACAGATTCTACTTTTGGAGTTCAGTGATTTCGTCATATTAAGGTATGTTGATTCTATCTCCAACTCTAGATTCGTGTTATAGAGAATAAGGTGATCATGCTAGCAAAATATTGAGTTTCTTGGGTAAATTATCCAAACCACATCATGTTTGGAATATTGAGATGATTATGCCTTAAGTACCTTGATTATGAACACCATGATTTGAATCTTATTACAATGAACAAGTAGAGGAAGCTTCTATCATTGGTAATCCGAATCTAGTAGGTGTTTTCATAGCAATCATGGACTTGACTTTAACATCGTTATTGTTAGAGGAATCTAAAGAATTGATCATGGAAGGATTTATCTTATAAAGATGGAATGTTAATCAAACTACATAATGATAGTTTTGATTGATATAAAGGTGTTGATATCAACCGTTAAGCCTTCCGAATTATCGAATGAAGAATTGTAATCGAAATGGAATATAGTTTCATAATAGTATACATATTCTTGAATCCGAAGTTGTTGTTATCCGTAAGATCATTCATAACCGTATGAACATGATATTCATGGAGATAACATGAATTAACACTGAAGATTTCATTTGGTTTGATCATGTTGAGATCAGTCTACTGCCCAGTAGTAAACTGCCATGCACAGTTAGCGCACGCTAAGCTATGTAGATTAACTTGCGCTATCGAGCATGAGTTAACATATGCTACGTTTGGTACGTAACGTACGTTTAGGCCATCAGACGAGTCAGTCGGCTGATCAGTAAAGTACTGACCATGCATAGTTAGCGTACGCTAGGCATTGTTGTTTGCGTGCGCTATCGAGCAGACTTAACGCACGCTACACAGAGTACTTAGCGTGCGCTAAGAAGTTCATGCAGATTACATTTTATGATCTTTTGGCCGTAAATCGAATTGTTAGATATTCATACGACGTGGAATAAATTCTATATTATTTCTTTTGTTAAGGTTCGAGCTTGTTACGTGATTGATTGAGGGGGGGCGACCTTCGAGTGTTCGTTTCCGTGGAAGTATTGTTCTTGTCTTCGAATCGAGGCAAGTACCTTAATTGTTTTTATGTATTGATGTTATACATATTGTCGTGCATGTATGTCGTTGTTGTATGTCCACCTCGTGTTGGTCCGACGGGATCATCGGTGGATCTATGCTAGTGTGCGCTGGATCATCGGATGGGTTTTTCCACCACGGGTTGGTCTGACGGGATCATCGTGGGTTCTAGGCAGTGAACGCTGGATCATCGGAATTACCATGTGTATGTTATGATATCTTGTGATTATCAGTTGTGCATGTCATTTATGAGTTTCTCGTAGGAGAAGACTCGTTGGTATTTTTTGTCGTTTACGGTATTATTCTTCGTGAGATATGAATAATATGTTGTGGTACTTGTACTAGCATCGTTGTGCTAACCCCTTTGGGGGTGAACATTTTGTTTATGTTCAGGATCCAGGAGAGCGGGAAAACAACTACTGGAGCTGCATGACGACGAGGGTGCAGAGTGATATTCCGGCCGGGTTTAGTTGACTGTTGTTTGTTGGTTATTTCAATAAGTACTCGAGTACGTAGTCGTTTATTATGAATTTGAATTTGGTGATGTATTAATAAGTTTCTGTTAAACATTTGTATTTTCAGTATTTGGTTAGAACTGTTGTATCTTAATTCCGTTACTTCCATTCATTTGTACCTGTTAATGTCTGTTAAATTCTTCAGCCTTGTAAATCCTTCTGTAAAGGATTTACGGCGCTGTAATATTCCTGAATATATCGGGGGTGTTACAGAATATGGTATCAGAGCTAAGATTATGGATATCTTGGCCGTTGGGTTAAAATAGGGGTCATTTATGTCTTTTGAGGTAACCGGCCGCGAATAACATCACTGTACTGCCTACGTCTTCGTGCGGGCGGTGGTTGTAAGTTCATAAACTCTATCTCGTCCTTTGCATGTTATATTTCCTTGTACTTGTGCACCCGAACGATATTGTTTCCTGTATATTGAGTATTTATGCTTACACTATGTTGAGAGGCGGACGAAGGAATGCTGAAAGGGAAGCGTCACCTTCTAATCAGGCCAGTCATAGCTCAGGCGAGCCACAGAGATCTATCAATAACGAACCGGAACCTACTGTACCAGAAATCCTTCGTCAGGTTGTAAACCAGATGACTCAGTTCGCCCAAGTCGTGGACCGAATGCAAGTGGCGGTGGGACTACAGCAGGGAGAGAGACAGCAAGGGATTACATATGTACCGTGTGATATTGGTTTTATCAGAATTGGGACCCGATTGTGCAACCCAACGAACAGGATTGGTCATGGACAGATTACTCCGTATTTGAGATGTATTTATGTTCTTGAGGATCTTGACATTGTTTGAATACAGTACAGATGGTTATTTCGAATTCATTCGTCACTTGAGAATACGAGGTGTGAATTGAGGTAAGGGTTGGTTTAATATAAGTTACCACGAATTGGTAAGGTTATTTCAGTAAGATTATATTGGAAATATTCTTACCTTGTATTGATATGTAGTTGTATATGATGATGTGATCGTTATCATTGTTGAGTATTATGGCTGACCCCGTCGTGGGCTTTATCTTTTAGGTACTCGGAGTTCGAGCTAGTAGCGGTCGTGAATGGATGAGCTTTCCGGTGATACTGGCTATGGCATGGTTATTGGGATTTGAGTGTTCTTTTCTGGTTGTTATGATTTCGCTGCAAATGTTTAATCATGTCTCTATCCGCTGCGTGTGTAATTTTATAATGGCTTCAGTATTTTTCCAACTCGTATATACTTTCTAAATGCCCTTTTGGCATTTTTGCCTTGTGTTTTCAAATAGTATTTTCTGACGGTAATTGGGAACTAGGTTTTGATAAATATTTGAGTATTTAAAACATGACCGCCATCGACCTTTTGGCATTTTTAAACGTTTGCGAAAATGATCTTAGCCTTGTGGGTTCCAATGTGGGGGCCACGGTGCTGTAATATTCCCAGTTAGTTTTGGGAGTGTTACACTAGAGACGGTCCGACGGGACCTCTGGGGGTCGATACTAATGGGTACGGCCACGGGTTACCAGGTGTAGTTTTCGTGATGTTGATGTTGATGTTCTTCCACCCGGGGATGGTCCGACGGGGCCTCTGGGCCCGATACTAATATGTACAGTCGCGGAAATGGTTTTCCACCCAGGGACGGTCCGACGGGGCCTCTGGGGGTCGATACTAATGGGTACGGTCATGGGTTACCACGTGTGGTTTTCGTGATGTTGATGTTCTTCCACCCGGGGATGGTCCGACGGGGCCTCTGGGGGCCGATACTAATGGGTACGGCCGCGGAAGTGGTTTCCCACCCAGGGATAGTCCGACGGGGCCTCTGGGGGTCTATACTAATGGGTACGACCACGGGTTACCAAGTGTGGTTTTCGTGATGTTGATGTTGATGTTTTCGGTAATTGTGATATGTAGGGAATATCACAATATTTTTATTCTCGATGTTGAGATACATTATATATAGGATTTTGGTACTTGGCTAGAGTGGCACCAGAATAAATATTGTTGGTGTCTCGTCCCTAGCTGGTAATGTTTTGGTGCTGGAATACGGGCTTCGTTACTGTTTTCGTGCATTGTGATTTGAAGAAATATTTCGGTTAAGACCCTAAGGATTGTGTAAAGGTTGTTTTGTGGAAAATGACTTTGGGCCGAGACCCAATTGTCTTGAAATGGTTTCGTAACTAAGGACGTAAGGTTTAGAAGCTGGGGATGTGACCATATTGTTTTCGAAAAAGGTTTTATAATATTAGACTTGAAGTCCCAAAAGATTTTTGTTGCCTTTTAAAACTCCCGAGTTGATAAATTACTTTCAGGGACTTGAACTTGTACTTTAACCTTTGAAAACCTCTCGGGAACTTCTTTAATGGTTTGTTTTCATCTTACAGTAACTAATATTTGCATAGTATATTTTGTATGACTTGAATACTGTACTAGCCATTCCAATGCTAACCCCTTAAATGGGGGAAATGTGTATCATGCATTTAAGGTATGCTTAATTTGTTGGAGCAATCATAGGGACGACATGGAAGAAGACGAGCCGCGATACTAATCAAGAGTTAGAGTTCAGTTTGATGTTGTTGAGTTATCTTCAGTCTTCCGCTATATTGTATCTTGACCCCTGCGTGGGTATATACAGTAATGAGTTTGTTTTCGGATTGATTTCTTGTCGTGTGACCATATCGGTCGGTGTATTTTAATGTTTGACCTTATCGGTCAGTGTCAATATGTAGTTCGACCTCGATCGGTCAAACGTTTGTCATCTCGTGGTAGTTAGCCTGGTAGCTCCCTCTGTAAAGGGGTCTACGGCGTGTAACATTCCCGGTGGATTCTGGGGGTGTTAGACTTATATTCCGGCATGTGGCATCTTACTCCCGGGCCGCTAAATGGAAACAAATATCCAAGAGTATTCGGATATCCCGAGTCCAACAAATAATATTTTCCTACAACGTATGACGAGCACATGCAACATTAAAATTCATGATTAATTAGATTTGGAAGTCAAACGTATAATTACACTATACCTTGCGGTGGATGCGAAAAAACATATTTTGCATCAGTTAAGAATCTTTCCACACTGTAACATCATGGGCACTTCCTTCCCACCCCACATTAACAAATGTGAAAATCCTGTCAAATGAGAAACAAGCCAAGACATTCCAACTTTTAGTTCCCTTGCGATTTTGAAATGGCACTCCATTCTCATCACATACAATTGCTTCAATAAGAGTTCCATCTAATGCCCCAACAGCATCCTGGTCAATAAATTAAAGAACAATATAGAATATTATGTAACCTTAAACTATTTCAATGTAAATAATATAGATACTATGTATAATATTACCTTAAAATAAGGCCAATAGGTTGAGTTTTCACGAACTTCGGGAGGCACCTCTAATAAATCACGATGCGGTCGAATGATATCGTGCATCCAACACTTTCCTAAAATACTTGCTTATTGTAGATTTGGAATGCTTGAAAGTATTGGTAGCATCACAATAAGAACTCCCCTTAGCTGATAAATATAAACAAATACCTACTTGCTCGGCCACATCTACATATTTACCATCTACTAACAACTTTCTTTCAACCATTAGGTTTACCAGATGTACAAACATACCTCTATTAAGTCGTAGTTGCTCTTTACATGATGTAGGACTTTCATTTAATAACCTATGTATGTATTCAGCACCACTTTCCCCTCTTTCTCTTCTATATTGTCTTACTGATGGTTCAGGCGGTTGTTGAAGTGATCTCCTTGTTTATTCAAATACAATGATCATGGATGCACGTCTAATGTTATCTTCCATACTACATTAGAGCGAACAATCAAATGTAAGAACAAAAAAAACCACAGACTAATTCGAATTACACTTGATAATTAGCAGAAAAGATAAGACCAACAGCAAATGAAACATTAATCCAATATTCATACCAAAATTCATAAATAACATCCAACGTCAAAGTTCATAAAAACAAAGTTCCATTCAAAATAAACTAATAATTCCAACATCAAAATTCATAAAAATAAAGTTCCATTCAACATAAAAAAATAACATCCAACATCGAACTAATCGTCCAATGGATCCACGTCCAGCCCTTTCAAATAAATCCACCCCTGGTTGTCATTTTAAAGTGCTAAGAAGCTATCAGCATGTTTCTCATCACTCAAGTACTTAATAGCAGATACAAAGTACTCATCACCTCGTTTCTTAGAGACTTCCATTCTTGTAAGAACATCACCATTTGAGGCTTTGAACAAGCACTCGATGAACCAATAGCAGACCTCGAAAAAAACTGGATGATACTGTCAAAGCTAGTTTGCCTCCTTTTAAGTTCAGAAGAATCAATGGTCTCTTCACTTTTTCCGTTTGCAGAAGGTAATACGAGAAGATTTCCGCATGATAGATGTAGGAGGGGACCTATTTTTATAATTTGATAAGTTAGGAAAGTTGTCATTATCCCCACAATTATCCTCTTCATTATCTCCAGACCCTTCGATCTCTTTGATAGTCGGGTTCTCCACACTCTTACTCAAGTATGATGCTCCCCTTGCCATTCTCGAAGAAAAGCAACCACCAATACCATGGGCAGTTTGACCAGCAAATAGTTTGGTCAACAAATCAACATTCGCCAACTCTTTCTTAGCCAATGCTAAACCATATCTACCATTTCTCTGTAATAAACATATTCATACTTATATTACAATTCATAGCAATCACCTAACGAAAGCAAATACTTAATTAATTATCAAGTAATTGTACCTCCAAGAAAGCATCCCATCTCTCCAAAGACTTCTCTTCGATATCCACATCTTTAGTTGTAGGGTTGTAAGCTATGCCACTCAAACGTTGCAATTACTTCCAAGATTTAAACTTCTCCTTCATGTCACCATGATGGTTTTGCACTTGCTTTCCATGAACATTCAATCCTATTTGTGCATTAAAAATCTTGGCAATACTTGCCCAATTGTGCTTGGAACATCCTCTGTCTTTCTCTTCCATTAAAATAATGAGCAACTTTCTTGTTCTTTCATCCGTCCAAGTTATCCTTCCCATTATCTTAAAGGCCAAACCAAAATTAACAATCCTTCCCATTTGTTTTTTTCAGTTAAAGTAGACAGTAGCGGATCCAGGATTATATGATAAGGGGGCAAGATAAAAAATTTAAAAAATTCCAACAAAAGAGATAATAAGAAAGGACAAGTCATATGATTGTTCATTACTGATCATATATTACACAGAGGACTGCCAATAAAATCCGAGGGTCACAAACAAATTTCTTTTGAGCGGATTTTCTAACAATTAGGGAGTATTATCGTCCAGAAAACTACATGTTCCCGGATCAAATTTCTGATATGAACAAATCTAATATCAGAAAAAACTACACGTTTATGCACGTTCAAAACAAAAAAAACATGGAGAAGAATTCTAACATATATTTTTTTTTATCAAAGGGAGGGGGTTACCCATAAAAACAACATAAGTCACATACAGACTACAGTTTTAGGGTGCTGTCTCGGGTTTTCGTTTAGAATTCTAACATATTCAAAACAGAATTCCCGAATTTTTCGACCTGATTAAATCTCTCCGATAGACATGTTAGCTTCTTTGTCTCAATGCCCTAAGACCCCAATCCCAGACCGAATTCCAATCGCGAAAAAAAAAACATACCTGTCGGATGGGTTTTTTCTTCGCTGGCGCCCTTCTTTTTTTTTTCTTCTCCCAGCGGCAGCGGCGCCTTTTTTTCCCTCCCAACAGGTACTTCTGCAGGATGAGATGTGCTTTTTTTTTTTTCGTATTAATTTTGTTGGGTTATGGGTAATTGGGTTGGGGATGTGGACTTTTGTATTATTTTTAACAAATCTCGTAAAATATTAGGTTTTAGCAAAACCTCATTTAATTATTTTAATATTAAAATAAATCTTCAAGGGGTCAGACGGGTCCTATATTGGCTCCGGCCCTGAAAGTGGACATCATCATGTTGTCCCTTTGGATTGACAATAATTTTATTTAATTTTTTCCAAAACAAAAGTTTGAATCTGGCAAATTACTATTTTAGCTATAATTTATATTTTTTCCTAATTTAGACTTATCAAATAGATCTCAACTGATCATTAATATTTGATAATATTATTATTTTATTATATTTATTATTTTTATTTTATTGTTATTATATTATTATTATTATTTACCCTTGATATATATATATATATATATATATATATTTAAGTTCAGTTCAGTTCAATTCAGTTCAGATTCATTCAGTCCAAAAGAACAGAGCCTAATATCCTTTAATCGGACGGCTCACGATGAAGGGCTGCCAAATGGGTCTGGGCCTGGCCAAGTAAAGTTATGGGCCAAATTAAGATGGAGATATAATTATTGGGCCTGTTGGGCCAACAAAATATTATAACAGATATAATTAGTAATTGAGTTTGAACGAATTTTAATGAACAAAATACGAATTGAACTCGAACAGTTTTATTTTTTGTATGTAAATGTAGTTTCTATTTAAATGGAGTCGAGTTTGAGTGGAGCTTTTTGTGTTCTTGTTCTTGCTTTGCTCTCCATCCTGTGCAGATATGTCGACTTCTCGTGGACGTGATGTTGAGGTTCCAGATCACGCAGCCTTCATTCGTGATGTTTCCAAGGCGCTCATTCCCCTTGGTGTTCCAACCTCTGCATTCCAGGAGCAGACCTTCCTTAGCGAGGGCTTGAGCCCAGCCAATCTGGCCGCGCACCTCAGGGTGTTCCAGGACACCTCGGATTCCTCCAAGCTGAAGAGGATGATGCAGATTGGCATTCAATTCAAGATCTTTAACTCATTCCATGAAATGTCTGTTTCTGCTTTTTATTCTTATCTCAGGTTTATGCGAACCCAGGCGGGGCAGGAGGCCCTCAGCTTTCTGGCCCAGAGGGAGCGACTCGCACACGTCAGGGTGGGCCCGAATTCTCGGCCACCCAGATGGGTTGGTTAGCTATGTTTGATGCCCAAAGAGCGGATCTGGCTACAACCAAGTCTGATTATCGGCGGGATTCTGAAATGAAGATTGCTGCTCTTGAGGCTAAGTTGAGGAAAATGAGGGTCCAGCAGCGGGAGCATCTACATGAATTGGATGTTAAGTTTTATCCAGCGGGGGCTTATCTTGCACTTGAAGAATGTGAGTTTAACAAACTTTGTTGGAGGAAATTTCAACTCCGATGTGTTAGAGCCGGTGAGCCTGTGCCGAAAATCACTGCTTCTCTCATGAAGGAGGCTTATGATGCATTCAATGAGTTAGTCCGTCAGCGTCACATTATTGAGTTCTTGAAGAGAGAGGGGCATGACTATGAGGTTGCACTCACACAGTATATCAACCTGTCTATCTCGCGGCTCGAAAAGAATGGTAATTTTCGTGGCTCACGGAGATTTCGTCACCTCTTGGCAGCAGTTGGTATCGCAGTGTCTCCTACGCCGTCCCGTGAAATACCGAGTAGTCCTAGCGAAAAAAGTACCGGTGGGAGAGATCAACCTCACGACGAAACCTCAAAAGACGATTCCGAGGAATCAAGAGATGAGATGGTTCCACCCGAGTCTCCTAGAAGGAAACGCAAGGGTAAAAGTATTGCGAGAGATCCGCCGAGTGGACCTGCGACTGCGAGGCATACCCGTCTCAAGAAGCACATGGGAGGCGGGGGGTCAGAAAGATAATCGGGGGAGGGGAGATGCTGAAATGGAAAGAGGAGAGAAATAAGGTGAGGGCGGGCGACTGCTTTGCCGACGCCATGCGTTTGATTGGTGACGCCATGCGGGCGGCTGCTTTGCCGGGCGTTCTTGCTTTAGTCCTACAAGCCCCAGGGAAGAAAGGCTACTTACTAGCCGCATGTAAAAAGAAAAACTTTTGTCAATGAAACTCGAATCAAGTATCGAGTAGTTTGGTCTGATTTTCAGTCTCATTTCCGTTAAAATTATACCGCGTCCGTCTCTACATGCTAAAGTTTTTTTTTGTTTTGTTTTTTTATCTTTGAACTTTTCACATTTTCTCAAGGTTTAGATGCAAAGTGTTAAAATGATCACAATTTAAGGTTGCAACATTATATTCTTTAATCATTTGTCTTTCGTCCAGTCATATGTTTTATTATAACTTTATCTTGCATGAATATTTGATAACGCTCCTCTTGTTACACAAATCAAAAATTTAAAAAATTCACCACATATTTACTCCCATTAAATAAGAAATTTATTGTCATGATATTAATTAACAAATCCCATAACTCATATTCTCATCAAAGTTTCAATACTCTTAAAATAAAAATAAATAAATAATAAAATCTAAAAAAAAAAAATCAAGAATTCAAAAGGTTTTAACAGAGGTGCAATGGAAGGTGAAGGAAATGGTGAAGAGAAGAAGTTAAGTGTTGCTGTTGAGAAAATTAAGCTGATTGATATATTCACAGAGAATGATGATTTTCTGGTTGCTTCACCTTTATGTGGTTCTCTTCAAGACTCCTTTTTTTCAGGTCACACTCTTTCCTTAATTCCTTCTTTCTTACTTTTCTTTCTTAATTATTGTTAATTTTTGGTGAAGGAAATATCAATTTATACGATCGTCGAATAGAACAAACTCGGAAGTTGTTTTAATGTGTACAAACCAAAAATATGAACATCTTGTTTGTTTTGCCGGTGATGATGTTCTCTAGTCTTTAAGATGTCTGGACCTGAGTTATATCTGTAATTGAATTCACGACTATTTGTAAGAGTTGCAACTCTGAACTCGAGTCGTATTTATAATAGGATTCGCAGCTATTCGTAAGAGTTGCAACTCTTTAAAATGATCGGTTGGGACTTTATTCAAATTGATATGTCCGTTCGAAAAGGTTCAAGAGAAATATAGTACCAAAATCCAAATATTCACTATTATATGACCAACATAGAGATATTTACTAGTTACAGTGTCAGTTTTTGTAAGTTGTGCATTTTGAAGGACCTTTTCGCTACCGCCTTTTAAATAGGGGTGGAAAAATGATCAAAATATCAGTATAACGGACATACCATATGAAAAATATATCGAAAATACCGATTTGCTCGTTATATCCAGACCCCAACGAAAACCGTGATATAGTATCAATATGGTAATATCGAAATTTTTTCAAGTCTGTGATTCCAATTCAAAATCAATTGGCGATGAGACGAGTAAAATAATCAAAGATGTCGATATAGTGAATACAAGACTTGTAGTTTTTACGACGTGGAATAATTACTTCAACACACCCCTCTCACATGTATCAGGATTTGAAAATTCTTCACCAGAGCTCGAAATTTTGCAATATAAAGATGACGACCAATTGCACTCTGATTTTGTAAAGATATCAAGATCAAGCTTTCATCGGAAAAGCATAGCTTGGGACAGCGCCTTCTTCGACAGTCCCGGTACGTGTGCGTATATAGATATATCACCGTGCATTCTGTTGATACAAGAAAGAAACCCCTGGGGTTTGAGATATTTACATTGAACCCAAAGGTTTTCGGAAAATTCACAAATTACACCTTGAGGTTCGATTTTATGTTTTAAATGCACGAGTAAGTTTAATATTTTTTTTGCAAGGGGACAGAAGTTTGAAATACTTTTTCTTGTGGAAGTAGGTAGAGTGAAGTACAGAAAAGCTGGAGATTTTTTTCGTAATTAGGCCAAACCTTAGGGGGTCTCTTCTAATTATCTCTAAAATTGATGACTAACATATTGCATAATGGAGTTGTCAAAATGCCTTGGACAGGGCCGGGCCGGGTCCTTGATTTTTTTTTTTTGGGGCGGGGGGCACAGACGGGCCGAACCAATTTTTTAGCCTAATAATCATATAGCCCAGTACATTTATTTTCTGGACAGGTCCGGGCCGGGTTAGACAGGTCTATCTAGTATTTTGGAAAAAAAAACAGATGAAACATAGAATGTAATAAAGAAATATGGATAAAATCTTCGTTCCACCGATCCCAATATAGATTCAAGAGATTAAAGTGCAGTTTACGATGATAAATAATGAATAATGACCATTCTCAGATATTTTATTTATCAACAGGTGTTTTGGATTCTGATGAATTATCATGCATAAACAAAGGACTTCGAAAAATCGAAGCTCGTTTGCTAAGCCCGTTTGCTAAGCAGCACCGGTCCCGTAAAACGCCCAATGCGGCTAATAGAGGTCTTGAAGAAGCAGGGCTAAAAGGAGGAGGTGGCTTGCAAAATATCCCATGTGAGTTATATATCTCAAATTTCCAAAGAAAAGCATAAAATTGCAAAGTCTACCCAAGAAGTTTAGTCATATTACAAAGAAATCCAACGACCGTTCAAAATTACGGATTCATATCGATTTTATTTTACAAATTACACTACGTGTAGGGGTACTCCTCCTTTGTTTTAATTTAGCAAAATGGCCATTCTATCTTTTCAAAAATATTTTGAGTCAGTTTTTGAACAAATGGATTTTAGAGCCGTCCTGATTGAAATATACTACCTCCGTTTCAAAAAGATTGTCCAGTTTCGACTTTTTCAAATATTTAAGGAGTCAGTATTATACTTTAAGTTTACCTCATTACTCCATGTAAAAATATATGAGTTGGATTAAATTTTGAAAAATTAAAAAATAGTTAAAGTGGACAATATATTTGAAACGGATGTAGTGTATGACAGTCGTACCCCTTTCAATTATAGAATTCCAAAGATGATTTTTTCTCCATCCAATCGAAAAACATGACACATTTCTTGGATCCTAGAAACGAGTCGAGTCCAAATAAATGAAAGTAAAGGTGAAAACCGACAATTCATCAACCAATAAATGGCTAAAAACATTTTTTTTTTTCAAAAAATGGCTAACAAAAATTTAAAAGATCTTTCTTGTGGTTAAATAACCCGTACTTTGCATGTCACCATACTAAAAAATCCTTCGATTTTGCAGCTCTCAAGAAAGTTGACAGGTCTGTTAGAAACAAGGTAAGAATGGAGGTTTGTCAGTTATATAGCTCATTGTGATTGTCCATAGAAATTTTCTTGTTTGATCTTACGTTCTAATTAAATGGAATAAAACAAAATAACTCACTAAACTGGTTGCACTTCTTTTTCTCATGAAGTACTAGTCGTTCCATGCAATTCTCGATGCGATTTTCATTTTGGATCATCCGGAAACAGCCTCTCTGTGTTAAGACAGGGGTAAGGCTGCGTACATCCGATCCCCCCTTACCCTGCTTTTTGCGGGAGCCTTTGAGGCATTGGGGTAATGTTGTTGTTGTTGTTGTTGTTGATCTTACGTTCTTCAAAATTACAAATACACCCTTGATATGGTAAAAGTTAGAGTAAATTACCCTCAATAGGGGATTGTGGATTGTGGTTCCAATCTATGTTACTCAGACTCGGATTATTCAGTGTCGGATTCAGGCTCGTGACCCAAAAATGAAGTGTCAAAATGTCGTACCCCATGTCGTAGTGTCGATGCTGCGACAAGGGGTACTTGGGTGAAATGAAGAGTCCCAATAACATTAACATAAGCTGCAGTATCTTTCTATTAGAAGTTTCCTTGTTTGATCTTACGTTCTAAATACCAGAATTGAGGTCGTGTTTCCAAATTACAAATACACCCTCGATATTGTCAGAGCTATAGTAAGTTACAACTAACCCTCAATAGGGGATTGTGGTTGCAATCTATGCTACTCAGACTCGAGTACTTAGTGCCGGACTCGGGTTCGTGTCCAGATTTCAATTCCGGCTACTTCGTGAAAAGTTTCTTGATTTTTGACATAAAAATGAAGTGTCAAAATGTCGTACACACGTCGTCGTGTCGACAGTGCGACAGGGGTTGAGACGAAGAGTATGAGTAACACAAGATGCAATTGTTTTCTTTTACTGTTTTAGTTATTTATGTAACAAACAATACAATGTTCTAATGTTCTGGTTCACTTTTGTTTTGATCTTTCTTCTAGTCAAGTGCAACCAGAAGACAGGAAAGGTTATTGTCTCCCGAGCAACCAAAGGCCTTAGGCAGAAACATTCGGACAGCATCAAGGGATAGAGAATTATCATTAAAATCCAACAATGTCAAGATGGAAAACAGTTCTACCAAACCAACTGGTTCCGGTAATAAAAACGAACAACGTGAAAGTTAATTTACTTTATTTTTTTGCAGCCAAAAATGTGGCTGTTTTATACAGGTAATTGGCGGATTACCTCCCCGTGTTTTTCAAAATAGGCCGTTTACCCTGTGTAAATTAAATAGTCGTATTACCTGTGTTTTTAAAAAATAGGCCGATTACCCTCATGCGTAGATTAAATAGGCGCATTATCCCTCCGTGTTCTCAAAAAAATGCAGATTAATGTTGGAGCAAGATTGGAATATGCGCCGTGCTGCGGAAGCGTAAAATAATTGTGCGGAAATTAAACGACACAAGGATTTATAGAGGTTTGGCTATAAACGAGCATACATCCTCTCTCGGTATCTTTTTATATAGGTTCAAGATAAAAACCTATGTACCTCTCTTCTATCGGTCGAGGGATAACCGTTACAATCACGTCTTCTATTGGTCCGTGATAAACCACTCGTACTTGTCTTTGTGTCGGTCCAAGTTAAACCGTTTTCCTTTTCTATTGGAAAAGGAATCAACCACTCTAGCTTTCTATCGGTACTAGATAAACCTCACTTACATAGCGATTGCGATTCTAATAATGCCGGATCCTTGATCCTAATAACACCGAATCCAATCATATCTTAAATTCTTTTACCTCTCGTGTATATGTTGAATGTATAAACACTCAAACTAACAATATAAGCTCAATATCACAACAACAATATAAGTATATCAATCTCTTATGAATGAATGTTTTGCTTGAAGTTGTTGTATGGAATAATACCAAGGATATGGTATTTATAGGCTTCATCACCCAAACTAGTCGTTGCACCTTCAGACTTGATTACGGCCGCTATTAGCTTTCCATTACGTACGTAAGCTACTTTACGTACGTTATATCACCATCGTTACGTACGTTAATGTGTATGCAGTTTAGTTCAGTAGCATTCGTTCTTTTCCTTACGTACGTTATCAACTTCGGTATTACGTACGTTAGCTATACGTCATTGATGACGTCATATATCCGTTGCTGCTTTTCTGAATTTGACTCTTCCCAACGTTCTTCTCGTTTGAATACCTTTACGTACGCTATCAAACTCTTCTTACGTACGCTAAGCTGCTTCAATTACGTACGTTAAACATTACATGTTACGTACGTTAGTCTTGTGTTTTTCCAGCTTTTTGCACTTCGATTCCTTCGATGCTTTGCTTCGTCTTTTTGTTGTTTTGTTTTGTGTAACAACTTAATCATCAAAACATTATTAATACATGTATGGAACAAAATATTCCAACAATTAACCCTCGTATGTTTTACCCAGCCTTTCACAAGACGATAGAGGGTGACAGAATGCACTTTTTTGAAAATACCTGGGGTAATGTGCCTATTTAATTTACACAAGAGAGGAATCTGCCGATTTTTTAAAAACACGGTGGTAATGGCTATTTAATTTAAATGAGGATAAATGACCCATTTTATAAAATAAGGGGAGTTAATCTGCCAGAAATCCATTTTCTACTTGAAAGAATGACTAATTTCGCACAACTTACCTGACAGGGCAAGTTCTGTTTGCTTCACATGAGAGTTCACCATCCTCGTTTAGATTTTCTTCTATACTTCCGTCTAGTAGTCCGAATCTCCTGAAAAGAAAAACCGATTCCAAAAAGGATCGAATCCGTGCTTCATTCTCAACCTCCAACGTCCAAAGACATGCAGAGAAGAATAATAAAGTGGCCCAAAATAATAATGTTACAACTAGTCTTACGACCGGACATTGGTCCTCCTATGTGTCGGTCCTGTCATCTAAAGGCAAAAACAAGCAACGGTCTCGAGGATCGTTTGTTCATAATGACGAAAATGAAGCTTTGAATCCGCAGCAGTCTCCATCATTGAACTCTCCTAAACGATTACAAGTGTGTTCTATGGGTTTGAGGCCGTCTGAGCTTCGTCCGCCATCGCCTCAAATCGGATTCTTTGACGAGGTAAAGGTGTTGTAATTCTTATATGTGCATATTTAAATTATATCATCTAATATCTACAGAAAAATTTATTCTCTCGTGGGCTTTTGTTGATGAATTTGCATTACAAGAAAAGAAAAAAATAGCATTTTTCGTTAGTTTTGAACTAGTTTATAAATACATATTTTTAGTTTTTGGTATTATGTTGATATTTTCTTCAAAATTTCATGGACTTTAAAGGGCAAACCAAATTATAATATTTATTTTGTTGTTGATGTTGTTTTTCGCTTTAAAAATGAGCATAAAAAAATTCCGGCACAAGCATCTGACTTGACAAAGTCGGGGCACGGCTCCAACAAATTTGAGTTTTTGGCAAATTACCCTCAAATGTTTTACAACATGTGTCATTTACCTCATGTGTAAATTAAATAGTCATATTATATTACACTAGATGTTCTCCCGTGCAATGCACGGCGTAAAATGTTACATATTTTATTATATTAGTAATATGTTATTGAATTTTAACAATATTGTACAATTATTATAAAAAATATATGAGTCATTACACACACATCTACATAAATTATTATTTAATTTGTTTTCATTTATAAATTCTTATCATATGATCTAAGAGTACATGCTAGGAAACCATAATTTAATTAAGTATAGCCATTTATTTTTTCATGTAGGACAATATGAGTCTTATATCTAGTTTTATAAATAATAAATGAAATTATATTTATTATTATCAACTTTTATTAAAATTATCCAACCCATAATTTTACCAATATAATTTTTTATATGATTTGGCATTAATGTAATTATTTTATTATTTTACAATCAGAACAAAATAATTCTGAAAAATCAAATAACTATTAAATTACAAAATTATGAAAATAAACTAAAAATATATATTTTCTTCAATATTCTAATATTTTTATATGGAAATATTTTAATCATTTAATATATCGTTATTATATTTAAATTACTTTATATATATATATATATATATATATTAAAGAGCACGAAGTAAGAATTAATTTGATATATTTTTATCAAAAATAAAATTGATACGAAAAAAGTTATAATTGTTTAAACTATTGAGTTAAAAATAAAAGGATAAAATGAGAGAAAATTTTTAATTCGTAGATATTATATACAACCTTTTAACTTCCCTCCCAAACTAAATATCCATTTTTTTAAAATTTTTGGAAAGAGAAATAATATGGAGATGACACATGTCTCTTTAATTTTTTTTTGCGAGATTGCCTCCCCATACAACAACAACAACATTTAAGCCTTAATCCCAAAATGATTTGGGGTCGGCTAACATGAATCAAACTTTGAAACCGTCAATAATCTTTACATAAATAACATAAAAGGAAAAAAGAGGAAAAAAGTAGAGAAAAAAGCAAATAAAAAAGAGAATGAATGTAAAAAAAAAAAAAGGAATCAGACTCCATCCACCATCCGTATTCTTTCCCGCCACATTTGCCTCTTCATCGCCATACTTTCTCCAATTCCAAGAAACCGCATATCATTTTCAATCATCTTTATCTAAGTTTTCTTGGGTCTTCCTCTACCTTTCACAACATTACTTGTTCCCCAACTTTCTAGCCTCCTCATTGGGGCATCAATAGGTCTTCTTCTCACATGACCAAACCATCGTAATCGATTCTCCATCATCTTGTCTTCTATAGACGCAACTCCTACCTTCTCTCTAATCACCTCATTTCTGAGCCGATCCTTTTTTGTATGACCACACATCCATCGTAGCATACGCATCTCTGCCACATTCATCTTTTGAACGTGACACTATTTTACAGCCCAACACTCGGTGCCATATAACAGCGCAGGCCTAAATGTCGTGCGGTAAAATTTACCCTTTAATCTATGAGGCATGCCAGGATCACATAAAATCCCTGTGGCACTCTTCCACTTCAACCACCCTGCCTTTATTCTGTGAGCCACATCGCCATCTAGCTCTCCATCCTTTTGGATAATAGATCCAAGATACCGAAAGAAAGTGGATCCATGAATAACTTTCCCATCAAATGTGATCATCCCCGCCTCTCTATCACTGTTTTCGCTAAACCTACACTTCATATATTCAGTCTTACTTCTGCTCAGCCTAAAGCCTCGAGCTTCCAAAGTATCCCTCCAAAGTTTCAATTTCTGTTGCACTCCAACCTTCGTTTCATCAATCAACACAATATCATCTGCGAACATCATACACCACGGAACGTCATTTTGAATTTCTCTTGTCAATTCGTCCATGACTATGGCAAAGAGAAAAAGACTAAGAACAGATCCCTGATGCACCCCAATCGTAATAGGGAATTCTTCTGTCCTCCCAACATTAGTACGTACACTTGTACTAGCTCCCTCATACATGTCCTTTATAATGTCAATATATTTCTGCGATACACCCTTCTTTGCTAAGGCCCACCAAAGTACTTCTTTTGGTACTTTATCATATGTCTTCTCTAAATCAATAAAAACCATATGCAGATCTTTCTTTTTATCTCGATAATGTTCCATCAAATTCCTGATAAGTTATATTGCTTCCATGGTCTATCTTCCATGCATAAATCCAAACTGATTTTCTGTTATCTTCACACATTTCCTGATCCTTTGTTCAATCACTCGTTCCCACAACTTCATGGTATGACTCATTAGTTTAATTCCGCGATAATTAGAACAATCTTGAACATCACCTTTGTTCTTATACAAAGGGACGAGAATACTTTTCCTCCATGCTGATGGCATCTTATTGCTTCTCCAAATCTTATTGAAAAGTATAGTTACCCATTCGATCCCTCTCTCCCCCAAATACCTCCAAACTTCAATAGGTATACCATCTGGTCCTTCTGCTTTCTTTGACCCCATCTTCTTCAATGCAATTGTCACTTCACCCTTTTGAATTCTTCTCTTAAACTCTCGGTTAACCATACTTGAGGGGATGTTTAAATTCCCAATATCTTGTTCTTGATGGCCATTGAATAGGGTATCAAAGTATGACCATCATCTCTCTTTTATCTCTTTATCTTGAACCAAAACTTTTTGGTCAGTATCTTTTACACATTTAACTTTTCCAATATCTCGCGTCTTCTTCTCTCTCATTCGAGTAAGTTTATAGATATCTTTTTCCCCTTCTTTAGTATCTAATCTTGCATATAATTCTTGATTGACCTTTGATCGGGCATTTCGCACTGCCTTTTTAGCTTCTGTTCGAGCTTTCTTGTACTTCTCATAATTCTCATCGCTCGAGCATTTACCCAGTACCTTATAACATTCATGTTTGGTCTTTATCGCTTGCTTAACTTCATCATTCCACCAAGATGTATCCTTACATGATGGTCTGTTTCCTTTAGATTCTCATATGACTTCTTTTGCAACTTCCTTTATGTTATGCTCCAACAAGTTCCACATCGAATTTATATCCATCTCCGTGCAATCAGACCAAATACCACTATCAGCAATCTTAGCCACAAAAGTATGTCGACTCTCCCCTTCGAGCTTCCACCACTTAATTCGAGGATCAACTTGTGGTCTTCTCTTTCTTAAGTGCCTCTTACCTCGAAAGTCAAGCACCACAACCCATACCTTTATAAAATGGGCCTATTACTCACCCGTGAATTAAATAGACATATTACCCTTTATGTTTTCAGAAAGCTACATCCCGCCCTCTCTATCGTCTTGTGCACGAGGAGATAGATTTGTATCGTCCGGATAAAATAATGGAGTTAATGTGCAACTTTTTAAAAATAAATGGGTGTTGTGTCTATTTAATTTACACATACATATTCGGTCTATTAATATGACTATTTAATTTACACGAAAACATTAAATCTATCTCTATAAAACACAGGAGGCAATCGTTCACCCCAAACAAATAAATAGAGGGTGACTCACACATTCAACATTTTCAATATTATTAAAAGTTACTTTTATTCTTGGGCTCCATCATATTATTATTATTATTATTATTTTATATATATATTTTGTTGAATTAAATTATTTTGTTTTGTTTTGCGTATCAATACTAAAACTTAATAATTTGCAAAAATTTTATCTGTTTTTTTAATGCATAATTTTATTTGGAAAATGACAGAACACCTCTCCTAGGTATCATGACATAACAAGAAGTAGAAAAATGCCTCACAAGGTTTCATCTGAAGGAAGTTCATACTCGAACACAAGGTTCGCTTATTCGAATAGTGGATTGTCGCCCTACTCTAGCCGGCACGCCTCAGCTTATAAAAAGCTTAAAAGTCCATGCTCGGAATTGCTTAACATCAAGAGGCCGAAGACGACAAACCATATGCATTTGTCATTGGTTACGAACAAGAAAGCCGATGACGGAGAAAATGAAAAGAGAAGCCTTTCACGTTCCCAAGCTCAACTTGGTAATGATCTGAGTCGATATTTCGCGGCCATCGATCTGAACCGAGAGCAGACAAAACAACTCAGGAAGAGAGCTCCACTTGCAGAACAAAACATCCTCTTGCAACTCGGGTAGAACATTTGCGGCTTAATTGCAATCTGGTCCCCAAACATATTTAGTGTAGCAAATTATGGGCTTTAAGTATGCTTTATGTTGCTTTTAGTTCCGTAAATTTCGGCTTTTGCGCAATTATATTCCTTGTTTAGTCGTTTTTTGTCCCGTAAATTTGATTTCTGCACGTTTTTAGTTTCGTTAACCATTGATCCTAGAAGTTTTAACTCGGGCAACTTAGCTCCGTGCCTTGGTTATAAGTTTCTATAATTTTCGGAGCAAATATATGTACTAACCAATGATTTACGGAAAATATACCAATATTTTATGGGACGAAAAATAGAAAATCAATACCCATGCCTAAGGCTAGAGTATATGATAGCTTTTGATTGATATCAAATTCAAGTTGCCTTCATACCACATTGGATCACCTATTTGAGATCAAACCTAGGTGCATGAACTAATGAAAAATAAAATATAAAAAGCAAAAGTAATGCTTATTTTATTCCACAACACCAGTTGCGAAAGCAGGACATTTATTCGGAGGATTCGAACCTATAAAAATTATGAAAATCAAACCATATATTTAATTTTTCCTATTTAATAGGGAATTCTCATCCACAACACAAGTTGCGAAAGCAGGACATTTATTCGGAGGATTCGAACCTATAAAAATCATGAAAATCAAACCATATATTTATTTTTTCCTATTTAATAGGGAATTCTCATCAGCCAGAGGAGTCGTCGAACCCCTTGGACCCCCCTCCCTTCACCCCTGCACAACACCAGCCCCCGGTTTGTTGTCAATACAAGTATTTTATAGAACGGTGAAAACCGACAGGAGCAACCCATCGGACTCGGTTCAATCAGGAGTCGAGCAAACTAGTGAAAACCGGTGAGGAAACAGAGAATAACCGACGACGGAATGGGATATATTTAAACAACAAATCTCAGTCGATTTTTGATTGGGCAAAATAAAAATAAAATTACATAAACGAACGGCAAAATAAATATTTTTCGAACGGTTATTGCTCGCCACACGGCCCCTTAGGTAACTAACACGTATATCGCATATATGATCCCTGGTATGTATCCCAAGATTGTCAGCAACAAATCAATCCAGAACTCCACCTATTACAAAAGGAAAAAAACGAAAAATCAAGAACGTTATATCACTCGGGAATCTTAGGGTAAATTGTACTTCTAGCCACGTCGCTATTCAGCGGTGCAAAAAATTATGATTCAGCTGTAAACGAGCCGAGCTGCTCGCTAAGCTCAATTCGACTCGATTCGATAAGTAAACGAGCTCGAGGTCAAACAAAAAATTTTGTCCGATTAATCTCATTGGGCTTGAACTCAAAGTTCAATGAGCCGAAACTCGACTCAATAAAATAATAACCGAGCTGCTCGACAAAAACACGAATCCAGTAAGCTTCTGGAGTTGTAGTTCGATCTGATAAGAAAAGGCTTGATCTTACTACGTTCCGATCCAAGTTATAAAACAATCGAGCTGCTCGATAAAAACTCGAGTCCGAACCCGACTCCACTCGGTTCTATATGAAACCGAGCTATGCGACCAAAAATTTCTATCCGATACGCTTACCGAGAGCTCGATTTGACAAGAAAAAAGCTAAAACCCGAATTTGTGATAAGTCAAATATTCGGCTCGACTCGGTTCATATACAGATTAAAATTGTAGGAAAAAGGTTAAAAAATAATCCGCAATCTTTAAAGTAAACTCTCGGTCTTAGCCGAATCCTTCGATGCAGAAAGTAGAAACAAATTTGAAACGAGATCATGCTAAGAAGGTCTTAAAACTAAATCTTAACATAAAACCGTACAAAGAGATGAGGTACCAAAGATGTTCACTCATACATCAAACATACTAAAAACCGACACATCAAAACACATTCTCCTCCATTCCGTCCGAAAATTCACCTTTCTATCAAAAAATAGTTTTTTTAATAAGTTTACATATACTATCACTTTCTATAATCAAATTAAACAATCGCTTTTATATTTTAAACTCCACCCCGCCTCCATCGTCAATACTTTTACTTATTACTCTCCACGATACATGGACTTTTCTCCCGACAGGCTAGGAAAATTTGACCTGACGTTAGATCGATACTAAAATTGCTTATTTGTTCATAATTATTGATTCCAATTCGTATATTTTTCTTGTTAGAGTTGAATTATGTGATTTAGAATAAAAAATATAAATAAATATGTAATTTTAGTATTAGAAACCAAAGTCTTCTGGATCTGACAATGAAAAATCCATCTTGATTATACGAATACAATTATAATTTGTATTATCAAAATCACACAATTCAACTCTAACGAAAAAAATATACGAATTGAAATCAATAAATCTAAATAAATAAATAATTTCAATATCGGCCCACGTCAAGAAATAACCCGACGGTAGAAAAACCCACCATAAACTTACCATTGCTACTCATACCCATCATTTTCTGAGTGATAGAACAACACCCTGAACCACACCACATACACAATCCGTGCTTTATGAGTGTTGTACCTCATGCTTTACAGATAAAATATTCATAATAATATTATAATAAAATTAATAGTAAAGCACGCGGTACAACACCCATAAAACACGAGTGTGTTTGGGGTGTGGTTCAGGTGTTTCCCTATCATTTCTCTTCCTTAAACACACCAAATATACACCATCCGTCAACTTTGAATCGGAAGAGATGGAGTATATACTAAGGTAAGTTTTGATGTCATAAAACAAAATCTTAAAAAAATAATTAAAAAAAAAAAGAAAAAACGTATAAAGTAATAATACTAAAGAAAACTAAAAAAAAATAAGGAAAAAATAAAATTTATAAATATATATTTATCAAGAGAAAGGTGATTAAAAAGAAAAAAGAAAATGAAGGAAATATTAGGATATATATTAAATTTACCCCACAGCCATATCTGAGAAAGACACCAACAGGCGGCAACAGTATTGCGAGGATCACTTCAAGAAATGTCTCTGAACCCATAATATATGTATGTATGTATGTATCTGACGATCTTTCTTTCTTTCTTTGCACGGCGAAAGTGAAGAAGAGAGATTCACTGTAATTTATCTCACCTTTTTTGGAAAAATAGAAGATAGGTGTGATTGGATTTTGGATGAATGAATAAATGAATGAAGAGAGATAGAGAAAAGGGCGCCCGGAGAAGAAAAGGTGTCCTCTTGTTAAGACCTATAGGGTCCAAATCGGAACACGTGGAATCCCAGGTGGCTGCGCAGTAGTGTGTGTGTGTCCATAGATCTGCCTCGAAGTTTTTTTTTTTTTTTTTTCTTATACCAAATGTTCTCATACAAAATATTCTCAAATTAAAAAATACTAGATGTCCTCCCGTGCGATGCACGACGTATAATGTTAAATATTTTATTATATTAATAATATATGATCGAATTTCAATAATGTAATAAAATTATTATAAAATATACGTAGTCGATATCTGTACATTATGCATATACTATTATTTGATTTAATTTCATTTATAAACTCTTATCATGTGATCTAGGCGTATAATCAACCGAATGGACTGAATGGGCGAATCGAATCGAATGGACTGAATCGAACTAAACTCAACTAAAAATCAAAACTAAGTCAAAAGAATAAAGAGGCACTACAAAAAAAGCTTTTCTGACGCCATGTACCGACGCCAGCACCGCCGTTGTTAAACTTATCATGTACCGACGCCCGTACTGCCGTTGTTAAACTTATAATTTACCGACGCCATTTACCGACGCCCGATTTACCGACGCCATTGCCGACGACCGGTTCGCAGACTATTTTTTTACAATTACCGACGCCATTTTTGCGTTGTTAAATTTTTTTTTTTTTTTTTAAATTTACCTACGCCTTTTACGCCATTACCGACGCAATTTACCGACGCCATTACCGACGCCATTTTGGCGTTGGTAAATTTTTTTTTTTTTTAATTTACCGACGCCATTACCGACGCCATTTCGGCGTCGGTAATTTTTCAACACAATCCCACATCGAAAAAACATCAATGTTTTGGTGGTTTATAAACCAAAATCCTTCTCAACCATTTGAAATTGAATGGAGCGAACCCGATCCGCTCGACCGCACCCGACCCGCCGACTCCCGACTGGACTCGACCGAACCCACCCGCCCGAGCCCGACCTAACCCGCCCGAGCCCCGCCCGAGTCCCGACTCCGACTTTTTAATTTTTTTAATTTAACGACGCCAAAAATGGCGTCGGTAAATGGCGAAACGGCGTCAGAATTAAAAAAAAAAATTTACCAACGCCAAAATGGCGTCGGTAATGGCGTCGGTAAATGGCGTCGGTAATGGCGTAAATGGCGTCGGTAAAAAATTAACGTGGTGGGGTTTTCCAACGGCGGGTTGCCGTCGGTAATGGCGTCGGTAAATTTTTTACCAACGCCATTTTCTGTTTTACCAACGCCATTTTGGCGTCGGTAAAAACTGTTTTTTTTGTAGTGAGGCCCTGATATTGTTGTTGTTGTTGTATTATCAACTTTTATTAAAAGTATACAACTGATATTCTTACTAATATATTTTTTTTATATGATTTGACATTAATGTAATATTTTATGATCAGAACAAAATAATTCTTAAAAATCAAATAATTATTAAAAAGCTATGAAAATAAACTAAACATATATTTTTCTTTAATATTCTTATATTTTTATATTGAAATATTTTAATCATCTAAATACATTATAATTATATTTATATTACTTTATATATACTATATGGATGTCAAATTAAAGAGAACGAAGTAATAAATAATTTGATATATTTTTTCAAAAATAAAATTGATGCATAAAAATTATAATTGTTGAAACTATTAGCTTAAAAATAAAAGGAATAAAATGAGAGAAATTTTTTAATTGGTAGATAGCATATAATGGAATAACCCTCTAACCCCCTCCCAAATTAAACGTCCATTTTTTTTAAGATTTTTAAAAAATGATTAACGTGGAGATGACACATATTTTCTTAGATTTTTTTGCGACTCTTTTAATATTAAGTATAGATGTGTAAAAGTTTGATATAAAATATATAAACATGACAGTAATCTATATGATCATTGTATATTTATTTATATTAATATACTAATATAATTACTTATCAGTATACAGGCGAAATAACGTAATATATTTTTGATAAATATTTAGATTAAAGTCACACATTTTATACTTAATAATATATCAGGAGATCCACAATGATATTAATTTATTAGGTATAGGGTAATAAAGTATATTATTGATCTTGTAAAAGATAGATTTACTTCAAGGAAATTATTTGAAAATTATCTGATTTTTATATTTTATATACAAATAATTTAAAATCAAGATATAATGTAATAATTATTCAAAAACAACTTATATTCAAAAAGGAATATTTTAATTATATATATGCCTAATGAATGTTAAATCAAATATCATAAAAAGAAGATTAATTTAAAATATTAATAATAAAAAATAGAGTTCAGACGATCAAAATATTAACTTTTAAATATTGAGAGAAAAATAAAAAGAGAAAAGAAAAAAAATGATTATCATTAAGTCTCATTCAAATGTGTAGGAGTTAGTGTATTTTTAAAAAGAAAAAAAAGATAACTAATCCAAAAAATCCACATAAAGATACATGTCATGTACAACTCTCTTTTAATAGTAAAGTAGATTTCTCGATCTCTAATTTTATTTTTGATGATCTTCACATGAGTATTATATTAGCGTAATATTAATAAAGGACTTATTGAGTGTATTATGGGATTTAATATAATTCAAGAAAAATATTATTTAGTGAAATTATTTGTTTATCGAAAGAAAATTTGAACATGTTATAAAGAATTGGGATCGGAAAAAATTATTCATTTGGCGAGGTTATTCGTTTATCGAACATTCAGTTATCGAGGTTTAACTGTATTATCTATCGAGGTTTAACTATATTATCGAATGTTTCACTATAAAGTTTATGGTAATTCTTGAAAATTATATTGTTGTACTCCCTCCATCCCACCCATTCTTGGCTTTCTTCTTTAAGAAAAATTTAAGAAAGTTCAAAGTGTGTAAATTGATAGTATGAATATATATTATTTAAAGTTGTGAGAGATAAAGGCGTCTTAAAAAGGAAATGACCAAGTATCTTGGGACGGCTCAAAAAAGAATATGAACCAAGATCGGTGGAACGGAGGGAGTATTAAAGAATATTATACTTTTTACTCTTTGATAAGAAAGTTACATACATAATCGGATTTAGGATCCAAAAATTATTGGTGTACAAGACCAACTATGAGGGCCGCTCTGAATCAGGACCCATTTCTGGAAATCATTTTATTCTATAATCAAATATTAACGAACAAAACCAACTGCTTGCGCAAGATTTACCACCGACCTTCAATTTAGTTGGAGGTTGCGTTCAATTCTAGTAATAACACTTTGGAATTGAATTCTCAAGCCAACGATCCCTTAGTCTTGACTAAGGGTTAGCCTAGCCTCCGGTACGGTGGAACAATTAAATATTGAGGCTTGGCGGTGTGGGAGGCCAGGATCTCGGGAACTGCGGTTGGATTTGGGGTCCAGCGTTGAAGAATCACTTGGGACGACTCGCTTGCGCGGTAGTTGAGGATATTTAAGAACCTGAGGCCGGATACACATCTCGCGATTTAACCTGTAGCGATCTTGGGGCCGGATCATATCCCGGCGACTAACAGTGTAAAGTTCTAACCCTGTATCAAAAAAAAAAAAAATATTAACGAACAAACTCAATTATAATTAAACAACAAACAAATAAAAAGAATGTAAATAATTGTACTAAAATTGCAACTTGCAAAATGAGTAAAGAAAATTATGTTTCCAGTAAGAATGTCTAGTTAAAAAATATGTGTGAATTGAAATTATATTAACTGAAATTAGAGTTCTAAATTTTGAAGTGAATGAGTATATAAAATTACAAATTACTTGTTTATAATTGGACGAGTGTCACTAAGAACTAAGAAGCATTATTGCAGACTATCCGTAGAACGAAAATTAAAAAACTCTAATGCAAATAATTTAAAAAAAAAAATCAAATTAAAAATTTCTTAATTGAAATTTGAGAAATTACAACCACCATTTAAATTTCTACTTAAAATATATCTTGAAATTTATCTTAAGAAAGATAGATTGACATGGCTTACTTCTTATTTTTTAACAGATCAGCACCAAAACACCATTGTTTTATGTAGTACCAAGAAGACATCATTTTCTGGTGCAGAATTTTGGTGGTGCAAGTGTATGAGTGAGCTTAAGGTGAGTCCGTCTCTAGCTACACAAAGTCAATCATAATTGAGATTGGTCTGGAAAGATATACACCTACTTGAAACTACGTCTGACCATTAAACACACAAGTGTCGTCTTTGAAATTTAGACGACAATTTGCTATTCAACAAGGTTAATATCATTCGTGTAATAAATACCTTCTTCTTAAATTGTATAATTTAGTATAATTAGAATACTGTTATAAACTTGAGAGAAAAAAAGAGAAATTGGAAGAGAAGAAGAATTATATGTGTATTCTTATGAGGGCAAAAGTCTTTATTTATAGGTACACATATAGGGTTTCGGGGGTATAAAGGTCATTAATTAATAAATACATTAATTACAACACTCCCCCTTGAATGACCTTTAATACATGTTGTCTCATTAAAACCTCGTCGGAAAAACCCAGTAGGAAAAAACCCGATCGAAGGAAAAAGAGAACAGCTACTCCCCCTAAAATTGATTACGTAAGATCTTTGAGTTGACGCATTTCGATCTTGTGTACCAGTCTTTTGAATGTCGGCAACGTATTTGTGAATAAGTTTGCCGACTAATCACTTAAGTGAATATTTGATGTATCTACCTTTGAGATACAAGTGACATCGTCTTCATACAATACTTCCTCTTGAATATTATGACATTCACGCCTCATCAAAACTCCTTCGGAAAAATCATGTGGGAAAAAACCGATAGAGAAAAAAAGTACATAGTATAAATTTGCTCATGTGTCGCATTAGTTGCCTCGTTAAAAACCTTAACTAAGAAAACTATATGGGAAAAAAAACTTAGAAAGAGAAAAAGAGTACAACCATTTGGTCTTCAGGACCTTTTGACCTTCAGGGTCGACATAATCTTCAAGTTAATTTAAAAGTTATCACTTCTTCCCCTCAAGATAGCAATCTTGCATTCCAATGTCATGAATATAATTTTCATACATGTAGAGATTTAGTGAATAAATCTGCTAGAATATCATTATTGCTCTTCGGAAGCTCATGTGGAAATAAATTTTTTCTTACTTGCCCAAACATTATATGCAACAAAAAAATAGAGAATATTTCTCATCATAATAAATAGGCAGTATGAGAACAAATATCAAATCATAATACCCTAATAGCCACCAATATCGAATCTCAATCTCTTTCATGTAATAGACCAATATGGTTAACACCATTCCACATTCTCCTTCTTGGAGACATATTAAAGTTAGCATGTTAGCTTCAAATTGTATATCAGACCTGATAATGTAATGCTTCAATAGCACACAAGTAAGGAACTTCTGTCCTCTTATATCTTTGTTATCTCTTGAGATCTACATGAGTCAGTATCCACTTCAAGTGGTAAGACAATCTTTAGGTAGCCAAATGGATAAAATTTCTCCATCATATATACTCGATCTACAAGTCGAGAAAATACTTATACTTAGTTTTATCTAAGTTTTTCATTTTGAACTTGTCTTTAGACATGATTCAAATAATTCACATATATCCTCTTCAGAAGGAATTCACTTAGTTGGTTGATCCACCAGACTATTTCAAAAGGTATAAATATTTATAACTCAAAATAGTACATGTTGCGAATTTCGTGTTCCTATTACTTTAGGAACCTCAAGTCCGTCAGGGACTTTCATATAGATATTCGCGTCCAATGACCCATAGAAAAATATGGTGATGACGTCACTAATTGAATAGTATATTCATAATAACTGTCATATGTATATTTTGGGTATGCGCTTAAACCCTTGATATGCTAATCTCGCTTATCTTTCACCACTTTATTTTATTCTGCGAGTTAAGCTTTGTCTCAGTTGCTTATATTTTATTTAGTGCTTCAGGCACTCCAATAGCAATTGTTGATACATAAAGTGTTGTCAACAACTATCATTCTTATAAACAATTCTCCCATATTCACAAAGTCCATGAAAACTTCAACAAAATTAAATATTCAACATTTCCCATAACATTTGATTTGGTCGTTCCATAATCCCAATACTGTAATTATTTAGTGCTGTAATATCCGGAATTTCTTCTACTGTTGTTTAATATTATTGTATTCGAGTTATGTTGTACATCGTGGAATCTGTACAGTATGAATAAAATAAATGAAGGACTGAGGCATCTGTATTGGTATAATTGTCGTACTTGGTCGACAATTGCAATTGAGGATATTGTGTATCATATGGGAATATTATTGGAAGGAGTGTACGTATTCAGTATGCCGTATGTTCGTATTCTGTATGTCGAGACGTTGGACAAGAATAGATGGAAATGGCTAAGTATAGCCTGAATAGCGCACGCTAATATTCAATCTTAGCGCACGCTATCGTGCAGGTTTAGCGCACGCTAAAGGTAAAGTATAGCGCACGCTAGTATAGACCAGATCAGAAGGAATCTACGTGTGGACCCGGCCACTTTCGGTGCATGTGCCGACGAGGTCAATGGATGTTTGTTATGAAGGATTAGCGCACGCTAATGCATATTGTTAGCGGACGCTAATCAGATCGGTCTAAAGGAATCTTGGCTTTGTCAGGTTACTTTCGGCATGTGGGGACACGGGGGTAGGTGCAGACTGTAGCAAGTCAACTATGAGTAGCGCACGCTACGATGGAAGGTTTGCGTATGCTAAATATAGGCCTTTACGTACGCTATTGCATGGGCATTGCGTACGTAAATCATTTCATGCAGTAAGGCAGTAGCCTCTGGACTGCGATAGCACATGCTAACAAAGACAGTTAGCGCACGCTATGCCTGTAATGTACGTTAAATGAAGATGTTAGCGTACGTTAATAATGTACAGTATATATATAAGTGCAGTTGGCCATTATTCTTCATTTCTATCCATTTCTTCATGTGAACCGATAGAGAGAGCCTTGAGAGGTATTTGAGGTTCCCAAACACTGAGAGATGATGATCTTTAACAAGATTAAGGTGGAGAGCATGGATTAAAGCCTTGTTCTTGAAGTTATTCATGATTCTTGGAAAGGAGTTCAATTGTTCTTCTTCTTGGTTCATCTATACAAGGTAATTTCGTATCCCTTTTGATAGTGGCTCGTTTTTAAGGATGATTACTTGTGAGGAAGCGAGTTGGATTATCTTGTGATGATGTTATATGAGATTTAATGGGATTTTGATAAGAGTTCTCGGATGTTAATTAAGATTCTCCATACTTAAGAATTGTGTTTCGTTTAACCCGATGAAAGATGGATTTATGAAGTATGTTGATTTCGTATAAATCATGATATGAGGTTGTATTCCAGACTAAGTTTGATATGATCCTTGTTATTGGGTTGGTCTGATTATTGATGTTTTCGTTGATATCTTCTTCATGATGATATATACATCGGGCTATGTAGTTTTGAATGTGATTTCGGATATTTCATGTTCTTGAAGAACTCTTGAATTGTATGATATAATGTTGATATTTGAGGAAGAAGATGATATGTGAATATATCAATTGGATTAAGAGTTGGGTGATTACCTATATGTTAAAGGATATCGGATTTCGTTGCTTTGATAGATATTAACATGGTTTAGAATCACTTATTGTCCTTGATAATCGCCATATGTTGATCGGCATCTGAAAAGCATGCAACTGCATGTCATTAGCGCACGCTAGTGTTACTGTCTAGCGCACGCTAACGTGAACGACTTAGCGCACGCTACTTTGAGTGATTAACGTGCGCTAAGTCAACAGGCAAAGTAGTATATTCTGCTTCGGTTATGAATTCGTGATCGTTTAAGTTGATTGGATCAGACTTGTGGTTAACTGAGATATTGTTGATCCGTTGGGTTTGTGAATTGGTTATATCGATTGTTGATTGTTATCGAACTTGTTGTTAATCTATTATTGCAATAGGTTACGATAATTGACCATTGAATAGAATCGTGCCTTACGGTCAAGTCAAGGATGCTCGTGGACTGCATTGATTGGGGCCAAGGAGCTTACAGACGACGGCAAGGGGTTGGTGACGGCTTCATCGGTATCGAGGTAAGTTATTACTTGCTCAGTTATAATATTTAATGAATGGTTTCAGTTTCATTTCGTTTATAATGCATATAGCAATGATTATATGTTGTCTTTCCGATTCTGGAAGTTAAATCGTACTGTATATGATTTATTTCGGTTATTGGCATATTCGGGTATCGAGGTTACATTATGGTAAAGACGAGGATATGAGTATCTATAGTTCATTGTACGTTTGGATCGCCGAGCATTGAGGATAATTTCCGGTGATGATTTGACATCGAGATTGCTCCTGAAGGACTCGGGACAAGTATCTTAGTTTGATTCGGTTTAGTGTTAATGATGTTGATCATGCAGGTTGTCATTCATGTTGCTGAACATGAAGTTGTCCTAGTTGTTTCATCATAGTGTCGTTCATGTTTTGATTCATATGTTGTTCATGTTGATGAACATATTGAGTTACATATGTGTATGCATAATTGTATTGTTTATGTTGTAAATGATCCGATGGGATCATGAGGATCTATGCTGAGGGCACTGGATCGGATGTCCACTATGCGTTGGTCCGACGGGATCATCATGGGGATCTATGCTGAGGGCGCTGGATCGTTGGACAGGTTTTCCACCATGCGTTGGTCCGACGGGATCATCATGGGGATCTATGCTGAGGGCGCTGGATCGTTGGATTACCCAGTATTATGTTGATGGAATCTTGTGGATTCGCATCATTGATTTTATCATGTGTTGTTGTGCATATGTATATTGTTGGTTATCCATTTCGTGTTGATCTAGTAGGATCATCCGGGATCTATGCTGAGGGCGCTGGATCATGGGATTTCCATTGAGTATACACTGTTGTTATTGTTTTGAGCATATTGACGTTGTCATATGAGTATGCATTTGTAGGTCTTGTGTTAGGACCGTGCCCGTATGTTGTATTGATCTGATCTCGGATTAGACTGACATGATTGTCGTGGTATTGTGCATCTCGAGGTATGTTCCGTATTTCCCTTGGTATTTATCTTTGATGGACAATTGGTTTTTGTGTCGAGATGTGATGATGTTACTCGATGGATTTTGGGTTGGACAGAGTTAATAGATTTCGTAACAATGTGTTATGATGATGTTTTGAGAACCTTGGGTACTGTGCGAGATGTGAATTTTGGTAAAGTTGTGACGATAAGATTGTTAGGAGTATGCCCTCGAATGCCACTCAGAGGTTGTTGAGTGAGGGCATTGTATTTGTAATTATGTAAACCATTTATATAAGCCAAATGAATGTTTCTTTATTTACTGGTAGTTACTGGCATTCCTAACCCGTAAATAAACATATAGAAACTAGTCCGTGTATTTGAGAGCAAAACGTTTCACTCCTTATTGGATAAGGGGGTCGGCACTGGAAAGGTTATAGCTCAAATACTTAATCGTTCGCAAGTCGATGAAACTTGACTGGGCATTAAGTTTATGTGAAGACTTGTATGACGTGTTCTTTGACATGGAGAGTGCCTGTCGAACACTAATGGTTAGTGGTAGCACACGTTATAGGTATGCTAATTGGATTAGTATACTCGAACCGACTCACCCTCGATTCGTCACACGGATTTCACTCCGAGACAGTCAATGACGGAATCGAAAGGTTGTGATAGGTATTCGTGAACCTTCGAATTAAGGATTTAGTAAGGATGTGCTTGTGACGTCAAGATTTTCATTAGAGTAGTTCGACCCTGTAAACCGGAAGGCGGGGGTCAACCTCGACGTGCATCTTGACGGGCAAGTAGCAGGTCCTACTGAATACGAAGATAGAATTCTTTCTCCCGTTAGTGAGCGGGTTATATGTCCTATACGGTTATTGGCAGATGAGATCATAAGTCTTTGGCCAAATCATTGGAGCTAGTTGTATTAGATACACGACAACTCGATGATCTCGATTTGCATTAATGCATGCATAGCGTCAAGTACAGATAGGGTTTGACTAACCGTGACCCTATAACTTGATTGGGACATTTGAAAGAAGGGTTTATACGTTTACTGGTATTCACGACAGAATGGTTCTTGAATGATCCCAATCATTCGTTCTCGATTAAGTACAGTGTAGGCCGCCAGGCTGGCTAGGTGGTGCTACTACTCTTTGGTTCCTCCCATTGCTGATTGAGACGGACCTACCGAGTCGCGCAATAGGATTGACGACGGAATGAATCAAGCTTATTATCTCATATTGGGACATTGGATGTCTAAATTAATTTATTAGATAAATTGATTTACGGCCTAATGAATTAAATAAATTACTGGGTGATTAATTTAATTCTTAAATATAATTATTTCTTGGAGAAATTAATTATGTTATTTTGTATTTGATATGTTTAATTAATTGGATTAATTAAATGACACAAATACATCGGAACGGAATAGGAGTTTATCTGTTTGGACTCACGGGAGTCCGAAACGAACCGAACTCGTCCCGGCTCCTTCTAGATGGCCATCCCATTTTACCTCCTCTTTTCTTTGGTCATAGTCTCCACCTTAGTTGGTGGATGACTTGAATTATCAAGGGAACAAGATCTTTTAATTAATTCATTTTAATTATTTGGTCTTGATTTGGGAGGATTTTATGGGGAATAAAATGAAGACACTCCTCACTTGTTTGAACAAGCTTTCCAACGTGAGAATAGAGAGAGAGAGATAGACTTTGTGTTTAACACTCATCTTCATCTTCTTCATTCACTTCTTCTTTATTTTTCTTGGAGAAAAATTGAGAGAAAATTATTGAGAGATATATTATACACTTAGAGTGTAGTAATAAAAGCTTCATCACTTGATTCTAGACGTAACCTCAGAGGTTAATCAAGTGTTGTTATTCCGGTCGTTTTTCCAGCGCGTGGCAAGTAGAGACGCGGTGCTTTCGGCGTTGGATCGTTCAAGGGCTTGGAGCGGATTGAATTTGTAGAGATCAAACTAAAGCTTGGGGAATAGCTCAAGAGAAGGTTACCATTTAATCAACGGACTTCGAGGGTTAGTTTTCTTACGACTCTTGCTTTTCGTTTATATATTCGTATATACGTAGCTCGATCGATCCTCGTAGGGATTCGGATCGAATTAATTTTCGTTTTACCGCTTCCGCTGGGCCTTCGTTTTAGGCACCGAATCCCAACAGTGGTATCGGAGCGTAGGTCTTGCGATCGTATATACGATATTAGCATTTGGAATGCTTGATTAGATGGTGTATGATTTGGAATCATAATCGTATTAATCGTTGACTTTCTATTGTTCATCTAAAAATTAATTTTCATGATTTTATGTTACAATATAAATCTATTTTTCTTTTGAGAAACTGATTTAAATGAGTAATATAAAGATTAAAAAAATATTATTTTTGGAATCGGGGCGAAAAAACGAGCCGAAAACGTAACGAACCGGCGGCTTGGAGCCAGGCCTTGCCGCCGCGGTCACTGTATGGACCGAGGTGTGGCGGCAGGAGCGAGTCTGGTCGACAGCTTCGGCCATTCTCGGCACCTGTGCGAGGCCACGATTGGCGACTGGCGTTGTCCTGCTTGGCCTCGCCGTGTTTTCCGACTCCGTTTTTATATTTCGTTCGATAATTAATTTCCCACAAATTAAATTGGATTTAATTTGACTAAGATTTAATTATGGTAATTTTATTCTTAGGGGAATTAATTTAATGAAATATTTTCGTCCTAACAAGTTAAAATTGACGGTTGTTTGAATTAATTGGATTAATTCATTTTGGATGGATTGTTTTATATTGATTGGATCAATATTCAGATTCATTATGAATGCCATTTATTTAATGTGTTGGATGCATTATTTTTGAATGGTGATGTGGTTCGTGGACTTAGTTTTTGAATCGTTCGTTTTATTCGATTGGGTTGTAAAGGCCGTTTTGAGCCTATTTATTTTACTAGAAAAATTTGTATCTAGGATGCAATTTTCAATGTAAAATTTATATGTAATGACGAAGACCGGAGGAAGATCCATTTCGAGAAGACGAAGATTCAAGACGAAGACTTATAATTAGATTACGGAGTTTTTGTTTTCTAGGAACGGTCCATGAACCACATGTTGGTAGCAACTAGGTTGTGAATGGTTTTTTCATATTGTATGAATACCACAAACGCGCTAATATGATTAATGTGCAAAGTATAACGTTAATCGTGAAAATTCTCCCATGACAAATTATTAAGTTTATAAGGTTTCAAGGTTTTCCTTCCCTCCATCGAGTTTTCAGGAAATTGAAATCCAAACCGGATGTGCTATGCTTCCGAGTTATCGGGGTAGTCGTTCGGGGAGGATGGATAAATTATTGGGAGCGCATTGGATGCCTTCGGTTGGAGCAAATTTTATCCCTAGAAACCTGATAGGTTGCCGGATAAGATTCAATTGTGAAACTGATTTTCGTCGATGGTATAAACTTAACTTGTTCATGAACCATAGAAACCGTATAGGTTGAGGGGAGTTAACAAGGGGAAAAAGAAGATTGAATCATCCATTAGATGGGTTGGTGTTGGACACCACTTTATGAAAATTAATAGACTAGAAACCTGTTCGGTTGTCCTCTATTAAGATTTATAAAGAACTCGATCACCACTATGAAGTAGAGCAACGATACTTCCGGATTTCACATGGGAGTGTGTTATTTCGATAAAAATAGTGGGAGCTGGGTAACAAGAATAGAAAAGACCTTAATTCTATACTCAGAACATAATTAAATGAGTCATTAATTAATCTATCGTACTTAATGCAGACTCAAATCTCAATATGTCAATGAATCCACTCGCAATTCTGCTCGAAAAGAACACCTTAATGGGACCTAACTTTGTGGATTGGCTCCGCAATCTGATGATTGTCCTTAGTATAGAGGCACTGGGATACGTCTTGGAGACGGACATTCCGGCGCCTCCTGTGCGGATCCGAGCCAATCAGGAAGAGATTGAAAACCACGAAAAGTGGGTTAAGGATGACGTGAAAGTCCGTGCTTATATGATGGCTTCCATGTCTAATGAGCTTCAGAGAGCTCTTGAGAAAATGACTTCTGCTAGGCATATTCTATCTCACTTAACCGAACTTTATGGTGAGCACAGCAGAACTGCTAGATATGAGATATCCAAGCAACTGTTCGGTGCAAGGATGAAGGAAGGTGAGAAGGTTGGGGAACACGTCCTCAAAATGATATCCATGATCGAGAGATTGGAGGCTCTTGATTTTAAAATGGATACTTCTCTCCAAACCGACCTTATCCTACAGTCTCTCCCTGATTCCTTCTCACAGTTTGTTATGAACTTCAACTGCAATGAGATTCCATGTAATTTAGCTGGGCTAATGAACAAACTTGTGACCGCTCAGTCTCAGATGAAGACTCTGCGGATGAAGGAGTCTGCTCTTGTGATTTCTTCTGGACCTCAGAGGTCTAAGAATAAGAAGAAAAAGACCAAGAAGCGGACTGGACCGCAAGCTAAGGACCTTAAGGGAAAGGGCAAGGCCCCGATGGTTCCAAAGAACAAGAAGAAGAAGGATTCTTGTCTCAAGTGCGGTGAGCTGGGCCACTAGGCTAGAGACTGTCCGATTCTTCATGGCACTTGTCTGAGAACTTTTAGTTTTGGAAACAAATTGTTCGCTCGTATTTTCTACTTCTGGATACTAGATTGGTGCTAGTTCTCATATTTGTACCGTGAATCGGGATCTGGAACAAAGTAGGAAGCTTGGAGCCGGAGAAGTTATGATCACAATCGGAGCGGGCATAGTGTCGAGGCGACCGACATAGGATCACTTCTTTTGGGTTTAGAATCCGGCTTTGTTTTGACTTTAGAAGATGTACTTGTTTTGCCCAAGGGGCACAAAAACATTGTATCCATTCCGGTCGTGGACCGAAAAGGCTTTTCATTTTTCATTGGTGATGGTTCCTGCAAAATTTATTTCAGAAATAAACTAGTGGGTACTGCTACGTTGTTAAATGGATTGTATCATCTAAATCTCAGCAACAAAGTAGTTGTGAATACTATGACTAGAAAATGTGGTAGGGATGAAACCAATCAAGTTTTGAAATGGCATCTTAGACTTGGTCATGTTGGCCAGACCAAGGTTTACAAGATGGAAAAGGATGGACTTATGGGTCCATTGGGATCGGATCCCTTTCCTACTTGTGAATCTTGCCTTAAAGGCAAAATGACTAAGTCCCCCTTCACAGAGACATTTGAAAGAGCCGCTGATAAACTGGGATTAATCCATACCGACGTATGTGGTGCTTTGGAAGCAGCACGTGACGGATATCAATATTTCATTACGTTTACAGATGATCATACTAGGTAGGGTTATGTATACTTAATGAAACATAAATCCGAGGCCTTTGAGAAATTCCAGGAATTCAAGGCCCTAGTCGAGAAACAAACTAGTAATCATATCAAAGCACTTCGGTCGGACCGAGGTGGTGAGTATATGAGTACGGAGTTTGACGAGTTCCTTAAGGAACATGGAATAGTTTCACAACTAACACCTCCAGGTACTCCTCAGTTAAATGGTGTGTCAGAAAGAAGGAACCGGACCTTGTTGAACATGGTCCGTTCCATGCTGGGCTATACTGACTTGCCGATTTACCTGTGGGGGTATGCACTCCTGACTGCCGCTTACATCTTGAACAGATGTCCTTCCAAATCCGTTCCTAAAACTCCACATGAGATGTGGGAGGGCAGGAAACCAAGTCTTAATCACATTAGGATTTGGGGATGTCCCGCCTATGTCAAGAAGACTAAGGTGGAGAAGTTGGAAGCTAGGTCCGCGAAGGGACGTTTCATTGGATTCCCATCTGGGACGATGGAATATCTATTCTACATGCCCGAAGATCGAAAGATCGTTGTTGCTTTACAAGAACACTTTCTGGAAGATGAGTTCATTCAGGAAGGCGGAGCAGGTAGAAGTATTTCTTTAGAAGAATACAATGAAACTCCTCGGGAGACACCTGTGCAAGAAACTGGAACCGAACCTTCTGAAACACAAGTACAACCACCTCGTAGGTCTAGTAGGGTGTCTCATTTACCTGAGAGGTATGGGCTTGTGCACTTGGAGGAGCTGGGTCTCCATGAGGTTCCAAGTGATAGCCAAGAGACAGACCCGACGACCTATGACCAAGCGATGGTGGATGTAGACTCCGCGAAATGGCGTGAAGCTATGGAAGCTGAGATAGACTCGATGCATGTCAATCAGGTCTGGAATCTAGTAGACCACCCCAAGGGCATAGTGCCTATTGGGAACAAGTGGATCTACAAGATAAAGACTGATGGTGATGGCAAGGTTGACGCCTATAAGGCCAGGCTTGTGGGAAAGGGTTATACCCAGAAGGAAGGGATCGATTACCACGATACCTTCTCGCCCGTAGCCATGATCAAGTCTATTCGCATGATTCTTGCTATAGCTGCCTACCACGATTATGAGATATGGCAAATGGACGTAAAGACGGCTTTCCTTAATGGATTCCTCGAGGAGGAAATCTATATGGAGCAGCCTAAAGGTTTTGTGTCCGAAGTCGATATTCAGAAAGTGTGCAAGCTTCAGCGTTCCATTTATGGACTGAAGCAAGCGTCGCGTAGTTGGAACCTTCGTTTTGACGAGGCAATCAAAGAATTTGATTTCGTGCAAAATGAGGAGGAACCTTGTGTATACAAGAGGGTTAGTGGGAGCAAGATCACATTCTTAGTACTATATGTAGATGACATTCTACTAATAGGAAATGATGTGGGAATGCTCAGTTCTGTGAAAGCTTGGCTTTTGAGTAATTTCTCCATGAAAGACTTGGGAGAAGCTACCTATATTCTTGGTATTCAACTCTACCGGGATAGAGCAAAGAGAACGATAGTCCTTTCCCAAGCCCTCTATATAGATAAGATCTTAAAGCGATTTAAGATGGATGATTCTAAAAGAGGGTTCCTACCGATGCGACATGGAATAAAACTCACCTTGAAGATGTGTCCTCAAAGTGAGGAACAATGAAAGTAAATGAGTAATATACCATATGCTTCGGCCGTGGCTAGCCTTATGTATGCTATGTTGTGTACGAGACCTGACATTGCGCATGCAGTAAGCGTGGTGAGTAGGTTTCAGGCAAACCCATGTAGGGAACATTGGACTGCTGTAAAGAACGTTCTCAAGTACTTAAGAAGAACTAGAGATATGGTTCTTATGTATGGCGGTGGAGAATTGGATGTGGTGGGATACACTGATTCGGACTTCCAAGGACTGAAGGACGACTCGATGTCTACTTCTGGCTACATATTTACTCTTAATGGAGGAGCAGTATCTTGGCGTAGCGCCAAGCAAAGCGCGACTGCTGATTCCACCTGTCAGGCTGAGTATCAAGCAATGGAGGCTTCAAGGAAGGGTTACGGATTAAGAAGTTTCGGGAGAACTTCAAATGATACCATGTGTTGAAATGCTGTTCATGCATCTGCGACAACGACGGAGCTGTAGCGCAGGCCAAGGAGCCGAGATTTCACAACAGCACCAAACATATTGAGAGGAAGTATCATCTCGTAAGAGAATTTGTTCGCAAGGGATACATTGTGCTGCACAGAGTAGATTCGGCCGACAACGTCGCCGATCCACTGACCAAGTCACTTTCTCAGACTAGCTTGGAGCGTCATCTGGAGAACATGGGTATTACATACCATAGTGTGTGGCATTGAGTGCAAGTGGGAGATTGTTAGGAGTATGCCCTCGAATGCCACTCAGAGGTTGTTGAGTGAGGGCATTGTACTTGTAATTATGTAAACCATTTATATAAGGCAAATGAATGTTTCTTTATTTACTGGTAGTTACTGGCATTCCTAACTCGTAAATAAACATATAGAAACTAGTCCGTGTATTTGAGAGCAAAACATTCCACTCCTTATTGGATAAGGGGGTCGGCACTGGAAAGGTTATAGCTCAAATACTTAATCGTTCGCAAGTCGATGAAACTTGACTGGGCGTTAAGTTTATGTGAATACTTGTATGACGTGTTCTTTGACATGGAGAGTGTCTGTCGAACACTAATGGTTAGTGGGAGCACACGTTATAGGTATGCTAATTGGATTAGTATACTCGAACCGACTCACCCTCGATTCGTCACACGGATTTCACTCCAAGATAGTCAATGACGGAATCGAAAGGTTGTGATAGGTATTCGTGAACCTTCGACTTGAGGATTTAGTAGGGATGTGCTTGTGACGTCAAGATTTTCATTAGAGTAGTTCGACCCTATAAACTGGAAGGCGGGGGTCAACCTCGACGTGCATCTTGACGGGCAAGTAGCAGGTCCTACTGAATACCAAGATAGAATTCTTTCTCCCGTTAGTGAGCGGGTTATATGTCCTATGCGGTTATTGGCAGATGAGATCATAAGTCTTTGGCCAAAGCATTGGAGCTAGTTGTATTAGATACACGACAGCTCGATGATCTCGATTTGCATTAACGTATGCATAGCGTCAAGTACAGATAGGGTTTGACTGACCGTGACCCTATAACTTGATCGAGACATTTGAAAGAAGGGTTTATACGTTTACTGGTATTCACGACAGAATGGTTCTTGAATGATCCCAATCATTCGTTCTCAGTTGGGGTACAGTGTAGGCCGCCAGGCTGGCTAGGTGGTGCTACTACTCTTTGGTTCCTCCCATTGCTGACTGAGACGGACCTACCGAGTCGCGCAATAGGATTGATGACGGAATGAATCAAGCTTATTATCTCATCATGAATATTAGATATTAGATATCTAATTAATTGGGATATTGGATGTCTATATTGATTTATTAGATAAATTGATTTACGGCCTAATGAATTAAATAAATTACTGGGTGATTAATTTAATTCTTAAATATAATTATTTCTTGGAGAAATTAATTATGTTATTTTGTATTTGATATGTTTAATTAATTGGATTAATTAAACGACACAAATACATCGGAACGGAATAGGAGTTTATCTATTTGGACTCACGGGAGTCCGAAACGAACCGAACTCGTCCCGGCTCCTTCTAGATGGCCATCCCATTTTACCTCCTCTTTTCTTTGGTCATAGTCTCCACCTTAGTTGGTGGATGACTTGAATTATCAAGGGAACAAGATCTTTTAATTAATTCATTTTAATTATTTGGTCTTGATTTGGGAGGATTTTATAGGGAATAAAATGAAGACTCTCCTCACTTGTTTGAACAAGCTTTCCAACGTGAGAATAGAGAGAGAGAGAGAGAGAGAGAGAGAGAGAGAGAGAGAGAGACTTTGAGTTTAACACTCATCTTCATCTTCTTCATTCACTTCTTCTTCATTTTTCTTGGAGAAAAATTGAGAGAAAATTATTGAGAGATATATTATACACTTAGAGTATAGTAATAAAAGCTTCATCACTTGATTCTAGCCGTAACCTTAGAGGTTAATCAAGTGTTGTTATTCCGGTCATTTTTCCGGCGCGTGGCAAGTAGAGATGCGTTGCTTTCGGCAATGGATCGTTCAAGGGCTTGTAGCGGATTGAATTTGTAGAGATCAAACTAAAGCTTGGGGAATAGCTCAAGAGAAGGTTACCATTTAATCAATGGACTTCGAGGGTTAGTTTTCTTACGACTCTTGCTTTTCGTTTATATATTTGTATATACGTAGCTCGATCGATCCTCGTAGGGATTCGGATTGAATTAATTTTCGTTTTACCGCTTCCGCCGGGCCTTCGTTTTAGGCACCGAATCCCAACAAAGATTACATTGGTCGTATTCTTATTTTGTATTCTCATTGGTATGTAATTATTAATGTGATGTGACGGTTATCATTGTTGGATATTATGGCTGACCCCGTCGTGGGCTTTCTTTTTAGGTTCTTGAGATATCGAGCTTGTAGCGGTCGTGGAGAGATGAGCTTCCCGGAGGATACTGGCTAGGACATGTAATTATGTATTGAGTTTTCTGATCAGTTGATGTATTCTGCTGCTAGAGTATTTTAAATTGTTTGTCTTTTCCGCTGCGTGAGTATTTTTGGCCTTTTGGTATCTGGTAACTTAGGTTACTTTGGCAACTGTTTTCTAAACTATTTTGTCGGTACGTGTAAGCGATAGCTTAACGTATGTTTTTAAACTGTTTAGTTTTGGCATTTCAGGCCTTGTTATTTCAAATGAGATTTTACGACGGTTTTGATAAACGAGTTTTATAAAGTCTTCGAATGTTTTAAAAGATAATACCGTCGTTAGCCACTTGGGCGTTTGTAAATGTTTGCGAAAATTTCCTTCTAGCCTTGTGGGTTCCGTCTCGGGGCCCACAGCGCTGTAATATTCCCGGTTAAATCTGAGGGTGTTAAAGAATATGGTATCGGAGCTTAGGTTGTGAAAACCTAGGCATTCGGGTCGAGTTGGGTCATACTTTTGTTGTGTCATTCGAGTTGTCGGTTGACAAGTGTTTGAGTTCTGGGTTTTTGTTGTTCACTCGGGCTTGTATGTTATGTGATTTACCAGTGTAGTAAACTTTTCCAAATGGTGTTAACGTGTTTCTTCGGATAGAGTCGTGTTGTGTTCTCGAGTTGAGTTGAGTTTGCAAAATGTGTGTTTTGAAAATATCTGTGTCGAGTAATTTCTAGAGTTGAGACATGTGCCAGTATTGTAATACCCGATTGTAATTCAGTCATTATCATTCAGTAATTTCATTCGGTAATTGTCATTATGTAATTTTTTCACTTGTTGATAATCATTCATCCGTGTTCACTGTTCGGAATAACTTCGAGTTGTGTATCGATATGGTTCATTGTTTCAACCTTACTCGGGAATCGAGACAAGAGTATTATCTTGATTGTTATAATTGATTCATTAGTCGATGTTGACGTTGGAGTTCATGTCATTTCTAATCTCCTCATTGTTCGAATTGTGTTTTGTTGGGCGAACCCTTGTAATCATGGCTTGGAACCACCGTTTTGGGGTTTCCGTACTTCTATTTCGTGTTATTGTTTCCCAAATATTGATTCCTATTGCTTTTATTCTCTTCCCGGATCATTTTTCATCATTTTAGGGCCCAAGGGGGGTGTGGGCCGCGGCACAAGGAGTGTGCGCCGCGGCACACACATTTTCCTGTTTTGTCCGAGCAGCCTCTACTGTGGGCCGCGGCACACTGCCGAGTCACTGCCGCGGCACACTGTCGAGTCACTGCCACGGCACACTCGTCCGGGCCGCGGCACACTCGTGTGCAACTTATCGGCCAACCCCTCTGTACCGTGGGCCGCGGCTCATGCCGACAGGGCCGCGGCACACTGTCGAGTCACTGCCGCGGCACACTCGGCCAGGCCGCGGCACACTGCCGAGTCCTGGGAGCAGTTTTTGGGCCTGTGCCGCGGCACACTCGGCCTGGGCCGTGGCACACAGTGCAGTCAGCACTATAATTGCGTTTTTTTGTGTGAATCAACCCATTTTCTTCCATTTCTTCACCTACATCCGAGAGAGAGGGCTTGAGGGGGAGACTTTCCATCATCTATCACTTGAGTGTTGGATTTTCATCATTTTCATTCGGTTGTGAAGCTCGGATCATCGATCTATCGTGTATTCTTCGGATCATAGTGCTTGGATCTTCAAGAGGTAATTTCTTCAACATCTTGGATTTCGATTTTGTATTGAAATATGATGTTTTGGATGTTAAGATCATGTTGTATGAAGTGATATACGCATGATTATGGATATGTTTGATTATTCATTGTATTATTGAAGGATTTTTCAAGAACACTTTGAATATTGTGTTGGATTTGGGGGTTTTCGATTAATTGTTGTTGAAATCACGATTTTGGATATTCATAATGGATTATTGATCATATTGAAGATGTTTTGTTGGTTTGAAACAGTTCTTGGGGATTTGATGTTGGTATTATTGAGGTTTGGTTATAAACAATCGAAGTTTGGCCACAAAGTGTTCGATGTAATGCCCCAATGAACTTGGTTTAGTCATATCGACGTTTTGAGTTCGTTATATTCGTGTTTGATTCGTATGTTGAACGGATTGTTGGTAATTGTGTTATTCAAGGTTGTTCGAGCGACCGATATCTCAATTAGGATGTTGTTCGTGGAAGGATAATTGTCATCGGTGTTGTGTAAGTTAATTCTTACTCGGTTAAAAGGATATTCATTCCTTTTGTTGTTGTTCATTCATAATCATAACTCATTCATCATTGTATTAACCGTATTGAGACTTGTAATTGTCGAATAATCATTTCATTCACGAGGAACGATGGTTCCAATCATTTCATTGGGTCGGTGAGTCATTCTTGACCTTGTCGAATTATTATCTATTGATATTCATTGTGGTCATTCTCGTTCATATGACCTTCTGGGTTCATATTGCGTGGCCGGGTGCAGATGTGTGGAATTTTTAGTCAGGCACGCGATGGCCATGTATTGGGAGTGATACATTGGACTGTGCACACGGTAACGATTACCTCCGTGAGACTAATTAGGTACAAGGACGGGTGTGTCCGGTCATCCGTCTTGTACACTTGCACAGAACACTACGGGCGTACTATGATACTCCTCTTCAGCGTAATTCATAACTAAGGATAATTCATAACTTCAGATATATCATGATTGTGTATTTTCAACCCTTGAGGATTGTTGTTACGTATGTGACCGTTAGGGATATTGTTTTTCAGGTCACGGCAAGGCAAAGGCACGGGAAGAGCATGTCGACGGCGAGGAGTCCCAGTGATACTAGTAGGGGGCCCCAGTCATTCCGTTTATCCCAGTCATTCCGTTTATTTCAGTCATTTCAGTCATTCTTATTTCTCTTCATTTGTATTTCCGCTGCAAATTCCGTTTGAGATGTTTATTTATTTAGGGTGGTGTATTTTATCTTCATATAAAATATACTAGTATTCTGTATTGTCCTGGTGTATTGTACTTAAGCTCCTCATCAGAGTATTTGGTAATATAATGTGGTTCGGTACTACAATTATATTATTTAATTCATCAGTTTTCATTCGCCTGGTGGGTCCCGATCGGGGGTCACGGCCGTAATATCCGCCTAGTTTGGGGTGTTACAGAGTTGGTTTCGGAGCGTGGTTTTGAATACTACCTTCCGAGTCATGTCTCATTTGAAATCATCGTCATCGGACTAGTATCACTGGACTTTTGCGTCACGTGTGACCTGTGCAGATGTCGAGCCAATCAGATCGAAAGAACTATAAGACTTCTAACGCCATGGTATAACTTCTGGCAATAATCATTCATTCATAATTCATTAGTTAACAATCCTCAATCATCATTTTCATTTTGACCAGGATGGTCATGTTAACTCATTAATCACTCACTTCATTTCATTACTCGGTTGTTGATCTGGAAGATCATATTATTAATCTTGTTAACTTGTTCAAGATAATCATTCCAATAATTTCATCAGATAATCATGTCACCTCAGTTAATCATTCATGTAATCACTGTGTTAGAGCGTGTATGCTCATTTTCATCATCTCATGTCATAATCATAACGTGATATTCATGCGGGGAATATAATCATCATGTGACTTTCCTACTTTAGTATGGAGAGAGCAAGAAGAGGACGAGGAGGACGAGGCCGTGGTGCGGGCCGAATCCCGAGAGCTCGTGTGAATACACGTGCGAATGCGAGGAATAATGCTAATTCATCGAGCAGCGACACTGCCACTCATTCACCTGGACATGATCATTCACTATCGGGGAGTCGTACCCGGGGCACAGCTCAGTCAGAAGGTGTCCGGGTTGACCCACTCGCTTTTATGCAGGGCATGATGGCCCAAATGACTCAGATGGCACAACTAATGGAGACAATGCACAACTCAGCTAATCAAAATCAAGAGGCTCCTCCGCCGCCACCTCAGAGGCAAGAGAGGAATGTGAGCAGTATCATCGGCGACATCTCTCGCCAAAGGCCACCTACTTTTGAAGGCTCATCTGAGCCGGCGGATATTGTTCATTGGCTCGAACATTTCGAGAAGTTATTTGCTATGGTAGAGTGTCCCGAAGGACACAAAGTTTCAGTTGCGGCTTACTACCTGGGTAAGAGTGCTCATTCTTGGTGGTTATCGTTGAAGCCCACCGACGGATCATGTACTTGGGATCAATTCAAGACTCTCATGATGGAGAGGTATTATCCGGCCCCACTCAGAGAGGCCAAGTTGTCAGAATTACTCACTCTCGACCCCTCAGCAGACGAGGATGTTCTCGCCATTGCCGAGAAATTTCAGGAACTTCTTCCGTTCGCCTCATCTATCATTCACTCCGAGGCGGATAAGATCAAGTATTTCAGCAAGAGGCTGAAACCCCGTATGAGACTGCAGTTGCTTAATCATAATTGCACCATGTTGGCCGAATTCATTGAGAAAGCTCTTACCTATGAGCTTACTGCTAAGGATATTGCTAAGCAGCAACCTTCATCTGCTAGCAAGAAGTCCAAGAACCGTAATCAGTCTGACGGCAGTCAGGCCACTTTCAAGAAACCTCGTGCGGGCTCTGCTTTTTCGGAGCGACCTCCTGTGACGCCTAAGCCCGCGGAATCTCAATCACGAGCGGCCAGTTCAGCCATCACCTGTTTTAACTGTGGGGATCTTGGTCATGTCAGCACCAAGTGTCTGAGACAGACTGTCACGTGTCATAAATGTGGGATTGCTGGGCATAAGGCCCGTTTTTGCCGTAGGGACTCCAAACCTATCCGACGTCATCTCAAGCCCCGAAGCAGTCAGCCGTTCAGAATCAAGCTACTCAGTCAGCGTCGTTTAAGACGACAAGAGCGAACAAGGGTGAAGCCCTTAGCCATCAGACGGGAGCATCTAGTGCAGGGACTAGCAAGCCCCGGATTTATGAGATGAAGAAGACCGACGATCCGGAGGCCCGGATGATCTCAGGTACACTCGATATTCTATCTCAACCTGTGTGTACCCTTTTTGATACTGGTGCATCGCATTCATTCATTTCTGGGTCATGTTTGAGTAGACTACGTCTGGGTAGTGCTACTAGCTGTGAGCTTTATGTCATTGGTCTACCTGATGGTAGACGAATTATCGGAAATCATGAGATTCAGAATTGTCCGATTGAGCTTCATGGTCGTGTATGGCCAGCGGACCTAATCGTGGTAGATTTGCCGAGAGACGACGTCATCTTGGGTATTGATTGGATGGATCGTCATGATGCCATCATTAGTGTCCGTAAGCGTATGGTCACTATCATTTCAGACGATGGGGTCGAATGTGTGTTTCAGGGAGGTAATCCCAGTTGTTCTGGAAGAGTTATTAATTTGATGAAAGCAGTGAGATTACTCAATCAGGGGTGTATTGGTTATTGGTGCTATATGACTAAAACCGAGAAATCGTCAGTAATGTTGGCGGATATACCGGTAGTGAGAGAATATGCTGACGTATTCCCAGATGAGTTACCTGGTTTGCCTCTACAGAGAGATGTGGAATTCACGATTGAGTTGGAGCCTGGTACATCTCCAATATCGAAGGCACCGTACCGGATGGCCCCGACTGAAATGCAGGAGTTGAAAAATCAACTTGAGGAGTTGTTCGAGAAAGGTTATATCCGTCCGAGTGCGTCCTCGTGGGGAGCACCAGTGTTGCTTGTCAAGAATAAGGATGGTTCGTTCCGCTTGTGTATTGATTACCGGGAATTGAACCGGGTGACGATCAAGAATAAGTATCCTCTACCCCGTATTGATGATCTCTTAGATCAACTTCAGGGAGCTTCAGTATTTTCCAAGATCGACTTAAGATCTGGATATCATCAGTTGCGAATTCGAGAGTCGGATATCGCAAGGACAGCGTTTCGTACACGCTATGGTCATTATGAGTTCGTGGTAATGCCGTTTGGGTTAACTAATGCACCTGCGGTATTCATGGAGTTAATGAATCGGGTTTTCATCGAATTTTTGGATCAGTTTGTTGTTGTCTTCATCGATGACATTTTGATTTATTCTCGTGATCGAGAGGAGCACGAGGTTCACCTTCATCAGGTTCTCGACGTGTTGAGACGAGAGCAACTTTATGGAAAGTTTTCCAAATGTGAGTTCTGGATATCCGAAGTGACTTTTCTCGGGCATGTAATTTCATCAGATGGAGTGCGTGTTGATCCTCAGAAGATGGAGGCTATCCAAGATTGGTTACCTCCGAAGAATGTTAAGGAAATCCGAAGCTTTCTCGGATTAGCCGGTTATTATCGGCGGTTTGTGGAAGGATTTTATAGAATCGCTCAACCAATGACGAACCTTTTGCGAAAGGATAAGAAATACACGTGGTCCGACGCGTGTCAGCGGAGTTTTGAGGAACTCAAGAGCCGGTTAATTTCAGCACCTGTACTTTCCTTGCCGCAAGGGACGGAAGGGTTTGTGGTTTATAGTGATGCGTCCGGACAGGGTCTCGGATGTGTACTCATGCAGAATGGGAAAGTTATTGCTTATGCGTCACGGCAATTGAGACCTTACGAGGTTAATTATCCGACCCACGACACAGGTTAGCGGTAGTGGTTTTCGCGTTGAAAATTTGGCATCATTACCTTTATGGCGTCACCGCCGATCTTCACCGATCACAAGAGTTTGAAGTATATATTTACTCGAAGGAGTTAAATATGCGGCAGAGGCAGTGGTGGAATTAATCAAAGATTATGATATCGAGATCCTTTACCACCGGGCAAGGCGACGTTGTTGCCGATGCCTTGAGTCGTAAGTCCGTTCGGGAGCGGATGCTTGCTCGTTTAACGATTCGAAGGAGCTTGGCGGGAATTCCTTAGACCCGAGATCGAGTGCAGCTTCGTGAGTGCAAGGGCAACTTTGCATGTTAGAGATTTCATCGCCACTTGAGGAGGCAATCAGAGTGAATCAGGGTTCAGACCCAGCATTGTTGCGCATCCGTGAGGATATGGCTCAGGGGAAAGCCCCTGGATTCGTGGTCCACGAGGATGGACTTTTGAGATTTAAGAATCAGTTGTGCGTACCGGCGAATGACGAGTTGAAAAACTCGATTTTGAGAGAAGCTCATGCTACCACTTATTCTGTTCATCCGGGGTCTAGCAAGATGTACAAGGACTTGAAACAAAATTACTGGTGGAGTAATATGAAGCGAGAAGTCGCGGAATTTGTTTTGAGATGCTTAACCTGTCAACAAGTCAAGATTGAACATCAGCGACCGGCGGGTATGCTGAAACCTCTCCCTATTCCAGAATGGAAGTGGGAAGACATTTCTATGGATTTCATCACGAGTTTGCCGACGAGTCATCGTGGCATGAATACGATCTGGGTGATCGTGGACCGCTTAACTAAGTCAGCTCACTTTCTCGAGATTAAGGATACTTGGGGTCCCGAGAGACTTGCCCAGTTATTCATCAAAGAGATAGTGAGACTGCACGGTACTCCTAAGAGTATCGTTTCTGATCGTGACGGGCGATTCGTGTCTCATTTTTGGAAATCAGTTCATCGTGCTATGGGAACTCAGCTTAATCTCAGTACCGCCTTTCATCCTCAGTCCGACGGGCAATCAGATAGGACTATTCAGACATTAGAGGACATGTTGAGGGCACGCGTCCTCGATTGGAAAGACGATTGGGAAGCCCAACTACCATTGATCGAGTTCACGTATAATAATAGTTGGCATGCTTCGATTCAGATGGCACCTTACGAGACCTTGTGCGGTCGTCGGTGTCGGTCTCCTTTGTGTTGGGACGACTTATCAGAATCAATCGGCACCGAGCCCGATATGCTTATAGCCGCCCGTGAGAAGGTGGCTTTGATCAGGAGTCGTTTGTTGACCGCTCAGAGTCGACAGAAATCTTATGCAGACAATCGTCGTCGACCGCTAGAGTTCGAGACGGGTGACCACGTTTTGGTCAAGGTATCCCCGAGTAGAGGTATTTTACATTTCGGAAAGCGGGGGAAGTTGAGTCCGAGATTCATTGGACCGTTTGAGATTTTGGATCAAGTAGGCGAGTTAGCTTATCGATTGGCTTTACCTCCGGCGTTGAGCCGAATTCATAATGTGATTCACGTCTCTCAGCTACGGAAGTATGTTGCCGACCCGAGTCACATACTTCAGTTCGACGAAATCGTGATCGCAGATGATCATTCGTATGAAAAGCATCCCATACGAGTTTTAGAGCGGCGAATCAAACAGTTGAGGAATAAGGCGATTCCTTTGGTTAAAATTCAGTGGTCTAGACACGGAGTCGAAGAGGCTACTTGGGAAAACGAGGATAGTATGCGGGAGAGTTATCCCGAGTTATTTGACCCTTAGTTTCGGGGACGAAACTCTTTTAAGGGGGGGTGTATGTAATACCCGGTTGTAATTCAGTCATCATCATTCAGTAATTTCATTCGGTAATTGTCATTATGTAATTTTTTCACTTGTTGATAATCATTCATCCGTGTTCACCATTCGGAATAACTTCGAGTTGTGTATCGATATGGTTCATTGTTTCAACCTTACTCGGGAATCGAGACAAGAGTATTATCTTGATTGTTATAATTGATTCATTAGTCGATGTTGACGTTGGAGTTCATGTCATTTCTAATCTCCTCATTGTTCGAATTGTGTTTTGTTGGGCGAACCCTTGTAATCATGGCTTGGAACCACCATTTTGGGGTTTCCGTACTTCCATTTCGTGTTATTGTTTCCCAAATATTGATTCCTATTGCTTTTATTCTCTTCCCGGATCATTTTTCATCATTTTAGGGCCCAAGGGGGGTGTGGACCGCGGTACAAGGAGTGTGCGCCGCGGCACACACATTTTCCTGTTTTGGCCGAGCAGCCTGTACTGTGGGCCGCGACACACTGCCGAGTCACTGCCGCGGCACACTCGTCCGGGCCGCGGCACACTCGTGTGCAACTTATCGGCCAACCCCTCTGTACCGTGGGCCGCGGCTCATGCCGACAGGGCCGCGGCACACTGTCGAGTCACTGCCGCGGCACACTCGGCCGGGCCGCGGCACACTGCCGAGCCCTGGGAGCAGTTTTTGGGCCTGTGCCGCGGCACACTCGGCCTGGGCCGCGGCACACAGTGCAGTCAGCACTATAATTGCATTTTTTTGTGCGAATCAACCCATTTTCTTCCATTTCTTCACCTACATCCGAGAGAGAGGGCTTGAGGGGGAGACTTTCCATCATCTATCACTTGAGTGTTGGATTTTCATCATTTTCATTCGGTTGTGAAGCTCGGATCATCGATCTATCGTGTATTCTTCGGATCATAGTGCTTGGATCTTCAAGAGGTAATTTTTTCAACATCTTGGATTTCGATTTTGTATTGAAATATGATGTTTTGGATGTTAAGATCATGTTGTATGAAGTGATATACGAATGATTATGGATATGTTTGATTATTCATTGGATTATTGAAGGATTATTCAAGAACACTTTGAATGTTGTGTTGGATTTTGGGGTTTTCGATTAATTGTTGTTGAAATCACGATTTTGGATATTCATAATGGATTATTGATCGTATTGAAGATGTTTTGTTGGTTTGAAACACTTCTTGGGGATTTGATGTTGGTATTATTGAGGTTTGGTTATAAACAATCGAAGTTTGGCCACAAAGTGTTCGATGTAATGCCCCAATGAACTTGGTTTAGTCGTATCGACGTTTTGAGTTCGTTATATTCGTGTTTGATTCATATGTTGAACGGATTGTTGGTAATTGTGTTATTCAAGGTTGTTCGAGTGACCGATATCTCAATTAGGACGTTGTTCGTGGAAGGATAATTGTCACCGGTGTTGTGTAAGTTAATTCTTACTCGGTTAAAAGGATATTCATTCCTTTTGTTGTTGTTCATTCATAATCATAACTTATTCATCATTGTATTAACCGTATTGAGACTTGTAATTGTCGAATAATCATTTCATTCACGAGGAACGACGGTTCCAATCATTTCATTAGGTTATCAATCACTTCACTATTATTTTCATCTCGGTGAGTCATTCTTGACCTTGTCGAATTATTATCCATTGATATTCATTGTGGTCATTCTCGTTCATATGACCTTCTGGGTTCATATTGCGTGGCCGGGTGCGGATGTGTGGATTTTTTAGTCGGGCACGCGATGGCCATGTATTGGGAGTGATACATTGGACTGTGCACACGGTAACGATTACCTCCGTGAGACTAATTAGGTACAAGGACGGGTGTGTCCGGTCATCCGTCTTGTACACTTGCACAGAACACTACGGGCGTACTATGATACTCCTCTTCAGCGTAAATCATAACTAAGGATAATTCATAACTTCAGATATATCATGATTGTGTATTTTCAACCCTTGAGGTGTAACACCCCCAGGATATCCGAGGTATATTACAGCGCCGTGAATCCCTATATGGGACCCACCAGGCTGAACAAGCATCATACTCATCGACTCAAAGAAACAACAGAAAAATACCTCGTCATAAAGACGCCCAATAAAATAATCCACCCAGTTCAACCGGTCACCATAACACAGTAATCCGACACAAACATGATAAACAACAATACAATCCAGACGAGTAAAAATTCTTAAGTACTCGAGTACTTCTATTAGTTCAAACAAAACCACAAAAGATAAAAAGATAGAAGACACTAAGACATCACTCGTGCACAATCATCACGCACGGCCATCATCCGTGTCCTGGTCCAGCGCCCGCTCGTCTCGATTAACCTGACCTGAAATTCATAAAACGAATTTCCCCAAAATGGGTCCCCAGAGGGGTTAGCAATTACGCCAGTACAAGTAACCAAATGAACAACTTACATCTTACACATATAGTCAATGCAAGATATCACGAAAACATAGTTCCAAAACATTCATTTCCGGAAATGCCATAAACGAATCACATTTGTAAAATGCACCACAATTAACCGTCGATCCACGTCTCTGTGGACCCCTACCGAGACCCCGTCGGATCTAACCCGTAGTGGTTAAAAGCAAGCTCGTCGATCCACGTCTCTATGGACCCCTACCGAGACCCCGTCGGATCTAACCCGTAGTGAGCATACACACACACACCATTTCTCATACAATACTATTATGTCAAGATTGTAAGTTCATAAGGGTACTTGCCTCGATTAATAGACGGTGACACGAACGGAACGGAAGAATCAAGCACGACCGCGAGGAACCGACGAATGAACCTAACGATTCGAATAACACAATCACAACCACTCCTAAACGATTACGGAAATGGAATACACCCGAAAACCCGCCTACGATTCATGTATATTCGTACAAAAATAACAACGAGGGCGGACCACAACCAAACCCTCTCGATTTCACAAAACCATGAAAATATACCATGAATCCGTAGGAAAACTAATTATACCAACAAGATTAATCATATTCATCATGAATCCACCAACAAAACGGAACGGATCGGAAGAAAATCCCAAAACCCCCAAATTATCCAAAAGTAGGGTTCTAAGAGATTTACCGTGGATTAGGATGAAAGATTCGTGTTGATGTTGTTATAATACTCCAAGAACTCAAGAAAGATGTTGGATGGGATGATTGGAGGAAGAAATCGCCAAGGAAATCGCCCCGGAATCGCCTTCGCCGCGGAGAGAGGAAGAAATGAGAAATTATGTTTATCTCGCTCAACACCCTGGTTTATATAGCCAGGGAGTGTTAGCGCGCGCTAATCCCTCAAGGTTAGCGTGCGCTAACGGGATAAAATTCCAATCCATACAGTTAGCGTCCCAGTCCAGTAGCCAGATTTTTGGCCGTTAGCGTGCGCTACCCGAAACGTAGCGTGCGCTAATAACCACACGGTAGCGCGCGCTATCGACCAATAGCGTGCGCCACCTGGACATCAGCCGAGTCCAGAAGCTAACTGCCCAAAACTCACCTGACCCGTTAGCGTGCGCTACCATACAAGCGTAGCGTGCGCTAACTGGCACCTGACCGAGTTCAGTAGTAAACTGTCCAGTACTGGACACTCACGCTAGCGCACGTTACCTGGGAACCTCAGCGTGCGCTAGCCCCCGACATTAGCGTGCGCTAGACTATATAGCGTACGCTAATCCGCCAGTCCAGAGGGTTGGAAACAGCACTGCCACTCCCAGGGCTAAATCGCTAGCGCGCGCTACGAAGTAAACGTAGCGTGCGCTACTAAGGGACCTCTAGCGTGCGCTATGCAGGAAATTTAGCGTGCGCTAGATACAGAATATAAACGGTTCGCAACACCGGAATATGAACGAAACATCAAACGGAACACCTCAAAGCACATCAAAACATAGAATGGATCCGCGGCAACCCCGAAACAGCGGTTCCGCACAACAATAACGAGTCTCAGATCAATAGATGACGGGAAAGATACACTGAAAGATACACGAGGGTCGCTACAATCGAGAAATACACCGAAAATGAAAATACAAGGAAAAGAAAAATGCGGGTATTACATGAGGATTGTTGTTCTGTGTAACTGACCCCGTTAGGGGATATTGTTTTTCAGGTCACGGCAAGGCAAAGGCACGGGAAGAGTATGTCGACGGCGAGGAGTCCCAGCGATACTAGTAGGGGGCCCCAGTCATTCCGTTTATCCCAGTCATTCCGTTTATTTCAGTCATTTCAGTCATTTCAGTCATTCTTATTTCTCTTCATTTGTATTTCCGCTGCAAATTCCGTTTGAGATGTTTATTTATTTAGGGTGGTGTATTTTATCTTCATATAAAATATACTAGTATTCTGTATTGTCCTGGTGTATTGTACTTAAGCTCCTCATCGGAGTATTTGGTAATATAATGTGGTTCGGTACTACAATTATATTATTTAATTCATCAGTTTTCATTCGCCTGGTGGGTCCCAGTCGGGGGTCCACGGCACTGTAATATCCGCCTAGTTTGGGGTGTTACAAGTATCACGGGGAATCGTCGGCTTCACGATATGTATGTATTTGGATTTTTGAATTGCATTGAGATTTATTGCCGTTCTAAGTTGATATGCTTTTGAGATTCAGCAGAATATTATGCGTTACAGTATAAGGTGACAGAGTTGGGACAAGATTGATGATTTGAGAAACTATGATTTTGGAAATCAATATATCGGTTAGATTTCAGAACGGAATTGTGCATTTGGGAGAAATGTTGGGAATGGTTGAGAAGAACATGTAGTCATGTTAATTCATTTTGAGATATATGAACTGTTTTTGAGCATTTGAAAATGATACTTTTCAAAATGAATGTTTTACGGATGTTTTACCGAAAATGATTTTTGGGCCGAGACCCAATCGATTTTGAAATAGTTTCGTAACTCAGGACTTGGGGTCCAAAAGGGTTTTTGTACTTTTTAAACTTCTTGTAATGCGGAACGAGATACGGGCTGAGACCTTAAGGTTTCAAAAAGCTTTTTTCTGTTTTCTTAAAACTCCCGAGATTTGTAAAACACCTTACTAATCGCTTATGTATTTTATTACTAACTTTCGGGGTTTTGGTTTACATGTTCAAATGAGACTTCTCGGGTAGTCTTTCGCTATGTTTGATTTGTTGGTTATTCAATGTTTTGTCATAGCGTGGTTGAGGTAATCCAGGAGGGGTTAATGGTTGACGTTGCGAGTCATATGTGGAAAAGGAGTTTTTATCGGAGTCTATATATTGAGATTTTGGAATTTTATCGTGTGTGTTGTATCGAGATTTATTTGACTCGACAGGCGATAGACTCCAAGGCCGAGCGACTGAGTCCACACCAATCAAGCTATGGCTAACTCGCCTAATCGAAGATACCAGCCCACCATCGAGTACCTAACGATCGACTCCCAAGGCGATCGCCCTTTGGCATCTGGCGATCGACTCTAGTGCCCGGCTAAGGACAACCGACCTACGCCCCGAACAGAGTCGATCGCCCAGAAAAGTCATCGAAGACTGGATCTCGGAACAGCACCCACGTGCAGATCCACAAAAGGCGCTGACAGACAAGACCTTTGACCCCAGCCTGTCACCTACCTCACCTACTGACAGGGCCGCCGAAAGTTACAAAGTGGGACCGCCCGTGACAGCGACTCAGGACGCGTGCAGGCTCCCCATTGGACCGTCTGGTAGCTTCCAGCAGCGGCATGACTTTAAGGGAACAAGCCCATGTGCTAAAAGACGATCGCCTGCTTATTATAATACAGAAAAGGCGATCGCCCGGCATATCCAAGTCCTATAAATAGAGAACCTCCTCCTACTGGAAAAAGGTTCCCAATTCATTCACTTATATTCCAAATTCATTCACGGAAATACAGAAGAACATATATACCATCAAGCTCCCAGCCTTCTCTCCGGAATCTACTTCAGGATTTCTCTCTCAGAACCTCTCATCCAGAAGACGGTCAGCAGAGGCAAGAAGTCTCCACAGTGCAGATTCAAAGAGATTCATAAGCCCAGGAGCTCAAGCATACAACTAATACACGCCGTGAGAGACAGTCGATCTCTCACCGCCGTCACTGTTCATCTCCGTTGTTACAAGAACTCACAGAGCATCATATCTGGTTCTTCCGGCAATCTACACGCTCACTAGCTAAGATAACAAGAATCTTTACACTCATTGTAATTGTATTCTTACATTAATACTTGTATCCCCGAATATTTATATTAATAATATCTCGCGAGAGCATTCAAGCCCGGGACTAACAACCCCGGCAAATCTTGTGTTATTTACTTTTCCCACGGAAGTGTTCTCGCATTTGTTTGCTATCCATCCATTCCAGCAATATCTATCTCCGAATAATATTTTGGGTAGCAACAATTGGCGCTAGAGGAAGGGGATCTAACCTTCGATTTTTTATTCCAACCGTATCGAAGAACACTCACTGTTCTCCGGGGCATATACCTGAAGAAACACTCACTGTTCTTCAGAAAAAGCTTTCAGAATCATGTCTTCCGCCTCCGCGTCGAAGAAAGCCGCTGGCCAGCCCGCCAGACGCCTCTTTCCATCTCAGTCCGAGCCACAGCGGATGGCGGAGGGTAGCCGCCGCGTTCCGAGACGCTCGATCCCGCCCCTGGGGGACGGCCCAAGTCTCTCGCTCGATCAGTTCCAAACCGCGGAACAGATGGAGGAGGCCATGGCCATCCTACAGGAGCGACGGAGTGCTCTCGACGCGCCTCCCACTATCACCCCCTCGGCCATCCGCCGGATGACCGAATGGAAGTACAAGGAATTGCTGACCAAGCGATCGCCAGGAGGCTCCCATTCACAAGAGGGGGCGCTCGCCAGCTGGGGCACCTCTGTTTTCGATCGCCTGGGCAGCGACCCATCTTGGCGACCGGGGCAGTCCGGCCCCAGCCACGAGACGACGGAGCTCGAGTTTGTCACCAGGAGCTCGGCCTATCCGACTCCCAGAAGGCAGCCCAGCCGTATGGATCCCCCTCGCCAAATAGCGGAGGTCGGCAACAGCGGAGTCAGGAGATCGGTTCACGATCGCCTCTGCTCCCGCTCCAAAAGCCGATCCACGAGCGACCATGCTACAGCGATGGCCGCAATGCAACGCCAGCTCAACGACATGAAGGCGCTTATGGAATCTTGGGCAGGCGCCAAGAGCAAGATCGTCGGGCCGAGCGAGCCGCTCGCAGTCCACATCGAGCTCGCCTCTATACAGCACAAGATCGCCCCTCCTCAAACACCTTTGTACGAGGGGAGATCAGACCCCGAATCACACCTGAGCAAGTTCAACATCTACATGACCGGGTGTGGGGCATCTGATGCGACCAGGTGCCGAATGTTCCCTCTGACGCTGGACGACCTTGCCCACAGGTGGTACGCCTCATTGCCGCCTCGGTCCATCGGCTCCTTTAACCAGCTGGCGAACGACTTCACAGCATACTTCGCCACCAGGGTTGCTCGGCCAGAAGGTCCCCATCGCATGATGTGAATCAAACAAGGGGAAGAAGAGTCCGACTCGGACTACATCGACCGGGTAGATGAGATCATCCTCAACGACGAGCCCATAAGCGATGAGATTTCCCTCTACTCGGTCCTAGGAGGATTCCATGGTCTTTCGCCTATGTTCAGGCATCTTACGAAGGACCAACCCACGACCTATGCGATCTTCCGCGCTAAAGCCGCATACTTTCTGGCCAGGCAAAGGTTTCTTCTTAGCCTATGAGCAGCGCGATCGGCGCCCGAACGACGATCACGAGTCTTCCAGCCCGATCGCCATTATCAAGCAACATCACCAATACCGGAGGACTCGTTCGCCATCTACAGTTCATCATCTAACATGGTGGACTACGGCACGAGATCGCCTCCACCGCACAACTTACAGCCATGGTCCTGGTAGTCGATGGAACCGGCTGCTTCGGCCATGCAAGGTCCCTTTGGGCCAAGATCGTCCGCCCTTCGTTTAAATACGAGGCCGGCGTAGTCTGAGGGCCCTCCAAAACTAATCAGTGGACACGATTGCCCGCCCTCAAAGGTTCATCATCTAACATGGTGAACCCGGACAACGCGACGCGTCACTACCCCCGTCTCAACGTACACCGTCGAGGTTCGCCATCTTCATGGCGGGCCGAGGTGGAAGCAGAGCTAACAAGCCGCGTAGGTGGAGTTGATTAATCCGACGACGCCCCGCGCAAGGACTCCTCCAGACCAAGACCGCATGCCCTTCGTTTAAATACGAGGCGAGGCGCAGCCTAACAGAGGACCCTCACAATAAAATGAGTCACGAGACAGACAATGTCGTTCGCGCACAAGACATGGTCATGGAGTCGGTCCATCGAACTCCGAGATCGTGCACGGTTCCTCAAGACGGACGACCGTCCTTGAGGATTCGACAAAATTGAAGACCGTTCACTCAACGAATTATTTTCATCCCCTTACTTTCACTAAGTGAATAAAAACAAGGGGGAAGAGTGCGGACTACCTATACGACGATCGTCCCTATTCAACCACATATGGAGATCGCCATTTTTCAGATGTTGTGCAGTGATCGAATTTGTTGTAAAGTTATCTTTATGAGTTTATCATTTCATTTGGAAATACACCCGCAACGATCTCTCCTCACACATTTGTACAAAGTCAAGCAAAAGACTCAAAAATAGCAATCATTCAAGTGATAAGTCAGAGAATCAAACATTCATTTCATTGCTTGAAGGATAGAAATACGTGGTCGCCCGAAGGCCAAAATGCTACAAAAAGAAAGCTACAAAACTACGAGACAGAAAGCTAAAGCAAACAAGAGTGAAGAGCCTCAGGCCCCCGCCTGGCCTTCGCCTTCAACCGCCGGATCAACCTGCGGCCTCTCCGTCCTCCGGAGCGTCAGGATGAACGAGGTTCGCCGGAGTCGGATACCAGCTCAAATCCACGCCAAGCTCCGAGAGATCCAAAATTGGCAAGGAGAAAGCAGGATGGAGAGGATGCTCCAGCGCATACGCCTTGAAATTTTCAGCAAGAGGGCCGACCTCCAGCCCTCCCTTCTTAGCATCTCGGATCGAGTCAGCGAACGCCATATAATAGGCAAACTCACTGACAAACTCCAAGTTAAGGAAGGGATTGGCCTTGGTCGCCTCTACCTCCCCCTTCAGCTCCGCCATCGCCTGTTGCGATCCTTGGAGCTCGGCCTCCCTCGAAGCTATCTTCTCCTTCGACTCCGCCAGCTCGCTAGTCACCCGAGCGACGGTCACCTTCAGTCGATCGGCCTCTGTCTCAGCGGCCTTCTGCGAGCGCACAGCATTTGTCATTCGGTCCCGGAATCGGTCAACCGTCAACCGAGACATCTCGGCATCCTTCCTCGCCAGCTCAAGCTCTTGGCTCGCCCGCTTAGCCGCCTCCAAAGAGTCCTTCTCCATTGCCGCAATCTTGTCGGCGAACTCGGCGTTCTCTTTCCGAGCCGCCTCGAGATCCGCCTGCAGGCGAATAGTGGAAGGTCGCCCCTCAAACTCCTGCGCAGCCTGGACAGCCATGGTCGCCGTCTGGAGAGTAAGTGCGAGAACAGCCTACATTGTACTCCCAGATCGCTGACGAGCGATCGCATCTAGATCGGTCGTCCAGGCCTTCGGTAGAGCATAAAGGGCCCGATTGACGTATTGTGGGATGTCACAGGACTGGCGAGGAGATCGGCTCGCTAAGAAATCCAACACCATCGGCGGGCAAGATGGATCTGTGCGACGGACCCTGCATCAAAACAACAAAATTAGCACATCTCCCGCGCAAGTGACAAGTTTCAACTCAACAAGCAGTCTACCTCTCGGCTCTCTCAGGATCGCGACCGAAGTATGGCTTCCCGCGAGGGGTCTCAGCTTCGGCGATCGCCATCTCCCACAAGAAAGCCGCGGAGGGAGATGGCTCATTCTCCGGAGGAAAAACGGTGATCGGAGGCGCGGCGATCGGCACCTCACTGGCAGGGGCAGAAACTGGAGTTTCTCCCGACCTCTGCCGTTTGCGATTTATCCGAAGCCCCTCCTCCCGGACTTCCTCCTCGGCCACAATCGGCTCCACGCGAGGCTCCACCTCTGGGATGATAGGTAACGCCACAGGAGGAGCCCGCGATGACTTCGTCTGGCGGAGACGACCCAAAACACCAGGGTTCGACATAGCAATCTCCGATGGGGGCTCCACAAAGCGAGGAAAACGAACCTCTAGAAATGAGAACAATCAAGCCACACTTAGTCATTTTCCTCCAACATGACGATCGCCAAGCAAATGAGATCGTAGTAATTCGTACCTGAGACCGAGAGATGTCTCGGAAAATGGAACAGGCGAGTGGACAACCAACGACTCTCCTTATTGATCCGGCTAGCGTTCAGGTCGTCGTCCGACAAACTCCGTATCCGCTCCCAGACGACCAGGAAATCGAAAGGCAACTCCTCGATCGCCGGAATGTGGAAACCTGCAAAAGCAAATTCAAATTAGATCAGTTCAGAACATATCCGAACTAAGGGAGAGTCTGAACCCTTACTGGGATTTCTCTCCCGAAAACCAGTGGGAATCTCCAGCTCTCCAGTGGGATTGTCGCTCGCGGAGGCTTTCCAGGCACAGGCGACCCAAAACCACTTCGCTAGATCGCCCCGCGCCTTGTTCGGGACTCCAAGGATCACCCGACCGGATCGGCCTTGTATATGATAGCCTCTGACCGACCCTTTCTGAACCGTCAGTTTGAATAGGTGGTTCATCTCCGACGGCGAAGAAAGGCGGTACAGTCGGTGACTGCCGAACAAGGTGAGGGTACAAATTATCTGGAGCCAAGCATTTGGCGTCAGCTGGAGAGGCGCCACGTTCCAGACAGCCAACAGATGGGAGACTGCGAACGACAAGGGGAATCGCAACCCTGCCTCCATGATCGCTTCGTTCACAGCGACCATCCCCTCCGGAGGCTGATCGGCTCTCTCATTCTCGGCCGGCACGAAGAGATCCACGTCTGAGGGGATATGAAACCTCGTCCTCCAGACGGCCAGATCCTTCCTGGTAGCCGAACTCCTGATTTGGCCAAGCGACCACAGAGATCGCTGAGCAGCCCGAAATAGCGATCGCTTGGGAGGTTGATAAGGGTGAGAGATCGAATACTCCCGGAAATCAAATCTTGGAGACGGACCGGCCAACCCCTCCATAATCTCAGCAAATGCCTCATAAGCCTGGCCAAAGGCACTGTGCCGCTCCCAGTAGGCCCTGACCGCAAGATCTCTCTCCATCTGCGAGCGCCTATGTTCGACGGCCGCCTCCTTAGCCACGTCGGCCTCGTTGAACAGCGCCTCCACCTCCGCAGGGTCGATTCCGGCCCGAATAGCCTCGGCGGCCGTCTCCAGATGGAATTCAGCGGCGGATCCTCCCCGGACATCAGAAGTCCCAGCGGCGAAGGAAGTGCCCACTCCATGTGAAGAAGATGTTCCAGCCATGTTCGAAGAAAAGAGGAGAAAAGGAATGTTCGTCTTACCCAAAGATGAAATCGACTGACGATCGGCAATAAGATCTTCAGAAAAATCTTCAGCAAGTCCTTCTTTCTCCAGTAAATGCGCGTGAGAATGAAGACTGCAAAACTACGCCCTTTTATAGGAGATGATAGGGACTCGTTTGCAATAAGGGAGAATCTCAGGGGTCGGATCTCAAACGTCGCAATTAAGACTCCCTTGAAAACCGCGTATGCGTCTTTTCAAGGACGCGTCAGTCGAGGAGTCATAATTGACCGTCGGTCTACCCCAACAGGAACCCAGCACGTGTCCCAGAGACTATTCCGCATCCACTGCCATTTCCCGCTCATTTCAGCGACCTACCAGGTCGTCCAAACTCAGAATCTATCAGCTCAAAGACGATCGCCAGTTCAGTAAAATGCAGAGTCGCTCGTCGAAAGTTCAGCGATCGCCAGCAGAACCACCTCATCCCACGTTTCCAACATAGGAGCGAGCTGGGGGGCAACTGTTGTATCGAGATTTATTCGACTCGATAGGCGATCGACTCCAAGGCCGAGCGACCGAGTCCACACCAATCAAACTATGTCTAACTCGCCTAATCGAAGATACCATCCCACCATCGAGCACCTAGCGATCGACTCCCAAGGCGATCGCCCTTTGGCATCTGGCGATCGACTCTAGTGCCCGGCTAAGGACAACCGACCTACGCCCCAAACAGAGTCGATCGCCCGGCAAAGTCATCGAAGACTGGATCTCAGAACAGCACCCACGTGCAGATCCACAAAAGGCGCTGACAGACAAGACCTTTGACCCCAGCCTGTCACCTACCTCACCTACTGACAGGGCCGCCGAAAGTTACAAAGTGGGACCGCCCGTGACAGCGACTCAGGACGCGTGCAGGCTCCCCATTGGACCGTACAGCTGGCTTCCAGCAGCAGCCGCGGACTTTAAGGGAACAAGCCGATGTGCTAAAAGACGATCGCCCGCTTATTATAATACAGAAAAGGCGATCGCCCGGCATATCCAAGTCCTATAAATAGAGAACCTCCTCTTACTGGAAAAAGGTTCCCAATTCATTCACTTATATTCCTAATTCATTCACGGAAATACAGAAGAACATATATACCATCAAGCTCCCAGCCTTCTCTCCGGAATCTACTTCAGGATTTCTCTCTCAGAACCTCTCATCCAGAAGACGGTCAGCAGAGGCAAAAAGTCTCCACAGTGCAGATTTAAAGAGATTCATAAGTCCAGGAGCTCAAGCATACAGCTAATACACGCCGTGAGAGACAATCGATCTCTCACCGCCGTCACTGTTCATCTCCGTTGTTACAAAAACTCACAGAGCATCATATCTGGTTCTTCCGGCAATCTACACGCTCACTAGCTAAGATAACAAGAATCTTTACACTCATTGTAATTGTATTCTTACATTAATACTTGTATCCCCGAATATTTATATTAATAATATCTCACGAGAGCATTCAAGCCCGGGACTAACAACCCCGGCAAATCTTGTGTTATTTACTTTTCCCACGGAAGTGTTCTCGCATTTGTTTGCTATCCATCCATTCCAGCAATATCTATCTCCGGATAATATTTTGCGTAGCAACAGTGTGGTTTTCCGATGGAATGTCAGTGGATTTGGTGACGAACCGAATTGGTATACAGGAGTATGAATGTGGTCAATCATTTGCATAGTTTTCATTTTAAAACTTCAAAATCACGTGGATTCGAAGGACACTATTATCGAATACTTGGCATTAGCGAGCCAGTTTAATTTTTCGAAAATTGATTTTGTGGTCTTACCAAAATTTATATTTTGAGCTTTGAAATTTTTGAAAGAACTTTGAAACATTTGTCTTCCTGACGAGACTATGTGATTTCAAACTGGTTTTGAAAATGTGACTGATATACATACGCATTTAGTGCATAGTGCATATCATGGTGAAGTTATGAGTGTGACTCACAAACTAGATATCATATCGATGGTACGAGGAAAAGATATTCGAACTTCAGTATGGTAGTTTGGTTATCTAGGGATAATCGGTTGATTTATCAGATAAAAGAAATATGTTGCGTATTGTAGATTCATGCACAATAGGTAATTTTGGAACATTGGATTTTGTAAAACCGGGACATATGTGCTATGTGATTTCATTGGTATGGTAGTAGCGCGATTTTACCATAGTGATTTTTGAATGATTTTTTTTGTAAGTGTAGATTTGGGGATGGCGACCCCATGCTGGTTGTTTTGGATATTGAGTGGTCGTTCCCACTCCATGTATGATTGGATATGTTCGTCGGTTTGTGATTGGTTGTTCGGATGCCGAGGAGTATGTTCACCAGGCGGCTTTGTTTATTGAGATCCACTGTATGTGATTGGTGTGTCGTTTTGAGAACTCTATTCGTTCGTATATCGGTTTTTGTGGTTCTGTGTTGATCGTGTTGGAGCTTACCATGTGAGAGTGTTCTAGATTGCTGTTGCTCATTCGTTGGCAATATTGGTGTTTATCATGTTGATGATATTCTCGATTGTGTTTTGACCTCTGAATGGTCATATTGGAGTTTATCATGATGATGATATTTTCGATTGTGTTTTGACCTCTGCTTGGTCCTATTGGAGTTTATCATGTTGTTGATATTCTCGACTGCGTTTTAACCTTTGGATTGGTCGTATTAGAGTTTATCATGTCGATGATATCCTCGGTTAATTTATTGGTTGATCATTGTTGGTGATCATATGAGCCTTCGGATTTTGTGCCGATGTTTTGGGATTTGTGTCGTTGTTTTGGGCAGTTGTTTCTCAGACGTATCGTGCATTATTGATTGTATCAGAATTAGGACTTGATTGTGCGATTAGCCAGACATGATTTGACACGGATAGATTATTTTATCCGAAGATGATACATTTTTGTTGAGACTCATGGAATGTGATTGTAAGCGTATTGAGGCTTTACAGTGAAGTCGCTTGCTAGTATCTCAGGAGATCATTGACTTTGCGCATTTGTAAGTATGTTGTTGGGGTTATTCGTTAATGATGATGATTGATCATTGTTATGATGGTTTCGGAATATTTTGGTTGAACGGTTTGTTGGTTTTTCTATGACGAATTGCAAGTTTCGAGGACGAAACTTATTTTAAGTGGTGTAGTATGTAATATCCGGAATTTCTTCTACTGTTGTTTAATATTATTGTATTCGAGTTATGTTGTACAGCGTGGAATCTGTACAGTATGAATAAAATAAATGAAGGACTGAGACATCTGTATTGGTATAATTGTCGTACTTAGTCGACAATTGCAATTGAGGATATTGTGTATCATATGGGAATATTATTGGAAGGAGTGTACGTATTCTGTATGCCGTATGTTCGTATTCTGTATGTCGAGACGTTGGACAAGAATAACTGGAAATGGCTAAGTATAGCCTGAATAGCGCATGCTAATATTCAATCTTAGCGCACGCTAGTACAGACCAGATCAGAGGGAATCTATGTGTGGACCCGGCCACTTTCGACGCATGTGCCGACGAGGTCAACGGATGTTTGTTATGAAGGATTAGCGCACGCTAATGCATATTGTTAGCGGACGCTAATCAGATCGGTCCAAAGAAATCTTGGCTTTGTCAGGTTACTTTCGGCATGTGGGGACACGGGGGTAGGTGCAGACTGTAGCAAGTCAACTATAAGTAGCGCACGCTACGGTGGAAGGTTTGCGTACGCTAAATATAGGCCTTTACGTACGCTATTGCATGGGCATTGCATACGTAAATCATTTCATGCAGTAAGGCAGTAGCCTCTGGACTGCGATAGCGCACGCTAACAAAGACAGTTAGTGCACGCTAAGCCTGTAACGTACGTTAAATGAAGATGTTAGCGTACGTTAATAATGTACAGTATATATATAAGTGCAGTTGGCCATTATTCTTCATTTCCATCCATTTCTTCATGTGAACCGATAGAGAGAGCCTTGAGAGGTATTTGAGGTTCCCAAACACCGAGAGATGATGATCTTTAACAAGATTAAGGTGGAGAGCATGGATTAAAGCCTTGTTCTTGAAGTTATTCATGATTCTTGGAAAGGAGTTCAATTGTTCTTCTTCTTGGTTTATCTATACAAGGTAATTTCGTATCCCTTTTGATAGTGGTTCGTTTTTAAGGATGATTACTTGTGAGGAAGCGAGTTGGATTATCTTGTGATGATGTTATATGAGATTTAATAGGATTTTGATAAGAGTTCTCGGATGTTAATTAATATTCTCCATACTTTAAGAATTGTGTTTCGTTTAACCCGATGAAAGATGGATTTCTGAAGTATGTTGATTTCGTATAAATCATGATATGAGGTTGTATTCCAGACTATGTTTGATATGATCCTTGTTATCGGGTTGGTCTGATTATTGATGTTGTCGTTGATATCTTCCTCATGATGATATATACATCGGGCTATGTAGTTTTGAATGTGATTTCGGATATTTCATGTTCTTGAAGAACTCTTGAATTGTATGATATAATGTTGATATTTGAGGAAGAAGATGATATGTGAATATATGAATTGGATTAAGAGTTGGGTGATTACCTATATGTTAAAGGATATCGGATTTCGTTGCTTTGATAGCTATTAACATGGTTTAGAATCACTTATTGTCCTTGAGAATCGCCATATGTTGATCGGTATCTGAAAAGCATGCAACTGCATGTCATTAGCGCACGCTAGTGTTACTGTCTAGCGTACGCTAATGTGAACGACTTAGCGCAAGCTACTTTGAGTGATTAACGTGCGCTAAGTCAACAGGCAAAGTAGTATATTCTGCTTCGGTTATGAATTCGTGATTGTTTAAGTTGATTGGATCAGACTTGTGGTTAACTGAGATATTGTTGAGCCATTGGGTTTGTGAATTGGTTATATCGATTGTTGATTGTTATCGAACTTGTTGTTAATCTATTATTGCAATAGGTTGCGATAATTGACCATTGAATAGAATCGTGCCTTACGGTCAAGTCAAGGATGCTCGTGGATTGCATTGATCGATGGCAAGGGGTTGGTGACGGCTTCATCGGTATCGAGGCAAGTTATTACTTGCTGAGTTATAATGTTTAATGAATAGTTTCAGTTTCATTTCGTTTATAATGCATATAGCAATGATTATATGTTGTCTTTCCGATTCTGGAAGTTAAATCGTACTGTATATGATTTATTTCGGTTATTGGCATATTCGGGTATCGAGGTTACATTATGGTAAAGACGAGGATATGAGTATCTATAGTTCATTGTACGTTTGGATCGCCGAGTATTGAGGACAATTGCCGGTGATGATTTGACATCGAGATTGCTCCTGAAGGACTCGGGACAAGTATCTTAGTTTGATTCGGTTTAGTGTTAATGATGTTGATCATGCAGGTTGTCATTCATGTTGCTGAACATGAAGTTGTCCTAGTTGTTTCATCATAGTGTCGTTCATGTTTTGATTCATTTGTTGTTCATGTTGATGAACATATTGAGTTGCATATGTGTATGCATAATTGTATTGTTTATATTGTAAATGATCTGATGGGATCATGAGGATCTATGCTGAGGGCGCTGGATCGGATGTCCACTATGCGTTGGTCCGACGGGATCATCATGGGGATCTATGCTGAGGGCGCTGGATCGTTGGACAGGTTTTCCACCATGCGTTGGTCCGAAGGGATCATCATGGGGATCTATGCTGAGGGCGCTGGATCGTTGGATTACCCAGTATTGTGTTGATGGAATCTTGTGGATTCGCATCATTGATTTTATCATGTGTTGTTGTGCATATGTATATTGTTGGTTATCCATTTCGTGTTGATCTAGTATGATCATCCGGGATCTATGCTGAGGGCGCTGGATCATGGGATTTCCATTGAGTATACACTGTTGTTATTGTTTTGAGCATATTGACGTTGTCATATGAGTATGCATTTGTAGGTATTGTGTTAGGACCGTGCCCGTATGTTGTATTGATCTGATCTCGGATTAGACTGACATGATTGTCGTGGTATTGTGCATCTCGAGGTATGTTCCGTATTTCCCTTGGTATTTATCTTTGATGGACAATTGGTTTTCGTGTCGAGATGTGATGATGTTACTCGATGGATTTTGGGTTGGACAAAGTTAATAGATTTCGTAACAGTGAGTTATGATGATGTTTTAAGAACCTTGGGTACTGTGCGAGATGTGAATTTTGGTAAAGTTGTGACGATAAGATTACATTGGTCGTACTCTTATTGTGTATTCTCATTGGTATGTAATTATTAATGTGATGTGACGGTTATCATTGTTGGATATTATGGCTGACCCCGTCGTGGGCTTTCTTTTTAAGTTCTTGAGATATCGAGCTTGTAGCGGTCGTGGAGAGATGAGCTTCCCGGAGGAGACTGGCTAGAACATGTAATTGTGTATTGAGTTTCCTGATCAGTTGATGTATTCCGCTGCTAGAGTATTTTAAATTGTTTATCTTTTCCGCTGCGTGAGTATTTTTGGCCTTTTGGTATCTGGTAACTTAGGTTACTTTGGCAACCGTTTTCTAAACTATTTTGTCGGTACGTGTAAGCGATAGCTTAACGTATGTTTTTAAACTGTTGAGTTCTGGCATTTCAGGCCTTGTTCTTTCAAATGAGATTTTACGACGGTTTTGATAAACGAGTTTTATAAAGTCTTCGAATATTTTAAAAGATAATACCTTCGTTAGCCGCTTGGGCGTTTGTAAATGTTTGCGAAAATTTTCTTCTAGCCTTGTGGGTTCCATCTCGGGGCCCACGGCGCTGTAATATTCCCGGTTAAATCTGGGGGTGTTACAAGTGCACGTGCAAATTAAGGTATTGAGATTTTCGTCTTCGAGACGATCCTCTTCAGGAGGTTTTTGAAGTGATGTTATAGTTTAATCTATTTATATTCCGCGGATTTTATCTTTAATACCAATAAAGAATACGTCTCTCACGCTTATGTCGTCGAGGAGTATCAATAAATATATTTCGTTTACAGTCGACTTTAATTCTTTATGGTACATATACAACTGGTATATGAGATTTCATCACTCCTTTGGCAATCAATAACTTATTGAACTTCGAGTTCATAGTGCGTAAATTTAGATATCCAGCCCAACGAGAATTTTCCGACTTTCTCTTATTTATATTTCATATCTCCCCCTAATGTCGGGGATAATGAGTTGGATTATAAAATCAGCATATCAAATGATCAATTGACCCCAATTTTGGGCTCAAAATATGTATTTTGACAAAGTATACATGTCTTTTTCATGTAGCCCATATAGATACGTGAAATTATTATATGAGAAATCCTCTTCCAGAGGTATTTTAATCACACAATAATTACATATTGATTCAAATATTCATGCCTTGGTAATAATTTGGATCATTGAATTATAAATTCATTGCAACATGGTCACTGGATGCAAAATACATCATGTAATTAGTTTGATACTCATTGTAGAATCAATATATAACTAGTTTGATACCCATTTAAGAATATTATCATTTGAAATTCTACCAATCCTTCAGGGATTATTTTAATAAGATATTGCAAATCAATTTCAATATCATTCCACCAATAAGATTGATCAAGTCAATGTTAATATGACATATTACATTTTTTCTCGTTGGAGATAAACATATCACCTAAAACATTAATTGCTCTTCAAGAGCATGTAATATTCTTCAAGAATTGTGCTACTTCGGGAGCAACAATTTAAAAAAATATAAAGATAATAATTAAAATAATTAAATAATGAGAATGAAAGATAACAATGCTCGAAATAAAGCATAGAAAAATATAATCTCAATATTTTAATATTCTTCAGGAATACTAAATTTATTTGACGTGATCATCATAAACATATTATAAAATTATGATGGGATATCGTTGTATTGTTCTTCAGGAACTTCAACTATTTATTTTTAATTATTTTCAAGATTATTAAGATTGCAAATTTGTGTTTCTTCAAGAAACTAGTTAGAGGGATAAACATATATCATCTACAAAATGAATTATTCTTCGAGAATTTGTAATATTCATCAAGAATATTTATTGTGCTACTTCAGGAGCAATAATTTAAATCAATATAATGATAACTATAAAAATAATTCAATAACGAGAAGGAGTACAAATGCTCAAATTTAAGTTCAAAAAATTGCAACCTCAATATTTAATATTCTTGAGGAATATTAATTAACTTATTTAATATGTTCATCATAAACACATTATTTTTAATATGATAAGATATTGTTGTGTTCATTAAGAACATCAACAATTTATTTCTTAATAATCTTCAAGATTATTAAGAATATTGCAATTTATGTTTCTTCTAGAAACTACAAAATTAATGCAATCATATAGCAACAGAAATACATGCATTACAAAAAAATTATAATAATCAAAACATGTCGATGCAATTGAGCAAATCACAATTTCTGCACAAGTAACAAAGTACTTCCATTTTAATATCATGATTTGCAGTTTATGAAATATATATATATATATATATATATATATATTATTATTATTATTATTAACACTAGATGTTCTTCGGTGCGATGCACCGCACAAAATATTCTCTTATTAAAAAATAATTTCTCGATATCTAAATTTGTTTTTGATGATCTTCGACATGAGTATCATATTAGCGTAATATTAATAAAGGACTTATTGAGTGTATTATGGGGTTTAATATAATTCAAGAAAGAGTACCACATTAGCGGAGTGTTAAGTCAATTAGTGTCCATTACATAAACCGAACATATCGAAAAAAATAGGAACAAATTTTGGGGACGGAAGTAGTATGTTATTAAGTCTTAATATATATGTGTGTACAATGTATGTTTTTATTATTTTTAGTTATTATAATTAAATAAATATCATAATTTATTTTTTATATAAGCAATATGAGTCTGAAATCTAATTTCATAAAAATGAGTTAATATATTTTTATTTTGCATCAATTAATTTATTGAAAATTAATGTTCATATTTTTCTAATATAATTTTTTTGTGCAATCGGTCATTACTGTAAATCTATCAAATTTATTATATTCGTATGGATGTCTAGTTGAAAATTATGAAACAAAAATTAATTTTATATATTATTTATTAAAAATAAACTTGATATAAAAAATTCTAAATATTTAAAATTTTATGCTTAAAAAATAAAGAAAGAATTTTTTTATTGGTAGATGAGGTGTAAGTTGTGGAATAGAACTCCCACGACACATATCCTGATTTTTTTTTAAATTTAAGAATGCATCTCTATGTATAAGCTATATTTTAAAATAAAAAATCAAAAAACTTACAAATTGACACATGTCCACAACTCTCTTTTAATATAAGTATAGATTAGTTTTCATATCATTGATTTTTTTTTTCTAGAATTATGACACAACATACTTCATTAGTAGAATTATAAGAAAACGAATCAATTGAAAACGTCATATTTTAAACCATTCATAGATAATTGTTCAAGCACTAAACCAAAATATTCATATCATATTTTAAATTGTACAGTATATCTAATCCACAATTATTCAATCAAAATATCATCAAAAGTTATTTTTGAAAAATTCTTTCAATTTCCTTAACTTTCAATCGGTAATAATGTTAATACAATATCAAATTTAAATCTATAGCTTCGTACATTTAGGAAGTCGATCCCCCAAAAGAATGGAGAAGGTAGAACCATAGATCACTAAGCAGAGATCCACGACAAGCTGGACGAGGAGGAGCTCGGTGATGATGTTGGTGTTGAAATAATATTTTTTGATACATATTTTGATGATGCTCTTTTTAGAAAAATAATTATTATCTCGTTACACATTTTACTATCGTGATTTCAAATCATATATTGTAACATATTTGTTAAAACTGAGCACTCATAACGTACGTAACCCACGTTACATAACGTACGTAACAATTGATTTCTAACCGTTGATAAAGTTTCTAGATTGTCAAAGTCTTTGAAACTATATGTTATAACGTACGTAAATCTACATCCATAAAGTACGTTATTAGCCTTGAATTTGAATTTATGTGCTAACCGTTGATTTTTTACATAGTGACATCATGCAGGACATCATCCCATCCAACGGATATGAAGACCAAGCATAACGTACGTAATGCATGGAAGCATAACGTACGTAACAGTGAAGCCAGATGCTACTGCCTATTTTCCAGTACCTTATTACGGCCGTTACACAGGAGGTGTAACGTACGTTATATTGCTTACGTACGTAACAATGGTTACCTAACGTACGTAATTCAGGCTTAATATTCTAATGGGAAAATGGACCTCAAGGGCTATAAATAGAGATGCTTCAAAGTGTTGAGATACACAAGTACTATCAAGCATACATACTTTCATGTGAGCATTCCAAGCAAATCATTCCGAGATATATACATTATATATTGTGATACGAGAAGAATTGTTTTACATTTCTATATACACATTCTTATATCTCTGTGAGAAACTGTACTATAAGACGAGTAACTGTACTCGCAACCTTCATTTTATTTGTGAGAGTTTATCTTGTAGTTGTAAAGCAAGATAGTAAGGTTAGGCTTGAGCCAGGAAATCAAGCAACTGAAGTTTAGCACTAAGCTCGAAAGTGCCGTTGTAATAGAGTTGACACTAAACTACAAAGTGCATTCAGTATTGAAGAAAAGTCCTAGTCGGTACTGTAACACCCCCAAAACCGTATGGGAATATTACACGCCGTAGACTCCTTCCACAAGGATCTACCAGGCTAAACATCCATAAACGACTAAATGCTTGCCCGGCCAGGGTCAAACAATATAATAATACAGACCGTTAAGGTCACTTACACATAAACACACAGACCGATGAGGTCACACAACTCTATCAACAATCGACTAACAACATTACCCACACAGGGTGAAACACAATACATGGAAGACCGAATGAACTCTAATAATACAACCAAACTCTACCAACTCTCGACTCTTGATTAGTATCGCACTCGTCATCCTCTTGTGCCAATCCTGTGTTGCTCCCCTGAATCTGCATGTACCGACGCAAAACAGACATCCACCCCGAATACTCGGGGTTAGTAAAACTCCACTGTTTTACTAGTGCAAGTATCAAACCATACGAAATGTAACAAGCAAATAGCAACTAAGAGTTTAATACGGAAATCAATTATCAAAATGTTCCCAGAAGTTTTAGAATTTCGAACTCAAATAAGAGATATTTGAAAAGGAACACATCATCTCGGGGATTTTTAAAGCGAAATTCTTTTGGACCTCGAGTCCCAATTTAAAAACCTTTTCGTAAACATTAGGGCCTTAGCCCGATTCTCGTTTCAAAGCATACTAAATAATATATCATTATGAGTCCGAGATCCATATTTAAAATGTTACCCGAACAATCATCTGCTACGATCATTGTTCGTACACATCATGTACCGAACTCCGAGGCCTCGACGGACCTTACCCGACCACACACACTGCTCGTACACATCATGTACCGAACTCCGAGGCCTCAACGGACCCTACCCGGCCACACACACTGTTCGTACACATCATGTACCGAACTCCGGAGGCCTCAACGGACCCTACCCGGCCACAACATCGTTCGTACACATCATGTACCGAACTCCGGAGGCCTCGCTGACCCTACCGATCACACAACTTGTCCGTACACGCGTCATGTACCGGACTCCAGGCCTCGTCGGACCCTACGGATCACACACTTTGTTCGTACACATCATGTACCGAACTCCGAGGCCTCGCGGACCACCACGGAACACACACACATCGACACGACACAATTCATAATCATTAAATGTCAAGCCATTCCACATTACAATGAAATGTACAATCAAGTATGTAAACCAAAACAACACAAATATCATGATCATCACAACGACTCTTAACCAACATAACACACATTCGGTACACAATACATTGAACAACCACGTGTACAACCATCTCATATGTACATCGCAATCCTGCACAAATGGCACAACGCCTAACACGGATAGCAATATATCACTATTATCACAAAGCCTTCAAATTTCGGAAAAACACAACCAACTCAAACGGAACATATTTACGGAGGCAAGCAAAATCATCATACATATCATACGTAATTACTAGTCACAAGATACAAGTCGTATAATAAGATACTTGCCTTAATAACCGCTACCAAACGCTCCGATGAACACGGTTCGATCGGGAAGCTCGGACCCCGAAGGAGACAACGAACGGAAGGGTTCCGACTCGAGTTCTTCACAAGAATTCGACCCTAACAACATATAATCAATAAATCATCGATCATACGAGGAAGAATAATCGTAGAACGCTCGAATTCTCTTTGTGACATTTTATCGAACACCTTCAAGGCGTCGATAAAATACTCAATAAAACGACAAATCCGTGGCAATCCAACCGTGGAATAACAAGGAATTAGATATAATATAGCTTAACAATCATCAATCCATCAATATTCTGAGTTAAAACGGATTAAACGGACAAATCGAACAAAATCCCCAAAACTATATTTTAAGAAAACTTGCCTTGATTCGGTCGATCGGAGCAAGTTATGGAAGGATTAATCGATGTTATGAACTTCAAAACTTCATGGATTTAACCCTAACAACATCCCTCCATGATCATCAAAGCTCCAGCCGGAAGAGGAAGAAACGAGTGAGAAAATGAAGAAAAACCCGATCGCTCTGCCATATTTATAGCCCCGGACACGGCGCAGCAAACGCCAGACCGGCGCCGGGTGTCTCGGCCGTGTCTCGCAGTTGCTGGTCCTGGCCGACCGGCGCAAGACACGGCACAGGCGCGCTGTTTCGAGGCTTTCGCATGTGTCCGGCCACCATGACTGGTCGATCCGACGGTCCAAAATCCCAAACTCGACTGAACGTAAACCAAAGCATGGTTACGAAGTACTCGTAAATACGAATCCGAACACCGAGAGAACACCTGATTCCGACCACCCGAAGGCTCGAAATTCGACAACGGAAAGTAATTACCCAAAACTTTGGGAAATTACGAAAATGGCCCAAAACGTCCAAAATCACGATACGCGATCGAAACACCAAACCAAAGCTCGCAACATGAATAATAACATTAAATGAACTTACGAGAAACTCGAAACAACAGCTGACGAGATTCGCAAGAATCGAACTCAAGTGCGGAAAAGTCGTTAAAAGCTCGGAACTCAAAGAAACGATACCGAAACGAACTCGGATGACAAAAAGTGCGAATTAATCATTCTCGTAATGATGAGACGGTCCCAAGCGAGTCGTCGAAACGGACTTCACTAAAAAATAAAATTACCGGAAATCCGAAATTGCGGATATTACATTCTACCCTCCTTAAAAGAAGTTTCGTCCCGAAACTTAAATCAAGTAGGGAGAAGCAATATCCCGCCAGGAAAACTCAACGAGATACACAGGAACCGAAAAAAATTCATGCCCAACGGCGAAACGTTACAAGCAACGCAAGGGAATATACGACGTAAAAACACGCCCCACGACGACTAACGCAACGCCACCGACTATGTTTCAAACAACAACGAGCAATTAACGACGCATCACATACCACATCACATGCACACATTTAATCGAAGAAACGTACGCTACAACAAGTTGCACCCGACTAAAACGGCTATGCGATAGAAACAAATAGAGTATCACGATAGAAATCATTCCGATTCTCATCAATAAGAAAATATCCGACGTCAAAACACAAACAATTCAAGATAACGGAAAACGAGAATACCGGACATTACATTCTATCCAATTTAAAAATAAGTTTCGTGCCGAATCTTATAATAAAACATCATGGTTGAATACAAACTAAACCAAAAAGTCCACGCAACAAATATCAATTTCTACACGAATTACAAAGACGAAGTACGATACACAACTACATCACGGACACCACCGTGCACTCCCGAGTAGGAACGAAAACCCAATTCCCGAACATCGTGGCAACGGTCTCACAATGCACCGCCTGACCCACTTGGCCACACTCAAACAGATTGACTAACGGTGAACGACAATTCTTCGCAATGCGAGATCGTGCAACAACAATAGACAACCCCGTTCGAACAATAACGATCGAACAACAACGATCAAATAACAATGATCGAACAACAATGATCAAATGACAACAATCGAACAATGACTCAAGTCCCCACTTCAACTCCGGACATTAAAAGAACTGGTAGAAAGTGAAAGATGTTACTTCCAAACAAGGCTCACAAGAATCGAACCGAACTCGGAAGGTCACGATGACAAACAGTCGATCTAAAACAAGGTCACAACCGATTCGAATGATGACAACCGAGACATCAAACAAGTTCAAAAGTATCGACGAACACGTGCAAGTCGATAGAATTTAGAAGGAGAAACTGCAAGTCAAATATAGTACGGGTATTACATCCGGCCTCTTATAAAGAAATGTCGCCCCGCAACTCACAACAACGGAAACAAGGTAACAACACAAAAGCATCCGACAGAAAATCTCCCATGGGTCTCTCGAGTTGATCCCGATATCTCGTGAAGCGCGAACTCCGAAAGTCTCAATAGCCAATTCGCAAATCAATTCGGTGTCCCGAAACGCCACCGACGAAGGACAATTTACACGTGCATGCCCGGCACATCACGGTTGAAATACCTCGGCTCGGCATACCGAAAATATAAATGCTAGATACAATGGGGCATAAAGTCGCAAAACAATATAGCGGAGATGCCAACTCGGACAACAAAGAATCACGACGGTATCGTCGGCGACCTCAACGGCCCGAACGATAACCAAGACCTAATTACAAACATTATGAAACAATCACACATGTACACAAACGTACAAACCCAAGCTTCAACAGCTCACACTCGTGCGACAACACGCAAATCACCACGAGGCGATAAACAAGAAACACCAGTTCACACCTATCACGAGAGGGCTAGTACAACAAATGCGTGGCAACGCCTCGACGTTCATGCCACCAATTCGATCATACTGGAGCAAACATCATAACGACAACGCGAACATCATACATACATACCCGGCCCTCAATCGGGAATGGATAGGTTTTAAAAAGGAAAACCTCCTTTTGAAAATAATTTTGGAAACACCGATTGATCTTGAGTATCACCCTTTAATAAAAATACAATCGTGAAACATTGTTATCGAGACTTTGGAAACTATTTCGCATTCGATAAAAATGAGGACAATTTCTTTTCGTGAAAAACTTTCGGAAGTATTCGACCCTCGGGTCTAAGTAAAAGTGTTTCTAAAACATTGGAAAATATCTCAAAACATTTTGGTCCTCGAGGTAGAAGAATCTTGAAACATATTGTGGCACCTTGGATGTACCACAAGAAAATAATTCATTTTAAAAGGACGTCTCGAAATTTATTTTCTAAGGTACTCAAAGTTTTCAACGATAATTCAATGGGCTAGAATGCCCAAAAATTTGATAATTACACGGAACATTGTAGCGCCAGGTCCCGCCGGAATCCACCAGGCTAAAAACCATTTACAAAACGCCAAAAAGGTCGATGACGGTAATATTTTACAATGTCCGAAGTATTTCAAAACACATTTTTCAAATACCGCCTGATTGTGTCATTTGAAAATACATGGCCCATTTGTCAAAATTTAACAAATTTTAAAAATCCATATAAACCATGGTTTGACCGCACCACCAAAATATTTTCCAAAAATCGATTTCTACAAAATTCTCAAACTGTAAAGTCCTTCAGAAACATTCTCAAACTTACCCATAGCGGACAAAAATTACAACATTCCAAAACAAATAATTTAAAACCATATACTCAAATGGAAACCAGTGGTCGCCAATTCAATCAAATGCATCTCGTGGTATCAAGTTTAAACACTCAAGAAAATCATTCATCGGAGTTTCTCACAAACTCTACCGTCGGTACCTATTCGAAACCCATCAAGGTTTAAAACTTTCACAACCTACCACCCCACCCGGTGGTTCAAAGATAAAACAATAACGTGCCTGGTTCTATACACATACTATGTGTCACAAGTATTAAATACAACTATATTACACAATACTGTAAATAAAATTATGCACCGCAATTAACTCACTAAGATAAAATCGAGATACACAGTATTACGCATAAAGGAGGAGACTTACATCAACAGTCGCACGGAGGTGACGGCCGCCACGATACTAATCTCGTCCGACAACATATCCGACACGCCGTGACTACGCACAACTCAACTTGTCACCCGATGACTCGAACGACAAGACCACACATTACTCGACAAACCACGACTGACTCGACCCGACACCTAGGTTTCCGCAACCTAAGCTCGATACCATAAATGTAACACCCCAAAACCGTATGGGAATATTACACGCCGTAGACCCCTTCCACAAGGATCTACCAAAGCTAAACATCCATAAACGACTAAATGCTTGCCCGGCCAGGTCAAACAATATAATAATACGCACTGCTAAGATCACTTACACATAAACACACATGCACCGATGAGGTCACACAACTCTATCAGAATCGACTAACAACATTACCCACACAGGGGTCGAAACACAATACAAATGAAGACCGAATGAACTCTAACAATACAACCAAACTCTACCAACTCTCGACTCTTGATTAGTATCGCACTCGTCATCCTCTTGTGCCAATCCCGTGATCGCTCCCTGAATCTGCATGTACCTGGACGCAAAACAGACATCCACCCCCCGAATACTCGGGGGTTAGTAAAACTCCACTGTTTTACTAGTGCAAGTATCAAACCATACGAAATGTAACAAGCAAATAGCAACTAAGAGTTTAAAACGGAAATCAATTATCAAAATGTTCCCGAGAAGTTTTAGAATTTCGAACTCAAATAAGAGATATTTGAAAAGGAACACATCATCTCGGGGATTTTTAAAGCAGAAATTCTTTTGGACCTCGAGTCCCAATTTAAAAAACATTTTCGTAAACATTAGGGCCTTAGCCCGATTCTCGTTTCAAAGCATACTAAATAATATATCATTATGAGTCCGAGATCCATATTTAAAATGTTACCCGAACAATCACTGCTACACGATCATTGTTCATACACATCATGTACCGAACTCCGGAGGCCTCGACGGACCTTACCCGGACCACACACACTGTTCGTACACATCATGTACCGAACTCCGGAGGCCTCAACGGACCCTACCCGGCCACACACACTGTTCGTACACATCATGTACCGAACTCCGGAGGCCTCAACGGACCCTACCCGGCCACAACATCGTTCGTACACATCATGTACCGAACTCCAGAGGCCTCGTCAGACCCTACCTGGATCACACAACTTGTCCGTACACGTCATGTACCGGACTCCAGAGGCCTCGTCAGACCCTACCTGGATCACACACTTTGTTCGTACACATCATGTACCGAACTCCAGAGGCCTCGTCAGACCCTACCTGGAACACACACACATCGACACGACACAATTCATAATCATTAAATGTCAAGCCATTCCACATTACAATGAAATGTACAATCAAGTATGTAAACCAAAACAACACAAATATCATGATCATCACAACGACTCTTAACCAACATAACACACATTCGGTACACAATACATTGAACAACCACGTGTACAACCATCTCATATGTACATCGCAATCCTGCAAAAATGGCACAACGCCTAACACGGATAGCAATATATCACTATTATCACAAAGCCTTCAAATTTCGGAAAAACACAACCAACTCAAACGGAACATATTTACGGAGGCAAGCAAAATCATCATACATATCATACGTAATTACTAGTCACAAGATACAAGTCGTATAATAAGATACTTGCCTTAATAACCGCTACCAAACGCTCCGATGAACACGGTTCGACGGGAAGCTCGACTCAAGGAGACAACGAACGGAAGGGTTCCGACTCGAGTTCTTCACAAGAATTCGACCCTAACAACATATAATCAATAAATCATCGATCATACGAGGAAGAATAATCGTAGAACGCTCGAATTCTCTTTGTCACATTTTATCGAACACCTTCAAGGCGTCGATAAAATACTCAATAAAACGACAAATCCGTGGCAATCCAACCGTGGAATAACAAGGAATTAGATATAATATAGCTTAACAATCATCAATCCATTAATATTCTGAGTTAAAACGGATTAAACGGACAAATCGAACAAAATCCCCAAAACTATATTTTAAGAAAACTTGCCTTGATTCGGTCGATCGGAGCAAGTTATGGAAGGATTAATCGATGTTATGAACTTCAAAACTTCATGGATTTAACCCCTAACAACATCCCTCCATGATCATCAAAGCTCCAGCCGCGGAAGAGGAAGAAACGAGTGAGAAAAATGAAGTAAAACCCGATCGCTCGCCATATTTATAGCTGCCCGACACGGCGCAAAGAAACGGCCCGACCGGGCCGGGTGTCTCGGCCGTCTCGGCAGGCTGCTGGTCCTGGCCGACCGGCGCAAGACACGGCACTGGCGCGCCGTTTCGTGGCCGTTTCGCATGTGTCCGGCCACCATGACTCGGTCGATCCGACGGTCCGAAAAATCCAAACTCGGACACGAACGTAAACCGAAAGCACGGTTACGAAGTACTCGTAAATACGAATCCGAACACCGAGAGAACACCTGATTCCGACCACCCGAAGGCTCGAAATTCGACAACGGAAAGTAATTACCCAAAACTTTGGGAAATTACGAAAATGGCCCAAAACGTCCGAAAATCACGATACGCGATCGAAACACCAAACCAAAGCTCGCAACATGAATAATAACATTAAATGAACTTACGAGAAACTCAAACAACAGCTTTGACGAGATTCGCAAGAATCGAACTCAAGTGCGGAAAAGTCGTTAAAAAGCTCGGAACTCAGCAAAACGATACCGAAACGAACTCGGATGACAAAAAGTGCAGAATTAATCATTCTAAGAATGATGAGACGGTCCCAAGCGAGTCGTCGAAACGGACTTCCGCCGAAAAAATAAAATTACCGGAAATCCGAAATTGCGGATATTACAGGTACACTAGGTAGGGGACATATGCTTCATTAATAGCCGAACCTATCGAACAAATTCTTGTGTCATTTCTTTTCCACTCTTTGTTTATTACTCCGATTATCTGCTTCGGCACAAAACCAGTTCAAAACCCTAAACCGCACTATTCAACCCCCACTTCTAGTGGCGGTACCAATCTAACAGTTGGTCGGGATCAGAGATCGGGTGACTTGAGTAGAAACAGGCCCACGAAAGACTATTTATTTCAGAAGATATCAATGTATGTATATATATATATACACACACACACATACACATACAAGCATGAGTCGGCTATAGGGTAAGGTAATATACAAGATATCCAAATAAAGGTAAGAAAATCAAGAGATGTCTGGAGGCCAAAATATGAGATATCGAATATTTGTAATCTAATATACTTACTCCCTTTAACGTTTTAGCCCCTTTTAAAGCTTTATCTTATATATATTCGATACTTCTCAACTTTAAGTTCAAGAATTTTGATATGAAACTTCTAGTTTCAAATCATTATCAAGAAGAACCCCGTGTCCTTCAATTAAACTATGTGAAACTGCAAGTTCATATTTAAATGGTGAATATTCTTGTCATGTGAAAGCAAAACTACAAGTTTCTGAATAAAGATCTTTAAATCTTTGACATATCGCATGGTCTTACTAATATTGAAACTTCAGGTTTCAGAATTTATTCCCAAGATACTTGTAAGACAGATGAAACTTCAGGTTTCAAATTTATTCACTTAATGTTTGTAAAGCTTATGAAACTTCGGGTGTCATATTTACTTATCTAGACGTGTATAATTGACATATAGTTAATAGAAATATCACCGGCTACTTGAGGAGCGGATAACATGTTATTTGTACCACTTTGGGAGTACAAATTTCGTAAGAATACTATTTGATTAATTCAGAATCTGGAAAAAATCCAAAACATGAAAGTCGTAGATCTATCTTTCAGCTTCTTGAATCATCTTAAAACGTTTAAATCAGACTTCGGATGACTGAGATACGCTCAATTTAGTGGACAACAGTTGATCACAAACTTCAATTCGAAGTAGCCACTTGATTCTCGATTTAAGCATCGCTACTATCCGAATATGAGAAAACTCAAAACATGAAAGTTTTAGAACTTTCTGTTATCATTCCAAATCATCCAAGAACACCTCATTCGGAGTTCGGATGAGAGCTCTACACTCAATTTACTGAACTACAACAAATCTGTCCAAAAACGCCAAAATAACTCGATTAATATCGATTCTTCAATTTTACTACACGATGATTGCTCGCCTTGATCATTTTTGAGCGTCAATAACGCATATAAAGCGTTGGAAACCACAGGTTACCATTGATCTTTGAATCTTCAGGGCCCAAATACTAAATATTTTGATATTCAAGATCAAGAAATAATATTAAATCTGGAGGATCTAATACTCGATCTTCAGGATCAAGAAATCGTGAAGAAACAAAATCATTCGTGAAATTGCCTACCAAAGTGGTTAGAGCATCGTGCTGATAACGTGTTATAAACTTGAGAGAAAAAGAGAGAAATTGGAAGAGAAGAAGAATTATGTGTGTATTCTTATGAGGGCAAAAGCCTTTATTTATAAGTACACATCTAGGGTTTCGGGGGTATAAAAGTCATTTATTAATAAATGCATTAATTACAACAAATACCAAATTATATAAATGATAGGATAACAATTGTATCAGAATAACGCAAATACACATCATCAAAGTATAATAGCCGATAAAATAATAAAGCCAAACTCTTTCATGAAATTAATTTGTGCATAACAAACCAAATCAAACCAAACCAAACATACTTAGTATATCCCGCTCAGAGCAGGGTCTGGGGAGAGTAAGATGTACGCAGACCATGCCCCTACTTATTACGGTAGGGAGGCTGTTTCCGTGAAGACCCCCAGCTTAGTGCACAGCAGAATCTTGTGTGATAAATACAAAGGAAAACATATGATTCGAAAAAGCTCGAGACCATACCTGAGCCCATGGCTTGATCCACATGGGACTTACCTAAGCGGAATTTGGCTACTTCACTCCCGATGAACGCTGCTCTAACAAAAGAGAGGTTGGCTCTGCGCACAGCTCCCTGTCAAAAATACACCACACGCAAAGACAATAGGATAAAATATACAATAAAAATAAAAATGCAGAGTCAAGTAATTTCCTTCTTTTCTCGCACAAGCTTTCCAATATTAAATGATTGAAATTTAAGATAACTAAAATACCTATTCTATTGTATTAATTTATTGATGAATGACATTTATATCCTCAAACCCTAGATGTGTGTTGGGTACGGGGTCGGATATTTGCGCCGTTTTATGCGGAAGCGAGAATAAATTGTGCGGAAAATAAATGACGCAAGGATTTATAGAGGTTCGGCTATAAACGAGCCTACGTCCTCTCTCGGTGTATCTTTTTCCTTAGGCTTAAGATCAAAACCTCTACGCCTCTCTTCTATCGGTCGAGGGATTACCGTTACAAGCTCGTCTTCTATCGGTCCGAGTAAAACCGTTTTTCCTTTTCTATTGGATAAGGAATCAACCACTCTAGCTTTCTATGGGTACTAGATAAACCTCACTTAGATATCGATTGCGATTCTAACAATGCCGGATACTTGATCCTAATAACACCGAATCCAATCGTATCTTTTCTTTTGCCTCTCGTGTATAATGTTGAATGTATAAACACTCAAACTAACAATATAAGCTCAATATTACAACAACAATGTAAGTATATGATTCTCAGATGAATATCTCGTTTTCTTGAAGTTGTGCTCAAACAATACCATAGGAATGGTATTTATAGGCATTTCCCACAAACTAGCCGTTGCTGGCTGTTTTGACTAGCTAGCGTGCGCTAGCCCTTCCTTCTTAGCGTACGCTAGATATTTCCATTTGATCCGGTAGCTTCGTTTCTTCTTTAGCGTACGTTATGCTTCTTCCTTACGTACGTAACCTCACTTACTTAGCGTACGTTAACCATGATTGAGTAGCGTGCGTTAACGTAATATATCCGTTGCTTTTCCTTGTCAAACTATCCGTTTGATGCTTGACTTTGACTTGCTTTTCCCAACGTTCGGATTGACTAGATTCAAACAACTTAGCGTGCGCTAATCATATTGTGTAGCGTGCGCTAATGATGACTTCATTGCATACGTTATTCCGTGTTTGAATTCTTCCACAACAGTAATATGGCTCGATAGCGTGCGTTAATACTTATGTGTAGCGTGCGCTATCGTTCAGCTTTTCTTCACTGCAGCTTACTTCGAAACTTGGCTGGGATGCAGCTTACTCTTCGTTAGCGTGCGCTAACATATATGCCTTAGCGTGCGCTAATGCAGTCCAGATTGCAACTTTTTGCGTCTTCGTCTGCTTCGTTGTTTTGCTTCGCCTCGATGTTGTTTTGTAGTTTAGCAACTTTAATCATCAAAACATAAATTAAATAATGTGTGGAATAAATATTCCAACAATCTCCCCCTTTTTGATGATTACAAAACAACTCTTGAATTGGATAATCTGTAAAAAATAATATATATATATATATATATATATATTTCTACGAATCAAAGTTTTCGACTTTGATCGTTTCGTTAGTTTCTCCAATCCTTTTCTTTTTCGACTTCTTCATTTTTCAATTTTTCAACTCCTTCCTTCGTTTTAACTCCCCCTTTTTGTATGCTTTCTTTTTCTTTTCGACTTCTTCGATTTTTCTCATTTTTATCTCAATTCATATCTTTCTCCCCCTTTTTGTTTTCATCAAAAAATAACAAAAAATATAAAGGATACCAAATGAAATAAATATGCATGATACCAATTTATGCATTAATAAGGGTATAAACTCCCCGAAAATATTATTTCCTTCTCCCCTTTGTAAAATATCATTTGTCAAAATTTATTTTTGGGGATCCAACCGATAGTTGGTTTTTCTTTTGAAACATAGACGATGTTTGAAACGTTTGTTCCTTTAGGAACCCAAATCTTTTAATTTTTATCGTCCGTTTTGGGCTTTTGCAATTTGAAATGTGATGCCCGATTTTTAAACACTTTTCGCAATGGGGTATATTGAAATTAACGGATTCGTTTTTCGAACGTGATTTGAATCCTAACCCCTCTTTATTTAGAGTATATTTTGAACACATAACATTTGTTCAAATTTATCGTTGCCGCACGAAAATTTCTTTGTCAAAATTTTTAGTTCATCTTGAACTTTTAAAAGATCATTTTTCAAAATATTTTCATTTTCAAGGCATTTCGAATGATCAATTTCGACAAATTTCCCTTTTTCAAGTATTTTGGAATTTTCAATTTCCAAAGTTTTATATTTAGACTTGAGGGATTTAATTTCATTTAAAGCATTTTGATAGTCCGTATGTAATAATTCGAATGCTTCAAAAAGTTCGTCGTAGGAGTTACTTACTTGGCTTTCGACGCCGCTATCGTCGAATGAACTCCGCCATGAGCGAGATTATTTTGTTCAAGAAAATCTTCATCGGGATCCTCGTCGCTCCATGTTGCGATTAGAACCTCCTTTTGCTTTACTCGATGCTTCTTAGCAAAGTGGCCTCGGTTTGCCACATAATCGACAAGTGTTGTCGAATTTCTTAGGTTCGCCCGCTTGAATGTCCTTCTTTCTCCGGTTTAATAAGTGTTGGAACTTATTAATATTTTTGGCATAATATGCCATTTCTTCGTCACTTTCGTCCACCGGGGTTTCTTCTTTCTTCTTCGACATTTTAGCCTTGAATGCTATCGACCTCTCCTTCGGTTTTGGTTTGGCATTTCGAGATTTTAGAATAATCTCGTAGTTGATAAGAGAACCAACGAGAGCACTAAAATCGAGAGTATTTAAATCTTCGGATTCCATTATTGCCGTAACCGTACCGTCCCATTCTCGAGGTAGTGATCGGAGAATTTTCTTTACTTTCTCACTACTCGATAGTGGTTTTCCGTAACATGCTAATCCATTTGTGATAACCGAAAATCGGTCAAGCATAATCGAGATGGATTCGTCGTCCTTCATTTGAAATAATTCATAATCGTGAAGGAGCATGTTTATCTTCGTCTCCTTGACTTGAGACGTACCTTCGTGTGTTACCTCAAGCATTTTCCAGATTTCTTTGGCACTATCACACGATGATATCCGGTTGTGTTCTTCCGGATTTAAGGCACAATAGAGAAGTTGAGTTGCCTTACAATTATAGTGGTCGTTTTTCCAATCGGAATCGTCATATTCTTCGAAGGTTTTGAGCGTACCGTTGGAATTTGTCGGAATTTTCGGACCAAGGCATATTACCTTCCATAATTCGATATCGTAAGCTCGAATGAATATCGACATCTTCTTCTTCCAAGTCATGAAGTTTGCGCCATCAAAAAATGGTGGTCGGTTGAGAGCAAGGCCTTCGACTGGAGCCATTTGAAACGCCATTTTGGATCTTCTCCTCGGATGTTAAGCCGCGTATTGGAGTACCGCTCCGATACCAATTGTTGGGTACGGGGTCGGATATTTGCGCCGTTTTATGCGGAAGCGAGAATAAATTGTGCGGAAAATAAATGACGCAAGGATTTATAGAGGTTCGGCTATAAACGAGCCTACGTCCTCTCTCGGTGTATCTTTTTCCTTAGGCTTAAGATCAAAACCTCTACGCCTCTCTTCTATCGGTCGAGGGATTACCGTTACAAGCTCGTCTTCTATCGGTCCGAGTAAAACCGTTTTTCCTTTTCTATTGGATAAGGAATCAACCACTCTAGCTTTCTATGGGTACTAGATAAACCTCACTTAGATATCGATTGCGATTCTAACAATGCCGGATACTTGATCCTAATAACACCGAATCCAATCGTATCTTTTCTTTTGCCTCTCGTGTATAATGTTGAATGTATAAACACTCAAACTAACAATATAAGCTCAATATTACAACAACAATGTAAGTATATGATTCTCAGATGAATATCTCGTTTTCTTGAAGTTGTTGTGCTCAAACAATAATGGTATTTATAGGCATTTCCCACAAACTAGCCGTTGCTGGCTGTTTTGACTAGCTAGCGTGCGCTAGCCCTTCCTTCTTAGCGTGCGCTAGATATTTCCAGTTTCAGTCCAGTAGCTTCGTTTCTTCTTTAGCGTACGTTATGCTTCTTCCTTACGTATGTAACCTCACTTACTTAGCGTACGTTAACCATGATTGAGTAGCGTGCGTTAACGTAATATATCCGTTGCTTTTCCTTGTCAAACTATCCGTTTGATGCTTGACTTTGACTTGCTTTTCCCAACGTTCGGATTGACTAGATTCAAACAACTTAGCGTGCGCTAATCATATTGTGTAGCGTGCGCTAATGATGACTTCATTGCATACGTTATTCCGTATTTGAATTCTTCCACAACAGTAACATGGCTCGATAGCGTGCGTTAATACTTATGTGTAGCGTGCGCTATCGTTCAGCTTTTCTTCACTGCAGCTTACTTCGAAACTTGGTCGATGCGCTTACTCTTCGTTAGCGTGCGCTAACATATATGCCTTAGCGTGCGCTAATGCAGTCCAGATTGCAACTTTTTGCGTCTTCGTCTGCTTCGTTGTTTTGCTTCGCCTCGATGTTGTTTTGTAGTTTAGCAACTTTAATCATCAAAACATAAATTAAATAATGTGTGGAATAAATATTCCAACAATGTGTACCTATAAATAAAGATTTTTGTCCTCATGAGAAATACACACATCATATTCTTTACCTTTCATTTCCTCTCAAGTTTATAACATGTTATCACGATCCTCTAATTTTTCTTGTGCAAAATTCATGACGGTATGAAAAGAAAATATTTTTTTATTTCTGGGCAATCTTCTTGATATGCAAAAACAAAGTGTTTTAAATAAATTCCAATCGTGACCATAACATGTCTGATAACTATTTCTCACAATTGTGGCCTGCTTTTTAAACTTTCAATAAATCAGTTTTATTCTTTTTATTCAATTGAAGATTACAAATTTTGTTGTTGAATACACATCTGTGTGTAAATATCTATCTATTAATTATTTTGATGAGAAAATTATCAAATTGGTCTCATATGTAGTGGAATCAATTGGCCAAAAAAATCCATCTGTCTCCGACGGACCAAAAAACCCCACATATTCCCCCTACTTTAGCCAATTTAGTCCTTCGTTGCCGGCCGGAGTATTTTTCGGCCACCGGAGCTGACGTGGACGACACGTGGCAAAAAAAATATAAAAACATAAATAATATAAAAAAATCTAAAAAAAATTAAAAAATCTAGAATATTAAAAAACCTAAATTTAAAAAATTTAAAAAAAATAAAAAATTTAAAATCTAAAAATTTTTTAAAAAAATATAAAAAACTAAATAATATATATTTTTTTTAAAAAATTTAAAAAATCTAAAAAAATTTAAAGAATCTGAAAAATCGTAAAAAAATTTAAAAAAAATTAGAACCTTAGGTAATTATTTTTAATTTTGAAATATTAATATAAATATATTAGAATTTTTTATTTTATTTTTTAATTTTATAATTCTGAAAAGATTTTTTTTTCAAAAAAAATCTTTTTAATTCAAAAGATTAATTTTATAATTCTGAAAAAAAATCTTTTTAATCTTTTTAATTTCTGAAAAAAAATATATTTTTTTTAATTTTATAATTCGGAAAAAAGAATCTTTTTAATTTCTGAAAAGATTCTGAAAAAATCACCAAACTTCAGTTCGTTGCACTTGATATATCTAGCAAGAACTATTTATCATGGACACTTGATGCCGATATCCACTTGATCTCAAAGGGTCTGGGTGAGACAATAAAAGAAGGAAACAAAGAATCCCAGCAGGATCGTCTAAGGCACTACTTTTCCTTCGTCATCATCTTTATGATGATTTGAAAGTTGACTATTTCACCGTCAAAGATCCAAATGAGCTATGGAAAAGTTTAAAGGAGAGGTTTGACCATCAGAGAAATGTAGTCCTCCCTAAACCTGACACGAGTTGATACGTCTTCGCTTGCAAGATTTTAAAAGTGTGAGTGCTTATAATTCAGAGTTGTTCAAATCAGCTCTACATTGAAGCTTGTGGTGAAAAAATAACTGACAAATATATGCTTGAGAAAACATTCTCCACATTTAATACTTCAAATATGATCTTGCAACAGCAATATTGAGAGCATGGTTTCAAAAAATACATTGAACTCATATCTTGTTTGTTGGCTCCTAGCAAAGCAATGAATTGCTCCACGAATACCACCCACTGGTTCTGAAGCATTGCTGAAGCCAATGCTACATTCAATCATGGAAATGGGCGTAGACGTAGCTGCAGACACAAGCGTGGAGATGGGCGCGAATATAGACGTGGGCGTGGTTTCGTGGCACAACCCATAGCGAAATATCCAAGAACAAAAGGCACAAAGCATCCAATGATAATAACGCATCCAAAATGGAAGATAAATCCCATAGATGTGGCATGACAGGGCAATGGTCACGTACCTATCGTATGGCAAAATACATCATGGACCTTTATCAGAAATCAATCAAGGGAAAAGAAAAGATTGAAACTAATATCCTTGATTATAACGGTCCACTTGTACGACTCACTCGGATGTCTCTGATTTCTTTGCTCATCCAAAAGGAGATATTGATCAATTGATTGGGGTGGTATTGTTAGGAATATGCCCTCGAATGCCACTCAAATGATGATAGAGTGAGAGCATTTGTATTGTAATTATGAATATTTAATAAGGCAATTATTATTTTCATATTATTGTAAATCACTGAATTGTGATTTGGTATATAGAATAAATAAGTCCTTGCATTTGAGAGCAAACATTCCACTCCTTATGGAGATAGGGAGAAAGGCACTGGAAGTGTTTAGGGCTCAAATGCTTAACCGGTTGGTAAGTCGATAAAACTTAACTGGACAATAAGTTTAGACAAGACTTGTATAACGTGTACTTTGACATGTAGAGTGCCAGTCTTCACTAAGGGTTAGTGGGAGCGCACGTTATAGGTATGCTAATGGCATTAGTGTACTCGAACACGACTCACCTCGATTCGGTTACATGGATATCACTCAGGGATTGTCAATGACTGAATCGAAAGGTTGTGATAGGTATACGTGGACCTTTGACTTGAGGTTTTAGTAGGAGATGTGCTTGTGACATTAAGTTAGTCATTAGAGTAGTTCGATCCAATCGCCGGTTCGTGGGTTCAACCTCGAAATGCAACTTAGTGGGCAAGTAGCAGTCTTTACTGAATACCAAGATAGGATTCTTTCTCCTCTTAGTGAGCAGGTAAATATCCTATGCGGTTAATGGCAAATGAGATCATAAGTCTTTGGCCAAAGCATTTAGAGCTAGTAGTATTAGATACACGATAGCTCGGTGATCTCGGTTTGCATTAACAGATGCATAGTGTCAAGTTATAATAGGGTTTGACTTTACCGTGACCCTAATACTTGACCGGGATATATGATTGATGGGTTTATACGTATACGGTATTCATGACATAATAGTTTTGGAATGATGTGATCATTCGATCTTAGTCGGGTTACGGTACGGAGCACTAGACTGGCTAAGTGTTACCCGTACTCTTTGGTTCCTCCCATTGCCGACTAAGACGGACCTATGGAGTCGCGCACAAGAATATTTGATGGATATATATATGTTTTTATTGTCTCTTCATTAATATTAGATATTAGATATCTAATATGATTTATTTGATAAATCAAGTGGGTTAGTGAATAGAAATTAATTACCGAGTGGTTAATTTAATTCATAAATAAATTATTTCTTGGAGAAATATATTTATTATTTTGTATTTGATAAAATTAATTGATTGAATTAATTAATTAAGTATAAATACATTTGAAATAAAACGAAGTGTACTTAATGGACTAGACACGCAAACGTCCGGTACACGAACTGAGTGGCTCGGCTCGTTTCTTCTCACCTACACTTGTGGGCCGCCCCCCCACCACCTTCCTCTTGATTTCCATGTTACAACATGGTGTATGAGATGTCTTGGTTTTATTTTAATGATTTGAGGACAAGATGATATGATATGATAATATCATTATTTGATCTCATTTCATTATATATATTCACTAAGTCATTCATACCATGTGTTGTAAGACTTGTGAAAACAAACCAACACATTCAAGTGTGTGTAATAGCCGTGAGTTGTGTGAGAGGAAGAAAAATTTTCTTCAAGTTTTTCTTGATCAATTTTGTGAACAAGAAAAAGAAGAATAGAAGAGAAGAAAAATACAGTATTAATCCCTAGCCGTGTTCTTAGAGAACGGATTAATATTTTATTTTTCCAATCAATATTCGACGCGTGATAACGTAGAGACACTCGGCTTAATTTTGGTGTTTCGATCATTCATCAAGCTAGAACGAATCGGATTCGTGTTCATATTGGTGACCAAGGAAACGATCAAAGCTTTGCTCGGGAGAATTCCTACGTGAAGATATTTTCAAAGGTCATCAAGGGTATGATCCCTTTACTTTTATCTTCGTCTATTTATTATATTCGATTATACGATGCTTGAACGTTCTGTTTTTGGGGTTTGGTTTTTATCTAGTTGGACCGGTATCTTTTCCGCTGCTTACTCGTTTTTATTCATCGAATCCCAACAGTGGTATCAGAGCAAAGGTTTATGCGATCGTATATTCGATATTTGCATTTGGAATGCTTGGTTATTTTATATGATTTAGAATCATAATTGTTTTAATTGTTGATGTTTAATTGTTCATCTAAAAATTATTTTTCATGATTTTATGTTACAATATAAATCTATTTTTCTTTTGAAAAATTGATTTAATTGTGTAATATAAAAATTAGAAAAGTATTATTTTTGGATTCGGGACGAAAAAACGAGCCGGAAAAATGGCCGGACCGTGAAATTTGCAATGGTCGGATCGCCTTTAAAGAAATTTGGCCGGGCAGCTTAGGGTGGGCTGGCCGGGGCTGGGCTGGTCAATGGGCCCCTACCGGGCCGCGGGCTTGGCCCGGGCATTGTGTGATCCGACTCCGTTTTTTCCGTTCGGTAAATTAATTTCCCGCAAATTAAGTTGGATTTAATTTGACTAAAATATAATTATGGTAATTTTATTTTAAGGGAATTAATTTAATGAAATATTTATTTTGTCTGGAACAAATTAAAATTAATGGTTAAGTGAATTAGTTGGATTAATTCTAATTGTTAGATTAATTTTTGTTGATTAGATCAATATTTAGATTAATCATTTTTACCATTTATTTAATGTAATTATTGCATTAATTTTGAATGGGGATGTAGTTCATGGACCTAGTTTTGAATCGGTTGTTTTGTTCGATTGGGTTGTAAAGGCTGTTTTGAGCCTATTTATTTTACTAGAAAATTTATATAGGATGCAATTTTTCAAATGTAAAATTTATATGTAATGACGAAGACCGGAGGAAGATCCGTTCGAGAAGATGAAGATTCAAGACCGAAGACATGTAATTAGATTACGATGTTTTTGTTTTAGGAACGGTCCATGAACAGCATGTTGTTAGTTTTAGGTTGTGTATGTTTTCATATTGTATGACAAACAAATAAACTGACAAACCGCGCTTATACACGGATTAATGTGCAAAGTGTAACATATAATCGCGTTAATACTCCTACTTATAAACACTAAGTTATAAAGGTTACGAGGTTTCCTACCCTCCGTCAAACTCATTGAAAATTGAAATCTAAACCGATATATTATTCTTCCGAGTATGTCGGGGTAATATTTTTGGGGAAGGTTGATAAATTCGCAGAGTGCATTAGATGCCTTTGGTTGTGACAAATCAAACCCCTAGAAACCGTATGGGTTATCGGGTAAGATTCAATTGTCAGACTAATAGGACTTGACGGTTTAAACTTAGATAGTTCAGCGAGCCATATAAACCGAATGGGTTGAGGGCAAGTGATATGACCCAAAATATACCTGCCCGGTTTATTGCGGTTCATCCCGAAATAGCGGAACAAAGTCCGATTACTAAAGACCCAGTCTATTGTGTGAAGTTCCAATAGGTCCCACCGACCTAGTATACAACTTGGAGAGTAGAGCTCAGAGCCTAGCTCTACTAGGTGCAGCTCGGTCCCTACAAGTCTACCCCCACAGGTGTAGACCTGCCAAGTGTAGACCAGCAAACTTGGAGAGTGGAGCTCAGAGCCTAGCTCTACTAGGTGCAGCTCGGTCCCTACAAGTCTACCCCCACAGGTGTAGACCTGCCAAGTGTAGACCAGCAAACTTGGAGAATGGAGCTCAGAGCCTAGCTCTACTAGGTGCAGCTCGGTCCCTACAAGTCTACCCCCACAGGTGTAGACCTGCCAAGTGTAGACCAACAAACTTGGACAGTGGAGCTCAGAGCCTAGCTCTACTAGGTGCAACTCGGTCCCCACAAGTCTACCCCCAATAGGTGTAGACCTGCCAGGTCTAGACCAGCAGGTCATCCCACATGTCAGCTCTCCTAGATGACATCATATTCAGGTCTGTTAAAGAACTTGGTCCACTAAACCCAGCTCTTAAGCAAACTCAACTAAACTACCGACCTGGAGTAGGTCGGAGGGCGGATGAGCTCGGCATTCCCAGAGAAGAACTTTCCCGAAAAGGAGATCCGACCGCCAAGTCTATTTTCTGAGCTCATAACTAGATAGACCTCGGCATCGTCAATTTGGCAAACTAGAAAGAGTCCATCTCAAATAGGACAAGTTCCCTGGAAAGCTGGGATTTCATCACAAAAGTAGAATCCCTGATTTTCAGGGACATACCCCTGAAAATCAGGGATCTCCCCCAATTAAAGGCAGGATTTCAGGGACAAGTTTCCCTCTCTGCTATAAATATCAGAAGGCCTGTCCTCCTTCGAGGCCAAGAGAGAAGAAAACACATACATACATTACATTTGGATTTCTCCATAAACCTGTTCCAGCTTAAGCATCGGAGAGTTTGTGCCGGGACCATTCCGTCGTCTTCTGCAGGAACTCCGATGGTTTTCTAGCTCGGAACAGAGGGAGCAATCTGATTCTTGGTGGCCGATCAGCTCGGATATATCAAGTGGCGCCGTTTGTGGGAACGAGTGACATCGAGTCATTCATTGAGTTGAGATGTGAGACTTATTATTCATACCTGGATTCAACCTAACACGGATTCTTTCATTAGCTGCAAAGATAAGTTTTTATCAGCTATGAATTTTCCTTGAAGATAAGTTTTAATTATTATCCATTGCTGCAAGGTGAAATTCTTCAAGAAAATTTCATATCTTCTTATAGTTATGGGGTAAGAAGAACAGATGTGTTGATTTGGATAGGAATCGGGACAAAGCTTTTTATTTTTAGGTCTAAATTAAAAGATCTAAAATCGCAGCTATACGTCATCTTTATTTCAGGTGAAGTGCCCTCAAATTTGAAGACTGAGTGACCTGCCCATAAATTTGATCGGTGAGCTGCCCTCAAATTTGAAGACTGGGTGACCTGCCCATAAATTTGATCGGGTGAACTGCCCTCAAATTTGAAGACTGGGTGACCTGCCCATAAATTTGATCGGGTGAGCTGCCCTCAAATTTGAAGACTGGGTGACCTGCCCATAAAATTTGATCGGGTGAGCTGCCCTCAAATTTGAAGACTGGGTGACCTGCCCATAAATTTGATCGGTGAGCTGCCCTCAAATTTGAAGAAGGTGACACCATAAATTTGGTAGGTGAATCGCCCTCAAATTTGAAGGTGGGTGACTGCCCATAAATTTGATCGGGTGAGCCCTCAAATTTGAAGACAGGTGACACCGCCCATAAATTTGATCGGGTGACACCTTTCAAATTTGAAGACTGGGTGACACGCCCATAAATTTGATCGGGTGAAGCGCCCTCAATTTGAAGACGGGTGACTGCCCATAAATTTGATCGGGTGAATCGCCCTCGATTTGAAGACTGGGTGACACCCATAAATTTGATCGGGTGAGCGCCCTCAAATTTAAAGTGGGTGACTTGCCCATAAATTTGATCGGGTGAGCCGCCCTCAAATTTGAAGACTGGGTGACTCGCCCATAAATTTGATCGGGTGGTGCCCTCAAATTTGAAGACAGGTGACTCGCCCATAAATTTGATCGGGTGTCTTTGCCCTCAAATTTGAAGACTGGGTGACCTGCCCATAAATTTGATCGGGTGAACTGCCCTCAAATTTGAAGACTGGGTGACCTGCCCAAAAATTTGATCGGGTGAGCTGCCCTCAAATTTGAAGACTGGGTGACCTGCCCATAAATTTGATCGGTGAGCTGCCCTCAAATTTGAAGACTGGGTGACCTGCCCATAAATTTGATCGGTGAGCTGCCCTCAAATTTGAAGACTGGGTGACCTGCCCAAAAATTTGATCGGGTGAACTGCCCTCAATATACAGCTTGCTCAGCTCGGCCTCTTATTATTTTGGCATCTGCCAGGTCTCTCGGTATAGAAGGCTTCAGCTCGGAATCCTTTCCTCTTGGTCTTAGCTTAGCCTATCAGCACCTCGATCTTAAGATCGCCCCATCTATATCACGAATCCAAGATAGTGTGTCTATGAGGCCCATTATTGTACTCTTAGCTTAGCCTATCAGCACATCGATCTTAAGATCGCCCCATCTATATCACGAATCCAAGATAGTGTGTCTATGAAGCCCATTATTGTACTCTTAGCTTTGCTCATTAGCTACAAAATGAACAACTGCATTGGGTCTTGTCATGTTTTAGAGCTTAACTTTTGCACTTATGGAAAAAAAATTAAAAATAATAATAATAATAATAAATATTTAGTCTACTCTACTCGATCTCATTCTTCGCTCGACTAGAGTAGGGGAGACTGGATGATATGACCCAAAATATACCTGCCCGGTTTATTGCGGTCCATCCCGAAATAGCGGAACAAAGTCCGATTACTAAAGACCCAGTCTATTGTGTGAAGTTCCAATAGGTCCCACCGACCTAGTATACAACTTGGAGAGTAGAGCTCAGAGCCTAGATCTACTAGGTGCAGCTCGGTCCCTACAAGTCTACCCCCACAGGTGTAGACCTGCCAAGTGTAGACCAGCAAACTTGGAGAGTGGAGCTCAGAGCCTAGCTCTACTAGGTGCAGCTCGGTCCCTACAAGTCTACCCCCACAGGTGTAGACCTGCCAAGTGTAGACCAGCGAACTTGGAGAGTGGAGCTCAGAGCCTAGCTCTACTAGGTGCAGCTCGGTCCCTACAAGTCTACCCCCACAGGTGTAGACCTGCCAAGTGTAGACCAACAAACTTGGAGAGTGGAGCTCAGAGCCTAGCTCTACTAGGTGCAACTCGGTCCCCACAAGTCTACCCCCAACAGGTGTAGACCTGCCAGGTCTAGACCAGCAGGTCATCCCACATGTCAGCTCTCCTAGATGACATCATATTGAGGTCTGTTAAAGAACTTGGTCCACTAAACCCAGCTCTTAAGCAAACTCAACTGAACTACCGACCTGGAGTAGGTCGGAGGGCGGATGAGCTCGGCATTCCCAGAGAAGAACTTTCCCGAAAAGGAGATCCGACCGCCAAGTCTATTTTCTGAGCTCATAACTAGATAGACCTCGGCATCGTCAATTTGGCAAACTAGAAAGAGTCCATCTCAAATAGGACAAGTTCCCTGGAAAGCTGGGATTTCATCACAAAAGTAGAATCCCTGATTTTCAGGGACATACCCCTGAAAATCAGGGATCTCCCCCAATTAAAGGCAAGATTTCAGGGACAAGTTTCCCTCTCTGCTATAAATATCAGAAGGCCTGTCCTCCTTCGAGGCCAAGAGAGAATAAAACACATACATACATTACATTTGGATTTCTCCAGAAACCTATTCCAGCTTAAGCATCGGAGAGTTTGTGCCGGGACCATTCCGTCGTCTTCTGCAGGAACTCCGGTGGTTTTCTAGCTCGGAACAGAGGGAGAAATCTGATTCTTGGTGGCCGATCAGCTCGGATAAAAGAAGATCGAATCATCCATTAGATGGGTTGGTGTTAGACACCACTTTATAAAGAATGATAGAATAAAAACCGTATGGGTTGCCCTCTATTAAACTTTGTAAAGAACTCGATCACCACTATGAAGTCAACCTTGACTTCCGGATTTCACATGGGAGTGTGCAAATGCCGAAAAATAGTGGGGGCTGAGTTATGAATAAAGAAAGTCCTTAAATTATTTACTCGGATCATAATTAAACAATCACTAACGAGTCTTAAATTATTCTCTACAATTAACAATATCTCTCAAAATGACAATGAACCCACTCGCAATTTTACTTGAAAAGAACACTCTAACTGGACCCAACTTTGTAGACTGACTTCGAAATCCGAGGATAGTCCTCAGTATGGAAATGTTGGGATACGTCTTGGAGGCGGACATCCCATCGGCTCCTGCAAGGACCAGGGCTAATCAGGAAGAAGTTGATGCCCATGAGAAATGGGTTAAGGATGATGTCAGGGTTCGTGCTTTCATGATGGCCTCTATGAACAATGAGCTTCAGAGGGCCCATGAAAACATGCCCTCCTCAAGGGCGATTCTGGCACATCTTACTGAACTATATGGGGAGCACAGTCGAACTGCTCGGTATGAGATATCGAAGCAGTTGTTTGGTGCTCGGATAAAGGAAGGTGAAAAGTTGGGGATCATGTTCTCAAAATGATATCCATGATCGAGAGATTGGAGGCTCTTGATTTCAGGATGAATTCTTCTCTCTAGAACAACCTCATCCTACAGTCTCTTCCTCACTCCTTCTCTCAGTTTGTGATGAACTTCAACTACAACGAAATTGCTTGCAACTTAGCTGGGCTAATGAATAAACTGAGTACAGCACAGTCTCAGATGAAGACTAGGCTGAAGGAGGCTGCACTTGTCATTTCTTCTGGGCCTTGGAGGTCATATAACAATAATAAAAAGGGCAAGAAGCAATTCAAGCCTAAAGGAGGGGTACAGAAAGATAAGGGCAAGGCCCCAATGGTACAAAGAGTAAAGGGGCCAAGAAACGGACAAATGCCTCAACTGCGGTGAGCTAGGCCACTGGAGAAGGTACTGTCTAAAACTTGACCGAAATGCGCCTTCAGGTACGGAACTACTGGTTTTGGAAACAAATTGTTCTGTAACTGTATATTCTAATTCTTGGATACTTGATTCTGGTGCGAGTTCTCACATATGTACAATAAATCAGGATCTGGAACAAAGTAGAAAGCTTGGGGCTGGAGAAGTGATGGTGACAGTTGGCAGCGGGCATAGTGTTGAGGCTACTGACATCGGATCACTACTGTTGGATTTAGACTCCGGTTTTATTCTTACTTTGGAAGATGTACTTGTATTACCCAAGGGGCATAAAAATATTGTATCGATTCCAGTCATGGACCGAAAGGGATTTCACTTCTTTATTGGAGATGGGTCATGTCGTATTTATTTCAGAAATAAATTGGTTGGTACTGCTACATTATTAAATGGTTTATACCATTTGAATCTAAAGAATAAAACAACTGTGAACACTATAACTAGGAAGCGTGATAGGGATGAAACAAACCAATCATTTAAGTGGCATCTTAGACTTAGTCATATTGGTCAGACCAAGGTTTATAAAATGGAGAAAAATGCGCTTACGGGTCCATTGGGATCAGATCCCTATCCAACTTGTGAATCTTGCCTTCAAGTCAAAATGAGTAAGTTACCCTTCGCAGGGACTTTTGAAAGAGCTGCTGAAAAACTTGGATTGATCCATACCGACGTCTGTGGCCCTTTTGAAGTGGCACGAGATGGCTTTCAGTATTTCATTACATTCACTGATGACCATACTAGGTATGGGTTCATGTACTTAATGAAACATAAGTCTGAAGCTTTTGATAAATTCAAGGAATTTAAAGCCCTAGTTGAAAATCAAATAGGTAACCGTGTTATGACTCTTCGGTCAAACCGAGGTGGTGAGTTCATGAGCACCGAGTTTGATCAGTTCTTAAAAGAACTAGGAATAGCATCACAATTCACTCCTCCAGCTACTCCACAATTAAATGGTGTATCAGAACGAAAGAACCGAACCTTGTTGGACATGGTTCACTTCATGCTTAACTATACTGATCTACCAATTTATCTGTGGGGTTACGTGCTCCTTACTGCTGCGCATATCTTAAACAGATGTCCTTCCAAATCCGTTCCTAAGACTCCACATGAGATGTGAAGAGGTAGGAAACCAGGTCTTAATCACATTAGGATTTGGGGATGCCTTTCTTATGTCAAGAAGACTAAAGTAGAGAAATTGGAAGCTAGGTCTATGAAAGGTCGTTTCATAGGATATCCAGGGGATTCCATAGGATATCTATTCTACATGCACGAAGATCATATGATCATCGTTTCTATACAAGCACACTTCCTGGAAGATCAGTTTATTCAGGAAGGAGGTGCTGGTAGAGATATTTCTTTAGAAGAAATAAAAGAAACACCAAATGAGACACGTGTACAAGATATTAGAACTGAACCTTCTAAAATACAAACACAACCTCACAAGTCTAATAGAGTTTCTCAATTACCTGAGAGGTATGGCTATCTGCATAAAGAGGAACTGGGTATCCATGAGATAGCAGAAAGTAGTCAAGAGAATGATCCTTCTACATGCGACCAAGCGATGGTAGATGTTGACTTCGCCAAGTGACAAGAAGCTATGGAAGCTGAGATAGACTCAATGTATGCTAATCAGGTATGGACTTTAGTAGATCGTCCTAAAGGTATAGTGCCTATTGGAAACAAATGGATCTATAAAAGAAAGACGGATGGAGATGGCAAGGTTGATACCTATAAGACCAGGCTTGTGCCAAAGGGTTATTCCCGAAGAGAAGGAATCGATTACTTCGAGACCTTCTCACCTGTAGCTATGATTAAGTCTATTCGCATGATGCTTGCTATAGCAGCCCACTTAGATTATGAAATATGGCAAATAGATGTGAAAACGGCATTCCTAGATAGATTCCTCGAGGAGGAGATTTACATGGAACAGCCTAAAGGATTCATATCTCAAACCAATATTCATAAAGTATGCAAACTTCAGCGTGCTATTTATGGACTGAAGCAAGCTTCGCGAAGTTGGAATCTTCGTTTTAACGAGACAGACAAAGAGTTTGATTTTGTCCAAAACGAAGAAGAACCCTATATTTACAAGAAGGTTAGTGGGGGCAAAATTGGGTTCCTAATACTATATGTAGATGACATTCTATTTATAGGAAACGACGTAGGAATGCTTAGTTCTGTGAAAGCTTGGCTTTCTAAAGAGTTCTCAATGAAAGACTTGGGAGAAGCTACCTATATTCTGGGTATTCATCTCTACCGGGATAGAGTGAAAAGAATGTTAGGTCTTTCCCAAGCCCTCTATATAGAAAAGATCCTGAAGCGATTTAGGATGGAAGATTCTAAAAGAGGGTTTCTACCTATGCAACATAGTGCAAAACTTTCCTAAGAGATGTGTCCTCAAAGTGAGGAAGACAGAAAGGAAATGAGCAAGGTACCCTATGCTTCGGCAGTAGGTAGCCTCATGTATGCTATGATTTGTAACACCCCCAAAACCATCCGGGATATTACAGCGCCGTGGGTCCCGCACCGGAACCCACCAGGCTAAAAACCATTTAAAAAACGTTTAAAAACGCCAAAAGGCCGATGACGGTAGTATCTTAAATACTCAAATATATTCAAAATCATAGTTCTCAAATACCGTCATAAAATACCATTTGGAAATACAAGGCGAAGTTCCAATTCTCGACAGTTCAAAATGTACGTTAAGCTACCACTTATACGTACCGATAAAATAGTTTAGGAAAAGGGGTTTAACGAAATAACCCAAGTTCGCAAAATGCCAAAAGGCCATTTTGAAAATACACACGAGTTGGTAAAGATACCGAAAAGCCATTTTAAAATACACACGCAGCGGATAAAAACACAGTTCAAAATACACATTTGCAGCGGAAATAAAACAACCAGAAATAAATACTCAATACTCAAAAACATGCCACAGCCAGTATCACCCGGGAAGCTCACCCCTTCACGACCGCTACTAGCTCGATCTCCGAGTACCTAAAAATAAAGCCCACGACGGGGTCAGCCACAATACTCAACAATGATATCGATCACATCATCATAAATAATTACATACCAATGTAATAACGAAGTAAGAATACTACCAATGTAATCTTACCGTTATAACCTTACCAATTCATAGCAATCCATACTAAATCAATCCTTGACATATTCCACATTTCGTATTCTCAAATGACGAAATGAATTCAACAACAATCATCTTTACTGTATTCCAAAAATACCGATAATCCTCAAAACATCATCATAACTCATAAGTGCGGAAATAATCCAATTTGTGCCAAATCCTGTCCGTCGGATTACACAATCAAATCTCAACATGTATAAACCAATAATACACAACATATCTGTAGATCAACTACCACATGATAATGATAACAAATCCCGAACATCGACGTACAGTCCGAATGCTCATACGATCAATAACAATGATCAACCAATACATCACTGAGAATATTTTCAACATGATAACTCCAATATGACCAACAAAAGATCAACGATAACCGAGAGTACCCTCAACATGGTAAACTCCCAACAAGATCAACAAAGGATCAACAATAACCGAGAATACCCTCAACGTGGTAAACTCCAAACACGATCAACAAAGGATCAACTATAACCGAGAATACCCTCAACATGGTAGACTCTAAATGATCAACAAAGGACCAACAATAACTGAGAATACCCTCAACAAGGTAGACTCCAAATGATCAACAATAATGGATCTCAAAGAAATAACTCTGACTGTCGAATATACCCCTCGGGCGTATGAACAACCAGTCACAAACCGTCGAACATATCCAATCATACATGGACTATGAACGACCCAACAATATGGCTCAAAAGATGGACGTCACAGTGCGCCTGATCCAGAAATGTGTCCGTGCACATGTCCACCCCGTATACGGAATCCAGGATATACGTGGGACATGTACCTAATTAGCCTCACGAACTACGTCTCGTGTGCACGGTTCAATTCGGAAACATCCACGCATAACCATCATGTGCCCGGTTAAAAATCCTACACAATAACCAATCGGCACGCAGATATGACTCCAGATATGTCACGATGCAACATGACAACGAAACTTAAAGAATCACATATCCAATAAGGATCAAAAGACTCACCGAAGTGAACAACAACAGACTGATAATGAAAAGTCGACATGACCAATCAATATTCAAAACAACAATCCTGGGATCACAATCACCAAAGGATAATCCATACGATCAACAATCTCATACAATAGTTCTGGGATCGACATCTCTCAACGAACAACCAATATGAATCTCAATACACGAAGCCTCAACGTACAACATATACAACACCCCAACATAATAATTATTTCATAACTGAACAATACATAAATTACCTCAAAGCCGAAGACAACATCCTTTCCACGAACAACATCCCTGAACGAATAGACAGTTATACGAATAATCTCAAATAAGGTACCATCCATTCAATACCAATAAACCTTTATCTCGATACTTATGTCATCACGATAACTATCCTCGATATCCGATATTCTATATCCTTGACCAAAGATAACTCACGTCTTCCTTGAACACAATTAAATCATATACCTTATGATTTAATACAACCAGAGCACGATATACAAATCATTATCCCGACAACTTACATTTTTAACAACATTGCTATACGAATTATAAATGAAATGAAAACGAAACCATTCATCAAATATTATAAACTGAACAAGTAGAAACTTGCCTCGATACTGATACCACGAAGCCGTTACCAAAATCCATTGCCTTCGTCTACGAGCTCCTCAGCCCCAACCAAAAGCAATCTACGAACTCTTCAGCCTCAACCGCAACACAACGGTCACAAACCACGATCAAACATCACAACATATTGCAATAACCGATTAACACACATTCGATAAAAATCAATAACCGACATAGCCAACCAAGCGACTCAATGGCTCAACAATACCCCGATCATAAACAAAACCGAACAATACAACTCAAACAAATACGAACTCATATCCACGATACAAGCCGTAACTCGATGATCACAAATAACAATCAATAACCGATCAACAAACACAACGGTTCTACAATATCCCGATTAAACACATATCCAAACAACCCGAACCAATCAAACACGAATTCAAAACCACAATACGATTCCACAATCCGAAGATCATATCGATAATCAATTTAAACCAACAAGGTTCTAACATTACCGATTCCAAATTCAATCTTAAATACGGATACAAGTTTCCTCCTTGTAAATTCATAATATAAACCAATTACCGATTATCATCACCAATCCGGACGATACGATTAATTCAACATTATAGATAATCATATTCCAAAGGTTTCAAATAATTCCATTATCCGAATTGAACACTTGTTCAATACGTATAAATTCTCAAACTCAAAAGTGAGTCATAATCTTATCAAACCCGGAACCATATTCGTATTCCTATACGAATATTGTACCAAAACACATAACTTAGTTCTAGATATGAATATTCCATATTCATATCGAAAACACCAATACCTCTTAAACATGTTCAACAATTCATATAATCCAAGAATTCCTTAAGAACACAGCTAATTCCGAAATCATATTCAAAATCTCCAATATGACATAATCCGATGTGCTCTAACATCTAAACAATCCTTATTCACAATTCAAGGTGTATATAATCATGTTCTTCAACATATACTTCTCATAACATCATGAATCGCAACAAACCACCAAGAACATCGAGAATACTACGATTCCATAATCATAACAACATAATCAAGGCATTTGATCATCAATTCATTATCTTCCCTTAACAAAATTCCCGTAATTACCAAGAATCATCACAACAATATCAATTCAATCACCATTCATATGAAAACATGTAGAATTTCCCAAGTTCTACTCATTGAGGCATTTTATCGAACCCCTTGAAGGCATAGTCCAATTCAATCGTTTATTCGAAGAAATACTCGAATTTGTTCCACAAAACTTCAAGAATAATGAATGATTTCGAGTATACAATCAAGTTCAATCAATAATCTGAAACAAAGCGAATCAAATCGGCCAAAATACCAAGAAACCTCAAGAATATCCAAAAATCAAAAGTTTAGGTGTTCTTACCTTCGATCCGGGCGGAAGAAGATGTTAAACACGAATCCAACTTCCAAAATATGTTTCTACATGATGTTCTTACTCAAATCCATCAATTCTTGCTGAAGGAATCGTGAAGAAACGAAGGAAAACGAAAAATGGCAAGGATGACTCAGTCCAGGCCTTATATAGGCCGAGTCCTGTCGGTACCTTACGGCCGTAACCGGCCGTGGCCTACCCTCCTGTCCATTTTGGCCGACACCCTTACGTACGTAACCGGCAGCTGCTTACGTACATAACGGGCCCTTACGGCCGTAACCGGCCACAACCTTACGTACGTTATCGGCCAGTCCTTGCCCCCAGCGAGTCACTGCCGACTGTGATCGGCCATCCCTGAGAGTCACTGCCGACCATGCTCAGCCACTGCAGGTCCTCTCGGCCACGACTCGGCCAGCTGCCCCGTAACGTACGTAACACTTATTCCGTTGCGTACGTAATACGTACGTTGACTTGATACAGTATTATACTCGTATTATGTACGTAATACACCTTGTATAACGTGCGTAACTCCATTCGTTGACTCACCTGTCCACATCCGCGCCGAAAGCTGCCGACACCGGGCCCAACTGTTCGATTCCTCTTGTTACGTACGTAATACCTTACGCATAACGTACGTAAAACGTACCAACTTAGCGTACGTTAGCCCATACACTTAACGTACGTAATAGCCTTCTGTACTTAGCCAAAATCCAACTGTTCCTATCCGACGTCTCGACATACTGGATACGAACATACGGCATACTGAATACACATATACTCAACCCAAAAATATTCTCATACGATATACCTGATATCCAAATCAGTTCAACCTGATACAACAAATCCTCAATATAACTGTCAATCAAGCACGTCAATTACACAAGTATAACTGTCTTGGTCCTCAATTTATTTTATCCATACTGTATAGACACCAAGCTATACAATATATCTCAGATAAAATAACGCAAAAAATTTATACTGAAAATTTGGGTATTACATGATTTGCACTAGACCGGACATTGCCTATGCTGTGGGCGTAGTAAGTCGGTTTCAGTCAAATCCAGTTCAAGAACATTGGAGTGCTGTGAAGAACATTCTTAAGTAACTAAGGAGTACTAAAGACTTGGTTCTTACATACGGCGGTGGAGAACTTAGAGTGATGGGTTATACAGACTCAGATTTTTCGGGGGACATGGATGCTCAGATGTCCACATCAGGGTATATATTTACTTTGAATGGGGGGCGGTTTCTTGGATAAGTGCCAAGAAAAGTTCGACTTCTATCTCTACATGTCAATCCGAATATCAGGCAGCCACAGAGGCTGCTAAAGAAGCTTTTTGGATTAAGAAGTTCACTGAGGAACTTCAAGTGGTTCCTAACACAGAGAAGCTCGTGACGCTGTTTTACGACAACGATGGAGCTGTTGCACAGGCTAAGGAGCCTAGGGCTCACCACAACACCAAACATATTGCGAGAAAATATCATTTTGTTAGAGAAATGGTTCAAGAAGGGAATGTTATACTGCAGAGAGTAGACACAGCAAATAACGTTGCTGATCCGCTTATCAAGCCACTATCTCAGAATGTCCTAGAGAGACATCTAGAGAGTATGGGTATTAGATACCATAGTGTGTGGCATTGAGTGCAAGTGGGAGATTGTTAGGAATATACCCTCGAATGCCACTCAGAGGATGATAGAGTTAGAGCATTTTTATTGTAATTATGAATATTTAATAAGGCAATTATTATTTCCATATTATTGTATATCACTGAATTGTGATTTGGTATATAGAATAAATAAGTCCTTGCATTTGAGAGCAAACATTCCACTCCTTGTGGAGATAGGGAGAAAGGCACTGGAAGTGTTTAGGGCTCAAATGCTTAACCGGTTCGTAAGTCGATAAAACTTAACTGGACAATAAGTTTAGACAAGACTTGTATAACGTGTACTTTGACATGTAGAGTGCCAGTCTTCACTAAGGGTTAGTGGGAACGCACGTTATAGGTATGCTAATGGGATTAGTGTACTCGAACACGACTCACCTCGATTCGGTTACATGGATATCACTCAGGGATTGTCAATGACTGAATCGAAAGGTTGTGATAGGTATACATGGACCTTTGACTTGAGGTTTCAGTAGGATATGTGCTTGTGACATTAAGTTAGTCATTAGAGTAGTTCGATCCAATCGCCGGTTGGTGGGGTCAACCTCGAAATGCAACTTAGTGGGCAAGTAGCAGTCTTTACCGAATACCAAGATAGGATTCTTTCTCCTGTTAGTGAGCAGGTAAATATCCTATGCGGTTAATGGCAAATGAGATCATAAGTCTTTGGCCAAAGCATTTAGAGCTAGTAGTATTTGATACACGATAGCTTGGTGATCTCAGTTTGCATTAACAGATGCATAGTGTCAAGTTATAATAGGGTTTGACTTTATTGTGACCCTAATACTTGACCGAGATATATGATTGAAGGGTTTATACGTATACGGTATTCATGACATAATAGTTTTGAAATGATACGATCATTCGATCTTAGTCGGGTTGCGGTACGGAGCACTGGACTGGCTAAGTGTTACCCGTACTCTTTGGTTCCTCCCATTGCCGACTAAGACGGACCTATGGAGTCGCGCACAAGAATATTTGATGGATATATATATATATGTATTTATTGTCTCTTCATTAATATTAGATATTAGATATCTAATATGATTTATTTGATAAATCAAGTAGGTTAGTGAATAGAAATTAATTACCGGTGGTTAATTTAATTCATAAATAAATTATTTCTTGGAGAAATATATTTATTATTTTGTATTTGATAAAATTAATTGATTGAATTAATTAATTAAGTATAAATATATTTGAGATAAAACGAAGTGTACTTAATGGACTAGACACGCAAACGTCCGGTACACGAACCGAGTGGCTCGGCTCGTTTCTTCTTACCTACACTTGTGCCCCCCCCCCCCCCCCCCACCTTCCTCTTAATTTCCATGTTACAATATGGTGTATGAGATGTCTTGGTTTTATTTTAATGATTTGAGGACAAGATGATATGATATGATAATATCATTATTTGATCTCATTTCATTATATATATTCACTAAGTCATTCATACCATGTGTTGTAAGACTTGTGAAAACAAACCAACACACTCAAGTGTGTGTAATAGCCGTGATTTGTGTGAGAGGAAGAAAAATTTTCTTCAAGTTTTTCTTGATCAATTATGTGAGCAAGAAAAAGAATAATAGAAGAGAAGAAAAATACAATATTAATCCCTAGCCGTGTTATTAGAGAACGGATTAATATTTTATTTTTCCAATTAATATTCGACGCGTGATAACGTAGAGACACTCGGCTTAATTTTGGTGTTTCGATCATTCATCAAGCTAGAACGAATCGGATTCGTGTTCATATTGGTGACCAAGGAAACGATCAAAGCTTTGCTCGGGAAAATTCCTACGTGAAGATATTTTCAAAGGTCATTAAGGGTATGATCCTTTTACTTTTATCTTCGTCTATTTATTATATTCGATTATACGATGCTTGAAAGTTCCGTTTTTGGGGTTCGGTTTTTATCCGGTTGGACCGTATCTTTTATGCTGCTTACTCGTTTTTATTCATCGAATCCCAACAGGTATGTCATACGACATTGATTACTTTGAGAATTATACTTTGTTATTTTATTTGTTTGGGAATTTCTAAATCTTTTCTTTCAGTATGATGATTTGCTTTTGAACTGGTTATTTTATGTTTGGAACGGTTATTTCATAATAAATGAATTTACTTCTAAAAGAGATCTTTTAAATTATTACAGGAATTTTAATGGGTGCTTGTGATATTTGTCTAGCTGATAGTTCAACTACGCACACCACTCTCCAAGATAGGAAATACTTTCTTAAATTAACATTATCAAAAGATAATGTTAATATCATGTCAGGTGCATCAAACATCATTGAAGGCTCCGGAAGGGCATGTATTATTTTACTAAATTGGTTATAGATTATGCACTTTACTCTAATAAATCCGTTTACTAAGTTTTAAGGATATCCGATGCAATGGATACCTCATCGAGACAATACAAGATGGTATTAATGTGTACCTTTGTATAAATTCTTTTGTGTTTGGCCAGAAGCAAATAAAATAAAAGTTCTCGATATTACCGTCTGGAATGTATTACACATTCATAAAAGCAATTGAGGAAAATCATATCATGAACTTGAAGTTCAATGACCAAAAGAGTTTTATGCTTTTGCATGAACGATTTAGACATCTTCATAATTGCACAATATAAAGAACCAGAAGATTCTTTTAGTAAATGAAATCTCATGTGATGCTTGTGCACAAGGCAAGTTAATCACTAGACCTTCAAGTATGAAAGTTAGCATTGAATCTCCATCTTTCTTAGAAAGAATTCAAGCAGATAGTTGTGGACCAATAGACCCCATGTGGACCATTTCGATACTTTATGGTATTAATTGATGCATCTACTAGATAGTCCCATGTGAGCTTACTTTTAACTAAGAATATGGCATTTGCTAGACTGCTTGCTCAAATAATAAAATTACAAGCTCAATTCCTTGATAATTCAATCAAGGCAATTTGTCTTGACAATGCTGGTGAGTTTAGGTCTCAAGCATTTGATGATTATTGCATGGTAATTGGAATTAAGGTCGAACATTCAGTTGCTCATTTCCATACATAAAATAGTCTAGCAGAGTCACTTATTAGACGTCTTAAACTGACTGCAAGACCATTACTTATAAAATCAAAACTCCCAACTTCTGCTTGGGGTCATGCCATATTAAATGCAGCAATATTACTTCGTATTAGGCCAACGACTTATCACCATTTTTCTCCTATGCAACTTGTCTCTGGTCGAGAACCTGATTTTTCTCATTTATGGATTTTTGGTTGTGCTGTTCAAGTCCCGATTGCACCCCCGCAATGCACAAAAATAGGTCTCTGGCGAAGACTTGGAATATGTGTTGGGTTTGATTCACCTTCAATTACAAGGTATCTTGAATCTTTGACAGGCGATCTGCTTACCGCACGCTTTGCAGACTGTCATTTTGATGAAATGACGTATCCAATATTAGGTGGGACAAAACTACATCTAGAAAAGTAAGAGGATATCTCTCGGAATCAAAAAAACCCTATTACATTTTGATTTGCGAAATACTTAATGTTAGCAAGAGGTTTAGGAGATCATTCACTTACAAAATGTTGCAAATAAACTACCTGATACTTTTATCGATACACGAAGAGTGACAAAATTCTATATACCTGCTGCAAATGCACAAGCCAAATGTCCTTGAAGGGCAAATTGTAGCAGCAAATGAATCCAAAGCACGCCAAAAATGTGGTCAACCAATTGGTTCAAACGACTCTGTACCTAGAAAAGGAAGGTGCAAGATAAGAACCAAACAAGAATGATTATTGCTCAATCAAACGAAAGTAAGGTAGTTCATGAAGAACCATTAGTGTATGAAAATGATGAGTTCTCAATAGATTATTCATCTTCTAGAAAATTATTGGAGAGGTAAAATGTCATCATGGATGATATATTTACCTTTAATATGGCTCGTGAAGTTTCAAATGAGGATCCTAAATCGAAGTCTGCTGAAGACTGTTGAAATAGAGATAATTAGGCAAAATGAAAAGAAGCCATAGAGGTTGAATTAAATTTCTTAGAAAAACGAAAGGTCTTTGGACCTATAATTTAAACTCCAAAAAATATTATCTCAGTAGGATACAAGTGGGTATTCATTATAAATAAAAATAAACATCATAAAATTACGAGATACAAAGCAAGACTCATAGCACAAGGTTTCTCTCAAATACCAAGAATTGATTATGAGGAAACGTACTCTCCAGTAATGGACATGATTACTTTTAAATTTTTGATTAGTCTGGATGTGTCACAAAGGCTCGATATGCACCTCATGGATGTAGTAATTGCGTATCTATATGGCTCACTTGATAGTGACCTATACATAAAAATTCCAGAAGGATTTAAATTACTAGCAATAAGTAATTCATTTCCCAAAAGCATATTCCCAATTAAGCTGCAAAGATCATTGTACGGGCCAAAATAGTCTGGATGAATGTGGTACAATACACTTAGTGAATATCTAATGAAAGAATGGTATAAAAATGACGTTGCCTGCCCTTGCATTTTCATAAAAAAACTGACAGTGAATTTGTAATTGTAGCAGTTTATGTTGATGAAATAAACTTAATTGGAACTTCTGAAGAGCTCAATAAAACTGCTGAATATTTGAAAAATAAATTTGAGATGGAAGATTTAGGAAAAACAAAGTCCTGTTTGGATTTTCAAATTGAACAATGTCTATGGAGGACTATTTGTCCATCAATAATCTTATACTGAAAAGGTGTTAAAGCGCATTTACATGGACAAAGCACATTTGCTTACATCACCTGTTGTCGTTAGAATGCTTGATGTAACTAAAGACCCATCTTGACCACGAGGATGGTGGTCCTGAGCGCAATTTGTACATTAACTTATCTTGCTAATTGTACTAGACCATCTATAACTTTTTTCTGTAAATCTTATGGCAAGATATAGCTCTGCACCCACTATAAGATATTCGAATGGTGTCAAACATATTTTACGTTATCTAAAGGGAACCATCGACCTTGGGTTATATTATTCGGAAAGTTCTAGATGTTCTCTGGTGGGATATGCAAATGCAGGCTATCTTTCGGACCCGCATAAGAGTAAATCACAAACAGACTATGTATTCACACATGGAGAAACTGTTATAATAACAGCAATATCTTCAAATCATTCTGAACTAAATGCAATCCACGAAGCAAGTCGAGAATGTGTATGGTTGAGAAATCTGGCAAATCATTGAAGAGTCATGTGGATTAATTGTATTATATGAAGACAATGTGGCTTGCATTACACAACTTAAGGAAGGTTATATTAAAAATGATAGGACAAAGCATACTTTTCCTCGGCTTTTCTATACACATGATCTCCAAAAGGATGGTGAAATTGACATTTAACATATTCGCTCAAGTGATAATGTGGTGGACTTGTCCACAAAGGCGTTGTCTACATCAACATTCAGAAGACTGGTACACAAGATCATAATGCGTCAACTCAAAGACCTTATGTGATCGGTTTCATGGGAAGTAGTTGTACTCTTTTTTCTTCGATTGGATTTTTTCTCACTTGGTATTCCCGACAAGATTTTAATGAGGCAGCATGTATTAAAGATCGTTCAAGGGGGAGTGTTGTAATTTATTTATTGATGAATAACATTTATACTCCAGAAACACTAGATGTGTACCTATAAATAAAGGTCTTTGGCCCTCATGAGAAACACACACATCATTTTCTTCTCCTTTCATTTTCTCTCATGTTTATAACATATTCAATCACATTTCTAAATATTTACACATCAATTACTTCCTCTAAAACATTAGTTCTATAGAAAGATGATTCTATTGATGTATATGCTATCAAAAAATATTTATTGCTTATATATTTTAGGAAGAAATCATTAAAAGTTTTTAAATTTGATGAATAATTTTAAACCGGTATATATTATATATATTGTAATACCCGAGATTTTCGTTTTCGGTGAATTGAATTTTTTTTCTATTGTTTAGTGGATTGTACGTTGTTTTTGTCTATTTGATCGTGTGTCAGGCATTGACATGTGTCGGTGACGATTGAGATCGTAGTATGTTTGTCGTTCCGTTGGCAGGAACCGTCGTTGTGATGAGTTTTGGTGCAAGCCTATTGCCTGTTCAATAGGAATAACGCACGCTAAGTACTTGGAGTAGCGCGTGCTATTAAGCGTCGTTAGCACATGCTAAGTATTGTAGTTAGCGCACGCTAACGGGGGTTCCGAGATTGAGGCAGAAGCTAGTGCCCTGGACTAGGCTGTCAATTGCGCACGTTATGTAGAGCGTAGCGCACGCTATGGTGCGACAGTAGCGCACGCTATCGGCAGGGTTGCGCACGCTACCTAGTAATTTGGGTTTAGTCCAGAAGTCACTTGACTGAGATATTGGGCGATATATAAACCGATAGCGCATGATAATCCTGATGATTAGCGCACGCTAATTTGTGTCCAGTATAAATACTGGACATCAGGATCTTCATTTTCTTCATTTCTTCTTTTTCCTCCGCGAGTTTGAGACGTGGCGACTAGTGTTCGCGAGTTGGGCTGATTTTCTTCCATTCCAAGGTGCTTTGGAGGTCTCTAAGTGATTGTAACAACATCTAATCTGTTGTTCTTCATCAGATCAAGGTAATTTCTTGATTTCTCTTCAAGTTGATTTTTGGGAGTTTGTTCTTGATTTTGTTTTCCATCCGATTTTGATAAATCGATTGTTGTTAAATGACGTTTCTAAACATATCCTATGGATTGTATATCCATATTTCGGTTTGGGATTCCATTTTCGTTTTTCGTCGGGACGGGTTGCGTTCTTGGCCGTTTGGGGGGAAACCCTTGAACTTTCGGTGTTTGTTCCTTTAATCCAGCGGCTTTGGGTCGTGCTATGGAATTCATTTTCGTTGTTGTTTTTGTCCTTCGTAGTTTATTGTCGCTGGTTGTCATTCGGCGAAGTCGGCGGGTTCGTAGACAGTGCGGGTCTCCTCACTTCTGTCGATCCTCTGCGTTTGTGATTGTTTGAGGCAAGTACCTTGTCCATACATCTCTTGTTTTGTGGATATGATGATTGGTGATTGTCTCGGTATGTTTGTTTGATTGTTTGAGATGAACTTTCAAAAGATTTGGTTTAGCCTCGTCAAAGGCTCACTTTCAAAACGGGTGTGTTTCGTGAATGTTGCGTCTCGTGAATGGTTAAGTGAACCATATGAATATGCTTGGTGTTGTTGTTGTGCTTTGATAATATATATGTATATATTATCTCATTTCGGTACGTTGCGATTTGACAATAGTGTTGTGCTTTGTGGTTGTTGCCTTTGGGTGAATTGTTTGGATATCCTTGGTGTGATATGTTATTTGTGTGAATGTGTGGATATGGTCGAAGGTCTACGGTGACACATGGCATGTGATCATGTGGTCAGGATGCAACAAGTGATTGATCCAACCGTGAGAGCCTAAGACAATCTACGGTGACACATGGCTTGTGATCATGTGGTCAGGATGCAACAAGTGATTGATCCAACCGTGAGATGATAAGACCTGCGGTGACATATGGCATGCGATCATATGGTCAGGAGACAACAAGTGATTGATCCAACCGTGAGATGACGTGTCATGTGTTCACGGTCTTATGTATATGATTGTGAATGTGTTTTACTCACTTCGGGAGGGTTCGGCGAGGCCTCGAGGGAATCCAATGGTATAGCCCTGGATTCACGAGTTGGTGTGTATATGATTTGTGAATGTATTTTGCTCACCTCGGGAGGGTCCGGCGAGGCCTCGAGGGAATCCAATGGTATAGCCATGGATTCACGAGTTGGTGTTGTATTCATTGACCTAGATTTGCGTATCTTGGGTGATTATGTTGTGTTGATTTTTATGTCCGTCGAGGACACGTGCCGTGGGTTTTGACCCTGCGAATTGTTGTGGGTTTCTATTTGTGAAAACAAAACCTTTGGGCTGTGACCCTTGTTGATTTTGGAAAGAGAAGGATTCTATAATCTTAAATTGTTTTCTATCAAAACTCCCAATGGCATTTTAAACCACTTTATAAATTGTTTCCCTTGATTTGTGATTTTTCAATTTTGGAAAGCTTTACCCAAACTCTTGCCTCGGGAAGTATTTTCGTTATGTTTGAATCTTGGAGGATTCCTGATTATTATTATTCTTGGAAGTTGAATTGTATGACTCGTGATTGCACTTTGTACTTGCACTAGCAAAATAGTGGAATTTTGCTAACCCCCGAGTAATCGGGGGTGGAGTATGTATTGTATTCAGGTTTTGGGGAGCATAACATGGGGTCGGCATGAAGGATGATGAAAGATGATCGATACTAATCACATGAGGACCCATACATTGTTGTATTGGTTTGGTTGTATTTTATTCCACTGCATTATTCTTTTCCCGTTATACGAGAGTGTGTTGTATTCGACCCCTGCGTGGGCATGTGTTGAGATTGAGTTGTATGTATTTATTGAAAGACCAAATCGGTCTACTGAGTCACTTTAGCCTTAAAGGCGATGTTTAGATGTTTGATTTTTGTTCCCAGCTTGGTAGATCCTTGAGGAAAGGGTCTACGGCGTGTAATATCCCTTAGTGGATTGGGGGTGTTACATAAATGGTATCGGAGCTTTAGGTTGTGGAAACCTAGGCTGTCGGGTCAAGTTGTGTCTGTTGAGTTTTGTCTCGTCGAATTTTATCTGACTGAGTCGTGTCGCGATGCGTCATATGAGTTTGTTGGTCGTGATTAGTATCGTGGGGGGATCATCATCTTCGTGTGACCTGTGGATGTAAGTCTCCCTTCCTTATGTTGTGTCTCGTGTGACACAAACTACTGGTATGACTAGTTGTTGAGCGATGGAATCTTTATGTAAATTTTGGTTTCGTGATGCGTGGTTATTTGGCTCTCATATTTTATTTATATGGGGAGTGGTGTCGCTGTTAATGTATTTTTTACTTTTGACTTCGTCCGCTGAGTGTGTATTTCAAATTGATTTGCTCGCTTTGCAAGTATTTTGGAAACCTTTGTGCTTAATATGGAATGGTGATGTAGTTGTGTGTGCTTTGCTCACCTCGGGAGGGTCCGACGAGGCCTCGAGGGAATCTATGACTTCACTCTGGATTCACGAGCTTGATTCGCTAGCCAGCTCGGGAGGGTCCTTAGAGGCCTCGAGTGGGACCAGTGGCTTCATCCCGGTCCTAAGCAAATTGATTGTTGACTGTTTGTTTTCCGGTAAAAGACATGTATTGTCTTGATTTTGAACAATCTGATGCGTGTGATATGATGTGTTTAAGCGAATGTCGATACGTGTGAGTTTTTGTGCATTCTAGCCTAATAGAATTTTTGAAAAACCTTGAGTATCGTAGAGAATAAATTTCGAGACGTACTTTTAAATGGATTATATTTTCGGGGCGCCTACTAGCGCAATTTATGTTTCAGAATTCTTCTACGTTGAGAACCAAAATATTTTGAGATATTCTCAATGATCTAGAAACGCATTTGTTTAGACCCGAGGGTCGAATATTTCTGAAAGTTTTTTACTTAAAAGAAAAGTGTTTTTTATCAAATGCAAGATGGTTTTCAAGGTCTCGATAACGATGTTTGTACTACTTTTTGAAAGGTGATACTCAAAATCAACTGGTATTTCCAAATTGTTTTCAAAATGTCGTTTTCATTTTTAAAACCTATCATTCCTGTTTGCGGTCCGGGAATGTATGTATGATGTTAGTATTGTCGTTAGGGTGTTAGCCCTCCGAGTTGGGATTGAGTTGGTGGTGTGAGCGTTGAGTCGTTCGCCACGCATTTGTTGTACTAGCCATCTGTGAGAGGTGTGATGTGGTATTTAATGTTTGTCGCCTCGTGGTGAATTGCGTGTTGTCGCACATGTGCGAGATGTTAAAGCTTGGGTTTGTACGTTTGTGTAAATGTGTGATTTTTTCATGATGTTTTGTGATTATGTGCTGGTTATCGTTCGGGCCGTTGAGATCGTCGTACGATGTCGTCGTTGCTGTGATTTTGATATGTGTGTTGCTTTATGATGGTAATCATTGTATGTGTTGCGTGTTATGATTTTCTGTTGTGCTGAGTGGTTGCTCATTCAGTATGCCGAGGGGCAGAGGTCGTGGTTGTGGCGACCGGATGCGTGATCGGGATCATGCTGCCGGTGATGGTGGTGGTATCGGTGTTGCTACTATTCTGCAGCAGGTAGCTGCACAGATGACTCAGTTGACTCAAGAAGTTCAACGTAATTCAGATGTAACCCAGAACATTGGTGTAAATCAGTGGCTTCGAGAAGTGATTCGTATGAATCCCCCTTGTTTTGTTAGTGCCGCAGATGCCTTGGGTTTGGATGGTTGGCTTTTCCAGTTGGAAAAGATATTCGAGGTAGTCGATTGTCCAGAAGAACGTAAGGTGCCGGTCGCTCAGTATCTTCTCGACAAGGATGCCGCTAACTGGTGGGAGGCTGTTAAGCCTCGAGATCATGTTGTCGCGTGGGCAGAGTTCCAGAGATTCATGAGACATGAGTTTTATCCAGAACCGATCAGAAATTAGAGGATTAATGAGTTATTTTCGGCGAAACCGCGAGATGTACCGCTATCTCAAACTATTATTGATTTTAGCAAACAACTCAACTATGTGCAGGATCAGGTAGGGACGGAGGAAGATAAGATCTATCATTTTAGTAGACGAATGAAGCCGGAGATTCGTCAGTACATGGCAGGTCTCACCTGTACTTCCTTGAGAGATTATCAGAATAGGGCGTTAGCCTATGAGCTATCCAGATTGTCGACTGAAAATATGTATGAGTCGAAGAAATAGAAAACTATTGGGAACTTTTCAGGAAATCAGGGGAGTGGCCCCCCTGAGGTTAGGACATCGTTTCATCATCATAAGAAGGTTCCTCGATCGAGATATTGGAGGAGTAATACCCCTGCAGTGAGTAATGTGAGCAGCATGAAGACATGCTATAACTGTAGTAGAGCGGGCCATACCGCGAAGAATTGTCGTTCATCGTTAGTCAGCTGTTTCGAGTGCGGCCAGATGGGTCACCGAGCTGTGCATTGCGAGACGGTAGCGGAGAGATTTGGGGACCGAGGTTACGTCTCTTATCCGAAAGGACATGGAGATGCCTAGTGTGGGTTTTGAGAATTTCGACGTGGTCCGAATTCCTTGTGGTTATCCTTGCGGATCGTTGTGTGTTATTTTCTATTTTCAACTGTGCATGTCTCCTTGTAATAAGGTGCTTTATGTTTTGTGATCGTTCGGATAATCGACTTGATTATGTTATCTGTTTGGTGGTGCTTGACACTTGTTGGTTTTATTATGTCTCTACCTGTAACATTGTGATGATTGTCGTTGAGCATGCTTTCATGTCGTATGTCCCTTTGTGTTTCTTGTAATGTTTCGCCGACGGGCGTAAGTTACGCGGTTCTTGTGTATCTCGTTGAGATGTTCCTGGTGGGTTATTGCTTCTCCCTACTTGTTTTAAGTTTCGGGACGAAACTTCTTTTAAGGAGGGTAGTATGTAATACCCGGGATTTTCGTTTCCAATGAATTGATTTTTTTTCTATTGTTTAGTGGGTTGTACGTTATTTGTGTCTATTTGATTGTGTGTCAGGCATTGACACGTGTCGGTGACGATTGAGATTGTAGTATGTTTGTCGTTCCGTTGGCAGGAACCGTCGTTGTGATGAGTTTTGGTGCGAGCATATTGCCTGTTCAGTAGGAATAGCGCACGCTTAGTACTTGGAGTAGCGCGCGCTATTAAGCGTCGTTAATGCACGCTAAGTATTGTAGTTAGCGCATGCTAACGGGGGTTCCGGGATTGAGGCAGATGCTACTGCCCTGGACTGGGCAGTCAATAGCGCACGTTATGTAGAGCGTAGCGCACGCTAAGGTGCGACAGTAGCGCACGCTATCGGCAGGGTTGCGCACGCTACCTGGTAATTTGGGTTCAGTCCAGAAGTCACTGGACTGAGATATTGGGCGATATGTAAACCGATAGCGCACGCTAATCCTGATGATTAGCGCACGCTAATTTGTGTCCAGTATAAATACTGGACACCAGGATCTTTATTTTCTTCATTTCTTCTTATTTCTCCGTGAGTTTGAGACGTGGCGACTAGGGTTCGCGAGGTGGGCTGATTTTCTTCGATTCCAAGGTGCTTTGGAGGTCTCTAAGTGATTGTAACAACATCTATTCTGTTGTTCTTCATCAGATCAAGGTAATTTCTTGATTTCTCTTCAAGTTGACTTTTTGGGAGTTTGTTCTTGATTTCGTTTTCCATCCAATTTTGATAAACCGATTGTTGTTAAATGATGTTGTTAAACACATCCTATGGATTGTATATCCATATTTTGGTTTGGGATTCCATTTTTGTTTTTCGTCGGTGTTTGTTCCATTAATCCATCGGCTTTGGGTCGTGCTATGGAATTTATTTTCATTGTTGTTTTTGTCCTTCGTAGTTTATTGTCGCGGGTTGTCGTTCGGCGAGGTCGGTGGGTTCGTAGATGGTGCGGGTCTCCTCACTTCGGCCGATCCTCCGCGTTTGCGATTGTTTGAGGCAAGTACCTTGTCCATACATCTCTTGTTTTGTGGATATGATGATTGGTGATTGTCTCGGTATGTTTGTTTGATTGTTTGAGATGAACTTTCAAAAGATTTGGTTTAGCCTCGTCAAAGGCTCACTTTCAAAACGCGTGTGTTTGTGAATGTTGCGTCTCGTGAATGGTTAAGTGAACCCTATGAATATGCTCGGTGTTGTTGTGTTTTGATAATATATATGTATATATTATCTCATTTCGGTACGTTGTGATTTGACAATAGTGTCGTGCTTTGTGGTTGTTGCCTTTGGGTGAATTGTTTGGATATCCTTGGTGTGATATGTTATTTGTGTGAATGTGTGGATATGGTTGAAGGTCTACGGTGACACATGGCATGTGATCATGTGGTCAGGATGCAACAAGTGATTGATCCAACCGTGAGAGCCTAAGACAATCTACGGTGACACATGGCTTGTGATCATGTGGTCAGGATGCAACAAGTGATTGATCCAATCGTGAGATGATAAGACCTGCGGTGACATATGGCATGCGATCATATGGTCAGGAGACAACAAGTGATTGATCCAACCGTGAGATGACGTGGCATGTATTCACGGTGTTATGTATATGATTGTGAATGTGTTTTGCTCACTTCGGGAGGGTCCGGCGAGGCCTCGAGGAAATCCAATGGTATAGCCCTGGATTCACGAGTTGGTGTGTATATGATTTGTGAATGTATTTTGCTCACCTCGGGAGGGTCCGGCGAGGCCTCGAGGGAATTCAATGGTACAGCCCTGGATTCACGAGTTGGTGTTGTATTCGTTGACCAAGATTTGCGTATCTTGGGTGATTATGTTGTGTTGATTTTTATGTCCGTCGAGGACACGTGACGTGGGTTTTGACCCTGCGAATTGTTGTGGGTTTCTATTTGTGAAAACAAAACCTTTGGACTGTGACCCCTGTTGATTTTGGAAAGAGAAGGATTCTATAATCCAAAATTGTTTTCTACCAACACTCTCAATGGCATTTTAAACCACTTTATAAATTGTTTCCCTTGATTTGTGATTTTCCGATTTTGGAAACCTTTACCCAAACTCTTGCCTCGGGAAGTATTTTCGTTATGTTTGAATCTTGGAGGATTCCTGATTATTATTATTCTTGGAACTTGAATTGTATGACTGGTGATTGCACTTTGTACTTGCAGTGGCAAAATAGTGGAATTTTGCTAACCCCCGAGTAATCGGGGGTGGATGTCTGTATTGCATTCAGGTTTTGGGGAGCATAACACGGGGTCGGCACGAAGGATGATGAAAGATGATCGATACTGATCACATGAGGACCCGTACATTGTTGTATTGGTTTGATTGTATTTTATTCCACTGCATTATTCTTTTCCCGTTATACGGGAGTGTGTTGTATTCGACCCCTGCGTAGGCATGTGTTGAGATTGAGTTGTATGTATTTATTGAAAGACCAAATCAATCTACTGAGTCACTTTAGCCTTAAAGGCGATGTTTAGATGTTTGATTTTTGTTACCAGCCTGGTAGATCCTTGAGGAAGGGTCTACGGAGTGTAATATCCCTGAGTTGATTGAGAGTGTTATATATATATATATATATATATATATATATATATATATATATATATATATATATATATATATATATATAAAAGGAAACTAGATGTATAGAAAAAAAAAGAGATGTGTATCATCCAAAATATATTTGAAAATAATATAATAAGGCTAAAAGTAAAAAGTAAAAACTCTAAGAATCAATTGTGCTGCAATGACACAATCATATAATTTTCGTCTTTTCTCATATAAATTTTCTATTTTTTGGATCATTTAAGTTTTAAAATAATTATAATAATTCTCCAACCATATTTTAAAAATATTTACAATCATTTTTTATTCATTAAAAATTAACTCTACTAACTCATATATTATAAAAACTAAATGCTTGTATATTTTAGAAACATATGTTCAAAGCTTCATAAAATTAGTATTGTAAATTTAATAAATTGATTTATCGGAATGTATATGAATTGTACATAATTAATGAAAATGTGCATCATCTAAAGTATAATGAAAAACAAATAAATAAAGACAAACCTAAATGATAGCACAATCAAATGATTTTCTTCCTTTTTGACATGAATTTTGCAATTTTTAAAAGATAAAAAATTTAAGGTAACTAAAGTAATTATTCAAGACACATTTAAAATTATTTACATACATTTTTTATTCTTTAAAATCTTTCCTTTTATAAATAGATGATTCTGTTGATAATAGGCGACTATCACAAAAATAATTATTTATATATTAGGAAGAAATCATTAGCAAGTCATAAAATCTATCATTTCTAATGTCATACAATAAATTTTAATATATATATATATATATATATATATATATATAAGCACACACACTAGGACAATAATTATATCAAAAAAGTACAAATGTACATCATTCAAAAATATGTTACAATCACACACGAATATCTTATTTTCCGAATCGTTGAAATTTTAAGATAACTGAAATAATTATTCAGTCACATAATTGTATTTTACATAAATATTTATTCTCTAAAAATTAATTCCATGGATTCAGGTGCTATTATTATAATTAACTGATTACATAGTTTAGGAATATGTGTTTAAAATTCGTAAACTCGATAATTGTATAATTTAATATAAATAAACTATCAAAATATATATAAATGCTAGAAAAAAAAGATTGTTCTTAAATTATACAAATGCACATCAGCCAAACTATATCAAAGAATAAAAAACTATAAAGTCCGACTCTCTCACGAAGTCAGCTGTTGCTGTAACAACACAATTAAATAATTTCTTTCTTTCCTCATATGAATTTTTTGTTTTTTGAAGCGATCGAAATTTCATGATAACAAAAATAACTATACTTCATATCTAGCAGACAAAATAGTTCTACTAGGGATTGAAGTTTGCTATTTTTATTACTTAAGGGACTAAAATTTTAAGTGTTTCAAACAAGGGACTAAAGTTTAATCCGTTTCACCCGTTAGGGACTCCGTTAGTTTGGTCCCATTAAGTTTTAACGGATTGATGACATGGCCGTTAAGTGCCACATGTCAGTATTTTTGTTATATGGTGTGGCAGGAACTGTACGGAAAGTATATATGAGAAAACAAAATAAACAAAGCTATTTATATTTTAGAAACTGTTCCGGGAAATCCTTCTCGTATTGGTGTCTTACCTAATACTAGTTGTAGGGGGATAAGAGTTATGGAAGGTTCTGAACTCTTCCATAAGTAGTTGGATCATGTTAGATGTCTTACCATAACTAGGAATCCTATGTATGGAAAGTCTCTCTTTGTAATGCCTATATAAAGGCCTCTCTATTCATTGTTATCAATACAATTGATTTGTTGTCTTTACTTTTCTCTTCAAACACGTTATCAGCACGTAGCTCGAACGAAAAAAAAAAAGAAGGAATCGGCCGAGCACCACCGCCCCAGCCCGGCCATCGTCGCGCCTGCGCCTACTGCCGCCAGCCGCTGCTCCGCCACGCCAGTGCTCAGCCTTGCCATTGCCACCATTGCCCGCCACCGCTGCCATCGCCACCAGCACCACCACGACCACCGCCGAGCACTGCCGCCGCCAGTCGGACCACCGCCGCCTCCGCCGCCGGACCGCCGCCGCCCAGATCCGCCCAAAGCCGCCCAGCACAGCCGCCGCCCAGAGCCTCCGGACCGCCGCCGGACCTCCGTCGCCCAGATCTGCCCAAAGCCGCCCAGCACAGCCGATGCCCAGAGCCGCCGGACCGCCGCCGGACCTCCACCGCCCAGATCTGCCCAAAGCCGTCCAGCACAGCCGCCGGACCGCCGCCTCCGCCGCCGCCGCGGACTGCCGCCGACCAGCTCCAGTCCAGCCTAGTCCGACCCGGTTCCGACTCTCGGACCAAAACCCGAACATCAACTTATCTTCGGAAGCCGCCAAAATTGCTCCTCCGGTTTTCACGTCGTCGCATCGAGTACCAACCGGTAGATCGAAGCACACCACAGATTCAGCACGTGCCTAATTTTATAATCGAGGTAATTATCTGACTCGTCCCTATTTCAATTCTCTCCTTTGGGAATTTTTCTTTTGGGGACACGGGTTTTGGGTTCTTAATCTCCCACGCTACTTTGCGGTGGATGAGACCGCGAGAGAAGTCGGTATCTCTGCGTGTCGAAGAAAGCGTGTGACGGTCTGGGAGTCACGGAATTGTTGAAAAGTCGATACTTGTGGTTGCCGCATACACCACGTATCCGGGTGCGATCCGATATCGCCGTTTTTTGTCGACTTTACTAAACAACAATTAAGGAAGTAAATCGAGTAACGGTTATGTTACACGCTTTTAAAAGCATCGATTGTGACCGTTTACATTGTCATGAAAATCAACAAGACTAACTTCCTCTTGTTTATATCTTGTAGATGGCACAAAGCTCCAATGTTCATCCGAGTTCGACATCCTTGACCATCTTGGTAAGGAGTACCATAGGTGGGTCTCGAGACGTTCGCAGCGTTCGTCGGTAAGAGATTTACCACCACCATCTTTCCCTCTAACGAGCCTACCGCTCAAGAACCGAGCGAGGAAACCAAGGCTAATGCCTGATGTACTTGCGTAGACATATACATCCGTTGTTGAAAAAGTGTTATATGAACTTGCAAACTCCCAAAGAACTATGGGATACACTCGAGCAATGATTTAATAATGTGCATGATCGGCGCTTCCCGAATTGCAACTTCGGTGGGAGCAAATCCAATTTTGAATTATGCGAATGTGGAAGCCTATAATCAAGCTATCCTCGATCTTCGCTGATCTTGGTTTTGTGGTGTCAAGAAGTCCGATCAAGATTTGATCGAGAAGACTCTTAACACGTTTCCGTGGGAGCAAGTGTAATTGCTCATCACCAAGGCGTTGCCTATGAGGAAGGGAGAATTAAGAACTTTAGTGACCTTATCTCCCACCTCGCGAAAAAGAAAGGCACCATGAGATTATTCTCAATAGCAATGCGCGCCCGGTACGAATCCGATTAGGAAGTGAATCAGCTACCACAGAAAGCACCACGACAAAATAGAAAAGGCAACGCTACTCAGTTTTTACAAGCACCACGGATGCATGACTCGAGCAAGCGAGGGAAAAGACGAGGTCGTCGTTCCAACGTGTGGAAGAGGCAAGGTGGCTCGGCCACGGGACCTAGTGGAACCCAACCACGTGGGCCGCCTCCTGCCGCCGGGAATGTAACCACTCCAAAGGAAGGCCGGAATTGCTATACTTGCGGATCGAAGAAGCATACTTACCGCAATTGCAAAGCGCCAAAAAACATCCAAGCTTACTACAAGCACTATAAACAATATTTGACTCAAGAGTCGAATTACATGGAAGAAGATAATGAGAATACGGAGGTGGACCATATTGAGATCCAGACTGAGATCCCTCCTCTCACCATTGCGTACAAAGACCAACATATGGATGTTGCCGACTTTGACTAGTTTTACGCTTTGGTTATGTTTTGTCTTGTTTCTAGTTTCCGAGAACTACTTTGGATTTTCATGAATGTAATAAAGTTGGCCATGATGAATAAAATTCTTTTAATTGCTGTGATTGTGCAAAGACGAATTTTATTTTTTTCCTTCGAAAGCATGTTTGGTTTATCACAAAATAATTGCTAGCAATGAATTGCTTGGTTAAAAATTTGATACATTGGTAGGATTTCATCAAAACTTTTGATCAAGACTAGGCACATCCTCCTTGGTATTTGTTTATGCTTTGAGAGTTCAAACGGAATCAGTGGTTTTTAAACAGCCTTAGCTGTACCGACATTCCTACTTTCTCTGCAAGTCTACCAAGTTGGAGTTACCGAAAGGATCATTAGTAGAGATATAAATCGAAAACCAAGATGCGTTTTAAAGTATTTAAACGCTCCTATGGCCATATTTCCATAGTATTGTATCAACAATAATGCCTTTGAAAAAGGCTTCAACCTTGCTCTATCACTCAACAATAGGGAAATACCAAAATAGTAAATTGAAACGAGCACTGAGATCTGAGTTTAATGATCCAGAAAGTGCACGACCTATGGACAAAAAGATACGGAAGTCTAGTTTCCAAAACAACTGACCGTTCGTCCATAGCCTTCTTAACAAAGAAGTTATTGCTATTTTAGTGAACAAAGGTCAAGCTGCGCGGAAATTATTTCCAGCGATTGTGCTAACTTTGATCCTAACCAACTTGGTCGAATTTCCCCAAACTCGATGTTAATGAGTTTTCTCTATGTCTCTAATCATAAGACTAATCGAGTTTCATGTCTTATTGTAGATGTCTCGTGGCGAAATTGAGTGCCTTGCTGATAGTGGAACAACCCACACTATTCTTCGAAATAGGCAATTATTCAAGGATATTGTGCCATACATATCCTCAGTGACAACAATGATTGGTTCCTCCTAAGTAATTCAAGGGAGGGGACCTGCTCATTTCTTGCTACCTAATGGTACGCATATTAATGTCACAAATGCTCTCTATGCCCCAAGAGCAAACCGAACCTTGCTAAGTTTTAGGGACATCCGTGCCAACGGTTATCACCTTGATACACATTGTGAGAATGGGATAGAATTTTTGTATGTTACTCTGGCAGAATGCGGAAGACGTCGTGTTCTCGAGAAACTTATGAGTCTAACTAGTGGTTTATACCAGACTACAATAAGGGTTATTGAATCCTATGCTGTGAGTCACGAACTGTGTGATTCCGAAGCATACCAACTATGGCATGACCGACTCGGTCACCCTGGACGCGACATGATGATTCGCATTTTGAAAAACTCACATGGTCATCCGTTTTTCAAGTCCAGAAAATGATTGGAAGCACCACTCGATATCGGCATTGATGTGAGTGAGCTTGATACCATATCACCGGGACTAAAGATCGCACGCCCTGATAAGGTTGACGGTGCATCTCTTGTAAATCCCGAGGCTTCCGTGGCAATTTCTAATGCCCATAAATTGTCTTGTAAAGCCTGTTCACTAGCAAAGTTGATACCCTCTCCGTCCTTTGCTAAAGACTCAACACAAAATATTCGCTTCTTACAAAGAATTCAAGGGGACATATGTGGACCTATTCAACCAGAGTGCGGACCATTCAGATATTTTATGGTTCTGGTTGATGCATCGACGCGATGGTCACACGTCGCTCTGCTATCCACGAGAAACGCTGCATTTGCTAAACTCCTAGCACAAATCATCAAGTTACGGGCTAACCACCCCGACTTCCCAATCTCGTCATTAAGATTGGACAATGCTGGAGAGTTTACGTCAAAGTCTTTTGATGACTATTGCATGTCGATTGGGATTGATGTTGAACATCCCGTCCCCCACGTTCATTCGCAGAATGGCCTTGTCGAGGCTATGATTAAGCGGTTACAGCTTATCGCCCGAGCATAGGTATTGCGCACCAACTTGCCGATTTCTGCCTGGGGTTATGCAATTTTGCATGCGGCTATACTTATTCGCTTTCGACCCACTGCCAATCAACCGTTTAGTGCGTACCAGTTGGTAACTGGATATGAGCCTGATATTTCACACTTACGCATTTTTGGTTGTGCGGTATATGTGCCAACTACGCCTCCACAGCGTACTAAAATGGGCCCGCAAAGACGATTAGGTATATATGTTGGCTATCAATCGCCTAAAATTATCCGCTATTTGGAACCTTTGACAGGAGATCTGTTTACTGCAAGATTTGCAGATTGTCACTTTGATGAGACAAACTTCCCGTCGTTAGGGGGAGAGAGGAATCGAACGATTCCAGTTGAACGCCAGGAAATTGTCTGGTGTGCTCTCTCCTTGCCTCATCAAGATCCCCGCACAGCTCAATCCGAGCTAGAAGTGCAACGTATTCTCAGTCTTCAGAAAGTTGCGGATTCGATGCCCGACAGCTTTACTGATACTGCGAAAGTGACAAGATCTACCATTCCCGCTGCGAATATTCCTGCAAGGTTAGAAGTCCCAATTATAGGGCAAGGTTCAGCCGCCCAAAGGAATGATGCCACCGGCGTCAACCTTAGTGGTGGGGCCAGGCTTGGCCGCTCTTATCCACGCTCGAAAGAGGGGAGGCCGGTGGGTAGAAAGGATACCGAACCTCGAAAGAGAAGAGGAACGGAGGCACAAAATCCTCTCATCATCGACACGGTGACTCCGTCACGAGATTATCTCGACTACGGATATGTCCTCGAATCAACAATGGAACAATCGACGGACGCGTGAAACTTTGTTGATGTCGGAAAATAAAGAAATCTCGATGCAATGTATGCAGTGAATACGTACTATTGGGCCAGTCGCCCACGCTAGTCGACGATGCTTTTGCCTACTCCGTCGCTCAAGAAATTATTGAATACGACGACGCCGAGCCGCTCGGTTCGAGTGTCAACAACGAGCCGATTGGCGAAATGGAAAGATGCAATGCGGTGAACTAGACTCAATGGCTAAACGTGAGGTATTTGGCCGTATCGAGCCAATACCGTGGGCGTTAAACCAGATTGGACATAAGTGGGTCTTTGTTCGTAACGCAATGATAAGGATGAGGTCATGCGTTACAAAGCGAGACTAGTTGCCCAAGGCTTCTCGCGGCGCCACTGGCATTGACTACGAGGAGACGTATTCTCACTTTATGTACATCATCTCTTTCCGCTACTTAGTCGGTTTGGTAGTGTCAGAAAAGCGAACATGCAGCTTATGGATGTGGTTACAGCGTATCTTTATGGGGATCTAGATACGGATATCTATATGAAAGTCCCCGAAGGGATTTCATGGCCCAAATCAAGTAGCTCTAAACCACGGAGCGCGTACGCTGTGAAATTGCGTCGTTCACTGTATGGGTTGAAACAATCCGGAAGGATGTGGTACAACCGCCTAAGTGAATACTTGGTTGGGAAGGGATACAAGAACAGTGACATCTGTCCATGCATATTCGTGAAAAGAACAGATGCAGGATTCGTGATTGTAGCCGTCTATGTAGATGACATGAATGTCATCGGTACCATAGATGAGGTCAATGAAACGACCCACTACCTTAAATCCGAATTCGAGATGAAAGATCTGGGGAGGACTCGATTCTGCTTGGGCTTAGAGCTAGAACATCGAGATGATGGCATACTCATTCATCAGTCTGCCTATGTCCACAAAATGCTCAGGCGATTTAGCATGGACAAGGCACATCCTCTTGCTACCCCCATGATTGGTCGAAGTCTGGAAATGAACAAGGATCCGTTTCGTCCTAAAGAGGAGGATGAAGAGGTCCTTGGAGCAGAAACACCGTACCTTAGCGCAATCGGTGCGTTGTTGTATCTGGCTCAATGTACTCGTCCAGACATCGCATTCTCTGTGAATCTGTTAGCGAGATTTAGCTCCGCTCCCACGATAAGGCATTTGAATGGAGTAAAACACATCTTTCGATACTTGAAAGGCTCCAGTGACCTTGGATTGTTCTTTCCCTACGCAAAAGAGAGCGATATTCCGAAAGGAATTGTTGAGGTTAAGACGATGCATACCGACCGTCGATCTTCCTCTGATATTGCAGCTAAGCATGGTAGCTTGACTACCAGAAGTGCTAAAGCGAGCAAGCTTACCCCTTATGCAGAGAATCCTAACGACACGTTAGTTGGATTTGCTGATGTCGGTTATCTCTCTGACCCGCATAAAGGACGTTCCCAAACTGGTTATGTGTTCACCATTGGGAATACGGCGATATCTTGGCGATCTACCAAGCAGACCCTGGTTGCTACTTCCTCAAACCATGCAGAGATAATTGCATTGCACGAATCCGTAAGGGAGTGCATTTGGCTCCGGTCAGTCATAGACCATATACGAGGAACGTGTGGATTAGATCCCACTACAACAACCCCTACTTGCATCTTTGAGGACAATGCGACATGCATTGAGCAGATGAAGTTAGGTTTCATAAAGGGTGACAATACCAAGCATATTGCGCCGAAGTTCTTTTATAATCATCAGCAGCAGAAATTGCTGAATATCGAAGTGAAACAAGTGAGTTCCGATGAGAATATCGCAGACTTGTTCACTAAGTCTCTGCCGAAATCTACATTTGAGAAACATGTGAGAAGCATCGGCATGTGTCGATTATCCGAGCTCAACTAAAGATAGCTCGATGGAATGAGCTGTCATGTATACCTCAGGGGGAGTATACTTCACATGATTCTGACATTTGTAGTTGGTGCGTTGCGCTCTTTTTCCTCACCAAAGTCTTTGTTTTTCCCACGGGGTTTTATTTGACTTGGAAAGGTTTTTTACCGAGGCAACACCGTGTGCACCATGTTAGTATTAGCGTTCGACACAGGGGGAGTGTTCCGGGAAATCCTTCTCGTATTGGTGTCTTACCTAATACTAGTTGTAGGGGGATAAGAGTTATGGAAGGTTCTGGACTCTTCCATAAGTAGTTGGATCCTGTTAGATGTCTTACCTTAACTAGGAATCCTATGTATGGAAAGACTCTCTTTGTAATGCCTATATAAAGACCCCTCTATTCATTGTTATCAATACAATTAATTTGCTGTCTTTACTTTTCTCCTCAAACAGAAACTAATTATTTATCCATCAATCAAATAATCTCTAACTTCTTCACATTTTTGAATTTCTAAACTGATTGAAATTTTAAATTATTAAAATAATTATACATAACTATTTAGAGATCCTTATAGTTTTATTTTTTTAAAAATTATTATATTTATTGTTATGTTATTATTAATTAAATGATTATAAATGGGAACATATGTTGAAAATTCGTAAAATCGGAAATTATATAGGTTTACATTAGTAAATTACTGGAATATATTTTTCTCAATTATTTTTAATGAATTATATATCAATGCTAGATTTAAAATTGTAACAAAATATTACAAATAAGTATCATCGGATTAATTAACTGAAATATATTTTTCAATTATTGCTCCAATAATGCAATTAACTATCTTATTTTTTCTCACTCGAATTTTTCATTTGCTGAATAATCAAAATTTTGAAATATTTAAAATATCCATATCTATACTTATATTAAAAGAGAGTCGTGACACATGTCACTCTCTAAGTTTTTTGGTTTTTTATTTTAAAATGTAGTTTATATATAGAGATCTATCCTTAAATTTCTTTAAAAAAAATTCTAGATATGTATTGTGGGAGTTTTATTCCACAACTTACACTCATCTACCAATAAAAAAATTCTTCCTTTATTTTGTTAGTTTAAAATTTTAAATATTTATAATTTTTTAAATCAAATTTATTTTTAATGAAAAATATATCAAATTAATTTTTATTTCACAATTTTCAACTAGACATCCATATTAATATAATAAATTTGATGGATTTACAATAATGACCGATTGCACAAAAAAATTATATTATAAAAACTATGAATATTTATTTTCAGTAAAATAAATTGATGCAAAATAAAAGTATATTAACTCATTTATTGCTTTCATAAAAAAATAAATTATGATATTTATTTAATTATAATAACTAAAAATAATAAAACATACACTTCACACATACACATATATTAAGACTTAATCACATATTACTTTCGTCTCTAAAATTTGTTCCTACTTTTTTTCGGTATGTTCAGGAAATTTGTTCATGTAATGAACACTAATTGACTTAACACTCCGTTAATGTAGTACTCTTTCTTAAATTATATTACACCCCATAATACACTCAATAAGTCTTTTATTAATATTACGCTAATATGATATTCATATCGAAGATTATCAAAAATAAATTTAGAGATCGAGAAATTATTTTATAATAAGAGAATATCTCATGCGGTGCATCACACCGGAGAACATCTAGTTTAATATTAAAAGAAAGTCGCAAAAAATTCTAAAAAAAACATGTGTCATATCCACATTAATTGTCCTTTTAAAAATCTTAAAAAAATGGGTTAGTGTGTTATTCCATTACATACTATCTATCAATTAATTTTTTTTTCTCATTTTATTCTTTTTATTTTTAACTTAATAGTTTAAACAATTATAACTTTTTCGTATCAATTTTATTTTTGATAAAAAAATATATCAAATTAATTCGCACTTCGTCCTCTTCAATTTGATATCCATATAATGTATATATATATATATAAAGTAATTTAAATATAACTATGATATATTTAGATGATTAAAATATTTCCATATGGAAATATAAGATTATTGAAGAAAAATATTAATTTAGTTTATTTTCATATTTTTGTACTTTAAAAATTATTTAATTTTTCAGGATTATTTTGTTTCGATTATAAAATATTAAAAATTATATTAAAGCCAAATCATATAAAAAAATTATATTAGTAAGAATATGAGTTATATACTTTTAATGAAAATTGATAATAATAAACACACTTTAATTATATTTATAAAATTAGATATTAGACTCATATTGGCCTATATAAAAAAATAAATATCTGTGCTTAATTAAATTACAATTTTTCGCCCTTAGATCACATGATAAGAGTTTTATAAATGGAAGTAAATCAAATAATAGTGTATGTGTATGTGTATGTGTGTATATATTGACTCATGTATATTTTATAATAACTTTACAATATTATTGAAATTCAATCACATATTATTAAAATAATAAAATATTTAATATTTTTCGATGTGCGTGCATCGCACGGGAGGACATCTAGTTTGTTCTAAAAAGGTAGACAATTACTCTTAAAAACTCAACTGCTATGAAGATGATTCTCTTAATTAATATATTTTATTAAAAATTAATTACTTGTATATTTCAAGGAGATATCTCTAAAAGTTTATAAATTTAATAATTATATATAAAATCAAATATGTGAAATATAGATAATGCAGGATCAAAGTTGGTGGCCATGGATTGGGCTGGGGCGGGCCCGATTGAAGTGGTCCGGGCTGGGGCTTGGGAGCCCAGGACGGCCATGTATTGGCGGGCTAGATCTAGCTGGGCGGCCGCGGCCCACTGCCAGTCCGGTCGGGCTTTCGTGGGCAGGTCTGGGCCGGGCAGGGCTCGGGCCGGAAATTAAAAAAATAAATAAATTATATGTCAACATTAAATTAAAAATCAATTCGTAAAATCTGTTTTGAATTCTTAAAAAAAATCAATTAATATTAATTAAAAATCAACTTAAAACAATTGTTTGAATTAAAAAAAAATTAAAACTTAGTAAAAAAACTATTTCAATTGGTTTAAGAAAATTCATTTTGAATCTTTAAGATATGTTAACATTAAATTAAATGGGGAGAAAAGGAAAAAAGAAATTAGACGTTGACTTAATTTGTAAAAATTAGATTTTTTTTTGAAATTTAATCTAATTTTTAAAATTAAGTTGCATCAAAGTCTACGTAGTTTCTTTTACTTACTTTTTTTTACTTACCTCTACTTATCTAGTGCACCAACCAATCGGTTGGTGCCACATGGCATGGCCGGCTAACCCATTCAAATTTGAATGGTGGGCTTGGGGTGGGTGTAGGGTGGTCTTGGGGTGGGATGGAGGTGGGCTGGGGGTGGGCTACGGGTGGGTCGGGCTGCAGGTGGGCTGGGGCCGGGTTGGGGGCCGGACCGGTTTGGGCTCGGAGGTGGGTTGGGCTGGACTTGGCCTGGGCTGAAGAGTCTAGGATCGGGATCGTCTCGGTCCCGGGCCGGGATGGCCCAATCGGCCCGCAGGCTTAGAAAATCCGAGCTGTGCTGGGTGGGCCCGACACGCTGGCCACCTCTGATAAGAACAATGCAAATGTACAAATCCAAATATGTTAAAAATAAAGTTAAACTCGTAGGGAATTAGTTATTGCTATAATAACATAATCAAAGATAGAAAAATTATTATGGGGGAATATTTAAAAATATTTACATATAACTTTTACTCTCTAAAAATTATTTTAATGATTCATATGCTATTATAAAAAATGAGTTACTTATACATTTTATAAAAATATCTTTAAAAATTAGTAAAATTAGTAACAATATAATTCAATAAATGTAAGTTTTTTCTTTCGGTGTATTAAAAATCATCACCCATCAAAATTACTTTACTTTTTAAGTATAACGAGGCATTATCCAACTCATGCGATGCACGGTCTTTGGTTGAATATCTGCGTGTTTTGTACGTAATGTTGGGGCAGACGGTTGAATGAGCAGATGACGGAATTTAAATGCCTTTTAGAGAAGTTTATATGTTTTTTTTATTGTTATTGTCCTTTTATTTTAGTCTATGTAACTAATTAGTTATATGAAATGAAGCTTTACTAACCCGTGTGTTGCTCCGGGGTTGTTTTTAGTTTATTCAACCCGTGCGATGCACCGATTGTATCTAAGTTTTCATAGCTAAAATTTAACCATCTTGTAATTTATACTATTATTTAAAAGTTCAATTTAATCACCTTGTGTATTAGACGGTGCATTTGCATTGTGATGTTTATCATAACTTTTGTATTTAAATTAGTTTATTTACATTAAAAGTTACAATTAAAATAGTCTCTTCATATGTAATCCTTTAATATGAATAAGTTATATAAATTTTTTTTGCCTATTTATTTGGCACTATTGCCATAGCTAATTATAAAACCATTTGTAGTAATATATATATATTTTCCAATGGCAGATTTTGAGTTGTTAGAGAACTTGATGAATGTTTTTGGATCTTCTAAATTGCATGATTGTATGCGTTTGTGGTTTGTGCAACAGGCAGGTGAAGATTATGCATTTTCGAGGTTGCTTTTTGGCTGTTGTCAGCATTTGAGGCGGGTAATGATAAAGAACCATACCATGATGTTGAACTTGGAAGCTTTAGGTGCTCGTGGTGTATCTTTGGATTCTCTAGAATATGAGGACTTAAATATGAGGTACCGTTGAATACTAATGTTTACTGTTTTATTGTTCTATATTAATAATCATATATGGTAAGAGTGATTCGTATTCTTTGAGGGTGAAAAATCGCAGCCCTTTGGTGTTCCATACCTGCATATTTTATTGGGAGCATTCAAGATGAGTTTATTGTGAGCATTCAAGATAAGTTTATCATAAGCAAAAATTTGTACTATTTCAACATTAACGCATCAAAAACATTAGATGATGATTTTCTAACATATATAATTATTAATATATACCAACTGTATATTGGTAAGGTTAATTGGACAAAGTCTTCAACAGTTGATAAACAGAGTAAACACATAAGGCAAGAGAAGGAAATATATATAGTTTCAGAAATTTTTACAGTTAGTTTGACATTATTTATTTTGATCAATATAATTTCTTGCGGTGAAAATAATGTGAGAGAAAATATTTTCGGAATAAATTGATAAATATTAAGGGGGATAACCTTTACTTTGTGCACAAACCCCCTTCCACATTAAATTAATGGGGATAAGTTTTAGAGGTAATACACTACTTTAGCCACTTTACCATAGTCAATGACAATATTTGTCAAGGGACTTAGTTTGTACAAATTCTAGCAAAAAATGGCATGGTTTGACCAATATACCCTTACTTTTCAATAAAACTAACCCACTTTATATCTCTCCTTATCTTTTCTGAGTTTCTGGGTTACGACATATGTATTTCGTACCGTCTCGTTACCATGTGTTGTTTACCTTTTGTGTTATTGTATCGTAACTTCGTATCTTATTTACCGTGTCGGAATATTGCACACGAGGTGCCAGTAAGCGGATACGATATTTGTTTTTCGTTACATTACCCGATTAATAATTGATCATTTATTATTTGTTTTTCGTTACGTTTCGTTACGTTCGTTACCAATACAGTAACATGTTAAGTTTAATTGGTACACTCGGTAAGAAGTTACAATTTCTTACCAATATACCAGAGTGTAAACAGTGACACCCTTACATATTCGTAGCTGGAAATAGTTACGGTTACACTAATACGAAGTCATTAATTCGTAACTTCGTACTAGTTACACTTGGTAAGAAGTTACAATTTCTTACCAATATACCAGAGTGTAAACAGTGACACCCTTACTAATTCGTAGTTGAAATAGTTACTACACTAATCTGAAGTCATTAATTCGTAACTTCGTACTAGTTACACTTGGTAAGAAGTTACAATTTCTTACCAATATACCAGAGTGTAAACAGTGACACCCTTACTAATTCGTAGCTGGAAATAGTTACGGTTACACTAATACGAAGTCATTAATTCGTAACTTCGTACTAGTTACACTTGGTAAGAAGTTACAATTTCTTACCAATATACCAGAGTGTAAACAGTGACACCCTTACTAATTCGTAGCTGAAATAGTTACGGTTACACTAATACGAAGTCATTAATTCGTAACTTCGTACTAGTTACACTTGATAAGAAGTTACAATTTCTTACCAGTCGTAACAGTTACGAATTCGTAACATGTATACAAAAATCTCCAATACGAAAATTTCAAACTGGCATAAATGTGTTATGAAATTCGAATTTCGTAACTTCATACTGATATGAAATGATAAAATCTTAACAGAAAATCAAGGCATAGTGATACGAAATGACAATATTGTAACATGGTAACCCAGTACGAAATGAATAAATCGTACCAACTGTAAATTCGTAACCACGTATGCAAACTTGCCAAAAACTAGATCTAAAACACCAATACATACAAATCGATCTGAATCACTCAAAATATACCACGAATCACCAGAAATCATATCAAAACTTGTAAATCATCAAAAACAAATACAAAAATAACATTATTTCAAGATAGATCTAGGATTTTTCTAGAGAGAGAAAGTTAGAGAAAGAGAAATAAAATCGAATGAGAGAGTAGGGAAGATTCGGAGCTGCTGGCGGTCGTCGGAGCTGCTGGCGGTCGTAGGGAAGATTCGGAAAGAACTGGAACTCCGGCGAAGTCGGCTCCGGAAATAGCTAGATTCCGGCGAGATATGAAGATGGTTGTAAGAGCCATGATGGTCACTTGAGAACATGGCCGACGATGGTGATGGTGGCGCGGCCATTAGATGGGAAGGGAGGGATTGAGAGAGAGGAGAGAGGAGAGAGAAGAGAGAGACGTGGGGTGGGTGGGGGGGGGGATGAGAGACGTGGGGGGGAGAGAGAAATAGAGAGACATGTGTGTGGTGGGTGGGGAATGAGAGAGAGAGAGGCAGGGGGGAAGAAATAAGGGGGTGAGGGTAAATTGGTGCAGATTTCTTTCTTTTGGTATAATTTATCTGTTAAGTTGCATGACAAATATTAAAATTTACTAAGCTATTTGGCTAGTCCATGTCTTCTCTCTAAGTTTTAAGTAGTATATAAATTGATAAATATTAAGAGGGATAACCTTTACTTTCTGCACAAACCCCCTCCACATTAAATTAAAGGGGATAAATTTTAAGTAGTATAGATAGAATTTTTATTTAATGGTTTAACCCCATTTATCTCTTTTTAGAACATAAGCTTATTTTATATAACTACTTTAAAAATTTTAATTATTTCGTATCTACGAAGAAATGGAAAACAATTGAAGAATATTTATTGAGAATCACCCAAAGAAAGAATCCCCCAATTAGTCAACAGAACCCTATGGCCTGTTTACTTTATCAGTTTTCTAGAAAAATTTTCTAAAAAAAACAGAAAAAAATGAAAACACGTTCAAATTAAATATTTTCTAAAAAGAAAACTGGAAAACACGATTTTTCTAAATTATAACTGGACTTTAGAAAATTATAGAAAACAGTCCTGACTTGTTTTCTAGATTTAGAAAATTAACGCTAATATTATGCTACAAAATTAAGTATATATGTTATAAAATATTAACATTGTATCGTGCATGCTACATTATTTATTTATAATTTAATTATTTGTGTCTTATTTGTATCATGCACTATATAATAATAAGATTCTACGTATGGAATACTTAGAGTCTATATTAGGAATACATGCACCATATACGTATATAGACTAAATACATGCACCATGTATTAACAAGATTCTATGTGTGGAATACTTAGAGACTAAGAATATGTCCCTAACATACGCTACAAGCTATACATAGTTCCAAAGTCTTGGTTTGATAAATAATTCATTCTACTATATCTTTCTTAATATTCAATTTGATGGCTTCCAATCACCAGTCAAAACCATCAACAAAAACAACGTTGACCGACTAGATTACGAAGGTCATATATGAGCATAAGAAAGAACATCCAAGTCTTATGCAAAATGATATGCAAGCATGGCTGAAGGAAAAGTTTGATTTGGATACTAGCCAAACTACAATATCAAATACTCTTGAAAGATCAGCAGAGTACTTCTCGAAGGAGATGAAAAATAGCGATGCTAAGAGGCAAAAGTCACATAAGTACCCTGATTTAGAGAGTTTTATATGAATGGTTTCTTCAAAGACAAGAGAAAGTGAATATGTCAGGATAACTGATCCAAAGTAATGCAAAAGAGTTTTTTTTTTCAGAAAATGTATGGTGAAACAAATCAAGAATTCAACTTTTTAAGTGGATGGTTAGAACGTTTCAAGGCAAGATATTCAATCAAGTCCTACCGATGATTTGGCGAAAGCAGTTCCGTAAACATGAAGGACATTGAAAATGCTTTACCTGGAATATGATCAAAATTAAATCAATTTCAGTTGAAAGATATTTACAATATGGATGAAACTGGATTATTTATCGATTAGAAGCTGACCATTCACTTGCCACAAAGCAGCTTGAAGGATGAAAGAAAGACAAGGAGAGAATCATTGTTGCTGTTTGTTGTAATGGTGATGGATCCGACAATGTACCCTTTAGGTTATTGTAAGTATGCAAAAACTAGATGCTTTAAAAATGTGAACATGAACAATCTTAGCTGCAAGTATCACTTCAACAAAAAAGCTTGAATGACTGGTTTGCTTTTTCAGGAATTTTGCCATTGACTTGACAAGAGAATGAATGACATAAAGGTTCTCTTAGTAGATATTCTCGAGCTCATCCAAAAGTTATTGAAGGATTGAAAAATAGAGTTGTTTTTATTGCCCCTAACGCAACGTTTAAAATTCAACCATGTGATGTTGGGATTATTAGGGCATTCCAACTTCATTATCGACGTCGTTTTTATTCTAGCATCTTACAGAACCTTGAAGTTGACTCATCAAATCTTGAAAAGATTAACATTTTGGACGCTACTAATATTGCTACCATTGCTTGGAGATTTGATTTAATATAAAAAACAATTGCAAATTGTTTCCGACTTTGCAAGATATTATCTGAAGAAATTGATGTTCCCCAGTCAATTAGAAGAAGATATCCAATGATTAACGAATGTCATTTCTAATTTACACTACAGAAATGTGATGGACGTCGATCATCTTTTGAATTATCCTAACGGGAATGATGCAGTCCTGGAATTACCTACAAATGAAGAAATTATTGAGTACGTACTAAATGATAAGAATGATCCAGAACCAGATGATAGTGGTGTCACATCAAATGTGTTATCAAAAGAAGTCTTTCAACCAGTAATCACCCTATGAAATTACTCGCTACGGCACGAGCAGAGTACTCTATAAGTTTTGTTTGCACTAGAAAAAGTCGATGAGATGCATTTTGGTGGAAAAAAAAAACTCTATAACATGATGCATGAGTAACAATACAGAGCAAAATGCAAATGAGCCACTCTAATATTTTTTTATTTTTATTCCAAGTTTTATGTAAATAACATGATTTTCAAAAAGTTGGGTGCCCGTGGATACAAAACCCATGATTTTGGGTACTATGCGAGCCTATTTTCATGGCTCTGTGGCTGATTCTGGTTTTCCGATTCTGGAATGGGTAATGCCTACCCAATCCCGGCCGTCCCATTGCCATTTCTACACGAAGCTATTCATACTACAAAACAGCAAAATAACTATGACAACAAGAAGACTAAGGGGCTGTTTACTTTTTTTCCATTAATCTTTGAATGGATTAAGCTGTTTGAGTGGATTAATCTGTCTGATTTGAAAAAATATCTTGTTCTTTTCTGAATAAACTATCTGAATGACAAAAATGACCATTTTACCCTTCAATATGAAGTAAGTCCCTTTTGATAAAATGTTCTTTATTTTTTAAATTGAATGGTATTCACGACCACAAAAAAAGACATTTAACATCGTCCGTTTAAGATTGGTTCTGGAAAAACCGATGTTAAAAAAGATGTGGTGGCATAATTAAAAATTTTAAAGCAAATTAACATCGGTTATGCTAAAAACCGATGTTAAAAATAAAAAATAAAAATTATTTAACATGATTCTAACAAAAACCGATGTTAAAAAAATTATATAATATATTTTAAATAGTTATATTTTAAATAGTTAAAAAAGTTATATTTTAATATATATAGTTATATTAATCTTTTTATCAATAAATATTTTATATTTTATGACTTTTAAATATATAATATTAATATATATTTTAAATTTATACTATATATACTCAATTATAATTAAGATTATATGATATATACTCAATTCTTTTATTATTAAAGAGGGTAATTTTGGTATATTGGGGAAGTATTTCTGGTTTAATGGTAAGGACAACCCAAAAGTTAATGAAAAAGACATTATTAAGATCATTAAGTTGAAAGCAAACAACAAGATATAGCGATTAAGTTGATTAAACATTAAGCTAATTAAGTAAAAAATAAACAGGCCATAAGACAACCTAATTAAGGTTTCATAAAGAAAGTTGTTATAATAATGCTCGTTTTTTATTTTGATAATTTCACAACAGTAAGAGAGATTTTATCGACGATGTCCAGAACAAAGTAATCAAGCCATATCGAAATGTTTACATTTTTTTTAACAATTGCAGTTCCAACCTAATGTCGAGTCTCCGAAGGTTTTTTTTCAAAAAATAAAAACCTTAGGGCAGAATATTTGCGTGGAAGTCGGAGGGTCGACTCCACCCTGAACGGTACCTGAAGCTTTTCAAAACATGAAAAGAATTACTAAAATTCTCTCTTTGGTAAGAGTTCGAACGTTCTACCCCAACTCGAACAGTACTCGATAGTTAAAAGTTTCTTTTTCCATTTCTGTCTTATACATGAAATATTTAACTTCCACCTCGAACGATACTATACATTAAAGCGTTCGACCATAATAAAAGACAATTGTCAATTTATCAATATAAAATTTTCACATCTGTAAAATCCTAATTAAAAATCCAATCCGAATACATCGAAGTGGACTGGTTCAGATCGAATTTTCAGATTTTCGATTCGATTTTTCGAATTTAATTTTTCTGCACACCCCTAATATCATCTTTAATTGTTTGAGTTGCAGTTGTCACCATCCCCGTCTCCATTTCAAGAAATTCCAACAGCCAAGTCTTCTCAACAAGTTTGCCTATTATCTTTATTGAATAATAATATTTTTTTTTTTTTTAGTTTATTAATTGTACATACAAATCTCTCTGTGTAAAAACAAGTATACTGTGGACAATTAAATTATGGTGAGAAGCTATATTTAGCGTGAAAATGTGTAATATATATAAAGAGTGTCTTTATAACATGTGGTTTTCTTTTATGCAAAATTAAAGATATCTCGTGCCATAACGAAGGTGCAATAATTAGATTAAAAAATATTATCAAATTAACTTATTAGACAAAATATGTTGATTCCCGCAGATCAAGCGGCAGCAGCCGCACATAAAAAAAAATGATCCTCGCATGCCGGTAGGCGGCTGCACCCAAAGGAAAAAGTGGCTTCACCGGAGTTCTGCCGCAAGGCGGCATGCTTGCCGCAAAAAAAAACATTGGTCGATCATCGGAGGTGTACAGACAGTCAATAGGCTGGTCGCCAAAAAAAAAAAAAAGAACAGCCACAGGCCCTTCATAGAACCCCGTCAGAAACGACTGTTTTTTCTTGGGAATTAGTCTAATATTCTGAGAATACTTTTGGAAATTTATTATTGTTGAATATTTGATATTACTAAATTAACAGTGAGAAGAGCAGAGGGCTAAAGTGATCTTTTCAGGTGCACACTACTCAAAAAACATCACTGTAATATAAACCAGAGATAACTCATGCCATAATGACATGGTGGAAGTGCAATAATTAGATCAAAATAATCAAATCACATATTGGCTCCCAGAGGCTGCCGACGACGGCTCCGCGGCGTGCAGGTCGATAGGCGACCGGACCAAAAAAGAAAAAAAAATGGTCGTCACCAACGGGCCGACAAGCTGGTGTTAAACAAAACTAATCCCACCAGGAAATACGGCGACAGGTCGGAAAAAAGAAAATAAAAAATAATTGTCGGTCGTCGACGGCCCCACCAGGAACAGACCAGCCTTAAAAAAAAAAGAAATGCCGACAATTTTGGCCCCACCAGAAATAGGTCGGTAGAACGGACACAAAAGAAGTAAAAAGAAGAAAAAAATTGACAGGCCGCTGAGAACAATCCGGCAATCTTCCAAATAAAGGTTAGCCGGAAGTCGCCAGGAAAAAAAAAGAAAGACAACAAATACTGAACAGCCTCCTGCAGCAGGCAACACGCAAGAGAAGAACCCGACAAGCGGCAGAGAAAAAAATGGCCGGCCGCCAGGGCTCCATCAGTCGGTCGTCTGCGATCCACTGGAGAACAGTCCGACAGTCGCCAAAAAGGGGGGAAAAACTAACCTGTCCTCGACGATCCACCGCCCAGCAGCCGATCGGAAAAAAAATATCCTATCGCCGAACCCCGGGTGTAATGGTCTTGTTGGGTGTGGACAACGACCAAAAAACACCACTGTCCATGTTATAGATTCGATAAATCACACCAACTATATTCTTGTAATTATCTTTATTCATATAGTAGTACACATCAAAAGATAAATTAATGTAATAAGCATCTATTATGACTGTCAAACTGTAAATTTAGTTTAACCACCGCGAATAGCCCAGTGACCACGAGTTCTCTCCAATAGGGATTACACTTGGGTTCGACTCCCCCACCCTATTTCCCTTGTATCGAGTCGAATTAAGAAAAAAACTACAATTTTAGTTTGAGGTTTTATCAAATTCATATAGTATTAGTCGTTTTTATACACGCAGCATCCACACACTTCACAGGAGTATAAGATAAAACACTAATGAAATAAAGGATCCCAATTGCAACCCTGAGGAAAGACTGGGTTTTAATTATAAAAACCCGCCTAAATTACACAACTGAAAAGGTATAGGGGTTCTTTTCCATTATAAAACCCCGTCTAAACACTACTTAAAAACACGACCTGGTAGACAAAATAGCTATCGCGTAAATCTTTGAAGTAATAACAATTCATACAAAATTACAAATGCACAGCACCTTCTTAATCGCATGAAATTGCGAAATTAAAAAAAAAAATAGAGGCAAAATTTTGCAATGTACATATCATACTCGTTTCTCAAAAAAACGGAAAAGAGATTATTATCTGATGGAGTTTTGCTTCCTTTTATAGTACAAATACTCAAGAAACATCGACTATGTCATTCTAGAAAGTGACTTCGGTATACACAAGTTAAAGATTGTATTCACTAAAGTGTGGTCCAATGAATGAATGTATGAACATACGAAAAATCACCCGTGAGTTGTGAAATCATCGTAATCTATGTTTAAGATGTTTTTGGTGCGTGTTTTACAAAGATGTGTTGGAAAATGATTTTTCGCAAACGAAAACAAATATTCTTTTAAGTAATTAAGAAATGAACAAGCCTACATTTGATTACAAGTCTGGAATTATGGTTATCATGCGACTAATCACGAGCATTATATGTAAAAAAAAAAAAAAAAACTAGTGACGAACATCAGACAAATTCTACAAAAACAGTAAGTATCTCTAAAAACAACCAAATCCAAAATCGGATAACCAGAAGACATTATTCAGGTTACCTTCTATTGGAGAAGAACCATTTCTGAATCGAATTCCTGGTTCGGGATGCCACCATTCCCTGTTTTAGCAAACAATTTTTGAAGATTTCGAGAAAAAATGATGGAAAATTACGGAATATTTACAAAAGCTACCCCTAAGGTTTAGCCTAATAAAAAAAATCCAGTTATCTTTCAAATTGCAGACACACCCTTAAGGTTTGTATTTAACCAACACATACCCCTTCTTAAAGGGGGCTCTTAAGGGTGCAGCTCGTAAAAGTGAAACAAATATCAAGGGGATATTTATTATTTGGAAAGACAACTTCTCCTTTTTCTAATAATTAGGCTAAACCTCGCAGTTGGCCACGAGTGTATATATGTATATACATATTTACCGTAATTCAAAGCTATATCATCAAAGTCTCATCTTCTTGGCACTGAGATAATGCAGTGGGCAAAATCTTCACAGAGATCGACGGTGAGTAACCTATCTCGTAACTAACAACAACTGGCCCGAAAATGTGGAATTTTTCGGCACTACTAAGAGCAACTTCCGCATCACGACGCCTCTTGAAAATCACTTTGGCCCGTCCCGAGTCACGGTCCATTTCAGTCTCGGATTCCATCAACGGCCCAAATCGGCTGAACGTTTTATTCAGATTAGTTCCCGACGGAAGGCATTTCCTTTCGGCAAAGTTCAATATAAGCTCAGCAGGCGACGACTCTTGCTCCCTCCCTCTCAAAACATTCTCATCCAGTTCCATCTCAGTCGTGGGATCGGTGAATCTCTTCCTCGAATTAGATTTATGGACTGCTTCCGCCGGTTTTTCCTCGCCAAAATAAAATTCAGCCAGTTCATCAAACTCGAATTTGTCACCAGCTCCACTGATTTCCGGTTCTTCCTTTTTTCGGAAATCCGTGAAGAAAGTATGGATATTATCTCGGAAACCGTCCCCTTTTTCTGGATTTTGAGCCACCTGCTCAAGTCGACATAGCATTTCATCTACAGAAAAAGATTCTGCCGAAACAAGCACACTTTTAGTCTCCGAACGCTCATAGGAACCATCAATTACAATTTCATCGTTCCTGTTATTGCCCTTTACTGATGGCATGGGCCCTGTCAACCGGTTAGCTGCTCTACGGATACAGTCACCAATTTTAAAAGAAGGCTTAGGATTTGAACGCACTTTTGCAGCACTAATACTTACCCTTTTATTCGGCCCATCGTCTTGAGAATCTATACATGCTTCCTGTTTCCTCCCAGAAGACAAGTGAATAGATTTTTCGTCACCCATAACTCCCATCGAGCTCCTTTTCTTCCTAGACAGCCGAGAACCAATTTTAGAAGTTCTTTTCCGTTTTTTAACACGGACCGTTCGATCACTCATTTTCCCACTATCTTCATCATTTTCTAGCAACTCCTCATATGAAGCAAATTCAGACAAGCAACGATATCCCTTATAACTACAAAATGCAGATATCTGTGCTCGAGCAATCACAATATCCAGACGATCGGACCCAGAAAATGCAAGACGTCCCATAGCTCTAACATACTCTAGAAGCTTATCGGGCTCAAAATAACGGGCCCGTCTAGAATGATCCGCGCCATACCTTCGGCCCGATTCTTCAGGTATCCCGGCGTTATCAACAATCTGGGCTTCAAGTTTACCATAAACATCCTTTGGCATGCAATAACAAGACAAACCTAACTCTACGCGTCTAGAAACCTCTTCCAAGGCACACCTGACTGCATTTTGAAACTTTTCGGAACTACTTTGCTTCTCCATGTGAGAAAAACATGACCTGAAAGGCTTCAAATGAGATTTATCATTCCAAGCAAATGTTCCATCTCCAAAATATGCTACCAAACAAGAATCTTCTTTATAATATTTAACGGCCCTCTCTGAAGCATCGCATGGGTCGAATATTTGTCCTGGCCACCATGGATGGCTTCGGACTTTTCCCCAGACCAAATCTGATGGGAGAAAATTACCCCCATGCGATAGATAATGTGATTGGTTGATTCTCAATGGCGTCACAATTTCTTCAGACAACTTAAAATCATCAGTTTCGGAAATAGGTATCTCTGTTTCTAACTTCGGCTTCCCAAAATCAACTTTTATTTCTTCTCCATTATGTTCTTCGTCAGATTCTTTTTCATCCTCCAAATCCATGGATTTTGTTTCCGAAGTACAGCCCCCCACTTTATAAAAGCCATTTGTTTTTCCGGAATCTTCTTTGCGTTTGTTGGATTTATTTACCTCATCAAGGTGAGCAGCATCACATGCACAAGTCTCCTTTGTTGAAAGATGCACATTTTCAACTGGGATTTCAGGATCAATATGCTCTATATTCGGATGAGTTTCCTCCATATAAGCTTGAATCTCAATACTTAAGCCATTATTTTTGTTCATTTCAGACATATCACCTCCATAGGCTAATCCAGTTGGTTTGTTATCCGTTTCTTCTAAGTCTCCACCATTCTTCAAACACTTATCATTGTCTAAGCAACTCAAGTCCGGGAGATTAGTATCCAATGCTCCATCTTTGATATCCAGCTCACCATCAAATCCAGGTTGCCTCTCACACATAATGCCATGAAACTCGTTCAAACAACCTTGATTATCATCGTGGACATTTGATATAATGGCATCTGTTCCAAGAATCGAATCTTTACTTTCCGTAGCAAGAACTTTTTCATCGAAAACTTTGACCTCTATGCCACAATCCCCTCCATCGGCTAGTCCAGTTGGTTTTCTGAAAACCATATGGTTTCGATGGACCATATCCTTTTCTTCTAAGTCTCCACCATTCTTCAAATATTTATCATTTTCTTTGCAACTTGAGTCCGGGATATTAGTATCCGATGCTCCATCTTTGAAATCCAGTTCACCATAAAATCCAGGTTTCGTCTCACACGTAATGCCACGAAACTCGTTTGGACAACCTTGATTCTTATTGTGGACATCAGACATAATGGCATCTGTTCCAAGAATCGAGTCTTTACTTTCCGTGGCAAGAACTTTTTCATCAACGATTTCGACCTCTATGCCATAATCACCATAAATACTAGGATTTTCAGCGTTGGCCTCAAAATATCTATCTTTACGGCCGCAAGTGACTAAAACTTCAACTGATGAATCAGCGGCTTCACGATACGTCATAGAATCTGCACCTAAGTGATCGACTTCCGCAACATTTTCATTTGACGATAGTACCCCTTCTTTCTCTACCTCACCAATCTGTCCTCCGACAGCATCCTCATCCTGGGGTTTCTTATACTTATCAACTGCTTCATTTTTAACTGTCATCCCGTAACTAAATGCAGCATAAGCAACGTCTACTCCTGCAATGAAAAAATCGTGTTCGCCTTTTGAATCCAATAACCCTAACTCACTCCCCCCCTTTTCATTTTCATACATAGCCTCCGAAAAATCTCGACCCTCGATTTCCTCTCTGTTCATCCATGCAGGAATCTTTAAATCTTCGACTTCCGCAGAAACTACACAGCCCTCTTTTTGACCACTGACCCCATCAACAAAAACATCAGACCCCACAATTTCAACCATTATTTCGTCTCCATCTTCCTCTTCGAAAGAGACTTCTTTTTGACAGCCATTATTTTCTGCAAATGATTCAGAGTGCAATTTCTCACTCAATGGCACAAGTGAAACGGCACCGTTTTTACTATCCTGAACCGCGTCACCTTGCTCATCCTCCATAATCAAGCTTTCTAATTCAAGCTTACAAAATTATTAACGAAAACGAATCTAAGATATCCGAAATAAATATTAAAATTACAAAGAGCATAAAACCCTAACAGCACAAGTACATGAACACCGTAGACACACAGACACACATCACATGTCTTAAATTCTAGAAACTGCAAAGGAGCTTATGTTCTGCGCGTAAAACTGAAACCCCATGTAGTATAGAGGTTAAAGAAGTAATAAAATACCTTAAAGTTGGAAACTGTGATTCTTGAGGGTTTGTCGAAGAAGAAGACGGAATCCCTACGTACAAATACGCAACTGTGATTCTTCGTTTTTTTTTTTTTTTTTTTTTTTTCTTTTTGGTTTGCAGTTATCTGATAAAAGTGAATTTTCAAACTGCGTCGTTTAAGAGAGCGACAATTAGAAGCGTGATTAAATAATAAGAACTAGATGTTCTCCCGTGCGATGCACGGCGTAATATTACATATTTTATTATATTAGTAATATGTGATTGAATTTCAATAATATTATAAAATTTTTGTAAAATATACATGAGTCAATACACACACATATACATACACTATTATTTAATTTGTTTTTATTTATAAATTTTTATCATGTGATCTAAGGGCACATGATACGAAAACCATAATTTAATTAAGCATATGTATTTATTTTTCATGTAGGACAATATGAGTCTTATATCTAATTTTATAAATAATAAATTAAATTATATTTATTATTATCAACTTTCATTAAAAGTATTCAACCCATATTCTTACTAATATAATTTTTTATATAATTTGGCATTAATATAATTATTTTATTATTTTACAATCAGAACAAAATAATTCTGAAAAATCAAATAATTGTTAAAGTACAAACTATGAAGATAAATTAAAAATATATATTTTCTTCAATATTCTAATATTTTTATATGGAAATATTTTAATCATCTAATATATCATTATTATATTTAAATTACTTTATATATACACTATATAGATGTCAAATTAAAGAGTACGAAGTAAGAATTAATTTGATATATTTTTTTATCAAAAATAATATTGATTCGAAAAAGTTATAATTGTTTAAACTATTGAGTTAAAAATAAAAAGAAATGAGAGAAAAATTTTAATTGGTAGACATTATATATGGAATAACCCTCTATTCCCTCTCAAACTAAATCTATTTTTTTTTTAAGATTTTTAAAAAGAGAAATAATGTGGAGATGACACGTGTCTCTTTAATTTTTTTTGCGACTCTCTTTTAATATTAAGTATGGATGTGGGGAATTGGTTGGTGGTCCAATGGTAGGACACCTACCCTTAAAGACACTCTTTGGGAGGTCTTGGGTTCAATTCCCATCAAGGAGGTGAAAGATGAGGTTTTTTCTCTTTATGATCCTCTAGCTCTCATAAATTTGCTCGGCGACCATAATCAATGTTTAATCTCGCGTCAGCGGCGGTGTAGGAGTATTTCCTTCTTTGGGAACCGGAGGTCTTGACAATCGGTGGTTTCTCCAGAAGCTGTCTTTGGGAACTGAGGCGCTGTTAATCAATTAAGGGCTTCTCCTTGTGCGCAGAAGTGTACAGAAAAGGCATTGGGAACCCTGGAATTGCTCGAGCGACTCGCGATTTACTTCTCTCAATGAGTTAGGAGTGGGTTCATTGAGAGACTAGGATTAGTCCGGCTAAGCTCGGATCACCTAGTTATAAAAAAAAATAATAATAATAAGAATGTGCACGGGTTCAACCTACGCCAATTGTTTTGACCCAGTTGGCCACCTGACATTCAATTTAGTCGGAGATTATGGATTCAATTTCTAGTGGCAATACTTTGGAATTGAATTTCTCGAGGTACACTGGTGGAACAATTAAATATTGAGGGTTTCAAGCGGCAGTGTGGGAGGCCAGATCTCGGTAGGACCCTGCGATTGGATTTGAGGGGGTCCAGTATGGAGCAATCACTTAGGGAACGACTCCTTGTGCGCGGTAGTTGAGGATATTTAAGAACTTGGGAGCTAGATACACATCTCGCGATTTAACTGGTAGCAGTATTATGGGACCAGGACTGTTATCCCGAGTACTAGTCATGTGTAAGCCTGGAATCTCGGTATCAAAAAAATAATAAGAATGTGCAAATATTAGGGTTGATATTCACGGAACCGGTATCGATTCGAACCGAAAAAACGATGGGGATGCTCTGTGCTCTGTCTTTCAGAATAGCGTTCTTAATATAAAATTAAGTACCAAGGAATGGATTTATATATTCTTTTTTCTTTTTTGAAAATCGTATTTATATATTTGGGCGATTTCATCTGACTACCTTTTTAGATGGTCTAATTACAGTTTGGTCCCTATTGTTTCAGATATTACAATGGAGGACAAACTTTGTACTGTTCAGAAACTATATTTACAACGAAGGACAAACGTCAAATTTTCAGATGATGTCACTGGAGAGAGAGTACTGATATTCCGAATTTGCCCTTTTATTTTTCCTTTTCTTGTTTACCCATTTATTTTTCGCCTCACGTGGGTGGCACATGCTGAACCTCATTGTAATATATATAACACTTTTGGACTTCAGTGTAATAAATTTTCAAGCTTTCTAGGAAAAAATATTTTTTCTAAAAAAGAAAGTATTTTCTGGAAAAAAATATTATTTTTCGAAAAAAAAATTATTTTCTGGGAAAAAAATTATCTTTTCGAAAAAAATATTATTTTCTGGAATTTTTAATTTTTTCGAAAAATTAAAAAATATTTTCTGGAGAAAAAAATATTTTTGGGCAAAATAATATTTTTTTGAAATAAAATTATTTTCTGAAAAATATATTATTTTCTGGAAAAAATATTATTTTTTCGAAAAAATAAAACTATTTTCTGGAAAAAAAATAAAAAAAAAATAATTTTTTGGAAAATAATAAAAAAATATTTTCTGGAAAAGAAGGTATTTTTTGGCAAAATAATATTTTTTTCGAAATTAAATTATTTTCTAGAAAAAAGTATTATTTTTTCGAAAAAAAAAATTATTTTATGGAAAAAAAATAAAAAAAATATATTTTCGAAAAAATTTAAAAAATATTTTCTGGAGGAAAAAATATTTTTTGGCAAAATAATATTTTTCGAAATAAAATTATTTTCTTGAAAAAATATTATTTTTTCGAAAAAATAAATTTGTTTTGTGGAATAAAATAAAATAAAATATTTTTGCAAAAAAAAAAAAAATATTTTCTGGAAAAAAAATTATTTTCTGAAAAAAGAATATTTTTTAAAAGAAATGTATTAGTCAAACACTTTAATAACTTATAAGCTATTTGTTTAATGTGAAATGTATTTAAAAGAAATGTTTTATTCAAGTAAATAGAGGGGCATTTTCGTCTTTTTAATAGAAGTCAACACCAATTCAGATTTGTGTTCTTCGTTGTAATTTATGAAACAATAGGGACTAAAGTGTAAAAAGGCCATCTAATAGGGTAGTTGGCTGTAATTTCCCCTTATATATTTATATGCAAGAAGTAGTTAGTCAGTTTTCATTCAAAATATCATAATTCTATTCACGATTGATATTTTTTTTTGGCATTTTTTGTTGGAAATTAGACCTCTTTGTCTTTTCAATGATATATTCATAGCTAATAAAAACAATTTATTTATTGTAGTCGATGGTTTAGCATAAATTTTCAACCCAATTTTGAAGCAGAAGCATTACTTTGTACACTATGAAGCAGTACATTTGTAATATATGAAGCAGTGCATTTCTACACTATAAAGCCGTACATTTGTATATTCTTCTACAATAAGTATGTTATCACTCTCCATTTAAAGCATTCTAATTTTCTTCATCCTTAATATTTTTTAGTATTTTTTTGTTGGAGACTAGACAAAATTATTTTATACATAATTATATTTTATTTTTCAATATGATTTCCAATATCATTTTAATTAGGGATCTCTCCTTTTTAGTACCAAAGTATAAAACTAATAAGTTATATATCCCCATTCATAAAACTATAAGTTTTTTATACCAAAATGTGTTAAAAGACATTATTACCCTTAAAGTCTACCACTAAAAGATAAAAAAAACATAAAAAAAAGAAAATTATTAAAAGCAAACAACAATAATCTAAACGGTTCCACAACTCAATATTTCTCTCTCTTGCAAAAAAAGTCTCTCGCTGCATCTCTCGTAGAACCAAAAACCCCCGTCGTGAAACCCTTTCGCCGGCCAGAAGATGTCGAACTCCGACAGCGACAGAGAAGCTGAAGACGCTAGAAGTTCCTCACACGCTAGTGACACTCCACCTGAAGAGGAATTCGTCAATGAGCCGCCGGTTAGTGTATTTTCATTCACATGATCGTGTCACGACGGTTGTTCATCGTCTCACGATGGTGCTGAAGAAGATGACACCATCGTGTGCGTGATGGTCTTTCGTGGGCACGATGGTTTACACACGATGGTCGATGATCGTGTGTGACGTCGTGGGCAAGAAGATCAAAGTCTTCTACATTGCACACGATCGATGCCCGTCGTGTGAGTCGTCGTGTTGCACACGATGGTCTTCACACGATGGGCATCGATCGTGTGCATGCCATCATGTGCAAGGCAGATTTTTTTCGTTCTCTTAAGCATTCTATCATATTCTTATGATTTGTATTCTATATTGCAGACTGGTTGCGTATGGAAGAGACCTACATTGCGCTTTGTTACACGTCAAGTGAATCTTTACATACGAGAGGCGGTATTTAAAGAGATCATTGAGACACTAAGGGGGTGTTTGGTAGAGAGAATTGAGAGTAGAGAAATGGAAATGGAAATGGAATTCATTTCTCTTGTTTGGTTGAGGAGAGAAATGGAAATGGAAATGGTTGGTATTTCCCAGAGAATTGAGTCCTTTGTATTTGGAGAGAATTCATTTCTCTGTGGTAGGAAGAGAATTGGAGAGACATGGAGAGATTGACCACCGCCACCACCACCGACCACCGCCACCACCACCGACCACCACCGTTGCCACCACCACTGCCGCCACCACCGACCACCGCCACCACCACCACCGCCACCACCACCACCACCGCCACCACCACCACCACCACCGACCATCACCGTCGGCGCCACCACCACCACCACCACCACCACCACCGACCACCACCACCGTCTCCACCACCACCACCACCGCCACCACCACCGTCGCCACCACCGACCACCGCCACCACCACCACCACCACCGTCGCCACCACTGCCACCACCACCGACCACCACCGTCGCCACCACCGACCACCGCCTCCACCACCGTCGCCACCACCACCACCACCACTGCCGCCACCAACCACCGCCGCCACCACCGACCACCGTCGCCACCACCGCCACCGACCGTCTGTTGCATTTCTCTGCTGAATTCTCTGTGCTACCAAACAGGATAGTCAATTCCTATTCTCCTGACCAATTCTCTTTCTCTGCAATCATTTCTCTGGAATCATTTCTCTGCAATTCCATTCTCTGTACCAAACGCACCCTAAGAAGTATGGGCCGCAATTCCACAGTTGATGATCGAGCTATCGAGAGCTTGACCGAGGGGGTCCTGGGGCGTTTGATTAAAGTTAGGATAAATGGAAGTTCAAATACTATCCTACATCACTTGATTGCCCGTCAATTGGAGGGTGATCAAATCCCCCCGGATGAGTCGTGGTTCCAGGTTTGCGGGAGGACCATTCGTTTTACGGCCCGTGATTTTGCCATGATCACTGGACTGCATTTTGGAAACTCTACCTTCCATCCACAGGACGACCATCTCCTTCGGTCTGACGGTATTTTCCACAGAATACTCCATGGCAAAAATATTAAGGTTAGTGTTCTGCGGAAGAGGTTCAATGCTCGAGATTTTGGTAGTGACATAAGAGATTATGTGAAGGTTGCCAATTTTCTTATATACTACTACTTTATCCTATGCCGTGGCGACATGATGGTCGAGACATGGGCATGGGCATTAGTTGAGGATTTCGAGCAGTGGGATATGTTTCCTTGGGGTTCTTATGCCTTTGGGCTTTTATCTTACTACATAGACAATGTTGCCATGAAGGAGGGACACGAGCATAAGGACTATCACTTCTATGGTCCTGTTTGGGCTTTACAGATATGGCCGTATGAGATGATTCCTTCATAGGGAGAATTGTGTGGTATTCGAGATAAATTTGTCCAAGTCCCCTGGTGTTTGATGTGGACTACGAGGAAGATGTTCTGTGATTTCACTCATTTCTTCGACGATAAGGTACATAAATTTGTAAACGTATTTTCTTCTAACTTAACTCATCTCTTCAACGTTATGTGATTGTGTTGGTCCCAAGAATGATGAATACTATCCTCACTGTACCAACATCAGTCTTTTGTAGCGCGCTTTGTCCTCACTCACGCGCACCTGAGAAACTTCTCAGGGGGTCACCCATCCCATAACTACTCCAAGCCAAGCACGCTTAACATTGGAGTTTCTATGAGATGGCTACCAGAAAAGTGTACACTCAGAGTCCGATACCACTTGTTGGCCACTATGTATACAGGATACAGCTTGAAAAGTATTTTAAACAACACGTTGTACGGGTTTTCAAATCTGAGTGCATAGCGGAAGTCTTGTTAAAGTGAGTTGCTGTAAATACAACAACTAGATATGAAGTGTATACTTAAAAATAATCACAAATAATAAAACAGTAAATGCAGAAGATAAATCACACAGTAATTAAAGTGGTTCGAGGTAAACCCCTCTACGTCCACTGGTCCGTTCCAACGGGATGATGTGTTTGAATAAAACACGATCTGGATTTTGCGCTTGATTGAAGATCTCTGACGACTTAATATTTAAATACTTCTTCAGTATTTAAATATATCTTCTTAAACAGGACTTTGACTTTAGCGAATAGCAAAGATTCTTTCTTGTCCTGTTTGGATACTATATGGAATGATAGCTGTATTGTCGTTTTGAGACAGCTTCCATACTTAGTCTTATGAGACTCCTTTGCTGTATGATAGATTCACTGTATACTGGAACTACGAGAAGTATTCGATACAGGATGACACCTTTGATTAGCATTTCGATATAGCTGTTTGTTGTATGCTGGATTGGCACATTGTCAAAACATTATGTCAAAAATTTCGATACAGGGATTGTTATCCTGACAGTTTCGATACAGGGTTTGTTATCCCAACAGATTGCCCATCTAATGGTATGCTTTAATGACTACTTTTGCAGCACAAAGTACTTCCCTCTTTACCGCATCTGGAGGAGGATGAGGCTGAGTACTACTACCTGAGTTTTGAGAATGGCTCGCCATATGACGTTAAGTTCATTAAGCCTATAAGAATAGCTGTGAAGAACAAGGAGGATGAGCTAGTGTCGATGCCGAGAAAGAAAGTTATGGATAGGTTTAAGAAGACTGCTGGGAAATTGATTACATATGAGTCGGCACATAAAGTGTCGAAGCGACGCCGGCAAAGTACCCCACCAGTAGATGGTGCAGAGACATCGGACCGGGAGAGGCAGCCAAAGAGGGTGTGTTGTTTCCACGGACTTCCTTGTCCGGACCACACCCAGGACGCGAGTAGGGATGAGTACTTCGATCGCCGTTTGAAGGCGATCTTGTACGACGAGTCGGAGATAGGATTTATTGCTCGAATTTCTCGCCGGGTGCTTTCTGGGATCGTGGATTTCTTCGGACCTACGCATAAACGTTCTAGGAGCCCGGTGCACTATTCAGTTGGGAGCCATGATAGGTTTCGTGATAGGCCTCGTCATTCTGCATTTGTTGCAGCGCCCAGCGGAGGATTCCTGACCCTCCACGTCACTCAGTCTCTGGTGCAGCCCACAGTCACCATTCTCAGCGTCAGCCTAGTCATCATTCTCAGCGTCAGCCTAGTCACCATTCTCAACGTCAGCCTAGTCACCATTCTGAGGTCTAGCACAGTCACCATTCTGAGATCTAGCACAGTCATCATTCTCAGAGTCATCATTCTTTTGAGCGGACTGAGCAGCCCCTTAATTATGAGCATCAGTATCAGCCATTTGATGCGCCGTTTTAGCAGTATGGGACGATGTTCGACTGGTTTCAGGACGAGCATCATTATAGTGCGGTGTTTCAATGTGAAGGTGGTGGTCCTCAGCAGCAGCCTCCATTACAGATCGAGCAGCTAGTTTTTGAGATCGAGCAGCTGGTTGTACAGCTCTCTGATCGTTATAGTTGTGAGAGGGATGCTGAGGGTGATGAAGATGGTGAGAGTGCCGGGATGCAGCAGTTGGGTGAACGTAGTCTTCCACCACGAGTGAGTCGACCATCTGCTGCTCTTCGGGAGCCTTTTGTGGTGGCGCCTCCAAGAGATAGCGAGGCTCTGAAGAAGTTGTACCTACACTTTAGGAGGGAGCAGCCACGTGATGCTATTGTCCGGTGTTTGGAGACTGGGCATGCTCTCACCTAGGCGTTATTTGACTGGATAGAGTCTAGCCATGAAGACTTTGATGCTGAGGTAGTAGATTGTTATGTGCTTGCGACTCGAGCGAGGCTTCGGAGGGGAGTCCGTAATGTTGGTGTCGGTAGAGTTGGCACTGTACTTGTCGGCTCCCAATTTTACGTAAGTTCTATAACTTACTCGCTTGTATATAATTGGTGTGATGTGGATTATTTTTTATTTTGTGGTTTGGATTTTTTTAGTTAGTTATGGTCAACGAGTTTGCAAGACTCCATCCGGATGATCCACTTGGTATCAAGGTGACAGGGAAGCCGGTTTACAGGGATTGGAAAATTCATAAATGCATCGAGGACTACGTAACATGACAGGTCTTGATACATCATATGCGGTTCCATGGTCAAATTGCAACGAAGTAAGTTTGAAATTTATATTTATAAATGATTCGCTATGTTTGATGTGATGATCTTATATGATTACATATTTTGTTTCAACAGATCATTGTCATTTGTTGCCTCGACCAGAGCCACTGGGTGACTATCAAGATTGACATCATAACATAGACCGTGGAGTTGTACGTGTAACACCCCCGATATATTCAGGAATATTATAGCGCCGTAAATCCTTTACATAAGAATTTACAAGGCTGAAGAACAAAAAATACATTAACCGATACCAACGAATGAAAATAACGGAAATAAGATACAAGGGTTTTGACCAATACTGAAAGTACGAATGTTCAACGGAATAGTATTAATACATCACCAAATCCAAAACATCATAAACGACTACGTACTCTAGTACTTATTGAAATAACCAACAAACAACAGACAAATAAACCCGGCCGGAACATCACTCTGCACCCTCGTCGTCATGCAGCTCCAGTGGTTATTTCCCAGCTCTTCTGGATCCTGAACATAAACAAAATGTTCACCCCCGAAGGGGTTAGCACAACGATGCTAGTACAAGTACCACAACATATTATTCAACATCTCACGCAGAATAATAATACGTAATTGACAAAATACCAACGAGTCTTCTTCTACGAGAAACTCATAAATAACATACACAACTGATAATCACAACATGATATCATAACATACACATGGTAATTCCAACGATCCAGCGTTCACTACCTAGAACCCATGATGATCCCATCAGACCAACCCGTGGTGGAAAAACCCGTCCGATAATCCAGCGCACGCTAGCATAGATCCCCCGATGATCCCTTCGGACCAACACGAGGTGGACATACAACAACGACATATATGCACGAAAATATGTATAACATCAATACATAAAACAAATAAGGTACTTGCCTCGATTCGAAGACAAGAACAATACTTCCACGAAACGAAACACTCGAAGGTCGCCCCTTCAATCAATCACGTAACAATCTCGAACCTTAACAAAAGAAATAATATAGAATTTATCTCACGTCGTACGAATGTCTACCAATTCAATTTACGGCCGAAAGTTCATAAAACGCAATCTACCTGAAATTCTTAGCGTACGCTAAGTATTCTGTGTAGCGTGCGTTAAGTCTGCTCGATAGCGCACGCAAACAACAAAGCCTAGCGTACGCTAACCATGCATGGTCAGTACCTCACTGATCACCCGACTGACTTGTCTGATGGCCTAACGTACGTTACGTACCAAACATAGCGTACGTTAACTCATGCTAGATAGCGCACGTTAATCTACATAGCTTAGCGTGCGCTAACTGTGCATGGCAGTTCACTGCTGGGCAGTAGAGTGATCTCATCATGATCAAACCAATGAAATCTTCAGTGTTAATTCATGTTACCTCCATGAATATCATGTTCATACGGTTATGAATGATCTTACGGATAACAACAACTTCGGATTCAAGAATATGTATACTATTATAAAACCATATTCCATTTCGATTACAATTCTTCATGCGATAATTCGGAAGGCTTAACGGTCGATATCAACACTTTTATATCAATCAAAACTATCATTCTGTAGTTTGATTAACATTCCATCTTTACAAGATAAATCCTTCCATGATCAATCCCTTAGATTCGTCTTACAATAATGATGTTAAAGTCAAGTCCATGATTGCTATGAAGACACCTACTAGATTCGGATTACCAATGATAGAAGCTTCCTCTACTTGTTCATTGTAATAAGATTCGAATCATGATGTTCATAATCAAGGTACTTAAGGCATAATCATCTCAATATTCCAAACATGAAGTGGTTTGGATAAATCATCAATGAAACTCAATATCTTGATAGCATAGTCCTCATATCCTTAAGAACACGAATTTATGGTTGAAAGTAGTGTAACATACCTTAAGATGAAGAAAGACACCGAGACAACAAGTAGAATCCGGCTACGGTTGCTTGTTTGCCAAATCAATACGTTTCTCCACTCCAATGATCCAACACAAGTGACATTCAATCTCCAATGATCAAGTGGATGTGTTCTAAGTGTATCTAAGGAAGATGATATGCCCTCTGGTCTCTCAAAAACGAAAGATAAACGAAGGAAATGAGAACAAAATGGTGTGCTGACCCATATATAAACTTTATGTACATAAGAAGATTAGCGTACGCTACCATACATCCTTAGCGCGCGATAATAAGAGTTGACTCCAAAACTGTCCAGGTTCATCCGCGGGAATCTTATCCGGTCTTACGTCCGGCTGGCGCATGTGTTAGCCGCCTAGCTCAATAATTGATTACCTAGCGCACGCAAGTCCTACATTCGTAGCGTGCGCTAGTAGTAGCCGATACGTGCGTTAAGCTACATTCTTAGCGTACGCTATCACGAGTTTGCATGAGAAAATTTGCATGTTGATATACTTATGTACAAAGATACCAATGTGAGAAATAACATATTCCAATTATTGAGATCATAAATACAAATAATACAGAGTTCGAATACAGATAAAATACACAATAATAAATCTGGATATTACATACTCTCCTACTAAAAAGGAGTTTCGTCCCGAAACTCAAGACGAAAATAACTCTGGATATCTGGACTTCATACTATATTCCGTTTCCCATGTGGCTTCTTCCACTCCATGACGTGACCACTGAACTTTGACCAAAGCGATTGGTTTGTTCCTCAACTGCTTAACTCGACTCTCGAGTATCTTGACCGGTCTTTCTTCAAACATCCAATCCTGAGCGACTTCGATCTCCCCGAAATCAATGACATGAATAGGGTCCGGTATATATCTCCGTAACTGGGATACGTGGAACATGTTATGAACATGGCTCAACGAAGGCGGCAATGCCAATCTGTATGCCAACTCTCCAACTCTCTCAAGGATCTCGAACGGTCCGATATATCTCGGACTCAGCTTTCCCCTTCTTCCAAAATGGAGGATTCCCCGAGTAGGAGAAACCTTTAAAAGTACGTGGTCTCCAGTACTGAACTCCAAAGGGCGACGGCGTACGTCTGCGTAAGATTTCTGGCGACTCTGGGCGGTCAACAGCCTTTCACGAATCAAGGCTAACTTCTCTCCAGTCTGTACGATCAACTCTGGTTCTGTCCCAATTAAGTCTGATGAATCGTCCCAACATAGGGGCGATCTACATCTCCTCCCGTATAATGCCTCAAACGGTGCCATCTTAATGGAAGCATGCCAACTATTGTTGTAGGTAAATTCAATCAACGGTAGATGAACTTCCCAATCAGTTGACCAATCTAAGGCAAAAGCCCTCAGCATATCTTCCACCGTTTGAATAGTCCTCTCGGATTGTCTATCAGTCTGCGGGTGATAAGCTGTGCTGAAGTTCAATTCGGTCCCCAAGGCCTTATGAACTGTTTTCCAAAAGTGAGACACAAAACGGCCGTCTCGATCAGAAATAATGGTCTTCGGTGTACCATGCAATCGAACTATCTCCGAAATAAATACTCGTGCCAACCTCTCTGGTCCCCATGTATCTTTAATACCTAGAAAATGAGCTGATTTGGTTAAACGATCAACTATCACCCAAATCATGTTCATTCCAGTCCTGGTTCTCGGCATACTAGTGATAAAGTCCATCGATATGTCCTCCCACTTCCACTCAGGAATCGAGAGCGGATTCAACATTCCGGCAGGCCGTTGATGCTCGATCTTAACCTGTTGACAAGTCAAGCATTTCGAAACATAGTCCGCTACATCCTTCTTCATGTTGCCCCACCAGAAATTCGGCTTCAAGTCCTTATACATCTTACTGGTGCCCGGGTGGATAGAATAGGGTGAACTATGAGCTTCCTTCAGAATCGTCTATTTCAGAACAACGGCATCGGGAACGTAGAGTCAGTTCTGAAATCTCAAAACTCCATCATCATGAATTACAAATCTAGTGGCTTTCCCCTTGATCACTTCATCACATAACCGAATCATCAGAGGATCATCTGCCTGTCTAGATTTGATTTCTTCGGTTAATGATGAAGTTATTTCCATCACGCACAGTTGTCCTTGGACTCTTTGTAACCATACTTCAATTCCTTCTCGAATCATCTATCGTTGAAGGCTAAGTTGGGAGGTCAGAGTCTCCAGCATCTGAATAGAAACAGGCTTGCGGCTGAGTGCATCGGCCACTACATTCGCTTTGCCTGGATGATACAAAATTTCCAAGTCGTAGTCCTTAATCAGTTCTAACCATCTTCTTTGCCGCATGTTCAACTCTTTCTTACTGAAGATGTATTTGAGACTTTTGTGATCCGTAATGATCTGACAGTGAGTCCCGTACAGATAATGCATCCAGATCTTCAAAGCAAAAACTACTGCCGCTAGCTCCAAATCATGTGTTGGGCAATTCACTTCATAAGGTTTCAGCTGTCGTGATGCATAAGCGATCACCTTGTCATTCTGCATCAATTCGCATCCGAGTCCTTGCTTCGAAGCATCACTGTAAACTATAAATCCCCCAGTTCCCTGTGGAAGTGATATAATCGGTGCCGTCGTCAATCTCTTCTTCAATTCATCAAAGCTAACCTGACACAACTCATTCCACTCAAACTGTTGAGTTTTCTGCAGGAGTCGAGTAAGTGGGCGGGAAATTTTGGAAAACCTTTCCACGAACCGACGATAATACCCAGCAAGTCCTAAGAAACTTCGGACTTCTTTCACGTTCTTAGGGGGTTTCCAATCCAAAACCGCTTCAATATTCTGAGGATCTACTCGGACTCCTTCAGCTGATACTACATGACCGAAGAACATTACTTCCTTTAGCCAGAATTCACACTTAGAGAGTTTGGCGTATAGTTGCCCGCTTCTCAAAAGTTCTAATACAATCCGCAAATGTTGTGCATGCTCTTCCAGGCTCTTAGAATACACCAGAATGTCATCAATGAACACGACCACAATTTATCCAAATATTCGATGAACACTCGGTTCATCAACTGCATGAATACAGCAGGTGCATTAGTGAGACCAAACGGCATCACTACAAACTCATAGTGTCCGTAGCGAGTTCTGAACGCTGATTTCGAAACATCAGATTCTTTAATCCTTAGTTGATGATACCCTGATCTCAGATCGATTTTAGAAAATACTATTGCTCCTTGCAACTAATCAAACAGATCATCAATCCGTGGCAACGGATACTTGTTCTTAATCGTCATCTTGTTCAGCTCTCGATAGTCAATACACAGTCGAAGCAATCCATCCTTCTTTCGGACAAAAAGAATCGGTGCTCCCCAGGGTGAAATGCTTGGCTGAATATAGCCTTTGTCCAGTAACTCCTCCAACTGCTTTTTCAGTTCATACATCTCAGTAGGTGCCATACGATACGGCGCCTTAGAAATTGGTGTAGCTCCGGGTTCCAGCTCAATGGTAAATTCTACATCCCTTCGTGGAGGTAGTCCAGGTAACTCGTTAGGAAATACATCTGGAAATTCGTTCACAACAGGAATGGATGAAAGTTCCACAATTTCGTCTTCTTTCTTCATTGCATAACACCGATTCCCAGTCACCTGTTTCAACAATTTGACAGCTTTCATCGCTTTAATCAACTTTCCTGAGCTTCCCGGTTTCCATCCCTCAAACAGTATTTCGGAACCATCATCAGCGATCAGTGAGATATTCCTCCTTCGGTAGTTTACAATAGCTCCATATCGATTAAGCCAATCATCTCCGAGTATCAGATCGTCTCCTTGCATTTCTATTACAATCAGATTTGAGAGCCACTCTCTGCCTCCAAATGATACAGGGAAATCTCTAGTTTCTAAGTTTCCAACAATCCTCTCTCCACTCGGTAAACCAACAACATAAGATTCACAATTATAAAAACCAGAAACATTCAAACGATTTACACAAGACAAGGATATAAAAGAATGCGTAGCTTCTGTATCGAATAAAACGCTAACTGGCTGGGAAAGGATCTGGACAGTACCTGATGCGACAGCAGCATCCTGATCGTCTGTTTTCCTCATCTCATACAGACGTGGGGGAACAGATCCAGCACTCGATGTACCCTTTCGGTCCCACTGTCCTCTGCCTCGCCCGCGGCCAAAATTCTGAGGCATCTGAACACTTTGCTGCGTCTGTTGGATACTGGATTCCTTCTGGACTGGCTGTGGTGTATGGGCTCTAAAAGACTTTGCAGCCTCTTCACAGAACACCACACGATGTCCCTCTCGACCACAATCAAAACAAGTCACGGCAGGTAGGTGGCAATTCCGTCGATAGTGCCCCGTCTGGGCACAGTTAAAGCATTTCCTGGTAACTTCAGTCATGGTTGATGCTGCTCTGAAGTTCTTTCCACTCCTAACTGGGTGCACAGGTTTCTTGAAAGAATGAATAGATGATTGGGCCTTGCGGGGCCCGCTGCTCTTGTGCTCTGTAAAAGTACCAGAGACTTTCTGCTTCTTGGATTCCGTAAATTTCTCCATAGCTGCTTCCTTGATCTCATATGCCAACGCCTTATCCTGGTATTGACGGAGTGTGGTACATTCAAAACCGGACATGTACCTTTGGATTTCTGGTTTCATCCTCATATCAAAATGGATCATCATTTCTGCATCTGTTCAGACCAGATGTCGAACAAATGCCAGCTGCTGGTTAAACATCTTAATTGCCTGAGATACTGGCACATCTGAAGACTGAGCGGAGAAAAACTCCCGAACCTTGGCTTCCCTCACAGGACGAGGGCAGTACTGAGCTTCCATCATCAATTTAAACTCTGTCCAATCAGCATCATGGTCTACAGGCTGGATGGCTTTCCACCATTCGGACGCTTCCCCTATTAGAAAGTATTGAGCGATAGAGGCTCTCCGGTCGTCTGGGCAGTTAATTCCGGCAAAGATTTTCTCCAGTTCCTTCAACCAATGGTCCCAGGTTGGAGTCTCAGAAATACCGTCGAATTTAGGTGGTTGCATCTTCGCCACCTCTTGCAGCCATCGGTCACCTCGATTTCCTATATCTGGGATCCCTTGCTGCCTATCTCCCTGCTGTAATCCCACTGCCACCTGCATTCGGTCCACGACCTGAGCGAATTGAGTCATCTGGTTCACCACTTGACGAAGGATTTCTGGTACAGCAGGTTCCGGTTCGTTATTGATAGATCTCTGTGGCAAGCCTGAGCTATGACTGGCCTGATTAGAAGGCGACGCTTCCCTTTCAGCATTCCTTCGTCCGCGTCCGTGACCGCGACCACGTTCACGTCCGCCTCTCAACATACTGTAAGCATAAATACTCAATATACAGGAAACAATATCGTTCAAATGCTCAAGTACAAGGAAATATAACATGCAAAGGACGAGATAGAGTTTAGGAACTTACAACCACCGCCCGCACGAAGACGTAGGCAGTACACTGATGTTATTCGCGGCCGGTTACCTCAAAAGACATATATGACCCCTTATTATAACCCAATGGTCAAGATATCTATAATCTTAGCTCTGATACCATATTATGTAACACCCCCGATATAATCAGGAATATTACAGCGCCGTAAATTATTTACATAAGAATTTACAAGGCTGAAGAACAAAAAATACATTAACCGATACCAACGAATGAAAATAATGGAAATAAGATACAAGGGTTTTGACCAATCCTGAAAGTACGAATGTTCAACGGAATAGTATTAATACATCACCAAATCCAAAACATCATAAATGACTACGTACTCGAGTACTTATTGAAATAACCAACAAACAACAGACAAATAAACCCGGCCGGAACATCACTCTGCACCCTCGTCGTCATGCAGCTCCAGTGGTTATTTCCCTGCTCTTCTGAATCCTGAACATAAACAAAATGTTCACCCCCGAAGGGGTTAGAACAACGATGCTAGTACAAGTACCACAACATATTATTCAACATCTCATGCAAAATAATAATACGTAATTGACAAAATACCAACGAGTCTTCTTCTACGAGAAACTCATAAATAACGTACACAACTGATAATCACAACATGATATCATAACATACACATGGTAATTTCGACGATCCAGCGTTCACTGTCTAGAACCCACGATGATCCCGTCAGACCAACCCATGGTGGAAAAACCCATCCGATGATCCAGCGCACGCTAGCATAGATCCCCCGATGATCCCGTCGGACCAACACAAGGTGGACATACAACAACGACATATATGCATGACAATATGTATAACAACAATACATAAAATAAATAAGGTACTTGCCTCGATTCGAAGATAAGAACAAAACTTCCACGGAACGAAACACTCGAAGGTCGCCCCTTCAATCAATCACGTAACAAGCTCGAACCTTAACAAAAGAAATAATATAGAATTTATCTCACGTCGTACGAATTTCTACCAATTCAATTTACGGCCGAAAGTTCATAAAACGCAATCTGCCTGAAATTCTTAGCGTACGCTAAGTATTCTGTGTAGCGTGCGTTAAGTCTGCTCGATAGCGCACGCAAACAACAAAGCCTAGCGTACGCATGGTCAGTACCTCACTGATCAGCCGACTGACTCGTCTGATGGCCTAATGTACGTTACGTACCAAACGTAATGTACGTTAACTCGTGCTAGATAGCGCACGTTAATCTACATAGCTTAGCGTGCGCTAACTGTGCATGGCAGTTCACTACTGGGCAGTATACTGATCTCATCATGATCAAACCAATGAAATCTTCAGTGTTAATTCATGTTACCTCCATGAATATCATGTTCATACGGTTATGAATGATCTTACGGATAACAATAACTTCGGATTCAAGAATATGTATACTATTATAAAACCATATTCCATTTCAATTACAATTCTTCATGCGATAATTCGGAAGGCTTAACGGTCGATATCAACACTTTATATCAATCAAAACTATCATTCTGTAGTTTGATTAACATTCCATCTTTACAAGATAAATCCTTCCATGATCAATCCCTTAGATTCGTCTAACAATAATGATGTTAAAGTCAAGTCCATGATTGCTATGAAGACACCTACTAGATTTGGATTACCAATGATAGAAGCTTCATCTACTTGTTCATTGTAATAAGATTCGAATCATGATATTCATAATCAAGGTACTTAAGGTATAATCATCTCAATATTCCAAACATGAAGTGGTTTGGATAAATCATCAATGAAACTCAATATCTTGATAGCATAGTCCTCATATCCTTAAGAACACAAATTTATGGTTTAAAGTAGTGTAACATACCTTAAGATGAAGAAAGACACCCAGACAACAAGTAGAATCCGGCTCCGGTTGCTTGTTTGCCAAATCAGTACGTTTATCCACTCCAATGATCCAACACAAGTGACATTCAATCTCCAATGATCAAGTGGATGTGTTTTAAGTGTATCTAAGGAAGATGATATGCCCTCTGGTCTCTCAAAAACGAAAGATAAACGAAGGAAATGAGAACAAAATGGAGTGCTGGCCGATATATAAACTTTATGTACATAAGAAGATTAGCGCACGCTACCATACATCCTTAGCGCGCGCTAATAAGAGTTGACTCCAAAACTGTCCAGGTTCATCCGCGAGAATCTTATCCGGTCCTACGTCCCGCTGACGCATGTGTTAGCCGCCTAGCTCAATAATTGATTACCTAGCGCACACAAGTCCTATATTCGTAGCGTGCGCTAGTAGTAGCCGATAGCGTGCGTTAAGCTACATTCTTAGCGTACGCTATCACGAATTTGCATGAGAAAATTTGCATGATGATATACTTATGTAAAAAGATACAAATGTGAGAAATAACATATTCCAATTATCGAGATCATAAATTCGAATAATACAGGGTTCGAATACAGATGAAATACACAATAATAAATCCAGATATTACAGTGCGATTCCTTGTCACACCAACACCAAGATGGTCGACACCGATTCAACCAACTGCGACCGATTACTCGTCTGATGCCTTGTGTGCTAGCTCAATCCTGGTACTGGATGAACAACCAATCAAAGAAGAAGTATGACCCAGAGATGAGTTTCAAAATTATGCCACGAGAGCTACAGTTCATACAAAACGACAATCACAGTTGTGGCCCCTTCGCGTGTATGTACTTGGATCGACTCGTCTCTGCAAACCCAACAACAAGGCACCAAATCAAGGAACTTAATGAGAAATATATTAAGAAATATAGATATGTTTTAGCTGCTAAAATCTTTATGTTGTCGTTAGACATGTAAAATGGTTTATGGTGTGTCGTGTTGTTAAATATTTATGTTGTCGTTAGACAGTTTTGGCAAGATTAATGTGTTGTGTTGTTAAATCTTTATGTTGTAGTTAGACAGTTTTGGCTCTGTGTTGCACACGATCGTGGCCATCGTGGGTTACGATCGTGTGCAACCTGCCCACGGTCATGGGTTGCTGCTGTCGTGTGCCCACGATGGCTGCCATGACCGTGTGCACACGACTGTGTGTCCCATTGTGGCCACGGTCGTGTGCACCATCGTGTGCACACGACCGTGGGTCCCATCGTGGGAACGGCCGTGTGCACCATTTTGTGCACACGACTGTGGGTCCCATCGTGGGCACGGCCGTGTGCACCATTGTGTGCACACGAACTTTTGGTATTTTTGCCAATTTGATTTATTGTGTTATCTAGAAGAATGTTTTGTGATTCTAAAATTGCTTGTTCAAACATTAATTACTATATAACTTCTTATACAAACTCGTATTTGTCATTTCGTGTAATTCATTAGTATATGAGACATTTCATACAGATGATGAACTTATCCTTGCGAACTAATGCATTGAGAACATATAGACTACACATGATACGCAATATATTATGTTAATTCAATCAATAAATTTTCAAATAAGTGTATCGTTACCAAATACTTGTTAATATATAAGTAACAATACCTAAATTGACGATTAATTTGAGAAATTGGTGAAAATTGTTGATGTTCTTATGCACACGAACGTGTGTCCCATCGTGGGCACGACCGTGTGCACCATCGTGTGCACACGAACTTTTGGTACTTTTGCTAATTTGATTTATTGTGTTATCTAGAAGGGTGTTTTGTGATTCTAAAGTTGCTTGTTCAAACATTAATTACTATATAACTTCTTATACAAACTCGTATTTGTCATTTCGTGTAATTCATTAGTATATGAGATATTTCATACAGATGATGAACTTATCCTTGCGAACTAATACATTGAGAACATATAGACTACACATGATATGCAATATATTATGTTAATTCAATAAATAAATTTTTAAATAAGTGTATCGTTATCAAATACTTGTTAATATATAAGTAACAACACCTAAATTGATGATTAATTTGAGAAATTGGTGAAAATTGTTGATGTTCTTGTGCACACGACCGTGTGTCCCATCGTGGGCACGACCGTGTGCACACGTGGATACAGTGCCAATTTGACACCGTAGACACCGTGACACCTGGTTGCCAACGTGGCACACGATCGGAGCACACGATCGTGCCCATCGTGTGCACTACAATGGGCAACATCAAATTATTTTATTATAAAATCCCATCGTGGGTCCCCCCTCTTTCAATATAAGCCCATCTTCCTGGACCGAGAGTGAAATACCTGAACTGTAGTCCCCTCGTTTTCACTATAAACTCTAATCAATTAAAATCAGTTAAAATCTATTAAAATCAAATACACGAAATGAGCGGCCGATTACGAGAAAGCGATTTAGGAGGAATCGAAGCACCTCCACCAAAAAGATGAAAGAGGATTCCTCTCAGACCACCATACAGAACTAGGCCGAGAGGAATATACTCAATGCTCGGAGTAAGTTTTTTGATTTTGTTGTATATGTAGTGTGTACTGCGAATTAATATGTTTCATGAAACAAGGTCTATTTAAAAACACTGCGAGCACTCCAGTCATACTAGATGGTGATGATGATAATGATTTAGATATTTCTGAGAAGACAAGTAAAGAAGTTATTTTAAACGAAGAAGTTCATGGAGATGATGATACAAGACTAAAGAAACATCAGTAGATGGGGGGAAATGGATCCTTGTGATTGTGGTTTTTAAGTTATTATTAGATATTTTGGTGTGATGGTGATGAACTTTTGTTATGTAAAGTTATATGGATCCATGTAAAGTTACATCACTGAACACTTAAATTTCAATTCAAAGATAAAGAAAATAGACACAAAATTATGCATTTCAACTAATAATCAGAATACTGAATCAATACATGGTCCATCGAGGATCAAAATATCAGCACATGATTGTTGCTAGTAAGTCACAAAATATAAAATACATAAGCAATTTAAGTTTCATGGTATGGACATCCCCTTATGTCATTGTCATCATTACGACAAATGCCACACCTCTTCTTCTGCCGGCGCCTTTGCCTCGTTTGTTCATCCATTTCTTGAGTTTATTCAGGGATATTCAAATCCACACCACCTATGGGAATGAATGCTTTGTAAGATTTTCTATTGTGTCCGGTTCCTTTACACCTACCGCACACCTGAGGCCGTCCACCTGCGGGCAAATTTTCAACAGCGGATCGTGCACGACTCATCCTTGGTCGGCTGGCTTGTCGTACCCCCTCTGGCGGTAAGCAAACGATGGATGAGATCTCCGGTGGGACATTCTACTCATCAGGATGTGGTATAGGATTAATATGCTCCTTATAAGTCTCTTTAAGGCCTTGTTGCTTGAAATAACGACTAACAAAATCATACACAGACAAACTATTGCCGGCGCGCCTGTTACAATAAGCAATTATGTCAAGGATGTGGTGTAGGATAATGTATTTTTGATACTGATGAGGTATAGGATAAATCCAGACCAGCCCTGTGTTGCACACGAGGGCAGCACACGATCGTGCCCATCGTGGGTTACGATCGTGTGCATCTTGCCCATGGTCATGGGCTGCTGCTGTCATGTACATCCTGCCATGACCGTGGGCACACGATGGATATTTCCATCGTGGGCACGACCGTATTCCCCGACAGCACTCAGCAGCTGTAGGATACAGGGCCCGGCAGCGCCCGCAAGCTGTAGGATACAGCGCCCGCAAGCTGTAGGATACAACGCTCGCAAGCTATAGGATACAGCATAGACAAAAATATTGAATGGTATGCACATTAGAGCAAAACAATTACCTTATAGCGGCAACAGCATGACGACATGGAATCTGATCCAAATCAAACTCACGGCAACAACATGTCCATGTTCGAAGGTCGACCTCATAATAAACTTTGTTTTATTCGACTTTATAAACAAGTGGGGTGGTAGCTCGAACGGTAAGAGTCAGACTGGCTTGCACAGAGTTAGAGAGCTTTTCAAAAGTGTGCATTGTCAACTCATGGTCTCTTGATGTAGCTTCTCCCCGCTTCTCATCAAACCAATTCTCTAAAATTAGGCGAAATATCTCAAGTAATGAGCAAACAGGTAAACGCCTCGTCCACAACATACGATTATTAAAGCATTCAACAACATTGGATGTCAAGAAGTTATAGCGTCGTACCGGACACTTCTACCTAGCCCACCTCTCTGGCTCAATTTCAGAAAGGCGCCTGTGAGCCCCATTAGGGCTTTCAATATGTAGTTTCAAAAAGTAGTTTTCAAAAACTTCTTCACGATGCGTGTAGGCAGCAGTTCTAAAGAGTCCTATAGCATGCGCACCGTAGGAGGTCACATTTTTTTCAAGATGGTGATAGCACAACCCGTGGAATTGATTCGGATAGACGACTCGAACAGCATTCTGAATACTCTTATATTGGTCACTCACAATCAGTAAATCTTCCATCGAATTGTGCGCAGGTTACACAGAAAATAAGTCCATGACTCGTCGTTCTCTATCGGACCGAGACCAACTGTAAGAGGAAATACTTGCTCGTTCCCGTCAAATGTGATGGCCGCAAATAGAGTTCCTTTACTCCTTCCCTTCATGTGGGTCCCATCAACTATAATCACCGGTCGAAGGTACGTATCAAATGCCCTAATACTCTGTCCGAGTGCAACGAACATGTGGCAAAACACTCCCTCACGAGTCGTCTGCAAATCATAAATAGTCCCTGGATTACGCTGTTTTAACAAATACAGATAAGATGGGAGCCTCTTATACGACTCATCAAAGCCACCATATGTAATCTCTATCGCTATATTCCTCGTACGGAGAGCAAAACTTTATAGCATGTCAATGCCGTACTCCCTACACATCTCTGCAATCATCTCATTTGGCCTCAAAGTGACCCCCTCACCGGTCAATCTTTTAGCAAAATAATGGGCGGAAACCTCAGAAGTGATCGATCGTGCGGCAGAACGGTTCAAATCAGGGTGGCAGCTGTGCTCCAAGGTCAACTTAGTAATTCTCCAAATAGTTGCACCCTCAATAGCACACAACCTAAACTGATAATTTTTTCGCCCACTCTTACAGACAAACACTATACGTTTATCGGCGGAACGATCAGTGATACACTGTAGCATATTTTCCAAATGATACATTCCTACAGTTATCCTCAACTCTGTCTTGGACCAAAAGGTGGACCCCACCTCTAGATGGCCATTGGCCAGGTGGAGGCTCGACCCAACCCAAAGTCCCGCACTACCGGGTCCTAAATGGAATGATCCAGTTACGCATTGATTGTAGATGCTCATGCTCGCTCGCAGATTGATGGTCGGATGAGAAGTTCCGACGACTCATAATCCTATCCATTTGGGCCGGTTGGCGAACCCAAGCAAGAAATTCCGCAGATAGTGACTCAAGCAAGTCTTTACAACAATCTTCATCTTCGGATGTATGCACCTCCTCATCTTCCTCGTCTTCCTCATCTTCCTCGTATTGATAATCTTTGGAAGGCATGTCATAATTTATGTTGTCGGGCTCTACTCTCGAGCTGCTACATCCCATATTAACCTCGGGAGTGGAGGAGCTGTCGTTCTCAACATAGACCTTAGGATTCTCCTTGTATTCTACTAGTAATCGAAGTATCTCGGTATCGCCCCATAATAGGACTTTTACTTTGTTTCGATTGGCCTTGTGTGTCAAGTACCATAATTTGTAATCGGACTCATTTGGACCACCCAAACCCTCTCTGATAACCCCCACGAGGTTTGCACGACTAACTTTGCTCGTGTCGATGTAGACAAAAAAAGAGTCCCCATCTACATATGTCGATCGCTCCCAATGACCACCGTGATGTATCAAAATACGCTGCCACGACATCTGATTACAAAAATATGAATAACTATTCAGAAAACTGAGCGAACAATATTATAAAACGGTCTGCCTTGGACACGACCGATGCACACGGTCGTATGCTACCGTGTGCAGCGATCGTGTGCAAGTTTCTGGCCATGAACACGATCGCTGCACACGATTGTAGACGATCGTGTTAAATGATCGTGAACACGTTAGTTGTGTTAGGATTGTATACTGCAAAGCATACTTTATGCTTGTATTACCTAATTTCCCTATTACTACCTATGAGAATATTAATTATATTTAATCACATGTTTTGCATATTAATTCACGTTATGGTTATGCAAATGAAATGTCTAATTATTTTATATTGTAGATAATGTGGTGTGTTGGTGTCACACGGAAGATCACATTATCGGTGCCTTATAAAATAATATAATAGTTCACAACCTATATAATTATTAGACAAATTATATAAAGGGTTGTAGTGTATGCTTGAGAATAGTTGGTCTTGACTATTAGCATACATTAGCGTATTTGCATACGTTGAACATGATCGAGGTGAGATAGTGTCTTCTGTACTGACTGTAAGAAGAACGTAAATCTCGGATAATTATTATTTCTTAATTCTAAGTATATAATATTTAATTGTGTATTTATAATAATTATTGCTTTGATTTACCATAGGTGAGAGTCAAAATGATCGACTCAATAAGCCTCGTATCTTGGGCAATAATATTGTTTATACGACAATTATTATTATTACTAGAAATCGCGTCGACTCGTGCGGGTTGATGATGTCCCCTTGAGGAGCTCGATAATGATTATTATATTAAACCTATGGTGGATTTAATTCCGATATAATAATAAGGTTCGAGTGGTACTACTCTTGGATAAGATATTAATTAATTAAAGTCACGTAGCTTATAATTAATTAATGGACATTCGATATCTTAAACACGGGAAATAATATATTTAATAAGGAGCCCAATTTCGTAATTTGGGATTTTGGTAGGAAGTGCAATATCAACTTTTTAGTGGACTAAGTTGATATTAATTGATTCATCATATATTAGGAAGAGTCCTAATAAGGTAAGGTGAATTAATTGGGAGTCCTTCCATAATCCTCCTTTAGATCCCTAGTAGTAGTCCAAGAGCCTATAAATAGGACATTATGGCTTGGCCGATTTTATGCTCATACTTGCACAAGAAATTTTGATTTTTCTTCTAAGTGTTTAATTGTGGATCTTGACTTGTGTCTTTGATTCCACAATTGAGATAACACTTTAATTCTTGCTACATATCGGAATTACTTGAAGAAAATAAAATCGAGAGTTGTGAGACAAGTTGTTTCGGCCGATCCCATAAGGTGTCCAAGCAAGTTCCGGTAGCTCGTTGCCCACACAACGTCCGGTTCAAGGCGGATCATACTCTAGAAGATCTGAAGGTAGAGATACAAGGCGATCAAGAAGGAAATAACCAACCGCTTCAAAAGGTAATATCCTATGATCTTGGATCTAGATTAGGATATTTTAATTAATCAACATATTTAATTAATAAATAATAAATAATATTTAAATTGCTTGTTAGTCTTAGTAATTAATTATTTAGCATGCCTAAATAGATCTAATGCTCGTAGATGCGTAAAACGCTATAATCATATTTTCCCAAACTTCGCTTCCGCTGCGTTTTTACTTTCCAACAATTGGTATCGGAGCCGGATTTTTAGGCTTTTGCTATTTTAATTAATTTTAGTGATTAATTGATAGCAATTTAAATATTCATATATTTTGATGTTGGAATATTTTGCTAGATGTGTTCTTGCAGGTGATATGATCCAATTATCATGGTTTATATGAATGGTGCATTTATTTATTTATTTTATTAATTATGCAATTGTTGATTTGGCCCGTTTTTGAGGCATGTAATGGTTTTTCCGGTGAGAAAATCCGCGGGTAGTTCTAGGTGGTTTTATTTTTCGTGTAATCTTGATGTAATTTCGATGTATTTTATTTCGTATAAAATTGTAATCGAATTCGGAAAAGACGGGATCACGAAGAAATAGAGCGAGCAAGATGCCGGATCGCTGGCGAAGCCGCGGCCAACAGAAGTGCCGGCGGCTGAAAGCTGCCGAGCGGCAGCGAGTGCCGGTCTGTGGCGGCTGGTCCGGCCGGTTACTGGTTCGGGCGGGTTGTCGATTTGGTCCGGTCCGTTTATTGCCCGTTAGTTCGTCACATTGAAGTCGGGATTTAAAATTAAATTTTTTTATGTAATTAATTTTGCATAAAAGTAAAATTTTAATTTTGAAAATCCACGGCTACGGGAGAAACGACGAGATGCTTGATTCAGTGGGAGAGATCGAGTCGAAGATTTTCTCGGATTCAACTCAAGGAAGAAGACCATGATAATTGGATAAATTTAATTATCCATGCTTTATTTTGGTTTTTATTGTTTTGATGTATGGCATGTATGGATGTATGCGTGATATGTTTCCTTGCATGTTAGGACGAGAAAATTAAAAACCTTAAGGCTAAAATAACTAAGTGATTAAATTGGTTTTTATTTTAATTAAAATCAAATTGGCCTCCATAATTAATTTAAATTGTGAAGTAATTAGCATGCGCGTTGACATTAGAGTCTTCCTCCATATCGGATGTGCTAATTATAGGTTCACTAGTTTTAAATTTCAAAACGATAACATAAGGTAAATATTACTTTTTATGATAGGACCTCTCCATCTGTAGGACTATTATTTAAAAGATAATATTTTAAAGATGTTAAATTATGGTGTTCACTTAGGTGTATTAATTAATAAGCTCCCCATCGGAGTCTATGTTAATTAATACATGGCCAAGAGGAACCAACTATTAATTTTACTTGTCATAACGTAATTTGACTAGATAGTAAAATTAAAGACGTAAAACTCTACTTGAAAAATGTGTGTGTAAACGTCCACACGATCGTGGCTTGCATGTGCGGATTTTTTGAGGTGTTGGTTGCTAGCATATATATTGTGTTTTTGAGGTTTTTCGATATATTTTGCTATGCATTATGTGATGAATGTTTTAATTTTTTATTCTCAGATGTCTTTCAATCCACTAGCTGTTATTCTCAAAGAAAATAAACTAGATGGCACTAACTTTGCCGATTGGAAAAGAAATCTTGATATTGTCCTGACTGCTGAGGGGCATAAATTTGTCTTAATCGAGGAGAGCCCTCTAGAACCAGAACCGGATGCCACTCCCGAAGAGTTGGCGGAATTCGGAAATGGAAAAAGTCCGATGAGATGGCTCATTGTTACATTTTGGCTTCACCGACAAATGTATTGCGGCATCGGCATCAGACGATGGGTTCGGCATGAAATGATGAAAAGTCTCACCGAGATGTTTGGTCATCGAACGGGCGGCTAGACAAAATGCTATGAGGGTATTGATGACAACCCAAATGTCGAAGGGACTCCGAAGGGATCATGTTCTAAAAATGATGTCTCATTTGAGCAGGCCGAGCATATTGGGGGCTACTATCGATGCGGAAACGCAGTCGATATTATCTTAGGCGACTTACCTAGAAGCTTTGAGCAGCTTCGTCTCAACTACAATATGAACCGTAGGACATATAGTTTGGCGGAACTTCGTGAGCTTCATCTGTGAAGGTCTCTTCAAACAAGGTTATCATCGATTCTTGCGGCAGGTGCTACTTCTTCCAAACCCAAATGGGGAAAGAAGAAGAAGCGGGTTGGCTGAAGCAAGTGGCAGCCCTCAAGGTAAAAAGCAAGGCTCCTCACCCGAGGCGAACAAAAAGCCAAAGGGAAAGTGCTACAAGTGCGGTCGAAAGGACATTTTAAAGCGGATCACTGCTCTTAAGAAAGGTATGTCTCGTGCACTAGTAGTCAAAACATGTTTGGCGACTTGTTCTTCCACTTCGTGGATAGTTGATTCGTGCTCCAGATCATGTTTGCTTTGACTCGCATGGTTTTCGTGTAACCAAGCGGCTTAGTGCGGGCGAGATTACCATCAATCAGGCGATTATTCCGGGCTTATGGGTACATTGCGGTGGGAGTCGTGCGCTTAAAGATTAATGATAAATTATTAGTTACGAATAATGTATTATTAGTACGATTTTAGAATGAATTTAATTTCGGTTTCTAAATTAAAATGCGATGGTTATTCGATTTCTTTTGATGATGATGCCATTATTAAGAAAAGAAGCGGTGAATATATTTGCAGAGGTACTTTTAATGATGGACTATATATTGTTAATCGCACAAACTCCTATGCATAAATCACTTAACTCTTTGTCTAAACCTAAAAGAGAAAAGAACCTTCAAGCATAAACCAAACATATCTGTGGCATTTACGGTTAGGACATGTAAACCTTAGAAGGATTCAAAGATTGGTAGATGATGGCCCATTAGATGATCTCCAAGTTGAGTCATTTCCAATTTGTGAATCACATGCGGAAGGTAAGATGACCAAAAGGGTTTTTAAAACCAAGGGAAACCGTGCTCGGGATGTGTTAGAATTGGTTCATACGGATGTATGTGGTCCAATGAATATCCAGTTAGGGAGGTTTCGAATATTTCATCACGTTCATAGATGATTATTCGAGATATGGATACATCTTTTGATGCGACGTAAGTCCGAAGCTTTTGACAAGTTCGGAGACTTCAAGGCTGAAACGGAGAAGCGTCATGGGAAGAGTATCAAGTCACTACGATCCGATCGTGGTGGCGAATACCTTAGTGGAGAGTTTTGGATTTCTTGGCGAATGAGGATTTCATCCCACCACATACGGAACTCCACAACAAAATGGTGTGGTGAAAGAAGGAATAGGACTCTTTTGGAAATGGTTAGATCAATGATGAGTTATTCAGATTTACCTATTTCGTTTTGGGGATACGCCTTAGAAACAGCCGCGTACATTCTAAACTCCGGTGCCTTCAAATCGGTTCCAAAACACCAACAGAACCGTGGAGTGGGCGTAAGCCCGGCCTAGGACATGTTCGGATTTGGGGTACTCAAAGACATGTGCCGAATAAGGAAGTCGATAAGTTGGCATCTCGTGCATGTATACGAGTGTTTGTGGGATATCCTAAGGGAACGAAGGGTGGCTTGTTCTATAGTCCCCAGGATCAGAAGGTCATTGTTAGCACCAATGCCCGATTTCTGGAAGAGGATTATATGATTAGTCACAAGCCCATGAGCGAAATAATTCTGGAAGAGCTGAGGGGCGAGATTCCGACTATACCAATCGTACAAGCGCCAACTAACACTGCACCACGTATCGATTCTGAAACTTTTACACCAACTCAGGATTTGCCTCGTCGTAGTGGGAGGGTTGTTCGTCAGCCCGAATGATTCATAGGCGTGGGAAAGTCTTCGGACTCAATCCCAGACGAAGATGAATCGGTTCCCTGGACCTATAAGGAGGCAATCCAAGATAAAGATGCTGACTCCTGGCAAGAAGCAATGGAATCAGAAATGGGATCTATGGATTCCAATCAAGTGTGGGAGCTAGTAGAGCTACCTGATGGTGTACAAGCCATTGGGAGCGAAAGAAAGGACGTGACGGGAAGGTTGAAACCTTCAAAGCGAGGCTTGTTGCAAAAGGTTACACTCAGAAAGAGGGTATCGATTATGATGAAACCTTTTCGCCGGTAGCCATGCTTAAGTCAATCCGGATTCTTTTAGCTATAGCTGCGCATTTGGATCTGGAGATTTGGCAGATGGATGTCAAGACTGCATTCTTGAATGGGAGTCTAGACAAGGAAATCTATATGCGCCAAGCAGAGGGATTCATTGCTAAAGGAGAAGAGCACTTGGTGTGCAAACTTAAGAAATCCATTTATGGACTTAAGCAAGCATCTAGATCTTGGAACACTCGTTTTGACGAAGTAGTCCAATCATATGGATTCGTCCAATGTCCGAGTGAGAGTTGTGTGTATAAGAAATGCGATGGAAACGTGTTGGTGTTTCTTGTACTGTATGTAGACGATATCCTTCTGATTGGAAACAACGTGAAGGAATTGTCGGACGTACGGGTATGGCTATCTGAGCAGTTCGATATGAAGGATCTAGGAGAAGCAGGACACATCCTTGGAATCAGGATCTTCGTGATCGGAAGAAGAGGATGTTGTGCTTATCCTGCATCCTATATCGATACGTCAAGATCTTGACGGTTTAGCATGGAGAATTCCAAGAAAGGTTTTCTACCTTACAGACATGGAATTCAACTATCTAAGAACATGTGTCCTAAGACACAAAAGGAGATAGATGACATGAAGATGGTCCCTTATGCATCTGCTGTGGGAAGTCTCATGTATGCTATGCTTTGCACTAGACCAGATATCTGTCATGCCGTCGGCATGGCTGCTAGATATCAGTCGAACCCGGGACTGTGACACTTTGGATTGTCAAGCACATACTCAAGTACCTGAGAAGGACTAGGGAGTACATGCTTGTATATCAATCAGACGACCTGCTTCCGGTGGGTTACACTGACTCAGATTTTTCATCGGACAAAGAAAAGTCCAAGTCTACTTCGGGTTATGTGTTTAGCCTGGGAGGTGGAGCCATTAGTTGGAGGAGTGTGAAGTAGAAATGCATCTCGGACTCTACCATGGAAGCCGAGTACGTGGCGGCCTCGAGGCGCCCAAGGAGGCGGTGTGGCTCAAGTACTTCCCGCAGACTTAGATGTGATTCCCGATTTGCCAGAGGGTATTACACTCTATTGTGATAATACTGGTGCAGTCGCAAATTCGAGGGAACCACGAGCCCATCAGGCAAGTAAACATATCAACCGCAAGTACCAGATCATACGACACTTCGTAAAGGAAGGATACGTAGTTGTAGCGTGGTTGCATCGGAAGATAATCTTGCGACCCTTTCACGAAAGGCCTACCTTCAAAAGTTTTTGAAAGGCATGTGGAAGGAATGGGATTACGGTGTATGGCGGCATTGCTTTGAGTATAAGTGGGAGAAATGAGAGACTATGTAATAGAGTAGTATACTTAAAAGCATGCTTTGAGTATAAGTGGGAGATTGTTAGATTGTATCTTGCAAAGCATACTTTATGCTTGTATTACCTAATTTCCTATTACTACCTATGAGAATATTAATTATATTTAATCACATGTTTTGCATATTAATTCACGTTATGGTTATGCAATGAAATGTCTAATTATTTTATATTGTAGATAATGTGGTGTGTTGGTGTCACACGGAAGATCACATTATCGGTGCCTTATAAAATAATATAATAGTTCACAACCTATATAATTATTAGACAAATTATATAAAGGGTTGTAGTGTATGCTTGAGAATAGTTGGTCTTGACTATTAGCATACATTAGCGTATTTACATACGTTGAACAGATCGAGGTGAGATAGTGTCTTCAGATCGACCGTAAGAATAACGTAAATCTCGTATAATTATTATTTCTTAATTCTAAGTATATAATATTTAATTGTGTATTTATAATAATTATTGCTTTGATTTACCATAGGTGAGAGTCAAAATGATCGACTCAATAAGCCTCGTATCTTGGGCAATAATATTGTTTATACGACAATTATTATTATTACTAGAAATCGTGTCCCGACTCGTGCGGGTTGATGATGTCCCCTTGAGGAGCTCGATAATGATTATTATATTAATCCCTGCAGGTGGATTTAATTCCGATATAATAATAAGGTTCGAGTGGTACTACTCTTGGATAAGATATTAATTAATTAAAGCATCATTAGCTTATAATTAATTAATGGACATTCGATATCTTAAACACGGGAAATAATATATTTAATAAGGAGCCCAATTTCGTAATTTGAGATTTTGGTAGGAAGTGCAATATCAACTTTTTAGTGGACTAAGTTGATATTAATTGATTCATCATATATTAGGAAGAGTCCTAATAAGGTAAGGTGAATTAATTGGGAGTCCTTCCATAATCCTCCTTTAGATCCCTAGTAGTAGTCCAAGAGCCTATAAATAGGACATTATGGCTTGGCCGATTTTATGCTCATACTTGCACAAGAAATTTCGATTTTTCTTCTAAGTGTTTAATTGTGGATCTTGACTTGTGTCTTTGATTCCACAATTGAGATAACACTTTAATTCTTGCTACATATCGGAATTACTTGAAGAAAATAAAATCGAGAGTTGTGAGACAAGTTGTTTCGGCCGATCCCATAAGGTGTCCAAGCAAGTTCCGGTAGCTCGTTGCCCACACAACGTCCGGTTCAAGGCGGATCATACTCTAGAAGATCTGAAGGTAGAGATACAAGGCGATCAAGAAGGAAATAACCAACCGCTTCAAAAGGTAATATCCTATGATCTTGGATCTAGATTAGGATATTTTAATTAATCAACATATTTAATTAATAAATAATAAATAATATTTAAATTGCTTGTTAGTCTTAGTAATTAATTAATTAGCATGCCTAAATAGATCTAATGCTCGTAGATGCGTAAAACGCTATAATCATATTTTCCCAAACTTCGCTTCCGCTGCGTTTTTACTTTCCAACAAGTTGTGCCCATGATGTCAAGGTCGTTGGACACGACCGTTGCACACGATCGTTGCACACGGTGGCTTCCTATCGTGTACAGCGATCGTGTCCGTAAGAACTGATCGGAAAAAAAAATTCCAGCGGTCAAATACTGATGCATACTTTCTTTATGAACCCAGAAGCACGACAAATGAAGTCCTATTTGAACGTCAACTTTTCTTTTCGGATAATCTTGTGATTTTTATAAGATTTTTGAGAGACTCTTTGTCAAAAATGGTTGTGTTGTTTTGATGTATATATTGTAGTTAAATTTTGGTTGTTGGACATTAATGATCGGCTTTGAGTAGATGAGGAAAATGAAAAAGAAAAAAGAAAAGAATAGTAGTTTAAATTAAATAAAATACAAAAAGAAAAGAGAAAGTCAACATTACAACTTTTGGGAGGACACTTTAGTCTTTTTTATCAAAATGGTATTAAAAACTTAGGCCCTGTTCTCTTTGCTGTTTTGAGGTCATTTTCTGTTTTTATTTTCGATAACACTAAAAACGCGTTCTTTTTATCATTTTCGAAAATGTATTTTGGAAATCAAAAAAAAATATTTGTACACAAAACGCAAAATGCCCAAAACCTCGTTTTGAGCGTTTTGTGTGTATTTCAACAAAAAATCTTCAAAATGCTCAAAATGCATTTTGAGTTTTTTTTTTTATTATCCTAATTTGAAACTAAGTCTAAAATAAAAATTTATGAATTTAATATTAATATTACAAAAAAAATATTTTGCAAAATAAATTTAACAGAACGTGTTTTCAACAACTTTGAAAACAAAAATAAAAACAGAAAACAGAAAACATTTTGCAAAATGAAAATACAAAACAAAATACAAACAGAACGCCCCCTTATACTCTTATGAATGGAGATATAAAACTTGTCAATTTTATGATTTGGTATTAAAAAATTAAATCCCACTTTTAATTATATGATGATTATTTTTAGCTTTTTAAGTATCAATTGAGATGACAATATCCTAAATGGACCGTAGCGGCCATTTTGTTGAGGATAGAAAAGTGAAATAACTTGCATACCTCACCTGGAATATCGAATGAAAATTGCATCAATTTTGCTTGGAGAAAATGATATCAATTTTTCGAATAAATAATCATGTAGTGGAAATAAAAAGTATGATCTAATCTAATCTTGTGCAGTTATTATTCAGTTTGTATATATATATATATATATATATATATATATATATATATATAGGGATAGGTTCAGGTAGGAAAGCTTTTTTCCGTAAGAAATAAGAATGATTAAGGCTGATCTTTGGTGATAAATGGCTGCGATTTGTGCACGTTGTGCTAAATAGTTAGCCTAAGTGTGCTATGCGGAATATTTTTGAGGGGATATTTTTGTAATTATACAGATTTTATGTTTGGTATTTCCTACAATCATGGGATTTCATATCCCACTTCTTATCTCTTCCCAAATTTTAGCACCTTAACTATTGTGATGTCATTTGTGTGATAGTTAGCACTTAAATCTGTAAAATTTTGCATTGTTAATAGATTTTATTTCTGTTAATATTTTAATAGTAGAGTTTAGCATTAAAATATTATTTGTATTAGCACATTTAATAGGTAATACTAGCATATATGGTATGTAATACTTGCATAGCAGTTTATGGGATTTACAAATGGAGTCTTATTGTATTTATTGTATTTTTTTAGTAACTGACGCGAAAATCATTTTGTACCTATACTTGAAAACGAGTATGATTATTTATCTTCCAAAAAAATAAAGCACAACATATTGTATCAAAATTGACTGTATTGTACACAATAAAGCATAACAAAAAAAATCACATAATTGGAATATAACCGTAACCGCACTGCTTTTCAATTTGCAAAGACACACAAAACAAATGGTTAGCATTAAGCCCGATTTTTAAAATAAAAATCAAATAGAAAAAAAAAGATAATATTAGTTTTTAAAAAAATAAAAATAAATACACCAAAAATATAAAATATTTGAACGACTTAAAAATATGAAATCCCATAAAAAATAGATATTAACCTAAAATATGAAATCCCATGAATATAGGAACTTCCCATGATTTTAGTAACTTCCCATAAGATAAATTAATCAAATTACATCGGTACCCCCAATAATTAAATTCGTTAGCACTCTTAGTTTACCGTGTTAGCACACCAAAACGAAATCTGGGTCATTAATCTCCAAGGATAAATGGCTCACAATCATTCCTATTTCTTACACATATACCATTTCACTCCATAACCCACCCCTATATATATATATATATATATATATATATATTAAAAAATAGTTTTGGTTGTCATATTCTTTTAGGCAATAATGTTGTAACTATAATTATTATTATAATGGTAGCGATAAATAACTCACGGATTAGTCTAATTTAAGAGGGTGAACATTACCCCCTAACGAGGCATTATCCAACCCGTGCGATGCACGGTTTTTGGTTGAATATCTACGTGTTTTGTACGTAATGTTGAGGCAGACGGTTGAATGAACAGATGATAGAATTTAAATGCATTTTAGAGAAGTTTACATGTTTTTTTATTGTTATTGTCCTTTTATTTTAGTTTATGTAATTAGTTATATGAAATGAGGCTTTACTAACCCGTATGTTGCTCCGGGGTTGTTTTTGGTTTATTCAACCCGTGCGATGCACCGATTGTATCTAAGATTTCATAGCTAAAATTTAACCATCTTGTAATTTATACTATCATTTAAAAGTTCATTTTAATCACCTTGTGTATTAGAAGGTGCATTTGCATTGTGATGTTTATCATAATTTTTGTATTTAAATTAGTTTATTTACATTAAAAGTTACAATTAAAATAGTCTGTTCATATATTTACAATTAAAAGTTACAATTAAATCCCCCTTCCACATTAAATTAAGGAGGATAAGTATTATATAGTATATATATATATATATATATATATATATATATGTAGTTTCTTTATTTTTGGTATAATTGTTTTTTAAGAGAAAATATTTTTTTTGCGTACTTTTTCCCTTCCATTTCATCTGAGCAAAGTTACTTTTTTTGTTTTTCTTCAATGCTGTTTGTTATGAATCTTCCAGATTTAAATTTTAGTGCTGATGAAGCATTATCTATTGTGAATCTTCAATTGCTGGAAGAAGTCAATCATAGTGGCACCAAAAATTGGAATGACATTTCACACAACAAAAGAAGCCTACAATATATATAACACATACGCAAGGAAGATTGGCTTCAGTGCTGGGATTCAATGAACGAACAAAAGCAAAGCTGATAATAATATCATCCAACGCCAAGTATTAGTGTGTCCATATGAAGGGGTTTACCAGAAAATTAAGACACCTCAGAAGAAAAGAGATGAGAGAATGTGTGATTGTAAGGCTTTATTTGTAACCAAACGTGTTAACAGGTGATAAGTACCAATTGATTGATTTCAAGTCAGAACATTCTCATGATCTTGTTCCACTTGAGCATTCCCATTACCTGAAGCCCCAAAGGAAAATTTAATTTTCACAAGCTAGAATTATGACTAAAATGCATTCACCAGAATTGAAGCAAGGACAAATTCATTCCTATATGTGTGAGAGAAGCTGGTGGAGTTCAGAATATGAATTTCACAAGATCTGATTGCAATAATTTCTTACAAAGAAAACGGGCAGAGTTTCTCAAGAAACGTGATGCTGAATGTCTCCTAGAGTACTTTCAACAGAAGAAACGTGAGAATAAACATTATTTCTAGTCCTTTAAGACACATGCAGATGGTGAAATTTGTGGTGTAATTTTTTGTGATGCAAAATCTAGACGGGATTATGGGTTATTTGGTGATGCTATATGCTTTGATACAACATTTCGAACAAATAATTATAATATGTTATGGGCTCCAATTGTTGGTGTGAACCATCATGGACACACATCGCTCTTTGGTTGTGGTCTGCTTGATGGTGAAACATATGATGCAATTGTGTGGTTGGTTGCTACTTTTTTTGAGGCTATGGAAAAAAAAAAAACAAAGAGCGTATTCACGGACCGATCTTCAGCTATATCAAGTGGTGTTGATGAGTTATTGCCTAAAGCCCATCATGGATTGTGTTTGTGGCATTTATGTCAAAATGCTGCAAAAAACTTGAGTAGCAATGGATATAAATCTTTCACGACAGTTCAAATCATGCATTTACAATCCATAAACAATTGAAGAATTTGAGCAAAGCTGGTACAAGTTACTTGAAGATCATGGGCTTGGAGAGAATGAATGATTACGAAAAACATATGGAGTGAGGAAGAAATGGGCTCAAGTGTACAATCATAGTCATTTTTGTGCATGCATGACCACATCACGAAGAAGTGAAAGTATCAACAAGTTTTTGAAGGATTATTTTACTCATGGAAGAATTGTGCTACAGGAATTTGTACACCGGTACTCAAAGGCAATGGATAATCGTCGGGATAAAGAGAGGGAGGCTGAACATCTAACACACTAAACCAAGCTGAACATGGTTTCAAATTGGTCAATTGAGTGTGAAGTGACAAGTAAGTACACAAGAAAAGTTTTTAATCTTTTTCAAGAACAGGTTCTACAAATTATTAATTTGTCACTTGAGTTGGAATATGATAATGGGATTGTGAGTACTTACAAAGTAAAAGAGACTGAAGGGTGAGAAGGATTCGTACAGTTACATATAATCGATTAGAAGAAATAATATCATGTGCGTGTAGAAAGTTTGAGTTTGATGGAATTCTTTGTTCACATGCACTGAAGTTGTTCCGCCACTTGGAACAAACAAACCTTCCTCCTCGATACTATTTAAAAAGATGGACAAAGGCATCAACGTATGAAGATTTCTATGACCCCAGAAGAGAGATAATTCCAAATGATGTTGATCTATTGCTAACTGCTCGTTATAGTGAATTATCACATATTTAACAAAGAATTGTGTCCATTAGTTCAAGACATGTGGATATTTTCGACATTTGCAAGTCATTGTTACTCGAGGTGGAAGCAAAATTGAGGAATGTTCATTTACCGAGGTCGATGACAACAATAGAATTCCAAGTGGGACATGCGATAATTTGGTAGTAAACCTACAAAATAATTATCAATTGCGAGACCCCAAAAAACGACCCATCAAAGGCCAATCGACCAACATAATTAAAGGTGCAATCGAAACTAGATCACAAAAGACATCACAAATATCAAAGGGTTAGTTGTTTATCAAACCTACTTATATTTGTTCTCTATTATATATTTATTTTGCTGTAATAACTAAAATACTTTGGCAGGTGGAACATCAAAGTCTAAATTTGGAGTTTTTGCAATCGAAGAATTTATATTCAGATGCAAGTGTACTAGCTCAACGTGGATCTCAACAATGGAATATTGCATGGTTCAACATCACGCAATATTAGATACCGGAGTTTAATATGATTTTGTGCTCGGGTGTATGGTGTGACAAAGTTGAAAAAGTATTATTATCATTGTTAGTATTTCTATAATATATTGTATTAAAACTATACTACTAGTATTATTATACTGAAGAGAATTTTATTATTACTAGTATTTTTCATATTAATTTTCAATTGAAATATATTTTGAGAATAAGTGTTTTTTTTCATTATTATTATTCTTTTATGCTGAAAATAATTTTATACTACAAAGGAAAAAAAACTAAAGTCATATAACACTTTCTAATAAAGTATTACGCCTCATGTGTTTCATCTATATTTTTTAATAGAATATTAAGAGGTAATAATTTCACATGTATTTTTTAATGTAATATTAGGGGGTAATGTTCACCCTCTTAAAAGAGGGTGAACAAAATTGCTCTCAATTTATAGCCCATAGTGAATAAGTGCAATCCCACTACAAACAATTCAATGCCGTCAATTCCATTAAATGTGCAAAGTAGCGGCTTGATCAGGTTTCTTCATTCAAATTTGAAGTTAGTGGACTACTTTCATATCAGTTTCTTCATTCAAATCAGGGAATTAGTTAGTGGAAAGTTTTCAAGAATTGGTTTCATTTTCATAATATTTATTTTTAGAAAAACGAATTGACAAAGTTAATCAGAAGGTCACACATGTTTTTCAAAATTTATGTGCGATCCTATTTTAATAGTAGAGGTAGATGTGCAAATACTAGGGTTGATATTCCGAGAACCGTTATCGATTCAAATCAAAAAAATGATCGGGATGCTCTGTCTTTCAGAAGAGCGTTCTTAATATAAAACTAAGTACGAAGCAATGCATTTATATATATATATATATATATTTATAACTAGATTATCCCAGCTTAGCCGGACTAATCCTAGTCCCTCAATGAACCCACTCCTAACCCATTGAGAGAAGTAAATCGCGAGTCGCTCGAGCAATTCCAGGGTTCCCAATGCCTTTTCTGTACACTTCTGCGCACAAGGAGAAGCCCTTAACTGATTAACAGCGCCTCAGGTTCCCAGCACAGTTCTCGGGAGAACAGCCACTGATTGGTCAGCACCTCCGGGTTTCCAATAAGAAAATACACCCACACTGCCGCTTGACGCGAGATTAAACATTGATTAGCGGTCGCTCGAGCTAGCTCCGGGGAGCTAGAGGATCATAAAGAGAAGAACTTACTCTTTCACCTCCTTGGTGGGGTTAGAACTCAAGACCTCTCCAAAGGAGTGTCTTGGGAGTAGGCGTCCTACCACTGGACCACCAACCCTTCCCCAATGCATTTATATATTCTTATAAAAGAAGTAGTTTGTTCGTCTCCATTCAAAGTAGCATAACTCTATTTATGATTAATATTTTTAGTGCAATTTTATTGGAAATAGACCTCTTTGTCTTTCCAATGGTATATGGCACGACTGCTAGTTCATAACCAATAAAAGCAGTTTATTTATTGAAGTTGACGGTTCAGCGGGAATTTTCAATCCAATTTTGAAGCAGAAGCAATACTTTGTACACTATGAAGCAGTGTATTTGTACTCTATGAAGCAGTGGATTTATACACTATAAAGCAGTGCTTTTATATATTCTTATAGAATAAGTATCTTGGCACTCTCCATTTAAAGCATTATAACTCTCTTCATCCTTAATATTTTTTAGTGTTTTTTGTTGGAAACTAGACCCCTTTGACTTTCCAATAGTATATGGCATAACTCCTAATTCATATCCAGTGAAAACAGTTTATTTATTAAAATTGACGGTTTTAGTAGGAATTCTTGTGCAATTTTTGAAGCAGAGGCAGTATTTTGTACGCTATGAAGCACTGCATTTGTACACTATGAAGTAGTACATTGAAGCAGTGTAGTTCTAAGCTAAGAAGCAATATGTTATATGTCAAATTTTGAAGCAGAAGCAGTACTTTGTACACTGTGAAGCAGTGCATTTATACACTATGAAGTAGTGCATTTGTATATCATTATAAAACAAGCATCCTCTCAATCTCCATTCAAAGTATCATAACTCTCTCTATACTTAATATTTTTTGTGTCATTTTTCGTTGGAAACTAAACTTCTTTGGCTTTCCAATGATATATGGCAACGACTCCTAATTCATATCCAATGAAACCAATTTATTTATTGAAGTTGATGGTTTCAACAGGAATTTTCGTGTTAATATTGAAGCAGAACCAGTATTTTGTACACTATGAAGTAGTGTATTTACATACTATGAAGTACTTCCTCAGTCCCGCTTGTATTGGCCCATTTAGTTTTGCACTTCAATTAAGAAAATGCTTGTTGGTAGTGAAAAAGTAATATGGTCCCACCAAATTGTGTGTTGATTGATTGCCATTTTGAGAATAGACCAATATAAATGGGACAACCCAATAAAGAAAGTAGGCCAATACAAGTGGGATCGAGGTAGTAATATATCTGTATATTCTTTGAAGCGTGACATTTCTCTCTATAATTCACACTGTTTTTATTATTACAATACACTGTCTTTCTTGTTCTTTTTTAGGTATGCAATATGCATCTTAAATATTTAAAATAGATAATAAATGAATAAGTTATTATATTTTAAATAAGAAAAAATATTTACGAAGGGAGAAAATTACTCTTCTACTTAATTAATGCCATTCACAAGCCTCATCTGCTGTAATGATGTGGCAAAATCTGGACTCTCCTTATTTTTTAATTTAATGACTCAAATTGGTTCTTAGTTCTCACATGAAGGATGGTTATATATATATATATATATATATATAGTGTCACCGATTCAGAGCATCATATTTGCACGAGATTTTTGCTATTTCTATTTTTCTAAAACTGGAATCCAGTATTATTTTTAGGGGATTTCACCAATTACAGAACAAAATAAAAAGACCACTACGAATATATAAATTCTAAACGAGTTTTATAGATTTTATCATTTTGAAATATATATACTTGAAATTTGATTTTAATCTTTAATCATTTATACTATTTATTGTTAAATATTTACTTTAATATTTATATTTTATTGAGATGGATAATCAATCAGTGGATATTTTATAAATTTAAGTAGTTTCGAATAATTAGCGGGTAATTTTATATGAGTTTAGAATGAGAATAAACAGTAAAATTACGTTTTAATCGGGTTGGAACGAGTACATATATGTAAAATTCAAATGAATTTCGTAGAATATATAACTCTAATTGAATAGGAATCTCATAATGCAAGAAACTATCATTATAAATAATCTCTCTCTCTCTCTCTCTCTCTCTCACACACACACAGAGAGACACGCACACACACTCGCACACACATGTAACACCCCTAAAGCCAATAGAGAATGTCACACGTCGTAAACCATTCTCACAAAGATCTACCAGAGTGGATTCCAAAAGACAACTCAACGTTTGACCGACCAGGGTCAAATTAAATAACAATATAAACCGATAAGGTCGAAACTCAATATAACCAGACCGGTAAGGTCGCACAATTGAACCAAAATCGAATAAAATTTCATTACAACACATACCCATGCAGGAGTCAAAATATATTGCAGCATAAATGGGATACAACCCAACAATATAAAGAAACTCACCTCTCGATCGTTAGTATCGCGGCTTGTCATCTTTCATGCCGACCTTGTGACTGCTCCCTCGATCTAAAGTACCTAAAATGCATAAAACGCATTTTCCCTATTTAATAGGTTAGCAACTGAAATTTGCTAGTACAAGCATTCTAATCATACAAAATATACCATGTGAACATACATCATGAATCAAACAACAAGTATTGAAAGAGATTCCTGATAGGTTTTAAGATTTAGAAAACAAGCTCAAATGCAGGAAAATAATTTATCATCTCAGAAGTTTTAGAAAAATAAAAGCCTTTAGGACCTCAAGCCCATAAATGTCAAACCACTTTAAAATTCGATTGGGTCTCGACCCAAAAATTATTTTTCATAAAATATCCTTTCAAAATCCTTAAACATCAAACATGCTCGTGACCCCACAATCTCCTATCACGTGTCTCTGTAAGTTCAACAACCCACACAGATTGAGCCTAACAAAATAATCACAACACTCGATCCTCGACTCCGGGATCCCCTGCCACGAGTCACCGTAGGTCTCGCCGAACCCACACGGTTGGACTATACTGTGTCCCGACCCCATGTAACCTCCCATATGTCATTGTAGGCATCGTCAAACCCACACGATTGGACCTCAGCACCACTTACTAAGTTTCAATCCCATGATACCTTTCCATGTATCCTCGTAGGCTTCGTCGAACCCACACGAGTGAACCTATCATCATAACATCACATTGAATCACGCACAATGTACAAGGTCAATCATTACAACAACCATTATGAACTTTACACAACCACACGATATATATCCATCAATCAACAACTCGGCACAGTACACATCCATGTGTATAAACAAACCAACACAACAACCTCAACCACCTAGTTCCACAACAAGGAATAATCAAGAAGAACATCAACATATTAATATACACCCATAACGAACAGTAACATAATTTAATTCAACGAGAAATGAACAAATCATTACAAACCAAATAGACAACTTCAATTCACAAGATATAAATTGTATAGACAAGATACTTACCTCGATACTAGACACACGAAAACTCCTACAAACACGGCTTGATCGTAAAGCCCCAAAACCTAAAATCCCACGGGAAGGGCACAACAGAACAATTACTACAAGCATATCAATTAATCACGACGGAAAATACGCCTAAAACCCTACTATGAATCTATTAAAGCATTTAATCAAACATTAAATGTTTAAGATTTCTCAAGAACATAATAATCATGATCCGGATTTAAAAGAAACTGAAATATAGATATACAATTCATAGAATATGCTCAACAACATTGGATAACACTAGTTGAACCACCCAAAATGGATTAGAATAAACCTACAAACAAATCCCCAAGAATAGATAAAAAGGGATTCCCTAGAAATTACCTAAATCCGGATAAAGAATCCATAAATGATGTTGTTAAACACGATCAAGACCTCCCTAGATGATGACAATTTGCCCAAGGCTTGAAACCCTTCTTAAATGATATGTAATAACACAAATACATGTACGAAGTATCACATAACTAACGCCAGACAAATACACATACAAAGTATCGCATAACTAATGCCAAGGAATTCACGTTAAACCGCAACCACAACCACAGAGTCTTAATATATGCATTCAACACCAAAAAGAAATAATTTCGATCACCAATCGAGGAACATTAAGCAATAAGTGACATATAATCCAAGACAAACAAAAATGAAAATCTCGGGTATTATATTCTACCCCACTAAAATAAGTTTCACCATTAAAACTAAAAACACCAACATGACAAATAACAAAACAAAGCACTCAAGCAGCAAATAATGAATCTCCACATGAGATTTAATCTACAAAACAACACTCGAATAATCCTCACTTGGCATAACTGGGCTCTCCCAGAGTATAAGCGGAGCCCCAATTCCCCAACATCTTAGTGAAGGTCTCGCAATGCACCGCTTGGTGCCCCACTTGACCACACTTGAAACAGTTACCATGCGGCGAATGACAATTTTTCTGTATATGGCCAACACGACTACAGTCGAAACACGTCTTCACACCACTCACCTTACTCACTACGAGAGTAAGACTCTTGGACTAATTGAATGAACGAGTGTCATTCCAGAAGAATGATATGATACAACAGGCTCAATGAACTCACTCCTCGGATGACCCTCTAAAAAACTACGAATAGTCCTCTGTCTCTTAGCTTATATACCAGCCTCTGTCACAAAAATTGCCATCTTGATGACTAAGGCTCGATCTTGATACTCTTCCAAAGTAGTTAACATGAGAGCATACATGCTCTGTCGGATAAGGGGTTTCATGTACATATCAAAGTAATAAATCTTATCCGCTTCACTTCTCACTTGCTCTCGAACATAACGAAGATGTTGATTATAATCGACTACAACCTGGGACTTCGACACATCTTGGGGTGTAGCTGAGAAAAACTTAATAATCATGTGCTCTCGAACAGGCAAAGGACAATACCTGCCTCCATGGCAGCCCTGAACTCAAGCGACGTGACTGCACGGTCTCTAGGCGCTACGACCTCCCACCAATCTACAACTTCCTTATCGAGGAGATACTGAGCAATAGGCACCTCTTCTCATCAGGACAAGTTACATCATCAAATGTTCTTCCCAACTAGAAGATCCAGTTCCCCCAACCTAACAAATCAGAAGAACCCACAAAACAAGGCGGATGCATTCTCATCATGTCTTGGAGCTACTTCCTAGCTCCATTATCCGCAACTAGGGGCTCATTCTGATGCCCACCCCGATTCATCTGCAACAATAGGGCTCCCATATGCTGAAGAATGGTGGCGAAGTCAATGTCAGTATTACCTCCAGTTGTTTGCCTTTGATCGAGCGACTCGTCCTCACGACCATCTGTATTGGCTGATCGGTGCTCGACAATGAACGGGTCACCTCACCACGCTCACAGTTATGACCACGACCACGACCTCGACCTCTCGGCATACTGAACATACAACCATTCAGTACAATAAAACACAACATTACATAAGAACATACTGAAAGTACTTACTCAACGCAACACAACAAAATATGGCAACAAATAACAATACAATGAAAATATCAACTCAGGGCAATTAAATAGACACAAATGTTACGAATGTAACAAATGGATCTCACGACCATAACTGACATATCATACGCATCTAAAGAACACTCACGGCTAACCAAATGCTCATTACAGCCACAACATATTGTCGAACGATAGAAGTAGTTCAAGAGCTCCAGAATAACTCTCAACGATAGCCACGACACAGAAATAGAGAAATTCACGAAGACTTACATATGTATGTAACATACGGGTCTAAGCGCTAGGGCTGTTAGCGGTCCAAGTACACTTGAGAACTGTCCGAGAACCACCTGATACTCACCCAAAACATTAGCGGTCCGGATATTAGTACTAAAGTTGGAACCAAAAGCCATAAAGACCGAAACCTTTAACCCGGTAAAAAATCAATAAATTTCACTAATTTTATGCATACTAAGCATGCCCTTAGAGTATTAATTTTTTTCATACTAACTTTTGAATATACTTTCTTGAATGTGGTTAGATATTGGTTGAATATTATTTATCCATCTATTTTAAAACTTAAGTATTAATACATGCAACTTTTTAGACCCTTCTCAAGTAATTTTTGGGTCTATTTCGGGTAATTAATGAGTCTATGAATCGGGACTTATCGGTTCTTAACCGTTCTGGGCCTTACCAGTCTCGCGTCTAAAGTACCCGATTAGCCAGATCGGTTTCAGTTCTAACATTAGAACCAATTGCTTACAGGTCCGGTCTCGGGTATACTCGATAACCTTACCGGGTCTGGACTGCTAAGCCAATACCCGGATCGAACCAGACCAGTAACAGGCCTACTTAGCGTTATCATCCGGTACGAAAGTGATATCATATAATCCACAAAACAACTCCATACGATGCAACACAACATTTGGGAACACAATTAAAATCCTCCAATGAGACTGGCAACATAACGAATATGTGAAAACAACTTGACCTTCACACAACTATCTCGCTGTTGTTGCATGTATTAATGGTCAAACTATATTCCAACCACTTCATGCTCAATGCACCACAAGTATCAAGTACAAGTTCCATCTTGTACCATACATATAACCAAAGTCATGCAACACAAAATATAACACATAAAATTGGAGACTTACATCCACAGCTAACACAAAAGGCTTATATCGATTAAATATACACTTGTGATTGATATTTACAAGCTTATATTGAGAATTAACCTCTGTGCTTGCTGATGTTGGATCAAACCACTCACAATTAAATAAGAATGTTCTTTTTGAAGGCAATCTTGGGTATTCGATACACAAAACTTCTACCAATCATCCATAATAATCGCTCTCGTACTCGTTACAGCTTGCCCCTTTAATACAAACTCCACTATTCATAGTGGACTTATTTGATGCATGACCAACTGTATGAAATCTGTATCCATTAACAATACATCCGGTATATGTTCAAACATAGCGTGATGGGCTTTTCGTTAGATCCCTTACGTACTAGTTAGTAACATTGTTTATAGAATCATGTGCCTAATACGTTGAGACGAAGAGCATACTGATAGATGATATACAAATGTTAATGCAGAGTAGAAAAATAAACTAGAATGTATTCGGCATCAGCTTATGTATTTGTTGAACCAAATAGGACATTCATTTTCCAGTTTCTCATTGAGTTGAGCATCAGCAATATTAGGTTGGCTGGGCTTTACGTGTTCCATATATACTCTACATAATTAAATAATTGTGAAAATGCAGACTGATTGAAGAGTATATACAATAAATGAAACGAATATTAAATATACGTACTCAATATATGAAATGATCTCATCACAGTTCAACAAAACGTATGCTCAGGCAGATTTGTATTCTTTTTTAGTGAGAAATCTATGTTTCTCCACCCCAAAAGTCTGTCTACCCTCTTTGAATATAGAAATGATATCTTTGTTTTCGTCCACATCATGTGTGTCCTCATTTCGATATAAATTATTTATCTTCGTAGAGACATTGTCCTCAAAATAGTACGAGCAAAAGGTGGATGCCTCTTTGACCAAATATGCATTCGCTATAGAGCCTTCGACTCTCGCTTTATTCTTAACATTATTTCTCAGTTTATGAAGGTACCCATCGAATGGATACATCCACTGATACTGCACTGGACCAGCGATTCTCGCTTCGTACGACAAGTGAACTGGTAGATGTTCCATGGAATCAAAAAAACTCAGGCAAAAATATTCGTTCAAGTTTACAAAGAATTAGGGGAATGTCACATTCCAACCGAACCATATCGTTGACAATCAATATTGTTGAAATGAGTTCTTTAAAGAACAAACTCAATTCAGTAAGAGCCTTCGAAATTTATTGAGTGAGCAATTCAAGAAATGCAATCGGCATTAATCTCTGCATAAACACGTGACAGTCATGGCTCTTCATACCATACAACTTCAATCTTTGCATATCCACACAACGACCCAAGTTTGATGCGTATCCATCAGGGAATTTCAGGTTCTTCACCCAGTTACATATAACAGATTTGGATGACTTATTGAGTGTGTAACAAGCCTTCATATACTTTCTACTACTTTTATCTTTCTTTAATTCAGGAAGATGGCAATAGAAATTACTTCATCCCTCGAGTTTGCTGTCTTTCATTTTGGTTGGAACATTCATCACCGCATACATTATCGAAAACATTCTTCTCAATATGCACAACTAAATTATGCCGGATCAAATTAGTTTTCCAATAAGGCAAATCCCAAAAAAATGCTTCTTTTCTTCCAACCACATTCTCAATATTTATATATCTCTCCATTCAAGTGTTGCATCCGCTTCAGTGACTTTCATAAGTCTTAATCTCCCTATATCATCAAGAATTTCATTTTTGAACAAACCACCGGTGGGAGTGTAGTTACCATTTTGTTCTTTAAGAGATTTACTTTGTTTCTCCAATATGGATGTTCCGCCGGTAGGAATTTTTGATGATTGTCGAACCAAGACTATTTTTTGATAATCTTAAAAGTAAGGACATCCATTCATTCCATGTAGTACGGACAATCTAATCGACCGATTGTCCTCCAGCCTGACATCATAGATTATGCTGGAAAATCACTGATGGTCCGCATAAGTGAGCACATATTTGAAAATTCTTTTTTCTAGATATATCGTACGAAGGAGCCCACGCTTCCCATAACTGATTCAATTCGGCTATAAGAGATGTAGGTACACATCTAGCCTATCCATAGGGTTTTGAGGTCCTGGAATCAAAACAGTTAAGAACATATGTTGTTCTTTCATACACATCCAAGGAGGCAGATTGTAAAGTGTAAGTATCACAGGCCATGAGGAATATTGTTGCCCAGATTGACCAAATGGTTGAAAACCATCCATACAAAGGCCTAATATTTCGAGTCTCGGCCGCAAAACTGGATGAGTTTCATTAAAATGCTTCCAAGAAACTGAATAGATGGGTGACGTATAATACCATATTCAATGACATGTTCATCATGCCACCTCATATCTTTTGCAGTAGCTTTAGAGGCATACAACCTCTGCAACTTCGGAGTTAATGGAAAGTAATACATTTTTTTATATGCAACATTAGTCTTCTGCCGTTTTGTATGAGCTGGTTTCCTATTTTAAATCGAGAATGATTACAAAACTTACAAGTGCTCATATTTGAGTCTTCTCCCCAATATATCATACAACTTTCCAGACAACAATATATTTTTGACACTAGTAACCCAATACCCCGCAATAAATTTTTGTTGCTATAGAAATTATCCGTTATGAGATTATTTTCTTGTACAATCTCTCTCATTAGATCAGTAAGCTGATCATAACATTTCTCATGTAATATCCGGATTAATTATTGAATATTTAATCTGTAATTGAGCCCTGTATTATTTGGATTTGTGATATCAATAATCGAAGTATGATATTTTTCGTACTTGTATCCTTGTGCATGATTATAGCAACATGTAAATTTTCTCATGCAAGTACGTGGTAACGTACACTAAGAAGGAAGCTTGTTCGCTATATTTTTAAACAATCCGCAAGTGTACGGAGTAAGTGTAGAAAGTGGCGAGCAAGGTCGTATTCCACAGAGACTAAATATTCGTATTGTATTGAGTACTAGATTATAATGTTCCCGGTTTTATCTAGACGATCGAAATGTGAATGGATGGTTAATGAAATAAAATAAAGCGATGACAATAAAAGAAAATATCTGAATTAAGAAGAATTGTAGGAGTTTGAAATATAGATTCCAAGGTTAGGTTTCCGTTGATTACTAAGTTTAGTCGGGATTGGTTCCAAAAAGTTTTAAGTATGTTTCCAAAATGATAATCACAATAATATTCTAAAGTCTCTCTCGAGATGCATTAAAACGTAGATTAAACAACCTATAACAACGTCTCCGTCTATTATAAATTATCTAACTCCAAAATGTTCATAAGATTAAACATCATCATAGTTCATCACCGATTTCTCAATCTCGTAATTTACTACGTCAAATACTCGAAACCTATTAATGCCCTCTTCTCTCGAATTATGAGAAATTAAGCTTAACATGTAAAAATATTGATCAAGTGTCTAAACATGAATCAAAACCAAGTATTTGATAAAAAACTCACACTAGATATATATAATCATCAATCTCTCAAAACCATAGCAAATCAATGTACTCCCATGCCCGGAATCTAACGAGTTTAGCCGGACATGGTAATGAAAGAAAGATTAATAATCATCATATTCTTCATGTTCATGCTAAATAAAACAACAAAATGAATAAAAGATAGGAAGAAGATAAAACTCGGATGGTGTCTTGATTGATCCCGGTTGAAGCCTTCAAATGTTCTTGAAGTGTTCTTCAAGAATTCCCTTCAAATCTCCTTCTTTTTGGATGACTGGGCCTTGCGGGGCCCACTACTCTTGTGCTCCGTGAAACTACTGGAGACTTTCTGCTTCTTGGATTCGACAAACTTCTCCATTGCTGCTTCCTTGATCTCATACGCCAATGCTTTATCCTGGTATTAACGGAGAGTGGTACATTCAAAACCGGACATGTACCTCTAGATTTCTGGTTTCATTCTCATATCGAAATAGATCATCGTTTCTGCATCTGTTCTGACCAGATGTCGAACAAATGCCTGCTGCTGGTTAAACGTCTTAATTGCCTGAGATACTGGCACATCTGAAGGTTGTGCCGAGAAAAATTCCCGAACTTTGGCTTCCCTCACAGGACGAGGGCAGTACTAAGCTTCCATCATCAATTTAAATTTTGTCCAGTCCGCATCATGATTTACAGGCCGGATGGCTTCCCACCACTCGGACGCTTCCCCTATCAGGAAGTACTGAGCAATAGAGGCTCTCCGATCGTCTGGGCAATTAATCCCGGTAAAAATTCTCCAATTCCTTCAACCAATGATCCTAGGTGGGAGTCTCAGAAATACCGTCGAATTTAGGTGGTTGCATCTTCGCCACCTCTTGCAGCCATCAGTCGCCTCGATTTCCCATGTCCGGGATACCGTGCTGTCGATCTCCCTATTGTAACCCTACTGCCACCTGCATTCGGTCCACGACCTGGGCGAACCGAGTCATCTGGTTCACCACCTGACGAAGGATTTTGGGCACAGCAGGTTCCGGTTCATTATTAATAGATCTTTGTGGCTCGCCTGAGCTATGGCTGGCTTGATTAGAAGGCGACGCTTCTCTCTCAGCATTCCTTCGTCCGTGTCCGCGACCGCGACCACGTCTACGTCCACATCCACCTCTCAACATACTGTAAGCATAAATACTCAATATACAGGAAACAATATCATTCTAATGTTCAAATATAAATAATTATAACATGCAAAGGACGAGATAGAGTTTAGGAACTTACAACCACCGCCCGCATGAAGACGTAGGCAGTACAATGATGTTATTCACGGCCGGTTACCTCAAAAGACATATATGACCTATATTTTAACCCAACGGCCAAGATATCCATAATCTTAGCTCCGATACCATATTCGGTAACACCCCCAATATATTCAGGAATATTACAGCTCCGTAAATCCTTTACATAGGAATTTACAAGGCTGAATAAATAAAAAGACAATAACAGACACCAACATATGAAAGTAACTGAAATAAAATACAAACGGTTCTGGCCAATACTGAGAATACAAATATCCAAAGGAAGAGTATTAATACATCACCAAATCTAAATCATCACAATCGACGACGTACTTGAGTACTTATTAAAACAACAAAATCAACAGGCGAATAAACCCAGCCGGAACATCACTCTGCACCCTCGTAGTCATGCAGCTCCAGTGGTTGTTTCCCTGCTATCCTGGATCTTGAACACAAACAAATGTTCACCCCCGAAGGGGTTAGCATAACGATGCTAGTACAAGTACCACGACATATTATTCAACATCTCACGAAGAATAATAATAACATGAATGAAAAAATACCAACGAGTCTCCCCCTACAAGAAACTCATAAATAACATACACAAATGATAATCACAACATGATATCACAACATACACATGGTAATTCCGACGATCCAGCGTTCACTGCCTAGAACCCACGATGATCCGTCAGACCAACCCGTGGTGGAAAAACCCGTCCGATGATCCAGCGCACGCTAGCATAGATCCCCCGATGATCCCGTCGGACCAACACGAGGTGGACATACAACAACGACATATATGCACAACAATATGTATAACATCAATACATAGAACAATTAAAGTACTTGCCTCGGTTCGATGACAAGAATAATACTCCCACGAATATCAAAACGCTCGAAGGTCGCTCCATTCGATCAATCACGTTGCTAAGCTCGAACCTTAACAAAAAAAATAATATAGAATTCATCTCAAGTCGTACAAACATCTAACAATCCAAATTACGGTCGGAAGTTCATAAAATGTAACCTGTCTGACTTTCTTAACGTACGTTATGTACCTTTGGTAGCGTACGTAAAGCCTACTCATTAGCGTACATAAACGACAAGGTCTACCGTACGCTAACCATGTATTGAGAGTTCCTCTCTGATCAGTCGACTTGACTCCTCTGATGATATAACGTACGTTATGTACCTTAGGTAGCGTACGTTAACTAAGCCCGATAACATACGCTAACTACATAGTTTAGCGTACGCTAAACATGCATGACAATTTCTCATTGGGCAGACGACTGTCTCGATTTGATGAAGCTAACGAAATCCATAGTGATTAATGTATATTATCTCCATACATATCATGCTCATACAATTATGAATAATCTTACGGATTATAACATCTTCGAATTCAAGGATACGTATATCATCACAACACCATATTCAATCTCGATTACAACTCTTATGCGAAGTTCGGTTATCTAAGGTTGATGCGCTAGATTCCATTGTCATCATTACATTCAGACTTTGTTTCAAAGATGAATTTAACAATTCCAACTCATAAGAAAGAATACAATCTTAAGTCCGTTTAACAAAAGTGATAATAACTCCAAGTCTATGATCAATATGGTAACGCTATTCAATATGGATAATCAATCTCAGAGCATTACTCTCATCATTTGACGTAATAGGATTCCAACTATGATGTTTCAAAAACGATACCATAAGCATAATCATCCCAACTTCTAAACATGATGTTTGGTTGAATAATTCATCAATGGAACTTAATATCTTGATAGTATGATCTTCATATCCTTAACAACACGAATTCAAGGTTGGATATAGTATTACATACCTTAAGATGAAGAAAACACCGAGACAATAGGTAGAATCCATCTCCGGTTGCTTGTTTGCCAATCCAAGATGTTTCTCCACTTCAATGATCAATCACAAGTGACATCCAATCTTCAATGATCAAGTATAGGTGGTCTATATGAGTTTAAGGAGGCTGGGATAACTCTGGGCACGAAGTATGCTGAAGGTTAGGTGAAATAAACGAGCTGAAATGAAATGGGGTGATGTCTTATTTATAATTTTCTGACCTTAACGTACGTTAGCCTCCACATATAACGTACGTTAGCTAATTAGCGTACGCTACACTGACATCCTTAGCGTACTCTATCGCCACTGATAGTTAACTGTCCTCATTCTGAACTTCATTACGTACCCTACACTTACCATATTACGTACGTAACCAATATTATTAGCGTACGCTACATCATATCCTTAGCGTACGTTAATACCCGTTGACTTAAAAAGGTGTCCAGGTTCATCCGCGGGAATCTTATCCGGACCCATGTCTGGCTGGCGCGTATGCTAGCCGCCCAGCTCAATTATTGGCTGGTTAACGCACGCTATGCTACATTCGTAGCGTACGCTAACTCAGACTGATAACGTACGTTAGGTTTTCTAGTTAACGTACGTTATCACGTATTTGCATAGGCAAATTTACATGTTGCCATACTCGTGTACAAGGATACAAATACGAGAAATATCATACTTCGATTATCGATATCACAATTCCGAATGATACAGGGTTCAAATACAGATGAAATACTCAATAATAAATCCGGATATTACATCGGAAAGCCTCGAAATCCTCTCTAAGCGTGGAACGAGATGTGGCATGTCTTGATTCGGCCTGTCTCGATGACTGGGGCCGTTCCCTCTCTCTTTCTTCTTCCTCCCCCTCGTCTTCGAGGCTCTCTCATAAGTGTTGCGGAATTTGGTTAACGCAAGTGCACGTTGTCGTAATCAAGTAATAAAGTGGTAAGAAAGTATCGTTCCCTCGAGGACTGACTCACTAATTACCGATTTATTCATATTCTAATTTTATTTGAACTATCGAAATTTGAGGTGCAAGTAATAATTAAAGCAAATTAATAAAAGAATAAATAGTAAAATCGATTGTTCGAAGAAAGAAGATCAAATAGGGAATTGATCTAGGATTATGAATCCACCTCGGTTTATCCGAATTACTCTTGATTTATATGAATTAAGTGATTTCCCAATTTATTGAAGGCGAAGATAGCTAAAATACTCTACAGCCTCTCCCGAGGTCAATAGAATTTTCTAAGGCGAATAACACACTCTATTCCTAGGTGAATTAATTCGACAATAGGTAAAAAGTACAAAATCTTCAGAAAGGCCACGTAATTCCTATGAGTATATTCCTATCTCACAAAATAAAACGGTTCTCACCAATTTTTCCTACCAACTCTCCTATCCCGATTCGAGTTGCGTAATCAAAACAAATCAATCATAGGCCACATAATTGACAGTAATTAAAACAATTGGGAAAACTCAATAAGAAAGGGAAATATATTTTAATAATGTAAAATCAAAAGTTAATTCGTCAAAACTTTAGTTTCATCAAAATCCTAGAATAGTGTTCTAGCCAGAGATGCTAGAAAATAATAATACAGAGAGAATTGAAGAAAGCATAATAGAAATCAAACGCAGTCGAAGAACTTGGATTCCTCCGTTCTCTAGCTTCCGCTCTCTGCTCCTTGGTGTTTTCTTCTTCTCCTCGATGTTCTATTTGATGGCCTTTAATCCCTATTTATAACCATCATTCGTCTCCAAAACGCGTCCGGGGATTAGGTCAAAAACGGGCTTCCGAACGGCTCAGAAACGCGACAAAATCAGCATAACCGCCCCGTGGGCCGCGGCTTAGTAAGTGCGTGCCGCGGCCCCTAATGCTCAGCGCCATATGCCTGGGTGCAGTTTTCTTCATGGGCCGCGGCTCAGTAAGTGCGTGCCGCGGCCCCCGGTACAGTGTGTACCGCGCATTGCTAGTCACCTTTGTGTGCCGCGGCCTGGGCTTTGGTGTGCCGCGGCCCCAGGCCAAAAATTGTCGTTTTGGCCTGTTTTTCGTCGTTCGAGATTCCGGACTCCAATTTCCTGCAAAACATATAAAGATAGTGCATTAAAAGATCATTTATGCAGATTTAGACTTAAAATGGATATAATATAATGATCAATAAACGCATAAAAATACGTCTAACAAATACCCCCAAACTTGAGCCTTTGATTGTCCTCAAGCAAAAAATCAATTTCAAATAAGAAGTATCGTGAAAGATCATGCAAATCCATAGTGCTCAACTAAATCAATACTACCCTGAAAATCTCAAAGAATAATACGAGTATCGTATTAGTGAGTCATATCACTGACACTGATTCCACAAAGTAATCATTTTTAGTACTAAGCAATCGTTCATGAAGAAAATCAAGCTCAAAGATTAACAAGCGTGAATTTAATCGACCGCCAATATGAATGGTTAGATTAAACAAGCTAACTCGCCCAGTCCCACAGTCTAGTGGCAAAAATTCAAGAGTTTCATCGTCGAAACTAATCCTCGGACAGCATTCTCTTATGTATGATCAATAAAATGATTCGAGTTAACCACTAGGTTTCAGATCTCGGGATGTTTCATCTGGATAACCCTAGGGTGGATTTCCATTCTCATGTATTGGGGAACCGTTTGATGTAAAAGACACTCATGGGGCACATGGATGCTTCTAGTTACTAAGTTTCCCTCTACAGCGGAGAAAAAACTCGAATAGCTATTCCGGCACGCCCGATTCAAGGTTGCTGTTTTACGCGAGAGTAAACAACGGGTCACGTGAATACCCCCGGTTACTAGGCTTCCCATCATCGGCACATGCGATATCTCTAAACCATTAGTCTATTCAGGGTTGTCGTTTTACGCGAGAGTAAACAACGGGTCACGTGAATACCCCCGGTTACTAGACTTCCCATCATAGAACATATATAATTTCTCTACTTTTGGGAAAGACTGTCCGACTCTAAACTCAATCTAAGTGCCAACAAGACTCATGTTACTGGACGACTAGCTACGCGAAAAGTGTAACCAAACGTATAGACGGCGATTTGAAAACACGTATGTCTCCTTTCTTATATGCTAAGATTTCTACAACAACGAAAAAATTTCAGACCTAAATGAATACTCAGAGGAAACAGATATCCCTGACTGCAAACTTGACCAAAACTCAACCGTTTCTTCAAAAAGAAATAAGTATCATATCATCAGTTTTACACAATGAAGAACGTAAAATATACGAATGCAAATAAGATCAAGACAAGGAAGACTAGCGTCAAAAATAACGAAAAATAACAATAAATAAGTAAAAAGCAACTGAAAGACCCCCCCCCCCCCAAACTTAGGACGTACATTGACCTCAATGGACACAGAATGTTAGATGCAATAAAAGAAAAGGTCAAGTACTCCCCTCATAACAGCTCATGAACTGGTGCCGGCCTCGTCCGGCGAGGAGGGTGGTGTGGATCCCTGACTGGTGGGATGAAGGGCCCGTCCGGGTGCAGTATATGGCTCGTCCACGCAGAAAGATAGTCCTGATGGTACGCATCCCTTGCCGCCAAGCGCCTCTCCTCACGTCGATTGGCCCGACGGGCCTGCTCGCTCATCTCCTCCCGGACAGCTGCGAGGAGGCTCTCTTTCTCTGTCCGCATCTCCTCTCTCAAAGCAGCTAGATGGCTTTCTAAAACTCTCCTCATATCCTCTCCCACATAAGCTAGATGACTCTCTCTTTCTCTCCGCATCTCCTCTCTCAAGCTGTCGAACATCGCCTGAAGGTGCTCTCTCTCGGGCGGCGGGTTGGACTCCGCTTGCTCATGTGTCAGAAGAAGAGGCTCGGGGGACTGCTCATGTAGCTCGTTAAGGAGAAATCCTCATCCCCGAGCGTGTCCTGGCGCTCCACCCCACTGGTCAAAGTGAGAAATAATGCGATGATCTATCGGACCCTGGGGTGCTAGCGTTGGCTCATCATCCGACCAAGTCATGCCCGACTAGAGGCATAGAGCGCAAATGAGAGAGGGGTGCTTCAGCCCCGTCTTGGCCCCTCCTTGAATGCACTGAAGGATAGATCGGACCAGATGAGGGGCCACATCGAATCTGAGCCCAATAGTGATAGCATATAGTAATCGAGCACGAGAGAGTAAGACTGAGCGGATCTGCGAAGTAGGATCGACTCGTGCGCAGAGGAAATATAACCAGGCTCGCCCGAGCCGACTGAGGTGCGAACTCTTAAAATAGAAGGCTGAAGAACCCGGGGCGCGCGTCTCCCAGACGGAACCGGGCTGTGTGAGTGCCTCAAGCAGAGCCTCCCTCGTGAGGCTACTCATACTCCGCGTATACGCCGTCTCATCCACCACTGGCAGCTCGTATAGTCTCCGAATTGCAGCCACCGAAAAATCCAGAGTGTGGCCTCGGACGACGACCTGAGTCCGAGTATCTGATTGCCCTATCATCTGCCCTGCCCGAATATGACGCAATAGAGCGCTGGCGTAAAACTCCTGGACGATAGAGATCACAGCCGGCTCGGGTGGCGCAGTGAAACGAGCCCATCCTATCTCGTCAATCATAGTCAGAAGCTCACCATCCTGGGGGGCAGGAGTGGATCCCCGCTCCGGGATTATTGGTCGAGGCTGGATTTTTTCGTTGAATATTCTGTGAATTTCCGGATCGGAGAATTGGTGAGATTCTAAATCGGCTTGGCTTTGTGATGTCTCCCCTCTTGTGGGGGATTATTGTGTACTAGCCCTCGTGCTTATCTTACTTTTTCTAGCCATGGCGAGGTTCCTGAAAAAATAAACGCCGGAAATTACACAACTTTTAAGGAACACTACACCACTCGACTTAAGATATGCGAAACGTGAATATAGAGTTGAACGAGCTTGCACCATCGTGAGAGGAAATTAAAGTTGAGCTTTCACGTTTAAACATGATGTAAGGGTTGGGGTACAATGTAATCCGATAAACAAACTCGTTGCACATAGTTTCAAAACGTTGGCTTAAAAATTTTCATTTACGCATTTCATCGAACACCTAGACTGCATGAGTTTAAATGAAGAACAAGAATTATAATGGTTTAATCCAATTCCCCAACAATAGCAACATCAATCAATAGTCATGACAAAGTGACAATTAACATCAACAATTCATACATAATCAACAAATACCATCAATAATCAATCGATAATTTCATATTCCAACTCAAATTTTGATAGAACTTGAAGAAAACTAACAACAATTTCAACCATGAATGAGGATCATTACCTCACTTTTAATTCTAAGTTGCAATTGAGATTCAGAGATGAGAGTTACCTTGCTTTGTATGGAAGAAGGCAAGAAGAAGAATTTACTAGGGTTTGTCCGAGTGCTGCGTGAAGGAAGGGAAAGACACTTACCTGGTGTCGGCCGATCGAGTATATGAAGGGGGCCTGGGCGTTCCATCTTCGCAACAGGGGCCGCAGCACATCTTAAGTGAGCCGCGGCCCAGAGTACAGCCTGCCCGGGCTTCTTTGTTCTATCGCCGTGTGCCGCGGCTCAGCGTACGGGTGCCGCAGCTCGTAGTGTAAGTATGCCGCAGCTCATTTAGTCCGTGCCGCGGCACGGAGTACAGTTACCTGGGCGTTTCTGGGGTGTTTGCGTGCCGCGACTCATTACATTTGTGCCGCATCTCAGGCTTCGGGTGTGCCGCGGCTCGGTAAGGTCGTGCCGCGGCACAGAGTACAGTTCGGTTGGCCTTTTTGTGTCAACTTGTGTGTGCCGCGGCTCACTATCCTTGTGCCGCGGCTTAGGGTTAAATTTTCCCCTGGGGATATTCCTGCACAGAATTTTGAAAGGAAAACACCAAGAACGCGAGGGATAAGCATATCAAAGCAAAAATGACGAAAAATAAAGACTCTAAAATGCATGAAAATACTGAAAAATAAAAATCTACAACTAATACTCGGGTTGCCTCCCGAGAAGCGCTAAGTTTATAGTCTTCAGCCAGACTTTTCTAAAAATCAGTTTGCAATTCGCAAAGACCATTTGGTCTCCACACAGTCCATCGAACCGTTATTACGTAATTTAAATTTTTGCCCATTAGTTTTCAACCGTTCGACTTTTGGTTTGGACGTCCAACGTTCTTTGCGAAACGGCTTAAACAACAGTAGCCTCCCAAAACACCCATTTTGCAACTGACTTGGCACTCGTTTGACTTCAGCTAAGCTTTCGATTCCACGGGTGAACTTATGACAGCATGAGAATTTTTCGATGGTGGATGAACGGATGTTGAAGACGACATATTCAAATGCTTAGGATACACGATTCGTTCTTCATTTTTCTTAGACATTGGAGCAGCTAAAGCGGATTCTGAACATTTCGACCAACAACTCTCCCGGTGTGTGTCTTTCTCAAAGATATCAATTTGTGAACACTTCTCGAACTTGCTTGGACACGGGAGAGATCGAAACACTTTGAATGTGACTTGCTCATCTTCAACCCGAAGTATTAATTCACCCTCCTGAACATCAATAAGGGTCCTTCCGGTAGCTAAGAACGGTCTACCCAATATAATCGGAATCTCATGGTCTTCTTCCATATCAAGCACAATGAAATCAGCAAGGAAAATGAATTTACCGACCTTGACCAAGACATCTTCTATTACCCCTCTCGGGTACTTGATGGATCTACCGGCTAGTTGTAAAGAGACTGTAGTGGGTTTCGCTTCCCCAATTCCAAGCTTCTTGAAAATAGAAAGAGGCATGAGATTAACGATGGCCCCAAGATCACACAACGCTCTATCAAAAGACAAGTTTCCAATAGTGCACGGTATAGTGAAGCTTCCCGGATCCTTCAATTTAGGCGGGAGCTTTCTCTGCAAGATTGCGCTGCACTCTTCAGTTAGTGCCACCGTTTCATACTCCTCGAGCTTCATTTTGTTAGATAATAATTCTTTCATTAACTTTACATAGCTCGGCATTTGTTCCAAGGCATCATCAAATGGAATGTTGATGTGTAGTTTCTTGAAGACGTCGAGAAACTTGGAAAATTGTTTGTCCAATTTTTGCTTTTGCAATCGCTGCGGAAACGGGACGGGTGGCACATAGGCTGTCGGATTGTCTGGAAACAATTTCGAGGATCTAGAAATTTGTGATTCCTCGGTCGCCGAATTTTTCTTCTCCTCACCATCACCTCTCTTTTTGTTCTGACTAAGCTGCTCACACAGTTCCTTCCCGCTTCTCAGTCCAATGGCATTAATACTCTCTCTGGGGTTCGTCTCAGTTGTACTTGGCAAGGTACCCTCAGGGCGGGCTATTAACACATTTGCTATCTAACCCAATTAGACTTCCAAGTTGCGAATAGAGGCGGAATGGTTTTGCAAGGTTGCTTCCGTACGGGTCATGAACTGACTCGTATTTTCTGCTAATTTCTCCATTGCCTCCTCTAGAGAGATCTTTGGAGCGGGAGGAGGTTGCTGTTGGTGTTGAGAAAACTGAGGTTGATATGAGCTTTTTCCGTTTTCCACGAAAAGTTTGGGTGATTTCGCCACCCCGGATTATACGTGTTGGAATACGGATTATTCTGCCGATTCCCGTTCCCCACAAACTGAGCTTGCTCCATCGGAGGTTGCTCGAAAGGATTTCCGACTTGACACTCTGCGCTAGGATGAGACCCGTTACACCAATTACATGATTCTGTGGTAACGGTGGTAGGATCATGTGAAAAAGATTGCAATTGCTGAGTTAGCGCTGCAACTTGGGCTGATAGTGTAGAGATCGGATCGTTGTCGGAAACTCCCATAACTCGCTTTGAGTTCACTCGTTCGGAAGGCCACTGATAAGCATTTGCAGCCATCGCCTCCAATAGAGAATGAGCTTCCGCCATAGTCTTTCCCATTAACGCTCCTCCAGCAGCTGCATCAACAAGAGTGCATGTAGAAGCACTCAATCCATTATAGAATGTCTGAATTTGCAACCAATCAGGTAGTCCATGGTGTGGGAATCTCCTTAGCAAATCCTTGTATCGCTCCCAAGCTTCATGAAGCGACTCCATATCAAATTGCCCGAAAGTAGTTATCTCGTTCCTTAGTCTCGCTGTCTTCGATGGTGGAAAGAACTTAGCCAGAAAGGCTTGTGCTAATTCCGCCCAAGTCGTGATAGAGCCCGGCGGTAATTAATTCAACCAAAACTTGGCTTTATCCCTTAGAGAGAAAGGGAAGAGCCGCAGACGAATAGCATCATCGGTGACACCGTTATTCTTGAAGGTGTCACATATCTCGAGAGATGAAGCAATGTGTGCGTTGGGGTCATTGTTCGCCAGTCCACAAAATTGGCTTGCTTGCACCATCTGAATAATAGCCGGTTTAATTTCAAAGTTGTTCGCTTGGATGGTTGGACGCCGAATCCCCGAAAAGTTTGCATTGATTTGTGGCATTACATAATCACGGAGTGCCAATGCCGGTTGAGTTTGCTGCATAGGATTGTCTCCTCCGTGATTTTCTGTGTTCTCAGCCATGTTGTCTTTCGTCGGTAGCTCACACTTTTCCTTCTTGTTTTTTCGAAGAGTGCGCTCGAGTTCAATATCCAAAGGTAGTAGACTTTCGTTACCGAATTTTCTCATGCACTAACCAGAAATTCCTGAAAGGACATAAAATAAAAAATTTATACAAAAATAAAATAATGTTCAAATTAAGACTAGAAATACTGAAATCGATATTAGTAAAATAATCAGTCCCCGGAAACGGCGCCAAAAACTTGTTACGGAATTTGGTTAACGCAAGTGCACATTGTTGTAATCAAGTAATAAAGTGGTAAGAAAGTATCGTTCCCTCGAGGACTGACTCACTAATTACCGATTTATTCGTATTCTAATTTTATTTGAACTATCGAAATTTGAGGTGCAAGTAATAATTAAAGCAAATTAATAAAAGAATAAATAGTAAAATCGATTGTTCGAAGAAAGAAGATCAAATAGGGAATTGATCTAGGATTATGAATCCACCTCGGTTTATCCGAATTACTCTTGATTTATATGAATTAAGTGATTTCCCAATTTATTGAAGGCGAAGATAGCTAAAATACTCTACAGCCTCTCCCGAGGTCAATAGAATTTTCTAAGGCGAATAACACACTCTATTCCTAGGTGAATTAATTCGACAATAGGTAAAAAGTACAAAATCTTCAAAAAGACCACGTAATTCCTATGAGTATATTCCTATCTCACAAAATAAAACTGTTCTCACCAATTTTTCCTACCAACTGTCCTCTCCCTATTCGAGTTGCGTAATCAAAACAAATCAATCATAGGCCACATAATTGACAGTAATTAAAACAATTGGGAAAACTCAATAAGAAAGGGAAATATATTTTAATAATGCAAAATCAAAAGTTAATTCGTTAAAACTTTGGTTTCATCAAAATCCTAGAACAGGGTTCTAGACAGACATGCTAGAAAATAATAATACAGAGAGAATTGAAGAAAGCATAATAGAAATCAAACGCAGTCGAAGAACTTGGATTCCTCCGTTCTCTAGCTTCCGCTCTCTGCTCCTTGGTGTTTTCTTCTTATCCTCGATGTTCTATTTGATGGCCTTTAATCCCTATTTATAACCATCATTCGTCTTCGAAACGCGTCCGGGGATTAGGTCAAAAACGGGCTTCTGAACGGCTCAGAAACGCGACAAAATCAGCATAACCGCCCTATGGGCCGCGGCTCAGTAAGTGCGTGCCGCGGCCCCCGGTACAGTGTGTACCGTGCATTGCTAGTCACCTTCGTGTGCCGCGGCCCCAGGCCAAAAATTGTCGTTTTGGCCTGTTTTTCGTCGTTCGAGCTTCCGGACTCCAATTTCCTACAAAACATATAAATATAGTGCAGTAAAAGCTCATTTATGCAGATTTAGACTTAAAATAGCTCTCGGCTCTATCCTCATTTTCTGTACGCCTCGGGCGAACATTTCGAGCAAAGTGTCTATCACTAGGAGAGATCAATCCAGCTGCTTCCCGGGCCAATTTATGTGCCTCCGTGGCCATTTGTTCCAAAGCATCTGCAAAATGAATATTGATATTAATTTTCTTGAAGATGTCTAAAAACTTTGCGAATTGTGCATCTAACTTTTTCTTTTTGAAACGTTGAGGAAAAGGGAGAGAAACGTTAGGAGTAGAGTTAGGAGATATTTTAGGCTTCTCAGCCCCCTTGGATGTATCATGCTTCCCTTCTTCCTCTAAAATTTCAATTTGATCCTCCTTGACTCCCTCTTTTTGTTGGACCATTGGCATCTTTGGCCCTTCATAATTCGTACCGCTTCTTAAGGTGATCGCTTGACAACACTCTTTCGGATTCACTTCGGTATTGCTCGGAAATTGTCCCCGGTGATGTTGACTCCCAACAACTTTAGCCAATTGTCCAATTTGAGTTTCGAGATTTTTCATTTGAGCTCCCATGGTGGTAGCTAATTGAGTGACATGGCCTTCGATTTTGTCTAATTTTTCCTCATCTCGACTAAATCGGCTTTTTGTCTCCATCATGAAGGTAGCTAGAATATTCTCGAGATTTGACGTCGGCTTTGCTTCTTCAATTATCTCACCATTCGACACTTTGAATCCGGCCGGTGGTTGCAAGGCATTCTTTGGATTAGCATAGCTAAAATTTTCATGATTTCGGTTGGAGGGATGGTAGAAACCCGGTGGTGGATTATTCCGGAAATTGTTGTAATTCTAGTTATAATGTGCCTCCTCCAATGGGTCGGACGGTAGTGAACTTGAACTTCCTTGAGACGCTCCCTTCGAATCACCTCCTTTTGTTAGAGCTCCCAATTGAGTAGTTAACATCGTCATTTGCACGGTTAGTGCCTTGATAGGATCCGAATCGGATATCTCCGCCACCTTTCTAATATTTGCTCTTTCCATCGGCCATTAATAGCTATTCATAGCCATTTCTTCTATCAATCCATAAGCTTCTTCAGCGCTCCTTGCTAACAATGCTCCTCCCGCGGAAGCATCAATAAAATTTCTTGTCTCTCCCATAAGACCATTGTAAAAGAAACACATTTGTTGGTCTTCGGGGAAACCATGTCGAGGGCATCGCCTTAGTAGATCTTTAAAACGTTCTCAAGCTTCATATAACGGTTCGGAGTCCACTTGATGAAATTGAGTAATCTCACTTTTTAGCTTCATTGTCTTGTTGGGTGGAAAAAATTGAACAAAAATTTTTCACCCAATTCTTCTCATGTCTTTATACTTCCGGGAGCTAAAGTTCCAAGCCAATTTCTTGCCTTCTCTCTCAAAGAGAATGGAAACAATCGTAAGCGTATTGCATCATCCGAGACTCCATTCATTTTGATAGTATCACATATTTGCATGAAATGAGTGAGATGGGCATGTGGATCTTCGATAGCAAATCCTCCAAATTGATTTTGTTGAACCATTGAAATTAAGGCGGGCTTCAACTCGAAATTTAGGGCATTGATTGGAACATGAGTGATTCCTCCAAAGTTTCGGTCCAGTTTTGGTCGGAATCCATCCCGAATTGATTGTACCCTAGTTGTTGGATTTTCAATCCTTCCGCTCTCGTTGTCTTGGATTATTGCATTCTCATTCGTGTTGTCCCTTCCCACGTTATCTCCCGCTCTCTCCATGTCTTCAAAAAGATCCCTTCTTAGTTTCCTTGCGGTAACACTTGTTCTTCGGGCAAATGCTTCTACTTCCGGGATGAAAGTTTCTAAAGGCACTCGAGATGAACGAGTGATAAAGGACTATGATCTGGAAATCCTTTACCATCCAGGAAAGGCTAACGTTGTAGCTGATGCGTTGAGCCGGAAGTCGATATCTCTTCAGATGCTTGAGGTCCTTACGCCTCAAGTTAAGATCAGACGGGAGTTAATTGAGCAGGGAGTCGAAGTATGGATCCAACAGGTTCAGGGTCAGATGTGTACTCTTGAGACTATTCCGTCCTTGATCAACGACATCGGGGAAAAACAGGAGAATGACCCAATGCTTGTCCAACTGAAGGCGGACGTGGAAAAAGGGAAAGCCCCTGGTTTTATGATCCACGAGGATGGCATTTTGAAATTTCAAGGTAGGCTTTGTGTTCCGAATGACTCAGAGCTGAGACAGAGAATACTCCGAGAAGCCCACACTACACCTTACTCGATCCATCTTGGGATGAGTAAGATGTACAAGGATCTTAAAAGGAGTTTTTGGTGGAATAATATGAAGAGAGATGTCACCGAGTTTGTGTCAAGGTGTTTGACATGTCAACAAGTAAAAATTGAGCATCAACGGCCGGCTGGGCTGTTGAAACCTCTCCCTATTCCCAAATGGAAATGGGAGGATATTACCATGGATTTCATCACCAGGATGCCGAGGACTAAGACGAGGATGAATATGATTTGGGTTGTTGTTGACCGATTGACTAAGTCGGCACATTTTCTTGGCATTAAGGACACGTGGGGACCGGAGCGATTGTCCCGGATTTTTATATCGGAGATCGTGAGATTACACGGTACGCCAAAGTCTATTGTTTCCAATCGTGATGGTCGTTTCGTGTCGCATTTTTGGAAGGCGGTCCATCAAGCCTTGGGCACCGAGTTGAGGTTGAGTACTTCTTTCCACCCACAGTCTGACGGTCAGACACGATCCAGACATTGGAAGATATGCTGAGGGCGTGTGCCCTGGACTGGAGTACCGATTGGGAAATACACCTACCTTTGATCGAGTTCACTTACAATAATAGTTGGCACGCATCGATCAAGATGGCACCTTTTGAGGCATTGTATGGTAGGCGGTGTAGATCTCCACTTTGTTGGGATGAAGCTTCAGATTTAGTCGGGACGGAACCCGATATGTTGATGGAAACCAAAGAGAAGATTTCCATCATCCGAGACCGATTGTTAACCGCTCAGAGTCGACAAAAATCCTACGCTGACAATCGTCGTCGGCCCTTGGACTTCAATGTGGGAGATCATGTCCTACTCAAAGTATCACCGATTAGAGAAGTCTTCAGGTTCGGGAAAAGGGGCAAACTTAGTCCGAGATATATTGGACCATTTGAGATTCTCGACAGAGTTGGGGAACTCGCCTATCGGTTGGCTTTAACTCCAGCCCTTAGCCATGTTCATAGTGTGTTCCATGTTTCCCAACTAAGGAGGTATGTCCCTGACCCGAGTCATATCATTGATTATGGGGACATCGAGATCGCAGAGGATGTCACATTTGAAGAGAAACCAGTGAAAGTACTAGAGCATCGAGTAAAACAACTCCGGCACAAAACCATACCGTTGGTTAAAGTTCAGTGGTCACGACACGGAGTTGAGGAAGCGACGTGGGAAACCGAAGAAAGCATGCACACTAGATACCAGAGTTATTCATTTCTTAAGTTTCGGGACGAAACTTCATTTTAGAGGGGGAGGATGTAATACCCGTACTTTTTGTAAATCTTCTACTCTTGTGCTTTGTAATTTTTACACTCGTGTAAGTGTTTAGTAAGCTTATATTAATCTTGGAACTCTTGTCAATTGGATTTACCCCCTTTTCTTGTTCGGATCGTCGCCGTTTTCGGATCCTTGATGTGATTATACTACCTTCATGTAAAGGGTAGTGCATGCTACGCACACCTTGTAGCGCACGCTAATTTAGTGAGGGTAGCGCACGCACTCCCTGAGTAAGATTTAAATATGTACAACATAAGTTAAGTAACACATATAAGAAAATATCTAAAGTAAGACTAGAAACACTTATCGTAATATCAACACTAATAAAAATTAATTAGTCCCCAACAACGGCGCCAAAAACTTATTCGCTATATTTTTAAACAATCCGCAAGTGTGCGGAGTAAGTGTAGAAAGTGGCGAGCAAGGTCGTATTCCAAAGAGACTAAATATTCGTATTGTATTGAGTACTAGATTATAATTTTCCGATTTTATCTAGACGATCGAAATGTGAATGGATGGTTAATGAAATAAAATAAAACGATGACAATAACAACAACAACAACAACATCTAAGCCTTAGTTCCAAAATGATTTGGGGTCGGCTAACATGTCAAACTTTGAAACCATCAATAATCATTACATAAATAACATAAAAGGAAAAAAGAGGGAAAAAAGTAGAGAAAAAAGCAAATAAAAAAAGATAATGAATGTTAAAAAAAAGAAAAAAAAGAAAAAAATAAAAAATCCTGAAAAATAAATTAAAAGATAACATGGAATAAAAGAAAATAGGAATAAAAATGCATATTAAGAAAAAGGAATCAGATTCCATCCACCATCCGTATTCTTTCCCGCCACATTTGCCTCTCCATCGCCATACTTTCTCTAATTCCAAGAAACCGCATATCATTTTCAATCATCTTTATCCAAGTTTTCTTGGGTCTTCCTCTACCTTTCACAACATTACTTGTTCCCCAACTTTCTAGCCTCCTCACTGGGGCATCAACAGGTCTTCTTCTCACATGACCAAACTATCGTAATCGATTCTCCATCATCTTGTCTTCTATAGACGCAACTCTTACCTTCTCTCTAATCACCTCATTTCTGAGACAATCCTTTTTTGTATGACCACACATCCATCGTAGCATACGCTTCCACATTCATCGTTTGAACGTGACACTATTTTACAGCCCAACACTCGGTGCCATATAACAGCGCAGGCCTAATTGCCGTGCGGTAAAATTTACCCTTTAATCTATGAGGCATGTCAGGATCACATAAAACCCTTGTGGCACTCTTCCACTTCAACCACCATGCCTTTATTTTGTGAGCCACATCGCCATCTAGCTCTCCATTCTTTTGGATAATAGATCCAAGATACCTAAAGAAAGTGGATCCATGAACAATTTTTCCATCAAATGTGATCATCCCCGCCTCTCTATCACTGTTTTCGCTAAACCTACACTCCATATATTCAATCTTACTTCTGCTCAGCCTAAAGCCTCGAGCTTCCAAAGTATCCCTCCAAAGTTCCAATTTCTGTTGCACTCCAACCTTCGTTTCATCAATCAACACAATACCATCTGCGAACATCATACACCACGGAACGTCATTTTGAATTTCTCTTGTCAATTCGTCCATGACTATGACAAAGAGAAAAGGACTAAGAGCATATCCTTGATGCACCCAATCGTAATACGGAATTCTTCTGTCCTCCCAACATTAGTACGTACACTTGTACTATATTCCTGATACATGTCCTTTATAATATCAATATATTTTTGCGATACACCCTTCTTTGCTAAGGCCCACCAAAGTACTTCTCTTGGTACTTTATCATATGTCTTCTCTAAATCAATAAAAACCATATGCAGATCTTTCTTTTTATCTCGATAATGTTCCATCAACTACCGGATAAGATAAATTGCTTCCATGGTCGATCTTCCACGCATAAATTCAAACTGATTTTCTGTTATCTTCACACATTTCCTGATCCTTTGTTCAATAACTCGTTCCCACAACTTCATGGTATGACTCATTAGTTTAATTCCGCGATAATTAGAACAATCTTGAACATCACCTTTGTTCTTATACAAAGGGACGAGAATACTTTTCCTCCATGCTGATGGCATCTTATTGCTTCTCCAAATCTTATTAAAAAGCATAGTTACCCATTCGATCCCTCTCTCTCCCAAACACCTCCAAACTTCTATAGGTATACCATCTGGTCCTTCTGCTTTCTTTGACCCCATCTTCCTCAATGTAATTGTCACCTCACCCTTTTGAATTCTTCTCTTAAACTCTCGGTTAACCATACTTGAGGGGATGTTTAAATTCCCAATATCTTGTTCTTGATGGCCATTGAATTGGGTACCAAAGTATGACCTCTATCTCTCTTTTATCTCTTTATCTTGAACCAAAACTTTTTGGTCAGTATCTTTTACACATTTAACTTTTCCAAAATAAAACGATGACAATAAAAGAAAATATCCGAATTAAGAAGAATTGTAGGAGTTTGAAATATAAATTCTAAGGTTAGGTTTCCATTGATTACTAAGTTTAGTCGGGATTGGTTCCAAAAGTTTTAAGTATGTTTCCAAAATTATAATCACAATAATATTCTAAAGTCTCTCTCGAGATGCATTAAAACGTATATTAAACAACCTATAACAATGTCTCCGTCTATTATAAATTATCTAACTCCAAAATGGTCATAAGATTAAACATCATCATAGTTCATCACCGATTTCGCAATCTCGTAATTTACTACGTCAAATACTCGAAACCTATTAATGCCCCCTTCTCTCGAATTATGAGCAATTAAGTTTAACATGTAAAAATATTGATCAAGTGTCTAGACATGAATCAAAACCAAGTATTTGATAAATAAATCACACTAGATATATAATCATCAATCCCTCAAAACCATAGCAAATCAACGTACTCCCATGCCCGGAATCTAACGAGTTTAGCCGGACATGGTAATGAAAGAAAGATTAATAATCATCATATTCATCATGTTCATGCTAAATAAAACAACAAAATGAATAAAAGATAGGAAGAAGATAAAACTCGGATGGTGTCTTGATTGATCCCGGTTGAAGCCTTCAAATGTTCCTGAAGTGTTCTTCAAGAATTCCTTTCAAATCTCTTTCTTTTTGGATGAAAAGCTCTCAATCTTGTGTTTTTTCTCTCTCCAATCTCTCCAAAACTCTCTCAAAATCAGAATATCTTCAAGTCTAGCCCAAGATCTTTTTTTATAAGGCCAAAAATACCATTTTCCTTACTCAAATCTTGCAAAAATGTCCAAAAGTGATTTTTGCCCGTGTCATACTGCTCTACAAATCCCATCTGTTTCTGGCGAAGGAACCCGACCGTGTTGTATCACACGGTCGAGCCAGTGACACGGTCGTGTCAAATGACACGGCCCGTGTCATACTCGTCCAGATAATGCAACAACGCCTCGATATGAAACCCGACCGTGTCACTTTGGCACGGTCAAGCCAGTGACACGGCCCGTGTCAAGTGACACGGCCGAGCTCGTGTTGGTCTTTTTTGACTCTGTTTTTCCTCCTTTTTAGGCTCGATCTCTCGTTTCCGCATTGCTTGATATGTATTGGGGTTTGAGACTTTGTTCTTGCTTGATTAATGTCCATAAAATACCTATAAAATCAATAAAACGTACCCAAGCGTGATCGAGTCCAATAAACACAATATAAGCACAAACGGCACAATTCTACACATTTTAGGATCTTAAAATCCGGAAAATCTTTGCAAAAATATGTGTAAAAATGAGTGTTATCAAAGCTTAACATACTTTATCCGCCAATGATAGCGTACGATACAAATGAAGCGTAGCGTACGTAAAGAGGCCAATAATTGAGCTGGGCGGCTAGCACATGCGCCAGTCGGATGATGGGTCCGGATAAGATTCCCGCGGATGAACCTGGATAGTTTTGAAGTCAACGAGTGTTAACGTACGCTAAGGAATGTGTCTAGCGTACGCTAATGGATGTTACTTACGTACGTAACCGGATGGTGTAGCGTACGTAATCGAGTACAGAATGAGAACAGTTAACTATCGGTGACGATATCATACGCTAAGTATACTGGTTAGCGTACGCTAAGCGACTAATGTGCGTTATGCATGAAGGCTAACGTACGTTAAGTATAGAAAGTTATAAATAAGACATCACCCCATTTCATTTCATTCGTTTCTTTCACTTTTCTTTCAACATACTTCATCCCTAGAGAGTTCCCAGCCACCTTAAACACATTTAGATCACTTAATACTTGATCATTGAAGATTGGAGATTACTTATACTTGATCATTGAAGTGGAGAATCATTTTGGATTGACACACAAGCAACCGGAGTTGGATTCTACCTATTGTCTCGGTGTTTTCTTCATCTTAAGGTATGTTATTGCTATCTACAACCTTGGATTTGTGTTCTTAAGGATATGATGATCTTTCTATCAAGATATTAAGTTCCATATATGATTTATTCAACCAAACATCATGTTTAGAAGTTGGGATGATTATGCTTAAGATATCATTATTGAGAACATCATAGTTGGAATCATGTGTCGTCAATGATGAGAGTAATGTTCTGAGATTGATTATCCGTATTGAATAGTGTTGCCATAATGGTCGTAGATTTAGTATTGATATCACTTTTGCTTAAAGGAATTAGACGAAGGATCACCAAAGATTGAAGTTGATTTAGTAAATTAATCTTCATGATGAAGTTGGAATGTGTTGATGATATTGGTAACCATATTATCAACCTCAGAATAACTGAATTACATAAGAGAATTTGTGATCAATGATTGGAGTATGACATCATGATGATATGCTTATCCTTGAAGTTATAAGACATTGAACACCATTAGATCATCCAAGTTTTCATGGGTGTATCATGCGGAGTTAACGTACATTAACACTGAGAATTTCGTGAGGCGAGTCAGTTGTTTGATCAGGGAAGAGACTGTCGGATACATGTTTAGCGTACGCTAGGCTCTACAGATTACGTACGCTAACAGGCAGAATTAACGTATGCTACGTTTGGTACATAACGTACGTTATATCATCAGATGAGTCAGTCGACTGATCAGAGAGGAACTGTCAATACATGGTTAGCGTACGGTAGACCTTGTTGTTTATGTACGCTAATGATTAGGCTTTACGTACGCTACCAAAGGTACGTAACGTACGTTAAGAAAGTCAGACAGGTTACATTTTATGAACTTCCGACCGTAATTTGGATTGTTAGATGTTTGTACGACTTGAGATGAATTCTATATTTTTTTTTTGTTAAGGTTCGAGCTTAGCAACGTGATTGATCGAATGGAGCGACCTTCGAGCGTTTTGATATTTGTGGGAGTATTATTCTTGTCATCGAACCGAGGCAAGTACTTTAATTTTTCTATGTATTGATGTTATACATATTGTTGTGCATATATGTCGTTGTTGTATGTCCACCTCGTGTTGGTCCGACAGGATCATCAGGGGATCTATGCTAGCGTGCGCTGGATCATCGGACGGGTTTTTCCACCACGGGTTGGTCTGACGGATCATCGTGGGTTCTAGGCAGTGAACGCTGGATCGTCGGAATTACCATGTGTATGTTGTGATATCATGTTGTGTATGTTATTTATGAGTTTCTCGTAGGAGGAGACTCGTTGTTATTTTGTCATTTATGTTATTATTATTCTTCGTGAGATGTTGAATAATATGTTGTGGTACTTGTACTAGCATCGTTGTGCTAACCCCTTAGAGGGTGAACATTTGTTTATGTTCAGGATCCAGGAGAGTAGGGAAACAACCACTGGAGCTGCATGACGACGAGGGTGCAGAGTGATGTTCCGGCCGGGTTTAATTGTCTGTTGTTTGTGTTGTTTTTAATAAGTACTCGAGTACGTCGTCGTTTGTGATGATTGAATTTGGTGATGTATTAATATTCTTCCTTTGGATATTTATATTCTCGGTATCGGCCCAGAACTGTTGTATTTTATTCCAGTTACTTTCAAATGTTGGTATATGTTATTATCTTTTCATTTCTTCAGCCTTGTAAATCTTATGTAAAGGATTTATGGCGCTGTAATAATCCTGAATATATCGGGGGTGTTACAGAATATGGTATCGGAGCTAAGATTATGGATATCTTGTCCATTGGGTTAAAATAGGGGTCATATATGTCTTTTTAGGTAACCGGCCGTGAATAACATCGCTGTATTTGACTACGTCTTCGTGCGAACAGTAGTTGTAAGTTCCTAAACTCTATCTCGTCCTTTACATGTTATACCTCTTTATACTTGAACATTAGAACGATATTGTTTCTTGTATATTGAGTATTTATGCTTACAATATGTTGAGAGGTGGACGTGGACGTGGTCGCGGTCGCGGACGCGGACGAAGGAATGCTGAAAGAGAAGCTTCGCCTTCTAACCATGCCAGCCACAGCTCAGGCGAGCCACAAAGATCTATTAACAATGAACCGGAACCTGCTGTGCCCGAAATCCTTCATCAGGTGGTTAACCAAATGACTCAGTTTGCCCAGGTCGTGGACCGAATGCAGGTGGCAGTAGGACTACAACAGGGAGATAGACAGCAAGGTATCCCAGACATGGGAAATCGAGGCGACCGATGGCTGCAAGAGGTAGCGAAGATGCAACCACCCAAATTCGACGGCTTTTCTGAAACACCGACGTGGGATCATTGGTTAAAAGAACTGGAGAATATTTTTGCCGGGATTAATTGCCCAGACGACCGGAGAGCCTCTATTGCTCAATACTTTCTGATAGGGGAAGCGTCCGAGTGGTGGGAAGCCATCCGGCCTGTAGATCATGATGCCGACTGGGGAGAATTTAGATTGATGATGGAATCTCAGTACTACCCTCGTCCGGTGAGGGAAGCCAAAGTTCGGGAATTTTTCTCCGCGCAGCCTTCGGATGTGCCAGTATCTCAGGTGATTAAGACGTTTAACCAGCAACTGATATTTGTTCGACATCTGGTCAGAACAGATGCATAAATGATGATCCATTTTGATATAAGAATGAAACCAGAGATTCAGAGGTACATGTCCGGTTTTGAATGTACCACTCTCCGTCAATATCAGGATAAAAGTATTGGCTTATGAAATCAAAGAAGCAGTGATGGAAAGTTTGCAGAATCCAAGAAGCAAAAAGTTTCTGGTAGTTTCACCGAGCACAAGAGCAGTGGGCCCCGCAAGGCCCAGTCATCCTATCATTCGTTCAAGAAACCTCCGCACCCATCTAAGAGCGCAAAGAACTTCGGATCAGTATCAGCCACGACAGATGTGACAAGGAAGTGCTTTAACTGTAGTCAGACGGGACACTATCGGCGAAATTGCCCCCTTCCTTACGTGACTTGTTTTGATTGTGGTTGAGAGGGACATCGTGCGGTGTTCTGTGAAGAGGTTGCAAAATCTTTTAGAGCCCGTACATCATAGCCAGCTTAGAAGGAAGCAAGTATTCAGCAGACGCAACAGAGTGTTCAGCTGCCCCAAAAGTTTGGTCGTGGACGAGGCAGAGGACAGTTGGACCAAAAGGGGACATCGAGTGCCGGATCCGTTCCCCCACGTTTGTACGAGAGGAGGCGACGGCCGGAGATCTTTGCTGTTGCATCAGTCTTGTTGCATCCTTTCCACGGCCGATTAGCGTTTCATTCGATACAGGAGCTACGCATTCATTTATATCATTGTCTTATGTAAATCGTTTGAATATTTCTGGGTTTAATAATTGTGATCCTTATATTGTGGGTTTACCGATTGGAGAGAGGATTGTGGGAAACTTAGAAACTAGAGATTTCCCTGTATAATTTGGAGGCAGAGAGTGGCCCTCAAATATGATTGTAGTAGAAATGCAAGGAGACGACCTGATACTCGGAGATGATTGGCTTAATCGATATGGATCTATTATAAACTACTGAAAGAGGAATATCTCGGTGATAGCTGATGATGGTTCCGAAATACTGTTTGAAGGATGGAAACCAGGAAGCTCAGGAAAGATGATCAAGGCGATGAAAGCTGTCAAATTGTTGAAACAGGGCTGTACCGGATACTAGTGCTAAGCAATGCAGAAAGAAGACGGAAAAGTAGAACTCTCATCCATTCCTGTTGTGAACGAATTTCCGGATGTGTTTCCTGACGAATTACCTGGACTACCTCCACGACGGGATGTAGAATTCACCATCGAGCTGGAACCAGGAGCTACACCAATTTCTAAGCTGCCGTATCGTATGGCACCTACTGAGATGTATGAATTGAAGAAGCAACTGGAAGAGTTACTGGACAAAGGCTATATCCAGCCAAGCGTTTTGCCCTGGGGTGCACCAGTTCTTTTTGTCTGGAAGAAGGATGGATCGCTTCGATTGTGTATTGACTATCGAGAGCTGAACAATATCACGATCAAGAACAAGTATCCGTTGCCACGGATTGATGATTTGTTTGACCAGTTACAAGGAGCAACAGTGTTTTCAAAGATCGGTCTGAGGTCGGGATATCTTCAGTTGAGGATTAAGGAATCCGATGTTCCAAAATCAGCATTCAGAACTCGCTACGGACACTATGAGTTTGTAGTGATGTAGTTTGGTCTCACTAACGCACCTGCTGTATTCATGCAATTGATGAACTGAGTGTTCATAGAGTATTTGGACAAATTCGTGGTCGTATTTATTGATGACATTCTGGTTTATTCCAAGAGCCCGAAAGAGCATACACAGCATCTGCGGATCGTTTTAGACCTTCTGAGAAACGAGCAATTGTACGCCAGGCTTTCTAAGTGTGAATTCTGGCTAAAGAAAGTAATGTTCCTCGATCATGTGGTATCAGCAGAAGGAGTCCGAGTAGATCCCCAGAAAATCGAAGCAGTTATGGATTGGAAGTCTCCTAAGAACGTGAAAGAAGTCTGGAGTTTCTTAGGACTTGCTGGGTATTATCGTCGGTTCATGGAAGGGTTTTGAAAAGAAACGGAGGAAAACGAGTGTGAAATGAAATGAGGGGTGGTGTCCTATTTATACTAATTATGAGCTAACGTACGCTATCCGATCCTGTTAGCGTACGCTAATGACTCCCTAGCTGTAACACCCCCAAATCCGATTGTGTTATTACAGTGCCGTGGACCCCACACCAGGAGATCCACCAGGCGAACATGACTAAAATACATTAAATTAACCAACAAGGGAAATCACAGTCCCTACCATGATATCCGACACAATATTCCGATAAGGAATTTTAATGACAATGATGGGCCTACATGGACAAAATGAAAATACAACCACACTCACGAGCCTTGCTCGGGTAATACATAATGACAATGACTGACAAACTAGAGAACACTCTAACTGACTGACCAACATGAACAACTCGGACTAGTATCGTTCGAATGCCTCGTTGCCGTCGTCATGCCCCTGTGTCTCAACTCTTTCCTCGCAAGCACCTAAAATATGAAAAACATGTTTCGCCCCCACGGGGTCAGTCATCCAGATAATGAACATCAAATACATGTATCACATGATATGCATCCAAAGGCAGAATGAAACGGTACAATGATAATAATAATACGAGATGCTCACAACCCAAGGTAAGAACCGAGCATTCATGAAATACTATGCCCACGGCATACTATTTGTACCTGTTCAACAGGTTGGAACATAAATGCCCAATGGCGAATCATAATCATAGAGTACCATAATGAATTACACGACATGAACCAAACCAGAACCAAATTAATTATGAATCACAATGCCCGAAGGCTCCAATGAAATTATCGAGACATCACAGAGACCTGAAATTCTAGATCCAAGAATCATTACCTTGATTTGATGTGTTGGAGAGGATGAAATGATGATTAATCCGAATGATAAGATTGAAAATGATGCTAGATGGATTCAGCTCGAAGAAAACTCTCCAAAACGTACAAAATCACCCAAAACCGACGGGAGGAGGAGGAGGAAATGAAAAAATGACGAACCTGGACAGAACTGTCCAATATATACTGATCCTCGATTAGCGCACGCTATGACTTGATGTTTAGCGTGCGCTAGCGGTTAATTGGGCAGTCCAGTGAGCCCTGAAAAGCCTCGTTAGCGTGCGCTACGACTTGATAGCGTGCGCTAACACCTTACCGATAGCGTGCGTTAACCCAAATAGTTAGCGTGCGCTAACTGATGTCTAATACTCAAAAACTGAAGTCCAGAACCTACTGTCCTCTGCCTTGCTCGCGTTAGCGTGCTCTACTAATGTGACTTAGCGTGCGTTACCAGCACAGTTAGCATACACTACTTACCACTCGTAGCGTGCGCTACGAATTTCCCAAATCAACCCAGTACCTTCTGGACTGTCTGCCTCACTTGCGCTAGCGTGCGCTAATACTGAATCATAGCGTGCGTTACCTGCACCTCATTAGCGCGCGCTAACAAGAATATGTAGCGTGCGCTACCTCTCAAACTGAAAATCAAAACATGACGATGATGACGACAATAATCTCGGCTCGATCTCAAACAGTGATGAATGACAACAACTACTGATATGATCCCAAAATATGCCGAATGGTGAACACAGTTGACTGAATATGATTGATGAACGATTATTACTGAGTAAAAAATTTTCTGAGTGACAATTACTGAATGATAATCAATGAATTTATAACCGGGTATTACATACCCCCCTTAAAAAGAGTTTCGTCCTCGAAACTAAGGGTAACAATTTGGGATATGAACTATCCATCATGATCTGAAAACAATAATGCCCATATAGTCCTCGGGACCAAATCAATCGCACGCCCAAGTCCCCAAGACTTGACGTCTTGAAACACAGTGAACGATTACCCAAATTATCACAAAATCTCGAACACAATGCCAAAGGGACGAATTCCCAACAGTTGACCCAAATCTCGAGATTCTCAAATATGATCATAATAAAATAGATCAAGAATAAATGGTCCATAGTCACGATACATCATTACGGATAGAGTTACACAGTCATCCAAAAACAAGGTTACATCTCAAATGTACTAAACATCGTTATCCTCCCATATCATCGATCTCCTCTATCTCAACGATTTAAGGTAGACCCAAATCTGAACTCACCGCACAATATGATCCCGGAAGGTCACAAGAACAAAATGATCACAATGAATGATAATGAATCGAAATCCAACAAGGATTAAGAATGACTCACTGAGGTGAATTAATAACTTAATGAGTGATAGCTCCATGAAGTGATTGGAACCGTCGTTCCTCGTGAATTGAATGATTAATCGATAATTATGAGTCCCAACATGATTGATATATATGATGAACGAATCTATATATATATAAAGAATGAGTTTCATGTTTTAATGTGACCATTAATGACATTAGCTAAGAAACTCTATTATCATGTATGTCAATACATAATAATCATGTGTAAGTTTTTTTTATCATGTTCATTTATTAAATAGGCTCATTCAATTACCGTAATCCACAAATTTTCTTATTTATTTGTTTGTTATCTTTGGTAAAGCTGAAAATGTAAATACACATTTTAGTATTGGAAAAAATTGTCATTCTAATTCAGCTTGAAAAGGAGAATTAAACTAAAATATATTTAAATATTTGATACAAAAAGACGTTTGGTTTATTGAACGGTGAAAGATTGTATATGTTTAACGTCAATTATCTTACACAAACAAACATAGTAACAAACAAATACAATAAGACTCTCCGAACCACAACAGAAAAAGAGTCATTGCGTACTGATGGAACTTTCCATCTTATACTAAAACTATAAGATATGAAAAATAAAGTGGAAGAGTAGTAAAGTCGATTTAGGAATTTTTAAGACCATGGTTATATTTTGCCATTGAGTTTTGGTACAAATATCATCAATTCATAAGGTCACTAATCTGTGTTATAATCCTTTCAACTATTCAAATTCGAGAGTTGTGTTTCGACAAAAGTTCTGTAAGTAATCTCAATAAATAAAGGTCTTAATGTTATGATATTACCTTTTTTTTCTTCTTAAAAAGGTCTAAATAATGACGTATTTTCAATAGAGAACTGTTGCGTATTTTACATTCACGATTTGTCATCTACTGCTTTGAACCCAAAAAGTGGAAATAGCTCAAGTCATGAAAAAATAAAGTATCTTGGTGTGTGAGTGTTAAAAGTGAGATGCTAATGTGGCTATTTAGTTTAAGCCACTATACCGTGTCCTTTAATTAATATATAAATATTGAGTTTCATCATTAAACGTAAGTATTTATAATCACAAATTATATTTTTTTTAAAGTGTTTAATATTTATGATAACCTCTACTATATTATAAATCATTTGTGACTTTTAGGGAGGTCTTAAAATATTAAGATACATACTTAGAGCATCTACAATGCATCAAGTTTAAAGACTTGATGCATTTAATACATATTAACCACAAGGTTTGTGCAATGGAACTCGCCTCATTATCACGCATCTGGGAGAATTTGTTATTCAAGCAAAACTCACTTGGAGACGTAACGTGCAATCGTTACAAATGAAAGACAAAACTCGAAGCTGGTACATCAATTTTGGTGTAAGAGACAAAAGAAAAAAACCTAAGTTGTGTGTAGTATAAATTTTGTTTTTGAAATAGCATTTATTGCGTTATGGTGATGAAAGTCACTCATGTATTTGATGCATTTTTATTGAAATAATTCTATTTACAAAAACTTACTTAAACAAATTTCCTTTATTCAGTCGAGTACCCCTGATCGAAACTAAGCATAATAACTAAATATGCATAACCCTTGCAAAATCGATGATTCTTTACGGTGAACAAAGCCCGTGCATCGCACGGGCCATGATGTCTCGTTATATGAATGAATGAACGACAATGAAATGAATGATTATCCTACTGCCGAGCAAGAATTAACTTGCTCAAAACCGGTGATGAATGTCCTTACCTCGGGCTCTCGAAGCCTGATAGGACCCCTTGAATGAAGCACGGGCTGGAGTAACAAAATCCCTCGAGGCTTGTGAGCCCTCACGAGATCTACCGGCACTAGAACTCCTGCAGTATTTCTAAAGGTGTCCCGGGTTCCCACACAGAAAATAGACAATAGCTGGCACCGTACACCGAGTATTAACGTGTCCTGCTGAATCACAGTTAAAGCAAACAACAATCGAACTCGTCGTCTGAGAGGAAGATGCCATCCCAGCACGAAGACGACTAGAAAACGACCCCTTGGACGTCAGAGCCTGATGTCCCTTTGAACGGGCCGGCATCCTAGTCCTCTCACCCGACGGAACTGAAGGATGCTTCCGAGTAAGCTCCTTGATCAAAAGCTCTGCTCCAAGAGCCTTCCCGATGAACTCGCTAATTGAATTACAATTGTGATTGTACAACCGCATCCTCAACTGCGGATTTAGCCTCTTGCTAAAATACTTGATTTTATCCGCCTCAGTACGGATAACAGACGAAGCAAACTGAAGTAGTTCCTGAAACTTCTCAGCAATGACAATGAAACCCTCGTCCTCGATGGATTCGGGGTTCAAAACCTCTGATAACTTGGCTTCACGAAGTGAATCCGGATAATACCTCTCTATCATGAGAGTCTTGAACTCGCTCCAAACATAATCACGATCGGTGGGTTTCACAGAAAGCCACCAAGAATAAGCACCCTTACTCAAGTGGTAAGCCGCTACTGCCACTTTACTCTCTTCCGGACACTGAACCATGTCGAAGAGTTTATCAAAATGTTCAAGCCAATGAACAATATCAGCTGGTTCCGACGAACCCTCAAAAGTAGGTGGCCTCTGACGAGAGATATCGCCAATAACCTGACTCACTCCCCCAGTCTGTCCATGAAACGGCACCTGGAATCCCTGCTGCGGTGGACCATGAACCATTGAGGTCTGCATGGTCTCCACTATCCGCGTCATCTGAGTCATCTGGGCCATCATGCCCTGCATAAATATGAATGGGTCAACCCGAACACCTCCTGAGTGAGATGTACCTCGGGTACGACTCCCTGACAGTGACTGATTATCTGCTGATGAATGAGTAGCCTCGCTATCTGATGAATTAATGATATCCCTTGCATTCGCACGGGTACTCGCACGAGGTCCCGGGTTCCGGCCCGCACCGCGGCCTCTTCCGCTGCGCCCTCTGACAGCTCTATCCATACTGAAGTAGGAAAGTCACATGATGATTATAGATCCCGCATGAATATCGCATTATGATTACGTTACTGAATGATAACAATGAGCATACATGTTCTAATACAATGAATGCATTAATAATGTAATAAAATGATCGTCAACATGACGCCGAAATATAATAAGATCGCATGAAGGATCAAATGAGGTAACATGATTACCTGATGGAATTCCTGAAATGATTACCTTGAACAAGTGAACAAGGTTGAAAATCCGATCCACAAGATCAACAACTGAACAATGAGATGGACTGGATGATCAATGACTTGACTGGGTAATGAGATTGAGTGAGTGATGAATGAGCTAACTGAGTAATGAGACTGACTGAGTGATAAATGAATTAACTGAGTAATGAGATTGACTGAGTGATGAATGAATTAACTGAGTAATGAGATTGACTAAGTGATGAATGAATTAACTGAGTAATGAGATTGACTGAGTGATGAATGAATTAATTGAGTGATGAGATTGACTGAGTGATGAATGAATTAACATGATTGACAAGATCAAAATGACGATTGAGGATTACTAACTGATGAATGTGTTGATTCTTATCGCTTATACCGATCACAAGTGTTCCAACACAATTTGTCATGAATCAATCATAACACAAAAGTCACATATAGTTTCAACAAAACATGTACAATCAATGACATAATGAATATATGAACATAAAGATAATCGAGTCCTTACACAGGTCATACGAAGCTTCGAGGTCTTGCGATACTAGTCTTTCCTTGATGACGACTCGATGAATGAATGACTTATGCAGTCGTACAAATTTAACGACTCACAAAACCCGACTGTCCAGATTGTCATAACCTGACAGTCCCACGACTACCGCGTCAGTAGAACCACATAACTCACATCTCAGGGTATCTCACAACCCAAAGCTCTGATACCATATCTGTAACACCCCCAAATCCGATTGGGTTATTACAATGCCGTGGACCCCACACCAGGAGATCCACCAGGCGAACATGACTAAAATACATTAAATTAACCAACAAGGGAAATCACAGTCCCTACCATGATATCCGACACAATATTCCGATAAGGAATTTTAATGACAATGATGGGCCTACATGGCCAAAATGAAAATACAACCACACTCACGAGCCTTGCTCGGGTAATACATAATGACAATGACTGACAAACTGGAGAACACTCTAACTGACTGACCAACATGAACAACTCGGACTAGTATCGCTCGAATGCCTCGTTGCCGTCGTAATGCCTCTGTGTCTCAACTCTTTCCTCGCAAGCACCTAAAACATTACAAACATGTTCCACCCCCACGGGGTCAGTCATCCAGATAATGAACATCAAATACATGTATGACATGATATGCATCCAAAGGCAGAATGAAACAGTACAATGATAATAATAATACGAGATGCTCACAACCCAAGGTAAGAACCAAGCATTCGTGAAATACTATGCCCACGGCATACTATTAGTACCTGTTCAACAGGTTGGAAGATAAATGCCCAACGGCGAATCATAATCATAGAGTACCATAATGAATTACACGACATGAACCAAACCAGAACCGAATTAATTATGAATCACAATGACCGAAGGCTCTAATGAAATTATCGAGACATCACAGAGACCTGAAATTCTAGATACAAGAATTATTACCTTGATTTGATGTGTTGGAGAGGATGAAATGATGATTAATCCGAATGATAAGCTTGAAGATGATGCTAGATGGATTTAGCTCGAAGAAAACTCTCCAAAACGTACAAAATCGCCCAAAACCGACGGGAGGGGGAGGAGGAAATGAAAAATGACGAACCTGGACCGAACTGTCCAATATATACTGATCCTCGATTAGCGCACGCTATGACTTGATGTTTAGCGTGCGCTAGCGGTTAATTGGGCAGTCCAGTGAGCCCTGAAATGCCTCGTTAGCGTGCGCTACGACTTGATAGCGTGCGCTAACACCTTACCGATAGCGTGCGTTAACCCAAATAGTTAGCGTGCACTAACTGATGTCTGATACTCAAAAACTGAAGTCCAGAACCTATTGTCCTCTGCCTTGCTCGCGTTAGCGTGCGCTACTAATGTGACTTAGCGTGTGTTGCCAGCACAGTTAGCGTACGCTACTTACCACTCGTAGCGTGCGCTACGAATTTCCCAAATCAGCCCAGTACCTTCTGGACTGTCTGCCTCACTTGCGCTAGCGTGCGCTTGTTGTGCAGCGATTAATACGACTCGATAGGCGATCGGCATCACGATCAGAGAAGCCAATCATAGAAGACATACTCGGGGCAAACGCCCGAAGACCGGCACATACGGCGATCGTCTTTTGGTACCCAGCGATCGTCTTTTGTTGACTGGCGATCGTCTTTGATGTCCAAACCAGAGACGATCGTCTCGTGCCACGTATGGATCGAACATCCGTCAAAGTCGTCGAAGACCGAATCTTGGACAGTGGCCCACGTGCAGATCCACAGAGGGCGCCAACAGATAGAACATTTGACGACAGCCTGTCACCTACCTCACCTACCGACAAGGCCGCCGAAAGGTACAAAGTGGGCCCTCCCCAGACAGCGACTCAAGACGCGTGCTGGCTTCCCATTGGTTCGCCCAGCTGGCCACCAGCAGCAACCTCGGACCTCAAGGGAACAGCCCCACGTGACGGGACGATCGACCATCTTATTATAATATAGAAAACGGCGGTCGCCCGCGATCGCCTGAGGGGTCCCAACTACCTTGTCCCCTATAAATAGAGAACTCACTGCAGTGGCCAAGGGGGGGCGATTTTACCATAATTACGGTGCAAAAATACACACAGAAAGAGAATCATAGACTCTTCTGGCAACCACTTATACATTCATAGTGATATTCATACACACTTATCATACATCCCAAGCAAGAACTCACAGATCCATATATCTGGTTCTTCTGGCAATCTACACGCTCTACAGCTTAGATAACTAGAAGTCTTTACACTCATTGTAATAGATTCTAATATTAATATTTGTACTCGACAGTATATTTATTAATAACATCTCGTGAGAGCATTCAATCCCGGGATTAACAACCCCGGCAAATCTTGTGTTATCTTTTTCTCACGGAAGTGTTCTCGCATTTGTTTGTTACTCGATCATTCCAGCGATACTATCTTCGGATAATATTTTGGGTAACAACAATTGGCGCTAGAGGAAGGGGCCTCTAAACCTTCATTTTTATTCCTACCGTCTCGAAGAACACTCACTGTTCTCCGGACATATACTTGAAGAAACACTCACTGTTCTTCGATAGAAAAACCTTTAGAAAATGACATCAGCAACGACCTCCAAGAGAGCCGCCCTATGATCTGCCGGAAATCTCATTCCGGCCCGGACCAAATCCCAGCCCCACGGCGGAGGGCGACCGCGGCGACGCTAGTCTCTCACTCCCGCCCCCGAGGGACGGTTCTAGCCTCTCACTCGATCAGTTCCAGACAGCGGAACAGATTGAGGAGGCTATAGCCATCCTCCGGGAGCGACGGAAGGCCTGCGATTCACCCACCATCACTCCGTCGGCCATCCGCCGGGCAGGCAAACGGAAGCTTAAGGGGATCTATGTTGAGAAATCGACAGAAAGCCCCGAGCCATAGGAGAAGGCTCTCGTGAGGCGAGATGATTCCGTCTTCAGTCGCCTAGGGAGCGATCCCTCATGGCGACCCGGGCACTCAGGCCCCAGTCGGGAGACATCGGAGTCCGAATCCTTTACCAGGAGTTCGGCGTATCCGACTCCCAGGAGACAGGCCGATCAGCGAGCCCCTGCTCGCCCAAGAAATGAACCCACTGGCAGGGAGCTCGTCATTCACCACGGGGCCAGGGGATCAGTACACGATCGCCTTGGCTCGCGCTCTGGGAGTCAATCGGCGAGCAGTCAGGCGACGGCGATGGCCGCCATGCAATGCCAGCTCGACGAGATGAATGCTCTCCTGGAACCCGGGGCAGGCACCAAAAAATCGATCGCTGGGTTAAATGAACCACTCGCGGTTCAGATCGAGCTCGCCCCGGTTCAACTGAAGATCGCTCCCCCACAAACGCCTCCATATGAGGGGAGGTCAGATCCAGAGACCCACTTGAGCAAATTCCAGATCTACATGACCGGATGCAGAGCATCAGATGCGACCAAATGTCGAATGTTCCCATTAACCCTGGGCGACCTCGCCCACAGGTGGTACATCTCACTACCACCTCGCTCAATCAACTGCTTTGAGAAGCTGGCGAGCGACTTCACATCGTACTTCGCCGCCAAAGTCGCTCGCCCTGAAGGCCCCCAACGCATGATGAAAATCAGGCAGGGGAAGGACGAATCGGACGAGGATTACATCGACCGAGTAGATGAGATAGTCCTCACCGGCGAGCCCATCAGCGACGAGCTCGCCCTCTACTCAGTACTGGGTGGATTCTGCGGGCACTCCCCCATGTTCAGGCACCTCACCAAGGACATCCCTCCGACCTACTCGGTCTTCCGCGTCAGAGCCGCTGACTTCTTGGCCAGGCAGATGATGCTCTCCCTCCGGTTAGGCGAGGGACCATCCGGAGAAGGAAAGACACCATCCCCGGCCCAGAAGAAAGCAGTCGCTAAGCCCAGAAAGGCGGTCGCCAAGCCGCCTGGTGAGTTCAAAGCCTTCGAGGATGTGGAGGTCCACCTTCTCCACAACCTCAACTTATCTCCGACCCACATCTTCAACGCGATCAAGGGGCTTGAATGGCTTTCCAAGCCAAAGCCGATAAGGGACCACGGTCATCTAGACCGCAACAAATTCTGTGCATACCACAAGAGTCCCGGCCACAACACCAGCCAATGCCGCGACCTCCTCAGACAACTCTGGCGACTGTTTGAGGACGGCAAATTGGACAACTTGGTCACCAAGCCAGAGCCTAGGACGGAGAGAGCCGGAGGGCGCGAACGCCGACCAAACGAAAGGACTCCTCCCAATCCGGTCGCCAGAATCGAGCATGAGCCGGAGTACTCTGATGAGTCGATCCCTCCGATCAACCCTGGCGGTCGGATCAACATGCTTCAAGCAGGAGGTGGAAACCTCGGGGGCCTTTCCCCGATTTCCACCATGTCAAACAGGAAGCGAAAAGCCGAGCTGAGGGCGTTCGCCGGAGTCCACATCGTGGTACCTCCGGAGCCGACCATCTCTAAAAACGCGCTCATCACCTTCTCCAACAAGGACAGGGAGGGAATACAATGCCCCAAAGAGGATGCACTGGTGATCTCCGCTTGTATCCTTGGGAAGACGGTCGATCGCGTGCTGGTCGACAATGGGAGTTTCTGCAACATCATATTCAAAATCGCCCTAGACCAACTCGGCAACTTGACCAAATTCATCAAGCCGTTCGACACCGTACTTCAAGGGTTTGGCGACAGCACGGTCCGAGCCTACGGAAGGATCAAGCTCTCTGTCGAGCTAATACGCTTTTATGATCCTAAGGTTAGGATTACTAGGAACCTAAACTTTGTAATCATAGATAGGCCCATCATCTATAATGGGTTCCTAGGTCGCCCCTTTCTAGAAACCTTTGAGGCGGTCGCTTCGTCTTTCTTTTACTGTATCAAATTCCCCACTGCCGATGGGACGGTCGGTACTGTAAAAGGAGATCAGCTAATGGCAAAAAGATGTTTGAGATCAGCTAATGGCAAAAAGATGTTTGAATTACTCCTATGTCGTTACTGCTTTCAATACTTCCCATAATATGTATAACATTGAAACGATCGACGATCAATCCATGGAGATAGACGAGCCAAGCACATCATACCAACCCGACTCGAGGGACGCCATCTCTCATCAATTGACGGACGACATCGAGCCAAGGATCGGTTTCGAGCCAAGTCTCGACATCGATCCAAGGATCGAGTCCGGAGATCGTTCCAAACGAGAGGCGACCGTCCCCGTCGAAGAGTTAGAAAGCATTACGATGGATCCGGCTCATCCAGAACGGGAAGTACAGATCGGCGCAAGCATCGACCGCGAACTAAAAGGGGATCTGATCAATTTGCTACGTAAGAACATTGGAGTTTTCGCCTGGTCGCATCAAGATATGGTTGGCATAAGTCCCGAGCACGCTTGCCACTATCTAAAGATCGACCTGGCGATGAAGCCTGTTCACCAAAAACGTAGGAAATTCGGCCCCGAGAAATACGCGGCGCTGGACGTAGAAGTCCAAAAGTTACTCAACAACAAATTAATCGGGGTAGCTACAGACAAACCCCAATGGGTCGCCAACGCGGTGCTCGTCAAGAAGCCAACTAGTTCCTGGAGGTTATGCATCGACTTCACCGACCTCAACGCGGCATGTCCAAAAGATTACTTTCCGATGCCTCATATTGATCACTTGGTCGATAGCACAGCAGGTTGCGAAATGATGTCGTTTATGGATGCCTTCGCCGGATATCATCAAATCCCAATATCGGAGAAAGACATAAAACACACATCTTTCCACACGGAAAAAGACATATACTTTTGGGTCCGAATGCCGTTCGGCTTGAAGAACGCAGGGGCGACCTACCAGCGGCTAGTCAACAGAATGTTCGCCAATCAGATCGGCAAGACCATGGAGGTCTACATTGACGACATCGTGGTCAAAAGCCTCAAGAAGGAAGATCATCTCAATGATCTCGCCGAGACATTCGCCATCCTCGAAAATTCAACATGAAGCTAAACCCCAAGAAATGCAACTTCAGGGTAGTCTCCGGAAAATTCATGGGGCACATTGTGAGCCAAAGGGGGATCGAGGCGAACCCCACCAAGATACAGGCGATCCTTGACATGCAGGAGCCGCGAAACATCAAGCAGGTGCAACGCCTCACTGGTTGTCTAGCCGCCCTCAACCGCTTCATATCTCGGCTCGGCGATAAAAGCAAGCCTTTCTTCGCAACCATCAAGAACAAGAAGTTCGCATGGACGAAGGAAAGTCAGATAGCGTTCGCCAAGATAAAGGAATATCTATATAACCCCCAGATCCCGGCAAAGCCAATCCCCGGTGAGAAATTATTCCTTTACCTAGCGGCATCGGAGGTCGCGCTGAGTGCCGTATTGGTGCGAGCAGAGTGACAAGTCCACTTGCCGATCTACTATGTTAGTCAAGCGCTCCACGACGCTGAGACGCGCTATACACCATTGGAGAAGGCCGCCTATGCCCTTGTCATGAGTGTTCGTAAGCTGAGGGCTTACTTCTTCGATCACCAAGTGGAAGTCCTAATAACTCTACCTCTAAGGCAAGTCCTACACCGACCAGACACCAACGGGCGACTCCTCAAGTGGTCACTGGAGATCGCCCAATACGGTATCACATACGCTCCTCGCACGGCAATCAAAGGCCAAGCTCTGGCGGACTTCGTGGTGGAATTGACTTTCCCTCACAGTCCGACCCAGATCGGCCGACCTGCCTGGAGGTTATATGTGGATGGCTAGACGACCACGTCGCGAGCAGGGTCAGGGATTGTCCTCAGTCCCGACGGACAAAGTTTCACAAATGCTGTGCATTTCGGTTTTCGTGCGACCAACAATGAAGCCGAATACGAAGCTTTGGTAGGCGGGCTCGATCTAGCCCTCGCCCTAGATGTTCGTCGCCTTCATATCTTCATGGACTCCCTCCTGGTCGTGAACCGGGTCAAGGGAGAATATGAGGCGCGCGGCGAACAGATGGTCAAATACCAAGAGCTGGTCGCCGAAATGTGCACGAAATTTGAAGAAGTGCTAATCGAACAAGTCCCAAGAGAGCACAATTCCCAGGCTGATGCCCTTTCCAAGCTAGCATCATTAGATGGAGCAGCCGACTTTTCCAATATAAAAATCACTAAGTCGGCAAGGCCGGCGATCGATAGAAGCCTGATCACCACGATTGCTGTTGCCGAGGACAACTGGATGACCCCGTTCATCAAATACCTAAAGGACGGGACGGTCCCTGACGACCGTGTCAAAGCTCGTCAGCTCCAGCTCTGGGCGACCAGATATACCCTATTGGACGACCGGCTTTACAAGCGAGCTTTCAGCCTTCCCCTCCTCAAGTGTATTACACCGGAGGAAGGTAGGCTCATTTTAGCCGAGATCCATGACGGAATCTGCGGAAACCATGCTGGCGGACGAGCTCTCATCCATAAAACAACCAGACAAGGTTTTTTCTGGCCGTCACTTCAGAAGGACGCGATCGCCTATGCTAGGTCGTGTCACAGGTGTCAGATAATGGTCCCAAACATCAAACTCTCCCCCGAACAGCTCACCTCCATGTACAGCCCTTGGCCATTCACGCAATGGGGCATCGACCTTATTGGTCCCTTGCCGACGGCCCTAGGGGCTGTAAGTTTGCTATCGTGGGGGTAGACTATTTCACCAAGTGGGCTGAGGCCGAGCCACTCAACAAGATCGGCCAGGAACAGGTGATCAAGTTTATCTGGAAAAACATCATATGCCGATTCGGTCTGCCCCAGTCCATCATCTCCGATAATAGAAAACAATTCGACGGCTTAGAAGTCATGCAATTCTGTGAAAAGTGGGGAATCAAAAGGTTATTCTCAGCGCCCTATCACCCTGAGACGAACGGGCAGGTAGAGGCAGTGAACAAGATCCTCAAGCACACGATTAAAGCGCGACTCGAATCCAGGCAAGGACGATGGGCGAGCAAGCTCCCAGACGTTTTGTGGTCCTACCGAACGATGACCCGCAATTCAACCGGCGAAACCCCATTCGCCCTCGCCTTCGGAACGGAAGCGGTAATTCCCTCGGAGATCGCTGTTCCTAGCCATCGAACCGAACAAGAGATGACGACCGACAATGATGTGGCCCGACGAATCGACCTTGACGTGCTCGAAGAACGACGACTGACCTCAGAAATGAAGAACACAATCCACAAAAGGAGATCCGAAAAGTTCTTCAATTCAAAGGTCAAGGAAAGAAGGTTTCAAGTAGGCGATCTCATCCTCAAGAATATCCAAACCCATACAGGTGTCTTTGGTCCGAACTGGGAAGGCCCCTTCAGGGTATCCAGATGGCTAACTAAGGGAGCCTACGAACTTGAAGATCCTGACGGTACTCCGGATCAATATCCCTGGAACGCCGTGCATCTTAAAAAATACTACCAGTGAAAATTTTGTATTCAATTTCAATGATGTACAAGGAATATAATGAGATTTTTTCCTATCCCATCTATTCTGGCGATCGCCCCACCAGGCATATCGCATACCGCCGACGATCGTTGATCATGACGATCCAAGGTAGAATCAATGCAGCCATGGTCCTGGAGGTCGATGGAACCGACAGCTTCGCCCATGCAAGGTTCCTTTGGGCTGAGATCGCCCGCCCTTCGTTTAAATACGAGGCCGGCGTAGCCGAAGGACCCTCCAAAATAATCAGTGGACACGTTCGCACGTCCTCAAGGCACATCATCTAACATGGTGAACCCGGGCAATGCGACGTGTCACTACCCCCGTATCAACGTACACCGTCGAGGGTCACCATCTTCATGGCGGGACGAGGTGGAAGCAGAGCTAACAAGCCGCGGACGTGGAGTCGAATAAGCCGACGACGCCCCGTGCAAGGACTCCTCCAGACCAAGATCGCCCGCCTTTCGTTTCAACACAAGGCAGGCGCAGCCTAACGGAGGACCCTCACAAAAAAGTGAGTCGCGGGATATACAGTGTCCCTCGCACACAAAGACACGATTAGGGAGGTCGGTCCATCGAACTCCCCGACCGTGCACGATTCTTCAGAATCGGCAAAACTGAAGATAGCTCGCCGGACAAACTAATTTTTGTTCCCTTATTTACAATAAGTAAACAAAAACAAGGGGGCAGAGATGGGTCGAGCTAATGCCAAATACGATCGGACAGAAAGGAACCACGCACGATCGGCTTCGCTCAAACACACGCAGGACGATCGGAGTCGTTCGACAAAAGTTACAAGTAAGAATTCTGATTCAAAACATATCAATACATTCAACACTCAGACAATCGGTCGGATGAACAAGACGTCGAATGCAATCATACACATACTTGTAAGAATTCGCAGACAAACATTCAAAGGCGATCATACGTAAAAAGACAATGTGAAAAAAAGAACATTTTATTCATAACACAAGTTTCGTACATTACGGGGCCCGAAGGCATTACAAAAGGAAAGCAGAAAAGTACAAGTTCCAAAGGAAAACAAAAATATCTCTCAAGGCCCCGCCAACTGGTCATCGCCCTCAGGTTGCGGATCGGCTTGGGCTCCCCCATCACCCTCAGGATGAATGAGTTTACCAGTATACCAACTCAAGTCGATCCCGAAGTCGACAAGGTCAAGGATCGGCAAAGAGAACTCCAGGTGCAGAGGGTGCTCGAGCACATAGGCTTTGAAGCTCTCCATCAAGGGACCGATCTCGATCCCTGCCTTTTTGGCAGCTCGAACAGCATCGGCATAGGCCAAATAATAGGCGAACTCGTCGACGAGTGCCACATTGTGATAGGGATCGGTCTCGATCGCCTTCAGCTGCCCCTTCAACTCCACGGTCGTCTTCTCAGCCTCCGCCAGCTCGACCACCTTGGCGGCATTCTCTCCCTTGGCCTTCTCCAGCTCCTTCTTCGCCGCCTCCAGCTCACCGCTGAGCCGATCCACCGTCGCCTTCAGCCCGGCCTCCTCCTCCTGCGAAGCCGCATGCTTCCGGTGGGTTTCCTTCTCCTGGTCACGGAACCGGTCGGCAGCCTCCTTGGAGCGGCTCAGCTCCTGCTTCAACCGGTCAACGTCCTGCTTAGCCCTTTTGGCCGTCTCCACATACTCCTTCTCCATAGACTGGATCCGGTTGGCAAATTCAATGTTCTTATTCTGGGCGGCCTCGAGGTCACTATGGAGACGAGCAGTGGAGGGTCGCCCCTCAAAATCCATAGCAGCTTGGACGGCCATCGTCGCCGTCTGGAGAGCCAGGGCAACAGTCGCCTGCATGGCATCTCCGGATCGCCGACGAGCGATCGCATCAAGATCGGTCGTCCAAGCCTTGGGCAGAGAAGTGATAGTCTGCTGGACGTAAGTAGGGACGTCAAGGGACTTTTGCGGAGCCTTACTCGACAAGAAGTCCAGCACCATAGGAGCGACATCCGGGTCGGCAAGACGGACCCTGCAGCACAAACCAAAGAGGCCAAGGAGTTAGTCTACATCGCACTCAAAATGCCTAACTCGGAAATTTCGACCCTATCTTACCTGGTGACCAGCTCGGGATCGCGGCCAAAGTAAGGCTTGCCCCGAGAGGTTTCCGCCTCAGCGATCACCACTTTCTTTGTGGGGCCGCCCGATGACCGGGAACCGGACGCCGAGGGCCTAGGGCCTGATCCCTCCGTCATCGGGATGGCAGAGATAGGGGTCGCGGCTATCGGAGGCTCCAGAATGGAAACATCCGCCTCAGAAATCGGCAGGGACTCCTCCGGCCTCCGCCTCTTGCGGCGCTGAAGCTGTTCCTCATCTTGAACTACCGGATCGGCGACCGGCACCGCAGCAGGCCTCACCACCGGAGCAGGGCGAGGTGTCGTCGCAGGAACGCAACCAGTCTTCTTACCCAAATGAAGGCGACCGACGACTCCCGGGTTCGACATAGCGATCTCTGGTGGTGGCTCGGCAAAAAGAGGAAAATGAATCTCTGTCAAATGAGAAGCACAAAAGTTATACAACTATTTAGACGATGCGACCTCCTGAGGACGGTCGTCAAACAAGGCAGAAAGAATAGAGTTTATACCTGGATCTCTCAGGTGTCGAGGGAAGCGAAACAATCGAGCCCCCAACCGGTGAAGTTCGTTACAAAGCGAGTGGACTTCAATAAAAGAATCCGACAAGGCGCGAATCCGCTCCCAAACGATCAAGAAATCGAAGGGGAGATCGCCGATCGCTGGAACAATTGGTCCTGCAAAAAGAAAACGAAATTAGATCAGTTCAAGACAAGCTCAATCAAAGGGAGAGTTAAAATCCTTACTCGGATTCCTCTCCCGAAAAGTGGTGGGAATCTCCAACTCCTCATTCGGACTATCACTCGATGTCGATCGCCACGCTCCGCCGACCCAGCACCACTTCGCCAGGTCGCCTCGGGTTTTGTTCGGAACACCGAGGACCACTCTCCCCATTCGGCCTTGGATATGATTGCCGCCAATCGACCCTTTCCGCGCGGCCAATTTAAACAGATAATTCATCTCCAGCGCAGTAAGGAGGCGGAACAACCGGTGACCGCCAAACAGTGTCAACGTGCAGATGACTTGTAGCCAAGCGTTCGGCGTCAGTTGAAGCGGCACCAAATTCCAGGCGATCAACAAGTAGGAGACGGCAAACGGCAGAGGGAATCGCAGGCCGGCCTCCATAATCATCTCACTGACGACGACTATATCCTCGGGCGGTTGATCGGCACGTTCATTCTCCAAGGGCACGTGCAGGGAAACGTCGGAGGGGACGTGATATTTTGCCCTCCAGCGGCTCAGGTCTTTCTTGGTCGCCGAACTCTGGATCTTTCCGAGAGTCCACGGAGACGGGTCGGCGGCCCAAAAAACCGTCCACTTCACATGTTCGTAAGGGTGAGCGGCGGAGTAGGCTTCGAAGTCAAATTCCGGACAGGGTCCGGCGATCACCTCCATCATCCGGGCGAAAGCCATATAGGCGGGGCCGAAGACACTTTCTCGTTCCCAGGCCATCCGCACCAGTTCGTCCTCATCCACCGGCGAGCCCCCTTGCTCCGCCGTCACCGCCGTCCTCGCCACTTCGGCCTCGTTGAAAAGTTCTTCGAGTTCCGCGGCTGCAATCCCCGCACGAATAGCTTCAACGGCCGTCTCCATATCCACTCCAATGGGAATCTCCTCCCGTACAGGCGACGCTGCGGCGGCGGAAGAACTTCCGGTCTCAAAGGTCTTGGATCCTCCCGACATGTTATAAAAAGTAAAGGGAGAAAAGAAGATTGGTTTTCTTACCTAAAGGAAGGAAGACGATCGGCACAGGAAGCTCCAGAAATTTTTGCAGAGTTTCGGCTAAGGATGCAAGGACGCGTGAAGCTTGAAAATCAAGAAACCCTAGCCCTTTTATAGATAGAGGCGGCGGTCTAAAGTGCAAATAGGTGGAACCTCGAGGGCCGGATCGCAACCGTCAGAGAGGGGACACATTAAATGCTGCCCTCGAATCCCGCGTACGCGTCTTTTCGACGGCACGCCAGCCGACAAGTCTGACAAACCGTCGGACTCCCCCAACAGAAGCGCGACGCGTGTCCCTGCAGCTTTTCGAGAGCCCGCCTCCATTTCCCGCTGCTCCCAGCGCAAAAGGAGATCGTCCAGATTTGAATTCAGATCGGCTGATCGGCTAAACATCGGCGATCGCCAACAGTGCCACCTCACCCCGTGTTTACAACATCGAGGCGAGCTGGGGGGCAATTGTTGTGCGGCGATTAATACGCCTCGATAGGCGATCAACATCACGATCAGAGAAGCCAATCATAGAAGACATACTCGGGGCAAACGCCCGAAGACCGGCACATACGGCGATCGTCTTTTGGTACCCAGCGATTGTCTTTTGTTGACTGGCGATCGTCTTTGATGTCCAAACTAGAGACGATCGTCTCATGCCACGTATGGATCGAACATCCGTCAAAGTCGTCGAAGACCGAATCTTGGACGGTGGCCCACGTACAGATCCACAGAGGGCGCCGACAGATAGAACATTTGACCACAGCCTGTCAACTACCTCACCTACCGACAAGGCCGCCGAAAGGTACAGAGTGGTCCCTCCCCAGACAGCGACTCAAGACGCGTGCTGGCTTCCCATTGGTTCGCCCAGCTGGCCACCAGCAGCAACCTCGGACCTCAAGGGAACAGCCCCACGTGACGGGACGATCGGCCATCTTATTATAATATAGAAAACGGCGATCGCCCGCGATCGCCTGAGGGGTCCCAACTACCTTGTCCCCTATAAATAGAGAACTCACTGCAGTGGCCAAGGGGGGGCGATTTTACCATAATTACAGTGCAAAAATACACACAGAAAGAGAATCATAGACTCTTCTGGCAACCACTTATACATTCATAGTGATATTCATACACACTTATCATACATCCCAAGCAAGAACTCACAGATCCATATATCTGGTTCTTCTGGCAATCTACACGCTCTACAGCTTAGATAACTAGAAGTCTTTACACTCATTGTAATAGATTCTAACATTAATATTTGTACTCGACAGTATATTTATTAATAACATCTCGCGAGAGCATTCAAGTCCGGGATTAACAACCCCGGCAAATCTTGTGTTATCTTTTTCTCACGGAAGTGTTCTCGCATTTGTTTGTTACTCGATCATTCCAACGATACTATCTTCGGATAATATTTTGGGTAACAACAGCGCTAATACTGAATCATAGCGTGTGTTACCTGCACCTCATTAGCGCGCGCTAACAAGAATATGTAGCGTGCGCTACCTCTCAAACTGAAAATCAAAACATGACGATGATGATGACAATAATCTCGGCTCGATCTCAAACAGTGATGAATGACAACAACTACTGATATGATCCCAAAATACGCCGAATGGTGAACACAGTTGACTGAATATGATTGATGAACGATTATTAATGAGTAAAAAATTTTCTGAGTGACAATTACTGAATGATAATCAATGAATTTATAATCGGGTATTACACTGGCCTACTACCTCGTTTCTGACTTCAGCATTACGTACGCTACAGAGTCATTACGTACGTTAAATGTTGTCTTTAGTGTACGCTAGCACGACACATTGTGTATGTTATCGATTTCACGAAGCTTACTGCCTCCCTGTCTCAACTTTACCTACGTTACTTCTGTCAGGTAACGCACGCTAATCACCTACTGACTCAACTTTCTGAAAGTCGTCTGGATTTCACGCAAGGCATCCTTTAAAGTCCGTGATCCGGTTCCCACCTACTCCCCCCGTCTTAATCTGATTGACCACACATAGTGCACGCTATAAGCTACGCGTAACGTATGTTAGCCAACATATTTAGCGCACGATACGCTCATATGTTAGCGTACGTTATCTGCATGCAGCCACATGCATGCATCAACGTCCTTAACAACATACAATTATACAGTCATGAGTAGTGGTTAACGGATACGGGAAAATCATACTTCGATTTATACGACGTGATTAAATGCCACAATGTTCAAATACAGATGGAATACATAACAAATATCCGGGTATCACCAAAACCAGACGCCCCCAGGAGAGAGAAGCTTACCACGCCAGGAGGCTAATTTAGCATCAAAAGACTCGACAATATGGTGATAATAATGAACCCTATTTCTGCCCCGAAAAATATGCACCCCCAAGTATTTAAAAGGGAGAGAAGAGCTACGCATACCGAGATTTTGCTCCAAAACCCCAAGTCTAGTTGCCGGGCAATGACGAGAAGTGACAAAAAAGCTCTTATCCATATTAATTTTTTTGGCCAAAAGCTTGCTGATAAGTTCTAAGCAGATTAGTGAGGGCCCTTAGCGAAGTGCTTCGTCCATTAACGAAGATAAGGATGTCATCCGCGAAGGCAAGGTGAGAAATAGTCGGCCCTTCGTGAAAAGGAATAAAAGATGTTACCAAAAACAGTAGAATTCCAGAGTACCAAGTCCGCTTTCAGACATTTGAGTTTCATAGCAAGATCCCGCAACCTACTGCCATTGACAGTCCTGCCCCAGCTCAAAGAAACCACAACATCAAATGTAGGGTGAGTAGCCCAGGCATGGAGAAACCTAAATTGTTTCGGCCCGGTATAAGATTCTTTTCTACCATGAAATAATAGAGGGCAATGATCCGAAGAGGTTCTACTGAGGTGCGTGACATCGATGGCATCAAAAGCATCATGGAAATCCAAAGATGCTAAGAACCGATCCAATCGTTTCCAAACTCTCCCCCGACTGCGAACACTGTCCAAGTGAAAAAACCCGATCGAGGCCGAAGGTCATATAGCCCCGATGTTGGGTTTTGATCGAACTAATAAGATTTATGATCTCATCATATATCGAAATAGTGTAGCGGAAGTATAAATATAATATGTAAAAACCCTCCGAGGATACAAGTATATTAACAAAGTACGAAGAACAAGATTGTTACCTCTTGTAGCGTGTTTTCGATCGAGTCTTCTAGAGACGTTGCAAGAGGCGAGCATCCTCTACGGTATCCACACAACGAACAAGTCCCGAGCGTCTAACGGATTGCTAGCTCCGATTCAATAAAGATTTCACTTAAATCAATTTGAATATAGGTATGTTCTTGATTATGGTAAGAACAAGAACACCAAGAATATTATTCAAATGTTCTTGAACTTTGATCTAAAATAACAACTATGAATCTTATTCAATATGTTATTAAAGATCAAACTCACAAGATTAGATGAGTATTCTAAATACTTTCTTGGTCAAAGAATCAATCTTCAAAGATATGAAGATATGTTATTCATTCTTTTGATTATTGAACTCTTGAATATTATCTTCAAGACATTAAGAGAGAGAAATATCAAAATCAGATTTTTGATTCTCTCTACACAAATATGTCTTCACTTGTGATTTTAGTCATTTTTGAGGGCTATCACAAGACACTCTTATATAGTCCTATACATGGCTAAGGTTTCACCAACCCTTTCACCAACTTATAATCAACCGGAACAAAATAGCTGCTCTGCTCGTTTAAGTGTGTGACCCTGTAGGTTCTAATTAATACGGCAATGAGTATAAGACAATTTTTACGACTCATAAATCATAAGCGGCCTCTAGCTAGACATTATGACTACCCGCATTAAAAGAATTAATTCGACGGCATGAATGAAATCCCGTTACTGTATAATATTGAATCCTCTCGTCGCGCGATATCCTAATTAAGCATAAGGCATGGATAAGTTGACCTTATATAGCTTAATTAATATTCTTGATCTCAAGTTACAATTGTCCAATTCAAATACTTATCAATAACTCTTTATTGATCAATTTGAGCATGGCAATGCATTTAAACAATTGAACTTATCAAGGGCCCGTGGATATCTTGTCCGTTTTATAAGAGGGACAAGTTCCATCTGGACAAACTACTTCCCTCTGCATAAATAGTATCGTATCCTATCACAAACTATATGGTCCCTTGTGTAATACCCGAGATTTCTATGTAATTGGAACTTGTGATATTGTAATGATTGTACTTTTGTCTGAGTACTATTCTCCGTATTTCATAATCCGATGTCGTCGAGCATATAATTTCGTGTATGTGATTTAAAGATTGAAAATTTTGTGCATGTAGCGTACGCTACAGGCTACGGGTAGCGTACGCTAACATGGATTTATAGCGCACGCTACCGTGTATCATTAACGTACGCTATGCGTGGTCAGATTGATCGAGACGTGCGGTAGGTGAGATCTGGCCGGGGGACCCTTGTCGGATTGTGTCGAATGAATCTGGACGGCTTTCGGGAAAAGCCGAGTCAACGCCTTAGCGCACGCTACAGGTATATGCGTAGCGCACGCTAAGTGCCGAGTACAGTTTAGACTGTGAGCCGTTAGCGCACGCTACGAACAGGGTCTAGCGCGCGCTAATAGCCATTTATTATAAATAGGACAGCATCCTATTCGAGATTTCAGTTCTCTCTACTCTCATAACCCGAACTCTGACACTTAGAACATAACTCCCTTCGTCCTAAACACTTCGTATCAACCTCCTAGTTCGAGATTGAAGATCATACATCATTGGAGATTGGTGTTCAAGCCTTCGGTGTTGGATTGCTTCATTTCATCCGTGTTCTTCACTACTTTGAGGTAGGTGATTCTTCACCAATGATTAGTAATGTTCCTAAGGAAGTTTGAATCATGTTTGGATAGCAAGTATTTCGTTTATAATCGGTCATCGCTTGTTAGAAGGATACTTTTGACGTATCGGTACTAGATATCGAATGAACCTTTGAACCATCTTATTATAAGGACTCCTAAGCATGTTTAAATCGATTTATGATCAAGTAATCGGATATTACCCGATTCTTTGAGTTGTACACGTTGGAATCATGTGTTTTGAAACGTAAGACGATCGGAACTTAGATTACTTCTTGAAGATCGTAATGGATTATGATATTAAGATGACTATCCGTATATTGGTATTTCATAATCATAAATCTTCCAGAAACCTTATTAGCATGATATGCCCGAGGATAACTTGTATTATCACGGTAGAATTCATGAGTTCTTCACCATTCAACCCAGTTTTCGGTTTGCAGTATTCTGCCATGCAAGATTAGCGCACGCTAACATGTGTGAGTTAACGTGCGCTATCGGGGTTGATTAACGTCTGAAACGTCGTAGCGTGCGTTATGGGACCAAATGAGTGTGCCGATCGTGGCTAGCGCACGCTAGTCTTACGCGATAGCGTACGCTAACAGTCCGGCTTAGCGCACGTTACGTTGAGTACGTAGCGCGCGCTAAGCAGTCCTGGCAGATTGTTTATTTTGAGCTTTTCGACCGTAGACCGAATTGTTAGGCCATCGTTCGACTTGAGATGATTTGTATATCGTTCCTTTTGTTAAGGTTCGAGCTTGTTACGTTGATCGGAGGAGGAGGCCTTCGAGTGCGTCGAGAGCATTGAAGTGTATCGTTCTTGCCATCTTCGAGGCAAGTATCGTGATATGTTAATATCGGTATTTTTGGAAGTATGCGTATGATTATGCATGTTGTTGAACATGATATTTACTTCGTTGATTTGTCATGATATTCGTTATATAGTGTTTATATGTTCATGTTGATGAACATAATGATTTGGCATATGTGTATGCATGAGTTGTGTTTGTATACGTTCTACGATCTATGCTGAGGGCGCTGGATCGGATGTCCACCTCGTGTTGGTCCGACGGGATCATCTTGGGATCTAGCCGAGGCGCCGGATCATTGGGACGGGTTATTTACTCCTCGTGTTTGTCCGTCTGGATCATCTTGGGATCTATCTTTGAGGGCGCTGGATCATTGGAATACCCATGCCGTGTAATGGAATCTTGTAGATTCGCATTGTCGGATTCCGTAGCGGAAGTCCGTGTGGTGCATCTTGTTATGTATTGTTGATGCATATTCGAATTGTTTAAATATGATACTTGTACTAGCATCGTTTTGCTAACCCCTTCGGGGTGGACATTTGTTTTGATGTTCGTAGCCAGGAGAGCGGGGAAAGCGACCACGATGCAGACGTGACGAAGGGGTTCGGTGATGTTTAGTGTTATTGGAGATTTGTTGTCTTGGTTTGGTTTCGTACTCGAGTACGCGTGTCCTTTTGATATTAATTCGATATGGTTGTATTAATTACCCGTTGAACCAGTTATGCGTTTTCATAAACTTGAATTTTCGCAGATTGATGTCTTATATTTACTTTCCTTTTTAATTAGCCTTGTAAATCCTTACTTAAAGGGTTTACGGCGTAATTATTCCGAATATCTCGGGGTGTTACGAATATGGTATCGAGCTAAGATTCATGGATATCTTGGCAATGGGTTTTATTTGGGTGCATTTTACGTTATTTGATTTACGGGTCGTTTGTAACATCACTTTGTTCACCAAGTCGTCATGTGGACCGTGGTTGTAAGTCTCTTAATCTCTTATACTACCGTTTTACTTAATTACCGTTTTGTGAATATTGACGGACTTTATTTCAAAAATTTTGTTACGTATATTGAGAAATTACGTTTACGGTATGTTGAGAGGAGGTCGTGGACGCGGGCCGCGGTCGTGGGCCGAACGTGGTAACATGAGACATGAGGATTCCGCAACTACCCCGAAATATCGGCTAGTCGAACCGATTCCCATTCGAGGGCGGCAAGGATCGGCGAATGATGACGCAAATCCTAACATGCCGAGTGCTTCAACAGTGGTGGCGCAGATAAGCCGATTCGCCCAGTCGTTGATCGCATGCGCAGCCGATGGGACAAAGAAGACCACGAGGATAACCGGGAGACAGATGGCTTGCGGAAGTGGTTAAATTGCACCCGCCAAAATTTGTGGATCTGGCCGAGGCACTTACTTGGGATCACCGCTCAAGGAGTTGGAGAAGATATTCGCGGGTCTTAACTGTCCCGAGGACCGGAAGGTTCCCATTGCCCAGTATTTTCACCGGGAGGCCTTTGATTGGTGGGAGGCTATTCGACCCGAGAATCGTAATGCGGATTGGACGGAATTCAAACAAATGATGGAAGCACGTATTGTCCTCGTCCAGTTAGAGAGGCGAAGATCCGAGAGTTTTTCTCACCACACGAGTTCGGAGGCATCCAGGACAGATGTAATTAAAACTTTTAATCATCGGTGACTTGTGTGCGACACTTGGTCGAACGGAGGCGTAAAAGATTTTTCATTTTGATATGCGGATGAAGCCGGAGATTCAAGCAGACATGTCCGGATTCGAGTGTACTACGTTGCGACAGTATCAAGACAAAGCGCTGGCCTACGACATGAAAGAGGCGGCGGTGGAGAAATCAGTAGAGGCAAAGAAGCAGAAGGTGACCGGCAGCTTCGCAGAAAACAAGAGTGGTGGGGCCCGCAAGGGCCAGTCTTCCTTTTATTCGGCTAGGAAACCTCCACATCCTTCTAGAGGCGGAAAGAAGTTAGGGCAACATCAATGATTTCGGACGCATCAAAGAAATGCTACAATTGTGGTCGGCGAGGCATATTCGACGTGATTGCCCCGCATCTTACGTGACTTGTTACGATTGTGGGCAAGAAGGGCACCGTGCGGCCTTACGTGGAGCCGCTAGATCTTTTGGTACCCGCACTCCGGCACAGTTCCTAAGGAGATAAGTGTGAACCGAGACACAGAGTGGATTTCAGCAGTAACGCGGGAAGAGAGAGACATCCAAGTCTTTGGTCCGTTCCTCTCCGTGCACATGCGAAATGAGGAAATCGACGGACGAACACCTTTGTTGCATCAGTACGATTCGAGATCCTTTTGCAACGATTAGTGTCTTGTTCGATTAGGAGCTACGCATTCTTTTATATCTTTGAACCGTGTTAAACGTTTGAACATCTCGTGCTTGTATAATTGTGAACCTTATGTTGTGGGATTACCGAGCGGAGAGAAAATTGTGGGAACACTAGAAGCTAGGTAATTCCCAGTATCTCTAGAAGGACGAGATAGGCCATCGAATCGTATTGTAGAGGACATCTGCGGAGACGATTTAATTCTCGGAGATGATTGGCTCAACAGTTATGGAGGTGTCTTTGAATTACCGAGAGAGTCATTTCCATCATTCCGATGACGGATCGAACACTTATTCCGAGGATGGAGACCGAAGCTCGGGGAAATTGATCAAGGCAATGAAAGCCGTGAAATTACTGAAGCAGGGATGTCACGGACTTTGGTGCTATGCCATGAGGAAAGAGGAAGGAGGAGAGCTCTCGTCTATTTCAGTTGTGAATGAGTTCTCAGATGTATTTCCTGACGAACTACCTGGGTTACCTCCGCAGAGGGGAGTGGAATTCACTATCGAACTAGAGCCTGGAGCAGCTCCTATTTCCAGGGCACCATACCGCATGGCGCCAACCGAGATGTATGAACTCAAGAAGCAACTGGAGGAATTGTTACGGAAGGGCTATATTCAACCTAGCGTTTCTCCTTGGGGAGCGCCCGTTCTCTTTGTCCGGAAGAAAGACGGATCCCTCCGACTGTGTATTGATTACAAGGAACTCAATAAGATGACAATCAAGAACAAGTATCCTATACCTCGGATCGACGACTTGTTTGATCAACTGCAAGGGGCAAGGGTATTCTCGAAGATTGACTTGCGATCAGGATACCATCAGTTGAGAATTAAGGAATCAGATATACCGAAATCTGCTTTCAGATCCCGGTACGGGCATTATGAATTTGTAGTGATGCCATTTGGACTTACCAATGCTCCTGCGGTATTCATGCAATTGATGAATCGGGTATTCTTGGAGTACTTGGATAAATTTGTGGTCGTTTTCATTGACGACATTTTGATATATTCGAGGGACGCAGAGGAACATGCTGATCATTTACGTGTGGTTTTGAGCATCTTGAGAAAGGAACAGCTATATGCAAAATTTTCTAAATGCGAGTTCTGGATTAAGGAAGTGACCTTCCTTGGGCATGTGATATCAGCCGATGGAGTTCAGGTGGACCCGAAGAAAGTCGAAGCAATCTTGTAATGGGAAGCTCCTAAGAACGTGAAGGAAGTCCGAAGCTTCTTAGGACTAGCTGGATATTATCGCCGCTTTGTAGAGGGATTTTCCAAAATTGCTCGTCCGCTCACCCAAATTCTGAGAAAACTCAAAAGTTCGCGTGGAATGAGAAGTGCAGTGGTTTGTGAACTTAAGAAGAGACGGACGACAAGACCTATATTAGCGCCCGAGAAAGGCCAGCGGATTTATGGTATCTGACGCTTCAAATCGGGGTTTGGGTTGTGTGTTGATGCAAAAGGATAAAGTGATTGCTTATGCTTCTCGGCAATTAAAATCGTGCGAAGTTAATTATCCGACTCATGATCTGGAGCTAGCAGTGTGGTCTTTGCCTTGAAAATTTGGCGACATTATCTCATGCGGCACTCATTGTCGGATCTTTACAGATCATAAGAGCCTCAAATACATTTTCATCGAAAGAATTAAACATGAGGCGAAGAACGTGGTGGAATTGATCAAGGATTACGACTTAGAGATTCTCTATCATCCGGGAAAGCAAATGTAGTAGCCGATGCATTGAGCCGTAAACCTGTTTCTCTTCGAGTGTTGGAAGATCTTACGCCCTGCACCGGCATTCAACGAGAACCGATCCGCGAAGGGATTGAAGTATGGGCACCGGGAATCCAAGGGCGACTTCATGTGATGGGAATCGACTTCATCACTAGTCGAGAAGATCAAGTCAGCGGTTGGACGATTCTCGATCCTTCGATTATGTGATGAAGTAAAGAAAGGAAAAGCCCCGGATTCGTGATACAAGATGATGGAGTTCGAGATTTCAAAGTCGACTTTGCGTTCCCGATGATGATGATTTGAGACGGACTATTCGAAAGAAGCTCATAGCGCGCCTATTCTATTCACCGGGCGGCAGTAAGATGTATAAAGATCTTAAACAAAACTTGGTGGGGAATATGAAGAAGGGCGTGGCAGATGCGTTTGAAGTGTTTGACTTGTCGGAGTCAAGATTGAACATCGCGACACTGTAGGGATGTTAAAGCCGCTTAGATCCCCTGAATGGAAGTGGGAGGACATTTCGATGGATTTCATCACCCGAGATGCCAAGGACTAGAGCAGAATGAACATGATTTGGGTCGTAGTTGATCGACTAACCAAGTCGGCTCATTTCCAAGGAATCAAAGATACATGGGGACCCGAGAGATTGGCACAAGGATTTGTTGTGGAGATAGTCAGATTGCCTGGGACGCCGAAGACCATTATTTCGTATCGAGATGGTCTGTTCGTGTCGTATACGGAAGGCGATTCACAAGGCTTTGGGGGTGAGCTCAACTTTAGCATGACTTATCATCCCCAAACAGACGGTCGGTCAGAAGGACTATTCAAACTGTAGAAGACATGCTTAGAGCTTGTGCGTTGGATTGGTCAACTGATTGGGAAGTTCACTTGCCCTTGATCGAATTCACTTACAATAATAGTTGGCATGCTTCTATTAGAATGGCACCATTTGAAGCTTTGTACGGGAGGAGATGCCGATCACCCCTGTGTTGGGATGATTCTTGGATTTGATCGGGACCAGGCGGAATTGATTATTCAAACTCAAGAGAAGATAGGCGTGATTCGAGAGAGACTGCTGATCGCCTGAGTCGACGAAGTCTTATGCGGATGTACGTCGTCGCCCTCTAGAGTTCGGCCACTGGGACCACGTACTATTGAAGGTGTCTCCTACACGAGGGATTTTCCGTTTTGGGAGAAGAGGTAAGCTAAGTCCAAGATATATCGGACCATTTGAGATCCTAGAGAGAGTTGGGGATCTAGCATACGAGTTGGCCTTACCGCCATCGGCGAGTCATGTTCACAATGTGTTTCACGTATCCCAACCGCGGAAGTATGTACTGACCCCAGTCACATCATTGATTTCGACGAGATCGAGATAGCTAATGATGGTACCTTCGAAGAGAGACCAATCAAGATACTTGAGAGCCGGATCAAACAATTGAGGAATAAACCAATACATTTGGTTAAAGTACAATGGTCACGACATGGAGTCGAAGAGGCCACTTGGGAAACGGAGGACGGTATGAAGGCTAAATATCCGGAGTTGTTTTCATCCTAAGTTTCGGGACGAAACTTCTTTTTAGGGAGGAAGGATGTAATACCCGAGATTTCTATGTAATTGGAACTTGTGATATTGTAATGATTGTACTTTTGTCTGAGTACTATTCTCCGTATTTCATAATCCGATATCGTCGAGCATATAATTTCGTGTATGTGATTTAAAGATTGAAAATTTTGTGCATGTAGCGTACGCTACAGGCTACGGGTAGCGTACGCTAACATGGATTTATAGCGCACGCTACCGTGTATCATTAACGCACGCTATGCGTGGTCAGATTGATCGAGACGTGCGGTAGGTGAGATCTGGCCGGGGGACCCTTGTCGGATTGTGTCGAATGAATCTGGACGGCTTTCGGGAAAAGCCGAGTCAACGCCTTAGCGCACGCTACAGGTATATGCGTAGCGCACGCTAAGTGCCGAGTACAGTTTAGACTGTGAGCCGTTAGCGCACGCTACGAACAGGTCTAGCGCGCTAATAGCCATTTATTATAAATAGATGACATCCTATTCGAGATTTCAGTTCTCTCTACTCTCATAACCCGAACTCTGACACTTAGAACATAACTCCCTTCGTCCTAAACACTTCGTATCAACCTCCTAGTTCGAGATTGAAGATCATACATCATTGGAGATTGGTGTTCAAGCCTTCGGTGTTGGATTGCTTCATTTCATCCGTGTTCTTCACTACTTTGAGGTAGGTGATTCTTCACCAATGATTAGTAATGTTCCTAAGAAAGTTTGAATCATGTTTGGATAGCAAGTATTTCGTTTATAATCGGTCATCGCTTGTTAGAAGGATACTTTTGACGTATCGGTACTAGATATCGAATGAACCTTTGAACCATCTTATTATAAGGACTCCTAAGCATGTTTAAATCGATTTATGATCAAGTAATCGGATATTACCCAGTTGCTGAGTTGTACACGTTGGAATCATGTGTTTTGAAACGTAAGACGATCGGAACTTAGATTACTTCTTGAAGATCGTAATGGATTATGATATTAAGATGACTATCCGTATATTGGTATTTCATAATCATAAATCTTCCAGAAACCTTATTAGCATGATATGCCCGAGGATAACTTGTATTATCACGGTAGAATTCATGAGTTCTTCACCATTCAACCCAGTTTTCGGTTTGCAGTATTCTGCCATGCAAGATTAGCGCACGCTAACATGTGTGAGTTAACGTGCGCTATCGGGGTTCAGTTAACGTACGAAACGTACGTAGCGTACGTTATGGGACCAGCCGAGTCAGACTGCCAGTCCGTGGCTAGCGCACGCTAGTCTTACACGATAGCGTACGCTAACAGTCCAGCTTAGCGCACGTTACGTTGAGTACGTAGCGCGCGCTAAGCAGTCCTGGCAGATTGTTTATTTTGAGCTTTTCGACCGTAGACCGAATTGTTAGGCCATCGTTCGACTTGAGATGATTTGTATATCGTTCCTTTTGTTAAGGTTCGAGCTTGTTACGTTGATCGGAGGAGGAGGCCTTCGAGTGCGTCGAGAGCATTGAAGTGTATCGTTCTTGCCATCTTCGAGGCAAGTATCGTGATATGTTAATATCGGTATTTTTGGAAGTATGCGTATGATTATGCATGTTGTTGAACATGATATTTACTTCGTTGATTTGTCATGATATTCGTTATATAGTGTTTATATGTTCATGTTGATGAACATAATGATTTGGCATATGTGTATGCATGAGTTGTGTTTGTATACGTTGTACGATCTATGCTGAGGGCGCTGGATCGGATGTCCACCTCGTGTTGGTCCGACGGGATCATCTTGGGATCTAGGCTGAGGGCGCTGGATCATTGGACGGGTTATTTCCACCTCGTGTTGGTCCGACGGGATCATCTTGGGATCTATGCTGAGGGCGCTGGATCATTGGAATACCCATGTTGTGTAATGGAATCTTGTAGATTCGCATTGTCGGATTCCGGTAGCGGAAGTCCGTGTGGTGCATCTTGTTATGTATTGTTGATGCATATTCGAATTGTTTAAATATGATACTTGTACTAGCATCGTTTTGCTAACCCCTTCGGGGGTGGACATTTGTTTTGATGTTCAGGTAGCCGAGGAGCGAGAAAGCGACCACGATGCAGAAGCGTGGCAGCGAAGGGGTTGATGATGTTTAGTGTTATTGGAGATTTGTTGTCTTGGTTTGGTTTTACGTACTCGAGTACGCGTGTCCTTTTGATATTAATTCGATATGGTTGTATTAATTACCCGTTGAACCCGGTTATGCGTTTTCATAAACTTGAATTTTCGCAGTATTGATGTCTTATATTTACTTTCCTTTTTAATTAGCCTTGTAAATCCTTACTTAAAGGGTTTACGGCGCTGTAATTATTCCGAATATCTCGGGGTGTTACACCTTGTTACAGAAGACGTTGGTATTGTGCTAAAATACGATACTCATTATGTAGGAAACTGTAGTGTCTTTAGGTAATAAGAACTTAAATAATATATAACAATTAGAGGAATTTATAATGACTTAATCCATATATAATTCTCTTTGTTAGGTCATATCTAATACGATGTCTCTACATGTATCTATGACGTGATATAACATCTCATGTTCATGACCAGTAAAACATAGCCATCGTATCATTATAATAGTAGTAATCATATTACGAGGGATATCTAGAATAAATATTCTTTAATGCTTTAACGAGCTTTACTATCAAGTCACATACTTGATGATCGTAAGCAGAATATTAATTTAATAATATAATAAATATTATATAATAATAAATGTCTCCACTTTATTATTAAACAGTAGACTTAGAACATTGTACTAATAATTTCCCACTTGCTCTTAGTCCTATACAGACATAAACTGAAGATCCATAGCCTTAATATGACCATCATTCTTCGCTTGAGAAAGTGGCTTGGTTAAAGGATCCGCTATATTATTATTCGTGTGAACTTTGCATATCCTCACATCGCCACGAGTGACAATCTATCGAATGAGGTGAAACTTTATAAGTACGTGTTTGCATGCTTGTTGTGATCTTAGTTCTTTAGCTTGTGCAATATCTCCATTCTTATCACGGTGCAAATTTACTAGATCAAATGTGCTAGGAACCACATCCAATTCACCAATGAACTTCCTCATCCAAATGGCTTCTTTAGATGCTTCCGAAGCGGCTATGTACTCAGATTCCGTTATAGAATCAGTTGTGGTTAGTTGTTTGGAACTCTTCCAGCTAACAGCACCACCATTCAAGCAAAATATATATCTGGACTAAGATTTTGAATCATCTTGGTCTGTCTCAAAACTGGCATCGATATAGCCATTAAGGACCAAGTCACTATCTTGACCACCATATATCAAGAACATATCTTTAGCCCTTCTCAAGTACTTAAGTATGATTTTGACTACGGTCCGGTGAGCCTCACCAGGGTCAGACTGGTATCTACTGGTTGCACTCAATGCAAATGATACATCCGGTCTAGTACATATCATGGCATACATAATAGATCCTATAGCCGAAGCATAAGGTATCAAGTTCATTCTATCTCTCTCTTCCTTCGAACAAGGACTTTGAGTTTTACTGAGCTTTATGCCATGTGACATAGGTAAGAACCCTTTCTTACTATTAAGCATACTGAACCGTTTCAGTACCTTGTTAACATATCTACTTTGACTTAGGGCAAGAAGCCTTTTAGATCTATCTCTATAAATCCTTATACCCAGTATATAGGCAGCTTCCCCTAAGTCCTTCATTGTAAAACATTTACTTAGCCAAAGTTTAACACTTTGCAAAGTAAGGGTGTCATTTCCAATGAGTATGATATCATCCACATAGAGTACTAGAAAAACAATTGCGCTCCCACTAATCTTCTTGTATACACAAGGTTCGCCTTGATTTCTAATGAAACCAAACTCTTTGATTTTTTCATCAAAACAAAGATTCCAACTCTGGGATGCCTGCTTCAAACCATAAATGGCTCTTAGAAGCTTACATACTTTGTTAGGATTATTATGATCGAAAAAACCTTCGGGCTGTATCATATACACATCCTCATCTAACTTCCCATTAAGAAAAGCGGTTTTGACATCCATTTGCCATATCTCATAGTCATAATATGCTGCTATGGCAAGTATAATTCTAATTGATTTAATGATTACGACTGGCGAAAAGGTTTCATCATAGTCAATACCATGAGTCTGTCTATATCCTTTCGCCACGAGTCGTGATTTGTATGTTTGTACAATGTCATCCATGTCCTTTTTCTTTGTAAAGATCTATTTGCAACCAATTGCTTTGAAACCTTCAGGAAGATCAATCAAAGTCCATACTTGATATCATACATGGATTGCATTTCGGATTTCATCCCTTCAAGTCAACTTTCGTATTCAATGCTAGTAGTTGCTTCATTGTAGGTTGTGGGCTCATCTAGATCCATGATTTCCACATTGTTGTCATCTGTGATGAGAAATCCATATCTCTCAGGTTCACTATGATAATGTATAGACCTACGTGGAGCTGGTATAGAAGAAGTGGTCTCAACATCTCTGTGTGAGTTTAAATCAGTTTTATCTAAAGGTTCAGTATCTATTTGTGGCTCTCTCAACTCATGAAGAGTTATTTTGCTCCCACTTTTTTTCTTGGAAATAAATTCCTTCTCAAAGAATACTCCAGATTGAGCAACAAACACTTTGTTCTCTGATGGGATGTAAAAGTAGTATCCTTTAGTTTCCTTAGGATATCCCACAAAAAGACATTTATCCGATTTGGGTGATAATTTATCAGTGATAAGTCGCTTCACATAAGCTTCACAACCCCAAATCTTAATAAAAGACAAAACAGGTTGTTTCCTTGTCCATATCTCATATGGTGTGCTTTGAAACGATTTAGATGGTACTTGATTTAAAATAAACGCAGCAGTCTCTAATGCGGAACCCCAAAAAGAAATTGGAAGATCAGCTTGACCCATCATCGATCTAACCATGTCTAACAATATTCGATTTCTCCATTCCGACACACCATTCCATTGAGGTGTTCCAGGTGGAGTTAGTTGTGAAACCATTCCACAATTTTTAAGATGATCGTCAAATTCATGGCTCAAATATTCACCACCACGATCCGATCATAGTGCTTTAATAGTTTTGCCTAACTGATTTTGTACTTCATTTTGAAATTGCTTGAATTTCGTAAACGACTCAGACCTATGACTCATTAAGTAGATATATCCGAATCTGCTTAAGTCATCCGTGAACGTTATGAAGTATTGGAAACCTCCTCTAGCATTTGTATTCATTGGTCCACATACATCAGTATGTATTAAGCCCAATAAATCTGTAGCTCTCTCAGTATGGCCCGTGAAAGGAGCTTTGGTCATTTTGCCTAATAAGTAAGATTCGCATGTATCATATGATTACAAATCAAATGTATCCAAGATTCCATCTTTATGGAGTTTGGTTATACGTTTCTCATTTATGTTACAAATAGATTTGGAACTTTTCAAGATTTATGGGATATAATCTCCCACTCATCAAGACATCTCCATAAAAGATACCTTTCTTAAATATGGACATTATACTATTCTTAATAGTAAAGTCATACAATTATTAAGTTCCAATACAAGTCCACTAGGTATCTTTATATCATAAGTCCCGACGGAAATAACAGCAACTCTTGCTTTATTTCCAACACGTAGGTCCATTTCACCTTTTTGCCATTTGTCTACTCTTTCGCAGCCCCTGCGCATTCACACAAATGTGAGCTTCACTACCGGTATCCAATACACATGATGAAGAAGTAGATAAATTGACTTCTATAACAAGAATACCTGAAGCAGCAGTCTCACCGCTCTTCCGTTTCCTCATTTCTTCCAGGTAGACCTTGCAATTCTTTTTCCAATGACCGGTTTCATTGCAGTGGTAGCAAGTCCCCTCTTTGGGTTGTTTCGATGACTTCTTGAAAGGTTGAGGTTTGGGTTTAGGCAACATTTGCATTTTACCCTTACTTTTATCTTTTGGGGCCATCTTATTCCCTTTCTTTTTATTCCATTTATTTTGAACCATTAAAACATTAGGAACAACTTTCTTAATGTTTGTCTCAGTTTGTTTTAGCATCCCATGCAACTCAGTAATAGTTTTCTCCATGTTTTGCATGTTGAAGTTTACTACAAACTGATCGTACTCTGAAGACAGTGATGATAAGATCATATCTGTACCGAGTTCCTGACTGATAGGAGCTCTTAGCCTTTCAAGATGCTCAATGTATCCCTTCATCTTAAGGACATGAGCACTCACAGAAGTACCTGAAGACATTTTACAACCATTCAATGCCTTCGTAGTGGCAAACCTCTCCTAACGGGCTTGCTCTTGGAACATTTCCTTAAGCTGGCCCATCATTTCATAAGCTTCCATGTCCTCGAATTGTATCTGCAGCTCCGAGTTCATGGTTGCTAACATAAGGCATGTCACATCCAAAGAATCATTCATATGCTTACTATAAGCATATTTTTGATCTTTGGTGGCGGTTGATTCCGGTTCATCAGGAATTGGGTTTTCTAGAATGTACTGCTTCTTTTCAGCTTTGAGAACAATTCTCAAGTTCCTTGACCAATCAAGATAATTAGTGCCAGAAAAGTTTTCTTTGTCAAGAATTGATCGCAGCGAGTTTGTATTGATTGACGCTATTGATTCTACAATATTAATATGCAAAGTTATTCTTGAGATATATTGATTTTAAAATCTAACGATCAAGTAAATGAAAGCACAACTTTGGCATGTCCCTCGCACATAAAAGAAGCTTAGTTTTTATCAATAGAGATGACATCTTATGTCAACATGTAAGTCTCAAATATTATGTATCTCATACACATATATGAATTATAATCTAACGATAAAATAACCACAGACACAGCTTTGGCATGTCCTCTGTAATTAAAAAATACTTTAGATTATCATTTGAGATGACATCTCATGTCGTTTTAATCGTATTAATCCAAATAAGCCATAGGTCCAAAACCATTTTGTATAATCTATATAAGTCTTAACCATTTAAAATACATGTATAAGCTTGTTTATTCATCTCGCCTCCTTAAGATAAAATCCATACACCCTGCTTTGGCAGACCCATATTAGAAATGATCGAAAGTTTGACGAGTGTTTTGAAATGGTTGGCTCTTGAGACTTATGTTTCATATCAATTGATTTAATAAAACTATTTTATCAAAATTGATTATCTCAACATTATTACTATGTATCTCATACATGTAAATGTTTTAATGAGTTTGATTTATTTGGCAATAACGATTATTAAGCAAATAAAATAAATATGATGCATCTCATACAATCATATGCTAATTTAAATATGATGCATCTCATACAATCATATGCAATGTAAATATGATGCATCTCATACATTCACATGAACAATTAGGTGTGGTGTGGTATAGCCATAGATCCTATTATGATATTCGTTAATATCAATAGGTCGTTCGGTGTAATCTTCGATAACACCTTTCTTCTTGAATTCCTTGTAAGTAGTTCATTCGTCTTCCTCTTATATCTAGAACTATTCTAAACTATATCTTTACATTTTGTAATAGAAACCTTGAGTTACATTCGAGGGGAGTAAGATGAGAAGAGAAATTACAACAAGATAATAGGAAGGCATGACATACAAGTCGTATTATGAATATTACAACCATAATCGAATCATCAATCTAATTGATCTAGTACGGCTGTACCAACCAAGATGCATTAACTATTTAAGCATTCACAAGCACATCTAATATATAAAATGTACCAAATATCGACCATCGATAAGTTATATAATATATAAATATGCTAAATATCAACAATCGATAAATTATAAAGTTCCAAAGCCTTAACTTCGAACCGGGTAAAATGGGAAATTAATTTCCAGGAATACACGAAGAAAATGAGGCCGAAACGGGTACGGAAGTGGCCTGGACCGCGGTCCCTTGGTCCAGACCGCACCAGCACACACAGGCCGGACTGCGATCTGCTCCCCTTGGACCGCATGGCAGCTTACTATTTTCTACACCATGAGGTATTTTTGAGCTTTTGAGTATACATCTTATGTATACTTCATGGATACATCTTATGTATATAACAACTAATACCTTTTGATCAAAATAAATGTATCAATCAAATGAATCAAATCTATATTTATACAACCTCGGAATCAAAATATAATTATGTTCATATGAAATTTTTAAAGGAGCATAATCTTTACATAAAGAATTTTATGTTCATATGCACCTCTTAAAAGTTATAATCCTAACATAAAATTATATGTAGATCAAATCATATGTTCTTGATTCTTGGATTATTAGTAGAACTAAATCATCACATGAATCTTCATATATCAAAGAACCATATATGTCAAGATCAAACATATAAATCAAAATATATATATCACCATATACATGTTAAGATAGACATCATATATATATATATATATATATATATATATATATATATATATATATATATATCGAAACACAAATCTATTAAAATTATATATCACCATATATATATATATATAAATATACATAGATAAAATTTATATATCATATATATAAACATCATACATCACATATATGAACATCATATATCAACATATATGAAAATTGAAACAATGAAAATATACCAGTCGCTCTGATACCACTGTTGGTTTTTATCGAACTAATAAGATTTATGATCTCATCATATATCGAAATAGTGCAGCGGAAGTATAAATATAATATGTAAAAACCCTCTAGGATCCAAGTATATTAACAAAGTACGAAGAACAAGATTGTTACCTCTTATGGCGTGTTTTCGATCGAGCCTTCTAGAGATGTTGCAAGAAGCGAGGGTCCTCTACGGTATCCACACAACGAACAAGTCCCGAGCATCTAATGGATTGCTAGATTCGATTCAATAAAGATTTCACTTAAATCAATTTGAATATAGGTATGTTCTTGATTATGGCAAGAACAAGAACGCCAAGAATATTATTCAAATGTTCTTGAATTTTGATCTAAAATAACAACTATGAATCTTATTCAATGTGTTATTAAAGATCAAACTCACAAGATTAGATGAATATTAAATGAGTATTCAAAAAACTTTCTTGGTCAAAGAATCAATCTTCAAAGATATGAAGATATGTTCTTGATTCTTTTGATTATTCAACTCTTGAATATTATCTTCAAGACTTTAAGAGGGAGAAATATCAAAATCAGATTTTTGATTCTCTCTACACAAATATGTCTTCACTTGTGATTTTAGTCATTTTTGAGGGCTATCACAAGACACTCTTATATAGTCCTCTACATGGCTAAGGGTTCACCAACCCTTTCACCAACTTATAATCAACCGGAACAAAATAGTTGCTCTGCTCGTTTAAGTGTGTGACCCTGTAGGTTCTAATTAATACGGCAATGGGTATAAAACAATTTTTAAGACTCATAAATCATAAGCAGCATCTAGCTAGACATTATGACTACCCGCATTAAAAGAATTAATTCGACGGCACGAACGAAATCACGTTACTGTATAATATTTAATCCTCTCATCGCGTGATATCCTAATTAAGCATAAGGCATGGATAAGTCGACCTTATATAGCTTAATTAATATTCTTGATCTCAAGTTACAATTGTCCAGTTCAAATATTTATCAATAACTCTTTATTGATCAATTAGAGCATGGCCATGCATTTAAACAATTTAACTTATCAAGGGTCCGTGGATATATTCTCCGTTTTATAGGTGGGACAAGTCCCCTCTGGACAAACTACTTCCCTCTGCATAAATTGTACCGTATCCAATCACAAACTGTATGGTTCCTTGTTACAGAAGACGTTGGTATTGTGTTAAAATACGATACTCATTATGTAGGAAACTGTAGTGTCTTTAGGTAATAAGGACTTAAATAATATATAACAATTAGAGGAATTACAATGACTTAATCCATATATAATTCTATTTATTATGTCATATCCAATACGATGTCTCTACATGTATCTATGACGTGATCATTATCATATTAGTAATCATATTACTAGAATAAATATTCTTTAATGCTTTAACGAGCTTTACTATCAAGTCACATACTTGATGATCGTAAGCAGAATATTAGTTCAATAATATAATCAATATTAGATAATAATAAATGTCTCCACATTATTATTAAACATTAGACTTAGAGCATTATACTAACATCCGAGTCGTGAATAAAAGAGGAAAAATCTTGTATACTTCCCAAATCTGGAGATGCGTTGCTTTTATATTCAGCCACGGACGAAACAACATTAAAATCTCCACCGAAAAGTATCGGAACAGTAGCCGAGTTCATCAAATTACTCAAGTCCTCCCATAACCCCTGCCTTTCTGACCGAGAGTGAGCTGCGTAAACAACCACCAAATCAAAAGACAAGTCCCAAGGGATAAATTTGATCAAAAGGCGAACATACTGCTGAGAATCCGAGACCAAGGAAACCATAAAATCGTCATTCCAAAAAATCCAGATTTTACTGGATTGAGAAGCTATAGAATGGGGAAGCCGAAGCCTACTCTCAAAGTGAGAAATGCGATCCGGCTGCATAAAAGGCTCAATAACCGCAACCAGACCCAAGTGTTCATGCCTAATGATGCGACGTAACCTCCGGCATGAAGACAAGAGGCCACGCAGATTCCAAATAAAGACTTTCATTTGGCAACACGCGCAAAAGAAATGTGTGAGATCATGCCCGTCGCAAGACGAGTAGTAACAGCTAGAGTATTCAACGAGTACTTCCGATCCGAGGCTTCATCTTTTATTTAATCAATTGATCAACTGTTTCATGCATGTGTAGACCTTATAATTCAATCATATTACACATCTCAAACTTTAATCCAAAAGTCACAGCTCAAGTTCCATCCAATCGTTCATTTCTCGCACATATTTTACACTTTTATCTAACACTCCACAGCTTGACACATCATTTGGACTGCACAATTTGGACTCAAATATGATACACCTAGCATTTCTCATCATAAATACATGCGTAATACTCCCTCCGTCCCAATCAAGCACAACATTTCAAATCAAATTAGTGTATTTTAGAAAAATAATTTGATGTGATAAATGTGTAAATTTTATAAATATTGATGGTAAATGTACCATATAGATTCAAAGGTAAAAAATATTGATATTGAATGCGTGGTGAAAATCAAAAAGTAAAAACTAACTGTTTGATATGATTTTAGGTATTTAACGAAATATTGCACTTATAAAAAATTATTTTTTGGACCAAATACTGGAGAGAGACGGAAGGAGTAATTCAACCCTAGAAATCTATAAGTAAAACTCAAAAAAATTACCATGTAGTCCATTGCCTCTAGTAGCAAACAGATAAACACCCAGTTAAAAAGTAATTAGTATTCAATAAGAAAACTAATAAATATTTGGTTAAAAATTACTGAACATCCCGTTGAAATTCCAACTAAAAACTACTAAATGAGCAGTATAAATTAAACATTCAGTTATAAGCAAATGAACACTCGTATTTTAAAAAAAAAAAAAAATCAAACTCCCGACCAAAATCAATGAACATAATGCTAAAAAAATGCCGTGTAATGGCGGCACAACCCCATTACAAAGGTACACAATTTTCTTACGAGGAGGATGAAACCGATCATTTCTTTCAAGACACTGTCCGTAAGACAAATGCTGATCGAAAAAAAGAAACCTGTTCAAACGAGTCATGTGCATCTATTGTCTGAAGCCACTCTCTCTACTAAGTAGTAAATCAAACATTCGATGCTCAATCAATGAGCAAAAATGTGCAGATCATAACAGTAATTTTAGGAATATACATATGACAAAATTACGAAGAAGACTCACATCACTATATTTCTATAGAGTTTGAATGGTATAAATTAAAATAAAAACAAGGCACATCACACGACCGTTATATTCTAAAAACAAAACTCAGCAAAGACGAAGCTACATCCTCACGTTTGGCCTCGCATATAAGGCAATCAAACTCTTATTTTCCCATGCCTGCAAGGTTTCAAAGAAAAGGGACGTATATAGACTATCACGAAAAAAAAAACAATAAAAGCAGGAATCCTCGTATAGTTTCTTTTTTCATATTTGGAGTAATCGAACAAGAATTTTGAAAAGACGGTTGATGTATACTAGGATAAGCAGCAAACGCTACAGTAAGCTTCGAGTCAAATACAATATCGCTAAGTATACACAGGGAAACCTCCTCAATTGCAATTCCCAAAACCCATTTTATTTTTGTCACATATCAAGATACCTCGAGAGATTAATCCTCAACTGCATTTCCTATTAAAATTTGAAGGTGTTTGGGTGAGAGAGAGATTGAGTGGGTAATCATATTTTTTAACAAGATTTGGAGAAACAACAAGATGCAATCGGGATGGAGAAAAACTACTCTCGTCCCTTTGTATAAGAACAAATGTGGTGTTCAAGATTGCTCCAATTATTATGAAATTAAAATAATGAGTCATACCATGAAATTATGAGAATAAATGATTGAACAAAGACTCAGGGAACGTGTTGAGATCTTTAAAAATTAATTTAGATCTATGCCCGAGAGATCGACCATGGAAGCCATTTATCTTATGAGACATGATGGAACGCTATCAAGATAAAAAAAAAAAAAGATCTAATGATTTTTAGATTTAGAGAAGGCATATGATAAAGTACCAATTGAAGTGATTTGGTGGACCTTAGTGGTGAAAGTATTGACCTCATGAAGGAGGTGTATGAGGGAGCTAGTACAAGTATACGAACTAATATTAGGAGAACAGAAGAGTTCCACATTCCGATCCGACTGTATCAAGGATCATCTCTTACTCTTTTCTCTTTGTCATAGTCATGGGCGAACTGATAAGGTCATTTCAAGACGACATTCCTTGGTGCATGATGTTTACAGATGACATTGTGTTGATTGATGAGACAAAGGTTGATGTTCAAAGAAAGTTGGAACTTTGCAAGAACACTTTCGAAGCTCGAGGCTTTAAGTTGCGCATATTTGGAGTGCAGGCTTAGCGAACCGAAGGGAGGCGGGGATGATTAGTTTTGATAGGAAACTTGTTCAAGGAATAGATTTTTTTTTGTTATCTTGGATCTAATATCCAAAAAAATGGAAAGCTAGATGGTGATGTGGCTCACATAATTAAGGCGGACTGGTTGAAGTGGAAGAGTGTCACATGATTTCTATGTGATCCCGGCATATGCCCCATAGACAAAGGATAATCTACCGCACGGCAATTAGGTTGCACTGTTATATGGCATCGAGTGTTGCGCTGTAAAACAATATCACGTTCGAAAGATTAATCTGGATGAGATGACTATGCTACTGTGGACGTGTGGCCATACAAAAGGATTGACTTAGAATAAGGTGATTGTGGAGAAAGTAAGAGTGTGTATAGAAAATATGAGGGATAATCGACTAAGATGGTTTGACAACGTGAGATTGGGGAACAAATAACATTGTGAAGGGAGGAAACCGAGATTTTTTTATGCCCCATTGTAGAGGAAGACCAAAAAAAACAGGGATAAAGGTGATTGAAACTAATATGAGGATGGAAAAAATAAGGCAATGTGGAGGAAAGTGTGGAGGGAGGATATACACGTGAATGATAGAGTTGATTCTTATTTATTTTTATTATTTTTATTCTTATTTTTTTTTCAAGTGACCTTAAAGACTTTTCAAGCTTTTTCACTAATCTTATTATCATTCTAAATATTTGAATGACTTTTTTATCTGATGTCGATTTAATTTTTCTTTACACTTCGTATTTTTCGTTTATTTCGGAATTTTTGATTCATTGCTATTGATTGATATGTTTGGATGTTGACGGTTTCAAAGGATGATTCATGTTAGCTGACACCAAATTATTTTTGGAGTAAGGATCAGATGTTGTATTTTAGCAGCCGAACAATTAATATAGGTGTTTGGTTAACAACTTTTTCGATATTTTTTTATATCAAAATATTATAAGGGAGGCAACATCTTTCAATAGCTTTTAGGGCTAAAATATTTAAGTTACGGTAATGCTCCCAACTACTGACATTATCATAAACCTCCTTACGTAAGACAAATATGAGCCTCCCTCCACTAATTCGAAGGCCTCTCAAAGCACAATCAATATAATTTATTAATTACTTTTTATAATATTAATTATATTAATAATTTGTTTTCTTAAACCGACTATGATTAACACATTATTATCAAGAACAAATATTAAATAGTTTAAATGTTTTTGAATTGATATTTGTTTGTATATTATTCTTGCATACTTTTTAAACTAACAATATAACAATGACATGTATGTTTAAGATAATTATAGTTATAATATTAATTATCATTTATAAAAAAATCAAAATAACCCATTCTCTTGAAAGTCCTTTTACATGTTAACACTTTTCGACAAGCAACTAATACAATCAGCTAACATAATCAATTATCAACTAACAACTAACACCCAAACAAGCCATTAAGACAATTTCTTGAACGCAAGACAATAAAAATCAAGGTGTTCTCCAAATAAAATCACAAGCAACAAAAAAATGAAAGGAATGATTATAATTTATAATAAATACCTGAGTTTTGGGCTAATTACAAAAAGAAAAATACATATTTGATAACAAAAAAAAAAAAAAAAAAAAAACTTGAGGTGATAACTAAAAGAAATTGAGGTTTGCTTATGTATAACACTTTACCCGCTTCACAAACATAAAGGTTTCAACACCCCTTTACATTTGCAAAAATATTACGGGAATCCCCTCATATAAAGACATAATCAAACCTCAAGGGTTATTTGTAATTTTCAAAAACCTTTGGGGTTTTCTGGAAATACTCCAAACCTCGGTTTTTTTAGTAATCCTCAAATGAAATATAGTCAAGTGACAAAGTAGAGGAACTGGGGCTTCCGAAAGGTGCTAAAAGAGAACCCAACTTTTTAAAATGTTCAACAACATGAACAGATAAGCACATCATAGCAGTTGTAAGAGCACAAGCCAAAAACTTCAATACAGTGAGAACAAACACAGACATGCTTAATATCAATAGTTCTTTTTCAATTATCATCTAAGAATCCTGCATAATAAGGATTATGTCATTGTGAGCAACGCAGATTGAACACATACTATCGAACAACTTTACAAGTGAAAAAAAAAAAAAGAGGCATGACAATGTGAGAAGTGAAACTCACTCAATAATCGATCTGAGGGTTTGAATAGCCGAAGCCTTGTGAATAAGAGCCTTGATGAGCAAACTGGCAAAAGAATCATTCAGAGAACAAATAATAAGAAAAATGCTGCGATCTCTAGTAAGATCATTGAAGGATATAAATACTTTTCTAGAATCTGTAGAGCTAAAGATATGACATCAAAGAAAATTGAAGTATTACCTGTGCATCGGTATGCAACTGAGATCCACTTGCCTCTTTCTTAGCAGATCCATCTGTACCCCTAATAGATCCCTTAGTGTCACCCTAATGACATAGCACAACTCATAGTGATATTATGAACTAAAAGTGGATGTTTAACAAAAAAAAAAAAGTTGTTGAAAATGTTTATTTGCATACCTCTAACTGCAAAGTCGAAGTTGTTCCGCAAATACATCGTAGGCACATGAAAAAGTGAAGGGTCACATTGAATCTTGAACTATTATTTTCATAAAAAAATTGGAAGAGTGCAATAAGCTTAAAAGGATACATTAGACAACTAGAGTTAAATCCGTTCAGTATCCTCTTCATTTTCTAAGCAAACCATATAGGGATCCTTTACTTCGCTTGATTATATTGGATAAATCAAGTTGTCTGACCTAGCCACATCTTTACTTTCAAAGATGAAGTCCCAGTCAAGCCCGCATGACATGGGAATATTGCAGGATAACCCATCCCACCTCATAGGTGGGATGAAATAGTCACATTTTTTTATTAAGAATTTTCCTATATATTTTTACAATAAAACCTATTATTTTATATCATATATCATTACTTAAATCAAACTTAATTTATGAAAATGTTTGTTTAAGGATATAAATTAGACTGCATAATAATCCATATAATTATCAATCGAATTACACATCTCATACATCCTTCAAATATTCACATGAAATACACAAATTTGTAAGACAATGTCAACGTTTAACCAAAATCTTATCATATATTTAATCAATCATTCCTCATCTCATCAAATGAAGTAAGCGAGCCCATACTGAAGCCAATAACCTTCAAATAATCACATGAAATACACATAAATTTGTAAGAGAATATTGACCTTTAACCAGATCTTATCATATATTTAATCAATCATTCATCATCTCGTCAAATGAAGTGAACGAGCCCATAGTGAAGGGAATACACAACCATCAATTCCTTAAAAAGCAGGGGAAAAATTCTTCATTACATAGACTTCTCTAAAACAGTGAAAATTACCAGCTTCTCCCTTTCTTCCACAATCCCCCAAAAAAAAAAACTCTAGGTTTTGCTCTTTTAAAACCCCAAAAGGAAGTAAATTGACCATTTTAGCTCGAATAGAAAATTTAGAATTAAATCATCAATTTGTTAAATGATGAACTGCCCTTATAGGTTGTATTGATATTTATATATCTGAAAGTACAGATAAATCTGTATCTTATATATATAAAGATTGAGTCCTTAAATTTATTGTGGAGTCTTAATGATATTAATGGATATTTTTACATTTAATATTAGTTCACATTAAATTATATATATATCTCTTATCTTATCTATACTATATAAAACTTATCCCCCTTAATTTAATGTGGAAGTGTGATTTATGTCACTTATTCATGTTAAAGGATTACATATGAAGAGACTATTTTAATTGTAACTTTTAATGTAAATAAACTAATTTAAATACAAAAGTTATGATAAACATCACAATGCAAATGCACCTTCTAATACACAAGGTGATTAAAATGAACTTTTAAATGATAGTATAAATTACAAGATGGTTAAATTTTAGCTATGAAATCTTAGATACAATCGGTGCATCGAACAGGTTGAATAAACCAAAAACAACCCCGGAGCAACATACGAGTTAGTAAAGCCTCATTTCATATAACTAATTACATAGACTAAAATAAAAGGACAATAACAATAAAAAAACATATAAACTTCTTTAAAAGGCATTTAAATTCTGCCATCTGCTCATTCAACCGTCTGCCCCAACATTACGTACAAAACACGTAGATATTCAACCAAAGACCGTGCATCGCACGGGTCGGATAATGCCTCGTATGGTTAAAAAAAGAGTTCAGTATCTTAAAGGTAAACTATATAGAAAATATTTGAATCTGAATTATACTCTTAAAAAAGACCCACTCACAATTTTAGTTATTTAGATTCTCGGAACCCTAAATCAACTTTAACCTTCCTCCATTTGTCATCACTTTCTCCCACCCCCACCCCCTCTTATTCTCCATCTCCGCTCTATCCCTCGCACTACAAACATTGCCTCATTCTTCTCCCCTTCTCACTAAACCAACCCAATTCTCGTTTATGTCATTCCTCCTTTTTTTCCCCAAAGCTTTCGCATCTCTATTCCTGATTGCGATCTCTCTTTCTCTACTTCTCCAACGCTCTGCTCAACTCCCCACTCTGTTGTCCAAACTTCAACATGTTCCCTTTTTCCCTAATTTGTTCCCATTCCCTTCCTCCCCCATCTTCTACTACAAGAAAATATTAATGACAAAAGAGAAAATGTAAAAGTAACAGATAATTTGGGGAGAACAGTTAATTTGCCGCAATAATTATTTGTATAGTTTAATGGTGATGCATGTATGTTACGATATCCCACATTAATTCCACATGAAAGTGTGGAAGGATATATAAGTGGGAGTCAAACATTTACCGTCGACCATGGTTTTGGGTTAAATTAGGGCTCCCTAACAATTTGATCCGGCCTGCCGGATTCGGGCGGGTAACAGAAAGGGGCTATCCGCTTGTGGGCCTAGGGTGTTGCCACCCCGGATGTGTGCCCAAGGGGAGTTGCCACCCGGAAAGTGAGCCTTCGTATGGGTTGCCACCCGGAGTGGGCCGTCCGTGGACGTCCAGTTTGAAAGTAGATGGATTGTTACGGTATCCCACATCGATTCCACATGAAAGTATGGAAGGGTATATAAGTGAGTCACCATTCACCTTTGACTATGGTTTTGGGTTTAAGTTAGGGCTCCATAACTTATATGCCTAACAACGTATAGAGGAAATGTTGCAATATATCATTAGAGATACTTTTTTTGTCACTATACACATGTGACTGAGTATCAGTATTGACAATTTAAAGCCCATTTTATGCCAAAACAAAAGATACAATCACTTGATAGATATAATCAGTAACAAAATTATTCAATGCAACATTAGAGACAAGGCAATAAGAAAACTTCTGATACCTCTCTGTACCTAGCCAAATAGGCCTTCAGCGGGGAAATATATTCCTCAAAGCCTAAGGTTGCCATTGCCCATAACAGATCATCCCCGTTGATCGTCTTTCTTTTCTCTTTCTGGCACTTGTCGCTAGCTCTATTCAACAAGCACAAAACAACGTGAAATTTTACTCGTAAAACTAAAAAGATCCATTGCAGCAAATTCAGGTGCTTGTTATCCGAGCAGTTGTGTGCCACGTGTGTCTTATTATATAATGATTTGTTTAACACACCATGCAAGATCATAAGCAAAAGAAGCCTCCATTTATGAGTTGACAACAATAACCACAGTCTTGTTTTGTTCTAGGACAAAGTGTCGGTACTTGCATCAGCGTACTTTATAGAAAGTGAGAATCAATTTTTTAATACCAAACCGTAAAATTAACAAGTTATATATCCTGATTTATAAGAATAGAAGTTATTGATACTATTTTGGTTAAAAAGGCTAAAGTACCCTTAGTCTACAGGAAGTGCACATCTAACGTGCCCACGATCGCTGCACGCGGTGGGATGAGATCGTGTGCAGCGATCGTGTCCAAGGCTGAGCTTGTGCTTCGATCGGTTTTAAGGGTATTAGTGTATTTGGTATCAATAACTTCTACTATTATAGATGAGGATATATAACTTGTACTCCCTCCGTCCCAGCTAACATGAGCATTTTGACTTTATATGGTCAATAATTTTCAAGTTTGACTAAGAATTAATCTCAAACTATAATGGTAAAATATTTAACAAAATTATATTATGAAACTTTAGATGGTGAAGTTTCATAATATAATTTTGTTAAATATTTTACCATTATATTTTGAGATTAATTCTTAGTCAAACTTAAAAATTATTGACCATATAAAGTCAAAATGCTCATGTTAGCTGGGATAGAGGGAGTATCTTTTATTGATTGGTATTAAGAAAGATAAAACCCTTGTAAAAAATAGTTAATAAATGAAAAATTTAACTAAAGTACAGCTTAGTAGTTTAGCGCTCAAAACCTTTTTGATTGGTAGAAGATTTTCAACTTCAAAAAATAAAAAAATCAGATACAGATAATAATCAATTTACAAAAAAAAAAAAAAAAAAAAAAAGCAAAAGAATCAAAGAATTGTCATGTTAATAGTCAATAAGGTCGATTTTATTCCACATATTATCAACTCAAATGGGATGTCGATCAGCCAACTATCTTGGAAACACATAGCAAGAATGACAAAAGCGTAAACTCTGGGTATGTCTTTCACGGCTTTCACCAAGCCAACCATTTGGAATTTGGGAAGAACCAGAGATGAAAGGCATATATCAACCTGACCAGATAGAGCAAGCTGAGAAGGACGTCAGCACCCAAATCATAATTAATGAGTCATGAAAAGAAATGTAAATACTTGATGTGAGAAACTTGGACCATATTACGGCTGCGGAGTGAAACTGAAAAAACAGAATGTGCAAACCAACTAATATAAAGGAACTACTAATGTCTAATACGCCATAATGTCCTGAAACATCACCGATACCACAGAAAATTTCATTGATGTATGGATAGACAAAACTGAATAAATCGATGGAAAGAGGGGGCAGAAATGAGTTTCGAGAAAGCTGACGCCCTTAATAATCTGATGTTATCCAAAACTGAGGCTTTTACTTTTCTGCTTCATATTGTTACGTCATGATCTTTATTTTATACCCGTCTTTGTGATTTTTTCCAAGAATGCTAAATGGATATGCTTCACAAATCCAAAAATCAGAGCTTTTACTGATTAGAAGATAGAATTACTTCTTCTTTTTAACGGTAAAAACAAAATTTCATTACTCGCGAGTACAAGTGGTACCCAACACGCAACAATGATAAGAGCAGCAAGCAAGAAATAACCAAAAGCAACACCCAAGAAATACAGGAATCTTCATCATATCACGAAAAATGAATTCCGATTGAGAATCCACTCCGCAACAGAGAATCATTTCTAGTGAGTTACACAAATATCATTTGTAAAATAATTAACAAATTGAAACCACTGGCCATCCATCTATACGTATTCGAGTTAATCTGCACCACTACACAATAAGAAGCTCAAAACGATGCAGTGTGAAGAGAAAGAAAAAAAAAAATCAAAACTTCAATCAGGGTGTAGCAAAGAAAAGGCCAATGCAATATTCAGACAGATAGCAATCACATTCACAAACACACCGCGCTGTGAAAATATAAGTCAAATCGAGGATTAAATATAAGGCAAAAAAACATTTAACTTTTTAATGAAAAAAAAAAACCTACTCGCTGGTGACGAAGCTGATGAATTCCGAGACGCATTCCTGAACGGTGTCCTTCGCATCCTTAGCGATTTTTCCATTTGGGGGCAGGGCCTTTTTCATGATACGGCCGATGTTCGCGATCGGTAGGAAACGGTCCTGCTCGCGCACGCTAGACTTCGGGCTCTGATCACCTCCGCCATCGCCACAATTCTCATGGCTGCCGCTACCGCTGCCACCGGCAACCCCATAGCCACCAGGACTGTCCGCCATCCTTCTTCCTCAAACAAGAAACAAAACCCTAACTCCATATTTTTTTTACCAAAAAAAAAAAAAAAAAAACACCATATAAAAAAAAATCAGCTGAAGAGAAGAAAAGTATGATATTCCAACCTCGAAAAAACAACCGAAATGTATTTCATGCCGTTAGATTACATGATCAGAAATATGCCCCGCACACACATACAAACAGTGTGTCTGTGTGTGGGAGAAAGGGAGGGTGGTACCTTTGATTTGTATTTGGCGCGCTCAGAGAGAGGTAGATAAAGAAAAAGATAAGAGGATTGGCTGATGAGTTTGGAGAAATCTGAGAGGGGGGAGGGAGCGATCGGACGACGGAGAGATGAGGAAGGAGACTTGTTTTTATTACTTAACCTGTGTTGCTGTAATAAAATGTTCCTTTCAATAACAATACAATATTTACTGTGTTTATATAATGGATATGGGCCGTCCATTTCAAGATTGGCTCATTACTACTTTACCAAAGTTTACCTTGTTACGTAAATAAATAAATAGGCCCATAATAATTTCTTTTTCTTTTTTACTCTTTTGCAGTTAGAAAAATAATAATAAAAATTATAAATACAGTGTCCAAGATCATCATATGCATTTCTTACAACCACATTACACAAAACTTTATTTTTTAATTTACAATATACCACGTCATCCAAAAAAGACAAGCTTCACCCACACAGACTCAAACTTTCATGTAACAATAAATATTTCAAACTTTGGACGTGTTCTTTTGAAACATTTTTGATTTTCAGATTTTGATTCGATTCGATTGATTCGAGTCCATTCGATTCGATTCGATTTAGTTCGATTCGATTCAAATTGATTCGATTCGATTCTTATTATTATTATTATTATTAATCTTAATTATTATTATTGTTATTATTACTAATAATATTACTATTATCGTTGTTGTTGTAAATTACTATTATTATTATTATTATTTACCATTATTATTATTATTATTATTATTATTTACCCTTAATATATATTTGATTCGATTCGATTCGATTCGATTCGATTCCATTCGATTCGATTCGATTCGATTCGATTCGATTCATTCGATTCGAATCCATTGATTCGATTCGATTCGATTCGATTCATTCGATCCAAAAGAAGCCTTACTATTTAGGTCTACATATTTTTCGTTAAAGCTTTAATTCTTGTATATTTTATATTTTTACAAATATTTTTATATATATTGTACTTATAGATTTTTTTGATATACTTATAATAAAATTTTATTAAAAATTTGAGTCTTATTACAAATTAAATATAAAGAAACGATAATTTTTATTACGAGCAAAAATAAAATAAAAAATATTAAAAACAACGACATATTAAAATACAACTGATGAAAAAGACCACTCTTCAAAATTGAAATTGCTCCAAATACATCCACCCAAATTATGTAAGAGTGTATGATGTATTTTTAAATCTTATATCTCAACCCTTGGTTGCAAATACCATTAAAAATCTTGTGGAAGATCTTTGGAATGGGAAAGGAGGAGTTTGTGCGGAAGTAGATTGTTGAAAGTTTTGCAATTGAGGATTTAATTGCAAAATCAAAAATAATTGTCATTTTGTATATTTTGCCGATAATGAGAATTTTGAATATTGGGATATCATCTATATCAAATGAATGAAGCACAATGAAGCTTCCTCTAAAATTGTTTCTATCCATACCTAAAAAAAAAATACTAAGTAAATAATATTTGATAGAGAGTATGGATGATGAGATATGGGGATGAATTTATAGATGGCAATTTAGAAATGATAGGTGAGATTTGTTGGATGAAAGGTTAGATGAGAGGTAGGTGATGTTGGATGAGAGGTAGGGAATTTAGAAATGATAGATGAATATTTAGTGGATTTTTTATTATATTTATATTGTAAAATAATTAAAATATGCTTTTGATTTATGCATATTTAATAAAATCATAATGATATATTTCAGATATTTTAAATTTTAATATTTACATGCATATTAATTAAATTAATTAAATAGATAAAAGATAATTTTAGTTTTTGTTAAAAATGACCAATAACTACGGGTAGGCTTACTACAAACGAGTTTTAGTTATTTAATAAAAAATTTATTTATATTTTTGCAAAATATTTTTTATATAATAATCTACATCTATTAAATAACTAAAAAAAAAAAACAAAATAGTAAAAAGTAACAATCGTCAAATAAAAATTATAAAACAAAAAATAAAAATACAAAATAAGTTAAAGAACATAAAAATAATAAAATAAAAAGTAACCAAAAAAGAGTAGATTGTCGGCGTGTCACGGGGTGCCCGCGACCCCATGCGATATTACTTGATCACGGGCCGTCCATGGGCCCACTTGGAGCTTTGATGGATGCCGAGCCTCCTCACACTTCAAGTTATCATCTATAGTATAGGGCTTTACTTTATTTTCCTTCTAATGTTGTGGTGTAGGGCTATACTTTATTTTCCTTGTGATGTTGTAATAGCTAGTTAGTGCTTGTTCAGCTTTTCAATATCTAGTCTTGTCATTAGCTTTTATTTTTCTAAGACTATTATAGGGGGGAGAGTGTACTTAAGATTTGTAGTACGAATTAGCAAGTTTGCTGAGACCCTCCTATCCGTGTATTGTAATCGTTCTTGCATTAATACAAATAGATTTTCATCTTCAATTTCATCGTGCCACTAAAACGCCTCGGCGTGATTGCATCGCATTAGCATCAAATCTCGAACGAGTTAGGCAGACGTAGTCGGGTAATTGACTACTAGCCGCACGGTGCGCATACTTTCTACACAAACTGTAAGCGCCCCGTGACAGGTGATATCAGAGACCTAGCTTGAGGCCGAAAATATGGAATCGGGTAACGAGATGGAAGTCCCTAGAAGGTAGGGCAAGAAAAATGATGACGGAAATAAGAAAGAGGCTGAGGCCTCTAAAGCTCAGTTCGATAATCTAGAGCAAGAGTGCTCTAGATTGAAATATGTTGTCGAGACCTTGGAGTAGAAGGTCGAGACCCTCGAGGCGGAGAATGAAGACCTCTGACTCCGAGCCCGGTTGGGCAAATGCAGAGAAGTCTGCTGAACCCTTGCAGAAGCAATGGGAGCCAACAATACGGCAGAAATGAGACGCGAGATGGAAGCAATGAGTATCCAGATTGGATTGCTTCAAAGAGCTGTGAGCAACACACCCCATGTTGCTCAAGAACTTATTACGAAAATTCAGATCCCGAACCAAGTTCCTATAGTGGAACCCGAGATGCTAAGGAGGTTGAGAACTTCTTATTCGACATGGAACAATACTTTCATGCCGCCAATGTTTTGGACGAGGCGAGAAATGTGTCAACCGCCACAATGTATCTGGCTGATGACGCCAAATTGTGGTGGCACACAAAATATACAGACATCCAGGCTCAACGAATAAGAATTGATACCTGGGAACAACTGCGAGAAGCCATCAGGCAACAATTCTTCCCAGAGAATGTTGAGTATAATGCAAGAAGGGCCTTGCAAGATTTGAAGCACACCGGTCTTGTAACGCCCCAACCCGGCAAGGGTAGAAGCGTCATTTTATGGTGACATATCAGATACGACAGATTCAAATCAAACAGCGGAAGTCTTAAATAAAAATTATCAAAAGAGTATCAAAAGGGGACTAAAACAACACCAAGTGTCCCCGAAACCGAACAAAAGAAAGTACGATACAAATGTCCGAAATCCGGAAATAATGATAAGGAAATAAAGTTCATCATTTAAATAAAGCTATAGGGTAATCCACTCTCTCTCATCCCCAAGCTAATAACCCCGCTCCTAACTTAAGTACCTGCCGCATGGAGAAGAAAAGCGGCTGAGCATAAAAAGCTCAGTGAACAGATATAAAGCAAATAACAAAACAGATCAAACGAGATAAGATAATCAAACGAATGCAAAGATAGAATACATATGGTGTCAATGGATAATCAAAAGGATACAAAGTTTAAGCATAAAGTGTATGAATGTGGATTCAGTATTTTACCCCAGGCCCAAACAAATATCCAAACAAATAGTAGTCCAATGGAGTGATCAACTCCCAAATGTGAAGGGACTGCATGCACGCATGCCCAATCACCAAACAAATATAATATATATCCATATCATCATAGTAGCCCGAACAAATAACAAACAAATCTAGGATGCATCCATACGCCCCTGCAAACAATTCATAATCATAATAATGGCCATAGCAGATAGCAGATAAGGGACGGTGTGGTACATCTCTCCAACCACACTAGAGTCATAACATTGGTGCATCAATGCTACGGTCATAGACCCCCCATAACTGGGAACATATAATACCTGGGTAAATACTGAAGGGTCAAAAAGTACAAGTCCAAATCAAAGTGTAGGTCATAATCATATAGTCAAAGTTCAATATCAAAGGTTCGAATAATCAAAGGGCTAATATCAAAGGTTCAATTCACCTGTATCAAATCAAAGATGCAATGTCAAAGGTTCAAACGAAGAGTTCGAATATTAACAGTCCAAAATAAGATAGGCAAATAATATAGAAGAGAGAGAAAGGTCATGAGAGAGAAAGTAGTTGTACTCTTGCTGAAAGAGTACGGAATATATGTACCTTATTCAACAGCAAAAGTAAACAAAGATAGATGGATCACAAGATACAGGATCACTCCCGCTTTACGGAACCTATACGGATTAATAACTAAGTATTACTTTAAGTCCAAATGAATTTGGTTACTCATTTTAGTAATATAATAGACTTTGAGTGTGTAACCACCTTTTTAAGAAAACTCAACTTTTAATATCGAAACATGTATCATGTTTCCAGATTTTTAAAGTATACTTGTGCACTTCCTGGAGCCTTAGTAAAATTATCCCAGGTAGGTACATATGTTTTCTACTTTGTTTAATTTTTGTAGAATGTTCAGGTAGTATAGCTATAGAACAAAAATTCCTTATCAAAACTAATCCAGATTCGATGGCAGATCTGAGACTCAAAAAGTAAGCAATTAAGAGACCATGATGTGCTACTCTAAAAATTCCACCAAAAATCATAGAGGTCAAAAACATCTTATATTTAAGCCCTGTCCAATTTGAGTTAATGATTCCTTACAAATTTCAAAACAAAAATCATAAACCAAGATTGAAATTCGAATTACTAATTGACAGGTTTGACACTTGAACTTGTAAAATCAGAAAAGATATTCTCTCGAATTCTAAAAATTACAAGACTTACATATTCAGAAAGTACTTTTCCAGAATTTGATTTTAGACTCAAGAAACACTCAAAAACACGTTGGTATCATTAAAATGGACCCCTTTCAATATGACCCAAAAACCTGACAGCATACCTGGAGATAAATTCAATACAACCCTAAACTTTATTAGCCTTTTAACCTTTTTATCAGCTTTTATCTATGAACAGGTTATAATTTGATGAATTTTTGAACCACATCAGAACTCAAAAGTAAAATTCGCAAAAATTCACACAGGTACTCCAATGTCTTTAAAACTCACACGAATTTTTCCAGAATTTATTAGTTAGTATAACCCCACACTAAAAATACTCAAACTCAAACTATTCAGAAAACCGACCTGCAGTTGTACCCAAAAAGTATCCGCCTCAACTACCTACCAAAACATCCAGGAAAAATTCCGAAAAATTCATGGTATTACTAATCATATAGAAGTTATATACTGGAGAGTTTCATGGCCCAACTCATTATAGTTTTTGAATCAAACAACGACAAAGTGGACTGATTTCAGACTCCCGAATTTCAGATTCAACACTTAATCACACAAAAATCAAAAACACGACCAAAACAACTCGAAATCACTCCAAACCAATTGTAGAACTTAACTAAGACATAAAACTAGGTTTTTATCAAAATAAACTGAATTGAATCATTATATATCATGACCTATCTCGTTCACAAATTCAAGTATACAAGCTGTCTTAATTCCAGAATTCATTTAAGTCATCTTATAACGTGTTTAATCATACCAACACACCCGAGACCTTCAATCTACCACCAAGCCTTCCTTTGTGCACGCCTCGATCGAACGAGAATGGTAAAGAACTAGGTAGCTGCCGTTTTTAGTTTTAGGTTTTACGGTTTTTAGTTTTGTGAAGTATGTGTGTGTGATATATATAGGCGAGTGGGGAGGAATTTTAAAAAGGAAAATGCCTATATTGTGAGGATTTGATGGAAGACTTTGCCAAATTTAAAACCCATCACGAACCTTGACATGATTCACGATTCCATATGTTTGTGTACAACATATCATTCGGCTAGGGACAAAAATAGAAAATGTGTGACAATTTTAGATGTGTACAAATTATTTCAGTATAAGTCTTATATTCATATTACATTAATTTGTTCAAATGTTAACGATTTAAATACTTAGGTTATAATCGTAATGCAATATTTTAAATAATTAAATGTCTTTTATAGATTCAAGATTAAAGGGTATTTTAATATGTTCAAATATCTGGGTTTTACAACTCTTCCCCTCTAAAAAAATATTTTCATCCTCGAAAATGAAAAAGGAAAGGTAACGAAACAAAATGAAAGCATACCAGACTACGAAAAGAAATTAGGGTAGCTGGCTCGCATAGACTCTTCGGTTTTCCAGGTCGCCTCACGTGCTGGGTGGTTCTTCCAAAGAATCTTAACAAAGCGAATGACCTTATTTCTCATGACTCTCTCCTGCCTATCAAGAATGGCTTCCGGTTCTTCCGGAAGTGACATGTCTGGTTGAATCTGGTCAAAAGGGTATGACACCACATGTAGAGGATGATAGTTGTATCCCCACAAAAGAGATACGTGGAAAATGTTATGCACATGTGCTAGCTGAGGTGGAAGACCCAAACAATAAGACACCTCGCCCACACGTTCCAAAATCTCAAAAGGACCAATAAAACGAGGACTCAACTTGCCCTTAATGCCAAAATGTTTGACGCCGCGAAAAGGAGCAACTTTCAGAAATACTCGGTCGCCAACCTGAAACTCTAACTCACGTCGGTGCTTGTCGGCGTAACTCTTCTGTCTGGACCTGGCTTCCTTAAGCCTCTCTCTAGCAACAATCACCTTTTCGTGTGACCGGTAAACCCGTAACAAAATCCATCGTTATCTCTTCCCACTTCCACTGGGGAATCTCTAACGGCTACAACAGACCACTAGCTCTTTGGTGCTCAATCTTAACCTGTTGGCAAGTTAAACACCTAGCAACATACGAAGCTACATCCTGCTTCATCCCGTTCCACCAGAAATGCTGTTTCAAATCCCGATACATTTTAGTAGATCCCGGATGTATGGTGAAAGGAGAACTGTGAGCTTCTGACATAACTGTCTCACGAAGTTCAGGATCGCTCGGAACACAAAGGTGATCTCCTAACCAAACAATGCCGTCATCATCAACTCGAAATTCAGACTGTTTCCCCTCTTCCACATTCTGAACAATGGCCCATAACTCACCATCGTCACGCTGAGCTTCCTTAATCTTCAAGATCAAGTTAGACTCAACCTTCAAGCTAGCCCAATAACCGTCGCGCCCAGGCAGATAGAACTCCACCTCCATGAGCTCAAGATCATGCAAAATCTTAGGCTCAAACTTCAGACTAGCAATCATACCCGACTTACGACTAAGAGCATCGGCAACAACATTAGCCTTACCCGGGTGATACTGAATGTTAGTGTCGTAGTCCTTGAGTAACTCCAACCATCTACGCTGTCTCATGTTCAACTCCTTCTGGGTAAATATGTACTTGAGACTCTTATGATCCGTGAAGATATCAACAGAATCCCCATACAGATAATGCCTCCAGATCTTAAGAGCAAAAACAACTGCAGCCAACTCTAGATCATGCGTAGGGTAGTTCTCCTCATAGGGTTTCAACTGGCGTGAGGCATACACAATAACCTTCCCGTGCTGCATTAAAACACAACCTAACCCTTTCTTGGAAGCATCACTATAAATCTGATATCCGCCTGTACCAGATGGAAGTGTCAAAATGGGAGCTGACACAAGTTTCTGCTTTAGAGTCTCAAAACTCTCTTCTTGTTCATTGGTCCAATCAAAATTCAATCCCTTTCTCATCAGCTTAGTCAATGGTGAGGCGAGTTGTGAGAATCCCTCGACAAATCTCCGATAGTAACCTGCCAAACCAAGAAAACTCCGGACCTCGGTCACCGTAGTAGGTCTCGGCTATTTAGTGATAGCCTCAACCTTTGCCGGATCCATAGTGATACCACTAGAAGATACAACATGACCAAGGAAGGCAACTTGACTAAGCCAGAACTCACACTTGGAGAACTTCGCATACAACTTCTCCTGCCTCAAAATCTGCAAAACCGTACTAAGATGCTGCTCGTGCTCCTCCCCGGACTTCGAATAAATCAAAATGTCATCGATGAAAACGATAACAAACTTGTTGAGAAAAGAATAGAATACGCGGTTCATAAGATCCATAAACACTACCAGAGCATTAGTCAGTCCGAAAGGCATAACCAAAAACTCATAGTGTCCATAGCGATTTCAAAAAGCAGTCTCAGGGATATACTGCTCCTTAACCCGAAACTGATGATAACCGGACCTAAGATCGATCTTGGAGAAACATTTAGCTCCTTGGAGCTGATCAAACAAATCATTATTACGAGGCAAAGGATAACGGTTACGGATGGTAATACGATTCAACTCTCGGTAGTCTATACACAATCTCATACTACCGTCCTTCTTCTTCACAAATAGTACAGGTGCTCCTCAAGGAGATACACTCGGACGAATGAATCCATTATCAAGGAGTTCCTGCAGTTGATCTTTCAACTCTTTCAGTTCCGCAGGAGCCATACGGTAGGGAGCCTTAGAAATGGGTTCCGCACCCGGAATCAAATCAATGCCAAATTCTACGTCGCGATTAGGAGGAAGGCCCGGAAGCTCTTCCGGAAATACATCGGCAAAATTACGGACAACTCGGATACTGTCGATAGTAGGACTCTCCTTCGAAGTGTCCTGAATAGAAGCGATAAAACCCGCACAACCGTGGGATATCAAAGTACGCGCCTTCAAAGCAGATATGATCTTAACAGATCGAAGTGGTTGGGAACCAGAGTACACAAATTCAGGTTTAAACAAATCTCCAAATATAACCTTCCGCCCATGACAATCAATAGTGGCTCGGTGAGAATCCAACCAGTCCATACCAAGAATCAAATCAAAATCAAACATGTCAAGCGGAAGAAGATTAGCCGGACGTATGAGATCATCAAAACGTAGCGGACAATCAACAAACTCATGATCAATGATAACGTTGTTTTTCATAGGTGTACATATAGATAAGGGATCAATTAATGGTGTTGGGCTTAATTTCAGTTTCTTAGAGAATGTGACAGACATAATAGAATGAGTTGCGCCAGTATCAAATAAAACAAATGCGGTATGATCACCAATATGTAGAAAACCCGTAATGGTACCTGTAGATTTACCCGCCTGCTCACGAGTAAGAGAGTAAACACGGCCGGAGGAAGTAGAAGGTTGAGAAGAGCCTGCAGGAACAATGCTAGTCCTCTTCGGGCAATACTTCACCCGATGATCAGTGGCACCGCACTCGAAACAAGCTCCCGAAGCTCTGTGGCATGGCCCGGGATGTGCCTTACCACATGTAGGGCAAAGTGGTGGGGGTGTCAAAATCTCAGCATGCCTCTGCTGACCCGACGAGTTCCCAGAACGGTATTACTGATGCGAAGACTCAGAACCCGAGTACCTGTTCTGTTGGTTGCCCCTCGAAAACTGCCTCTGGTTGGTGTTACCCGACCTGTCACCATGCCTACCCGAAGATCTATAATCAGAACCCCTCTGGACCTGTAGACCCTGATCATGTCCCCAGTTGAACTGTCCCCTATGCTCAAACTGACGGTCCGAACGACCGCGGTGATCAAAACCCTGCTCAGAACGACCCCGATGGTCAAAACTCCGGTTCTGCTGCCCAGAAGACCCAGACTATATCCTGTCCCCATCACGATTCCTCTTGTTCGATACTCCACCCTCATGTAACAACTCAATATTACGTGCCGCATCACAAACCATCGACACATCAGCATACTCCGTGTTAACAATACGGTCAAGCACCCAATGCTTCAATCCCCACTTGTAGTGACGAGCCTGTTTGTGTGCATCCCCAGTCACAGTAGGTCCCACGAAGCTAGCCAACCTAAGAAAATGCTCCATGTACTCCGTCGAGTTCTCCCGTTCTAACTGGTGGATCGTACCGTACTCCCTTTCATATCTCTGCTGTTATGAGAAAGGGATGTACCTCTTATAAAAGGTTTCATGAAACACTGCCCAAGTACACGTCTCAGCATAATTATCGCCCTTCGCCTGAACATGCGCCTTCCACCAATTGAGGGCATCACCCTCAAGCTTGAAAGCGGCTAAACGTGCTTTCACCTCATCAGGACAACCCACTACCTGAAACAGCTTCTCACAATGAGTAATCCAGTCCTCCGCCTCGGTAGGAGTAGCGGCAGACTTGAAAGAGATGGGATTCAACTTGTTGAAACGCTCAATCCACACATGAATACCCTCATTGTTGCTCCTAGCCTCGTCAGTATTTCGTAGAGTCTCAAGAATCTGAGGGATAGCAGCAGCTACTGCTCGAGCAACCATACCATCATAATCAGGAGGGTTATCACCACCAGCACCGTTGCGTGTGTTCACCATCTAAAATGATACCAAGCGATTAGCGAAAGACAAACGAATATAAGTACGAGAAAAAAAAGACGAAACGAAAGCCTAGCGTCTACCCAATCTCACAGGTCATGGCCTAAGCCCTGAAGATTCAAACCCGGTCGCTCCGATACCATAAATTTGTAACGCGCCAACCCGGCAAGGGTAGAAGCGTCACTTTATGGTGACATATCAGATAAAACAAATTCAAATTAAACAGCATAAGTCTTAAATAAAATTTATCAAAAGAGTATCAAAAGAAGACTAAAACAACACCAAGTGTCCCCGAAATCAAACAAAAGAAAGTACGATACAAATGTCCGAAATCCGGAAATAACGATAAGGAAATAAAGTCCATTATTTAAATAAAGCTATAGGGTAATCCACTCTATCTCATCCCCAAGCTAATAACCCCGCTCCTAGCTTAAGTACCAGCCGCATGGAGAAGAAAAGCGTCTGAGCATAAAAAGCTCAGTGAACAGATATAAAGCAAATAACAAAATAGATCAAACGAGATAAGATAATCAAAGGAATGCGAAGATAGAATACATATGGTGTCAATGGATAATCAAAAGGATATCAAAATTTAAGTATAAAGTGTATGAATGTGGATTCAGTATTTTACCCCAGGCCCAAACAAATATCCAAACAAATAGTAGCCCAATAGAGTGATCAACTCCCGAATGTGAAGGGACTGCATGCATGCATGCCCAATCACCAAACAAATATAATATGTATCCATATCATCATAGTAGCCCAAACAAATAACAAACAAATCTAGGATGCATCCATACGCCCCTGCAAACAATTCATAATCATAATAATGGCCATAGCAGATAGCAGATAAGGGACGGTGTGGTACATCTCTCCAACCACACTAGAGTCATAACATTGGTGCATCAATGCTACAGTCATGGACCCCCCATATCTGGGAACAGATAATACCAGGTAACATCAAGGGTCAAAAAGTACAAGTCCAAATCAAAGTGTAGGTCTCATTCATATAGTCAAAGTTCAATATCAAAGGTTCGAATAATCAAAGAGCTACTATCAAAAGTTCAGTTCACATGTATCAAATCAAAGATGCAATGTCAAAGGTTCAAACGAAGAGTTCGAATATTAACAGTCCAAAATAAGATAGTCAAATAATATAGAAGAGAGAGAAAGGTCATGAGAGAGAAAGTAGTTGTACTCTTGCTGAAAGAGTACGGAATATCTGTATCTTATTCAACAGCAAAAGTGAACAAAGATAGATGGATCACAAGATACAGGATCACTCTCGCTTCACGGAATCTATACAGATCAATAACCAAGTATTACTTTAAGTCCAAATGAATTTGGTTACTCATTTTAGTAATATAATAGACTTTGAGTGTGTAACCACCTTTTTAAGAAAACTCAGCTTTGATATCAAAACATATATCACGTTTCCAGATTTTTAAAGTATACTTGTGCACCTACTGGAGCCTTAGCAAAATTACCCCAGGTAGGTACATATGTTTTCTACTTTTTGAAATTTTTGTAGAATTTCTAGTATAGCTATAGAACAAAAATTCCTTATCAAAGCTAGTCCAGATTCGGTGACAGATTTGAGACTCAAAAAGTAGGCAATTAAGAGATCATGATGTGATACTCTAAAAATTCCACCAAAAATCCCATAGGACAAGAACATCTTATATTTAAGCCCTGTATAATTTGAGTTAATGATTCCTTACTGATTTCAAAACAAAAATCATAAATCAAGGTTGAAATTCGGATTACTAATTGACAGGTTTGACACTTGAATTTGTAAAATCAGAAAAGACATTCTCTAGACTTCTAAAAATTACATGACTTACATATTCAGAAAGTACTTTTCCAGATCTTGATTTTATACTCAATAATCACTCAAAAACACGTTGGTATCATTAAAATGGACCCCTTTCAATATGACTCAAAAACCTGACAGCATACCTGGAGATAAATTCAATACAACCCTAACCTTTATTAGCCTTTTAACCTTTTTATCAGCTTTTATCTATGAACAGGTTACAACTTGACGAATTTTTAAACCACATCAAAACTCAAAATTAAATTCACAAAAATTCACACAGGTACTTCAATGTCTTTAGAACCACGAAAAATACTCAAACTAAGACTATTCAGAAAACCGACCTGCAATTGTACCCAAAAAGTATCCGTCTCAACGACCTACAAAAACATCCAGGAGAAATTTCAAAAAATTCATGGTATTACTAATCATATAGAAGTTACATACTGGAGAGTTTCATGGCCCAACTCATTATAGTTTTTGAATCAAAAATCGACAAAGTGGACTGATTTCAGACTCCCAAATTTAGATTCAACACTTAATCACACAAAAATAAAAAACACGACCAAAACAACTCTAAATCACTCCAAACCAATTGGAGAACTTAACTAAGACATAAAACTAGGTTTTCATCAAAAGAAACTGAATTTAATCATTATATATCATGACCTATCTCGTTCACAAATTCAAGTATACAAGCTATCTTAATTCCAGAATTCGTTTAAGCCATCATATAACGTGTTTAATCATACCAACGCACCCGAGACCTTCAATCTACCACCAAGCCTTCCTTTGTGAACGCCTCGATCGAACGGGAATGGTAGAGAACTAGGTAGCCGCCGTTTTTGGTTTTAGGTTTTAGGGTTTTTAGTTTTGTGAAGTATGTGTGTGTGATATATATAGGCGAGTGGGGAGGAATTTCAAAAAGGAAAATACCTAAATTATGGGGATTTGATGGAAGACTTTGCCAAATTTAAAACCCATCACGAACCTTGACATGATTCATGATTCCATATATTTGTGTACAACATATCATTCGGCTTGGGACAAAAAATAGAAAACGTGTGACAATTTTAAATGTGTACAAATTATTTCAGTATAAGTCTTATATTCGTATTACATTAATTTGTTCAAATGTTAACGATTTAAATACTTAGGTTATAATCATAATGCAATATTTTAAATAATTAAACATCTTTTATAGATTCGAGATTGAAGGGTATTTTAACATGTTCAAAAACCTGGTTTTACAACTCTTCCCCTCTAAAAAAATTTTCGTCCTCGAAAATGAAAAAGGAAAGGTAACGAAACAAAACGAAAGCATACCAGACTACGAAAAGAAATGAGGGTAGCTGGCTCGCAAAGACTCTTAGGTTTCCCAGGTCGCCTCGCTCTGGGTGATTTTTTTCCAAAGAATTTTAACAAACAGAATGACTTTGTTTCTCATGACCCTATCTTGTCGATCCAAAATAGCTTCGGGTTCCTCAGAAAGAGACATATCAGCTTGGATATGATCCAAAGGATAAGACACAACATGTAGCGGATGGTAATTGTATCCCCTCAGAAGAGATACATGGAAGACATCATAAATATGCGATAACTGTGGAGGTAGAGCCAGACGATACGAAACCTCCCCAATACGATCAAGAATCTCAAACGGTCCAATGAATCGATTATCAGAAACGATTAGCAAAGTCAAAATAAAGATGAAGTACGAAAGGAAAAGATGAAGAAGGAAACCTAATGTCTACCCAATCCTCACAGGTCATAGCCTAAGCTCTACAGGTCGAACCTAGGGCTCTGATACCATAAATTTATAACGCCCCAACCCGGCAAGGGTATAAGCGTCACTTTATGGTGACATATCAGATACAACAGATTAAAATCAAACAGCGGAAGTCTTAAATAAATTTTATCAAAAGAGTATTAAAAGGGGACTAAAACAACACCAAGTGTCCTGGAAACCAAACAAAAGAAAGTACGATACAAATGTCCGAAATCCGGAAATAACGATAAGGAAATAAAGTCTATTATTTAAATAAAGCTATAGGGTAATCCACTCTCTCTCATCCCCAAGCTAATAACCCCGCTCCTAGATTAAGTACCTGCCGCATGGAGAAGAAAAGCGGCTGAGCATAAAAAGCTCAGTGAATAGATATAAAGCAAATAACAAAACAGATCAAACGAGATAAGATAATCAAAGGAATGCGAAGATAGAATACATATGGTGTCAATGGATAATCAAAAGGATATCAAAGTTTAAGTATAAAGTATATGAATGTGGATTCAGTATTTTACCCCAGGCCCAAACAAATATCCAAACAAATAGTAGCCCAATGGAGTGATCAACTCCCGAATGTGAAGGGACTGCATGCACGCATGCCCAATCACCAAACAAATATAATATGTATCCATATCATCATAGTAGCCCAAACAAATAACAAACAAATCTAGGATGCATCCATATGTCCCTGCAAACAATTCATAATCATAATAATGGCCATAGCAGATAGCAGATAAGGGACGGTGTGGTACATCTCTCCAACCACACTAGAGTCATAACATTGGTACATTGTAAAACCCAGATTTTTGAACATGTTAAAATACCCTTTAATATCGAATCTATAAAAGACGTTTAATTATTTAAAATATTGTATTACGATTATAACCTACGTATTTAAATCGTTAACATTTGAGCAAATTAATGTAATACGAATATAAGAGTTATACTGAAATAATTTGTACACATCTAAAATTGTCACACGTTTTCTATTTTTGTCCCTAGCCGAATGATATGTTGTACACAAATATATTGAATCGTGAATCATGTCAAGGTTCTTGATGGGTTTTAAATTTGGCAAAGTCTTCCATCAAATGGCTTAAATGAATTCTGGAATTAGGACACCTTGTATACGTGAATTTGTGAACGAGATAGGTCATGATATATAATGATTCAATTCAGTTTCTTTTGATGAAAACCTAGTTTTATGTCTTAGTTAAGTTCTCCAATTGTTTTGGAGTGATTTCGAGTTGTTTTGGTCATGTTTTTGATTTTTGTGTGATTTCCCAAGCCCGGATAAAAGAGGAGGGTTGCGGTAGGTTAGTGGCAGCCAGCGTAAAACTCGTCACATTCCATGGACATGAATCAAACATTGAAAATCGTTGGGGCGTCTCCTCAGAAGCGACGCGCTGCATTTCATAGGCCCAAAAGTGATAAGTATGCGAGGTTGCTAGGTCGTCGCCCGTGAGCGGCGCGCCACCTTTACATCTGAGGGTGGTGTCAAATGAGCAAGGATGCGCTACACTTCATAGGCCCGGGTGTAGTGGAAAATATGCAAGGGTTGCTAGGTCGTCGCCCGGAAGCGGCGCGCCACCTCGAAGTATGGGTGTGGTGTCAAATGTGCAAGAATCCTTGCAGCGTGGACGGGGACAGACATAGAAGTTAGTTCTTGCGGCTAGTAAGGGTAGTAAGGTGCGGTTTGGAACTTGGAACGTTGGCTCTTTGACGGGGAGATCAGCGAAGTGGGGAGGTTATGAAAAGGAGGAGAATTCACATAATGTGTCTACAAGAGACTAAGTGGGTTGGCGAGAAGGCAAGAGTGTTAGCTCCTTGGGGTTACAAGCTTTGGTACTGGAAAGGATAGAAGTAGAAATGGAGTGGGTATCGTCATTGATAAAGAATTCATTGATGATGTGGTGGAAGTGTCAAGAAAGAGCGATAGAATAATGAGTATTAAGCTTGTGATAGGGATGAGTTTCTAACTATCATAAGTGCTTATGCACCACAAGTAGGATTGGATGCATCGATCAAACAAGAATTTTGGGAAGATTTGGAAGAGGTTGTCGAACGAATTCCTATGGGTGAGAAATTGATCATTGGTGGTGACCTCAATGGGCATGTCGGTGTTAGCAGAGATGGCTTTGAGAGCATTCATAGTGGCTTTGGTTTTGGGGACAGGAATGAAGCAGGAAATGATATATTGGATTTCGCATTAGCTCATGACTTGGGTATTATGAACACTTGGTTCGAGAAAAGGGACTCTCATTTGGTGACATATAGAAACGGAGGTAATGCAAGTCGATTGATTTCTTTTTAGTAAGGAATGTTTGGAGGAAAAGTTTTACTAATTGCAAGGTAATACCGGTGAGAGTGCCGCAACACAAAGATAGGGTTGTGGTGCTTGACTTTCGAGGTAAGAGGCACTTAAGAAAGAGAAGACCACAAGTTGACCCTCGAATTAAGTGGTGGAAGCTCCAAGGGGAGAGTCGACATACTTTTGTGGCTAAGATTGCTGATAGTGGTATTTGGTCTGATTGCACGGAGATGGATATAGATTCGATGTGGAACTTGTTGGAACACAACATAAAGGAAGTTGCAAAAGAAGCCCTAGGAGAATCTAAAGGAAACAGACCATCAAGTAAGGACACATCTTGGTGGAATAATGAAGTTAAGCAAGCGATAAAGACCAAACGTGAATGTTATAAGGTACTGGGTAAATGCTCGAGCGATGAGAATTATGAGAAGTACAAGAAAGCTCGAACAGAAGCTAAAAAGGCAGTGCGAAATGCCCGATCAAAGATCAATCAAGAATTATATGCAAGATTAGATACTAAAGAAGGGGAAAAAGATATCTATAAACTTGCTCGAATGAGAGAGAAGAAGACGCGAGATATTGGAAAAGTTAAATGTGTAAAGATAATCGACCAAAAAGTTTTGGTTCAAGATAAAGAGATAAAAGAGAGATGGAGGTCATACTTTGATACCCTATTCAATGGCCATCAAGAACAAGATATTGGGAATTTAAACATCCCCTCAAGTATGGTTAACCGAGAGTTTAAGAGAAGAATCCAAAAGGGTGAAGTGACAATTGCATTGAAGAAGATGGGGTCAAAGAAAGCAGAAGGACCAGATGGTATACCTATTGAAGTTTGGAGGTGTTTGGGGGAGAGAGGGATCGAATGGGTAACTATGCTTTTCAATAAGATTTGGAGAAGCAATAAGATGCCGTCAGCATGGAGGAAAAGTATTCTCGTCCCTTTGTATAAGAACAAAGGTGATGTTCAAGATTGTTCTAATTATCGCGGAATTAAACTAATGAGTCATACCATGAAGTTGTGGGAACGAGTGATTGAACAAAGGATCAGGAAATGTGTGAAGATAACAGAAAATCAGTTTGGATTTATGCCTGGAAGATCGACCATGGAAGCAATTTATCTTATCCGGCAGTTGATGGAACATTATCGAGATAAAAAGAAAGATTTGCATATGGTTTTTATTGATTTAGAGAAGGCATATGATAAAGTACCAAGAGAAGTACTTTGGTGGGCCTTAGCAAAGAAGGGTGTATCGCGGAAATATATTGACATTATAAAGGACATGTATGAGGGAGCTAGTACAAGTGTACGTACTAATGTTGGGAGGACAGAAGAATTCCCTATTACGATTGGGGTGCATCAAGGATCTGCTCTTAGTCCTTTTCTCTTTGCCATAGTCATGGACGAATTGACAAGAGAAATTCAAAATGACGTTCCGTGGTGTATGATGTTCGCAGATGATATTGTGTTGATTGATGAAACGAAGGTTGGAGTGCAACAGAAATTGGAACTTTGGAGGGATACTTTGGAAGCTCGAGGCTTTAGGCTGAGCAGAAGTAAGACTGAATATATGGAGTGTAGGTTTAGCGAAAACAGTGATAGAGAGGCGGGGATGATCACATTTGATGGGAAAGTTGTTCATGGATCTACTTTCTTTCGGTATCTTGGATCTATTATCCAAAAGGATGGAGAGCTAGATGGCGATGTGGCTCACAGAATAAAGGTGGTGGTTGAAGTGGAAGAGTGCCACAGGGTTTTATGTGATCCGGCATGCCTCATAGATTAAAGGGTAAATTTTACCGCACGGCAATTAGGCTCACTGCTGTTATATGGCACCGAGTGTTGGGTCAGAAACAAAGTGTCACGTTCAAAAGATGAATGTGGCAGAGATGCGTATGCTACGATGGATGTGTGGTCATACAAAAAAGGATCGGCTCAGAAATGAGGTGATCAGAGAGAAGGTAAGAGTTGCGTCTATAGAAGACAAGATGATGGAGAATCGATTACGATGGTTTGATCATGTGAGAAGAAGACCTATTGATGCCCCAGTGAGGAGGCTAGAAAGTTGGGGAGGAAGTAATGTTGTGAAAGGTAGAGGAAGACCCAAGAAAACTTGGATAAAGATGATTGAAAATGATATGCGGTTTCTTGGAATTGGAGAAAGTATGGCGATGGAGAGGCAAATGTGGCGGGAAAGAATACGGATGGTGGATGGAGTCTGATTCTTTTTTTTTTTTTTTTTAATTCCTATTTTCTTTTATTTCATGTTATCTTTTTTTTTTTTTTATTTTTCTTTTTTTTCTTTTTTTTTTCTTTTTCTTTTTTTTTTTTCATTCATTCTCTTTTTTTATTTGCTTTTTTCTCTACTTTTTCCCTCTTTTTTCCTTTTATGTTATTTATGTAACGATTATTGACGGTTTCAAAGTTTGATTCATGTTAGCCGACCCCAAATCATTTTGGGACTAAGGCTTAGATGTTGTTGTTGTTGTTGAAGTGTTGAATTTAAAATTCGGGAGTCTGAAATCAGTCCACTTTGTCATTTTTTGATTCAAAAACTATAATGAGTTGGGCCATGAAACTCTCCAGTATGTAACTTCTATATGATTAGTAATACCATGAATTTTTGGGAATTTTTCCTGGATGTTTTGTAGGTCATTGAGGCGGATACTTTTTGGGTACAACTGCAGGTCGGTTTTCTGAATAGTCTGAGTTTGAGTATTTTTCGGGTGGGGTTATACTAATTAATAAATTCTGGGAAAATTCGTGTGGGTGTTAAATACATTGAAGTACCTTTTTGAATTTTTGTGAATTTTATTTTTGAGTTCTGATGTGGTTCAAAAATTCGTCAAGTTGTAACCTGTTCATAGATAAAAGCTGATAAAAAGGTTAAAAGGCTAATAAAGGTTAGAGTTGTATTGAATTTATCTCCAGGTATGCTGTCAGGTTTTTGGGTCATATTGAAAGGGATCCATTTTAATGATACCAACGTGCTTTTGAGTGATTCTTGAGTCTAAAATCAAATTCTGGAAAATTACTTTCTGAATATGTAAGTCTTGTAATTTTTAGAAGTCGAGAGAATATCTTTTCTGATTTTACAAGTTCAAGTGTCAAACCGGTCAATTAGTAATCCGAATTTCAACCTTGGTTTTGTGATTTTTGTTTTGAAATAAGTAAGGAATCATTAACTCAAATTGTACAGGGCTTAAATATAAGATGTGTTTGACCTCTGTGATTTTTGGCGGAATTTTTATAGTAGCACATCATGGTCTCTTAATTGCCTACTTTTGAGTTTCAGATCTGTCACCGAATCTGGACTAGTTTTGATAAGGAATTTTTGTTCTATAGCTATACTACCTGGAAATTCTACAAAAATTACACAAAGTAGAAAACATATGTACCTACCTGGGGTAATTTTGCTAAGGCTCCAGGAAGTGCACAAGTATACTTTAAAAATCCGAAAACGTGATATATGTTTTGATATTAAAAGCTGAGTTTTCTTAAGGTGGTTACACACTCAAAGTCTATTATATTACTAAAATGAGTAACCAAATTCATTTGGACTTAAAGTAATACTTGGTTATTGATCCGTATGGGTTCCGTGAAGCGGGTGTAATCCTGTGTCTTCTGATCCATCTATCTATTTTTACTTTTGCTGTTGAATAAGGTACATATATTCCGTACTCTTTCAGCAAGAGTACAACTACTTTCTCTCTCATGACCTTTCTCTCTCTTCTATATTATTTGCCTATCTTATCTTGGACTGTTGATATTCGAACTCTTCGTTTGAACCTTGACATTGCATCTTTGATTTGATACATGTGAAATGAACCTTTGATATTAGCCCTTTGATTATTCGAACCTTTGATATAGAACTTTGACTATATGAATGAGACTGTAACACCCCCAGATCAAACTGGGAATATTACACGCCGCAGACCCTCTCCGTGAGGATCCACCAGGCTAGACATCAAAACAACACATTACATTACATACCGATGAATCAAAATAACGAACCAAGAGACCGATTTGGTCTTTCGTCACTGACTTACAAATCAAAATACATAAACTCATCCAGACTCATACCCACGCAAGGGTAAAATACTTACGACAACGAACAATAAGACAGCGGAAAAGACAATACAATGGACTTCGACTAACTTAACCCAAAACTGGCCTTCGTGTGATTAGTATCATTCGTCTTTCATCATCCCTCGTACCGATCCTGTGACTTGCTCCCGAAAACCTGCATGTACCTGGACACAATACAGATATCCACTCTCCGATTACTCGGGGGTTAGCAAAACTCCACTGTTTCGCTAGTGCAAGTATAAAGTGCAAAAACGAGCCATACACAACACATTCCGAGAATACAACGAAAGACTTCCCGAGATATATTTAGTTAAAAAATAGTTCAAGTCTTGAAAGTAGAAACGAAGTAAGTAAGCACTTTGAAAACATTTCCAAATCTCGGGAGTTTTGAAAACATTAGAAATTGAAAAGTTCTTAATTCCTCGAAAGTCATTTAGGGTCACAGCCCCAAAGTTCATTTTCCAAAATGCAAATCCGTTAACAAAACACGGGGTCCACGACCCAACCATTTTGGTCACAAAACACAGGGCCTAAGACCCGATCATCCACTGCAATTCACTTACAAGGACACATTACACAACACATTATTCTTATGCCATTCTAGCCAAGCACCAAGACTCGATATATAATGTCTCTCGACCCCGAGTACAAAGCATTGTGATACTCCGGACAATATCACAATTAACGAAAACATCGACATCATCCTCAAAATTAAAACTACACCTGGTAACCAGCGACCGTACCCCTTAGTATCGGCCCCCAGACGCCCCGTCGAACGCTCCAGGTGGGAAACCACTTCCGCGGCCGTACCCCTTAGTATCGACCCCCAGACATCCCGTCGGACACTCCGGGTGGAAGTTCAACCACACACGCACCCAAGTACACTTCCGTGGCCGTACCCCTTAGTATCGACCCCCAGACATCCCGTCGAACACTCCGGGTGGAAGGAACAACACACACACGTTCCAAAATCACAGTTGCAAACCACAAGCCTCGAAGGTCAATCACAGTATATATAGTCGAGGTACCTTACTAGAATGGCTAGTTCATCCAACATATACTGACGACCAAGTAACGATACGATTCATGCTAGAATTTCAACGATGCAGCTAGTACCAATAACATAGCAACGAGGGAAAATACCTATCCAACCACGCCGAACGACACAATGACACAAGATCATCAATAGGCATATGTTCCATACATATCTAACGGAAGGGTTAAGCTATAAATCTACAACGTCATAATCACACAAAACGATACCCCACACATACTTAGACAAGCATATTTAACAACGAAATCATACGAGTCATCTTTTAAGGAAATATTGAAAAGCATATCAATTCATTTGAAAGTTAATTATAGGCATTCATAAATCACGTATCGTAAATTACCAACTAATATATCCACAAAACACGTAATGTATGGGCAATATACTTGCCTCGAATAAGAACAACGCGGAGAATTGACCGAAGCAGGTTGACACGAACGGACTACGAACCCGCCGACTCCACCGATCGCCAACTCGCGTTCATAAACTACGAAGGACAATAACAACAATGAAATGAATTCCATAGCACGACCTAAAGCCGTTGAATTCAAAGAACGGATGACAAAAGTTCAAGTGTTTCCCCCAAAACGGCCAAGAACATGATTCGTCCCGTCAAAACACGAAAACGGAATTCCAAAACGAAATATGGATATACAATCCATATAATATATTTAACAACATCATTTAACAACAATTGACCCCTCAAAACGGATGGAAAACGAGATCGAGAACAAATCCCCCAAAAAGTCGATTCGAAGGAAATCAAGAAATATACTTCGATTCGACGAAGAACAATGGATTAAATGATGTTAAACACAAGAATACTACCAAGATTAATCATACCCATCATGAATTAATCAAAAATACGGAACGAATCGGACAAAAATGCAAAAACCCCAAAATTCAAGAAATTAGGGTTCTAAGGAGAGATTACCTTGATTCGCTGGATCAAAGGATGATAACGGATGATTAATCGATGATATGAACTCAAGAACTTCGTGGATTTGTTGACAAACATCATGGCTCCAAGATCTCCAACATGTTGAAGAAATTACCTCTTGAAGATCCAAGCACTTTGATCCGAAGAACACGTGTTAGATCCACAATCCGAGCTTCACGATCGAAAGGAGATGAAGAAAATCACACAATCAAGTGATAGATGAAGGAAAATATCCCCTACAAGCCTCTCTCTCTCGTATGGTTGAAGAAAAAGGAAAAATGAGCTGAACTCGCTGAAAAAAACGCAATTATAGCGCTGACTGCACAGTGTGCCGCGGCCCAGCCGAAGTGTGCCGCGGCACAGGGCCGAATCTGCCCCCAGTGATCGGCAGCGTGCCGCGGCCCGGACGAGTGTGCCGCGGCAGTGACTCGGCAGTGTGCCGCGGCCCTGCCGGCGTGTGCCGCGGCTCACGGTACAGAGGGGTTGGCCGACAATTGAAACATGAGTGTGCCGCGGCCCGGACGGGTGTGCCGCGGCAGTTACTCGGCAGTGTGCTGCGGCCCTGCCGGCATGTGCCGCGGCTCACGGTACAGGCTGCTCGGCCAAAACTGGAAAATGATTGTCTGAGCTATTTCGACCATAACTCTCTCGTCCGGACTCCGATTGACTCACCGTTTGAACCATTGGAAAGCTAACTTGATGCTCTATAATATTGAAAAGATTAAAAATCTTTGGAGTATATAAAAATTAATGGTGATTTAACAAAGTCGAACTCAAGTGCGGAAAAGTCGCCAAAAAGCACGGAACTCAACAAAACGACACCGAAACGAACTCAGATGACAAAAAGTGCAAAATTAATCATTCTCAGAATGACGAACGGTCATGAGCGAGTCGTCAAAACGGACTTCCGCCGAAAAAAAGAAATTACCGGAAATCGAAATTACGGGTATTACATTCTACCCTCCTTAAAAGAAGTTTCGTCCCGAAACTTAAAACAAGTAGAGAGAAGCAATATCCCGCCAGGAAAAACTCAACGAGATACACAAGAAGCGCGTAACTTACGCCCATCGGCGAAACGTTACCAGCAACGCAAAAGGACATACGACGTGAAAACACGCTCCACGACGACCAACACAACGTCGCTGGTAGAACATAATAAAACCAACAAGTGATAAGTGTCATCAAACGGATAATATAGTCAAGTCAATTATCCGAACAATCACAAAACACAACAAACAAAAATCAATATGATTGACCGACCCAACGGTACATCAATCAAAACGCGAGCCAATCGCTGAATAAATACGGAATTCCACTGCCCAAGGGTTGGAAGATCGAAAACGAGATTAATTTCCCGAACTTAAGGGAATTACAAAGGAGCCTGAACGCTCAACAATCACGAAACGAGAACAAAAACCGAACAAACAAACGATTGAGACAACAAAAATCAAACAATCATGTTCGAAACACGAAGGATAATAAAATTCAAACAACAACTCCCATGATGATCTGGTGAGAACAACAAGACATGCATTCCCATAAGATCCACATGAAAGGGAATAGCGATTGAAAAGTCACAACGACAAATGAGTTATTCCGAAACAATACCACCCTTGTTCGATCAACAAAAGCAAGGGATAGGGAAAGTTTAGAAAATGTTAACGGGCATAAACGAGTCGACAGAGTCGAAAACACAGGAGTTCCAAATCCGGTCCACTTCGAATAAAAGAACTAATAGAACCAAATGATGTCACTTCCGAACAAGGTTCACAAGAATCGAACCGAACTCGAAAAAGTCACAGCGATAACCAGATCGACCCACAACAAGATCACAGCTCATTCGGACGATGAAACCGAAATACAGAACAAATTCATAAAGTATCAACGAACATGAGCGAATAGATAGACTGGAGAAAGAGAAAATACAGAAGTCAAAATAGTACGGGTATTACCTTTGACCTCGTCCACGAAATTCACAAAAACGGGAGCAAATAAATAAGACATTAAACAACCGACACATAACGGAACAATCACCGATGCACACAGTCATACCAAACCAAGCTCTAACAGCTCGCACATGCGCGACAACGCAGAAATCACTACGAGGCGACAACATTCAACACCAACATCCCACCTCTCACAGAGGGCTAACACAACAAATGTGTGGAAAGCGACTCAACGCTCACACCGCCAATTCGATCATACTCGGGAGCAAACATCATAATGACAACGCGACATCATACATACCTACCCAGCCCTCAAACGGGAATGGATAGGTTTTAAAAACGAAAACCTCATTTTGAAAATAATTTAGAAGAACACCGGTTGATCTTGAGTATCACCTTTCAAAAAAAGTACAAACGTGAAACATCGTTATCGAGACTTTGGAGGACCATTTCGCATTTGATAAAAATGAGGACACTTTCTCTTAGTGAAAACTTTCAGAATATTCGACCCTCGGGTCTAAATAAAAGTGTTACTAAAACATTGAAAATATCTCAAAACATTTTGGTCCTCGAGGTAGAAGAATTTGGAAACATATTGTGGCACCTTGGATGTACCACGAGAAAATAATTCATTTTAAAAGTACGCCTCGAAATTTATTTTCTAAGATACTCAAGGTTTTCAAAGATAATTCAATGGGATAGAATGCCCAAAAATTTCAGGTAATTACACGAAACATTATAGCGCTGTGGGTCCCGCGCCGGAACTCACCAGGCTAAAAACCATTTACAACGTCAAAAAGACCGATGACGGTAATATTTCAAAAACTTACAAAACCCATTTACAAAATACTAAATACCGTCATAAGAATTTCGCCAAAATGATCAAAGCCATAATGCCACAAACTCGGTTAAGGGAATCGGTTTTCGAAATAGAACTCAGTCGGCAAAATACCGAAAGCCATTACAAAAGAACTCACGTAACGGATAAAAGAAATAAAGTCAAACATGCACAATCCGGCAACACTACTCCTCATATGAACGAAATATGAGGGTCAAATAACCGCTTATGAAGAAATCAACATCCATAAGAGGATTCCGTCACTTAACAAATAATCATAAAAATAGCTCGTGTCACACGAGGCACAACAAAAAGAAGGGAGACTTACATCCACAGGTCGCACGAAGATGATGGCTGCACCCTGATACTAATCACGGCCGACAATCCAAACGACGCGTCGCGACACGACTCAGTCAGACAAAATCTTACAATACAAGACTCAACAACACATAACTCGACCCGACAGCCTAGGTTTCCTCAACCTAAGCTCTGATACCATAAATGTAACACCCCCATATCAAACTGGGAATATTACACGCCGCAGACCCTCTCCGTGAGGATCCACCAGGCTAGACATCAAAACAACACATTACATTACATACCGATGAATCAAAATAACGAACCAAGAGACCGATTTGGTCTTTCGTCACTAACTTACAAATCAAAATACATAAACTCATCCAGACTCATACCCACGCAAAGGTAAAATACTTACGACAACGAACAATAAGACAGCGAAAAAGACAATACAATGGACTTCGACTAACTTAACCCAAACTGGCCTTCGTGTGATTAGTATCATTCGTCTTTCATCATCCCTCGTACCGATCCTGTGACTTGCTCCCGAAAACCTGCATGTACCTGGACACAATACAGATATCCACCCAGGTTATCGGGGGTTAGCAAACTCCCTTTGTTTCGCTAGTGCAAGTATAAAGTGCAAAAACGAGCCATACACAACACATTCCGAGAATACAACGAAAGACTTCCCGAGATATATTTAGTTAAAAAATAGTTCAAGTCTTGAAAGTAGAAACGAAGCAAGTAAGCACTTTGAAAACATTTCTAAATCTCGGGAGTTTGGAAAACATTAGAAATTGAAAAGTTCTTAATTCCTCGAAAGTCATTTAGGGTCACAGCCCCAAAGTTCATTTTTCAAAATGCAAATCCGTTAACAAAACACAGGGTCCACGACCCAACCATTTCGGTCACAAAACACAGGGCCTACGACCCGATCATCCACTGCAATTCACTTAAAAGGACACATTACACATAATACATTATTCTTATGCCATTCTAGCCAAGCACGAAGACTCGATATATAATGTCTCTCGACCCCGAGTACAAAGCATTGTGATACTCCGGACAATATCACAATTAACGAAAACATCAACATCATCCTCAAGATGAAAACTACACCTGGTAACTCGCGACCGTACCCTTTAGTATCGGCCCCCAGACGCCCCGTCGAACGCTCCGGGTGGGAAAACACTTCCGCGGCCGTACCCCTTAGTATCGACCCCCAGACATCCCGTCGGACACTCCGGGTGGAAGTTCAACCACACACGCACCCAAGTCCACTTCCGTGGCCGTACCCCTTAGTATCGACCCCCAGACATCCCGTCGAACACTCCGGGTGGAAGGAACAACACACACACACGTTCCAAAATCACAGTTGCAAACCACAAGCCTCGAAGGTCAATCACAGTATATATAGTCGAGGTACCTTACTAGAATGGCCAGTTCATCCAACATATACTCACGACCAAGTAACGATACGATTTATGCTATAATTTCAACGATGCAGCTAGCACCAATAACATAGCAACGAGGGAAAATACCTATCCAACCACGCCGAACGACACAATGACACAGGATCATCAATAGGCATATGTTCCATACATATCTCACGGAAGGGTTAAGCTATAAATCTACAATGTCATAATCAAACAAAACGATACCCCACACATACTTAGACAAGCATATTTAACAACGAAATCATACGAGTCATCTTTTAAGGAAGTATTGAAAAGCATATCAATTCCTTTGAAAGTTAATTATAGGCATTCATAAATCACGTATCGTAAATTACCAACTAATATATCCACAAAACACGTAATGTATGGGCAAGATACTTGCCTCGAATAAGAACAACGCGGAGAATCGACCGAAGTAAGTTGACACGAACCGACTACGAACCCGCCGACTCCACCGATCGCCAACTCGCGTTATAAACTACGAAGGACAATAACAACAATGAAATGAATTCCATAGCACGACCTAAAGCCGTTGAATTCAAAGAACGAATGACGAAAGTTCAAGTGTTTCCCCCAAAACGGCCAAGAACACGATTCGTCCCGTCAAAACACGAAAACGGAATTCCAAAACGAAATATGGATATACAATCCATATAATATATTTAACAACATCATTTAACAACAATCGATCCCTCAAAACGGATGGAAAACGAGATCGAGAACAAATCCCCCAAAAAGTCGATTTGAAGGAAATCAAGAAATATACTTCGACTCGACGAAGAACAATGGATTAAATGATGTTAAACACAAGAATACTACCAAGATTAATCATACCCATCATGAATTAATCAACAATACGGAACGAATCGGACAAAAACGCAAAAACCCAAAATTCAAGAAATTAGGGTTCTAAGGAGAGATTACCTTGATTCGCTGGATCAAAGGATGATAACGGATGATTAATCGATGATATGAACTCAAGAACTTCGTGGATTTGTTGACAAACATCATGGCTCCAAGATCTCCAAGATGTTGAAGAAATTACCTCTTGAAGATCCAAGCACTTTGATCCGAAGAACACGTGTTAGATCCACAATCCGAGCTTCACGATCGAAAGGAGATGAATAAAATCACACAATCAAGTGATAGATGAAGGAAAATCTCCCCTACAAGCCTCTCTCTCTCTCGTATGGTTGAAGAAAAAGGAAAAATGAGCTGAACTCGCTGAAAAAAACGCAATTATAGCGCTGACTGCACAGTGTGCCGCGGCCCAGCCGAAGTGTGCGCGGACAGGCCGAATCTGCCCCGGTGATCGGCGTGCCGCGGCCCGGATGAGTGTGCAGCGATGACTGGCAGTGTGCGCAGCCTGCCGCGTGTGCAGCCGGCTCACGGTCAGGGGTTGGCCGATAATTGAAACATGAGTGTGCCGCGGACCGGACGGGTGTGCCGCGGCAGTGATTCGGCAGTGTGCCGCGGCTCACGGTACAGGCTGCTCGGCTAAAACTGGAAAATGAGTGTCTGAGCTATTTCGACCATAACTCTCTCGTCCGGACTCCGATTGACTCACCGTTTGAACCATTGGAAAGCTAACTTAATGCTCTATGATATTGAAAAGATTCAAAATCTTTGGAGTTTCCAAAAATTAATGGTGATTTAACAAAGTCGAACTCAAGTGCGGAAAAGTCGCCAAAAAGCACGGAACTCAAGAGAACAACACCGAAACGAACTCGGATGACAAAAAGTGCAGAATTAATCATTCTCAGAATGATGAACGGTCATGAGCGAGTCGTCAAAACGGACTTCCATCGAAAAAAAGAAATTACCGGAAATCAAAATTACGGGTATTACAGAGACCTACACTTTGATTTGGACTTCTACTTTTTGACCCTTCAGTATTTACCCAGGTATTATCTGTTCCCAGTTATGGGGGGTCCATGACCGTAGCATTGATGCACCAATGTTATGACTCTAGTGTGGTTGGAGAGATGTACCACACCGTCCCTTATCTGCTATCTGCTATGGCCATTATTATGATTATGCATTGTTTGCAGGGGCGTATGGATGCATCCTAGATTTGTTTGTTATTTGTTTGGGCTACTATGATGATATGGATACATATTATATTTGTTTGGTGATTGGGCATGCGTGCATGCAGTCCCTTCACATTTGGGAGTTGATCACTCCATTGGGCTACTATTTGTTTGGATATTTATTTGGGCCTGGGGTAAAATACTGAATCCACATTCATACACTTTATACTTAAACTTTGATATCCTTTTGATTATCCATTGACACCATATGTATTCTATCTTCGCATTCCTTTGATTATCTTATCTCGTTTGATCTATTTTGTTATTTGCTTTATATCTATTCACTGAGCTTTTTATGCTCAACCGCTTTTCTTCTCCATGCGGCAGGTACTTAAGCTAGGAGCGAGGTTATTAGCTTGGGGATGAGAGAGAATGGATTACCCTATAGCTTTATTTAAATGATGAACTTTATTTCCTTATCGTTATTTCCGGATTTCGGACATTTGTATCGTACTCTCTTTTGTTTGGTTTCGGGGACACTTGGTGTTGTTTTAGTCCCCTTTTGATACTCTTTTGATAATTTTTATTTAAGACTTCCGCTGTTTGATTTGAATTTGTTGTATCTGATATGTCACCATAAAATGACGCTTCTACCCTTGCCGAGTTGGGGCGTTACAGGTCTTATTCGAGATTATGTAAAGGCATTTCGACGCATATGTTACACATTAGCGACATGTCGGAGAATGACCGGTTATTTACGTTCCTGGAAGGTTTGAAACCATTTGCACGCATGGAGATACTGCGCCAACGATTCACAAACCTCAGTTCCGCCATGGGAGCGGCAGAATGATTAATGGGTTACACGTCGGAACCTCGAAAAGGTCTTCCAGTAACAACAAACATGGCACCGTCCCGAAGTGTAATGCCAAGACCGTTCAAACCTAACTTGAGTCGGAGTGTAGGAGATCGGCAAACCTATACTCAAGGAAGTTCACATTGGAGCATGAATCGTAGCAAACCTACAGAAGGTCAGCAAGGCCCTTCCCAACGAGTCGTTAAATGTTTCTTATGTGATGGGCCTCATTTTCTCAGTAATTGTCCAAAGAGGCAACTTTTGAGTGCCTTAACAAGCGTTGTAGAATCGGGTTCGCAACCAAAAGAACAGTTGCAAGTACCAGATGACGAAGAAAGATCAGAAGATGAGGAAAACTTTGGGTCCATCAATCAATGGTGCAACTCATTAACCTATCAGGTGGCAGCTAAGGCAAGAGTGCCGACAAAAGCTAGAAAACCAGTACATGCACTCACGACAAGTGGTCCCGATAATAGAAACAAGGGATTAATGTTTGTTGATGTTAAAATCAATAGAAAAAATATTCGTGCTATGATCGAATCGAGTGCTACCCATAATTATCTGGCGAGCACCGAAGTGGGGAGACTTGGACTATTGTTAGAGAAAGGAGTGGGTCGGGTTAAAGCCGTCAACTCTTCAGCAAAACTGATAGCGGGAGTTGCCAAGTCTGTTATAATTAAGATAGGAGCATTCAAAGGTAGGGCCGACCTATCTGTTGTTGAAATGGATGACTTAAAATTGATACTCGGGCTCGAGTACATGCAGGACACTCAAACCCTAGTCATGCCGTATGCTGATGCACTTTTGGTTTTGGGGGATAAACCACAGATTATCCCAACAATTAGTGCATCCCAAGGGCAAAATAACCTATTCACGCTACAATAACCCTCAACATGTCTTCTACTATCTGAATAGTCCTCTCGGACTGTCCATCAGTTTGAGTATGATAAGTTGTGCTAAAGTTCAACTTGTTTCCCAAGGCTCGATGAATCGATTTCCAAAAATGTGACACAAAGTGACCATCTCGATCTGAAGTAATGGTCTTCGGTGTAACATGCAATCGGACTATCTCCGCAATAAACACTCGTGCCAACCTCTCTGGTCCCCAAGTATCCTTAATTCCCAGAAAATGAGCCGATTTGGTTAGGCGATCAACTATTACCCAAATCATATTCATTCCTATCCTGGTCTTTGGCATATTAGTGATAAAGTCCATTGATATATCTTCCCACTTGCATTCAGGAATCGGAAGTGGCTTCAACATTCCGGCGGATCGCTGATGTTCGATCTTAACCTGCTGACAGGTTTAACACTTCGAGACATATTCCGCTACATCTTTCTTCATGTTGCCCCACCAAAAATTCTGCTTTAGATTCTTATATATCTTACTGGTGCCTGGGTGAATAGAATAGAGCGTACTGTGAGCTTCCTTCATGATTGTCTGCTTCAAAACATCAATATTGGGAACACAAAGTCGACTTTGGAATCTCAAAACTCCATTCTCACGAATCACAAATCCTGGGGCCTTTCCCTTGCCCACTTCATCATGTAACTGAATCATCAAAAGATTATCTAATTGCTTAGATTTGATTTCTTCGATCAACGATGAAGTTAATTCCATCACACATAATTGTCCTTGAACGCCTTGTAACCATACTTCAATTCCTTCACAGATCAATTCTTGATGTATGCTGGACTGGGACGTGAGCGTCTCCAGCATTCGAATAGAAATGGGTTTGCGGCTCAGTGCATCAGCCACTACGTTCGCCTTTCCTGGATGATAAAGAATTTTCAAGTCATAGTCTTTAATCAATTCCAGCCATCTCCTCTGTCGCATGTTCAACTCTTTCTAACTGAAGATGTATTTAAGATTCTTATGATCTGTGAAGATCTGACAGTGGGTCCCGTACAAATAGTGTCTCCATATCTTCAGGGGGAAACCAACAGCTGCCAATTCCAAATCATGCTTTGAATAATTAACTTCATATGGCTTCAACTGCCATAAAGCGTAGGCGATCAACTTCTCATTCTGCATCAATACACAACCGAGACCTTGATTTGAAGTGTCACTGTAAACTATGAATCCTTTAGTATGCCGAACAGTTCGGTACGGTATCGGTATGTAATTTTATATAATGAAAGTTTCGGTATGGTATACCGTATGAGTAAAATAAATCGGTACGGTACGGTATACCACCCCTAGTTTAGACATGCTAATTAATTAATTATTAAGATTAATAAGCAATTTACATACTGTTATTATATATCTAATATAATTGTTGGTAAAGTTAATATCCCAATCTAGATCATAAGATCATAGGATATTTATCTTTGAAGCAAAATGATTGTTTCAGTATCTTTCTTAAAATCTTCTAGAGTATATCCCCGTCTTAATTCGGATATTGTGTGGGCGACGAGCTACCGGATCTTTGCTTGAATTCAGAGTTGGGATCGGGCAAAACTATATTCTTAAGAGTCACTAGATGTTTCTTTATTTTTTTCTAGTAACTTTTGATCACTCTTAGAAGATTGATATGTTGTCCAAAGTATAGAATCAAAGACACAAGTCAAGATCTACAATTAAGGAGAAGATGTTCCTTGTGGTAGTGTTAGGATTGTAGCCGTCGTCAATCTCTTCTTCAGTTCATCAAAACTGGCCTGACACATCTCGTTCCATTCAAACTTTTGGGTTTTCTGCAGTAATCGAGTAAGTGGACGGGTAATTTTGGAAAACCCTTCCACAAACCGACGATAATACCCAGCAAGTCCTCAGTAACTTCTGACTTCCTTCACGTTCTCAGGAGAGTTCCATTCCAAAATTGCCTTGACTTTTTGGGGATCTACTAAGACCCCTTCCGCTGATACACATGACCAAGGAACATCACTTCCTTTAGCCAGAATTCACATTTAGAAAGTTTGGCATATAACTGTTTGCTCCTCAAGAGGTTCAAAACGATCCGTAAGTGCTGCACATGCTCTTCCAGACTCTTAGAGTAGACCAATATATCATCGATAAATACAACTACGAATTTGTCCAAGTACTCTATGAATACTCGATTCATTAACTGCATAAACACAGCAGGCGCATTAGTGGGACCAAACGGCATCACTACAAACTCATAGTGCCTGTAACGAGTTCTGAATGCTGACTTCGGAACATCGGATTCTTTAATCCTAACTAATGATATCCCGATCTCAAATCGATCTTCGAAAACACTGTCGTTCCTTGCAACTAGTCGAATAAATCATCAATCCGTGGCAACGGGTACTTATTCTTGATCGTCATCCTGTTTAGCTCTCGATAGTCGATGCACAATCGAAGCGATCCATCTTTCTTTCGAACAAATAGAATTGGTGCTCCCCAAGGCGAAACACTTGGCTGAATATAGCCTCTGTCCAGCAATTCTTCCAGTTGATTTTTCAGTTCATATATCTCAGTATGTGCCATTCGATACAGCGTCTTAGAAATCGGTGTATCTACTGGCTCTAACTCGATAGTAAACTCTACATATCGTTGTGGAGGTAGTCCAGGTAATTCGTCAGGGAACACGTCTGGAAATTCGCTCGCAACAGGAATAGATAAAAGCTCTACTCTTCCTTCTCTTCATCGCATAACAACAGTACCCGGTACAACCTTGCTTTAGTAGTTTGACGGCTTCCATAGCTTTGATCACTTTCCCTGAGCTTCCTGGTCTCCATCCTTCGAATAATAATTCGGAACCATCTTCGGCTATATTCCTCTTCCGGTAGTTCATAATAGCTCCATAATGACTAAGCCGATCGTCTCCTAGAATAAGATCGTCTTTTTGTATCTCTACTACAATCAGATTTGAGGCCCACTCTTTGCCTTCAATTGACACAGGAAAATCTCTAGTTTCTAAGTTCCCAATAATTCTTTCCCCACTCGGTAGACCCATAATATAAGGCTCACATTTATGAAAACAAGAAATGTTCAAATGATTAACACAAGATAATGATATAAACGAATGTGTAGCTCTTGTATCGAATAAAACACTAACTAGTTGTGAAAGGATCTGAACGGTACCTGATACGACAGCTGCATTCTAACCGTCTGCCCTTCTCATCTCATAAAGGCATGGAGGAGAGGACCCAACCACTTGATGCTTCTTTTTGGTCGTACTGTCCTCTGCCTGTACCTCGGCCAAAATTCTGGGGTGGCTGAACACTCTGTTGCGTCTGAGGGACACTCGCCCCTTTCTGAACTGGCTGCGAAGTACGAGCTCCGAAATATTTTGCAACCTCTTCACAGAACACCGCACGATGTCCTTCTTGTCCACAATCATAGCACATCACGGAGGGAAGTGAGCAATCACGTCGATAATGTCCTATCCGACCACAGTTCAAACATTTCCTGGCTGCATTGCTGATATTGATCTGGAGTTTTTTCCACCTTTGGATGGATGCGGAGGCCTCTTGAATGAATGAAATGATGACTGGGTTTTGCGGGGCCCACTACTCTTGTGCTCTGCAAAACCACCAGAGACTTTCTGTTTCTTGGACTCGGAGAACTTTTCCATAGATGCTTCTTTCATTTCATATGCCAGAGCTTTGTCTTGATTCTAGCGGAGAGTGGTGCATTTAAAACCTGACATGTACCTCTGTATCTCCGGCTTCATTCTCATATCAAAGTGAATCATCATTTCTGCATCGGTTCTGACCAGGTGTCGAACAAACGCTAGCTGCTGATTAAATGTCTTAATCGTTTGGGCCGGCCACAGATACGTCCGATGGTTGTGCGAAGAAAAACTCTCGAACCTTAGCTTCCCTCACCGGACGAGGGCAGTATTGGGCTTCCATCATCAGTTTGAACTCTCCCCAATCGGCATCATGATCAATAGGTCGGATGGATTCCCACCACTCGGACGCTTCTCCCATCAAGAAATTTTGGGCAATGGGGGCTTTCCGGTCCTCCGGGTAGTTAATCCCTGCAAATAATTTCTCCAGCTCTCTCATCCAGTGATCCCATGTCGGAGTCTCAGAAAAACCATCGAACTTCGGCGGGTGCATCTTTGCCACCTCCTGTAGCCATCTATCTCCTCGATTTCCCAAGTCTGGGACGCCTTGCTGTCTCTCTCCCGGCTGCAATCCTACCGCCACTTGCATTTTGTCCACAACTTGAGAAAATTGGGTCATTTGACCACCCGACGAAGGATGTTGGGAACAGCAGGTTCAGCATTTGCTTCCACGGTTTGCTTTCGTTCATTGTTGACGGACTCTTGTTATTCGCCAGAACTATAGTATGCCTGATTTGACAGCGAATCAGGAACAGAGGGTGAAACTTCCCTCTCAGCATTTATACGTCCGCGTCCACGACCGCGACCCCATCCACGTCCTCCTCTCAACATACTGTACGCATAAATACTCAATATACAGGGAACAATATCGTCCTAACGTTCAATTATAAAAAGAGTATAACATGTAAAGGACAAGATAGAGTTTAGAAAACTTACAACCACCGCTCACACGAAGACGTAGGCAGTACAATGATGTTATTTGTGAACGGTTATCTCAAAAGACACATATGAACCATATTTTAACCCAACGGCCAAGATATTCATAATCTTATCTCCGATACCATATTTTGTAACACCCCGAGATATTCAGGATTATTATAGCGCCGTAAATCCTTGATATAAGGATTTACTAGGCTAAGAATTTAAAAACAACATTATTAATTACCAACCGTAAAATTTATTATTACACCACAAGTCTGATAAGTACAAATCAGCCAACACCCGAAAGTAAACCGCAAAATACAAACAAAACAACAGCGTACTCGAGTACTTTAATAAAACAAAACACAACTGACAAACCAACCTGGCCGTAACATCACTATGTACCCTCGTCATCATGCATCTCTAGTGGTTGTTTCCTCGCCCTCCTATATCCTGAACATAAAACAAATGTCCACCCTCGAAGGGGTTAGCACAACGATACTAGTACAAGTACGATAATTATACAACAACAGATTATTCAACAACTCACGAAGAATAAGGACATCATCATCAATGACAACAATAACAACGAGTCTCTACTACGAGAAGACTCACAATACCATGCACAACATGATAACCACAACATGACATCACAACATACACATGGTAATTCCGATGATCCAGCGTTCACTGCATAGATCCCAGATGATCCCGTCGGACCAACACGAGGTTAACATACAACAACGACACATATGCACGACAACATGTATAACATCAATACATAAAACATAATTAAAATACTTGCCTTTGAAAGATGACAAGAAATAAATACTTCAACGACTTCAACAAACTCGAAGGCCGCTCCTTCGATCAACCGTTCACAAACCTCGAACCTTAAGGAAATAACGACAACTCAACTTACGTAACAATACTATCACAAGAACATTCTAAACATTCCAATAGTGACCAAGTATAATCATCATTATTCGGCCGATTCCCAGTTAACTACTCAAAGAACACTACGTCGAATGAATACCATACTACATGCGAAACGAAAGGTCATAACGGGGATAACACGTTGATGTCTACGGGTTTTCAGCATATTCAAATAATTACAATTCACTTTCAAATCTGTCCAACTATTTCTAATGTATATGTCAATTATCAAAACGAATTCATAATCATGAAAGTACGTTCAATCGAATTCTAAGTCAATCCCATTTATGATTCTCATTCTTCCGCAAGTAAATTCATCTAATCCAAGTTCTATGTTCACCATGATTGTTACAATATGATCATATCATTCTAACCATTCATATGAAGATTATCAATCCAAACAGTCTTTACAAACCCAGGATTATACTCGAAGAATGATCCCTATGTTCATCATCTCGAATTCACCTATTCTAGGTGATAACATAATAGATTCGTTCATCATATAATCATCACGAAATCATCATCAAGGCAGGTTAAAATCTTCGAAAATCACATCCTTATGATAGGCATAATCAAGGTTCAACTATTACCAATGAAAAGTCTACGTTCATCCAATCCAATCGTCCTAAACTTGTTGTTTGATTCATAATGTTCATAACAACTCCATAATATCAGTAGCATTCTCAAAATCGACACTAAGGATATGAATTTCAGGTGGTTAAAGCATCTCATACCTTACTACAGAAGGAAACAACGAAACACTTGATGAAACTCAACATCGGATGCTTGAACACTAATCCCCAATGCTCCTCGTCTTCAACAATCACATTCAGAGGCTGATATGAGGGGTTAATATTGTGAGGGTAACTCTCCAAGTCGTAGAAGTCAGATAATGGACGAAGAGTAAAGTGAGAAATGAAATGAAGGTAAAGTCCTATTTATAGGAAGTGACCTGTAGCCTGCGCTATCCTAATACTTTAGCACGTGCTAACGGGCGCACAACACACTATTCTTCCTGACATTGGCCTTACGTACGTTATACAGCCATTACGTATGTTAAATACTAGGATTAGCGTACGTTAACCCTCATTGTTGCGTACGCTAACGGCCTCGCGGAGCTTACTGTCTCTACTGACCATGGCTTTAGCGTGCGTTAACTATAATATCTAGCGCACGCTAAACACCATTAACTTAACTTTTCCAAAAGTCGTCCAGGTTTATTCCGACACATTCTTATCCCAATCCGTGATCCGATCTCACCTACTGATATTTGTCTCAATCATGTTGACTGCACATAGTGCGTGCTACCATAACGACATAACGTACGCTAATGCTCAAGTATAGCGTACGCTAAGTCTGTACATTAGCGTGCGCTAATTCATGCAAACACATGCATGAATTAACATCCTTTACAACATACATTCATGAACAATGGATTACTGATACGGAAAATCATACTTTGATTAATTGTACGACAAATACAATACCACCGGATTCAAATACGGTTGAAAATACATGATAAATATCCAATTATTACATGCATGTGCCTGGAAGGAGCCTTTTGGAAGCGTATTCAACGCACTCGTCTTTTTTTTTTTATCAATTTGGGTTTGGATTTTCAAACTTATATTTAAAAACTCAAACCCAAACTCCACCACTAATAATCACATGGTGAGGTTTGGGTTTACAAACCCACCCAGAACTACCTTATAAGAGATGCTCTTATAACCAAATCTAGTTGCTTGGAGCTTCCCCTAAGAAGATTGTTTGTGCATAATTTTACACATATTTTATAGTATTTTTCTAGAATATATCATTTGTGAATGTATAATAAATTATTATGTTGCGCTTATTTCTTAGTTTGCTGGACTCGATTATGTTTTGGAGTTTTTAGTTGTGTTTTAGGTACTTTTAAGGCGATTCACTAATGTGAAATATGACCAACCCCCGGATCAGAAGATACGATGCACGAATGAGAAACAAAGTGGAAGAAAGCAAGAAAAATGAAGATAGATGGACACAACTAGGACTGTGTCAGACAACACAGGCCGCATCAATTGACACGGTCGTGTCCCCGACCGTTACCCCTGTAATGTCCGGTAATTTCGCTTTCCGTTATCTTGTATTGTTTGTGTTTTTACGCCAGATATTTTTTTCTTGTTGACGTTAAATCGGAATGATTTTTAACGTGATACTCTGTGTGTTACTATCGTGTAGTGATTTTTAGTTGATGATGACTTGTTGTCATTTGTGTCTCTTCGATTGTTTATGTGTTGAGGTATTGTACGTTACGCCTCGTAGGGTGTTTGTTATTGATTTGGTGCATTTGAGTAACCGGGACATTGTCGAGTGCCCGACCTGACTGTCGAAGTCATTGAGATTCACTACTGTGTTCAGTAGTGGTGTTACGTGTAATACCCGTACTTTTATTGACTGTTTGACCTTGCCGTTCTCCTTATTTTGTCGCTCTGTAAATGCTTGGAGATGTTGTCGATATTGTTATTGAGTTTCGTATCTTGTTTGGAATTTTGATCATGTCGTTTAGACCTTGCGGAAATGTTCTGGGCCAGAGATATAATGCACGCTAGCCCTAGACTAACGCACGCTAATTCTGCTTGATTAGCGCACACTAGCTTTGGGCCGTAGCGCGCGCTAAGAGGATCAGTCAGGTCAGAACCAGTATTTCGGACTGCTCTCTGGACTGGCGGATTAACGCACGCTAGGAGTTGTTAGCGCGTGCTATTCGTGGTTAGTAGCGCACACTAACATCCGTCCGTAGCGCACGCTACCGGGCTGGTCAGCAGAGGCAGTGAGGTTGCCAGGTTTTCTAGAATATCAGGTAGCGTACGCTAGGCTTTGGCTAGCGCACGCTAAAGCTATTGCATAACGCACGCTAAATCATAGCGCTAGCGCATGCTAAGTTTGAGCAGGGCAGAGACAGTAAGTTCTGGACTCCAGTACTGAATGCCACATTTTGGACTAGCGCACGCTAGAGACAGACGATTAGCGCATGCTAACGGAGCCGGCAGAAGCCACTGGACTATCCGGTGACTTCGCTAGTGCACGCTAATGAAGGAGGTGTAGCGTGCGCTAGACTGGACAGATATAAATATGGCAGTTGACTTTATTTTCGTCATTTCTCACCTTCTTCACTCCTTTTCGACGGGAATCACTCGGGAGAGGCGATCTTAGGCGATTGGAAGCGATCTTCCTTCTAACAACAATATATTTGGTTGGAGAACAAGGATTTCTCAACATCTAATTCCTCCTAACGTCCGAATCAAGGTAAAAATCCTTAGAACCCTACCTTTTGGGAATTTTTGGGTTTTTCATAGATTCGTCCGATTTACCCGCTTTGAAGCTTGAGAACTTTGAGATTATGATGTATCTATACCGTATGCATGCTTTTCCTACGATTTTATGGTTTGGATTGTGCCGTTTTCGGACTTGTGAGATTTTGGACGATTTTCCAACCTCTAGATGATTATCCGTATATCTTTATGAATCGTAGACGGGTTTCGGGGGTTTCTTCGTGTAATTTGAATATGGATAATTGATTATCATATTCCTTGCGAATCGTTTAGGTGCCGGAAGCGCGTTCTTGGACCTACCGATCTCATACCCCTTTTTCCATTCGTTTTCTCGATGTCTCAAAGGCAAGTATATATTTATGATTGTACGTTCTCGACTTTGAAAGTAAGAAATATTGATAGTATGATATGAACGAACCGTTTCTACGGCATTCATAGATATATTGATGGCATGATATGAACGAACCGTTTCTACGGCATTCATACATGTATTGATGGATGATATGAACAAACCATTTCTACGGCATTCATATATGTATTGACGGACGATATGAACGAACCGTTTCTACGGCATTCATACATGTATTGACGGATGATATGAACGAACCGTTTCTACGGCATTCATATACGTCTTGATGTGGCACTATGAGATTTTAGTTATTCCGGAATGCTAGTCTTGAATTGATGAATTGACGGTTACATTTACTTTATTGACGAGAAGTATTGTGTTTCATACTTGATATTCTTGCACTAGCTATTCGACGGCTAACCCCTTTATGGGGGAAATACGTTTTATGTATTTCAGGTTCCAGGAGAGCGGACAGGCAGGTATCGGGTCGGCATGAAGATGGTGGGCAAGTGTGATACTGTGTATTTCTTCCAGTTATGTTTGGAGTTTCCCATTCAGTGTTGTTGTACTGGATTGGCTATTGAATACTCGAGTATTGTTTTCCATTTTCCTTGATGTTCCGGCCTGTGTTTGCCGAAGTATTGATTCGAGTTGTGATGTTTGTGAATACATTAGTTATGTTTTGAATACCTTTGTATTGTTTTTCATCCCATTGTGTGTAGACCTTATCGGTCAAACTTTATGGTTCCGCGTATGTTTAGCCTTGTGGGTCCCACGGCGGGGCTTACGGCGCTGTAATATCCCTGAATAACTCGGGGGTGTTACAGAATATGGTATCAGAGCTTAGGTCTATGGATACCTAGGCTGTCGGTCTTTTGGGTCGATCGAGTTGTTATTTGTCCGCAGTATCACTATTTTGCCATCATCACAGTGCGACCGGTACTTGTAAGCCCTCTTACTCTTCTGGTGTTTCCTTGTTCGTTTTGCTTCGTTTTGTTGGTATTCGTGAGAATCGGTCACCTTGATGACGTGTAATTAAATTGTGCTTACGTGACTTGTGTGTTCTTCAGCATGTCAGCTGGTAGGGGCCGTGGCCGTGGTCGTGGCCGTGGACGTGGAAGAGGTCGTGGCGCGGCCGTTTCCATCAGTTCAGTTGCGGGGTCGACCAACCCCACTTTGTCGAACTCGGTGCATCCCGACACCGAGAGTCAGCACGACCACTCAGACGGTCAGTGGAACAACGCGGACGTTGGAGTGGTGAATGCACTTCAACAATTGGCTACTCAGATGACTATTTTGGCCCAAACTGTTCAGCTGAATAATCCGAACCCGAACACGGATGCCTTACTTCAGAATGTAATCCGTATGCACCCTCCACAGTTTGGCGGTGCCATGGACCCGTTAGGCTGGGGAGACTGGCTAGCGGAGTTAGAGAAGATTTTCGAGGCGGTTGATTGCCCCGAGGTGAGGAAAGTACCAATTGCTCAGTATTTCCTCACTAAGGAGGCCGCTACTTGGTGGAAGGTCATCAAACCACAGGATCGTATTGCCTCGTGGGATGAATTTAAGGAGCTCTTGGAGGCCGAGTTTTGTCCTTGTCCGGTACGAGAGGGCCGAATCCGAGCCTTCTTCGAGGCTAAACCACAAGATATTCCCGTTTCGCAGGCGATCGTGGAGTATAACCAACAATTGATCCATGTGAAGGATCAAGTGCGTAACGAGCGTGATAAGATCCGTTATTTTGATATGCGGATGAATTTGGATTTACGGCGGTACATGGCCGGATTTGCTTGTACCACACTAAAAGAGTATCAAGACAGAGCTTTGGCCCATGATATGTTGAGCCCCGACAATGATACCGTTGAAGAACCGAAGAAGCAGAAAGTCGGGGGAAATTTTTCTGGCTCTAAGGGTGGCAACTTTCAGAAGTCACAGACGACTAACCGTTTTGCCGGACAGTCGTCACGTTCTAATAAAGGGAAGAGGGGTTACCGTCCCACTCCGGGTACCTCAAATCGCATAGTGACTTGCTATAATTGTGGTCGTCCAGGCCACTTTAGTTCGGAATGCAACTTTCCACCATTGAAGTGTCACACGTGCGGACATATGGGACATAGAGCGGCTTATTGTTCCGAGCCGAATCAGACCTTGGATACTCGGGCTTCTGCCCCAGCTGGTCAACCTCAGCAGAATTTCGGCAGGGGCCGGGGAGTCGAATCTTTGGAGGATTCTAGCGTCGGTTCGGTACAACCTCGGGTTTATGAGATGCGTCGAACAGACGAGCCCGACGTAGCGGTGGCTTCAGGTACCATCCATGTTTTATCTTATCCAGTCCGTGTACTCTTTGATACGGGTGCTACACATTCTTTTATATCTTTGGAATGTGTACGCCGTTTGAATATAACTTGTTTAACTGCTTGCGATCCCTTTATCGTGAAACCGCCCAATGGGATAGGATTGTGGGGAATCGGGAGATTAGAGATTTTCCGGTGAGTATATCCGGTATGGAATGGTTATCGAATTTGATTGTAGTTGATATAGAAGGCGAGGATGTGATCCTCGGCAAGGATTGGCTTGATAATCATCAAGCGATTATGAACTACCGTACCAAGGTTATCACCATGATGACTAAAGACGGATCCGAGTACTCATTTTTGGGGCGTAAGTCGAGACTATCCAAGTTACTTGTCAGTGCCATGAAGACCGTAAAACTTTTGAATAAAGGTTGTACGGGCTATTGGTGTTATGCCTTGAAAACGGAAGGAAACGAAATCGATTTCTCTTCGATTCCGGTTGTTAGAGAGTACCCCGACGTTTTTCCGGATGAACTCCCGGGATTACCGCCAGATCGAGAGATAGATTTTTCCGTGGATTTAGAGCCGGATGCGGCCCCGATTTCTAAAGCACCTTATCGGATGGCACCTTCCGAGATGCAAGAATTGAAGAACCAGTTGGGAGAACTTCTGGAAAAAGGGTACATCAGACCGAGCGCTTCGCCTTGGGGCGCGCCTATTCTTTTCGTGAGGAAGAAGGACGGTTCACTACGTTTGTGCATCGACTACCGCGAGCTGAACAAAGTAACCATCAAGAACAAGTATCCTTTGCCACGTATAGACGATTTATTTGATCAATTGCAAGGGGCTGCAGTTTTCTCGAAAATTGATTTAAGATCCGGGTATTATCAACTCAGGGTGAGGAGTCGGACGTTAGAAGACGGCATTTCGGACGAGATATGGGCATTATGAATTTGTAGTTATGCCTTTTGGGTTGACTAATGCACCGGCAGTTTTCATGCAGTTAATGAATAAAATATTCATCGAGTACCTCGACAGATGTGTAGTCGTCTTTATTGACGACATCTTGATCTACTCTCGAGATAAGGAGGAACATGCCCGACACCTGCGTTTGATATTAGACATTTTGAGAACCGAGCACCTCTATGCAAAATTCTCGAAATGTGAATTCGTTGGAAGAAGTTATGTTTCTCGGCCATGTGATTTGGTGAAGCGGTTCGTGTAGACCCATGAGAAGATTGAGGCTGCTAGATTGGGCACCACCTAAAAATGTTAAGGAAGTTCGTAGCTTTTTGGGCCTTGCTGGTATTACCGTCGGTTTGTCGAGGGTTCTCGAAACTCGCTCGGCCGCTTACGAAATTACTCCAGAAGACCGAAAAGTATGTTTGGACGGATGAGAGACAACAGAGCTTCGATGAACTAAAGAGACGATTGACTTCAGCGCCGATTCTAACTTTACCACATGGTAGCGAAGGCTTTGCGGTTTCGATGGCGCTTGGTCAAGGCACAGGTTGTGTCCTTATGCAGCATGATAAGACAATAGCTTTTGCGTCACGACAATTAAAGCCTTATGAGATGAATTATCCTACTCACGATTTAGAGTTGGCCGCAATTGTCTTCGCACTCAAGATTTGGCGACATTATTTGTATGGTTAGCCGTGCCGGATTTATACCGATCACAAGAGCCTGAAATATATTTTCAGTCAGAAGGAGCTGAATATGAGACAGAGGCGTTGGTTAGAGTTGATAAAGGATTATGATTTGGAAATTCTTTACCACCCCGGAAAAGCTAATGTCGTTGCGGATGCTTTGAGCCGCAAATCGGCATCTCTTCAAATGCTCGAGATTCTTACACCTCAGACGAAAATTCGTCAGGACTTAATTGAGCAAGGGATAGAAGTTTGGCTTCAACGAGTACAGGGGCAGCTGTGTACTCTCGAAATTACTTCGTCTTTAGTTGATGACATCAAAGGGAAGCAGTGGAGTGACCCGATGATTTCTCAACTGAAGGGAGATGTAAATAAAGGAAAAGCTCCTGGCTTTATGGTACACGAGGATAGTATTCTGATATTTCAGGGCAGGCTTTGTGTTCCGAACGATTTAGAGTTGAGACAGAGAATTCTCCGAGAAGCGCATGCTACGCCTTACTCAATCCACCCCGGGACGAGTAAGATGTACAAAGATTTGAAGCGTAATTTTTGGTGGAATAACATGAAGAAGGATGTTACGGAGTTTGTACTACGGTGCTTGACGTGTCAACAAGTCAAGATCGAACATCAACGACCAGCGGGGTTGTTGAAACCTCTTCCCATTCCCGAGTGGAAGTGGGAAGACATTTCTATGGATTTCATTGCTGGCATGCCGAGAACTCGGGCCGGAATGAATATGATTTGGGTAATTGTCGATCGGTTGACCAAATCAGCACACTTCTTGGGGATTAAGGATACTTGGGGACCAGATAGACTGGCTCGAACCTTTATTGCTGAGATCGTGAGGTTACACGGAACCCCCAAGACCATTGTTTCTGATCGGGACGGCCGTTTCGTATCGCATTTTTGGCAGGCCGTTCATCAGGCTTTGGGTACGGAGTTGAGATTGAGCACTTCTTTTCATCCTCAGTCGGACGGTCAGACAGAGAGGACGATTCAGACGTTGGAAGATATGTTACGAGCTTGTGCCTTAGATTGGAGTAATGATTGGGAGCTTCATTTGCCATTGATCGAGTTTGCTTACAATAATAGTTGGCACGCGTCAATCAAAATGGCACCCTTCGAGGCACTCTATGGTAGGCGATGTAGGTCGCCATTATGTTGGGATGAGGCTTCTGAGCTAGTTGGGACGGAGCCGGATATGTTGATGGATACTAAGGAAAAGATTTCTATTATCCGGGACCGATTGCTGACTGCCCAGAGTCGTCAGAAATCTTATGCTGATACTCGTCGTCGACCCTTGGAGTTTGAAGTGGGAGATCATGTCTTACTCAAGGTGTTGCCGACCAGAGGGGTCTTACGCTTTGGGAAAAAGGGGAAACTTAGTCCGAGGTATATCGGACCCTTCGAGATTTTAGACAGAGTTGGAGATTTAGCATACCGCTTGGCGTTGCCCCCAGCGTTGAGTCACGTCCACAGTGTTTTCCATGTGTCTCAGTTGAGAAAGTACGTACCGGATCCGAGCCACATTATCGACTACAGTGAGATTGATGTATCCGAGGATGTTACTTTTTCGGAGAAGCCCGTGAAGATCCTTGAGCGTCGCGAGAAACAACTCCGGCATAAGACCATTCCACTGGTTAAAGTGCAATGGTCGAGACATGGAGTCGAGGAAGCAACTTGGGAGACAGAAGAGAAGATGCGGGTGGAATACCCCGAATTATTCATTTCTTAAGTTTCGGGACGAAACTTCTTTTTAGAGGGGTAGAATGTAATACCCGTACTTTTATTGACTGTTTGAACTTGCCGTTCTCCTTATTTTGTCGCTCTGTAAATGCTTGGAGATGTTGTCGATATTGTTATTGAGTTTCGTATCTCGTTTAGTTTTTGATCATGTCGTTTAGACCTTGCGGAAATGTTCTGGGCCAGAGATATAACGCATGCTAGCCCTAGACTAACGCACGCTAATTCTGCTTGATTAGCGCACGCTAGCTTTGGGCCGTAGCGCGCGCTAAGAGGATCAGTCAGTCGAACCAAGATTTCTGATCGCTCTGGACTGGCGGATTAACGCACGCTAGGAGTTGTTAGCGCGTGCTATTCGTGGTTAGTAGCGCACGCTAACATCCGTCCGTAGCGCACGCTACCGGGCTGGTCAGCAGAGGCAGTGAGGTTGCCAGGTTTTCTGGAATATCAGGTAGCGTACGCTAGGCTTCGGCTAGCGCACGCTAAAGCTATTGCATAACGCACGCTAAATCATAGCGCTAGCGCACGCTAAGTTTGAGCAGGGCAGAGACAGTAAGTTTTGGACTCCAGTACTGAATGCCACATTTTGGACTAGCGCACGCTAGAGACAGACGATTAGCGCACGCTAACGGAGCCGGCAGAAGCCACTGGACTATCCAGTGACTTCGCTAGCGCACGCTAATGAAGGAGGTGTAGCGTGCGCTAGACTGGACAGATATAAATATGGCAGTTGACTTTATTTTCGTCATTTCTCACCTTCTTCACTCCTTTTCGAATGGAATCACTCGGGAGAGGCGATCTTAGGCGATTGGAAGCGATCTTCCTTCTAACAACAATATATTTGGTTGGAGAACAAGGATTTCTCAACATCTAATTCCTCCTAACGTCCGAATCAAGGTAAAAATCCTTAGAACCCTACCTTTTGGGAATTTTGGGGTTTTTCGTAGATTCGTCCGATTTACCCGCTTTGAAGCTTGAGAACTTTGAGATTATGATGTATCTATACTGTATGCATGCTTTTCCTATGATTTTATGGTTTGGATTGTGCCGTTTTCGGACTTGTGAGATTTTGGACGATTTTCCAACCTCTAGATGAGTATCCGTATATCTTTATGAATCGTAGACGGGTTTCGGGGGTTTCTTCGTGTAATTTGAATATGGATAATTGATTATCATATTCCTTGCGAATCGTTTAGGTGCCGGAAGCGCGTTCTTGGACCTACCGATCTCATACCCCTTTTTCCATTCGTTTTCTCGATGTCTCAAAGGCAAGTATATATTTATGATTGTACGTTCTCGACTTTGAAAGTAAGAAATATTGATAGTATGATATGAACGAACCGTTTCTACGGCATTCATAGATATATTGATGGCATGATATGAACGAACCGTTTCTACGGCATTCATACATGTATTGACGTATGATATGAACGAACCGTTTCTACGGCATTCATATATGTATTGACGGACGATATGAACGAACCGTTTCTACGGCATTCATACATGTATTGACGGATGATATGAACGAACCGTTTCTACGGCATTCATATACGTCTTGATGTGGCACTATGAGATTTTAGTTATTCCGGAATGCTAGTCTTGAATTGATGAATTGACGGTTACATTTACTTTATTGACGAGAAGTATTGTGTTTCATACTTGATATTCTTGCACTAGCTATTCGACGGCTAACCCCTTTATGGGGGAAATACGTTTTATGTATTTCGAGTTCCAGGAGAGCGGACAGCGTGTATCGGGTCGGCATGAAGATGGTGGGCAAGTGTGATACTGTGTATTTCTTCCAGTTATGTTTGGAGTTTCCCATTCAGTGTTGTTGTACTGGATTGGCTATTGAATACTCGAGTATTGTTTTCCATTTTCCTTGATGTTCCGGCCTGTGTTTGCCGAAGTATTGATTCGAGTTGTGATGTTTGTGAATACATTAGTTATGTTTTGAATACCTTTGTATTGTTTTTCATCCCATTGTGTGTAGACCTTATCGGTCAAACTTTATGGTTCCGCGTATGTTTAGCCTTGTGGGTCCCACGACGGGGCTTACGGCGCTGTAATATCCCTGAATAACTCGGGGGTGTTACATTACGGCCGTAAGAGTCATGAGTTACGGCCTTAAGTGTTGCTGGTTACGGCCATAAGTATCTTTTATTACGACCATAGTGAGTCCTGTGTTACGCCCATAAATCGATTGTTGTTACGGCCGTAACGAACGTTCGTGATTTGGGTAGTAGTCCAGAGGGGTACTTACTGTAACACCCCCAAATTCATTGGGAATATTACAGCGCCGTAGACCCTTTTCGCAAGGATCTACCAGGATGAAAACTACAAAACCAATCTAAAACATGGCCATCTTTACCAAAATACATAACCGGAGATCGATTAGGTCTCGCAAATACACAACATAGCAGTACAACTGTTAAACCAAAATACATAACTCGATCATAAAATACACAACATGTCCATCCTCTTAAGGATGACAAAGAAAACTAGAAAATACAACTCAGTCCGATAGACCACTGACGGACAACCGACTACACCTGTGATTAGTAAAGCTGCTTTACATCATCCTCCAAGCCGACCCTGTGGTTGCTCTCTCGAATTAGAATACCTGAAAGTTATAAAATAATCCCCAACGAGGGGTTAGCGATGGAAATCGCAAGCAAGTAACCAAACTATATAGTTATACATCAAGAATTCAACCGTTATGAAAATAACCTTTCAACAAGGTAGTAACACGATCCCCGAGTCTAAATTCTTTTCAAAACCATTTCCTTTAGAACGAATCACGTGAATTACTCCAGAAACAGCTTGAAGGGAATATTTGGAGACTTCGGGGGTCTCAATGTAGAATCATGAAATATAAATATTTCTCCTTCTTGAAAGGGTTTTTCAAAAATCATATAAATGATTCAATTCTCAACCAAGTCTCAATGACAAAACCATGTTCACAAATACATCTGGGATCCAAGATCCAAGCATTCACAATTCAGAGTTATCAAATCAAACACTCAAATCGCCTTCATGGCCTCGATGGGACCCACCCAGATTGGCTATCGCAAACAAGCTCAAATACACCCATAAGTTATCTTGACATCGCACTCGCAAGTGTCGATTCTCGGAGCCCCCTCCAGACCTACCCGATTAGATAACACTATGATGATATCATAACAATTTGCTGTACTCGCAAGCACGCGCTCCCAGAGGCCTCACAGGTCCCTACCCGGGTAATATCACACACACCCATAAGTTATCTTGACATTGCACTCGCAAGTGACGATTCTCGGTGCCCCCTCCAAACCAACCCGATTAGATAACCTTAAGGTCATATCCTAACAGTTGGTCTTACTCGCAAGCACGCACTCCCAGAGGCCTCACAGGTCCCTGCCCGGGTAACATCACACTCCACCAATTCACACAACACCAAAGGCGATATTCACAACAAGCACAAAGACATAGCGTTGCTCTAGAAGCACAACAAAATGCACTGGGGGAAACATAACAACAAGCTAAGAGTACAATACTCTATACTTCAACCATTATATCAACAATTATTCAACCACGACGTCTAAGTCACTAAGTGGAAAAGTTGTTCATATACTTCACAAGAACCAATTTACTTTCGTAAATATTTTTATAAAACCACATATTTGATTAAAAGCAATTTACGAATAATTGTTCAATTACTAACATGTCCACGTTAATTTCACAACAAAATACATTCTCAAAGTATAAAGAATATAGATGAGATACTCGCTTGGAACTCTTTGTATTTAGGATAATTCGACCAACTTGAAGAAATACGATCCGAATGCTCCGAAAGTTAAACCTATTCAATGATTTTGCGAGCTTGCCATTAGAATTAACGAATTCTAATCGAATTGCTGCTGAAATCCATATTTGGATTCATCAAAATATTTTTTGTGAAGGAACTTAAGCCTAAATCGACCTCTAAAGTTCCCCAAAATAATTTTTAAAATTTGACAGCAAGTAGGACTAACTTAACAGTTTTTGGAAATTGGCTTTAAGACTCATTCTTAAATAATTTCCTCAAAATCAGAATTCATAGTCGACTAAATAACATCTCAATGACCATTTCTATGAAGAGACGTAAGGCTAATTCGAATTCCATGATACTCAAATCTTAGTTTTAAAACAGAACTGAAAAATAGTCCTACCAATATGACAGCAGTTGTAAAAATCGAATTTGGGGATAAATCCTTCGAGCCTGCTTAATATCCAATTTTGTGTTCCACTAAATAACACATCAATAAACATTTTACAGAAGGAATCTAACCTTGATTCGAATCATATCTTGCTCGAAAATAGGTTCTAAAAACAGTAGACACAGAATACAAAACTCAAATTGAACTAGCAAGACAAATCGAGCTCGAATATGATAAGAAATTCGAATCAATACACCGGAATATAATCAATCCAACCGATTAATGATATATCACAACACGATTCAAGAAGAACAATCGAATCTTGAAGAAATCACCAAAATCAATAGAAAAAGATTTCAGAAAACTACCTTAGATTCGTAAGAAACAAGTTGGAAGATGATATAGATCACGAAATAGCCCTCTGAATCGATCCATGATGATATAGCAAGTTGAAGATCCATCTTGGATTGCCCGAGCACAAAGAACGCCGAAGGAGAAGTGAAAGAAAATGAAAAGCAGCTGAGAAGAATCAGCACTCGGTCTCTTTAATGAGAATAAAGGCCCGATACTTTGAAATATTACAAAACGGCCCAACAATTGAAAAATCATCGTTAGAGACCCCACGTCAAAACGTTCGGTCCTAGCGTGATTCTAAACATCAAACAAACTCGTAAAAATGATGAAATAACAATATCGAGCACAAATCACAAGAATTGAACATGAAAGCGACGAAGATAAAGATCTCAAAAGAATCTAATAAAACCTCTTTGGAAACTCGTTCGACGAGAAAAAGTACAGAATGAAATATTCTCAAAATGTCCGAACGCTCGCAAGCGAGTTCTCAAAATCAAAAAAACGCCAAAAACAAAAAATAATTATCGAAAATTAAAATCACGGTTATTACACTTACGACCGTAAGTCCTGGGTGTTACGGCCATAAGGATGAAGAGTTACGACCGTAAGTTGTGCCTGTTACGGCCGTAACATGCCATTGGTATATAAACCAGTGGCAGCATCATTTTCGGGACAGAATACCATTTTCTTCCCCTTTCGTTTCTCTTCACAATTTTTGGGTCCAGGGAGGATTGTTGAGCTTGAGGAGCCGATATTCATCATTTTTGGAAGCTTAATCCGTGTTTATCCAATTCATTCAGCCGGATCGTAGGTAAATTCTTCGAATCCCTTAGGGTTGACCTTCGGGATTTTCATCTTGATTTCGATCCTTGTTCATTTTTGGTGATTCAATTAGTGTGATATGATGTTGTTAAACACATTCTACGGACTGTATATCCGTATCTTGAGTTCGTTTGAACCCAATCGGGATTTTTGGCGTTCTAAGGAAATCTTGAACATTTAATATCTGATTAAATATATCAGAGGGTTTCCTTCGGTTCTTGGATGTGTTTTCCATTGTTTTCCGTCATTATACTCTTAGTAATCATGTTTCTGTTGTGTTTAATGGAGGATTGTAGGTGTTTGGGGTTTTTTGGGTTGTGCCGTGTTCGTAGGAATATTCGGGTGTCGACTATCGAGGCAAGTATCTTGCTTATACAACTTGTGACTTGTGAATAGGGATCTCGCGTTGGATTTACGATGATTGGTTTGCCTTCTTCTGATTCGTATGGATTGATAATGAGATGAACAATACGAACGTTGGCGGTATTAATGTTATCCTTGATTGTTCAACGTTATGATATTGCATTAAGTGAAGATAAATGTGTGTGTTGGTTATATTGTGTTTGAATGTTCATTGTGAAATATTTGTATTCGACAGGTTTGTTGTGTGTTAGGCGTATTTTTAAACGCTTATTTATCATTATTTTGTATTATTCTGGAGAGTGAAATTGTCTAAATGAGCCTTTAATGCCTTAATTTTGTATGATTGACAGTAAATTGAAGTCCGGAAGCTAAAACGAGGCAAAACGGGCGAAAACGGCAAATCTGGGCTATGAGCCGCGGCACAAGGAAGCAGGGCCGCAGACAGAAGACACCCGGCCAAAGGCGAGTAAAGCGTACTGTGCCGCGGCACGGCCAGTGAGCCGCGCACGTAAGAAATTAAGGACGCCCGTGCATCCAACAAGGCCCCGTGCCGCAGACAGTGTAGTGTGCCGTGGCACACTTGGCGGTTTTTGGTTGTCCGCGCGGATTAGGGCCGTTTCGAAGCCAGTTTTCGACCTACTGATACGGACGCGATTTGGATGATGTGCTGAGCTATAAATAGGGTTTAAGACCCTAATTAATTATCTTTGGATCTTTTATCTTTTGGAGCTTAAGCTTGGAGACGGCAGAAGAAGAGGGAAGCAGAAGACTTCAAAGGCAGAGGGCGGAAGCTGAAGAACGGAGGAATCCGAGCTTCATCTGCGTTTGATTTTTATGCTTTCATTTATTTATTCTGTATTTTCAATTATTAGTATGTGAGGCTAAAGCCCTAATCTAGGGTTTTGATGAAACCTATGTTTTGACGAATTGCTTGAGATTATCCAATTAATTACCTTTTTGTTGAGTTTTCCCAATTGTGTTTAATGCTTGCAATTATCTGGCCAATAGTTGTATTGATTTAATCATTCAATTCGAATCGGGAGAGGAGATTTGGTGAGGAAATATTGGTGAGGACCGTTTTATTCTGTGAGATAGGAATATACTCATAGGAACTACGTGGCCCTTTGGAGATTTTATGCTTTTCGCCTATTGACGAATTAATTCACCTAGGGATAGAGTGCGTTATTCGCCTTTAGATAAATCTATTGACCTCGGGAGAGGCGGTAGAATATATTAGCAATCTCCGCCTTCAATAAATTGGGAAAATTATTTATTAAGGATAATCGAGAGTAAATTCGGATAAACCGAGGTGGATTCAGAATCCTAGACTTATTCATCATTTGATTTCTTTTATTCAAGCTATCGTTTTTTACTGTTTAGTCTTTCATTAATTCTTTTAGTTATTAATTGCAAAAACCCAAATTCGATTGTTCAAATAAAATTGGAATACACAAAAATCGGTAGTTAGAGATTCAGTCCTCGTGGGAACGATACTCTACTTATCACTTTATTACTTGTAAACGATGACGTGCACTTGCGTGTAAGAAATATCGCAACAAGTTTTTGGCGCCGTTGCCGGGGATTGAAATTTTCTAATATCGATTTAAGTATTTCTAGTCTTAATTTGAACGTTTTATTTTTAATTTTGTGTATTTAATTTCGTTTATTTGTTTTTCCTTTCAGGACCTTTCGTAGTGCATGAGAAAACTTCGAACGAAGGCCTACTACCTTTGGATACCGAGCTCGAGTGCACTCTAAGAAGGAACAAGAAGGAGAAAAGAGAGTTGCATTTACGGTCAACATGGCCGAGAATATCGAAGTCCAAGGCGGAGATAACCATGTGCGGCAAGTTCAACCGGAACTAGCTCTTCGAGATTATGCCATGCCGCAGATCAATGCTAATTTTTCGGGAATTCGGTGTCCCACTATCCAAGCCAATAATTTTGAGATCAAGCCCGCTATTATTCAGATGGTGCAGGCGAGCCAATTCTGTGGACTGCCGAATGACGACCCGAAAGCCCATATTGCTTCTTTCCTTGAGATATGCGACACGTTCAAGACTAATGGTGTCACCGACGATGCCATCCGATTGAGGCTTTTCCCTTTCTCTTTGAGGGATAAAGCGAAATTTTGGTTAAATTCCTTACCGCCGGGGTCGATTACAACATGGGGAGAGTTAGCGCAAGCCTTCCTTGCCAAATTCTTCCCACCTGCTAAGACGGCGAGGTTGAGAAACGAAATAACCACCTTTGGTCAGTACGATATGGAATCGCTCCACGAGGCATGGGAGTGATATAAAGATTTGTTACGAAGATGCCCTCATCATGGCCTTCCTGATTGGCTTCAGATTCAGACGTTCTATACTGGTTTGAGTGCTTCTACACGCACTCTCGTAGATGCGGCCGCTGGTGGGGCCTTGATGGGAAAGACTATGGCCGAGGCACACTCACTTTTGGAAGATATGGTCGCAAATGCATATCAATGGCCATCGGAAAGATTGACACCAAAGAGAGTTATGGAAGTTTCAAGTAATGATCCGATTTCCACCTTGTCAGCTCAAGTCGCCGCTTTGACCCAACAGCTCCAAGCATTTTCGCACGCACCTTCCCCCGTTACCATAGAGACATGCAATTGGTGTAACAGATCACACTCGAGCGCGGAGTGTCAAGTTGGAAACCCGTTCGAGCAACATCAGATGGAGCAGGCTCAATTCGTGGGAAATGGAAATCGGCAGAATAACCCGTACTCCAACACTTATAATCCGGGGTGGCGCAATCATCCCAACTTTTCGTGGAGAAATGGACAGAACTCAAACCAGCCCCCGTTCGCTCAAAATCAACAGCAGCCCCCTCCCGCTCCCAAAGTTTCTCTCGAGGAAGCACTTGCAAAATTGGCGGCGAATACGAGTCAATTTATGACCCGTACTGAAGCGACATTGCAAAATCATTCCGCTTCCATTCGAAATTTGGAGGTCCAGCTGGGCCAAATTGCTAATGTGTTGACAGCTCGCCCGGAGGGAGCATTGCCGAGTACAACAGACACAAATCCTAGAGTGAGTCTAAACGCAATCAGCTTGAGAAGCGTGAAAAGGGTGTTGGACCAGCCCGAGCGGTGTGAAAAGAAGAAGGAAATTGAGGAAAAGAATGATTTAGAGCCAGAGGAGTCGCAAGATTTAAAACCTTCAATAACGTTGCCGGATAACTCGAAGACATGTGTGCCCCCCGTCCCGTTTCCGCAGAGACTGCAACAGAGAAAGGCGGACAAACAATTTTCTAAGTTCCTTGACGTATTTAAAAAGCTTCACATTAACATTCCGTTCGCCGACTGTTGCGATATTTCCTACACGCAAGTGCACGTCATCATTTACAAGTAATAAAGTGATAAGTAGAGTATCGTTCCCACGAGGATTGAATCTCTAACTACCGATTTTTTCGTATTCCAATTTTATCTGAACAATCGAAATTGGGTTTTGCGATTAATAACTAAAAGAATTAATAAAAGACTAAGCAGTAGAAAACAATATCTTGGATAAAAGGAATCAAATGATAAACAAGTCTAGGGTTCTGAATCCACCTTAGTTTATCCGAATTTACTCTCGATTATCCGTAATAAATAATTTTCCCAATTTATTGAAGGCGGAGATTGCTAATATATTCTACCGCCTCTCCCGAGGTCAATAGATTTATCTAACGGCGACTAACGCACTCTATCCCTAGGTGAATTATTTCGTCGATAGGCAAAAAGCATGAAATCTCCTAAAGGCCACGTAGTTCCTATGAGTATATTCCTATCTCACAGAATAAAACGGTCCTCACCAATAGTTCCTCACCAAATCTCCTCTCCCGATTCGAAGTGAATGATTAAATCAATACAACTATTGGCCAGATAATTGCAAGCATTAAACATAATTGGAAAAACTCAATAAAAAGGTAATAAATTGGATAATCTCAATCAATTCGTCAAAACAAAGGTTTCATCAAAACCCTAGATTAGGGCTTTAGCGACATACAAAAAACTGAAAATACAGAATAAATAAACGAAATCATAAAATTCAAACGCAGATGAAGCGCGGATTCCTCCGTTCTTCAGCTTCCGCCTTCTGCCCCTTGAATCCTTCTGCTTCCCTCTTCTTCTGCCGTCTCCAAGCTTAAGCTCTCCAAGGTTTTAGATCCAATGATTCCAAGATGATTTAATTAGGGTCTTCAACCCTATTTATAGCTCAAGACATCGGTAAATCGCGTCCGTATTAGTCGGTCGAAAATCAAGCTTCAAACGCCCAAAATCCGTGCGGCACCTACAAAACCCGCTAAGTGTGCCGCGGCTCACTAAACCTGTGCCGCGGCACATCGCCTTCACCAATGCAGGCGTTAATTAATTCATCTGTGCCGCGGCTCACTTGGTCAGCCGCGGCACGAGAAAGTGTTACTCGCCCTTCGGCCGGGTGTCTTCTGTGCCGCGGCTCGATTCCTTGTGCCGCGGCTCGAGTCCGATTTGCTGCTACCGCTTTGCCTCGTTTTAGCTCCCGGACTTCAATTTCCTGTCAATCATACAAAATTAAGGCATTAAAAGCTCATTTAGATGATTTCACACTCCAAAACACTACAAAATAATGATAAATAAGCGTATAAAAATACGTCTAACAAATACCCCCAAACTTAAGCCTTTGCTTGTCCTCAAGCAAAAAGAATTAAATTCAATAAAAGAATGTCGTGAATCATCGTGCAACTCATAGTGTTCAACCTAATCAATACTATCCTGTGATTCTCTCTAAATAATACGAGTGTCGTAAAAGCGAGCTGCACTCAGAATAATGATTCCGCAAAGTAATCAAATTCAGTCCTAATTACTCGTTCATGAAGAAAATTCAGCTCAAAGATTAACAAAACGTGGGTCAAATCGACCGTCAATATGAAAGGCTAACACAACCAAGCTAGTTCGTCTCGTTCCACAGTCGAAAGGCACAATTTTCACGAGTTTCATAACAAATAAACCTCGGACAGTATCCCCTTATATATATGTGCTCAAGAATTTGATTCGAGTTGACCACTAGGTTAGGCTCTCGGGATGTTTCATCGGGATAATCCTAGGGTGGAACTTCCATTCTCATGTATTAGGAAACCGTTTGACGTAAAAGACACTCATGGGGCACATGGATGCTTCTAGTTACTAAGTTCCCGTCTACAGCGGAGAAACAACTCGAATATATAACTTCCGCATGTCCGAATCAAGGTTGCCGTTTTACGCGAGAGTAAACAGCGGGTCACGCGAATACCCCCGGTTACTAGGCTCCCTATCATTGGCACATGTGAAATAACTAAATCACTAGTCTAATCGGGGTCGTCGTTTTACGCGAGAGTAAACAACAGGTCACGCGAATACCCCCGGTTACTAGACTTCCCATCATAGAACACATTATCTCGACTTTAGGGAAAACTGACCGACTCTAAACTCGATCTAAGTGCCAACACGACTAAAGAAACAGTACGACTCACTATCCGGAAAATGTAGCCAAATGTATTGATGGGGATTTAAAAACAAGTATGTATCGTCTCTTATCTGCCAAGACCTCTACAATCACGAAAAATTTCGGACCTAAATGAATACTAAGCAGAACAGAATTAACTGACTACAGCTCGACTAAAACTCGACCGCTTCTTCAGAAAGAAAGACAGTGTCGTAACATCAGTATCACACAAATAGAAGCACGAAAATTCACGAATAAAGGAAAACTACGACAAGCAAGGCTATCTAAAAAAAAAAAATTTTACGCAAAGAAATGAAAAGTGCAACGAAACAATGTACAGCAAGAAAATAAAATACAGCAATGAATGTAGCAACTGAAAGTAAATCCCCCCCCAAACTTAGGACGTACATTGACCTCAATGGACAAAAATGATATGCAATAAAAGTAAAAGGTCAAGTACTCCCCTCCAGTCTGCTCAGGAGCTGGTGCCGGCATCGTCCGGTGAGCTTGCATGCTTCTTGATTACATCATGCGGAATGTGAATAAACGAGCTTGCATCATCAAAAAGGAAGTTAAGTACGAGCTCTCAAGTTGAACATGATGTAGGGGTTGGGGATAATGTAATTGGACAACATGATTCATTGCATATAAGTTTGAAAATGCCTAGCTTACCAATTTTTCATTGCTGCAATTTATCAAACACCTTGTGTGCACAAGTTAAAATGAAGAACAAGAATTTTGATGGTTAATTCCAAATCCCAAAAATAATAACACAGATTATAACCCTGAATCACAACAACTATCATTAACAGTTCGTTCATAAACATCAATTCCATCACAATATCAAATTCCCCATATTCCAACTCCATTTTAGAAACAAAAGTGAAGAATAACTAGCAATATAGAACTTCAATTCTTTTCACATCAAGAATCACTTATGATTTAGAAATCAACACTTACCTGGAGAATTTGAGAAGGAGACAATAGAATGGTATCACTTGGCCTCATTGTGTGAAGGAAGGAAGGAAGGGATGGGAAGGAAGGAGATACCTTGTGCATGCCGAACGATTGAATGAGCCCTACCTGGCTGCTCTTATTTTGCGACGGGGGCCGCGGCACAATATAAGTGAGCCGCGGCCCAAAGTACAGTAGGACTGGGACGTTTTGTAATGTCGTCCGGTGCCGCGGCTCAGTTTTCGTGTGCCGCGGCTCAGTGTGTTAGTGTGCCGCGGCTCAGGTTTAGTGTGCCGCGGCACAAATCTGAGCTCCACGGGCGTTTCTTGACCATTTAGTGTGCGCGGCTCGGTTTTGGTGCCGCGGCTCGGCGACCTGGTGTGCGCGGCTCGGTAAGATCATGCCGCGGCACGAGTGCAGATTTGATCGGCCATTTTCATCATTTGGTGTGTCTGCGGCTCACTCGGATCTGCATGCCCATCATTGAATTCCTCCCCTTTCTTTGATTCTGCATGAATTTTTACACGAAAACATCAAGACGAGAGGGAAGGATGGATCAAAGAAGAAAGAAGACAAAGAGAGACTCTAAAAATGCAAGAAAACAACAAAGAAACTACAACTAATACTCGGGTTGCCTCCCGAGGAGCGCTAAGTTTATAGTCTTCATAGGACTTTTCTCGCATTCATCCGTGGTGGATAAGGTGACGCTCGTTTTCTGCGTGTCGATTGGATTTCCCAAATATGCCTTCAACCGTTGTCCATTAACTTTGAATTTTCGGCCATCTCTTTGAACTTCTACGGCACCATGTGGAAACACTTGAACTACGGTGAACGGTCCCGACCATCGTGAACGCAATTTCTGAAATAACTTTAAGCGTGAGTTAAATAGCAACACCTCTTGACCCGGGACAAATTCTCTCTGCGTGATGTGCTTATCATGCCAAATTTTTGTCCGCTCCTTATAAAGTTTTTCATTTTCGTATGAGTTGTGGCGAATTTCTTCCAACTCGTTCAGCTGCAAACAACGCTTTTCCCCAGCGGATTTTAGATCAAAGTTTAGTTTCTTTATCGCCCAGTAAGCACGGTGTTCCATCTCTACGGGTAGATGGCAACCTTTCCCATAGACCAATGTAGGGCGACATTCCGATAGGTGTTTTATACGCAGATCCAGTGCCCAAAGTGCATCATCGAGTTTAAATGCCCAATCTTTTGAGACGAGCTGACCGTCTTTTCTAGAATCCACTTCAGCTCTCGATTTGATATCTCGACTTGACCACTTGTTTGCGGATGGTATCTTTGTGGCAACACGATGAGTGACTCGTATTTTCTCAAAACCGCATCAAGAAATTTGTTGTCGAAGTGTGACCCACCATCACTTATAATAGCACGTGGAGTCCCAAAGCGTGAGAAGATATGTTGTTTAATAAACTTGATTACGACATTGGACCCATTCGTAGGTAGTGCCACCGCTTCAACCCATTTTGAGACATAATCTCGGCCACCAAAATTTATAGATTCTTGTTTGATTGGGGAAATGGACCCATGAAGTCGATCCCCATACATCAAATAATTCGACTTCAAGTATGGTGTTCAGCGGCATTTCGTGTCGTCTTGAGATGTTTCTGTCCGTTGACACCGATCACATGTAGACACAAAGGAGTGAGCATCTTTGAATAAGGGCCCAATAAAATCCCATTGTAAGACTTTATTTCTTTGTTCTATTTCCACTAAAATGTCCACCGTAGGGTGATGCATGGCAATGATTCAGCACACTGTGGATTTCCTCATCCGGAATGCATCTACGGATAATTTGATCGGGGCATCGCTTGAAGAGAAAAGGATCGTCCCACAAATAGTACTTAGCGTCCGAGATTAGCTTCTTCTTTTGATGACGTGAGAGGTCGTTCGGAATTGTTTTACTTGCTAAGTAGTTCACTAGATCAGCATACCAAGGTGCATGTGTTGAATCCAACTTGTAGAGCTGCTCGTCGGGGAAGGTTTCTATAATTTGTGGCTGACTTTCTTCCTTCTCGAGGGAACTCTCTAACCGTGAAAGGTGATCGGCTATAACATTTTCTGTCCCTTTCTTGTCCCGAATCTCCAAGTTGAATTCTTGAAGGAGTAGCACCCACCGAATCAACCTTGGTTTGGCATCCTTCTTCTCCAAAAGGTATTTTATTGCCGAATGATCGGTCCACACTATCACTTTCGTTCCTAGTAGATAAGCCCGAAATTTATCAAATGCAAAGATCACCGCCAACAATTCCTTCTCCGTTGTGGCATAATTTCTTTGGGCGTCATCGAGTGTTCGGCTCGCATAGTATATGACATGGAACACCTTCCCTCGTCTCTGCCCCAAAACAGCCCCAATGGCAAAGTCGCTAGCATCGCACATTAGTTCGAACGGAAGGTCCCAATCCGGAGCGACTATCACCGGTGCCGTGCTTAGAGCTTTCTTCAGCAACTCGAAACTTTCTTTACAAGACTCGTCGAAAGTAAATGGGACATCTTTCATGAGTAAATTGCACAGCGGCTTCGTGATCTTTGAAAAATCCTTAATAAATCGGCGATAGAAACCGGCATGTCCCAAAAAACTCCTAATCCCCTTGACCGACGTGGGCGGAGGCATCTTCTCAATTGTCTCAATTTTCGCTCGGTCGACTTCAATTCCATGTGAGGATATTCGATGGCCAAGCACAATGCCCTCCTGCACCATAAAATGACACTTCTCCCAATTCAAGACTAAATTGGTCTCTTCGCATCTTCGCAAGACTTTCTGCAAATTTTCCAAACAAATGTCAAATGAATCTCCAAAAACAGAAAAATCATCCATAAAAATCTCAATACACTGCTCTACCATGTCAGAAAAAATAGCCATCATACACCGTTGAAAAGTCACCGGCGCATTACACAATCCAAAAGGCATGCGCCTATAAGCGAAAATGCCGTAAGGACATGTAAACGTCGTTTTCTCTTGGTCTTCGGGGGCTATGTAAATCTGATTATACCCCGAATAACCATCGAGAAAGCAATAGAAATCGTGTCCGGCTAATCTATCTAACATCTGATCAATAAAAGGCAAGGGAAAATGATCTTTTCTAGTGGCCTTATTTAATTTCCTATAATCTATGCACATACGCCACCCCGTAACAATCCTGGTGGGAATTAATTCATTATTATCGTTTTGAACAACTGTTATCCCACCCTTTTTCGACACAACTTGAACCGGACTTACCCACTTACTATCAGAAATTGGAAAGATCATACCTGCGTCGAGGAGTTTTAAAACCTCGACTTTTACCACCTCCTTCATGTTAGGATTCAGCCGGCGTTGATGCTCCACGGATGGTTTGTAGTCTTCCTCCATCAAGATCTTGTGCATGCAAATCGATGGGCTGATTCCCTTAATATCCGCAATAGACCATCCAAGAGCAGATTTGTATTCCCTCAAAACTCTTAATAATTTTGCCTCTTGATCTCCTGCTAAAGTGGCCGAAAGAATAACTGGAAGGGAGTCGTCGGGCCCCGAGAATGCATATTTCAAATGAGGTGGCGACTTTTTGAGTTCCAACTTTGGAGGTTTTTCAATCGATGGGGTCGGTCGAGTTAGTGAACTTCTAGCTCCTCGAATGGTTTACGAATAAAAATTGGCGGGAAGCATCCATGTGTCATACGTAGGTGCATGCTCTCCATTTGGTTGAGCATTGTCAATCAAAACGGATTCCAATGGATCGGGTGGATAATTTTCTCGAAAAGTTCTACTCACGCACGAGTCAATGACGTCAACTTGGGAACAATTTTCAGCGTCACTTGGATATTTTACGGAGCGAAAAATATTGAATGTTACTTGCTCCTCTTGAACACGCAAAGTCAGCTTTCCCTTTTCCACGTCAATCAACGTTCGGCCTGTTGCCAAAAATGGTCTTCCCAAAATAATTGGGATATCTTGGTCTTCTTCCATATCAAGTACGATGAAATCGGCCGGAAAGATGAACTTATCCACTTTGACTAAAACGTCCTCTATCACACCCCTCGGATATTTGATGGATCTATCGGCCAATTGTAGAGAGCGCCGTCGGCTTGGCTTCCCCAATCTCCGACTTTTAAAAATCGAAAGGGGCATAAGATTTATCGGCCCGAGATCGCATAGGGCTCTTTCAAAAGATGAATTTCCGATGATGCAAGGGATGGTGAAACTTCCCGGATCTCTCAATTTAGGTGGGAGTTTCTTTTGTAAAATAGCGCTGCACTCTTCCGTTAAAGCGACCGTCTCATAGTCCTCGAGCTTTCGTTTATTGGATAAGATCTCTTTCATGAACTTGACGTAACTCGGCATCTGTTCCAATGCGTCGTGACGGAATGTTTATGTGCAATTTCTTGAAGACGTCGAGGAATTTTGAAAACCGCTTGTCCGATTTTGCTTTTGAAACGCTGTGGGAATGGAATTTGAGGAGTGGGTGAGTAGTCGATACTTCCTTTGGCTTAGGCGTCTCATCCTTTTCCTTCTCGTTACGCTCGATCGGCTGCTCTTTGTCATTAATAGGTGCCCTTTCAACTCCTTTCCGCTTCGTAATTCGATCGCTTGCACATTTTCCTTGGATTTCACTTGGTGCGTTGGGGCTGCACCTTGAGACCGAGAGGACAATAAATTAGCAATCTGCCCCATTTGTGTTTCTAGATTTCGGATGGAGGTCGAATGATTTTGGAGGGTCGTCTCGGTGCGGGTCATGAATTGGCTTGTGTTAGCCGCCAATTGAGCAAGAGCATCTTCCAAAGATACCTTTGGTGATTGAGGGGGTTGCTGTGGGGGTTGCACGAAGTGAGGTTGTGGAGGCTTCATAGCTTGCCCATTTCTCCATGGAAAATTTTGTTGATTCCTCCACCCTTGATTAAAAGTGCTGGGGTAAAAATTGCTTTGTCGATTTCCATTGGCCACGAATTGAGCTTGCTCCATCTGATGTTGCTCGAACGGATTTCCAACTTGACATTCCGCGCTCGGGTGTGATCCGTTACACCAATTGCATGTCTCAATGATAACGGGGGCTGGTGCGTGCGAAAATGTCTGGAGCTGTTGTGTCAAAGCGGCGACTTGAGCTGACAAAGTGGAAATCGGGTCATTGCTTGAAACTTCCATGACTCTCTTCGGCGTCAATCTTTCTGATGGCCATTGGTATGCGTTTTCGGCCATATCTTCCAAAAGCACGTGTGCCTCGGCCATAGATTTTCCCATGAATGTCCCACCAGAGGCCGCATCCACGAGAGTGCGTGTAGAAGCACTCAAACCATTATAGAACGTATGAAGCTGAAGCGAATCAGGAATGCCGTGATGAGGGCATCTTCGAAGCAATTCTTTATATCGCTCCCACGCCTCGTGGAGCGATTCCATATCGTACTGGGCAAAAGTGGTTATTTCGTTTCTCAACCTCGCCGTCTTAGCTGGTGGAAAAAATTTGGCAAGGAAGGCTTGCGCTAACCTCTCCCATGTTGTAATCGACCCCGGCGGTAAGGAATTTAACCAAAACTTTGCTTTATCCCTCAAAGAGAAAGGGAAAAGCCTCAATCGGATGGCATCGTCGGTGACACCATTAGTTTTGAAAGTATCGCATATCTCAAGGAAAGAAGCAATGTGGGCATTTGGGTCGTCCTTCGGCAGTCCACAGAATGGGCTCGCCTGCACCATCTGAATAATGGCGGGCTTGATCTCAAAATTATTAGCTTGGATAGTGGGACGCCGAATTCCCGAAAAATTAGCGTTGACCTGCGGCATGGCATAATCTCGAAGAGCTAGTTCCGGTTGAACTTGCCGCACTTGGTTGTCTCCTCCTTGGATTTCGATATTCTCGGCCATGTTGACCGTCGTCTGCAACTCTCTTTTCTCCTTTTTGTTCCTTCTTAGAGTGCGTTCGAGCTCGGTGTCCAAAGGTAGTAGGCCTTCGTTACCGAGTCTTCTCATGCACTACACGAAAGGTCCTGAAAGGAAAAACAAATAAACGAAATTAAATACACAAAAATAAAAATAAAAGGTTCAAATTAAGACTGAAAATACTTAAATCGATATTAGAAAAATTTCAATCCCCGGCAACGGCGCCAAAAACTTGTTGCGATATTTCCTACACGCAAGTGCACGTCATCGTTTACAAGTAATAAAGTGATAAGTAGAGTATCGTTCCCACGAGGATTGAATCTCTAACTACCGATTTTTTCGTATTCCAATTTTATCTGAACAATCGAAATTGGGTTTTGCGATTAATAACTAAAAGAATTAATAAAAGACTAAGCAGTAGAAAACAATATCTTGGATAAAAGGAATCAAATGATAAACAAGTCTAGGGTTCTGAATCCACCTTAGTTTATCCGAATTTACTCTCGATTATCCGTAATAAATAATTTTCCCAATTTATTGAAGGCGGAGATTGCTAATATATTCTACCGCCTCTCCCGAGGTCAATAGATTTATCTAACGGCGACTAACGCACTCTATCCCTAGGTGAATTATTTCGTCGATAGGCAAAAAGCATGAAATCTCCTAAAGGCCACGTAGTTCCTATGAGTATATTCCTATCTCACAGAATAAAACGGTCCTCACCAATAGTTCCTCACCAAATCTCCTCTCCCGATTCGAAGTGAATGATTAAATCAATACAACTATTGGCCAGATAATTGCAAGCATTAAACATAATTGGAAAAACTCAATAAAAAGGTAATAAATTGGATAATCTCAATCAATTCGTCAAAACAAAGGTTTCATCAAAACCCTAGATTAGGGCTTTAGCCTGACATACTAAAAACTGAAAATACAGAATAAATAAACGAAAGCATAAAATTCAAACGCAGATGAAGCGCGGATTCCTCCGTTCTTCAGCTTCCGCCTTCTGCCCCTTGAATCCTTCTGCTTCCCTCTTCTTCTGCCGTCTCCAAGCTTAAGCTCTCCAAGGTTTTAGATCCAATGATTCCAAGATGATTTAATTAGGGTCTTCAACCCTATTTATAGCTCAGCACATCAGTAAATCGCGTCCGTATTAGTCGGTCGAAAACTGGCTTCGAAACGGCCCAAAATCCGCGCAGACCTACAAAACCCGCTAAGTGTGCCGCGGCTCACTAAACCTGTGCCGCGGCACATCGCCTTCAGCTGAATGCCTGGGCGTTAATTAATTCATCTGTGCCGCGGCTCACTTGGGCTGTGCCGCAGCACAGAGTACAGGTTACTCTGCCCTTCGGCTGGTGTCTTCCTGTGCCGCGGCTCAGCTTCCTTGTGCCGCGGCTCAGAGTCCAGTTTTGCCGTTTTCGCCCGTTTTGCCTCGTTTTAGCTCCCGGACTTCAATTTCCTGTCAATCATACAAAATTAAGGCATTAAAAGCTCATTTAGATGATTTCACACTCCAAAACACTACAAAATAATGATAAATAAGCGTATAAAAATACGCCTAACACCGACGCGTTGGAACAAATGCCGAGCTACGCTAAATTCATGAAAGAGATATTGTCGAAGAAAAGAAAACTCGAGGAGTTTGAAACTGTCGCCTTGACGGAGGAATGCAGCGCAATTTTACAAAAGAAGCTCCCACCTAAATTGAAAGATCCGGGAAGCTTCAACATACCGTGCACCATGGGGAATCTTTCGTTTAATAAGGCACTGTGCGATCTCGGTGCTAGTATCAACCTCATGCCTCTGTCGATTTTCAAAAAGCTGGATATTGTGGAAGCCAAGCCAACAACAGTCTCCTTACAATTGGCGGATCGATCGATTAAGTATCCGAGGGGAGTGATTGAGGATGTATTAGTCAAAGTTGATAAGTTCATCTTTCCGGCCGATTTCATCGTACTCGACATGGAGGAAGATGAAGATATCCCAATCATCTTGGGACGACCATTTTTAGCGATGGCCGAACCCTTATAGACGTGGAAAAGGAGTTAACTCGAGGGTCAACGAGCAAGTTACTTTTCAAGTATTCAAATCGTTTCCATGTCCCGGAAGTGTTGATAAAAGGTCATAAATTGAAAGTGTAGATGTCGTTGAAAGAGGAAAGCACCAAAAAAATCGTCGGTTGGAAAATTCAGATGTTGTGTTAAATGGTCCAATTTTTAAGAAGGATGTAGAACAAGTAGCATTTCTCGAGCATGCGGACAAATCTGCTGCAGTCTTGTGTGCGTTCGTGAAGGAGGAGAGTAAGCCGGAAGCCCAGCGGACATATAGTCATGGAAAAAATGGGTGTTTCGGGAAGTTGTTCACGTCGAAACCTTTCCGCAAACAACATTTGATGACCGAACCGAAAGTCGAATCGCTAACGACCAATGGTCATAATTTTAACAAATATATGAACGGTTCGATGAACGGGGCGGAAACCAAATGGAGTTTGCGAAAAGCGAACTAATGTTTTCCAATAGGTCCGGCTGAAGACTATAAACTTAGCGCTTCTCGGGAGGCAACCCGAGTTCGTAGTTGTAGATTTTTGCGTTTCTTTATTTTTCTTGCAGTCGTGATTCTTATTTTTCATCATTTTTGTGCTTCAATTTGCTTCTGCCTCTCGCTTTTAACGTGATCCTCTCAAAATTCTGTGCAGGAAAGTACCAGGGGAGAAACTGAAGTCTGAGCTGCGGCACAGGTATTGTGAGCCGCGGCACACGAAAACTGAGCCGCGGCACCCGGCGATATTACAAAATGCCCCAGGCCTACTGTACTTTGGGCCGCGGCTCACTTTTATTGTGCCGCGGCCCCCGTCGCAAAATAAGAGCAACCAGGTAGGGCTCATTCAATCGATCGGCCTGCCCAAGGTACCTTCTTCCCTCCCTTCCTTCCTTCCTTCACACAATGAGGTCAGTTGATACCATTCTATTAGTCTCCTTCTTAAATTCTCCAGGTAATTTTTGATTTCTAAATCATAAGTGATTCTTGATGTGAAAAGATTTGAAGTTATATATTGCTAGTTGTTCTTCACTGTTGTTTCTAAAATGGAGTTGGAATATGGGGAATTTGATATTGTGATGGAATTGATATTTATGAACGAATTGTTGATGATCGTTGTCGTGATTCAGGGTTATTATCTGTGTTATTATTTTTGGGATTTGGAATTAACCATCAAAATTCTTGTTCTTCATTTTAACTTGTGCACACAAGGTGTTTGATAAATTGCAGCAATGGAAAATTGGTAAGCTAGGCATTTTCAAAATTATATGCAATGAATCATGTTATCGAATTACATTATCCCCAACCCTTACATCATGTTAAACTTGAGAGCTCGTATTTAACTTCCTTTTTGATGATGCAAGCTCATTTATTCACACTCCGCATGATGTAGTCAAGAAGCGTGCAAGCTCACCGGATGATGCCGGCACCAGCTCCTGAGCGGACTGGAGGGGAGTACTTGACCTTTTACTTTTATTGCATATCATATTTCTTCCATTGAGGTCAATGTACGTCCTAAGTTTGGGGGGGGATTTACTTTCAGTTGCTACATTCATTGCTGTACTTTATTTCATTACTGTACTTTATTTCGTTGCACTTTTCATTACTTTGCGTAATTTTTTTTTAGATAGCCTTGCTTGTCTTAGTTTTTCTCTATTCGTGAATTTTTCGTGCTTCTATTTGTGTGATACTGATGTTACGACACTGTTTTTCTCTCTGAAGAAACGGTCGAGTTCTAGTCGCGTTGTAGTCAGTAATTTCTGTTCTGCTTAGTATTCATTTAGGTCCGAAATTTTTTTTCGTGATTGTAGAGGTCTTGGCGGATAAGAGAGGATACATGCTTGTTTTAAAATCACCGTCGATAGGTTTGGTTACATTTTCCGGATAGTGAGTCGTACTGTTTCATTAGTCGTGTTGGCACTTAAATTGAGTTTAGAGTCGGTCAGTTTTTCCCAAAAGTCGAGATAATGTTGTTCTATGAAGGGAAGTCTAGTAACCGGGGGCATTCGCGTGACCCGTTGTTTACTCTCGCGTAAAACGACGACCCTGATTAGACTAGTGATTTAGATATTTCACATGTGCCAATGATAGGGAGCCTAGTAACCGGGGGTATTCGCGTGACCCGTTGTTTACTCTCGCGTAAAACGGCGACCTTGATTCGGACATGCGGAAATTATATATTCGAGTTGTTTCTCCACTGTAGACGGGAACTTAGTAACTAGAAGCATCCATGTGCCCCATGAGTGTCTTTTACGTCAAACGGTTTCCCAATACATGAGAATGGAAGTTCCACCCTAGGATTATCCCGATGAAACATCCCGAGATCCTAACCTAGTGGTCAACTCGAATCAAATTCTTGAACATATATATAAGGGGATCTTGTCAGAGGTTTATTTGTTATGAAACTCGTGAAAATTGTGACACTAGGCGTGGAGCAGGACGAACTAGCTTGTTTATTTTAGCCTTTCATATTGACGGTCGATTTGACTCACGTTTTGTTAATCTTTGAGCTGGATTTTCTTCATGAACGAGTGATTAGGACTGAACTTGATTACTTTGCGGAATCATTATTCTGAGTGCAGCTCGCTATTATGACACTCGTATTATTTAGAGAGAATTACAGGATAGTATTGATTAGGTTGAACACTATGAGTTGCACGATGATTCACGACATTCTTCTATTGAATTTAATTCTTTTAGCTTGAGGACAAGCAAAGGCTTAAGTTTGGGGGTATTTGTTAGGCGTATTTTTATATGCTTATTTATCATTATTTTGTATTATTCTGGAGAGTGAAATTGTCTAAATGAGCCTTTAATGCCTTAATTTTGTATGATTGATAGGAAATTGAAGTCCGGAAGCTAAAACGAGGCAAAACGGGTGAAAACGACAAATCTGGGCTATGAGCCGCGGCACAAGGAAGCAGGGCCGCGGCACAGGAAGACACCCAGCCAAAGGCAGAGTAAACTGTACTCTGTCTTTGCGGCCGGCCAGTGAGCCGCGACACGTAAGAAATTAAGGACGCCCGTGCATCCAGTGAAGGCCACGTGCGCGGCACGAGTTTAGTGCGCCGCGCTTTGCTTGGCGGTTTTGGTTGTCCGCGGATTAGGGCGTTTGAGCCGTTTCGACCTACTGATACGGACGCGATTTGGATGATGTGCTGAGCTATAAATAGGGTTTAAGACCCTAATTAATTATCTTTGGATCTTTTATCTTTTGGAGCTTAAGCTTGGAGACGGCAGAAGAAGAGGGAAGCAGAAGACTTCAAAGGCAGAGGCGGAAGGCAAGAACGGAGGAATCCGAGCTTCATCTGCATTTGATTTTTATGCTTTCATTTATTTATTCTGTATTTTCAATTATTAGTATGTCAGGCTAAAGCCCTAATCTAGGGTTTTGATGAAACCTATGTTTTGACGAATTGCTTGAGATTATCCAATTAATTACCTTTTTGTTGAGTTTTCCCAATTGTGTTTAATGCTTGCAATTATCTGGCCAATAGTTGTATTGATTTAATCATTCAATTCGAATCGGGAGAGGAGATTTGGTGAGGAACTATTTGTGAGGACCGTTTTATTCTGTGAGATAGGAATATACTCATAGGAACTACGTGGCCCTTTGGAGATTTTATGCTTTTCGCCTATTGAAGAATTAATTCACCTAGGAATAGAGTGCGTTATTCGCCTTTAGATAAATCTATTGACCTCGGGAGAGGCGGTAGAATATATTAGCAATCTCCGCCTTCAATAAATTGAGAAAATTATTTATTAAGGATAATCGAGAGTAAATTCGGATAAACCGAGGTGGATTCAGAATCCTAGACTTATTCATCATTTGATTTCTTTTATTCAAGCTATCGTTTTTTACTGTTTAGTCTTTCATTAATTCTTTTAGTTATTAATTGCAAAAACCCAAATTCGATTGTTCAAATAAAATTGGAATACACAAAAATCGGTAGTTAGAGATTCAGTCCTCGTGGGAATGATACTCTACTTATCACTTTATTACTTGTAAACGATGACGTGCACTTGCGTGTAAGAAATATCGCAACATTGTGATGGCTTGACTCTACACTTGGAGGTGTATTGTATTGTGTGTTGAATGTGTAATGTCGACGATGATGTTGATTGTCGTAATCGCCTTGAGTGCATTAGTCGTTTAAAGTGTGGTAACCAATATGATTGATTGACCGTGAATGTTGTTGATGAAACGTGAACGTGAATATGTGTGTGTCCGCTACGTTCACTCGTGCTAGTTCGACGGGATCTACAAGGACTTGTGGCAGTGGATCATGGGTCGGAGCTTAGGGAGGTGCTGAGGCCCAATCATGCGGGTCTGACGAGGCCTACGAGAACACATGGCAGTGGACCATGAGTTTAAAGCACAGTACGTCCAACCGGGTGGGTTCGACGGGGCCTACGGTGACACGTGGCAGAGGATCATGATGTCGGGACTAATTATGATGTTGTTGTTGTTATTTTAGTCCGTGTGGGTTATTGAACCTACGGAGACACGTGACGATGGATCATGGTGTCAAAATTGTTTATGTTTGAATTGGTCCGTGCGGGTTGTTGAGCCTACGGAGACACGTGACAGTGGATCACGGAGTCGAAATTGCTTATTTTTGGTTTTATGTGTGGTTTAGTCCGTACGGGTTGTTGAACCTACGAAGACACGTGACAGTGGATCACGGTGTCACAAATATGTTTTGACAAACAAAGTTTTTAAAGGAAAAGTTTTATGAAAATGAATATTGGGCCGGATCCCAAGCATTTTGTGAAAATATTTTCCGTGTTGTGAAGTTTTGAATTCTGGAACGAGTTTGGGTTCAGACCCTATAGTTTCGAAAAGGCTTTGAAATACAGGACTCGAGGTCTTAAAGGTTTTGTGTTTCTAAAAACTCTCCGAGATTAGAATTCTATTTGCTAATACTTCCTTGCTCGTTTTCTAAATTGCTAAAACCTCTCGAGAATGTTTTCGTAGTTGATTGTCATATTTGATTCGTGGTTGCTATTTGCTTGTTACATTTCGTATAGCATGATACTTGTACTAGTCATTCAAATACTAACCTCTTAAATGGGGGAAATGCGTTTCATGCATTTCAGGTATACTCAGTTCGAGGGAGCAGTCACAGGATCGGCACGAGAGATGATGGGCTACGATACTAATCAAGAGTGAGAGTGTTGGTTCGGTTTTGTCGTAATGTCAAGTTGTAATTAGTCTTCCGCTGTACTGTACTTCGACCCCTGTGTGGGTATTGTGATAAAGAGTTGTATTTCACCATTTGAGTTAGTCGTAAGACCACATCGGTCCATATAGTTATTTACGTTGACCTTAATGGTCCGTTTTGTTATATTGTTTAACCCGACAGGTCGAACCTTTGGTCATTCTGTGATGTTTTGCCTGTAGATCCTCGTGGGAAGGGTTTACGGCGTGTAATATTCCCGATGGATTTCTGGGGATGTTACATTTATGGTATCGGAGCCTAGGTTGAGGAAACCTAGGCTGTCGGGTCGAGTCGAGTCATGTTTTGTTGTGTCATTCGAGTCGCTGAGCGACAAGTTGAGATGTGTGTTGTCACATCATGTCGTTTGTGCGGTTGGTTGAGATTAGTATCGTGGGCGGCCGTCATCTTCATGCGACCTGTGGATGTAAGTCTCCTCTTCGGTGTGAGGTAACCGTGTTTCATAAGATCATCTGTGTGCATGTTGTGTGATGAAGTTCGTATTTGGTACTTGAGGTATATTACATGTGTAATGAGCTGAATGTGTTGATGGTTTGGACACCGAGTGGTGTAGTTATAATGTGAAAACCTTGAACATTGATGTGTTCTCAGAAGTGTGTTTATGGTAGAGTCGTTGAGAACTCCGATAAATGGTCTTGAAATATGTTTAAATGTGGTGTTTATGGGATGTGTTTGTTAAATTGGCAATTTATATACCGGATGGGCATATGTTTTGAGATCGATTGTTCTAAAAAGGTGTTGTAATTATATCCGCCGCGTGTAACTGAAAATAGTTTTTGGGAAATTTAATGACTTAAGTATGTGTGTGTAAAAACCAAATTTCAAAATATTTTGACGATGTGGATTTTGAAAAGTTGTGGAATTTTGGGTGAAGCGACCTTGTAATTTTACAATGGAATTTTTATAATGGGATTTTTAAAGACGTGTTTTGAATGCATGAAAATGATACTGTCACTTTGAATATGATCGACAAGGATTTTGGAAAAATTTCTGAAATTGTTAATCGATTTTTATTCGGTAGTATAGAACATTGTAATGTGTTTACGTGCTGAGGTTAAGTCGATGTGGTGAGTTTCTATGTTGTTATTCTCGTTGGAGAATTTTGGCAGTATTCCCTAATGTCGGAATACGTTGTAAGGTGTCATTCCTTAACTTTCGGAGCCGTTTTGGGGCTGCTAAGTTGGTTCAGTAGTCCTACAGCTAGTAGCTACGGCCGTAAGATATGTTTTTACGGCCATAATCTGGTAGTTGTTATGGTCGTAAGATGTTAGTGTTACGACTGTAAGTTTCTAGTTGTTACGGCCGTAAGTGGTATGTTATTACGGCCGTAAGCTTATTGCTGTCATGGTCGTAATCATGTAATTACAGCTATATCTGTGCTTTATATCGGTTGTGTGCTTTTTGTTAATACGGTCGTATGGTCCGGCAGTGACGACCGTAAACTTTATCTGTTGTGGTAATTCGGTTGCTTATCCTGTATGAATATTTTTGTTGGTTTATAGATTGTTGTCGCACATTGTGTGTGATGGACCTATTTTGGTGTATTGATTGCGTGAGGTTATGCTTCATTGCACTGAACCGTTGTCTGTTCAGTATGCCAAGAGGTCGAGGCCGAGGACATGGTCGTGGTCGTGGACGTAACCAGGAGCATGAGAGGGCGACTCGCTCATTGTTGAGCGCCAATCAACTCAGTACAGAAGGTCAGGATGATCAGTCGCGTGATCAGGGACAATCAACTGACGGTAATGTTGATGTTGGCACCGCCACCATCCTTCGTTAGGTGGCTGAACAGTTGGCACAATTTAACCAAGCAATATACCAGAACGAGCCTCCAAAGAGAGATGATGGAGCTAGTAAGTGGTTACGAGATGTGATGATAATGCATCCACCTTGTTTTGTGGGTTCTTCTGACTTGTTAGGTTGGGAGAACTCGCTCTTCCAATTGGGAATAATATTTGATGTTGTGGCGTGTCCAGATGAGAGAAGAGTACCAATCGCTCAGTATTTTCTCGACAAATAAGCTGCAGACTGGTGGGAGGCTGTGGTGCCTACAGATCGTACTTCTACTTAGGCTGAGTTTAAAACTGTCATGGAGGCAGAGTACTGCCCGATGCCTGTCCATGAGCGCAGAATTGTTGAGTTTTCCTCGGCTACGCCCCAGGATGTGTCGATATCCCAGGCGATAGTCGACTATAATCTGCAGCTGGCTTATGTTCGTGATCAGGTGAGAAGTGAAGCGGACAAGGTCGGGTACTTCAACATGCGCATGAAACCCCATATCCGTGAGAGTATGGCTCCGCTCATGTGTACTACCTTGAAGGAATATCAGGATCGAGCCTTAGCCATTGAGATGGCCATTTCTGTGATGGAGTCTGGCTTGGAGAGTAAGAGACAGAAGACCTCGGGTAGATTTTCCAGAGGTCAGAGAAGTGGATTCTGTGAGCCTGTTGCTTCACACTGTCCTTCTTGGATCACTCCTCGTTCATTTGATCAATCTAAGAATCTTACACCGGAGGCGAGTAAGACGAGCGGTGTGAAGACCTGCTTCAACTGCAGTCATGTGGGCCATGTGAGACAGAATTGTCGTTTGCCACCGGTTAATTGTTTCAAATGCGGTCAAATGGGGTACCAAGCGGTGCATTGTGAGACCGTTGCTAAGATGTTTGAGAACTGGAGTTTCATTCCTACTCCCGGGGGACCCAATAATGGCGCCCAGTAATATAGTTGCGTGTTGTATTTTAGACCATATCTCGAGTGGAGATTTGATATTTGTTGCGTGAACATTTTTGGTTTTGTTTGTATTATACTATGATGTTTTGTTTTAAGTTTCAGGATGAAACTTGTTTTTAGTGGGGTAGAATGTAATGTCCGGTATTTTCACTTTCCGTTATCTTGTATTGTTTGTGTTTTTATGCTGAATATTTTTTTTCTTGTTGAGATTAAATCGAAATGATTTTTAACGTGATACTCTGTATGTTACTATCGTGTAGTGATTTTTAGTTGAGGATGACTTGTTGTCATTTGTGTCTTTTCGATTGTGCATGTGTTGAGGTATTGTACGTTACGCCTTGTAGCGTGTTTGATATTGATTTGGTGTATTTGAGTAACTGGGACGTTGTCGAGTGCCCGACCTGACTGTCGAAGTCGTTGAGATTCACTACTATGTTCAGTAGTGATGTTACAGCCGTAAGAGTTATGAGTTACGGCCCTAAGTGTAGCTGGTTACGGCCGTAAGTATCTTTTATTATGGCCGTAGTGAGTCCTGTGTTACGGCCGTAAACCGATTGTTGTTACGGCCATAAAGAACGTTCGTATTTTGGGAAGTAGCCCAGAGGGGTACTTACGGCTGTAAGTCCTGGGTGTGACGGCCGTAAGGATGAAGAGTTACGGCCGTAAGTTGTGCCAGTTACGGCCGTAACATGCCACTGGTATATAAACCAGTGGCAGCACCATTTTCGGGACAGAATACCATTTTCTTCCCATTTCGTTTCTCTTCACGATTTTTGGGTCTAGGGAGGATTGTTGAGCTTGAGGAGCCGATCTTCATCATTTTTAGAATCTTGATCCGTGTCTATCATCATCCTCCAATTCGTTCGTCCGGATCGTAGGTAAATTCTTCGAATCCCTTAGGGTTGAACTTTGGGATTTTCATCTTGATTTCGATCCATGTTCATTTTTTGTGATAAAATTAGTGTGATACGATGTTGTTAAACATATTCTACGGATTGTATATCCGTATCTTGGGTTCGTTTGAACCAAATCGGTATTTTTGGTGTTCTAAGGAAATCTTGAACATTTAATGTCCGATTAAATGTCTCAGAGGGTTTCCTTCAGTTCTTGGATGTATTTTCCATTGTTTTCAGTCGTTATACTCGTAGTAATCATGTTTCCATTGTGTTTCACAGAGGATTGTAGATGTTCGGGGTTTTTTGGGTTGCGCCGTGTTCGTACGAATATTCGGGTGTCGACTACCGCGGCAAGTATCTTGCTTATACAACTTGTGACTTATGAATATGGATCTCGCGTTGGATTTACGATGATTGGTTTGCCTTCTTCTGATTCGTATGGATTGATAATGAGATGAACAATACGAACGTTGGCGGTATTAGTGTTATCCTTGATTGTTCAATGTTATGATATTGCATTAAGTGATGATAAATGTGTGTGTTGGTTATATTGTGTTTGAATGTTCATTGTGAAATATTTGTATTCGATAGGTTTGTTTTGATGGCTTGACTGTACACTTGGAGGTGTATTGTATTGTGTGTTGAATGTGTAATGTCGACGATGATGTTGGTTGTCGTAACTTCCTTGAGTGCATTAGTCGTGTAAAGTGTGGTAATCAATATGATTGATTGACCATGAATGTTGTTGATGAAATGTGAACGTGAATATGTGTGTGTCCGCTACGTTCACTCGTGCTGGTTCGACGGGACCTACGAGGACTTGTGGCAGTGGATCATGGGTCGGAACTTAGTGAGGTGCTGAGGTCCAATCGTGCGGGTCTGATGAGGCCTACCAGAACATATGGCAGTGGACCATGAGTTTAGGGCACAGTATGTCCAACTGGGTGGGCTCGACGGGCCTATGGTGACACGTGGCAGAGGATCATGGTGGCAGGACTAATTGTGATGTTGTTGTGGTTATTTTGGTCCGTGTGGGTTGTTGAACCTACGGAGACACGTGACAGTGGATCACAGTGTCAAAATTGTTTATGTTTGAATTGGTCCGTGCATGTTGTTGAGCCTACGGAGACAGGTGACAGTGGATCACGGAGTCAGAATTGCTTATGTTTGGTTTTATGCCTCTGTATGGGTTGTTGAACCTACGGAGACACGTGACAGTGGATCACGGTGTCACAAATATGTTTTGACAAACAAAGTTTTTAAAGGAAAAGTTTTATGAAAATGAATGTTGGGTCGGATCCCAAGCGTTATGTGAAAATATTTTCCGTGTTGTGAAGTGTTGAATTCTGGAATGACTTTTGGGTTAAGACCCTCCAGTTTCGAAAAGGTTTTGAAATACAGGACTCGAAGTCCTAAAGGTTTTGTGTTTCTAAAAAATTCCCGAGATGAGAATTCTATTTGTGAGTACTTCCTTGCTCGTTTTCTAAATTGATAAAACCTCTCGGGAATGTTTTGGTAGTTGATTGTCGTATCTGATTCGTGGTTGCTATTTGCTTGTTACATTTCGTATAGCATGATACTTGTACTATCCATTCAAATGCTAACCCCTTAAATGAGGAAAATGCGTTTCAAGCATTTCAGGTATACTCAGTTCGAGGGAGCAGTCACAGGATTGGCACGGGAGATGATGAGCTACGATACTAATCAAGAGTGAGAGTGTTGGTTCGGTCTTGTCGTACTGTCAAGTTGTAATTAGTCTTTTGTTGTACTGTATTTCGACCCCTGCGTGGGTATTGTGATAAAGAATTGTATTTCACCGTTTGAGTTAGTCGTAAGACCACATCAGTCCATATAGTTATTTATGTTGACCTTAACGGTCTGTTTTGTTATATTGTTTGACCCGACCGGTCGAACCTTGGTCATTATGTGATATTTTGCCTAGTAGATCCTCGTGGGAAGGGTCTACGGCGTGTAATATTCCCGGCGGATTTCTGGGGATGTTACAGATGAAAAATAACATTACTAGACAAGCACTACATAATTATGTAGTTTGACATAGCATGTACCGTTGGGCGGTGCAATTCTCTTGTTTTGACGGGCTTTACAAGTATTTACCCTTCTGGATTCAATTTGAACGCTATAGAAAACCCCTTAAGCCCACTTTTTGGTATTGTCAATTCTAATATCGATCCACGAAGCAGAAAAATATCATTATGAGGGGATTCAAGGCATCAAGAAGATCCAAAACAAGGACTCAAATTGATCGAGAGATCATCCCAATACCGAGTTTTATCTCATCTTTTCTTACTTGTATTTTATTTTTCCTAGTTGAAATGATGAATACTACTCTTTTCTCATTCCTATTTTCACCATGTCCGGCTAAATTTATCAGATTTCGGATATGAGAGTATATTGATTGTGATTAGTTTTGAGAATTTACTATTAAATACATCTATTATACTTTTTTCAAATAATCGGCTTTAATTCGTGTTTGAATACTTGATCAATATTTTTACATGTTTAACATTATTGATCATAATTTGAGAGACGATGGTATTGGTAGGTATAAATTATTTGACATTATTAATTGCGAGATCGAGAATTCGGTAATTGATCATGAGGATTGATTACTCTTATGAACTTTTAGGAGTTAGATAATTAGTCAGAGATTGACATGTCATTATATGTTATTTAATCTACATATTTTAATTGGTCTTGAGAGAGCCTTTAACTTTTGCGACTATCATATCGAGAAGAGAAGTAGAATATTAACTAAGTTAAATCCAATTAACCCTACCAATCAGTGAAAATCTAGTGATCAGATATACTTTTTAAATCATTAAATTTCCTTCATAATATTCTACAACTTATTTGATTAATTTTAGTTGTTTAAGTATTAAATTCAATTTAATCACTCCTCTCAAATTTCAATAGTCTAGATAAAATTTAAAATACAATAATTAGCACCGAGTATAACAAAAAGCATTTCGTCTTGGTGGGAAACGTACGAATAACTTTTTGGTGTCATTGTCGGTAATTAATTTTTTACTAGTATTGATATTATGATAAGTATTACCATTCTTGCTTTAGACATTTTTTATTTATTGTTATTGTTTTAGTTTGTTTTGTTTTTATTTTATGTTGTTGTTTTCGTTTTCATTTATGGTCTTGGTTCACGTAGTGCATGAACACCTGCTCGTTCTGAAAACCTTTGGAAACATTTATCCTCGAAGTTGAGGCATTTGCAAGAAGGGATTTAGCGAACGAGATGGAAAGAGCAGGAAATAACTTAGAAGGTGATGCCATAGTAAATCTGTAGCATGAGAATACACCTCAAAATCAACCCCAATGGAGGGGCGCACATGGAGTAACCGGCGGCTCGAGTGCAGTGACAGAACTCGGCTGCGTCTTGATCGATATTATGGGGAAATGGCACATATGCCTATAAAATCTTAGATTTCGAGTTGAAATTGGCTTCGATATGAATGGTTCAGCAGAATCAATTCGGAGGCTTCGCCACTGAGGATCCATATGCCCACCTTTTCCACTTCATACAGATTTGTGACACCATTAAACTGAATGGGGTACCGGATAATGTGATATGTTTGAGGTTGTTTCTATTTTCCTTGAGAGAGAAAACACGCCGCTGGTTTGGTCTCATTCACACCGATATTTGCAGCCCAATGAGTTCAACGGCAAGAGGTAGATTCTGTTTCTTTATCACTTCTACCGACGAATTAAGTAGATATGGTTATGTCTATATAATGAGGCATAGTCCGAGTCTTTTGAGAGATTCAAAGAATTTAAAAAAAAAATCAACTTGGCAAGAAGATAAAGGAACTTCAATCGGATCGTGGTGGTTAATATACGAGCTAAGAATTTGATGACCATCTAAAGAGTCGTGGAGTTCTATCCCAACTCACTACTTCTAGAACACCTCAATGGAATGGTGTGTTCGAGAAGATAAATTGAACCTTATTGGATATCATTCGATCTATGGTGAGTCAAGATGATCTCCCGATCTCCTTCCGGGGACATGCTCTATACTCTGCTATATTTATATTAAATAGGGCATTGTTTAGAAAAAAGACTCCATATGAGATATGGGTAGGAAAAGTTCATAAGTTATCTTTTCGCAGAATTTGGGATGCAAAGCATATATGAAATGTTTGATTTTGGAAAAGCTCGCACTCAACTTAGATAGATGTCTCTTTTGTAGGGTTGTATACTGCAAAGCATACTTTATGCTTGTATTACTTTATTTCCATATAACTACCTATGAGAATATTAATTATATTCTATCACATATTTTGCATATTTATTCACGTTATGGTTATGCAAATGTATTTTCTATTTATTTTATATTATAGATAATGCGGTGTGTTGGTGTCACAAAGAAGATCATATTATCGGTGCCTTATAAATTAATATAATAGTTCACAACTTATATAATTACTAGATAAAAGGTTCTCGACTATTATATGCTTGATAGTAGTTGGTCTCGACTATTAGCATGCATTAGCATATTTGCATACATTGAACTGGATCGCAGTGAGATAGTGTCTTCTGTGCTGACTGAAAGAAGAACGTAAATCTCGGATAATTATTATTTCTTAATTTTAAGTATATAATATTTAATTGTGTATTTATAATAATTATTGCTTTGATTTACCATGGGTGAGAGTCATGGTGATTGACTCAATATGCTTCATATCTTGGGCAAAAATATTATTTATATGATAATTTTATATCTAAAAATCGTGTCCTGACTCGTGCGGGTTGATGATGTCCCCTTGAGGAGCTCGATAATGATTATTATATTAAACCTTGCAGGTGGATTTAATTCCGATATAATAATAAGGTTCGAGTGGTACTACTATTGGATAAGAAATTAATTAATTAAAGTTGTCAGTAACTTAAATTAGTGGACATTCGATTTCTTAAATATGGAAAATAATATATTTAAATAAGGAGCCCGATTTCATAAATTGAGATTTGGGTTGGAAGTACAATATTAATTCTTTAGTTCATTGAATTGATATTAGTAAACTCAACCATATTAGGAAGGACTTAATATGGAAGGTTGGGTTATACTAGGAGTCCTAACCCTAATCCCTCTTAAGATCCCTAGAGTAACCCATAGCCTATAAATAGGACATATGGGGAGGGTTCGGCCGTGATCGCTATTATCATACACAAGGGTTTCAATTTTTTCATCTAAGTATTTTATTGTGGATCTTGACTTGTGTGTTTGATTCCACAATTGAGATAACACTTTAATTCTTGTTATCAATCGGAATTACTTGAAGAAAAAGAAAAATCGAGAGTTGTGAGAATATTAATTTCGGCCGATCCACTTTAATTGTCAAGCAATATTTGGTAGCTCGTTGCCCACGCAATGTCCGGATTAAGGCGGGAACATGCTCTAGAAGATTTTGAGGAAGAGATCAAAACACTACAAAAAAATTGGTTTTACCATCGAAAAATTACCGACAGTCGCTCTGCTGTTGGTAAATACCTAAAATACAGACGGATTACCGACGACAGCTATTAAATAAATTTACCGATGGATTTAGCGATGGCATGTTGGCGGGATTTTGGCGCTAACTTTACCATCAAATTTACCGACGACATTAGAGACGGCAGAATTACCGATGGCACGGTTGCCGTTGGTAAATAATTTTTCCATTTTTTTATATTTCAGAATTTACCGACAGCATTACCGACGGCAGAATAATTACCCACGGTATTTCCCGACGGCTTTACCGACAGCCAGTTGTCGTTGGTAAATTCTGAAACAGCCTTATCCCACATCGAAAAAATATCATAATTTTCATCACTTTATAAACCAAAACCTTGCTGGGTAATATTGAATGAAGACATTGGTCCATGCCGACCCGACCCGACCACGGCCGAGCCCCGACCCGACCTGACCTCGGCCGAGCACCAACCCGACCCGACCCGACACCGGACCAAAAAGAACAAGTTTTAATGCATACAGATTTTACCAACGGCACCATGCCGTCGGTAAATTACCAATGACGGTTGTCATCGGTAATCCATTGGTAAAATCATTCCCAAATTTTAACAAGGAGAAATTTACCGAGGGACGGGGCGTCGGTAAATCAACGACGACTGCATTTTCCATCGGGATTTTTTTACCATCGAAGGTTTTACCAACGATAGAGCGGCGACGGTAACACTATCGGTAACCGCTTTTACCAATGGCATTCTATTTTTGCCGTCGGTAATTGGCGTCTGGAAAAACAATTTTTTTTGTTGTAGTGAAAGTAGCAACCACTTTATCTAGATTAGAATATCCTATGATCTCTTGATCTAGATTAGAATATTAACTTCACTAATAATATTATTTAATAAACAATAAATTATATTTAAATTACTTATTAATCTTAGTAATTAATTAACTCGCATCCCTAAATAGATTTTGTGCTCGTGGATGCGTAAAATGCTTTATTCAAATCTTTCGTAAAATGCTCGTGAATATATTTGCAAAGGTATCTATACTGGTGGATTATATATCATTAATATTGCACAAACTCCCATGTATAAATATAAATTACTTAACTATTTGTCTAAACCTAAAAAGAGAAAAGAACCTTCAAGCATAAACCAAACACATATGTGACATTTACGTTTGGGTCATGTAGATCTTAGAAGGATTCAGAGATTAGTAGATGGTGGCCCATAGGATGACCTCCAAGTTGAGTCATTTCCAATTTGTGAATCCTGTGTTGAAGGTAAAATGACAAAAATGGGTTTTTAAAACCAAAGGAAACCGTGCTCATAACGTGTTAGAATTGGTTCATACTGATGTACATGGTCCAATGAACATCCAAGCTAGGGGCAGTTTCGAATACTTCATCACATTTACAGACGATTATTCGAGATATGGATACATCTATTTGATGCGACGTAAGTCCGAAGCCTTTGTCAATTTTGAGATTTCAAGGCTGAAACGAAGAAATGTCATGGGAAGAGTATCAAGTCACTACAATTTGATCATGGTGGTGAGTACTTTAGTGGAGAGTTTTTGGATTTCTTGGCAAATGAGGGGATTACGTCCCATCTCACTACGCCGGGAACTCCACAACAAAATGATGTTGCTGAGAGAAGGAACAGACCTCTTTTAGAGATGGTTAGTCAATGATGAGTTACTCAAATTTACCTATTCCGTTCTGGGGGTACGCCTTGGAAACAGCGGCATACATAGTAAACCTGGTGCCTTCAAAATCAGTTCCAAAAACACCCACAGAACTATGGAGTGGGCGGAGGCCCAGTCTAGGACATGTTCGGATTTTGGGTACTCCGGCACATGTGCTGAATAAGGATGCTGATAAGTTGGCATATCGTATAGAGATACGAGTGTCTGTAGGATACCCTAAGGGAACAAAGTGAGGCTTGTTCTACCATGATCAGAAGGTCATTGTTAGCACCAATGCCCGATTCCTGAAAGAGGATTATGTGATTATTCACAAGCACATGAGCAAAATTCTGAAAGAGTTGAGGGGCGAGACTCTGTCTATACTAATCATGCAAGGACCAACTAACATTGCACCATGTGGAGCCATTAGTTGGAGGAGTGTGAAATAGAAATGCATCTCGGACTCTACTATGGAAGCTGAGTGTGTGGCAGCCTCTGAGGCAGCCAAAAAGGCGGTATGGCTCAAGTACTTTTTGCAGGACTTAGATGTGATTCCCAATTTGCCAAAAGGTATTACACTTTACTATGATAACACCGATGCAGTCGCAAATTCGAGAGAACCACGAGCCCATAAGGCAAGTAAACATATCAACCACAAGTACCATATAACCGCGGATAAATGGATATTTTGGGATACCCGTGATGGTGCTATTTCTTTTTGGCACGACAATTGGTGCGATTTTAGTCCGCTGTCTCAATGGGTCCCTGATACCCATTTGAATGCTAGTATTAATCAATTTTGGTCTCCTAATGGCTGGGATCGGTCAAAACTACTCTCCGTTATCCCTTCGGATCTTGGAGACTACATTATGGCCTTTCCCACCCATGGGGAGGGGGATTTAGTCGGTCGGAAAGTCTTCTGGAAACTTACCTCTCACGGTGGTTTTTCTTTCAAAAGTGCATGGGAGGCGGTTCGGCAAAGCCATGACAATCACAATCTTCTAAAATTTTGCTGGAATCAAATCATTACTCCCACTATGTCCTTTTTTATGGTTAGACTCTTAAAAAATCGCTCCCTACCCCGGATGGTCTTAAAGCCAGGGGTATCATTGCCGACGATGCTTGCTTTTGTTGTGATGGCATTGAGGATTTTCCTCATCTTTTTCTTAATAGGCCGGCAGCATCGGCGATTTGGGCCAACTTCTGCGCTTTAGCTGGGATTCCCCTTTTTCAAACTAATAATATTAGCTTGGTTATTACCAATTGTTTTAATAAATATTCGGGAGATATCCACATTTTGCGTATTATTCCTATTCTTATCTTATGGTTATTTGGTGCTCTAGGAATGACATGCGGGTCAAGAAGATCCCTTTCACGGCCCAAAGGGTGTGCGATCGCATTTGGGGCTACTTGGTGTTGGCCACTTAAGTATACTGGATACAGTTTGGAAAATCGGTTAAACAACAAACTGTATGGAATCTAAATCTGAGTGCGTAGCGGAAGTCTTGGATACAGTTAGTTGCCGTGGATACAGCAACAGAGTATTTAGTGTATACTTATAATATCACGGTAATTTCAAACAGTAAAAGCTGAAGGTAAATGACACAGTAATTTAAGTGGTTCGAGGTAAACCCCTCTACGTCCACTGGTCCTCCACACAGGAGTAAAAAGTTTATTATATAATTACTGCGTACACAACTACGTAATTATAAACAAACCTATCCTTGTATCTTTCTCACAGATTGATACAAAGAATATCACTTTCAAGCGTTCACACAGATTGGTTGAAGCTTCCTTCTTGAATAGCTTCTTCACACACAGTTCCAAAGCTTCGTCCTTATTCGTCCCACACAGTCGAATAACTTGTTGAGTTCACACAGAGCTCGGTTTTTACACAGAGGTAAAATGTTAGGTAACCGGTAAGAACGGCACTTTGAATATCAAGATCGATGATAGTCGTTCTTGATGTTTGAGCACTGTATATCTCTTTCGTTTTAACTTGCAGTTTGCTCTGGAGATATGTTTGCTCAGATGATTACTTTGATAGCTTTGAGAGTTGGGTTACTTCAGTAGATTTCGTGAGTTGCTGATCTTCAATGTCTTCAAGGATATATATAGCCTCTGAAGAAAGTATCCGTTGAGATGTCCGTTTGAATAAGATTTCCTTCAACGGGAATAAGACATGATCCGGATTTCGCGGGATTCTGAAGATCTGAAGACTGATAGTATTTAAATACTTTATCCTTGAGTATTTAAATACTTCTTTGTTCAACGGAACTTGACTTGTGTTCTTTCTTGTCCTTTTGTGAACTGTATGGAGAATGGCTGTATTAGGGCATCGAGACAGTTTCCATACTTGGTCTTCTTACAAGTCTTCTTGCTGTACTGACGAGCTTCACTTATGCTGATTCGAGGCAGGTCTTCGATACATGATAAATCCTTGAATCCTCGATACAGTTTTCCTTTACTGTATATTTGGCATATATGTCAAAACCTTCTTAATAACAAATAACAATCGATACAGGGATCGGGTATCCCGGCTGAATCGATACAGGGTGTTTGTTTTTCCTAACACTTGGATTTAATCAAAGGGCACCAGGCCCTTAAGCCGCGGGCCTGGCTTGGTGCACCCGTTTTCGCGGATATTTTGGGCTTGAATTTTTGCCCTTGTAATTTCATTATCAACTGCCATTGTAACTGTAATAACAAAAAGAAGAAAAAAAATTACCATAGTTAGGTGGGTTAAATCGGGTCACAGGATTACCAAAATCAACCCAGATGGGGCATCGAAAGGTAATCCCGGGGATTCGGCCACGGGAGGTATAGCTAGAAACTGTTTGGGGGATCCTATTTTCGCGTTTCATGAATTAATCGGCAACCACACCAATAACTTTGCCGAGATTTTTGCATTTGGAGAGCGTTGGACCTTTGCTATGAGAGGAACATTCAGAAGGTTTGGGTAGAGGTGGATTCGGCTTTTGCTCTTTCTTTTATTACCTTGCCTAACATCGGAAATTGGCAATTACAAAGCATTCGTCACAAAATCTTGTCGTTTCATCGCTCTATGTATATCTCGTTTTCCCATATTTATCGGGAAAGGAATGCCATTGCGGACCACTTGGCCAATGAAGGATACAAGTCCAGACATTTTCGTCATTACAGCCCGTCGGATCTATCTGGGCAGATTCGTGGTATGATTAGACTGGATAAAAGTAATTTCCCTTTTGTTCGATTCAAGTACGCCGCTCGTTGTCCGTGTTTTATTTTGTTTTCGTGTGGGGCGTGTAGAGGGGCTCGTCCTCCCTCAAACTGTTTGGGCGTGTAGTGGGTCTCGTACCCCCACAGTTCCGATCCGTTGAATAAAATTTTTAAAAAAAAGGACTATATCATACGACACTTCATAAATAGTTGTAGTCAGGGTTGCATTGGAAGATAATCTTGCTAATCCTTTCGCAAAAGGTTTACCCTCAAAAGTTTTTGAAGGGCATGGGGAAGGAATGGGATTACGATGTATGGCAGCATTGCTTTGAGTATAAGTGAACGATAAGATAGACCATGTAATAGAGTAGTATATTTAAAAACATGCTTCGAGTAGAAGTGGAAGATTGTTAAGGTTGTATACTGCAAAGCATACTGTAACACCTCAAACTAGGCGGTTATTACAGTGCCGTGGACCCCCAACTGGGACCCACCAGGCGAATAAAAATGAATTAAATAATATAACCGTAGTACCGCACTACACTGTATTATTAATTACTCCGATGAGGAGTATCAAGTACAATACACCCAGGAATACATAATACTTATATATTCCATATGAAGATAAAATATACAACACCAAATGAAATGAAAGTTCAGACGAAAACTGCAGCGGAAAACACAAATGAATAAAACATGAATAACTGGGAAGACTGGTGCTCCCTACTAGTATCACTGGGACTCCTCGCCGTCAACGTTCTCTTCCCGTGCCTTTGCCTTGACATGACCTAAAATCAACATCTCCAACAGGGTCAGTTACACAGAACAACAATCCTCAATAGTTGAACAAGCACAATAATTACTTATCCTAGTTATGAAATCAAGCCGAAGAGGGGCATCATAGTACACCCGTAATGGGACGTGCAAGTGCACAAGACGAGTGTCCGGACACACCCGCACTTGTGTCTAATTAGTCTCACGGAGGCACGTTACCGTGTGCACAGTCCAATGTGTCAGATTACCCGCATAACACATGACTATCGTGTACCCGACTAAAAATTCCACACATAACCACCCGGCCACGCAATATGATCCCAGAAGGTCACAAGAACAAAAGTGACCGTGATGAATATTAATGAATAGCAATCCGACAAGGGTCAATAATGATTCACCGAGATGAAATAATAATGAAATGAATGATAGCTCAGTGAAATGATTGGAACCGTCGTTCCTCGTGAATTGAATGATTGGTTTGATAATTACAAGTCTCAACATGATTAATATACTATGAATAAATTATGAATATGAATGAACAACAACGAAAGGAATGATTATCCTTTTAACCGAGCAAGAATTAACTTGCCTCAAATACCGGTGAAGAATGTCTTTCCTCGAACAAACGTCCTTAATGGAATTATCGGTCGCTCGAACAACCTTGAATAACCTAATTACCAACAGACGCTTAATATACGTATCAAGTATGATCACAACCAACTCAAAACGTCGATACGACAAACCCAAACTCATTGGGGAATTATAACAAACACGTTGTAACCAATCCTCAATTGTTTACAACCAATCTCAATTATATCGATACCAAACCTCCAAGGAGTGATTCAATCCAACAAAACATCCTCAATACAATCAATAATCCAATATGAATACACAATTCGAGATTTCAACAACATCTAATCGAAACCCCCAATTTCAAAAATCAACATTCAAAGTGTTATTGAATAATTCTCCAACAATCCAATGATAATTCATAGAAACTCATAATCGTATGTATATCTCTTCATATATCATGATTATAACATCCAAAACATCATACTCCATCTTAAAATCGAAATCTAAGGTTTTGAAGAAATTACCTTTAAAGATCCAACCTCTTCGATCCGTCGAAACTTGTGTTAATCGACTTTCCAAGCTCCACAAACGAATAAAGATGATTAAAACACGAACACACAAGTGTTTGATGATAAAAAATCTTTCCCAAAATATCTCTCTCTCGGAACCAAAATGAAGAAGTGAAGAAAATGAAGACAAAGACCCGTCCAGTCCTTAAATACTGCGCAGAGTTACGGCCGTAACTCTGCCACCTTACGGCCGTAACTTCCCAAGTCAACGGCCTTACGGCCGTAATCTCTATTACATATGGCTGTAACAAAACTTCATCGAAAAACGATAATGCCCGCACTGTCCGAGTTACGGCCGTACCAGAACTACCTTACGACCGTAACAACACTTCGTCGAAAAAACTACGGAACACCAACACCTTCACTTACGGATGTATCCTGCCAAACTTACGGTCGTAAGTTGTCTTCGTTGACAACACCTCCTGAACCAACATATGCATGTTACGGCCGTAGTCTTCAAATCATACGGCCGTACCTTCCTTCTTACGGTCGTATCTTGTATGACTTACAGCCGTACGACGTCTTCGTCCAGAAATCAAAAATTCCACGAATGCATGTTACGGCCGTAATGCATGATAAGTTACGGCCGTAACTCACTGCTAGAAAGACAACAATCCGACAACTCCGTCTTCTCGTTACAAATGATGAATGATCCGACATACAATACTTGTATGAATATAATTAAGTCCAATAACATGCAATAGATAACACTTCCAACACAAGACTACCAATCACAATGATTATGATAATATTCTCATGTCGATTCTCAAACAGAGTTGAATGACGATCGGTAACTGATACACGGCTCAAAGTACGCCAACGATGAATACAAATGAATGAACGTGAATGATGAATGATTATTATTGAGTAAAAATACTGAGTGACAATTACTGAATGATGATAAATGAATTCACGACCGGGTATTACATACCCCCCTTAAAAAGAGTTTCGTCCCCGAAACTAAGGGTCAAACAAATCGGGATAACTCTCCCGCATACTATCCTCGGTTTCCCAAGTAGCCTCTTCGACTCCGTGTCTAGACCACTGAATTTTAACCAAAGGAATCGCCTTGTTCCTCAACTGCTTGATTCGCCACTCTAAAACTCGTACAGGACGCTCCTCATACGTATGATCGTCCGCGATCTCGATTTCATCGAACTGAAGTATGTGACTCGGGTCGGCAACATACTTCCGCAACTGAGAGACGTGAAACACATTATGTACTCGGCTCAAAGCCGGAGGTAAAGCCAATCGATAAGCCAGACTGCCTACTCGATCCAAAATTTCAAATGGTCCAATGAATCTCGGACTCAACTTCTCTCTCTTCCCGAAACGGAAGATACCTCGACTCGGGGATACCTTGACCAAAACGTGGTCTCCTGTATCGAACTCTAATGGTCAACGACGATTATCTGCATATGATTTTTGTTGACTCTGAGCGGTCAACAAACGACTCCTGATCAACGCTACCTTCTCGCGGGCGGCTATTAGCATATCGGGCTTGGTGCCAATTGATTCTGATAAGTCATCCCAACACAAGGGAGATCGACAACAACGACCGTATAAGGCCTCGTAAGGTGCCATCTTAATCGAAGCATGCCAACTGTTGTTGTACGTGAACTCGATCAATGGTAGTTGGGCTTCTCAATCATATTTCCAGTCGAGGACATATGCTCTCAACATGTCCTCCAACGTCTGAATAGTTCACTCTGATTGTCCATTGGACTGAGGGTGAAAAGCTGTGCTGAAATTTAGCTAAGTTCCCATGGCACGATGAACTGATTTCCAAAAATGTGACACGAATCGCCTGTCACGATCAGAAACAATACTCTTAGGATTACCGTGTAATCTCACTATCTCTTTAATGAACAACTGGGCAAGTCTCACGGGACCCCACGTATCCTTGATCTCGAGAAAATGAGCTGACTTAGTTAAACGGTCCACGATTACCCAAATTTTATTCATGCCACAACGACTCGTCGGCAAACTCGTGATGAAGTCCATTGAGATATCCTCCCACTTCCACTCCGGAATAGGGAGCGGTTTCAGCATACCCGCCGGCTGCTGATGTTCTATCTTGACTTGCTGACATGTCAAACATCTCGAAACAAAATCCACGACATCTCGCTTCTTATTACTCCACCAGTAATTTTGTTTCAAGTCTTTGTACATCTTGCTAGACCCATGGATAGAATAAGGGGTAGCATGGGCCTCTCTCAAAATCGAGTTTTTCAACTCGTCATCCGCCGGAACGCATAACCGGTTCTTAAATCGTGAAAGTCCATCCTCGTGGACCACAAATCCAGGGGCTTTCCCCTGAGCCACATCCTCACGAATGCGCAACAAAAATGGGTCTGAACCCTGATTCGTTCTGATCGACTCCTCCAATCGTGATGAAATCTCTAGCATACAAAGTTGCCCTTGCACTTGCTGTAACCAGAACTCGATCTCTGGTCTTAGGAATTCCTGTTGAAGCTCCTTCTGAACTATCAAATGAGCAAGCATTTGCTCCTGAACAGACTTACGACTCAAGGCATCGGTGACAACGTTCGCCTTGCCCGGGTGGTATTGAATCTCAATTTCATAATCTTCAATCAGTTCCAACCACCATGTCTGTCGTATGTTTAACTCCTTCTGAGTAAATATATACTTTAAACTCTTATGATCGGTGAAAATCTGACAGGTGACGCCATAAAGATAATGACGCCAAATCTTCAATGCGAATACCATGGCTGCTAGCTCCAGGTCGTGGGTCGGATAATTGACCTCGTAAGGCCTCAGTTGCCACGAAGCGTAGGCAATCACTTTACCATTCTGCATTAATACATATCCAAGACCATGTCTGGATGCGTCACTATAAACCACGAATCCTTCCGTCCCTTGCGGTAAAGAAAGGACAAGCACTGAAGTTAAACGGCTCTTGAGTTCCTCAAAACTCTGTTGATATGCGTTAGACCATGTGTATTTCTTATCCTTCTGCAAAAGGTTCGTCATGGGTTGAGCGATTTTAGAAAACCCTTCCACAAATTGCCGGTAATAGCTTGCTAACCCGAGAAAACTTCAGATTTTCTTAACATTCTTCGGAGGTTGCCAATATCGGATAGCTTCCGTCTTCTGAGGATCGACACGAACCCCGTCTGATGAAATCACATGTCCGATAAATGTCACCTCGGACATCCAGAACTCATATTTGGAAAATTTTCCATAGAGATGCTCTCGTCTCTACACGTCGAGAACCTGATGAAGGTGAAGTTCGTGCTCCTCTTGGTTACGAGAATAAATCAAAATATCATCTATGAAAACAACCACGAACTGATCCAAATAGTCGATGAAAACTCGGTTCATTAACTCCATGAATACCGAAGGTGCATTAGTTAACCAAAACAGCATCACAATAAACTCGTAGTGTCCATAGCGTGTTCGAAACGCCGTTCTATTGATATCCGACTCTCTAATCTGTAACTGATGATACCCAGATCTTAAATCGATCTTGAAAAATACTGAAGCTCCCTAAAGTTGATCTAAGAGATCATCGATACGGGGTAGGGGATATTTATTCTTGATTGTAACCCTGTTCAGCTCCCGATAATCAATGTACAAGCAAAATGAACCATCCTTCTTCTTGACAAATAATACCGGTGCTCCCCACGGGGATGCACTCAGTCTGATATAATCTTTCTCGGTCAATTCCTCCAGTTGATTCTCCAGTTCCTGCATTTCGGTCGGGGCCATACAATATGGTGCTTTCGATATTGGGGATGTACCAGGCTCCAACTTTATCGTGAATTCCACATCTCTCTGTGGAGGCAAACCAGGTAACTCCTCTGGGAATACATCTGCGTACTCTCTCACTACAGGAATATCCACCAACGTCACTGATGGTTTCTCGGTCTTGGTCATATAGCACCAATAACCCACACACCCCTGATTGAGTAACTTCACTGCTTTCATCATATTAATAACTCTTCCTGAATAGCTGGGATTACCCCCCTGAAATACACACTCGACTCCATCGTCTGAAACAATAGTGACCATATGCTTACGGATACTAAGGATGGCGTCGTGACGATCCATACAATCAATACCCAAAATGACGTCGTCTTTAGGTAAATCTACCACGATCAGGTCCGCCAACCAAACACAGCCATTAAGCTGAATCGGATAATTCTTAACTGCACGATCTCCGATAATTCTTCTACCGTATGGTAGTCCAATGATATAAGGTTCACAACTAGTAGCACTATCTAGGTGAAGTCTACTCAAGCATGACTCAGAAATGAATGAATGAGATGCGCCAGTATCAAAAAGGGTACCCACAGGTTGAGACAGAATTTCGACTGTACCTGAGATCATTCAGGCCTCTGGATCGTCGGTCCTCTTCATCTCGTAAATTCGGGGCTTGCCAGTCCCTGAACCGGATGCTCCTGTCTGATAACTGTGGGCTCCACCTTTAGTTGCTCCCGTTGCCTTAAACGATGCGGATTGAGTGGCCTGATTCTGAACAGCCGACTGCTTCTGGGCTTGAGATGTCGTCGGAGTAGGTTTGGAGTCTCTTCGGCAGAAACGAGCCTTATGCCCGGCAATCCCACAATTGTTACACGTGATGGTCTGACTCGGACACTTAGTGCTGAAATGACCCTGCTTTACACAATTGAAACAGGTGATGGCCGAACTGGCCGTTCGGGACTGAGATACTGTAGGTTTAGGCACCATAGGAGGTCGCTCAGAAAAAGTGGAGCCCGAACGAGGCTTCTTAAAGGTTGCCCGACTGCCCTCGGACTGGTTATGATTCTTCGATTTCTTGCCAGCAGATGGAGTTTGTTTCTTAGCAATTTCCTTAGCAGTAAGCTCATAAGTGAGAGCTTTCTCGATGAATTTGGCCAGGGTGGCGCAGTGATGATTAAGCAATTGCATCCGCATACGAGGTTTCAACCTCTTACTGAAATATTTGATCTTATCCGCCTCGGAGTGGATAATAGATGAGGCGAATGGAAGTAGCTCTTGAAACTTCTCGGCGATGGCGAGAACATCTTCTTCCGCTGAGGGGTCGGGACTAAGTAATTCCGATAACTTGGCCTCCCTAAGTGGGGCCGGATAATACCTTTCCATCATGAGGGTCTTAAACTGGTCCCAAGTGCAAGATCCGTCGATGGGCTTTAAATATAGCCACCAAGAGTGAGCGCTCTTACCCAGATAGTATGCCGCAACTGAAACTTTGTGCCCTTTGGGACACTCTACCATAGCAAATAGCTTCTCAAAATGTTCAAGCCAGTGAATAATATCCGCCGACTCAGATGAGCCCTCAAAAGTAGGTGGCCTCTGGCGAGAGATGTCGCTGATAATACTGCTCACACTTCTCTCTTGTCTCTGAGGTGGCGGCGGAGGAGCCTGTTGAGCCTGAGTGGCTGAGTTCTGCATCGTCTCCATCAGACGTGCCATCTGAGTTATTTGGTCCACCATGCCCTGCATAAAAGTGAGTGGATCAACCCGAACACCTTCTGATTGAGCTGTATCTAGGGTACGACTTCCTGACAGTGAATGATTATCTCCCGGTGAATGGGTGGCAGCATCGCTACTGGTTGAATTAACATTATTCCTCGCGTTCGCGCGGGTATTCACACGAGCTCCTGGGTTTCGGCCCGCACCGTAGCCTCTTCCCCTGCGTCCTCTAACATCTCTATCCATACTGAAGTAGGAAAGTCACATGATAATTATAGATTTCGCATGAAAGATCAACTGAGGTGACATGATTATCTAATGAAATTATTGAAATGATCATCTTGAATAAGTTAACAAGATTGATGATACGATCCACAAGATCAACAACTGAGCAATGAAATTGACTGGGTGATTAATGAGTTAATATGATCGACATGATCAAAAATGAAAATGATGATTGAGGATTGTTGACTGATGAATGATGAATGAGTGATTCTTATTGCCAGAAATTATACCATGGCGTCAGAAATCTTACTGTTCTTTCGGTCTGAGGGGCTTGGCTTGCACAGGTCACACGTGACGCGAAAGTCCAATGATACTAGTCTGGTGAATGATGATTTCAATGAGACATGACTCGTAAGGGTAGTATTGAAAACCACGCTCTGATACCAACTCTGTAACACCCCAAACTAGGCGGTTATTACAGTGCCGTGGACCCCCAACTGGGACCCACCAGGCGAATAAAAATGAATTAAATAATATAACCGTAGTACCGCACCACATTATATTATCACTTACTCCGATGAGGAGTCTCAAGTACAATACATCCAGGAATACAGAATACTTATATATTCCATATGAAGATGAAATATACAACACCAAATGAAATGAAAGTCCAGACGGAAACTGCAGCGGAAAACACAAATGAATAAAAGATGAATAACTGGGAAGACTGGGTCCCCCTACTAGTATCACTGGGACTCCTCGCTATCAACGTTCTCTTCCCTTGCCTTTGCCTTTCCATGACCTAAAAACAACATCCCCAACGGGGTCAGTTACACAGAACAACAATCCTCAAGAGTTGAACAAGCACAATAATTATATATCCTAGTTATGAAATCAAGCCGAAGAGGGGCATCATAGTACACCCGTAATGGGACGTGCAAGTGCACAAGACGAGTGTCTGGACTCACCCGCACTTATGCCTAATTAGTCTCACGGAGGCACGTTACCGTGTGCACAGTCCAATGTGTCGGATTACCCGCATAACACATGACTATCGTGTGCCCGACTAAAAATTCCACACATAACCACCCGGCCATGCAATATGATCCCAGAAGGTCACAAGAACAAAAGTGACCATGATGAATATTAATGAATAACAATCCGACAAGGGTCAAGAATGACTCACCGAGATGAAATAATAATGAAATGAATGATAGCTCACTGAAATGATTGGAACCGTCGTTCCTCGTGAATTCAATGATTAGTTTGATATTTACAAGTCTCAACATGATTAATATACTATGAATGAATTATGAATATGGATGAACATTATTAATATACTAGTAATGAGTATCCTTTTAACCGAGCAAGAATTAACTTGCCTCAAACACCGGTGAAGAATGTCCTTCCTCGAACAAACGTCCTTAATGGAATTATCGGTCGCTCGAACAACCTTGAATAACATAATTACCAACAAACACTTAATATACGTATCAAGTATGATCACAACCAACTCAAAACGTCGATACGACAAACTCAAACTCATTGGGGTATTCTAACAAACACGTTGTAACCAATCCTCAATTGTTTACAACCAATCTCAATTATATCGATACCAAACCTCCAAGGAGTTATTCAATCCAACAAAACATCCTCAATACAATCAATAATCCAATATGAATACACAATTCGAGATTTCAACAACATCTAATCGAAACCCCCAATTCCAAAAATCAACATTCAAAGTGTTATTGAATAATTCTCCAACAATCCAATGATAATTCGTAGAAACTCATAATCATATGTATATCTCTTAATATATCATGATTATAACATCCAAAACATCATACTCCATCTTAAAATCAAAATCTAAGGTTTTGAAGAAATTACCTTTGAAGATTCAACCTCTTCGATCCGTCGAAACTCATGTTAATCGACTTCCCAAGCTCCACAAATGAATAAAGATGATTAAAACACGAACACACAAGTGTTTGATGATGAAAGTCTCTCCCAAAATATCTCTCTCTCGGAACCAAATGAAGACGTGAAGAAAATGAGGACAAAGAGCCGTCCAGTCCTATAAATACTGCGCAGAGTTACGGCCGTAACTCTGCCACCTTACAACTGTAACTTCCCAAGTCAACGGCCTTACGACCGTAATCTCTATTACATACGGCCGTAACAAAACTTCATCGAAAAACGATAATGCCCGCACTGTCCGAGTTACGGCCGTACCAGAACTACCTTACGGCCGTAACAACACTTCGTCGAAAAAAACTCCAGAACACCAACACCATCACGTACGGCCGTATCCTGCCAAACTTACGGCCGTAAGTTGTCTTCGTTGACAACACCTCCTAACCCAACGTATGCATGTTACGGCCGTAGTCTTCAAATCATACAGCCGTACCTACCTTCTTACGGCCGTATCTTGTATGACTTACGGCCATATGACGTCTTCGTCCAGAAATCACAAATTCCACGAATGCATGTTACACCCGTAATGCATGATAAGTTACGGCCGTAACTCACTGCTGGAAAGACAACAATCCGACAACTCCGTCTTCTCGTTACAAATGATGAATGATCCGACATACAATACTTGTATGAATATAATTAAGTCCAATAACATGCAATAGATGATACTTCTAACACAAGACTATCAATCACAATGATTATGATAATATTCTCGTCTCGATTCTCAAACGGAGTTGAATGACGATCGGTAACTGATACATGGCTCAAAGTACGCCAACGATGAATACAAATGAATGAACGTGAATGATGAATGATTATTATTGAGTGAAAAATACTGAGTGACAATTACTGAATGATGATAAATGAATTCACGACCGGGTATTACACATACTTTATGCCTATATTATCTTATTTCCCTGTAACTACCTATGAGAATATTAATTATATTTTATCACATGTTTTGCATATTTATTCACGTGATGGTTATGCAGATATATTTTCTATTTATGTTATATTGTAGATAATATGGTGTGTTGGTGTCACACGAAAGATCACATTATCGTTGCCTTCTAAAATAATATAATAGTTCACAACCTATATAATTAGTAGACAAATTATATGAAAAGTGGCAATGTATGCTTGAGAATAGTTGGTCTTGACTATTAACATGCGTTAGCGTATTTGCATACGTTGAACTGGATCGCAGTGAGATAGTCACTTCTATACTGACTGAAAGAAGAACGTAAATCTCGGATAATTATTATTTCTTAATTCTAAGTATATAATATTTAATTGTGTATTTATAATAATTACTGTACTGACTCAATATGCTTCGTGTCTTGGGCAATAATATTACTTATATGACAATTATTATTATAACTAGAAATCGTGTCGCGACTCGTGCGGGTTGATGATGTCCCCTTGAGGAGCTCGATAATGATTAGTATATTAAACCCTGCAGGTGGATTTAATTCCAATAAAATAATAAAGTTCGAGTGGTACTACTATTGGATAAGAACTTAATTAATTAAAGTTGTCAGTAGCTTAAATTAATTAATGGACATTCAATATCTTAAACACGAGAAATAATATATTTAAATAAGGAGCCCAATTTCGTAAATTGAGATTGGGTTGGAAGTGCAATATTAATTCTTTAGTGGATTGAGTTGATATAAGTAAACTTAGCCATAATAGGAACGACTTAATATGGAAGGTGGGATTATACTAGGAGTCCTAACCCTAATCCTCCTTAATATCCCTAGAATAGTCCAAAGCCTATAAATAAGACATATGGAAAGGGTTCGACCGTGATCACTATTATCATACACAAGGGTTTCAATTTTTTCTTCTAAGTGTTTTATTGTGGATCATGACTTGTGTCTTTAATTCTATAATTGAGACAACACTTTAATTTTTGCTATCAACCGGAATTACTTGAAGAAGAAAAATCGAGAGTTATGAGAATATTAATTTTGGCCGATCCACTTTAATTGTCAAGCAAGATTCGAAAGCTCATTGCCCACACAACGTCCGGATTAAGGCGGGAACATACTCTAGAAGATTTTGAGGAAGAGATCAAAAGTAGCAACCACTTCGCCTCAAAAGCTAATATCCTATGATCTATTGATTTATATTAGGATATTAAATTCACCAATATTATTATTTAATAAATAATAAATTGTATTTAAATTGCTTATTAATCTTAGTAATTAATTAATTAGCATGCCTAAATAGATTTTGTGTTCGTGGATGCTTAAAGTGCTTTATTCAAATCTTTCGAACTTCGCTTCTGCTGTGTTATTTCCAACACCTTTGGGGGATATGAAAAAGAGACAAATGGTGCTACTTCTATCGTCATTCTAAGAATAAAATATTTGTTGCCTGAGAAGGCGTCTTTCTGGAGAAAGAGCAGTTTTCCAAGCAGACAAGTTGGAGTAAAGTTCCTCTCGATGAATTTTGAGAAGAGTAACAAATAGAAATGGAAACTCCTCCTCTACCTCCCGTGAAACACTCGTCTCATACGAAGTAGTTCAGAAGAATCCAGAACCAATTCTAGAAAGTGCTACAGATATTGGTCCACCCTACGTGTAATATCCATACTTTCTATTTTTAGCAGTTTCTATTTTTGGGCACATGTCTATTTTAACGACTCACTTGTAACCGTTTCGACATTTTAAATCTATCTTGTTCTAGGTATTTTTCCATTTGGATGAGTTTCGGAGGTGTTTTTACGTAATATGCTTTATGTTATGATCTTGTCGCATGTACGTTCGATTCGCGTAAAACTCGTTTGATTTCATTATTTCTTTATTTCCATAAGTCTGTGTGATTGAGTTATTCTTGTTGTGAGTTTCAGTTTCATGATCCAACGTCGTATCGAAATTTTCGAACGTTTGGGCCGTTTTGTAATTTCCTAAAGTTTGTGGGAAATTTACTTCTGTCGTCGAATTCCGAACCTTCGAGTAGTCGGAATTGTGTTTCCTTTTAGCACTTAGATTCTTCATCGAAAATACTTCGTAACCATATGTTCGGATTTTTAGCAGGTTCGGGTTCCGTCGTCTTTGGGGACGGTTCACACAACAGTCTTCCCAAACTGCTGTCGAGCAGGGTGTTACGGCCGTAATAGGCCTATCGTTACGGCCGTAATAGGCCTATTGTTATGGTCATAATAGGCTCGTCGTTACGGCCGTAACGTCCCGCTGTTTTTAAAACAGCGGGCAGAGGACATCAGTCCTCACTTGTTCCCTTTTCACTTTTTTTTCGACGGGCGACGCGAGAGTTCACTCCAGGGGCGATTTTCACCACTTTCAATCCGTGTGTTTGTCATCTTCCATCACCGTGATATCGTGGTAGTATATTATCATCATCCTAATCCATATTCTTGCGTCCGAATTCAAGGTATTTTGGCTTAAAACCCTGACTTTGTCAATTTTGGGGGGTTTTCGGGTTTTGCCTATTTAAAATCGAATTGTTCGTCTATATTGTAATATTTCTTATCGATTATTGTTATTGAGTGAATTCCAATCTGTTTCCATGGGTGTTTGATCCGTGAGTTGTCGATTCGGGAACGTTTTGTGAAAACCTTCACCCATGTTGACCGTACTGTAATATCCTGAATTTTAGGAATACATACCGACTAAATACGGGACTTGTAAATTTATTTTAATGTATTGGAGATACATTTCTGGTCTTGGAACATTTAAAATAAGAAAGGAATACCGGAAATGTTAGTAGAAACAAGATTGGACATTTTCTCGGAGGTGTCGTAGACAAGTATCGACTTTGAAAAATTACCACGGATTTTTGGGGTGTTCGAAAATTCTGAAAATTAACAGTATTATATAGATTTGAGTTAGCTTTCCAACGGTTCAAACGACGAGCCAATCGGAGTTCGGAGTGATCAAATTAGTGGAAGACTGCCAGCTGTCAGGCACCGTGCGTCACTGCGTGCGTCAGCGCCCAACAAGCGTCCGGGAATCCCGCGCGAGCGAGGCACGGGTCGTCACTCATAATGCCTAGTCATGATGCTGTCTAGCGGACTTTGAACCCGGAAAGAGCGGCCTTACCTTTAAGACTGTCCCATACCACTTATCGATACATGTAGAAAATTTACACGACTAAAAGGGCATACTTTTATATACTATATTGGACATTTTTATATCCCCCAAAATGCTCAAACATTCAGCGAATCTGAGCAGCCTTGTCCAGGAGACGCCCGGTAGATGTTTGATGAAATTCCCCAGAGAGTCTGTGAATTCCAGTTTGGGTTGCCTTCTTTGAACTCGATTACCTCTCAATCGGTATGTGATTTTACGAATACATCATGAGGAGATTCTAAAGAAAATCCATATAAGTATAAATCTTGCTTGGACCGTAGGTATTGAGTTAGAATACTTGGATAATATGAACCGTTTTATAGTGAGTCAGCCCTGCTATTTTCAGTCACTTCCAGCAACATTTCTTTTGAAGTTGATCGAGTTATCTAGTTTGAACACGTATATCTTTGAACTTGCAAGTCGATTTTTGATAAAGTTTCATGAAATTTGTACCCGAGATACATGTTGTCACAAATTAGTTTTTATTTTGATTTTCATGAACTGACTAGACTCCTGTATTTATCAATACATTACCGAGTCAGCTCTATATTTTTCGTTTGTATCGAACGGGTTGAATACCTTATATTTGTGTTTAAGGATGGAAAATTTAATAACGATGATTATTTATATTTTTCTATATGAAAATCACGAGTTTTCAAAATTGATGACTTTGGAATATTTTTCGTATTTAAATAGTACGAAGTTTTTATTCGATCAAATAATGGTTATATCATAAATACAATCGAAAAATATTGAATATTATTTTTATATTTAAAATAATATTCTGGAGTTTTAGTAATGAACTTGTTAAAGTTCGGATCGTCACTTTTGAGAAAGAGGAAAACAAAATTATAAAATTGGGATAGCCATTGATCGTGGAAATCGAATGTCGTAGTATACTGTTATTGATATCGGGATATGAATATTTTGTCAAGGTGTGGGAATCGAACCTCGGGACATATTTGCTTTACCGACCCGACTATTTGAGGCAAGTTGTTACTTGTTCAGTTATAGTATTTCGATAATAATTTCAATTACATGTCATAAGTATTCTGTGTTGTATTTCATATTGACGAATGTATAAATGGAATCTTGTGAGGATTGTAGTATACAGTAGATGTTGTTGATGATATTTGGATATTCTTGGTCGATGAGGTGCGTTTGGAAGGAATCTGAACCGAGGTATGTTTTTATGGGTGGGTGGGAATCCGCATAGAGGTATGTTTTTGTGGTATTCGTACATAGAGTATTGTGTACGGGAAAGTATTCGGTATTGAGGTATTATACAGTATTGTTGTGATATTGGGATTGTGACGAGAATCATTGGATTAACCGGGAGTGGTAAGGTTATAGTTTGTGGTTATCATTCTCACGATGCATGACATATGATTAATTATGTTTATATATTTGAGGTTATTTGTCGGGCATTATGGCTGACCCCGATGTGGGACTTTTTTTTTCAGGTATTGAGGATTTTGATGGTAGCAGTCGTGAAGAGACGAGGATCCCGGATGATACTGTAATATCCGCAATTTCGATTTTTTCGGTAATTTTCTTTTTTTTTTTTCAGCGGAAGTCCGTTTTGACGACTCGCTCAGGACCGTATCGTCATTCTGAGAATATTTAATTCTGCACTTTTTTTCATCCAAGTTCGTTTCAGTATCGTTTTGTTGAGTTCTGTGTTCTTAAACGACTTTTCCGCACTTGAGTTCGATTCTTGCGAATCTCGTCCAAAACTATTGTTTCGAGTTTCTCATAAGTTCATTTAATGTTATTATTCATGTTGCGAGCTTTGGCTTGGTGTTTCGATCGTGTATCGTGTATTTCGGGCGTTTTGGGCCATTTTCGTAATTTCCCAAAGTTTGGGGTAATTACATTCCGTTGTCGAATTTCAAGCCTTCGGGTGGTCAGAATCACGTGTTCTCTTAGCGCTTGGATTCGTCTTTGCGAGTACTTCGTAATCATATCATCGATTTATATTCAGGTTCGAGTTTCGGGGTTGTTCGGACCATCGGAAGTGGCCACAGCCGAGTCACGGCCGCACAATTTGTAACAGGTTCTGGCCTGGCCGAGTTACGGCCGTAATGTGCCGGTTACGGCCGTAAGTGATCGGCAGGCATGGCCTGACGAATGCCGATTACGTCCGTAAGGGCCGAGAGTTACGGCCGTACGGGCGCCAGGTAGCTTCCGGACGAATGCCGGTTACGGCCGTAAGGCCCTGCCGGTTACGGCCGTAACCCTGTCGGCCATATATAGGCCTGTGACCTGCCAGACCTCATTTTCTTCACATTTCTTCACCCGGGTGCGGCTCGCGACGGGAAAAATCGGGGAGTGGTGTTTTTGGTCGATTCCACTCGATTTCTAAGCATTTTTGAGGATTCTTATCGACTATATCAACATCAAATCCTTGTTCTTCATCGGATCGACATTGTTCGAGTACTTGTGTTTATCGGAGGACGCCGTTCGTTGTTCGTGGAAGGATTTCATCACTTTCAGTTGAGGCAAGTTTTATACTTGTACTAGTCAATGAGATTAATGTTATCATATATGTGTATGAATGTGTTGTATCATTCCGAGACTTAGTCTCTTCATGAATTCATTGATATTAAGGGATCGTTCGATACGATATTCTTCGGCAATTATACCAAATGTTTATTATTGTTCATTAATGGCCGATTCAAGGCATTAGGGTACTCGTTGTTAATGTTATTGTCGATAGCCTGTTCGCGGTATCGATGTATCGATTGTTGTTGTTAATATTGATGTCGATCTAAGATATTGTTGTAATCATTGTTATTAATGTTGGCGTCCTGTCATTCATGTTGTATTGGTCGATTGAAGGCATTGTCGTATTCATTCTCATCTTCGTTGTCGGTAGCTGATTAAAGGTGCCGAGGCATTCATTGTATCATTGTTATCGATTGGCCGTTCTAAGGCAATCGAGGTACTCAATCATTCAGTATATCCTTGTTATCGATTGGCCGTTCTAAGGCAATCGAGGTGCTTAATCATTCATTGTATCATTGTCATCGATTGGCCGTTCTAAGGCAATCGAGGAGTTCAATCATTCCGTGTATCATTGTTATCGATTAGCCGTTCTAAGGCAATCGAGGTACTCAAACATTCATTATATCATTGTTATCGATTGGCCGTTCTAAGGCAATCGAGGTACTCAATCATTCATTATATCATTGTTATCGATTGACCGTTCTAAGGCAATCGAGGTGCTCAATCATTCATTGTATCATTATTATCGATTGGCCGTTCTAAGGCAATCGAGGAGTGCAATCATTCCGTGTATCATTGTTATCGATTGGTCGTTCTGAGGCAATCGAGGTACTCAATCATTCATTGTATCATTGTTATCGATTGGCCATTCTAAGGCAATCGAGGTACTCAATCATTCGTTGTATCATTGTTATCGATTGGCCGTTCCAAGGCAATCGAGGTATTGAATCATCTGCTCCATCATTGTTATCGGTTGGCCATTCTAAGGTAATCGAGGTATTGAATTGGGGCTGTCAAGGATAGTTCCCATCCGTGAGTTACTGTCGTCGTGTTGGCCGACTCAAGGCAGCACACTATCATTTCTGTGAATTCAGTAATCTTTTAATCATTGTCGTTTGTTGTTAATTGTGTTTTGGAGGCTAGTCTCAGCTAGTGCTCTTTGGGTAAGCTTGGGGCTTGAATCTTCGCGGTTGGTTTCCCAACACCTACAGCTCAGTAGGTCACGGTCATAGTTATGATCTCATTATGGGTAAGTCTGGGGCTTGAACCTTCGCGGTTGGTTTCCCAGCACCTGCAATTTAGCAGGTCACGGTTACTGGGTGATGTCATTATGGGTAAGCTTGGGGCTTGAACCTTTGTGGTTGGTTTCCCAACACCTACAACTCAGTAGGTCACGGTCATAGTTAGGATCTCATTATGGGTAAGTCTGGGGCTTGAACCTTCGCGGTTGGTTTCCCAGCACCAGCAATTCAGCAGCTCACGGTCACTAGGTGATCTCATTATGGGTAAGCTTGGGGCTTGAACCTTTGCGGTTGGTTTCCCAACACCTACAACTCAGTAGGTCACGGTCATGTTTATGATCTCATTATGGGTAAGTTTGGGGCTTGAACCTTCGCGGTTGGTTTCCCAACACCTACAATTCAGTAGGTCACGACCATTGGATGGTCTCATTGTGATACGGCTTCGTGCCGTGGCTTCAGCCCTCATTGATACAGTTTCGGGCAGTTTTGGCTTCAGGTGATTGTGATATTCGGCTGAGTGGATTTCAGGCCTTTGTGATGTCTTGGTAATTTCATTGGAGCTTTCGGGCATTGTGATTCATAATTAATTCAGTTCTGGTTGGTTCATATTCGTGTAATTCATTGTGGTGTTCTATAATTATGATTCACCGTTGGGCATTTATGTTCTAACTTGTTGAACAGGTATTAATAGTATGCCGTGGGCATAGTGTTTCATGAATGCTCGGTTCTTACCTTGGTTTGTGAGCATCTCGTATTATTATTATCATTGTACCGTTTCATTCTGCCTTTGGATGCATATCATGTTATACATGTATTTGATGTTCATTATCTGGATGACTGACCCCGTTGGGGCGGAACATGTTTTCATGTTTTAGGTGCTTGCGAGGAGAGAGTTGAGACACAGAGGCATGGTGATGGCGACGATTCATTTGAGCGATACTAGTCCGAGTTGTTCATGTTGGTCAGTCAGTTGGAGCGTTCTCCAGTTTGTCAGTCATTGTCATTATGTATTACCCGAGTAGATGCTCGTGGATGTTGTTGTATTTTTATTTTTGGCCATGTAGGCCCATCGTTGTCGTTGAAATTCCTTATCAGAATATTGTTTCGGATATCATAGTAGGGACTGTGATCTCCCTTGTTGGTTAATTTTAATGTATTTTAGTCATGTTCGCCTGGTGGATCTCCGGGTGTGGGGTCCACGGCACTATAATAACCCAATGGGATTTGGGGGTGTTACAGAAGATGGTATCGGAGATTTGGGTTGTGAGATACCCTGATATGTGAGTTATGTGGCTCTACCGATGCAGTAGTAGTGGGACTGTCAGGTTATGACAATCTGGACAGTCGGGTTTTGTGAGTCGTGATATTTGTGCGACTGCATGAGTCATTCATTCATCGAGTCGTCGTCAGTTGAGACTAGTATCGCGAGACCTCGAAGCTTCATATGACCTGTGTAAGGACTCGATTCTCTTTATGTTCATATATTCATTATGTCATTAATTACACATGCTTTGTTGAAACCTATATGTGATATTAGTGTTATGATTGATTCATGACTAATTGTTTTGGAGCACGTGTGACCTGTGTAAGCGTTAAGGATCAACTCATTCATCAGTTAATAATCCCCAATCATCATTTTTGATCTTATAGATCATGTTAATTCATTAATCACTCAGTCAATCTCATTGCTCAGTTGTTGATCTTGTGGATCGAACTATCAATCTTGTTAACGTATTCAAGATAATCATTTCAGGAGTTTCATCAGATAATCATGTCACCTCACTTGATCTTTCATGCGATCTTATCATATTCCGGTGTCATGTCGCCGATCATTTTATTGCATTATTAATGCATTCATTGTGTTAAAGTGTGTATGCTAATTGTTATCGTTCCGTCACGTAATCATAATGCGATCTTCATGCGGGATCTATAATTATCATGTGACCTTCCTACTTCAGTATGGATAGAGCTGTCAGAGGACGCATGGGAAGAGGTCGCGGTGCGGGCCGAAACCCGGGATCTCGTGTGAATACCCGCGCAAATGCGAAGGATATCATGTGTTCATCAGTTAGCTTTGCTACTCATTCACTGTCAGATAATCATTCACTGTCAGGGAGTCGTACCCGAGATGCAGCTCAATCAGAAGGTGTTTGGGTGGACCCATTCATATGCATGCAGGGCATGATGGCCCAGATGACTCAGATGACGCGTCTGTTGGAGACCATGCAAACCTTGATGGTTCGTGGTCCACCACAGCAGGGATTCTAGGTGCCGTTTCATGGATAGACTGGAGAAGTGAGTTAGATTATTGGCGATATCTCTCGTCAGAGGCCGCCTACTTTTGAGGGTTCGTTGGAACCAGATGATATTGTTCATTGGATTGAGCATTTTGATAAACTCTTCGACATGGTTCAATGTCCGGAAGAGAGTAAAGTGGCAGTAGCGGCTTACTACTTGAGTAAAGGCGCTTATTCGTGGTGGCTTTCTGTGAAACCCACCGATCGCGATTGTATTTGGAGTGAGTTCAAGACTCTCATGTTAGAGAGGTATTATCCGGCTCCACTTCGTGAAGCCAAGTTATCAGAGGTTTTAAACCCCGAACCCGTCGAGGACGAGGGTGTTATTGTTATTGCTGAGAAGTTTCAGGGAATACTTAGTTTGCTTCGTCAGTTATCCGTACTGAGGCGGATAAGATCAAATATTTTAGCAAGAGGCTAAATCTACAGTTGAGGATGCAGTTGTTCAATCACAATTGTAATTCGCTTAGTGAATTCATCGAGAAGGCTCTTGGAGCATAGCTTTTGTTTAGGGAGCTTGCTCGGAAGCACCCTTCAGTTTCTTCCGGTGAGAGGACTAGGAAGCTGGTTCATTCTGAGGGACATCGGGCTCCGACGTCCAAGAGGTCGTTTTCTAGTCGTCTTCATGCTGAGAAAGCATCTTCATCTCAGACGATGAGTTCGACTGTTGTTTGCTTTAACTGTGATACAATAGGACATCACAGTACCCGGTGCTCGATGCAAGCCATTGTTTATTTTCGGTGTGGAAGGCAGGGACACCTTCAGAAATACTGCAGGAGCTCTAATGCCGGTAGATCTCGAGAGAGCTCGCAAACCTCGAGAGATTTTGTCACTCCAGCCCGTGCATCATCCAAGGGGTCCTATCAGGCTTCGAGAGCCCGAGGTAAGGACATTCATCACCGGCTTTGAGCAAGTTAATTCTTTCTCGGTAATAGGATAATCATTCATTTCATTTGTCGTTCATTGATTACTAGCCGTATTCTTGAACTTGTGCATATGGATTTAATTGGACCATCTAGATATGTTAGTCTAAATGGTAAGCTTTATACTTTGGTCATTGTTGATGATTATTCCCGTTTTACTTGGGTTAGGTTTATCGCTCATAAAGATGACACATTTTCCGAGTTTTCTAAATAGTGTCGTTTGGAGCAAAATGAGAAAAATCTTTCTATAATTTCAATTCGCACCGATCACGGAGGTGAATTTGATTGCACTCCGTTTGAGCTTTTATGTGACAAATATGGTATTAATCATAATTTTTCGGCTCCTAGAACGCCTCAACAAAATGGGGTTGTTGAAAGGAAAAATCGATCTTTGGAGGAAATGTCAAGGACTATGCTTAATGAATACTCTCTTCCACAATACTTTTGGGCCGAAGCAATTTTTACGGCATGTTATGTGATTAACCGTGTCCATGTTCGTAGAACTAACCTTAAAACTCCGTATGAAACATAATAACAACCAAATGCCATGAACCAAAATGAAAACACATAATCAACAAATGCCAAACTACATGAAAACCAAACGAAGAGAAATGCATATGTCATTGAAAGATAGTTCAAGCATTACACATAGATATTCAAAGCATGAGACATCAAAAACATTTGAAATAAAAGTTGCTACAACGAGTATCAAACTCCTAGAATCTAAGAAGCTTGGTCGGATGAAGAAGATGGGAATGGGAATGACGAGTGAGTGAATCGAATGAAATCAGAAATCAGCCTATGAACTTCTCGGACTTCCGAACGTAGAGACTGAATATCCTCACGAATTTCCACTTGTGAGGTTTCGATGCTCCGCATCCGAGCAATGAGGTCACTCTCTTCTTCTTCGATGATGGAGTCTTTCATCGGTCGCTTGCCTTTGGTTTTCGGATGACGGACAAACATTACGGTTTGTAGTTCCCGAAGCGTATGTGGTCCATGATGAAGGACACGTTCGGCCGGAGTCGGTGTTCGCGTTCCTTTTGGAACTTGGTCGTCTTCTCGGAGATACGGGAATTACACCCAACCTCTATTTATGGTTTCAACATAATGCATCGGTTTGAGGGTGAGGTCGCTAATCTCGTGTCCCCGAGACACCGGAATCGATGCCTCGCCTGACAAGTCAACATTGAAATGCCGGAAGATCATAGTCAAAACTGATCCGAAAGGAAGCCCAGATTTCCGCGTTCTTGACAAATAGTGTTTGGAGCGGAAGGAGTCTCCTTTCACCTTCATCCAATTTAAAACAATCACCGTGAAATCCACCTTATCCTCGTTCAACACCCGGTATACCACATGCTTATCGACGCCAACTAGTTTATGTTGCGTGTTCACTTTAGGCATCAAGCATTCCGTAAGTGCGACCAACAATAAACGGATTTGTATACCAAAATCGTTGTTTTCGAAAACTTCATCGGTAACCTCGATGACAGCTTTCGAACACAGAAAATCGGCAACATCTTTCTCAGTCATGTCTGATTCATCAACAATAGACTTCCGACTACAAGTAAAACCTTCAAATGACAAACCAAAAAGCTCGTGAAGAATTTCCGAAGAAACCTTCACTACGGTTCCGTTAACCAAGCTACTGAGCACTAAGCCACCAGAGGAACCCTCACCATCTCCCAGATGCAAGTTAGCATAGAATTCTCGAACAAAAGAAGGGAAGATAATTTCTTTGCATTCTACGAATCGAGCAATACTCAAGGCTTCAAAAAATTCACGGATATATACCTTGGCTCGTTCAAGACTGCCGAAATTGAAGAAATAGCAGTCGGTTAAGTTCTCCAGAGGGAGGATTTCCGAAAATACTTTGAAAGCGATATAAGACACAAAACGAGATGCATTGTATTCTGGTTCTCTGGTACGTTTTGTGCTTTTGTAAGCCTTCTCCATGTGTTTTCTTATCTTGCTCGACATGATTGTGATAGGAATGAAGAAGGAATCGGGATAGGATGAATCGAATATTTTGGCTAGGGTTCTTGCTGAAAGGGGATCTGTGTGTTTGCTTATGTTATGAGAGGATGATAGTGTTTCTGAACTGAACAGAGTTTATACAGTGAACTGAGCAGGTTTAGTTAGCGTACGCTAGGATTGTAAGTTTAGCATACGTTAGGAGTATATGGGTAGCTCACCGGACTGTCCAGTAGCAAATTCGGAATATGAAGAGTTTTAATTAGCACACGCAAAAGATAAAAGGTTAGCGTATGCTATCGAAGACGAAAGTTAGCGCACGTTAAAAAAAATGAAGCTAGCGCGCGCTAGAGAATGGAATGTTTCAAAGATATTGATTTCTCGAGTAGAAAACTAATTTCAAAAATTGTCTAGATGTCCCATACCAAGTTGTAAACGAATAGAATTAAATGATCCCTCGGGAAGAGGTTTTGTAAAGATATCAGCTAGTTGATCTTTCGTCCCGACAAAAATTAAACAGATATCTTTCTTTTGTACATGATCGCATAGAAAGTGATGTCTAATGTCTATATGCTTAGTTCTACTATGCAACACAGGATTTTTGCTCAAATTTATTGCACTAGTATTATCACATAATATGGGGGTATTTTCAAAATAAATGCCGTAGTCGCGGAGTTGATTTTTAATCCATAGTACCTGAGCACAGGCACTCCCTACAGCAACATATTCGGCGTCAGCTGTAGACAATGCTACATTGTTTTGCTTTTTATACGCAACGACGCAGGGGGAGTTCTTTTTGTTTATGTCAAAAAGGGGGAGAAATACTCCAAAAACCTGAACGTACTAACATATCGAACAAGTTACCTTGATTCGAAATTTTCTTAAAACGTTTGCAGGTATAAATTAAATGTTTTGACATCATCAAAAAGGGGGAGATTGTTGACTCAAAGTATTTTGATGATGATCGTATTCAAAACATTTAACAAAATGTATCACATCGAGATGCTACTTTGAAGGAAAATTATGTTCATAGCGCACACTACAGTCTCAAAGGTAGCGCACGCTATCGAGGGTTCAAGTCACCTGTAGTCAGGCAAGTTATCTGCAGCCTTGTGGAGTCACCTGATAGATAGCGCACGCAAAGGTCACAATATCAGCGCATGCTAAGCTGTTAGTCTTAGCGCACGCTATCATCTTTATGTAACGCACGCTATCGCACTTAAGGCAGAGAGACAGTAAGGTCTGGACAGAAAAAGGAAAAGGATTTGCGCATGCTACGGACGTTCATTTACGTATGCTACTATGAGGTCTTAGTGCACGTTACATTTCAAGTCTTGCGCACGCTACCGGAAATCATGTTTAGTAGTCCAGTAGCCACTGGACTCAAAATAAGAAAGCAACTACGTACGCTACACAAGCTAACGCACGTTACTGAGGAAAGTATATAGCGCACGCTATTCAACACTTACTAGCGCATGCTAAATCATTCAAATTCCTACCATTGGACAATTTAACCATTGGAGCGCAGGAGTCAAAAGGAGATCCGAGAAATCTGGAAAGTTAATATTAAACAATTACTAGCGCACGTTATGTACAATTGCTAGCGCACGCTAAGTATAAATATATCCGTTGGGAAAGAGTCATTGGGGAGACAAACAGACATAATCTAAAGTCAAGATTGAAGACCTGTTGACCAACCGTTAGCGCACGCTACGATGGTATGACTAGCGCACACAAGTCATATAATTTTACTGTTGGAACAGTTTTATGACCGTTCAGATCGGCCAAGTCAGAGATCGATTGCGCACGCTATGGAGGTATTATTAGCGCATGCTAATAATACAAATATCAGAATTCGAAGAAGGGCTGACACCTATAAATACCCATATAATTTGGGTATCTCATACACAACTTCAAGCATTCAAGCATACAAGCAATCAAAGCATTCTTGAGCTCAGTTTTCTATCTTTTATTGCATTCTAAGTTGTGAGAAGAAAGATACAAAGAGTGATACATCTTGTAATATTTATTATACCTTGTATTCTTTCATTTGGTTGTGAGTGTTGCATCACTCATACGAGAGCTTTAGAGAAACGAATTTAGAGTCATTAATCCGGTGTTATTTGGATCTTTGATCCGGCATTGTTAGGATTACACTCCAATATTCGTAAAGTGAGGATTATCTAGTTCCGATAGAACACTAGATAAATAAAGTTTATTTTGAGAGTGGTTGTGCTTGGACCAATAGAAGAGAAGCGGTTGTAACGGTTGTTGTACTCGGACCGATTGAAGACGAGTCAAGTGTGTCGTTGTTCTTGAGCCAATAGAAAAAGAAGTCGGAGAGAGGACGTAGGCAAGTTGCCGAACCTCTATAAATCTTTGAAGTCCTTTACTTTCCGCACTATTTTCTTTTATTCGCGAGAAAGTTCGATATTCCGCATTATCACTATTCAACCCCCTTCTAGTGGTGAATTTATCTCTTCAATGATGACTTGTGGGAAACTGCTTACGAAGTGTTTCTTCCATGTATGCTTTTTTCCGGGTTATCTTTTCTTCTTTTATTGTGCTGCTCTTATTAAAGGTTCTAGTTTAAGAACCTTTTGGTGTTTTCAATTTTTTGGGTTCCTCCCATCTCTCCTTTTGTTCATTTCACTAGTGTTATCTCATTCTCTTTTTACTTTTTGCTTGTATAGGTTAGAAATCCACTCAACTGAGGGTAGAAAGAGAGATAAAAGTTCTAAGTTCCTTTCTGGGTTAAAAAATAGAAAAGAGAAACGGCATGTAGAATCGGCACCTATTGAAAGTCATTTGAAGGTCCTTGACACAATTCGCTTACAAATGCAGGAATTTTTAGTCTGTTCCACTTGTTATACACTCTGTTCTTCAAATTTTCTTTTGTAAATTGAGCTGTATACAATCCTTGTCTCTACTTGTTTTGTTCCTCAATATTTGAACTTTTCTTAACATGGGGGCTCATATTTTCTAGCTAAAAGTGAGTCTGACCATGTTTTACACAGATATCGGAAGCTGCACATGCTTTTATTAGGCGAAGATTGACGCAGTTCGTGATGGGGAAAGCTAGCGCCTAAATTGACGTATTATCATTGGTTCTCTTGACTGGTTTATTAAGATCTGATCTTCCAAGCGAGAAATCATACCTTCATTGGAAGAGCAGACAAGTACTTTGTCCCTACTTGGTTCTCTTTATTTTTATTTGCAGCATTTTCTATTGTTTCATTTTGCACTCATATATACCCACTTCCATAATGTGGCTTATATACTTTCTCAAGGTCTTTTGTGTGTGAAACAAAATGCTCTAGTTGTAAGAAACTCCGGTTACACTTACACTACGAATTTAGACTATATAAATTGTTTTGGAACCGAAGAAGATGGGGCAATGGGGGAACTTCTTGATTTAAATACATCAAATGGAATGGTGAAGAACCTATGCATTAGGAATTTATTCAGAATTGTTGGTTGTAAGGAGCAATCTTTAGATATGCAAGGAAAGGGGTAGCTTGTACCAGCAGTTTAGGATGAGTTTTTCTAGCTTCTTTAATTAGTTTCTGTTTATTTTCTATATTGACGGGATGAGGATTGAAAAGATGAGTTTCCTTGCACAAGAGGTTGGGTTTTGAGGAGCTGACTTATCAAACAAAATTTGAAGATTTAGCGAGTCATATCAAGTAATAGTGTAATACCCGGTTGTAATTCAGTCATTTTCATTCAGTAATTTCATTCGGTGATTGTCACTCAGTGGATTTTCACTCAATTATAATCATTCATCAATCATGTTCATTCACCGTGTTCACCGTTCGGAAAAACTTCGAGTTGTGTATCGTTATTGTTCATTGTTTCAACTTTCCTCATATGAGTTCGACTTTGTTAGATCACCATTAATTTTTGGTAACTCCAAAAATTCTGAATCTTTGCAATATTATAGAGCATCGAGTTAGCTTTCCATTGGTTCAAACGGTGAGTCAATCGGAGTCCGGACGAGAGAGTTATGGTCGTTTTAGCTCACCCGCTCATTTTTCAGTTATTGGCCGATCACTGCCGACCGAACTCGGCCGTGTCGTCCGACACGGCCCGTGCCGTACTCGTCCAAAAATGCCGAAGTCTCTGCCCACAGGACTCGACCGTGTCGTCTGGCACGGCCGAGTCGAACTCTTCCGGATAAGCCAGAATCGACTGCCCAGACGCCCGACCGTGTTCCAGGACACGGACGAGTCATGCAGAGTCGCCGCTTGACGGGTCACTATCGGAAGGCCCTCGCGCCGCGACCGTGTCCGGGCAGACACGGTCGAGTCCTCGCCGGCTAGTTGCGCGCCGACCGTGCCGATCGGCACGGCCGTGTCCGGCTGCATACCAACCCCCTATAATTTCGTTTTTTTTGAGCATTTCAGCTCATTTCTTCATTCTTTCACCTTCATACGAGAGAGAGAGTCTTGAGGGAAAGATTTCTTCATCAATTATCATTTGAGTGTGTATTTTTCATCATCTTCAATCTTTTGGGAAGCTTGGATACTCGATTAAACTCGTGTTCTTCGGATCGAAGTGGTTGGATCTTCAAGAGGTAATTTCTTCAACACCTTGGACTTCGATTTTGTGTTGAGATATGATGTTTTGGACGTTATAATCATGTTATATGAAGGGATATGTATATGACTATGAGTTTGTATAAGGATCCATTGGATTATTGAGGAATTATTCAAGAACACCTTGAATATCGGGTTGAAATTGGGGGTTTTCGATTAATTGTCGTTATAATCACGTTTTCGGATATTCATTTTGGATTATTGATAGTATTCATGAGGTTTTGTGGGTTTGAATCATTCATTGGAAGTTGGTTTCGGATGTAATTGAGTTTTGGTTGTAAACAATTGGAGATTGTTTACAACGCGTTTGTTTTAATGCCCCAATGAGTTTCGGGTATTGTTGTATCGACTTTTGAGTTGGTTGTGATCATGCTTGATTCGTGTATTAAGAGAATTGTTGGTATTTGTGTTGTTCAAGGTTGTTCGAGCGGCCGATAATTTCATTAAGGACGTTGATCGTGGAAGTACCTTCTCGCCTTCGGTTTGAGGCAAGTTTTATACTTGTACTAGTCAATGAGATTAATGTCATCATATATGTGTATGAATGTGTGTATCATTCCGAGACTTAGCCTCTTCATGAATTCATTGATATCAAGAGATCGTTCGATACGATACCTTTCGGCAATTATGCCAAATGTTTATTGTTGTTCATTAACGGCCGATTCAAGGCATTGTGATACTCGTTATTAATGTCATTGTCGATAGCCGGCTCGCGGCATCGATGTATCGATTGTTGTTAATATTGATATCGATCTAAGACATCGTTCAGATCATCGTTATTCATGTTGAGGGTTGTTATTAAAACCATATTGGCCGAATTAAGGCATTGGCTTATTCATTTCTCATCTTCGTCGTTGGTCACCGATTAAAGGTGCCGAGGCATCCTTCGTATCATTGTCATCGATTGGCCGTTCTCAGGCAAATCGAAATGTTCAATTATTCACCATTTCATTGTTATCGATTGACCGTTCTAAGGCAATCGAAGTATTCTAATCATTCATCGTATCATTCGTAGCGATTGGCCATTCTAAGCCAATCGAAGTGCTTACTCATTCATGGATTCATCCGCTGCATCATTGTTATCGGTTGGCCATCCTAAGGCAATCGAGGTGTTAAATTGGGACCATCAGGACGGTGTCTATCCGTGTATTCTTGTCATCGTGTTGGCCGACTCAAGGCAGCACACTATCATTAATTGTGATACGGCTCGCCGTGGCCGCCCTAATTGTGATACGTGGATGCCGGCCGCCCTTATTGTGATACGGCCGCCGTGGCTTCGCCCCATTGTGATACGGCCGATGCCGTGGCCGCCCTTATTGTGATACGGCTTCGCGTGGCTTCGCCCTCATTGATACTGACTTAGCTTTTGACTTCAGTGTTTGTGATATTTGTTAATTTCCGCTGAACGACCTTCAGGCCTTTTGTAATGTCTTGTTATTTTCATTGGAGCCTTTGGGCATTACGATTAATATAAAATTTAGTTCTGTTTTGTTTAATGTCGTTTAATACATAGAGGTATTATGTTATTATGATTATCCGTTGGGCATATATGTTCTAACACTCGAGCAGTATTAATAGTATGCCGTGGTCATAGTATTTCACGATTGCTCTGTTCTTTCCTTGGTTTGTGAGCATCTAATATTTTTATCATCATTGTACCGTTTCGTTCTGCCTTTGGATGCATATCATGTTTTACATGTATTTGATGTTCATTATCTGGATGATCGACTCGGGGGAACATGTTTTTCATGTTTTAGGTGCTTGCGAGAGAGTTGAGACACAGGGCATGATGATGGCGGCGAGGCATTCGAGCGATATTAGTCCGAGTTGTTCATGTTGGTCATCGGTTGAAGTGTTCTTCATTGTCGATCATTGTCATTTTGTATTACCCGAGCAGATGTTCGTGGATATTGTATTTTTACTCTTGGCCATGTAGGCCCATCGTTGTCGTTGAAATTCCTTATCGGAATATTGTGTCGGATATCATGGTAGGGACTATGATTTTCCCTTGTTGTTTAATTTAATGTATTTTAGTCATGTTCGCCTGGTGGATCTCCTGGCGTGGGGTCCACGACACTGTAATAACCCAATAGGATTTGGGGGTGTTACAGAAATGGTATCAGAGATTTGGGTTGTGAAATACCCTGAGATGTGAGTTATGTGGTCCTACCGACGCGGTAGTAGTGGGATTGTCAGGTTATGACAATCTAGTCAGTCAGGTTTTGTGAGTCGTAATATTAGTGCGACTGCACGAGTCATTCATTCATCGAGTCGTCGTCAGTGAAGACTAGTATCGCGAGACCTCGAAGCTTCGTATGACCTGTGTAAGGACTCGATTCTCTTTGTGTTCATACATCCATCATGTCATTAATTGTTCATGCTTTGCTGAAACCTATATGTGATATTAGTGTTATGATTGATTCATGACTAATTGTTTTGGAGCACGTGTGACTTGTGTAAGCATTAAGGATCAACTCATTTATCGCTTAATAATTCTCAATCATCATTTTGATCTCATCACTCGCTAATTCATTCATCACTCGATCGATAACATCACTCGATAATTCATTCATCACTCGCTTAATTCATTCATCACTCACAATATCATCACTCGATAATTCATCCATCACTCGGTTAATTCATTCCTCACTCACCAATATCATCACTCGGATAATTCATTCATCACGATTAATTCATTCATCACTCATCAATATCATCACTCACATAATTCATTCATCACTCACCAATCTCATCGTTCGATTAATTCATTCATCACTCGATTGATCTCATTATTGATTAATTCATTAATCATTCAGCCCATCTCACGGTTCAGTTGTTGATCTTGAGGATCGAATTTTCAACCTTGTTAACTTGTTCAAGGTAATCATTTCAGGAATTTCATCAGGCAATCATGTTACCTCATTTGATGTTTCATACGATCTTATCATACTCTGACGTAATGTCGACGATCATTTCATTAAATCATTAATGCATTCATTGTGCGAGAGCGTGTATGCTCATTATTGTCACTCTGTAACGTAATCATAATGCGATATTCATGCGGAATCTATAATCATCATGTGACTTTCCTACTTCAGTATGGATAGAGCTGTCAGAGGACGCAGGGGAAGAGGCCGCGGTGCGGGCCGGAACCCAGGATCTCGTGTGCATGCCCACACGAACGCGAGGGATATCATTAATTCATCAAATAGCGAGGCTACTCATTCATCAGCAGATAATCATTCACTGTCAGGGAGTCGTACCCGAGAGGCATCTCACTCGGAAGGTGTTCGGGTTGATCCATTCATATTTATGCAGGGCATGATGGCCCAGATGACTCAGATGACGCGGATAGTGGAGACCATGCAGACCTCAATGGTTCGTGGTCCACCGCAATAGGGATGCCAGGTGCCATTTCATGGACAGACTGGAGGAGTGAATCAGATTGTTGGCGATATCTCTCATCAGATGCCGCCTACTTTTGAGGGTTCGGAACCGGTGATATTGTTCATTGGCTCGAGCATTTTGATAAACTCTTCGACATGGTTCGGTGTCGAGAAGAGAGTAAAGTGGCGATGCGGCTTATTACTTGAGCAAGGGCGCTTATTCGTGGTGGCTTTCAGAAACCCATCGATCGTGATTGTATTTGGAGCGAGTTCAAGACTCTCATGTTAGAGAGGTATTACCGGCTCCACTTCGTGAAGCCAAGTTGTCGAAGTTTTGAACCCGAATCCATCGAGGACGAGGGTGTTATTGTCATTCTTGAGAAGTTTGGGGACTACTTGATTCGCCGTCAATTATCCGTCTTGAGGCGGATAAAATTAAGTATTTTAGCAAGAGGCTAAATCCGCAGTTGAGGATGCAGTTGTTCAATCACAATTGTAATTCACTTAGTGAGTTCATCGGGAAGGCTCTTGGAGAAGAGCTTCTGATCAAGGAGCTTACTCAGAAGCATCCTTCAGTTTCTTCAGGTGAAAGGACTAGAATGCCGGCTCGTTCAGAGGGACATCGGGCTCCGACGTCCAAGGGGTCGTTTTCTAGTCTTTTTCGTGCTGGGAAAGCATCTTCCTCTCAGGCGACGAGTTCGACTGTTGTTTGCTTTAACTGTGATTCAGCAGGTCACGTTAGCACCCGGTGTACGGTGCCAGCTATTGTTTGTTTTCTGTGTGGGAGGCAGGGACACCGGCAGAAATACTGCAGGGGTTCTAGCGCCAGTAAATCTCAAGAGAGCTCAAGGGCCTCGAGAGACTTCGTTACTCCAGCCCGTACATCATCCAAGGGACCCTATCAGGCTTCAAGAGCCCGAGGTAAGGACATTCATCACCGGTTTGAACAAGTTAATTCTTGTTCGTTAATAGTATAATCATTCATTTCGTTGTCGTTCATTCATTCATATAATTCATTCATCATACATCAATCATGTTGGGACTTGTCATCATGAAACTAATCATTCAATTCACGAGGAACAACGGTTCCAATAATTTCACTTGATCTATCACTCATGACGTTATTAATTCACCTTGGTGAGTCATTCTTAATCCTGGTCGAATTTATAGTCATTTATCATTCACCATTCATTTTAGTCACTTTCATTCTCGTGACCTTCTGAGATCATAGTTAGCGGCGAGTTCATCGTCGGATATACCTCTAATCGTTGAGGTACCGAGTCGAGGTATTTTCCGTTTCGGAAGACGGGGGAAGTTGAGTCCGAGATTTATTGGACCGTTTGAAATTTTGGATCGAGTAGGCGAGTTAGCTTATCGATTGGCTTTGCCTCCGGCATTGAGCCGAATTCATAATGTGTTTCACGTCTCTCAGTTGCGGAAGTATGTTGCCGACCCGAGTCACATACTTCAGTTCGACGAAATCGAGATCGCGGATGATCATTCGTACGAGGAGCATCCTGTACGAGTGTTGGAGCGGCGAATCATACAGTTGAGGAAAAAGATGATCCCTTTGGTCAAGATTCAGTGGTCTAGACACGGAGTCGAAGAGGCTACTTGGGAAACCGAGGATAGTATGCGGGAGAATTATCCCGAGTTGTTTGACCCTTAGTTTCGGGGACGAAACTCTTTTAAGGGGGGTGTATGTAATACCCGGTTGTAATTCAGTCATTATCATTCAGTAATTTCATTCGGTGATTGTCACTCAGTGGATTTTCACTCAATTATAATCATTCATCAATCATGTTCATTCACCGTGTTCACCGTTCGGAAAAACTTCGAGTTGTGTATCGTTATTGTTCATTGTTTCAACTTTCCTCATATGAGTTCGACTTTGTTAGATCACCATTAATTTTTGGTAACTCCAAAAATTCTGAATCTTTGCAATATTATAGAGCATCGAGTTAGCTTTCCATTGGTTCAAACGGTGAGTCAATCGGAGTCCGGACGAGAGAGTTATGGTCGTTTTAGCTCACCCGCTCATTTTTCAGTTATTGGCCGATCACTGCCGACCGAACTCGGCCGTGTCGTCCGACACGGCCCGTGCCGTACTCGTCCGGAAATGCGAAGTCTCGCCCACGTGACTCGACCGTGTCGTCAGCACGGCAGTCGAACTCTTCCGGATAAGCCAGAATCGACTGCCCAGACGCCCGACCGTGTTCCAGGACACGGTCGAGTCATGCCGAGTCGCTGTCGGACGGGTCACTATCGGAAGGCCCTCCGCGCCGCGACCGTGTCAAGCAGGACACGGTCGAGTCCCTGCCGGCTAGTTGCGCGCCGCGACCGTGCCGATTGGCACGGGCCGTGTCCGACAGACAGTCAACCCCCTATAATTTCGTTTTTTTTGAGCATTTCAGCTCATTTCTTCATTCTTTCACCTTCATACAAGAGAGAGAGTCTTGAGGGAAAGATTTCTTCATCAATTATCATTTGAGTGTGTATTTTTCATCATCTTCAATCTTTTGGAAAGCTTGGATACTCGATTAAACTCGTGTTCTTCGGATCGAAGTGGTTGGATCTTCAAGAGGTAATTTCTTCAACACCTTGGACTTCGATTTTGTGTTGAGATATGATGTTTTGGACGTTATAATCATGTTATATGAAGGGATATGTATATGACTATGAGTTTATATAAGGATTCATTGGATTATTGAGGAATTATTCAAGAACACCTTGAATATCGGGTTGAAATTGGGGGTTTTCGATTAATTGTCGTTATAATCACGTTTTCGGATATTCATTTTGGATTATTGATAGTATTCATGAGGTTTTGTGGGTTTGAATCATTCATTGGAAGTTGGTTTCGGATGTAATTGAGTTTTGGTTGTAAACAATTGGAGATTGTTTACAACGCGTTTGTTTTAATGCCCCAATGAGTTTCGGGTATTGTTGTATCGACTTTTGAGTTGGTTGTGATCATGCTTGATTCGTGTATTAAGAGAATTGTTGGTATTTGTGTTGTTCAAGGTTGTTCGAGCGGCCGATAATTTCATTAAGGACGTTGATCGTGGAAGTACCTTCTCGCCTTCGGTTTGAGGCAAGTTTTATACTTGTACTAGTCAATGAGATTAATGTCATCATATATGTGTATGAATGTGTGTATCATTCCGAGACTTAGTCTCTTCATGAATTCATTGATATCAAGAGATCGTTCAATACAATACCTTTCGGCAATTATGCCAAATGTTTATTGTTGTTCATTAACGGCCGATTCAAGGCATTGTGATACTCGTTATTAATGTCATTGTCGATAGCCGGCTCGCGGCATCGATGTATCGATTGTTGTTAATATTGATATCGATCTAAGACATCGTTCAAATCATCGTTATTCATGTTGGGGGTTGTTATTAAAACCATATTGGCCGAATTAAGGCATTGGCATATTCATTTCTCATCTTCGTCGTTGGTCACCGATTAAAGGTGCCGAGGCATCCTTCGTATCATTGTCATCGATTGGCCGTTCTCAGGCAAATCGAAATGTTCAATTATTCACCATTTCATTGTTATCGATTGACCGTTCTAAGGCAATCGAAGTATTCTAATCATTCATCGTATCATTCGTAGCGATTGGCCATTCTAAGCCAATCGAAGTGCTTACTCATTCATGGATTCATCCGCTGCATCATTGTTATCGGTTGGCCATCCTAAGGCAATCGAGGTGTTAAATTGGGACTGTCAAGGACGGTGTCTATCCGTGTGTTATCACATCGTGTTGGCCGACTCAAGGCAAGACACTATCATTAATTGTGATACGGCTTCGTGCGTGGCTTCGCCCTAATTGTGATACGGCCGATGCCGTGGCCGCCCTTATTGTGATACGGCTTCGTGCCGTGGCTTCGCCCTAATTGTGATACTGGCCGATGACGTGGCTTCGGCCCTTATTGTGATACGGCTTCGTGCCGTGGCTTCGGCCCTCATTGATACAGCTTCGGGCTGTTTTGACTTCAGGTGTTTGTGATATTTGTTAATTTCCGCTGAACGACCTTCAGGCCTTTTGTAATGTCTTGGTATTTTCATTGGAGCCTTTGGGCATTACGATTCATATTAAATTCAGTTCTGGTTTGGTTCATGTCGTTTAATTCATTGTGGTATTCTGTGATTATGACTCGCCGTTGGGCATTTATGTTCTAACCTGTCGAACAGGTATTAATAGTATGCCGTGGGCATAGTATTTCATGAATGCTCGGTTCTTACCTTGGTTTGTGAGCATCTCGTATTATTATCATCATTGTACCGTTTCGTTCTGCCTTTGGATGCATATGATGTTATACATGTATTTGATGTTTATTATCTGGATGACTGACCCCGTGGGGGCGGAACATGTTTTTCATATTTTAGGTGCTTGCGAGGAGATAGTTGAGACACAGGGGCATGATGATGGCGACGAGGCATTCGAGCGATACTAGTCCGAGTTGTTCATGTTGGTCAGTCGGTTGAAGTGTTCTTCAGTTGTCAGTCATTGTCATTTTGTATTACCCGAGCAGATGTTCGTGGATGTTGTATTTTTACTCTTGGCCATGTAGGCCCATCGTTGTCGTTGAAATTCCTTATCGGAATATTGTGTCGGATATCATGGTAGGGACTATGATTTTCCCTTGTTGTTTAATTTAATGTATTTTAGTCATGTTCGCCTGGTGGATCTCCTGGCGTGGGGTCCACGGCACTGTAATAACCCAATAGGATTTGGGGGTGTTACAAATAGGGCTGGATAATTCACTTGGGCTGACTTCATCCTAGCGAGCTGAATCAACATATCAACACCATTGTAACTAAAATCTGAGGAGGATTGTAACATGAGAGTAACATACACAAATAACTTGTTTTGTTGTTGCAGAGCAAATGATACAAAAAGACATGCAATGGTAGTCTGGCACTAAAAAGTAAAAAAAGTTAACATTACCTCATTGCTCTAAACCCCACAGCTACAGGGATTTATTAGGCCTTTTTAACTTGCATAAACTAAACTTCATAGTATCAACATCTGTAGCTCACAATTTGATTGTCTTTCTCTTAATTTTAAACTTCCTTTTTCATGAGCAGTGAACACTTGGTAATATTGTTTCTGCTGCCTGGCCTAGTTGTTTCCAGTTTATGATTCTAGCTCTAACATCTATAGGCAATTTTTTTTGAAGAACTAGTTTGTTTTGATCATCAGAAGACTGAAAAAGAGACTAAAAATTTTTTTTGGATGCATGCTAGTAGATTGATGCTGATATGGATTCCTGGCACTAACTATTGGGTTTATGGCAAAATTTGTTGCTGCTACTGGCATGAATGCTATATGCATGGTAATATTATTTTGTGCACGTTTTAATGTTTTGTGTTTTTGTTATAGAAGGTTTATATTTATACTGCTGTTGGGCAATTTAGTATGCAGTATTTCATGGAGGTTGGAGTCGGATTGGGCTATCGAAGCATATTACTCAAAAATTTATGGTGGTCGTGGTCAAAGGCGTGCAAATCAATTTCGTAACGAAATGGACGATCGTCATCCTGATGAACCTCGTAGATGTGGGCTATGGAATCAACCTGGACATACTAGAAGAAATTGTTCAAATTCTCAACCAAGATTTAATTCCATGAGAACCATGTAATATTTTATCGATCTTGTAGTTTTCTTTTTAGATTTTTATGTAATTTCGTGTTTATTTTATGTTTTAATTTCGTGTTTGTTTGATAATGCAATTTTGTTTTTAATTGATCTTGTAATTTTGTAACATTAATGTTTTTTACTCAATATTGAAAAACAGAACAGGTGGATTTTGGCAAATTTGGTAATGCTGGGTTGAAAACATATATATAGTTCACATCGGTTATTTAAGAAACTGATGTTAAATTTTTTGCTTCAATTCACATTGGTTATAACTCAAAACCAATGTGAATGACACATTTTACATCGGTTATAACTCAAAACCGATGTGAATTACACATTTTACATCGGTTATAACTCAAGAAATCGATGTGAATTTTTTTTTTTGCATCAATTTCACATCGGTTGTGGCATAACCGATGAATTACTCATTTTCACATCGGTTTTTAAAAACAGATGTGAATTTTAACATCGGTGGATACAACATCGATTTTAAAACCGATGTGAATAGTACTTAAAAACCGATATGAAATCTAATTTTCCTAGTAGTGTGATTAGTATCGATCTTCTTTCATCATCCTTCATGCCGACCCTATGTTATGCTCCCCAAAACCTGAATGCAAAAACAGACATCCATTCCCCGATTGCTCAGGGGTTATCAAAATTCCACTATTTTGCTAGTGCAAGTACAGAGTGCAAAATACGAGTCATACAATTCAAGTCCAAGAATAATATAATAACCAGGAATCCTCCAAGATTCAAACATAACAAAAGTGCTTCCCGATGTAAGAGTTTGAGTAAGACTTTCCAAAATCGAAAGATCACAAATCAAGGGAAACGATTTATACAATGGTTTAAAATGCCATCGGGAGTTTTAATAGAAAACAAATTTAGGATTATCGAATCCTTCTCTTTCCAAAACCAACAGGGGTCACAGCCCAAAGGTTTTGTTTTCACAAATAATACCAACAAGAATTCACAGGGTCAAAACCCACACCACGTTTCCTCGGCGGACATAAAATCAACACCACATAATCACCTAAGATATGCAAATCTTGGTCACACGAATACAACAACTCGTGAATCCAGGGCTATACCATTGGATTCCCTCGAGGCCTCGTCGGACCCTCCCGGGGTGAGCAAAGTACATTCACAAATCATATACACACACCAACTCGTGAATCCAAGGCTATACCATTGGATTTCCCTCGAGGCATCGCCGGACCCTCCCGAGTGAGTAAAATGCGTTCACACATCACATACACACCAACTCGTGAATCCAGGGCTATACCATTGGATTTCCCTCGAGGCCTCGCCGGACCCTCCCGAGTGAGAAGAATGCATTCACACATCACACACACACCAACTCGTGAATCCAGAGCTATACCATTGGATTTCCCTCGAGGCCTCGCCGGACCCTCCCAAGTGAGCAGAATGCGTTCACACAATTAACATATCATACCAAGAATATTCAAGCAATTCACCCAAAGGCAACAAACACGAAGCACGACACAATTGTCAAATCACAACGTACCAAAATGAGATAATATATAGTATATATTTTATCAAAGCACAACAATAACACCAAGCGTATTCATAGGGTTCACTTATCCATTCACAAATCACACCATTCACAAAACGCATGCGTTTTGAAAGTGGGCCTTTAACGAGGCTAAACCGAATCTTTTGAATGTTCATCTCAAACAATCAAACAAACATACCAAGACAATCACCAATCATCATATTCACAAAACAAGAAATGTATGGACAAGGTACTTGCCTCGAACAACCACAAACACGAAGAATCGACCGAAGTAGGTTGGCACGAACCGACTACGAACCCGCCGACTCCACCAAACTCTAACACGCGACAATAAACTACGGACAACAATAACAACAATGAAAATGAATTCTATAGCACGACCCAAAGCCGCTGAATTCAAGGAAGAAACGACGAAAGTTCAAGGGTTTCCCCCAAAACGGCCAAGAACACAAATCGACCGACCAAAACATGAAAACGGAATTCCAAACCGAAATATGGATATACAAACCATAGGATATGTTTAACAATATCATTTAACAACAATCAGTTTATCAAAATCGGATGGAAAACGAAATCAAGAACAAAACTCCAAAAAGTGAACTTTAGGGATTCAAGAAAAATACCTTGATTCGGCGAAGAACAATAGATTAGATGATGTTATAATCACCTAGGATACACTAAAACACCTTGGATGGAGGAGAAATTGGCCAGGAGTCCAAGACCTAGTCGCCCTCGTCTCAACCCGCGGAGAGGAGAAGAAATGAAGGTGAAAATGAGGATAATGACTGCTGTCCAGTTTATATACTGGACAGCTTAGCGTGCGCTAATCCTACCTGATTAGCGTGCGCTATCGAAGCATCAGAACAAAAGTTCTGCCAAAAATGTACAGTTAGCGTGCGCTAACACATAATAGTTAGCGTGCGCTAACAAGACCTTCAGACCCAGTCCAGTAGCTACTGGAGTGCCTCGAGCTACCAGTTAGCATGTGCTACCAAACCCGTAGCGTGCGCTAACCATAGCACCGTAGCGCGTGCTAACCACCTGCCCTTAGCGTGCGCTAACGGCCTGAATCTAGCTACTGACCTCAGACCCTGCTGCACGATAGCGTGCGCTAAGGAGATCCCTTAGCGTGCGCTAATGCACCTAGAACTACAACAGTAGTGTTCTCAAGGCTAGTTACAACAACGGACTCCTCCGATCGAAATACCAAGTCCAAGATACGCACGGAAAGATCCAGAATATGATCTTACTAAGAGCTTGAGATACAATCAAGCTCACACACGACCACGAAAGGGTCAAGACAACAATTACGAATGCGGGTACCCACAACTTTGGGAAATTACAAAATGTCCCAAACGCCCGAAAATCACGGTACGTGATCGAATAACCAAACCGAAGTTCACAAAACGTCTAACAAAGTTAAACGGCCTTACGGGAAACTCAAAACAACTGTTTCGAACAAGATTCGCAAGAATCGAACTCAAGTGCGGAAAAGTCACTACGAAGCACGGAACTCAACAAAACGACACCGAAACGAACTCGAAAGTCAAAAAGTGTAGAATTGATCACTCTCAGAATGACGAAACGGTCACAATCGAGTCGTCAAAATGGACTCACGCCAAAAAAATAAAATTATCGAAAATCGAAATTGCGGATATTACATACTACCCTCCTTAAAAGAAGTTTCGTCCCGAAACTTAAAACAAGTAGGGAGAAGCAATATCCCGCCAGGAAACACTCAACGAGATACACAAAAACCGAAAACTCGCGCCCAACGGCGAAACGGTACGAGCAACGCAAAGAAACATACGGCGTGAAAACACGCTCCACGACAACCAACACGTCACAGGTAGAGACATAATAAAACCAAGTGACAAGCATCATCAAAAAGATAATACCATCAAGTCAATTATCTGAACCATCACAAAACACAATGCACCTATTACAAGGAAGCACGCACAGTCGAGAAAATAGAAATTAAACACAAAACGATTCACAAGGACAATCACAAACAATTCGGACTACGCTGAAATCCTCAAAAACCACACTAGGCGTCTCCGTGTCCTTTCGGAGCAGAGATGCAAACTCGATCCCCAAATCTCTCAGTTACCGTCTCACAATGCACGACTCAGTGACCCACCTGGCCACACTTGAAACAGCTGCCTACCGGTGAACAACAATTCTTCGTGGTACGAGATTAGGCAATAACAATCGGACAACCACGATTAAATAATAACGATCGAACAACAACGATCGAAAAATAACGATCGACAACAATGATCGAATGACAACGGTCGAACAACGACTCCGAAGTTCACACTTCAACTCGAGACATTAAAAGAACTTGTAGATCTGAAAGGCGATAATTTCGAACAAGGTTCACAAGAATCGAACCGAACTCGAAAATGTCAAAACGATACAGATTGATTCGAAACAAGGTCACAACCCGTTCGAACGATGACAACTGAGATACCGAACAAGTTCAGAAAGTAACAACGATCATGAGCGAGTCGATAGAGTTTAGAAGGAGAAAATGCAGAAGTCAAAAATAATACGGGTATTACATTCAACCTCTTTTTAAAAGAAGCGAAATTCACAACGACGAAAGCAAGGTGAAAACACAACAAGAAACCGACAGAAACATCCTTCGAAGGCCTCTCAAAGTCGATCCTGATAACTTTGCTGAAGTTCGTACCCCGAAAGACTTGGTAACCAACTCGTAAAACAACATGCCGGAGATGCTAATTCAACACAACATATCAACGTAAGGTAACCCACATACACAGAATCACAGCAACGATGGCATACATTCGGCAATTTCAACGGCCCGAATGATGACCAGCACATAATCACCAAACATCATGAAGCAATCACAGATGTACACAGTCATACAAACCCAAGCTCTAACAGCTCGCACATGTGCGATAGCATGCAAATCACCACGATATGACAACTGTTGGGATAACAATCCCTGTATCGAAAGTTTTGATAGAGTGTTTTGACAATGTGCCAATCCAGCATACAACAAGCAGCTGTATCGAAAAGTCGATCGAAGTTGTTGACTCTGTATCAAAGACTTCTCATAGCGCCAGCATACAGCGAGCCTTCGCGTTGCCAAGATACAACAACAAAGTCTAAGTAAACGCTAAGTATGGAAGCTGTCCTGAATACAACATCTTTTCCATACAGTAGCGACTACTTCTCTTATAGCCTACAACACAAATGGATACAGCATTCAAGATACAAAGTATTGAGATCTTCAATACCGATCGAAACAGGACTGAAGACCGTTTGGAAAAGGAATCTTTGTTATTCGCTAAAGTCAAGTCCCGTTTGATAAGAAGTATTTAAATACTGAAAGGATAAAGTATTTAAATACTAAACCGATAGAGATCTTCAAACAACGCAAAATCCGGATCTTAGTCTATACAAGTCAACCATCCAGTTGTAACGGACTTTTTCTCAACGGATCTTTCTCAACGGATTTATTCAGAAGGCTATATATATATATCCCCAAGAGTTTGAAGATCAGTTACCAAAAACGAACACCAACGACAATTAAAGCTCTTACACAAATATATCTGAGCAAACATATTTCTTCAAGCATACTACATATTTTGAGAGAAGAAATATCCAAGTGTTCAACCTTGAAAAACACATCATCAGCTCAAGCTCAAGAAAGTCAAGCTGTTGTTCAAACAAACATTCTTTCATTGAACAATCCCATCAGCCCTGTGTGGACTGAGAAACCCTTGCTTTTCCCGAACTGTGTGTGACGGATTTGCATTGAAGAGACAAAGCTTCGGAACTGTGTGTGAAGAAGTTAGTAAAGTGAAAGCCTAAACCAATCTGTGTGAACGGTTGAAAGCTTCGATCATTGTATCAATCTGTGTGAACGATACATTGATAGGTTTGATTATAAATACGTAGTTGTGTACGTAGTATTTATAATAAACATTTTCACTCCTATGTGGAGGACCAGTGGACGTAGAGGGGTTTACCTCGAACCAGTTTAATTACTGTGTCATTTACCTTCTGCATTTACTGTTTCAATATCTGTGATTATTTTAAGTATACACCTTACAACAACTTACTTTAACAAGACTTTCACTACGCACTCAGCTTTGAATATCGTACAGTTTGTTGTTTAAAACATTTCTCCAAGATGTATTCTATATACTTAGTGGCCAACAAGTGGTATCAGAGTGGTTGATTCTAAAAACAATCAGTCGTATTTTTGACCGAATCAGATCCTAAAATCACTTATTTTTGTAAAACAGTCTTTTTTTTCCTATATTCTAATATGGATACATCAATGATCAATAAAGTTCCTATGTTCTCTATTAACAAGTTTGATGATTGGAGAATTAGGATGGAGGCTCATCTTGCAGCGATGCACGAAGAGATGATTTTTGTTATGCAGGATGGCCCCATAAAGATAATGAAGGTAAATCCAGCCCCAAGGATTGAAGGCCAAGCTCATGCAGAGATGCTCGAGAAAGAGCGCGATCAATTGACTTCTGATGATTGAAAGCGCGCCAATCTCGATAATGTTGCTAAGAACGCATTATTTGTCACTCTTGACAAAGGCACGTTCTCGAAGATAAAGAGCTGTTAATCAGCCAAGGATATCTGGGATAAACTCAAGTTGATTTGTGAGGGAACTGAGCTCTCAAAAGAAAACAAAATTTCAAAACTGACTCAGCAATTTGAATCTTTTGAAATGAAACCAACTGATACACTTGAGGAACTTGACCTCAGATTCACTGGCATTGTTGGTGAACTTGAAGCGTTGGGCAAAATTTATACCCAAAAGGAGAAGAATCTAAAAATTTTCAGATCTCTCCCTGCCCGATGGGACATTAAGACCACAACTATGCATGTGTCGTGCAATCTTAATGAAATATCTACTTTTGATCTCTTCTCTGACCTCAAAGCCTTTGAGTATGATATTGACAGAAGAGAGAATGCTAAAGAATTTCATTCAAAGGTTACAATATTAGCCGCTGTATCGAACCGAAGACACAGCATGCCCAGCTCATCAAAGCCCATTCACAAGAATGCTGACAGTGACGACGACATCCTGTCACAAGACGAAATGGCGCTCTTCATGCATAAGTTCAAGAAATTCATCATGCAGTCGGGAAAGACTCCCAACAGGCCCAAGCCTGTTCACAAGGTAAGTACTGAAACTTCCTATGGTGACGCTAACATGTGTTATAATTGCAGGAAACCAGGACATTATGCAAATAAATGTCCTCATCCTAAAGTTCAAAGGTTTCCAGACGCTGAGCAACAGGAAAAAGATGAAAGAAGATGTGCTTGGAAGAACAAGCTCAAGGCCCTGATTGGAGAATCAGAAGCTTCCCCCGCACCATCAAAATACGAAGAATGTCTTCAGGTAGTCACTGACAGTGATTCATCTGATGTTGAATTCGATGATAAAGCGTATATGTGCTTTATGGCCAAAGACATTCCGGAATATGAAGATAGCGATGATGAGGTAAGCTCAACCTCAGTTATTCCTACCAATGCATCTCATACTTTTGAAAACATGATGAATGAGTTTAAGAACATTCAAAAATCCCATGAGACATTGAAAAATGAAAACATACAGCTCCAAATTTCTAACCTAGAGCTGAAAGAAGAAAATGACTTGCTGAAAATAAATTATGAAAATATGTCTGTTGATTGTGAAAACAGAAAAGTCGATTATGAAAAACTCATGGAGAGCAATCATCAACTTGCTCATGAACTAAGTGAGGTTAAATCTCACAATGAATGAAAGACAAATGATTTTGTTCTGCTTCAAGACAAAATTAAAACTCTCAAAAAACGAGAAGGAGAACTTGAGACCATTCTGAAATCTTTCGAGAAATCATCTAAGAGAATGGAAGGCTCATGATAAAAGTGGCTTAGGATACAACTCATTTTCCAACAAAGGGAAAACTAGTACTATGTTCGTCAGGGGTGTGGAATCCATTCCTGTATCGAAAGAAATTCCGAGTTCTGTGAAGGAACCTGTTGCACCGCGAACAGCAAAGGCTGCCATTCCGCCTCCTCAGTTATATTCAAGACAGCGGAATCCTCAGCCATTCAGACCTGTAAGGCGCATCCAACAGCATGCTCCCCGAGCATATCAACAGCGCCAACAGCCGTTCAGAAGGAAGGTTGTATCCATATATCAAAGGCCCGCACGGCAGTACTTTCAGTACAGCATGCCTAGGTATTAGATACAGGAGCCCCGTTATTCCTCGCGACAGCAAGTTTCCACACAGTATCAGCAACAGCATTCGGAATCCAACTGGAGACCCATAAGGCAAGCTGTTAGGCCGAAGAAAATAGCTCCACCTCCAAGACAGCATTCGTACTGGATTAATAATAATAACCCTGAATTTTACATGCATCATGGTTATAGCGACTACGTACCTGTGCCACGTAGATACCGCAAGAATGTACCTAACGTAACCTACAGTAAACCTATTGCTGTCAGGAAAATCTGGGTACCTAAAGGCACTAACATCCATGGACCCAACAAACAAAGGGGACCTAAATATACTTAATTTTTTTGCATACGGGACATCCTAGAGGAGGACATCTGGTACTTCAACAGCGGATGCTCCCGGCACATGACATGAGATAAAAGCAAGCTGTCAGATTTCGTAGAAGGTCGCGGTCCAAAAGTGCGCTTCGGTGATAAATCAAAAGGAAGAACAAGAGGGAAAGGAAACCTTCTTGTCGGAAAATTCAAAGTCACTGATGTAGCGTATGTTGAAGGCTTACAGTACAATCTACTTAGTATTAGCCAGTTCTGTGATAAACAGTTCTCGGTGAAATTCTATATAGATCACTGTAGAGTCAAGAACATCCGAGCCTGTTTCTACCAAAGAAGCTCTCAACAATTCTCATTGGATTTCATCTATGGAAGAAGAGCTTAACTGTTTCGAAAGAAACAATGTATGGTATCTTCTACCCAGACCTACGCATCAATCCTTAATTGGAACCAAATGGGTATTTAGAAACAAGAAGGATAGAAATGGACTCATTATCAGGAATAAATCCAGACTAGTCGCCCAAGGCTATAGACAGGAAGAAGGCATAGACTGCGATGAAACATTTGCCCCTGTAGCCAGACTAGAAGCCATTAGGATATTTTTAGACTTTGCCACCCATAAGAGCTTCATTGTATACCAAATGGACATCAAGAGTGCATTCCTGAATGGAGACCTTGCCGAAGAAGTATATGCTGAACAACCACCAGGGTTTGTCAATACAGAAGGCGAAGACCTAGTATACAGGCTAAGGAAAGCGCTGTATGGACTTAAACAAGCCCCTAGAGCATGGTATGAGACCCTGTTCCAGTATCTAACCGATAATGGATTTGAGAAAGGTGTTGTGGACAAGACCTTGTTCAAAATACAGGAAGGTGATGACCTCCTGATGGTTCAAATCTATGTAGATGATATAATATTTGGTTCAACTAACCTTGCTTTGTGTCAAAGGTTCTCTCATCTCATGCAAAGTAAATTTGAAATGAGTATGATGAGAGAACTTAGTTATTTCCTAGGTTTTAAAGTAAAGCAGTTGCCTATAGGGATATTCATCAACCAGGAAAAATACAGCAAGGAGCTTCTCAACAAGTTTGGAATGAATACTTCCAAATCATCATCAACCCCCATGAGCACTACCGTACAAATTAGTGCTGATGAAGCCGAAAAGCCGGTTGATCAATCACTCTACATGAATCTTATTGGCTCACTCCTGTACCTAACGGCTAGCAGGCCCGATATCCAGTTTGCTGTAGGAGTGTGTGCGTGATATCAAGTATCACCTAAAGATTCACACTTCGCAACAGCTAAATGAATCCTGAAATACATCAAAGGAACAGTCGATGTAGGACTATGGTATCCTAAAGAAGGCGAATTCGATTTAGTTGGCTATAGCGACTCGGATCTCGGAGGTTACAAGCTAGATAGGAAGAGTACAAGCAGTACTTATCACTTTCTTGGACCTAGACTTGTGTCTTGGTTTAACAAGAAAAAATTGGCAAACTCGCTTTCCACGGCTGAATCAGAATACTATGCTGCTGGTAGTTGCTGTATGCAGATCTTTTGGATGCAACAACAGCTGTCAGATTATGGAATTGAAGCCAAAGAAACGCCGATTATGTGCGATAGCACGAGTACAATTGCAATAACGCACAACTCTGTATTGCACTCGCATACTAAGCATATCAATATGAAGCATCACTTCATTAGGAATCATGTCGAGAACTAGGATGTCCGGCTCGAAAAGGTCCATACAGATATCTAGTTAGCCGACATCTTCACCAAGCCTCACGACACAGCAAGATTCCGCATGCTTCGACATGAATTGGGATTGCTACAGCCTGACTCCCTGTAAATTTTTAATGCTTTTACTCAGTAATTGAGGGGGAATGCTGTAAGACCCAAGAATACAGTATCCACCATTAGTTATCTGTACACTCAGACTATCAGAACAGCACTGTAGGAACAAAGCGACATGAATTATCCTACAGCTGACGTGTGCAATAATTAAGGGGGAATACAGTATGACCCATGAATACAGCAGTGGTCTAAAAGTTGCTGTATCGAATTGTAACCCGTATGTACCTTTTAAGGGGGAACGCTGTATTTTTGCGGATACAACACATGATATGGGAAATCAATTAATATATTATTTCTTTTAAAACTATTGTTAGTCCATGTGCCCTGTCATAATTAAAAAGTCTATCGCATTAAATGCTTTACACGACATCTGGACATTGGTATCGCAAAAGCCGCGCTGTTTCCAATTATTTTATTAATTCGCACTGCCAGTTCGGGCAATAAGGGAAAATCGATATGTCAGATGTGGGACACGCTCTCATTTTAAAATTAAATGGATAAGTTGTACCGGTTACACTCAGTCCATCGTGGTCGTCCATTTCAAACAACGGTTCCCATCCCTTAAATCTGACCGTTCATTATCTGAAAACCCTTAGTCGCCGCCCACTATAAAAGGACTGTTAATGCCTCTTCAGACTCTTTACGCTTTCTGCATATTGAACGAGTCATTGAGCATACAGCCTACAAGCTTTTATTGCTTTTAACTGCATTTCTCTTTGAATCCTCTTCATTTTTCTTCGAGAAACATCAATGGCATCTTCTCAGACTTCCTCTCTCTCTCTCTCTCTCTCTCTCTCTCTCTCAAGAAGACCTCCAACATCATCGACGGACGGATCTTTGCTAGATTTGTCGTGCTTGAACGTGTTCGATCTAAAGGTGATGACGTCGAATCGATGGAGTACGTCATTACGAGGATTCGTCAACAAGGCCTTTATTGCCTTGGAAGTCACACCGCTGAGCGTTTCGATGCTCATTTAGTTGAGGAATTCTACCTCAACGCTGCTGTTCATTTCCTTTCTCTTGCTCAGGGAGGAAATGTTGCTGACATCATAGCTGTCATTCACGGAGTGGAGATCCGTGTTGACCAAGAGCTGCTTCAGAATCTCTACAGGCTACCTACTGATGGCCTAACCATGGAAGATCTTGAGACCTTTGGGTCCCAAGAAATCTTGACCAAATATTATGGCTTATTCACCTGTTCAGCATCGGTTGAAATGGTTCACACTTCTTGCCATAAGAAACCCTTTTGTTTACCTTTTGTTTATTTACACGATTTTTATTGCCATGTAATTGAGAATAGAACAGGTGCGTTCGAAATGTGCACCAATTTAAGATTCCGAATGATGGTTGCAATCATGACATGTGAAAAGGTCAACTGGTGCCAAATTATTCTTAAGAGGCTGCAGGAAGAAGTCTCCAAACCCGCCTCTCAAAAGAAACCTTTTGGCTTATTTATTAATTATATTTTGACGAAATGCGGTGTTCCGCAATCCAAAGAGGCGAAGAAAATCAATTCTCGGATATACTTGGGAAGCATCAGGCCTTCTGCTTTCAACCAAAGTCCCCTGATCGTTAACAGACCTTTGTTCGAACCTTGCCTCTGTATGCCAATTCGAGAGACGTGTCTTCGAAGTCCCAAAGCAAAGAGTCCTCGAAGAAGAGAAAAAGATCTCACAGCAAGACTCCCATTGCTGTTGAGAAGCCGAAAAGGAAGCTAAGGAAGCTTTCAAAAGCTGAGACTACTGAGATTGCTGTAATCTCAGAAGATGCTCCCTCAGTGGCGCAACCCACAATACAGACACCCCAGGGCGCAACCCCTGCAGAAGAGATGACTGCTACTGTCGCGACAGTAGATCCCGAGCCTTTGGCAGCTACGATGGATACACAGACATCTGCCAACTTAAAAGACTCTGGCGAGTCGGCTGCCACTTTGGAGCCAATAGCCACTTCTCCTATGCGGGATTCAACACCCGTTAAGGATCCATCTCCCATTATGGTCCCAACCCCTGTAAGTGATCCCTCTCCGATACAGGATCCCACACTTGTAGAGGAACCCATGCCTACAGCGGACCCATGCGCTGTACGCAGCCCCTCCCTGGACACAATTATAAACAAAACATTACTTTCTGTGCAAATCGAGCAGGCATATGAATGGTTTGTCCAATGGAAGAGTTACAGACTTGCTCCGTACGACATCTTGTACAACTGGAGTGAATGGAGCAACGAAGAAAGATTTGTTTTGGAAGTGACGGACCCCTCAAGATGTTGAAGTCCTGATCCAATGGGACAACCTATGCTGCAAAGAGCTGATCTCAAGCCATCTTATGGAAAAAGCCGATGCTAGGAAGAAAGGAAAAGCTAAGTCCGTGGAATCTCCCAAAAGTCCAAAATCAGACCATGACGCAGACATGACGAAGATGCCTTTCAGGCAGGTCTGAGAATGAGTCGTGAGGAAGCTAGAGAAAAAGAATTCTCCCGGCTTCAACAACAACAACGTGAAGGGACATCAAGTCTTCATCAGTCCCCTTCGCAACAGCAAGACATTGTTCCCGACAGCAAGGATTCAGTCCCTCATGTCGCGGAGGAACAACCAGCCGTGGAACAAGCACCCGAGTCTGTCGCAACAGATGACCAGACCAGCGCCATCCCCCACGAGGATCAGTCCCTCTGCCGGAGCAGGCGGAAGCTGAGAGACAACAGTAGGAATCAGTCCCTCTTGTATCCATGTCTTCAGAACCCTTACCAGCACAGGAGGATGCAGCACCCCCTGTCGCCGAGCCCGCAGCTGATGCTCCCGCCCCTTCAACTATATTGGACTCCGATGACAGTATCATACCTGAGGATATCCAACTCGAGTCTCGTCTTAATGAGAACTTGAGACAGCTGAACGGAGCCGAAGACTTTGTTAAGCCTGACTCTCCCCAAACCGCTGAAAGAAAAGAGCAACTGCACTCTCTTGCCTATCAAACCGTTTTCCTGCAGGATGCTGTTAATGCCCTGCACGCTGTTGAGAAATCACTCGATTGGCTACATCAATCTGCTGTTGAAGAAATGACCGGTCTGAGGCATGAAGTATCCAAAGTGGACGAAGCCTTCCGCATCTTGCCAACCGTCTTCAAACAGGCACTTAGCCAACTACAACAGCAACAGGAGCAAATCCTAAAGGAAAAACAAAGCAAGCTTCGAGTTTCTGAGGCCAAGACTGCATCCGCTCTCATTGAATTAGGTTCCCAGCTTCGAGCCCATGACAAAAATATTAAAGATATGTCGCAGGTGCTCAACTCCCTTGTTAATAAAATGGCAAGATTTGAGGCGAAACAAGACGATGCATTTAAGATCCTTGAACGTCTTGATGAAAAGGTGTCTTACCTTGATGACGCCAAAAAGGGGAAAGAAGCTAGGGAAGCCGCAAGGAGAACAAGGCTGGAGAATAAAGAGAATTTGAAGCTGCCCAAGACAGCATTACTGCTGAAATTAATCGTTTAGCATCTCTGGATTACACCATCAGGATACAGGGAGATCGCCCAGAATTCCAGGACCCTAAGTTTCCTTGGAAGAGCCTCGTTCAAAAGCCGCAAGCATTAAACCTACCGGCCAACCGACAGCCCACTGCAGATGAGATCAAGAACTGGAGGAAGAATGAACTGCTAAGATACTTCGTTACTCTTATCAGGGAATCTACTTTATTCAACAATTGCAGAACAGTACAGGAAGCCACAGAGGAGTTTAAGAAGAGGTTGTACGATGGAACGCTCCCGCTCCAGTAGAAGATGAAGTCCAAGCATAAGCAATGTGACTTGGTTACCCACCCTGAAGATTGGATCCTAGTTTTTGATAAATCCTACGAAGGACAAGCTGTATACCAAAATCGAAATAGGGACGCTCATCAAAATTGGTGGAAGGGTACCAAGAATGACCCTAAAAGGCCTTGGAGGCATGCTGATTATAGGAGCTAGTTTCCCTCCTGTATTCTTATCCTGTATTCTTATTTGTTTTGAGACAAACTTGTAATCTTTGTTCAATATCAATAAAATATTTTTCTCTTGAAAGATTACAACTCGTAATCTACCGTTTTCTTATATGATTACATAGTTCAATCCATGTGCTGAATTAATATAAGTACAAAAACTTGTTTAAAATTAAGCTGTACGAACTTGTCTGCGAACAGTTCATAGATTCAGTTGTATGTATCTAGATAACACTGTAAGATTGTGCCTGCGCGCCAATCATAAGTTTAAAGATGTAATACTCTTTTGATAAAACTGAAACTCGTCTACGAGCACTTCTTAGTGTTAGGCTAATTGCTGAAGGCCAGAACATTCGAAAGAAGACCAAGAAGTCTGCCCTCCTGGAAGATGTTTCATTAAGTGTCAAGATTTTGGCATCATCAAGGATTTCTGGGTAACATCAAAAGGATTTGAAGGAGACTTGGCAAATTATCAAAAAGGGGGAAATTGTTGGGATAACAATCCCTTTATTGAAAGTTTTGATATAGTGTTTTGACAATGTGCCAATCCAGCATACAACAAGCAGCTGTATCGAAAAGTCGATCGAAGTTGTTGACTCTGTATCGAAGACTTCTCATAGCGCCAGCATACAACGAGCCTTCGCGTTGCCAAGATACAACAACAAAGTTTAAGTTAACGCCAAGTATGGAAGCTATCCTGAATACAGCATCTTTTCCATACAGTAGCGACTACTTCTCTTATAGCCTACATCATAAATGGATACAGCATTCAAGATAAAAAGTATTGAGATCTTCAATACCGATCGAAACAGGACTGAAGACCATTTGGAAAAGGAATCTTTGTTATTCGCTAAAGTCAAGTCCCTTTTGATAAGAAGTATTTAAATACTGAAAGGATAAAGTATTTAAATACTAAAACCGACAGAGATCTTCAAACAACGCTAAATCCGGATCTTGGTCTGTACAAGTAAACCATCCAGTTGTAACGGAATTTTGCTCAATGGATCTTTCTCAACGGATCTATTCATAAGGCGATATATATATATATATATATATATATATATATATATATATATATATATATATATATATATATACCCAAGAGTTTGAAGCTCAGTTACCAAAAACGAACACCAACGACAAGTAAAGCTCTTACACGAATATATCTGAGCAAACATATTTCTTCAAGCATACTACATATTCTGAGAGAAGAAATATCCAAGTGCTCAACCTTGAACAACACAACATCAGCTCAAGCTCAAGAAAGTCAAGCTGTTGTTCAAACAAACATTCTTTCATTGAACAATCCCATCAGCCCTGTGTAGACTGAGAAAGCCTTGCTTTTCCTGAACTGTGTGTGACGGATTTGCATTGAAGAGACAAATCTTTGGAACTATGTGTGAAGAAGTTAGTCAAGTGAAAGCCTAAACCAATCTGTGTGAACGGTTGAAAGCTTCGATCATTGTATCAATCTGTGTGAACGATACATTGATAGGTTTGATTATAAATACGTAGTTGTGTACGTAGTAATAATAATAAACATTTTCACTCCTATGTGGAGGACCAGTGGACGTAGAGGGGTTTACCTCGAACCACTTTAATTACTGTGTCTTTTACCTTCTGCATTTATTGTTTCAATATCTGTGATTATTTTAAGTATACACCTCATATCTAGTTGCTGTATTTACATCAACTTACTTTAACAAGACTTCCGCTACGCACTCAGATTTGAATATCGTACAGTTTGTTGTTTAAAACATTTCTCCAAGCTGTATTCTGTATACTTAGTAGCCAACAACAACATTAAAGATCAACATCACACCTCTCACAGAGGGCTAACACAGCAAATGCATAACACCATAACGAAAGTGCGAACATCATACATACATTACCGGACCGCAAATAGGAACGATAGGTTTAAAAAAAAATGAAAACCCACCTTTTTGAAAATAATTTGAAAACACCAGTTGATTTTGAGTATCATCTTACAAAAAGTAGTACAAATATCGGTATCGAGACTTTGAAAAACCATCTTGTATTTGATAAAAATGAGGACATTTTCTTTTAGTGAAAGATTTTCAGAAATACTCGACCTTCGGGTCTAAGCAAATGCGTTTCCAAAATTACTGAAATATCTAAAAATATTTTGGTCCTCAAAGTAGAAGAATTTTGAAACAGATAGTTGCGCCAGTAGGCGCCTCGAAAATACAATCCATTTAAATGTATGTCTCGAAATTTATTTTCTAAGATACTCAAGGTTTTCAGAAATTTGATAGGCTAGAATGCCCAAAAACTCACATGTAACAACATTTGTTTACATATTTCATAGTATATGCATCGAAGCATTTTGAGATCAAAACAAGGCACGTCTTTTCCGAAAAACAACAGTCAATAAACAATTTGCCTTAGGACCGGGGCTATACCACTGGTCCCACTCAAGGCCTTTAAGAACACTCCCGAGCAGGCTAGCGAGTCAAACTCGTGAATCCAGGGCTATACCATTGGATTCCCTCGAGGCCTCGACGGACCCTCCCGAGGTGAGCAAAGCACACACAATTACACCACCATTCCATATTAAGCACAAAGGCTTCCAGAAACACTTGCAAAACGAGAAAATCATTTTGAAAATTATTAGCAGCGGACAAAAACAACATTCGAAAAGACATAAACAGCGACAACACTCCTCATATAAACAAAATATGAGAGTCGAATAAACACACATCACGAAACCAAAAATCTACATGAAGATTCCATCACTTAACAAATAATCATACAAGTAGCTCGTGTCACACGAGGCACAACACAGAGAAGGGAGACTTACATCCACAGGTCGCACGAAGATGATGATCGCCACACGATACTAATCACGACTAATAAACTCAGACTACGCGTCGCGACACGACTCAGTCAGATAAAATCCGACGAGACAAAACTCAACAGAAACCACTTGACCCGACAGCCTAGGTTTCCACAACCTAAGATCCGATACCATTTATGTAGCACCCCCAATCCAGTCAGGGATATTACATGCCGTAGACCCTTTCCACAAGTATCTACTAGGTTGGTAGAAAGAATCAAACATCTCAACATCGCCTTTAAGTCTAAAATGACTCAGTAGACCGATTTGGTCTTTCAATAAATACATACAACTCAATCTCAATACACGCCCACGCAGGGGTCGAATACAACACACTCTCGTACAACGGGGAAAGAACACTGCAGCGGAAAATAGAGTACAACTGAACCAGTACAATAGCGTACGGGACCTCATGTGATTAGTATCGATCATATTTCATCATCCTTCATGCCGACCCTGTGTTATGCTCCCCAAAATTTGAATGCAAAAACAGACATCCACCCCCCCGATTGCTCGGGGGTTAGCAAAATTCCACTATTTTGCTAGTGCAAGTACAGAGTGCAAAATACGAGTCATATAATTTAAGTCCAAGAATAATAATAAACAGGAATCCTCCAAGATTCAAACATAACAAAAGTGCTTCCCGAGGTAAGAGTTTGAGTAAGACTTTCCAAAATCGAAAGATCACAAATCAAAGGAAACGATTTATAAAATGAATAGGGTGTCACAGCCCAAAGGTTTTGTTTTCACAAATAATACCAACAAGAATTCACATGGTCAAAACCCACGCCACGTGTCCTCGGCGGACATAAAATCAACACCACATAATCACCCAAGAAACGCAAATCTTGGTCACATGAATACAACACCAACTCGTGAATCCAGGGCTATACCATTGGAATCCCTCGAGGCCTCGCCGGACCCTCCCGAGGTGAGCAAAATACATTCACAAATCATATACACACACCAACTCGTGAATCCAGGGCTATGCCATTGGATTTGCCTCGAGGCCTCGCCGGACCCTCCCGAGTGAGCAAAATGCGTTCACACATCACACACACACCAACTCGTGAATCCAGGGCTATACCATTGGATTTCCCTCGAGGCCTCGCCGGACCCTCCCGAGTGAGCAAAATGCGTTCACACATCACACACACACACCAACTCGTGAATCCAGGGCTATACCATTGAATTTCCCTCGAGGCCTCGCCGGACCCTCCTGAGTGAGCATAATGCGTTAACACAATTAACATATCATACCAAGGATATTCAAGCAATTCACCCAAAGGCAACAAACACGAAGCACGACACAATTGTCAAATCACAACGTACCGAATGATATAATATATATATATATATATATATATATATATATATATTTTATCAAAGCACAACAACAACACCAAGCGTATTCATAGGGTTCACTTATCCATTAACAAATCACACCATTCACAAAACACATGCGTATTGAAAGTGGGCCTTTAACGAGGCTAAACCAAATCTTTTGAAAGTTCATCTAAAACAATCAAACAAACATACCAAGACAATCACAAATCATCATATTCACAAAACAAGAAATGTATGGACAAGGTACTTGCCTCGAACAACCACAAACGTGAAGAATCGACCAAAGTAGGTTGGCACGAACCGACTACGAACCCGCCGACTCCACCGAATGCTAACCCGCGACAATAAACTACGGAAAACAATAACAACAATGAAAATGAATTCTATAGCACGCCCCAAAGCCGCTGAATTCAAGGAACAAACGACGAAAGTTCAAGGGTTTCCCCCCAAACGGCCAAGAATGCAAATCGACCGACCAAAACATGAAAATGGAATTCCAGCCGAAATATAGATATACAATCCATAGGATATTTTTAACAACATCATTTAACAACAATCGGTTTATCAAAATCGGATGGAAAACGAAATTAAGAACAAAACTCCAAAAAGTCAACTCTAGGGATTCAAGAAAAATACCTTGATTCGACGAAGAACAATGGATTAGATGATGTTATAATAACCTAGGATACTCCAAAACACCTTGGATGGAGAAGAAATTGGCCAGGAGTCCAAGCCCTAGTCGCCCTCGTCTCAACCCGCGGAGGAGAAGAAATGAAGGTGAAAATGAGGATAATGAATGCTGTCCAGTTTATATACTGGACAGCTTAGCGTGCGCTAATCCTACCTGATTAGCGTGCGCTATTGAAGCATCAGAACAAACGTTCTGCCAAAAATGTACAGTTAGCGTGCGCTAACACATAATAGTTAGCGTGCGCTAACGAGACCTTCAGACCCAGTCCAGTAGCTACTGGACTGCCTCGAGCTACCAGTTAGCGTGCGCTACCAAACCCGTAGCGTGTGCTAACCACAGCACCGTAACGCGCGCTAACCATCTGCCCTTAGCGTGAGCTAACGGCCTGAATCCAGCTACTGACCTCAGACCCTGTTGCTCGATAGCGTGCGGTAAGGAGATCCCTTAGAATGCGTTAATGCACCCAGAACTACAGCAGTAGTGTTCTCAAGACTGGTTACAACAACGGACTCCTCCGACCGAAATACCAAGTTCAAGATACGCACGGAAAGTTCCAGAATATGATCTTACTAAGAGCTTGAGCTACAATCAAGCTCACACGCGACCACGAAACGGTCAAGACAACAATTACGAATGCGGATACCCACAACTTTGGGAAATTACAAAATGGCCCAAACGCCCAAAAATCACGATACGTGATCGAATAACCAAACCGAAGTTCACAACACGTCTAACAAAGTTAAACGGACTTACGGGAAACTCGAAACAACTGTTTCGAACGAGATTCGCAAGAATCGAACTCAAGTGCGGAAAAATCACTACGAAGAACGGAGCTCAACAAAACGACACCAAAACAAACTCGAAAGTCAAAAAGTGCAGAATTGATCACTCTCAGAATGACGAAACGGTCACAAGTGAGTCGTCAAAACAGACTCTCGCCAAAAAAGAAAATTACCGGAAATCGAAATTGCGGATATCACAACAGCATCGTGACGAGGATGGTCACGACTTTGGTGAGGGAGAATGTCACGCCACACCTTAAGGCATCAAGCAACTCGCAGCATCCGGCCGAAGCCGTGCGGACGGACGGGCAGCAGGGCCGCGCGCGTACAGGGACCGTGTCAAGCTCACAGAGGACTACCCTCCCTATAATAGGCTTAGACGGAAAATGTCTTGTGAGTGCACTAGACACTGAAAAGCGAGGAGCACACTTTTCCGAAAGTGATACGGGATTGACTAATACAAATGAAGAAGACGAGGTAAGAATCGACGTAAGTGGCCTTACAACACGCCATGCACTTACGACTACATATTTAGGCGAGAAAACGGACACAAGATGTGGAGTGACCATGGTGCTCGGTCTCGGCCGTGTCATATGACACGGCCGGTGTCACACTATTCCGAGAAAGCAAAAGTCGCTGCCTGCCGAACCCGGTCATGTCAGGCGACACGGCCCGTGCCGAACTACTCCAGAAAGTGTCGAAGGCGCTGCCTACTCAACCCGACCGTGTTGCGGGACACGGTCGAGTCCTGCTCGTCCAGATTCGCCAGAAATGCCACTGCGGCCGTGTCAATCGACACGGCCCATGTCATGTCGCCAGCCACCTTTTTTTTTAAGTTTTGTTTGTGTTGTTTGTCTCCTTGTCTTTCTTTACCCTTTTCTAAGGATTGTGTTCCCCTTACCTTTGATTTGATTTGATTCGATTTTGTGTTCCCTTTTATATTTTATCTTGATTTTGTCTTCCTTTTCAAGATCATGTGATCTTATTTTTTGCTTTCTTTAGTTGATTGAAAGAGACTACAATCCTATAAGTAGTCTTGGTGATTCTTGTAATGAACATTGAATGTTGAAGAAGATAATACACTTGTATTACATCCTTGGTGAATGAGTTTCATCAAAACTTTGATTATTATTCGACGCATTTTCGAGTTTTAATCCGATCGATTCTCAATAGGTCTTGAGAAGAAATAATCTTATCGAATTATAGGTCTAATTCGATAAATCCTTGTTATTGATCATTCGAGTCTTCTTGATCGATATTGTTGCCATATTCGATATTATCTCCATAATTTTTACCTTCGAATTACCCTATTCACAAAAATATATTTCCGCTATGATATACTTCGATACTCATATCTATTCCGACCGATACACATTCACATTTCCGGGCGAATTCATATCATTAGTGGTATCAGAGCCCAAGGTTATTTCCTTGGCGATTTTATTGATGATTTATTTTTAAAACTATCTCGTGACTCTCTTGTTATGGATTTCTCTGATCCCGATTTCTTGATGAAACTCCGTGACGCACTAAGCGGTCTACTGGAGCAACGTATGCAAGCAAGGCATGGAGACGACGCACGTTCAACGCACCATGCGGACGAATTGAAGGTGAACGAACTTCCGGAGTTCGTCGGAGGTACCGATCCCGAAGCTTATTTGGATTGGGAATGGAAGATTGAACGCATGTTAGAATTCAAAGACCTTAACAACGAGAAACGTTGCAAATATGCAATTCTCAAGTTAGGGAATGGTGCTTCTCTTTGGTTCGAAGGAGTGAAAACACGAAGAGCTCGTGCAGGAAAAGAAAAAATCCGTTCTTGGGATTCGTTAAAAAGAAAGCTTCGCAAAAGGTATGTGCCAACATCACATTAGTTAACCTTGTACCGGAAGATTGCCGACTTCATGCAAGGAAAACTATGTATTGGTGAATGCATTGAAGAATTTGAGGGCTTGGTCTTAATGGGAGAACTAGAAGAAAACGAAGAGCAAAAGATGTCACGTTTTTTACGTGGCTTGAATAAAAACATAGCTAACACGGTGGAATTATACCCCTATGAAGATTTTGATACTCTATGTGGACTATGTGTGAATATATAGGCCCAAAATAAGGTGAAGTTCTCAAGACCCGAATTTCCATCCAAATTCGGTAATCCGAGTATCGGTTCAAGTTCGGCTACTAAAAACACTACGCCAAGTCCAGTCCCTATTACGGCTCCTAAGGCTCCTTACATACCCAAAGAAATGAGTTTGGCTAAGGTATGATGTTTCAAATGTCAAGGACTCGGTCATTACCAAAATGCGTGTCCGAACAAATGGGTGGTGACACTAAGAGAGGCTCTTGAGGTCCGGGAAGAATTATTGGTCGAGGACGAAAGAGAAAGGCTCGGTGATGTGTTTAACTTGGACGCTGAAGAAGAAGAGGAGTGCAAGGCTTACGATGCTCCCGATTATGATACAAGTCTAGTCCTTCGCACTTTACAAATCAAAATAGTTTCGAGGGACACGGAACAACGAGACCAAATTTTCCTCATCAAATGTCAAATCAAAGACAAATGGTGTAGTTTGATAATCGATGGGGGGAGTTGTACTAATGTAGCTTCAAGTGAGATGGTGACGAAGCTCGGACTCATCACTACTACTCATCCAAAACCATACGTGTTACATTGGCTTGATGACGAGAGTAAAGTGAAAGTTTCGAAGCAAGTATGGGTCGGCCTAACTCTGGGCTCATACGGTGACGACGTATTTGTTGGGATTCGGTAATTAAAATCGAATTACACAGCGGAAAATAAACCGGTCCAACCAGATAAAACCAAACCCCAAAAACGGACCGATCAAGCATCATATAAACGAATATAAATAACGAGGAAGAAAATCAACAAATACTTACCCTCGTAGTCCTTTGATAATATAATCTTCGAAGAAAAAGAAACCCGAGCAAGCCTTTTCTCGATTACCGACACGAACACGAATCTAATTCGTTGTAGCTTGTTGAATGATCCAACACCGAAAATGCCGAATGTCTCTATGTTATCACACATCGGATATTGATCGGAAAAATAAAATATCAATTCGTTCTCAAAGAACACGGCTAGGAATTGATACGGTATTTTTCTTATCTTCTCTTCTTCCTTTTCTTTCTCTCAAAGATGAACAAGAAATTGAAAGAAAAATTTTCTCCCTCCTATTAAGAACTCACAGATGATCCTTTTTCTCCTTGTTGTGAGTTGTGAGTTATGGTATTGTTTTATAACATGATTGAAAAGATACTAAAGATCAATATTATCATGTTATCTTTTGTCTTCATGTACAAAAACAACTCAAACTCACCTCAAACCACATCATGACAACTAAAGGAAGTATCATGCAAGGTGGGAGGAAAATGAGGGGGCGGCCCACTAGATTTTAGGTGAGAAAACAAGCCGAGTCACTCGGTTCATGTACCGGACGTTCGCGTGTCTAGTCCGTTAAATACACTTCGTTTTATCCCAAATGTATTTATACTTAATTAATTAATCCAATTAATTAATTTTATCAAATACAAAATTATAATAATATATTTCCAAGAAATAATTATTTATGAATTAAATTAATTACCCGGTAATTAATTTCAATTCACTAGACCGCATGATTTATCAAATAAATCAAATTAGATATCTAATATCTAATATTAATGAAGAGATAATAAATACATATTTATCCATCCAATATCCTTGTGCGCGACTCCGTAGGTCCGTCTTAGTCGGCAATGGGAGGAACCAAGGAGTACGGGTAACACTTAGCGAGTCTAGTGCTTTGTACCGTAACCCAACTAAGAACGAATGATCGGATCATTCTCCCCTGAATCCAGCTTCCTACTTCGTTCCAGATCTTGATTCATTGTACAAATGTTAGAACTCGCACCGGAATCAAGTATCCAAGAAGTAGAATATACAGTTACAGAACAATTTGTTTCTAAAACCAGTAGTTCCGTACATGAAGGTGCATTACGGTCAAGTTTTGGATAGTACCTCTTCCAGTGGCCTAGCTCACCGCAGTTGAGGCATACATCCTTTTTCTTGGCCCCCTTGCTCTTTTGAACCATTGGGGCCTTGCCCTTTCCCTTGTCGATCTTGGCAATCGGACCTAACTGCTTCTTGTTCTTTTTCTTCTTATTCTTGGACTTCCAAGTCCCAGAAGAAATCACAAGTGCAGCTTCCTTTCCTTTTGTCTTCATCTGAGACTGGCAATGCCGCTTGTTCATTAGCCCAGCTAAGTTACATGCAATCTCATTGCAGTTGAAGTTCATGACAAATTGTGAAAAGGAATCAGGAAGTGACTGCAGGATAAGGTCAGTTTGGAGAGATGCATGCATCTGAAAATCAAGAGCTTCCAATCTCTCAATCATCGAGATCATCTTGAGGACATGGTCGCCAACCCTCTCTCCTTCCTTCATCCTGGCGCCGAATAATTGCTTTGATATCTCATATCTAGCAGTTCGGCTATGCTTTCCATAGAGCTCAGCCAGGTGCGCTAAGATGGCTCTCGAAGACGTCATATTTTCATGGGCACGTTGAAGCTCATTGGTCATTGAACCTAACATGTACCTTCGCACTCTTATGTCGTCTTTTACCCATTTCTCATGGGCATCGACATCTTACTGATTGGATCGGGTTCTTGCAGGAGCCACTGGGATGTCCGCCTCTAAGACGTATCCCAGCATTTCCATAGTTAGGACAATCCTCAATTTCCGAAGCTAGTCCACATAGTTCGGACCAGTCAGGACGTTCTTTTTAAGTACTATAGCGAGTGGGTTTATTGTCTTATTGAGAGTTTTGTTAACTGCAGAGAATAATTTAAGATTCGTTAGTGATTGTTTAATTATGATCCGAGTAAAGCATTTAAGGACTTTCTCTATTCATAACTCAGCTCCCACTATTTTATCGGCATTTACACACTCCCATGTTAAATCCGGAAGTCTTGGGTGACTTCATAGTGGTGATCGATTTCTTTACAAAGTTTAATAGAGGGTAACCCATACGGTTTCTTTTCTATTATTCTTTATAAAGTGGTGTCTAACACCAACCCATCTAATGGATGATTCAATTTTCTTTTACCCCTAGTTCACTTGCCCTCAACCCATTCGGTTTCTATGGCTCGCTGAACTATCTAAGTTTAAACCGTCAACTCCTATTAGTCTGACAATTGAATCTTACCCGGCAACCCATACGGTTTATAGGGGTTTGATTTGTCACAACCAAAGGCATCTAATGCACTCTAGGAATTTATCAACTTTCCCCAAAAATATTACCCCGACATACTCGGAAGAATAATATTCCGGTTTAGATTTCAATTTTCCATGAGTTTGACGGAGGGTAGGAAACCTCGTAACCTTTATAACTTAGTGTTTGTAAGTGGGAGTATTAACGTGATTATATGTTACACTTTGCACATTAATCCGTTTATAAGCGCGGTTTGTCGGTTTGTTTGTTTGTCATACAATATGAAAACATACACAACCTAAAACTAACAACATGCAGTTCATGGACCGTTCTCAGAACAAAAACATCGTAATCTAATTACATGTCTTCGGTCTTGAATCTTCGTCTACTCGAGCGGATCTTCCTCCGGTCTTCGTCAGTACATATAAATTTTACATTTGAAAAATTGCATCCTATACAAATTTTCTAGTAAAATAAACAGGCTCAAAACGGCCTTTACAACCCAATCGAACAAAACAAACGATTTAAAACTAGATCCATGAACTACATCCCCATTCAAAATTAATGCAACAATTACATTAAAATAAATGGAAATAATGATTAATCTAAAATTGATCTAATCAACAAAAATTAATCCATCAATAAGAATTAATCCAATTAATTCACTTAACCGTTAATTTTAATTTGCTCCGGACAAAATAAATATTTCATTAAATTAATTCCCTTAAAATAAAATTACCATAATTATATTTTAGTCAAATTAAATCCAATTTAATTTGCGGAAAATTAATTACCGAACGAAATATAAAAATGGAGTCGGAAAACACAAGGCCCGGGCCAAGCTCAGAATTATTGTGGTCGCCTTTGACCAAATTTAACCAACCTTGAAGAATTGAGTCACGGTCCGCCAATTTTCTGGCTCATTTTTTTCGTCCCGAATCCAAAAATAATATTTTTCTAATTTTTATATAACACAATTAAATCAGTTTTTCAAAAGAAAAATAGATTTATATTGTAACATAAAATCATGAAAAATAATTTTTAGATGAACAATTAAACATCAACAATTAAAACGATTATGATTCTAAATCATAAAAAATAATCAAGCATTCCAAATGCAAATATCGAATATACGATTGCATAAACCTGGCTCCGATACCACTGTTGGGATTCGGTAATTAAAATCTAATTACGCAGCGGAAAATAAACCGATCCAACCGGATAAAACCAAACCCCAAAAACGGACCGATCAAGCATTATATAAACGAATATAAATAACGAGGAAGAAAATCAAAGAATACTTAACCTCGTTGTCCTTTGATAATATAATCTTCGAAGAAAAAGAAACCCGAGCAAGCCTTTTCTCGATTACCGACACGAACACGAATCTAATTCGTTGTAGCTTGTTGAATGATCCAACACCGAAAATGCCGAATGTCTCTATGTTATCACACGTCGGATATTGATCGGAAAAATAAAATATCAATTCGTTCTCAAAGAACACGGCTAGGAATTGATACGGTATTTTTCTTCTCTTCTCTTCTTCCTTTTCTTTCTCTCAAAGATGAACAAGAAATTGAAAGAAAAATTTTCTCCCTCCTATTAAGAACTCACGGCTGATCCTTTTTCTCCTTGTTGTGAGTTGTGAGTTATGGTATTGTTTTATAACGTGATTGAAAAGATACTAAAGATCAATATTATCATGTTATCCTTTGTCTTCATGTACAAAAACAACTCAAACTCACCCCACACCACATCATGACAACTAAAGGAAGTATCATGCAAGGTGGGAGGAAAATGAGGGGGGCGGCCCACTAGATTTTAGGTGAGAAAACGAGCCGAGTCACTCGGTTCATGTACCGGACGTTCGCGTGTCTAGTCCTTTAAATACACTTCGTTTTATCCCAAATGTATTTATACTTAATTAATTAATCCAATTAATTAATTTTATCAAATATAAAATTATAATAATATATTTCCAAGAAATAATTATTTATAAATTAAATTAATTACCCGGTAATTAATTTCAATTCACTAGACCGCATGATTTATCAAATAAATCAAATTAGATATCTAATATCCAATATTAATGAAGAGATAATAAATACATATTTATCCATCCAATATCCTTGTGCGTGACTCCGTAGGTCCGTCTTAGTCGGCAATGGGAGGAACCAAGGAGTACGGGTAACACTTAGCCAGTCTAGTGCTTCGTACCGTAACCCAACTAAGAACGAATGATCGGATCATTCCAAAAACATTATTTTGTGAATACCGTATACGTATAAACCCTTCAATCATATGTCCCGGTCAAGTATTAGGGTCACGGTAAAGTCAAACCCTACTGTAACTTGACTCTATGCTTTCTGTTAATGCAAACTGAGATCATCGAGCTCTCGTGTATCAAATACAACTAGCTCTAAATGCTTTGGCCAAAGACTTATAATCTCATTTGCCACTAACCACATAGGACATTTACCTGCTCACTTACTGGAGAAAGAATTCTATCTTGGTATTCAGTAGAGACTGCTACTTGCCCACTAAGTTGCATTTCGAGGTTGACCCCACCCACCGGCGATTGGATCGAACTACTCTAATGACTAACTTAATGTCACAAGCACATCTCCTACTGAAACCTCAAGTCAAAGGTCCACGTATACCTATCACAACCTTTCGATCCAGTCATTGACAAACCCTGAGTGATATCCATGTGATCGAATCGAGGTGAGTCGTGTTCGAGTATACTAATCTCATTAGCATACCTATAACGTGTGCTCCCACTAACCCTTAGTGAAGACCGGCACTCTACATGTCAAAGTATACATTATACAAGTCTTGTCTAAACTTATTGCCCAGTTAAGTTTTATCGACTTGCGAACGATTTAAGCATTCGAGCTCTAAACACTTTCAGTGCCTATCTCCATAAGGAGTAGAATGTTTGCTTTTAAATGCAAGGACTATTATTCTATATACCAAATCACAATGCCAGTGATATACAATAATATAGAAATAATTATTGCCTTATTAAATATTCATAATTACAATACAAATGCTCTCACTCTCTCATCCTCTGAGTGGCATTCGAGGGCATATCCTTAACAGTATTATGTGATGTACTCCCGATGGATGCATGCCATATACTCTTGGGGCGACCATGGCTATTTGATAGAGATGTTTTACATCGAGGAAGAAGTAACGAATATGAATTACGGGATAAAGGCAAGAAGAATATGCTTAAACCAATGTCACCTCAAAATATTCGTTCGATGAGTTCTAGGCAAATGGAAAAACCGAAACTTACTATGTTTGCTAGTGAGAGAGAAGTGAAGCATGCTATTGATGATGGCGAGCGTGTGTATTTGTTGATGATTAAAGAAGCACGAGACGTTGACATGGTTGTGCAAGGCAAAGGGGAAATCGATGCCTTGTTATGCGAATTTGCGGATGTTTTTCTGAAGGACTTACCGCCGGGTTTGCCACCCTTACGTGGGATCGAACACCAAGTCGATCTTATACCGGGTGCATCATTCCCTAACAAAGCCGCCTATCGATGTAACCCCGTGGAGACGAAGGAGTTACAAAAACAAATCGAGGAGCTAATGAACCGCGGGTACGTTCGAGAAAGTTTGAGTCCTTGTGCGGTTCCGGTTTTGCTTGTCCCGAAGAAAGATGGATCATGGCGAATGTGTATAGATAGTAGAGCCGTAAATAACATAACCATCAAGTATCGATTCCTAATTCCGAGACTTGATGATATGTTGGATGAATTGCATGGTTCGGTGGTTTTTCGAAAGTGATTTGAGAAGCGGCTATCATCAAATTCGCATGCGAGAGGGTGATGAATGGAAGACGGCTTTTAAAACAAAGCATGGATTGTACGAGTGGCTCGTCATGCCCTTTGGCCTTACCAATACGCCAAGTACTTTCATGCGATTAATGAATGAGGTACTTAAACCGTTTTTGGGAAATTTTGTCGTCGTATACTTGGATGACATTTTGATTTATAGTCAATCATTACAAGAACATACCGGGCACTTGAGGCAAATCTTCGAGATCCTTAGGGGCCAAAGGCTTTATGGGAATAAGGAGAAGTGCTCGTTTCTAGTCGAGAATGTAGCCTTTCTTGGCTACATCGTTTCTAAGGAAGGAGTGTTGGTTGATCAAGCCAAGATCGAGGCGATTAAATCTTGGCCTACTCCTAAAACCATCACGGAAGTCCGATCCTTACACAGACTTGCTTCATTCTATCGGAGGTTCATCCGAGACTTTAGCACCATTTCAAGTCCGATAACGGAATGCTTGAAAAAAGGGCCATTTGTGTAGAACGGGGCTGCCCAAGGGGCGTTTGAAAAGTTGAAAAAAAAAATGTGTGAGGCACCTATCTTGGCGTTATCCGGTTTTTCACAACCGTTCGAGGTAGAATGTGACGCGAGTGGAGTGGGTATTGGGGCGGTTCTCGTCCAAGGGAGACGACCGATTGCATACTTCTCGGAGAAATTGGGTGGGGCTCGACTCAACTATTGTATTAATGACAAGGAGTTCTATGCCATTGTGAGAGCTCTTGATCATTGGAGTCATTACCTTCGGCCGAAACACTTTATTCTACATTCGGATCATGAGTCCTTGAAGTATATTAATGGTCAATAGAAGTTGAGTCCGAGGCATGCTAAGTGGGTGGAGTTCTTGCAATCGTTCCACTTTTCATCGAAGTATAAGGATGTCAAGAGCAACATTGTGGCGGATGCATTGTCTAGACGGTATGCCTTGCTCTCTACTCTTGATATTCGTTTGCTTGGGTTCGAGACATTGAAGGAATGTTATGATGGTGATGCAGATTTTGGTGAGATTTTCACTCGTTTTAAATCTGGCCCGTTTGGAGGATTTACGATACAAGAAGGCTTCCTCTTCAAAGGAAATCATCTTTGCTTGCCCAAACACGCGGTTCGGGAATTGTTGGTTCGGGAAGCTCATGGTGGAGGCTTGGCTGGCCCCTTTGGTTCGGCTAAGACATTGGAAGTACTCAAGGAACATTTTTATTGGCCAAGGATGCAAGGGGACGTGAATGACATTATTAGTAAATGTGTGACATGCCATATTGCGAAGAGTTCGTTCAAGCCGGGAGTTTACATGCCTTTGCCGATTCCGGAAAGGCCATGAGAAGATGTCTTGATGGATTTCATTGTTGCTTTACCTCGTACTCAACGAGGGAGGGATGCTATTATGGTTGTTATAGATCTATTTTCGAAGATGGCTCACTTTGTGGCTTGTCACAAGACGAACGACGCGAGTAATATCACCAATTATATTTCCGAGAGATCGTACGATTGCATGGGGTTCCGAAGATGATTGTTTTGGATCGGGACTCAAAATTCCTTAGCTATTTTTGGAACACCTTGTGGAGAAAGGTGGGAACCAAGCTTCTATTTAGCATGTCACATCATCCACAAACAGACGGCCAAACAGAGGTAACCAATCGAACTTTGAGCACTTTATTACGTGGTCTTGTGAGCAAGACACAAAAGGATTGGGATTTGAAGCTTGCACATGCGGAGTTTGCTTATAATCGCTCTCCTACTCATGCCATGGCACACTCTCCGTTTGAAGTAGTTTACGGGCTGAATCCTTACATGCCGTTAGATCTAATTCCATTGCCGAGTGATGAATTGGTGCATAAGGATGCGGAGTCGAAGTTGAAGTCAATGATGAAATTACACGAGCAAGTACGTAACCGAATCAAGGAGATAAACAAGACTTACAAAAGAAAGTCGAACAAGCAAAGAAAGCCGAGATTATTCGAAGTTGGGGATTTGGTTTGGTTGCATTTGAGAAAAGAGCGATTTCCAAGTAAGCGTAAGAACAAGTTAATGCCGCGAGCTGAGGGACCGTTTAAAGTGGTTGCGAAGGTGAACGACAATGCATACAAGTTAGAACTTCCGGGATATTATGAGGTGCATGCAACTTTTAATGTTGGGAATCTTTCACCTTACCTTGATGATGATGGAATTTCGGAATTGAGGACAATTCCCTTTAAAGGGGGAGAAGATGATACGAGATTGACAAATACAAATGAAGAAGACGAGGTAAGAATCGACGTAAGTGGCCTTACAACACGCCATGCACTTACAACTACATATTTAGGCGAGAAAACGGACACAAGATGTGGAGTGACCATGGTGCTGTAACACCACAAACTAGGCGGTTATTACAGTGCCGTGGACTCCCGACTGGGACCCACCAGGCGAATAAAAATTAATGAATTAAATAATATAATTGTAGTACCGAACCACATTATATTATCAAGTACTCCGATGAGAAGTTTTAAGTACAATACATCCAGGAAATACAGAATACTTGTATATTTTATATGAAGATAAAATATACAACACTAAATGAACATCCCAAAATGGAATCTGCAGCGGAAATAAAAATGAAGAAAACATGAACAACTGAAAGGACTGGGGGCCCTTACTAGTATCACTGGGACTCCTCGCCGTCAATGTTCTCTTCCCGTGGTTTTGCCTTGCCATGACCTGAAAACAATACCCCCAACGGGGTCAGTTACACAGAACAACAATTCTCAAGAGTTGAACAAGCACAATCATTATATATCTTAATTATGAAATGAAGCTGAAGAGGGGCATCATAGTACACCCGTAATGGGACGTGCAAGTGCACAAGATGAGTGTACGGACACACCCGCACTTGTACCTAATTAGTCTCATAGAGGCACGTTACAGTGTGCACAGTCCATGTGTCGGTGAACTCGATCACATGACTATCGTGTGCCCGACTAAAAATTCCACACATAACCACCCGGCCATGCAATATGAGCACATAAGGTCCCATGAACAAAAATGACCATGATGAATATTAATGAATAACAATCCGACAAGGGTCAAGAGTGACTCACCGATATGAAATAATAATGAAATGAATGATAGCTCATTGAAATGATCGGAACCGTCGTTCCTCGTGAATTGAATGATTAGTTTGACAATTACAAGTCTCAACATGATTAATACGTTATGAATGAATTATGAATATGAATGAACAACAACGAAAGGAATGAATATCCTTTAACCGAGTAAGAATTAACTTACACAATACCGGTGATGAAATGCCCTCTCTCGAACAAACGTCCTTAATGGAATATCGGTCGCTCGAAAAACCTTGAATAACATAATTACCAACAAACACTCAATATACGTATCCTGCACGATTATAACCAACTAAAGAGTCGATACAACAATAATCAAACCCATTGGGGCATTCTAACGAATATGTTGCAAACATCCTTCCCTTTGGTTCCAACCAACCCCAAAATATCGATACCAAACTCCCAAATGAGTAATACAATCCAACAAAACACCTCCAATGATATCAATAATCCAATAGGAAATCACAACTCAAGGTTACGACAACATTAATCGGAAACCCCCAAAATAAACAAAGTCAAACATCAAGGGTTCTTGAATAATTCCCCAAATATTCATCAAATCCGAAATATACACCAATAAATCTGTAGGAATACATGTATCCAAGGTAGATAATCCATATCTAACATATTCCAACATAATAGCAAGCTTACAAGAAGAGATCGGAAAGAAAACACTCAAATTCCGAAATTCTAGATCCAAGAAATGTTTACCTTGATTTGGTGTGTTGGAGAGGAATGAATGATGATTAATCCGACTTAGAAGCTTGAAAATGATGATAGGTGAATGCAGCTCGAAGATATCTCTCCAAATCGTCCAAAATCGCCCGGAATAAGCCAGATTGCCCACTCGATCCAAAATCTCAAACGGTCCAATGAAACTCGGACTTAATTTTCCCCGCTTACCGAAACGGAAGATACCTCGACTTGGGGATACTTTGACCAAAACGTGGTCACCCTTCTCGAACTCTAATGGTCGACGATGATTATCTGCAAATGATTTTTGTCGAATCTGAGCGGTCAACAAACGACTCCTGATCAAAGCTACCTTCTCGCAGCCGGCTATAAGCATATCGGGCCCGGTGCTGATTGATTCTGATAAGTCATCCCAACACAAAGGAGATCGACAACGACGACCGTACAAGGCCTCGTAGGGTTCCATCTTAATCGAAGCATGCCAACTATTATTGTACGTGACCTCGATCAACGATAGTTGGGCTTCCCAATCGTCCTTCCAATCGAGAACACATGCCCTCAACATGTCCTCCAACGTCTGAGTAGTCCTCTCTTATTGTCCATCGGACTGAGGATGAAAAGCTGTGCTGAGATTAAGCTGAGTTCCCATAGCACGATGAACTGATTTCCAAAAATGTGACACGAATCATCCGTCACGATCAGAAACGATACTCTTAGGAGTACCGTGCAATCTCACTATCTCCTTGATGAACAACTGGGCGAGTCTCTCGGGACCCCACGCGTCCTTAATCTCAAGGAAATGGGCTGACTTAGTTAAACGGTCCATAATTACCCAGATTGTATTCATGCCATGACGACTCGATGGCAAACTCGTGATGAAGTCCATAGAAATATCTTCCCACTTCCACTCTGGAATAGGGAGTGGTTTCACCATATCCGCCGGTCGCTGATGTTCTATCTTGACTTGCTAATAGGTTAGACATCTAGAAACAAATTCTTCGACTTCTCGCTTCATGTTACTCCACCAGTAATTTTTTTCAAGTCTTTGTACATCTTGCTAGACCCCAGATGAATGGAATAAGGGGTAGCATGAGCTTCTCTCAGAATCGAGTTTTTCAACTCATCATCCACCGATACGCATAACCGATTCTTAAATCGCAAAATTCCATCCTCGTGGACCACAAATCCAGGGGCTTTCTCCTGAGCCACATCCTCTCTAATGCGCAATAAAAACGGGTCTGAACCGTGATTCACTCTGATCGCTTCCTCAAGTGGCGATGAAATCTATAACATGCAAAGTTGCCCTTGCATTCGCTATAACCAGACCTCATCTCGGGTCTTAGAAATTCCTGTTGAAGTTCCTTCTGAACAGTCAAACGAGCAAGCATTTGCTCCTGAACGGACTTACAACTCAAGGCGTCAGCGACAATGTTCGCCTTACCCGGGTGGTATTGAATCTCAATATCATAATCTTTGATTAGTTCCAACCACCATCTCTGTCGCATATTTAACTCCTTATGAGTGAATATATACTTCAAACTCTTATGATCGGTGAAAATCTGACAGGTGATGTCATAAAGATAATGACGCCAAATCTTCAACGTGAATACCACGGCGGCTAGCTCCAGGTCGCGAGTCGGATAATTGACCTCATAAGGTCTCAGTTGCCGTGAAGCATAGGCAATCACTTTCCCATTCTGCATTAGTACACATCCGAGACCGTGTCCGGACGCGTCACTATAAACCACGAATCCTTTTGTCCCTTGTGGCAAGGAAAGGATAGGTGCTGAAATTAAATGGCTCTTGAGTTCTTCAAAACTCTGTTGACATGCATCAGACCACGTATATTTCTTATCCTTCCGCAGGAGGTTCGTCATAGGTTGAGCGATTTTAGAAAATCCTTTCACAAATCGCCGATAATAGCTTGCTAATCCGAGAAAGCTTCGGATTTCCTTAACATTCTTTGGAGGTTGCCAATCTCGGATAGCCTCCGTCTTATGAGGGTCGACGCGTACTCCGTCTGATGAAATCACATGTCCGAGAAACGTCACTTCGGACCTCCAGAACTCACATTTGGAAAACTTTCCATAAAGCTGCTCTCGTCTCAATACGTCGAGAACCTGATGAAGGTGAAATTCATGCTCCTCTCGGTCACGGGAATAAATCAAAATGTCATCAATGAAGACAACCACGAACTGATCCAAATAATCAATGAAAACTCGATTCATTATACCGCAGGTGCATTAGATAACCCAAATGGCATTACCACAAACTCATAATGACCATAGCGTGTTCAAAACGCCGTTCTAGCGACATCCGACTCTCGAATTCGCAACTGATGATACCGAGATCTTAAATCAATCTTGGAAAATACTGGAGCTCCCTAAAGTTGATCCAAAAGATCATCGATGCGGCATAGGGGATATTTATTCTTGATCGTCACTCTGTTCAATTCTCGATAATCAATACATAAGCGAAAAGAACCATCCTTCTTCTTGACAAATAACACGGGTGCTCCCCACGGGGACACACTCGTCCGGATATAACCTTTCTCAGTCAAATCCTCCAATTGATTCTTCAGTTCCTGCATTTTGGTCGGGGCCATCCGATACGGTGCCTTCGATATTGGAGATGTACCAGGCTCCAACTCTATCATGAATTCCACATCTCTTTGCGGAGGCAAACCAGGTAACTCGTCTGGAAATACATCGACGTATTCCCACACTACCGGAATGTCCGCCAATGACACTGATGATTCTCGGTCTTGGTCATATAGCACTAATAACCAACACACCCCTGATTGAGTAATTTCACTACTTTCATCATATTAATGACTCTACCGGAACAACTGGGATTACCTCCCTGAAATACACATTCGACTCCGTCGTCTGAAATGATAGTGACCATACGCTTGCGGACACTTATGATGGCATCGTGACGGTCCATCCAATCAATACCCAAGATGACGTCGTCCCTAGGTAAGTCTACCACAATTAGGTACACCAACCAATCACGGCCATTAAGCTGAATCGGAAAATTCTTAATCTCATGATTTCCGATAATTCTTCTACCGTCTGGTAGACCAATGACATAAGGCTCACTACTAGTTGCACTATCCAGGTGTAGTCTACTCAAACATGAATCGGAAATGAATGAATGCGATGCACCAGTATCAAAGAGGGTACACATAGGTTGAGACAGAATTCCGACTGTACCTGAGATCATTCGGGCCTACGGATCATCGCTCCTCTTCATCTCGTAAATTCGGGGCTTGCCGGCCCCCGAACCGGATGCTCCTGTCTGATAAGTATGAGCTCCGCCTTTAGTTGCTCCCGTCGTCTTAAACGATGCTGACTGAGCAGCCTGATTCTGAACAACTGACTGCTTTGGGGCCTGAGATGCCGCCGGAGTATGCTTGGAGTCTCTTCGGCAGAAACGGGCCTTATGCCCGGTAATTCCACAGTTGTTGCATGTGATAGTCTGCCTCGGACACTGGGTGCTGAAATGATCCTGTTCTCCACAGTTGAAACAGGTGATGGCCGAACTGGCTGCTCGAGACTGAGATTACGCGGGTCTAGGCACCATAGGAGGTCGCTTAGAAAAAGTAGGGCCCGCACGAGGCTTCTTGAAGGTTGCCTGACTGCCTTCGATCTGATTACGATTCTTTGATTTCTTGCTAGCAGATGAAGGTTGTTGCTTAGCAATCTCCTTAGCAGTAAGCTCATAAGTAAGAGCTTTCTCGATGAATTCGGCCAGGGTGGCGCAATGATGATTAAGCAACTGCATCCGCATATAAGGTTTCAACCTCTTACTGAAATACTTGATCTTATCCACCTCAGAGTGAATAATAGATGAGGCGAAAAGAAGTAGCTCCTGAAATTTCTCAGCGATGGCGAGAACATCATCGTCCGCTGAGGGGTCGGGAATAAGTAATTCTGATAACTTGGCCTCCCTGAGTGGGGCCGGATAATATCTCTCCATCATGAGGGTCTTGAACTAATCCCGAGTACAAGATCCGTTAGTGGGCTTCAAAGATAACCACCATGAGTGAGCGCTCTTACCCAGATAGTAAGCCGCGACTGAAACCTTATGCCCTTCGGGGCAATCCACCATAGCAAATAGCTTCTCAAAATGCTCAAGCCAGTGAATAATACCCGCCGACTCAGATGAGCCCTCGGAAGTAGGTGGTCTATGGCGAGATATGTCACCAATGATACTTCTCACACTCCTCTCTTGCCTCGGAGGTGGCGGCGGAGGAGCCTGTTGATTCTGTGCGGTTGAGTTCTGCATCGTCTCCATGAGGCATGCCATCTGAGTCATCTGGTCCATCATGCCCTGCATAAACGCGAGTGGGTCAACCCGACCACCTTCTGATTGAGCTGTGTCCCGAGTACAACTCCCTGACAGTGAATGATTATTTCCAGGTGACTGAGTGGCAGCGTCACTGCTGGATGAATTAGCATTATTCCTTGTGTTCGCACGTGTATTCACACGAGCTCCCGGGTTTCATCCCGCACCGCGGCCTCTTCCCCTGCGTCCTCTGACAGCTCTATCCATACTGAAGTAGGAAAGTCACATGATAATTATAGATCTCGCATGAGTACCGCATTATGATTACGTTATGAAATGATAATAATGAGCACACGTGCTCTAACACAATGATTACATGAGTGATCAACTAAGGTGACATGATCATCTGATGAAATTCTTGAAATGATTATCTTGAACAAGTTAACAAGATTAATGATACGATCCACAAGATCCACAACTGAGTAATGAAATGAACTGAGTGATTAATGAGTTAACATGATCGACATGATCAAAAATGAAAATGATGATTGAGTAATGTTGACTGATGAATGATGAATGAGTGATTCTTATTGTCAGAAATTATACCATGGCGTCAGAAATCTTACAGTTCTTTCGGTCTGAGGGGCTCGGCGCTTGCACAGGTCACACGTGACGCGAAAGTCCAATGATACTAGTTTGATGAACGATGATTTCAAATGAGACATGACTCGGAAGGTAGTATTCAAAACCACGCTCCGATACTAACTCTGTAACACCCCAAACTAGGCGGCTATTACAGTGTCGTGGACCCCGACTGGGACCCACCAGGAGAATAAAAAATTAATGAATTAAATAATATAACTGTAGTATCGAGCCACATTATATTATCAATTACTCCGATGAGGAGTTTTAAGTACAATAAATCCAGGAAATACAGAATACATGTATATTTTATATAAAGATAAAATATACAACACTGAATAAATGAACATCCCAAAACGGAATCTGCAGCGGAAATAAAAATGAAGAAAACATGAACAACTAAAAGGACTGGGGGCCCCTACTAGTATCACTGGGACTCCTCGCCGTCAACGTTCTCTTCCTGTGCTTTTGTCTTGCCATGACCTGAAAACAATATCCCCTAACGGGTTCAGTTACACAGAACAACAATCCTCAAGAGTTGAACAAGTACAATCATTATATATCTTAATTATGAAATGAAGCTGAAATAGTACTCCCGTAATGGGACGTGAAAGTGCACAAGACGAGTGTCCGGACACACCCGCACTTGTACCTAATTAGTCTCACGGAGGCACGTTACCGTGTGCACAGTCCATGTGTCGGTGAACCCAATCACATGACTATCGTGTGCCCGACTAAAAATTCTACACATAACCACCCGACCACGCAATATGAGCTCAGAAGGTCACATGAACAAAACTGACCATGATGAATATTAATGAATAACAATCCGACAAGGGTCAAGAGTGACTCACCGAGATGAAATAATAATGAAATGAATGATAGCTCATTGAAATGATCGGAACCGTCGTTCCTCGTGAATTGAATGATTAGTTTGACAATTACAAGTGTCAACATGATTAATACGTTATGAATGAATTATGAATATGAATGAACAACAACGAAAGGAATGAATATCCTTTTAACCTAGTAAGAATTAACTTACACAAAGGGGGAACAAGCTCAGTTTGTGGGGAACGGAAATCGCCAGAACAATCCATATTCTAACACTTACAACCAAGGGTGGCGAAATCATCCCAATCTTTCGTGGAGGAACGGGCAAGCTTTAAAAAACCTCCGCAAGCTCAATACACTCAGCCTCCACAGCAGCCCCTCAACCACCGAAAGTCTCTTTGGAAGATGCTCTTGCTCAAATGGCGGCTAACATGAGCCAATTCATGACTCGCACGGAGACTACTCTACAAAATCACTCCGCTTTTATTCGAAACTTGGAAGTACAAATGGGGCAGATCGCAAATTTATTATCCTCTCGACCTCAAGGTGTATTACCAAGCACTACCGAGATGAATCCCAAGGAAAATGTGCAAGCTATCGAACTACGGAGTGGAAAGGAGCTACACGAGCAGCCCAAGAGTAGCAAGGAAAAGAGCATCCCGAGTGAGGAAACGAAGGATGAAGAGCCCAAGTCAAAAGTAGTCTCGACTACCCATCCCACACCACCAATCCCATTCCCACAACGCCTGCAAAAGCAAAAATTGGACAAGCAGTTCTCCAAATTTCTTGACGTCTTCAAGAAATTACATATCAATATTCCTTTTGCCGATGCCTTAGAATAAATGCCGAGCTATGAAAAGTTTATGAAGGAGATCTTATTGAACAAAAGGAAGCTCGAAGAGTATGAGACAGTGGCATTGACGGAAGAGTGCAGCGTATTTTACAGAAGAAGCTTCCACCTAAATTGAGGGGTCCGGGAAGTTTCACTATACCATGCACCATTGGAAATTCGTCCTTTGACAGAGCCTTATGTGACCTCGGAGCCAGCATTAATATTATGCCCCTTTCCATTTTTAAGAAGTTAGGTATTGGGGAGGCCAAGCCGACTACGGTCTCTTTGCAATTAGCTAACAGATCTATCAAGTATCCGAGGTGGGTAATAGAAGACGTTTTGGTCAAGGTCGATAAATTTATCTTTCCTGCCGATTTTATTGTGCTTGATATGGAGGAGGACCATGACATCCCAATTATCTTGGGAAGACCATTTTTAGCAACCGGTCGAACTCTCATTGATGTGGAAAAAGGGAAGCTCACACTACGAGTTCAAGAGGAGCAAGTTACATCTAATATATTTCGATCTATGCAACATCCTAGTGATGTTGAGAATTGCTTTCAAAGACGTCATTGACTCGTGTGTAAGAAAAGCTTTTCGGGAGAGCTATCCATCTGATCCATTGGAGTCCGTTTTAGTTGGATCCTCTACCGAGTTAAATCCAGAGCATGTAGCCTATCTACGACACATGGATGCTTCACCACCATTTTTCACTCGTCGACCATGTGAGGAGCTCGGAAGGTCACCAACTCGACCCGTCCCATCAATTGAGAAGACCCCAAAGCTAGAGCTCAAGCAGCTACCGAATCATTTAAAATATGCATTTTTGGGACCCGACGATTCCCTGCCGGTCATTCTTTCTGCCACTTTGGCGGGGAATCAAGAGGAGAAATTATTGAGAGTTTTGAGGGAGTACAAATCTGCCCTTGGATGGTCTATTGCGGATATCAAAGGAATCAGCCCGTCCATTTGCATGCATAGGATTTTGATGGAGGAAGATTACAAACCATCCGTGGAGCACCAACGTCGTTTAAATCCAAACATGAAAAAGGTGGTAAAAGTCGAGGTTTTAAAACTCCTCAACGCAGGTATGATCTTTCCTATTTCTGATAGCAAGTGGGTAAGTCCGGTTCAAGTTGTGTCGAAGAAGGGTGGGATAATGGTTATTCAAAATGATAATAATGAATTAATTCCCACTAGAATTTTTACGGGGTGGCGTATGTTCATAGATTATAGGAAATTAAATAAAGCCACTAGAAAAGACCATTTTCCTTTACCATTTATTGATCAAATGTTGGATAGATTAGCCGGACACGATTTTTATTGTTTTCTTGATGGTTATTCTGGGTATAATCAGATTTATATAGCCCTAGAAGACCAAGAAAAGACGACGTTTACATGTCCTTATGGCATTTTCGCTTATAGGCGCATGCCTTTTGGTTTATGTAATGCGCCGGCCACTTTTAAAATGTGTATGATGGCTATTTTTCTGACATGGTTGAACATTGTATTGAAATTTTTATGGATGATTTTCCTGTTTTCGGTGACTCGTTTGATTTATGCTTGCAAAATTTGCAGAAAGTCCTAAAACGATGCGAAGAAAAAAATCTGTTGTTGAATTGGGAGAAGTGCCATTTTATGGTCCAGGAGGGCATTGTACTAGGCCATCGCATATCTGCCCATGGGATTGAAGTTGACCGTGCTAAAATTGAAACAATTGAGAAGATGCCTCCGCCTACTTCGGTAAAGGGGGTGAGGAGTTTTTTGGGACACGCCGGTTTTTACCGCCGTTTTATTAAGGATTTTTCGAAGATCACGAAACCATTGTGCAATTTGCTCATGAAGGATGTCCCGTTTGATTTTGACGAGTTGTGTAAAGAGAGCTTCGACCTATTGAAGAAGGCTTTAAGCACCACCCCGGTCATAGTCGCTCCAGACTAGAGCCTTCCATTCGAGTTGATGTGTGATGCTAGCGATTTTGCCATTGGGGCTGTTTTGGGACAGAGACGAGGGAAAGTGTTCCACGTCGTGTATTATGCAAGCCGAACTCTTGACGACGCCCAAAGAAATTATGCCACGACAAAAAAAGAATTATTGGCTGTGATTTTTGCTTTTGATAAATTCCGGGCTTATTTATTGGGAACGAAAGTAGTTGTGTGGACTGATCATTCGGCGATTAAATACCTTTTGGAGAAGAAGGACGCTAAACCAAGGATGATTAGGTGGGTGCTTCTCCTACAAGAGTTTAATTTGGAAATTCGAGACAAGAAGGGGACCGAGAATGTCATTGCCGATCACCTTTCACGCCTAGAAGATCCCCTCGAGAAGGCGGAGAATCATCCACAAATTGTGGAAAACTTCCCCGATGAATAGTTCTACAAGGTGGGTTCGCAACAAACACCTTGGTATGCTGACCTAGTGAACTACCTTGCAAGTAAAATAATTCCGAATGATCTCTCGCGTCATCAAAAGAAGAAGTTGATTTCAGACGCTAAGTATTACTTGTGGGACGACCCCTTTTTGTTTAAAAGATATCCTGATCGAGTCATTCGCAGATGTGTTCCGGAGGAATAAATTCGCAGTGTGCTGAACCATTGCCATGCATCACCCTACGGAGGGCATTTTAGCGGAAATAGAACAGCCGCAAAGGTCTTGCAATCAAGTTTCTATTGGCCATCATTATTCAAGGATGCTCATTCCTTTGTGTCCACGTGTGACCGGTGTCAACGGACGGGAAACATATCAAAACGACATGAAATGCCGTTGAACACCATACTTGAGGTTGAATTGTTCGACGTATGGGGGATCGACCTTATGGGTCCATTCCCTCCATCAAATAAGAACCTTTATATTCTAGTAGCAGTGGACTACGTCTCGAAGTGGGTCGAAGCGGTGGAACTACCAACAAATGGGTCCAATGTCATGATCAAATTCATAAAACAATATATTTTCATGCATTTTGGGACTCCATGTGCTATTATCAGTGATGGTGGCTCACACTTTGACAACAAGTTCCTTAATGCGATTTTAAAGAAATACGGAGTCACTCATCGTGTTGCTACAGCCTATCATCCCCAGACAAGTGGTCAAGTCGAAATATCTAATCGAGAGCTAAAGTGGGTCTTAGAAAAAATAGTCAGCTCGTCTCGAAAAGATTGGTCCTTTAAACTTGATGATGCACTTTGGGCATACCGTACGGCGTACAAGACACCTATCGGCATGTCACCATATCGATTGGTTTTTGGGAAAAGTTGTCATTTGCCGGTAGAGATGGAACATCGTGCATATTGGGCGATAAAGAAACTAAATTTTGATCTTAAATCAGCTGGTGAAAAGTGTTGCTTGCAGTTGAACGAGCTGGAGGAGATACGTCATGATGCGTACGAGAATGCGAAACTTTATAAGGAGCGGACCAAGAATTGGCATGATAAGCACATTACACATCGAGAGTTCGTTCCGGGTTAAGAGGTGCTATTATTTAACTCTCGGTTGAGGTTGTTTCGTGGGAAATTACGTTCTCGATGGTCGGGACCATTCACTGTAGTTCAAGTATTTCCACACAGAGCAGTGGAAGTACAAAAAGATGACCGAAAACTTAAAGTAAATGGGCAGCGGTTGAAGGTTTACACGGGAAATCCAATGGACACGCAGAAGTCGACAGTCGTCCTATCCGCCGCAGAGTGAATTCTAGCAAAGTCCGGCTTAAGACTATAAACTTAGTGCTTCTCGGGAGGCAACCCGAGTATTAGTATAGATTTTAGTTTTTTTTAGCTATTTTCCTTCATTTTAGGAGTCTACTTTTTCGCGTTTTTGGCTTGCTATGCTTATCTTTCATGTTCTAGTTGTTTTCATCTGTGCAGGAACTCTCCATAGGAAATTTTAAGCTCAGGGCCGCGGCACATACATTGTGGGCCGCGACACACACAAGTCCAAAAAATTTGGCTAACAATCTGTACTCTGTGCCGCGGCACGCTCATTCTGAGCCGCGGCACACTTGCCCCATGAGCCGCGGCACGATGAAGCCAGGTCGCGGCACGCCGAAGTCCCAAAAACGAGCCCAGCAACCTGTACTCTGTGCCGCGGCACGATGATGCTGGGCCGCGGCACACTAACCCTCCAAGCCGCGGCACCCTTGCAATGAGACGCGGCATGCTGCGATATGCCTTGTTCGCCCAAACCACACTGTACTATGGGCCGCAACTCACTTTCTCTGTGCCACGGCCCCTGTCTAGAATTTAAAGATCCTGCGCACGACTCAGAACTCATTCGGCCGAAATAAGGTATTACTACACAAATCGTTTTCTTCTTCCGCGCGGCGCTGTAGGTTATCTTCTCCGAAGTTCTTCTTCTTCTAATATTCTTCAATCCAATACAAGGTAATTCTTATTCCTTAATCTTAATTGCAACATGGATTGAGAAGTGAGGTTTAAAAACAAAATTTTTGGAGGTACTTATCCAAATGATAGCATTTTAAAATTCCTGAATTTGAAAAAAAAAAATTGCTGAAGTGAATTTTTGAAAAGAAATGTTTTTAATACCTCGGTCATTTGATCAAAACTATGAACCCATTATCATATCTGTTTTGTTTTGAAAATCATTTGCAAAACATTCTGAAGCATCAATCCATTCGATAAACGGGGTCATCAAAGTGCCTTATTAGTATATATCATCATTGATACCAATCAATTACCACATCCGGATAACGACAAAGAATAATACAATTAAACCGAACTATGAAATCATAACATCTGGGCGTACACCCATAACTCGCTAACAAGAACGGTGGCAATTTATAATACGTCAATAATATCCATACAGGATAAGCAACTAAGTGCAATACTGATACCGCAGTTAGAGTTCACAATCAACATAGACGGACCATATGACTAGGTTGACGGGGATTAAACGACAGATAATGAGCACAGATAGAATTGTAACAACAAAGGTACTGCCGTGACAGTCAGAAGCTTACAGTCGCAACAACTAACTGCAAGATGGAAAAATCAACTTAACGGCCTCAGAATGGCCCTGGAGGTTAAGGGTCGACACCTAACAGTGTATCTCGGCCTTTAGAAGGTACTGTAAAAAAATTTCCAACGGGCATAACAGCATAACAAACACATAGCATTTTAAATTTCAAAAACCAAAGTCGTTGGCAAACACAGAAATTTTTCTAAAATTCTTTTGATCACAACCGAAGATGACAGTAATATTTTGCAGTGCCTGAAATACATTAAAATACATTTTTCCAAATACTGTCTGATGGTGTAGTTTGAAAATATAGGATCACTTGTCAAAACCCAATCGATTTCAAAATTCATACAGGTCGTACCTTAATCGCACCATCAAAATATTTTCAAAATTCGATTTCCACAAAAATGCTCAAACCCTTAAAGTCTAAAGACCCTCAGAAACACGTTCTCAAACCCACCCTCAACGGCATAATTACGATAGTACAAACAAAAATAATCGAACTTAAAACAACGTGCCCAAACGGCAAACAGAATCGCAAATTCAACCAAATACATCTCGTGCGCACCAAGTTAAAACATATAACGAGACTATCCATCTGAGTTTCTCACCGACTCTACCATCGGTACCTTTTTTGAACCCCATCAAGGTTCACAAATTTCATATTATACCACCCCACACGACGGTTCAAAGTCAAAACATTAATACATCTAGTTGTATACACATAAAGTGCGTTACAACTATTGGATACAACTCCATTACACAACACCGTGTAAATAAAATCATGCACCACAATTAATTTGCACAGATGAAATCATGAAATACAGATACCTCGCATAAAGGAGGAGACTTACGTCCACAGGTCGCACGGAGATGATGGCTGCACCACGATACTAATCACAACGAATCACAATTGACCACAACGGATCACCACGATCACACTTGTCCACAATTGCGCACCCGGGTGACACGACAAGACACGACTCGACAAGACCCAACTAGACCCAACTGCCTAGGTTTTCGCAAACCTAAGTTCTGATACCATTTATGTAACACCCCCAATCCACTCCGGGATATTACACGCCGTAGAACCCTTTTCGCAAGGATCTACCAGGCAGGAGACTACAAAACAAAACCCACATATGGTCAACTCGACCAAAACATAAAACCATAGACCAATTAGGTCTCTCAAGACACAACATATCCGTACATCTGATAAACCAAAATACAACTCGATCACATATTACATAAAATGTCCATCCCCTCAAGGATGACAAGGAAAACTCAGACCGACAGATCACTGACGGACAACCGACTACAACGGTGACTAGTATCGCTGCTTTACATCATCCCCTGATCCGATCCTGTGGTGTCTCTCTCTCCAGTCAGAACACCTGGAATAAAATAACAAAATCCCCAACGAGGGGTTAGCGATGGAATCGCTAGCAAGTAACCAAGCTATAAAGTTATACATCAAGAATACAATTGTTATGAAAATAACCGTTCAATAAGGTAGTGATACGATCCCCGAGTCTAAAATATTTTCGAAAATAGTTCCCATTAGGGTGGATCATAAAGATAAACTTCAAAACACATTTGTAAAATTATGAAAAGATTTGAAATTCTCCTTTATCAAAAGGGTTTACTTTCAAAAGGGTTAATTCTCAAACAAGCCTCAAAAGCGGAACCAAAATCACCAATATAACCGGAATCCAGGATTCATACATTCACAGTTCAGAGATTTCCAGTCAAATACTCAAATCACCTACGAGGCCTCGATGGGGCCCAAGCCAGATAGTTACTGAAAAACAAGTTCAAACCCACCCATAAGTTATCTTGACATCTTACTCGCAAGTAACGATACTCGGAGCCCTCTCCGGACCTACCCGATTAGATAACCTTATGGTCAAATCATATAAATTGGCCGTACTCGCAAGTACATGCCACCGGAGGCCTCACGGGTGTAACACCCCCAGAATCAAACCGGGAATATTACACGCTGCAGACCCTCTCCGTGAGGATCCACCAGGCTAGACATCGAAACCACACAATAAATTACATACCGACATGATAAAATACCAAATCAGTAGACCAACTTGGTCTTTCATCACTAACATATAAGTAAAAAATACACATTTCTACCTCGACTCATACCCATACAAGGCTAAAATACACTCACAAACAAAAAGTACGACAATGGAAAAGACCATACACGAACTCCAACCGACTGCATCCAAAACTGGCCTTCGTGTGATTAGTATCATTCGCCTTCCATCATCCTTCGCGCCGATCCTATGTTTTTCTCCCAAACCTGCATGTACCTGGATGCAAAACAGACATCCACCCCCCGAATACTCGGGGGTTAGCAAAACTCCACTATTTTGCTAGTACAAGTATAAAGTGAAAATATGAGCCATACACAACACATTCCGAGAATACAACGAAAGGCTTCCCGAGATATTTTGTTCAACTAAAATAGTTCAAGTCTTGAAAGTAGAAATGAAACAATTAAGCACTTTGAAAATACCTCCAAATCTCGGGAGTTTTGAAAACATTTGTGATTGAAAAGGTATTAATTCCTCGAAAGCCACTTAGGGTCACAGCCCTAAAATTTATTTTCCAAAATGCAAATCCGTTAACAAAACACGGGGTCCACGACCCAACCATTCCGATTACCAAACACAGGGTCCACGACCCGATCATCCACTTCAATTCACTTCCAAAGACACATTACACATAATACATTATTTTTATGCCATTTTAGCCAAACACCAAGACTCGATATATAGTGTCTCTCGACCCCGAGCACCAAGCATTGTGATATTCTGGACATATCACAATTAAAAGTCAGTAAAAACACTCTGGCAATTCTCATGACCCGGTCCGGCCCTCAATCCACCAAGTCCCTGTGTGCCCCGTCGAGCAATCCCCAGGTGAGAATGCCCACTCGAAGTGACCCTCGCGACCCGGTCAGCCGCTAAGCCACCATGTCCCCGTGTGATCCCGTCGAGTCAATCCCCGAGTGAGAGTACCCGAGAAAAATCTTACAACTCTCATTAGTTCACATTTCCCAAAACCACAATCCTCAAGAGTCAATCATAATATATACAGTCGAGGTATTTTGCTAGAATGGCCAAATTATCCAACACATACTCACGACCCAGAACTAATACCATAAACAAGGAATCACACTTATCTCAACAGCACCGAACGACACAATAAATATCACACAACTCACATATTCATCGATAACCACATGACTCCACGCAAAATTCTTAACAAAAGGATTGAACTTTAAATTACCGACGACATAATCACACATAATGCCATCACCTAAAAGTAAGGCGATCCTGTACTCAACACTAACACGCATAGTTAATTAAGCATATTAAATCCCGAACACAAGAGTCATCTTTTAAGAAAACCATGATTGTAAATATATCGATTCTTTTGAAAAATGGTTGTATTCATTTATCACATATCGTCGATTACCAACCATTATATCCGCAAAACACGTAATGTATGGACAAGATACTTGCCTCGATAATCGATACCGGATACTCCGACGAACACGACTCAACCGGGTAATTTCGAACACCTACAATTCTCCGGCAGAAATAACGGTAACACAACCAATCGGGAAACGACGAACGGAAGAGTTCCGAATCGAGTTCTTCGCAAGAAACCTGACCCTAACATTATGTCATCAATAATCAACGATCTTCCGAGGAAGAATAATCGTAGAACGCCCAAAACCCCCTCTAAGAACTTTCACCGGACACCTTCAAGGCGTCTATTAAGAATTCAACAAAACGGCGGATTTTCGGCAATCCAACCATGGAACAACAAGGGATTTGATATAATACAACTTAATAATCATCAATCCATCACTATTCTAAGTTATAACGAATCAAACGGATGAAATCAAACAAAATCCCTAATTTTACCAAAACTAGGATTTTAGGAAAACTAACCTTGATTCGCTGGATTGAAGGATGTTATGTGATGATCAATCGATGATATAGGCTCAGGAACTTCATGGATTAATTGTTCAACATCATGCCTTCAAGTTACCCAAGGTTCCAGCAGCGGAAGAGAGAAAGAGAAATGGGAAAAATGAATGAAACTGGACTGCTCGGCCATATTTATACTGGTGTAGCCTAGCGTGCGCTAGGATGCCGAGCTAGCATGCGCTAACGGGCGGTCATGGTCGAGAATGTTCGACCGGGGCCCGCATTGACCTATCCTGCTGACCTGTCCTGCTGTCCAGAACCTTCCTGTCCGACCGCGTTAGCGCGCGCTGCGCAGGCCCTTGCGTGCGCTAGCCGGTCCGTCCAGAACCCCCTGGACTAGACTGCTCGGCCAGGTAGCGTGCACTGGTCGGACGATACCGTGCGCTACACCTGCCGATTAGCACGCAGCGACCGACAGTAGCGTGCGCTACCTGCCGATCCTCCCCGAGTCCAGAACCTCAAAAACCTCTCTGGCCAGCCCGATAGCGTGCGCTGGTCCGACGAATAGCGTGCGCTACTCCTGCCGAGTTAGCGCGCGCAGCCTTTTGACTGTGGCGTGCGCTATGAAGGTTCCTGCCGCACCTGCCCAGCCAGTGTCCGCACCCGTCTGGCTAGTGCCCGCACTCGTCCGGCCAGTGCCCAGCCGTCATGACTCGACGACTCGATTTTCCAAAAACGCACGGAAAGAACACAACCAATGCTCGAGGACAACATCCATCCGGAATGAAAACAACGGATAACAAATCACCCCATACGGCCATAAATCCAAAATTAGTAGTCGAGAAAATTAATACCAGTGCTCGACAACTGGGAAATATCCGAAGAAAAATCTAAAATAACCGGAACGAAAATCGTGGGTATTACATTCTATCCCCCTAAAAATAAGTTTCGTCCCGAAACTTAAAACAAAATCAAGGCGACTCTCGACAACACACCAGGGCTCCATGTAGTATAAAGCTACTATGATCCGATTCAGTACACAAGAATGCTTACGAAAAGCAACGAGCATGAATCACTGCGGTTGATAAAAACGAGCAGCACAAAAATCAAATCACGAATCCAACGCTGAAAGGTATGAAATTCCAGTAACTCAAAGATTTGGAATATCAAATATGAAGACAATTTCCACGAGGTGTTAATTTCGCACACTGTTCACAGGAAATCGATCCGAACTTGGAAAGATCACAACGATATACAGATCAATTTGGGACAATATCAGAACTTGCTTGAATGACAAACGTGAGAAACAACACAAGGTCAGAAGCATCAACGAACACAATCGAGTCGATACGGTCGAACGAAACGGAAGCGAAAAAAAATATGGGTATTACATCATATCACCTTTAAAAGAGGTTTCGTCCTCGAAACCTAAACAACGAGAACGAAGTGCTGGAATAGCAATCTTCCCGGCCATATCCTCTTGGTCCCGCATCTGATTTCCATGACCAACTGTACCGTGGTCACGACCGCGTCCTTTGTCCCTCGGCATCCTAAGCGGATTCTCACTCAATACGATGGCACAACTTCGCAAAATCACATACTAAAGTGCCAACTCAGCACGACATACCACATAAGTTAACTAATAACATCTCGATAATAAATCCACGAGGTATCCTTTTGAAAACATTTGAATTTGGATGATATTCAAAATAAAACTTTAAAAGTATTTTTGGTAACTCAGGCTGTTTTATCAAAACCTGTAAACAAAAGACTTTAACCATTCCATTTTAAAATTATTTGCAAAACAATAATTCCTTGTAACCGGCATCATCAAAATCACCATGCCACTACGCATCATCATCACTGTTGATAACAACAAGGTAAACACGCATATTCATCAAATCATTCGTACATACACTAACATTTCCAAATCCGAGTTTGAAATTTAAATCAAGTAAGATTTTCCATCTTTCACTATATATTTTTGAAAAAAAATCATATTGGTTTTTGAAAAAAATTTGGTGTGAAAGATTTTTGAAATGTACTCGAATTATTTGAAAATACAGCAATACGTTAGAAATCATTTCCGAAAATTCTCCCAACACTACACAAAAATCAACGACGGTAAAATTTTACAAAATGTTCAAGGTACTTTAAAACAACTCTTTTAATACCTTCGAGGTTTTATTTGAGAATCCTAGGCCGGCTCGCAAATTTCAACAATTTCCAAAGGTCATACGAAGCCGCCGTTTAATCGCAACGTCAAATTAGTTTCAAAAATTGATTTTCCGCAACTTGCACAAACTTACGAAAGTTTCAAGAAAACATTTTCGAACACACACACATCAGACATAATTTATCAACTCACTGGACAAAATCAATTATCACTTAGCGCAACGAAAAGTCATAACACACGTTCACACAAAACAGTTGTCATCACTAGACAACACACATAGAATACAGTTACGGGTGATCGACTGCCACCTAAAAGTTAAAAGAAATGCGGTTCTCTAGCCTATGTCCCGGCTAACTAACGCGCGCTACAACAATTATTTAGCGTGCGCTACCCATGCTGCATTAGCGCGCGCTAGCCTCGCACTTAGCGTGCGCTAGCTGCTCCAACTCAGCAACATAATCGCGAACATATATACGACATTACTAGAACCGAAGGTTACAAATGAGCAACGACAGCATACGAACCTAAATGCCATCGATTCACATACTTACAACACCGCACTAACAACCGTCAAAAGGCAATTGTCATTCAAACCGAAATCTCACCTCTCAATAAAGAGGGTTATCTCAACGTATACATACCGATCGACCCAGCACTCACATCACTATTTTAATCATAAAACTGGCACCACTTCCCAAACAACGAGAACATCATCACGTACTTCTTGACTAACAACCATGAAACCGAAGAGTTGAATGCGAGAGTCACGTCTTGGGTACATTTTGTAGACCTCATTTGAGTTTAAAAATTGTGTTTTGAAAACTTACAATAGAAAATGCAAATGAAATATCGGTAGTTCGAATTCTCCAAAAAAAAAAATTTGACCTTGAGGCCGTCATACGAAAATCAAACTTTTTCCTCCCTTTGGAGGATGTTTTAAAACAAAATTTACGTGACTCCCCAAAAACATGTAAAGCTTTAAAATATCACATTGATAAATTTTTCTTTGCGTAACCACACCAAGGCCATTACTCTTGTAAAAACGAATTATACCAGGATGTGTGTATATATACATATACGCTGACACCACTTTTATTCTAGCACCATACGAGGATCAAACAAGCATAGGCCGCATAATCACGAATCACCTTTAAACTCCACGTCATAACACAAAATCATACAAGCTTGTATAACACAAGGCACAATATAGTAGGGAGACTTACATCCACAGGTCGCACGAAGATGATGGCTGCACCTTGATACTAATCACGGCCGACATCTCAGACGACGCGTCGCGACATGACTTAGGCAGACACAATCTGACAGGACAAGACAAGACAATACCCGATTGGACCTGACAGCCTAGGTTTCCGCAACCTAAGATCTGATACCATAAATGTAACACTCCCAGAATCAAACCTGGAATATTACACGCCGTAGACCCTCTCCGTGAGGATCCACCAGGCTAGACATCGAAACCACACAATAAATTTCATACCGACATGATAAAATACCAAATCAGTAGACCAACTTGGTCTTTCATCACTAACATACAAGTCAAAAATACACATTTCTACCTCGACTCATACCCATGCAAGGGTAAAATACACTCACAAACAAAAAGTACGACAGCGGAAAAGACCATACACGAACTCCGACTGACTACATCCAAAACTGGCCTTCGTGTGATTAGTATCATTCGTAGTCCATCGTCCTTCGCGTCGATCCTGTGTTTTGCTCCCAAACCTGCATGTACCTGGATGCAAAACAGACATCCACCCCCCGAATACTCAGGGGTTAGCAAAACTCCACTGTTTTGCTAGTACAAGTATAAAGTGCAAATACGATCATACACAACACATTCCGAGAATACAACGAAAGGCTTCCCGAGATATTTTGTTTAACTAAAATAGTTCAAGTCTTGAAAGTAGAAATGAAACAAGTAAGCACGTTGAAAACACTTCCAAATCTCGGGAGTTTAGAAAACATTTGTGATTGAAAAGTTCTTAATTCCTCGAAAGCCACTTAGGGTCACAGCCCTAAAATTCATTTTCCAAAATGCAAATCCGTTAACAAAACACGGGGTCTACGACCCAACCATTCCGATCACCAAACACAAGGTCCACGACCCGATCAGCCACTTCAATTCACTTCCAAAGACACATTACACATAATATATTATTTATATACCATTTTAGCCAAACACCAAGACTCGATATATAATGTCTCTCGACCCCGAGAACCAAGCATTGTGATATTCCGGACATATCACAATTAATCGTCAGTAAAAACACTCTGGAAATTCTCGCGACCCGGTCCGGCCCTCATGCCACCAAGTCCCTGTGTGCCCCGTCGAGCAATCCCCAGGTGAGAATGCCCACTCGAAGTAACCCTCGCGACCCCTTCCAGCCGCTAAGCCACCAGGTCCCCGTGTGACCCAGTTGAGTCAATCCCAGAGTGAGAGTACCCGAGAACAATCTTACAACTCTCATTAGTTCACATATACCAAAACAACAATCCTCAAGAGCCAATCATAATATATACAGTCGAGGTATTTTGCTAGAGTGGCCAAATTATCCAACACATACTCACGACCCAGAACTAATACCATCAACAAGGAAGCACACTTATTTCAATAGTACCGAACAACACAACAAATATCACACAACTCACATATTCATCGATAACCACATGACTCCACGCAAAATTCTTAACAAAAGGATTGAACTTTTAAATTACCGATGACATAATCACACAAAATGGCATCACCTAAAAGTAAGGCGATCCTGTACTCAACACTAACACGCATTGTCGATTAAGCATATTAAATCCCGAACACAAGAGTCATCTTTTAAGAAAACCATGATTGTAAATATATCGATTCTTTTGAAAAATGGCTGTATTCATTTATCACATATCGTCGATTACCAACCATTATATCCGCAAAACACGTAATGTATGGACAAGATACTTGCCTCGATAATCGATACCGGATACTCCGACGAACACGGCTCAACCGGGTAATCTCGAACACCTACAATTCTCCGACGAAAATAACGGTAACACAACCGATCGGGAAACGACGAACGGAAGAGTTCCGACTCGAGTTATTCGCAAGAAACTTGACCCTAACATCATGTCATCAATAATCAACGATCGTACGAGGAAGAATAATCATAGAACGCCCAAACTCCCCCTCTAGGAACTTTCACCAGACAGCTTCAAGGCGTCGATTAAGAATCAACAAAACAACAGATTTTCGGCAATCCAACCGTGGAACAACAAGGAATTCGATATAATACAACTTAATAATCATCAATCCATCACTATTCTAAGTTATAACGAATCAAACGGACGAAATCAAACAAAATCCCCAATTTTCTCAAAACTAGGATTTTAGGAAAACTAACCTTGATTCGTTGGATTGAAGGATGTTATGTGATGATCAATCGATGATATAGGCTCAGGAGCTTCATGGATTAATTTTTCAACATCATGCCTTCAAGTTCCCCAAGGCTCCAGCCGCGGAAGAGAGAGAGAAATGGGAAATATAAATGAAACTGGACTGCTCGACCATATTTATACTGGTGCAGCCTAGCGTGCGCTAGGCTGCCGAGCTAGCGTGCACTAACGGGCGGTCATGGTCGAGAATGTTTGGCCGGGGCCCGCATTGACCTATCCTGCTGACTCCGCCCCGCCCGTAATCTTCTGTCCGATCACGGTAGCGCTGGCCGCGCAGCCCTTGCGTGCGCTTAGCCGCCCGGCCCGTAACCCTGGACTAGACTGCTCGGCCAGGTAGCGTGCACTGTGTTGTTGCCCAAAATATCTATCCGAAGATTAAATACTGCTAGAGACGGACAACAAACAACAATTGCGGGAGCACTTCCGAGAGAAGATAAATAATACAAGGTTTGCCGGGTTTGTTAGGCCCGGGCTTGAATGCTCTCGCGAGATGATATTAATACGAATATTCGTGGATACAAGTATTAATGAGAGAAATCTAAATACAATGAGTGTAAAAAGACTCTGTTAATCCGGCTCTTGAGCGAAGCTCGGTGTTCTTCGTCCCTTCCGATCGTCTTCTCGATGAGATAGGCCGGGAGAAGTAAGACCGAATGATAGCTGTTGCCAAGAGTTGGAGATAGCCAAGTGTTATGTATTTTGCTCCTGTATTGCGTGTGTAATGTCAGAATGCCAGAGAGAGTTTACAAATGCAGGGGGCCTTGTATATATAGTGGCAGCCGGGTCCTGTCCCCTAGCGGGCGATCGCCTTCCGGCCATTATAATAATGTGCCGATCGTCCGCCGGCCAATATTATAATGGGGCGATCACCCGGGCTGTCGGGCAAAAGTCCAAAGAAGATGCTGGCAGTCTGCCTAAAGTCCAAAGCTCCAGCAGGCAGCCAGCTGGGCGGACCAATAAGGGGCCAGAACGTGCCCGGAGTCAGTCAACATGCGGCCCTACTGACAGCGTTCGGCGGCTTGTCGGCTGGTGGAAAGATCCTGCCAGGCTGTGGTCAATGGCCCGAGATTCGCGGATCTTGTCTCGGTCCTTGCACGTGGTGCCAGTCTTGAGGCTCGATCTTGTAACACCCCCAAATCCTATTGGGTTATTACAGTGCCGTGGACCCCACGCCAGGAGATCCACCAGGCGAACATGACTAAAATACGTTAAATTAAACAACAAGGGAAAATCATAGTCCCTACCATGATATCCAACACAATATTCCGATAGGGAATTTCAACGACAAAAGTGGCCTACATGGCCAAAATGAAATACAACAGCATCCACGAACATCTGTTTGGGTAATACAACACGACAACAACTGATAAGACTGGAGTACACTCCAACTGACTGACCAACAATGAACAACTCGGACTAGTATCGCTCGAATGCCTCGTCGCCATCATCATGCCCCTGTGTCTCAACTCTCTCCTCGCAAGCACCTAAAACATGAAAACATGTTCCGCCCACTTGGTCGGCCATCCAGATAATGAATATCAAATACATGTATAACATGATATGCATCCAAAGGCAGAATGAAACGGTACAATGATAATAATAATACGAGATGCTCACAAACCAATGTAAGAACCGAGCATTCGTGAAATACTATGCCCACGGCATACTATTAATACCTGTTCAACAGGTTAGAACATAAGTGCCCAACGGCGAATCATAATCACAGAGTACCACAATGAACTACACGACATGAACCAAACCAGAACTGAATTAATTATGAATCACAATGCCCGAAGGCTCCAATGAAATTACCAAGACAATCACAAAGGCCTTAAAGACACTCAGCCGAAGCTATCAAATATCACAATCACATGAAGCCAAAATGCTTAAGTCAGATCGATTAGGGCCGGGCCACCGCACGGCCGTATCACAATTAGGGCGGGCCACGCACGGCCGTATCACAATTAGGGCCGGGCCACGGCATCCACCGTATCACAATTAGGGCGGCCACGCATCCACCGTATCACAATTAGGGCCGGGCCACGGCATCCACCGTATCACAATTAGGGGCCGAAGCCACGCACGAAGCCGTATCACAATTAGGGCGGGCCACGGCATCCACCGTATCACAATTAGGGCCGGGCCACGGCATCCACCGTATCACAATTAGGGCCGGGCCACGGCATGAAGCCGTATCACAATGAATGATAGTGTGCCGCCTTGAGTCGGCCAACACGATGATAGTAACACACGGATAGACACCGCCCTTGGCGATCCCAAATTAACACCTCGATTGCCTTAGAACGCCAACCGACAACAATGATGCAATGATGATTCAATACCTCGATTGCCTAAAACGGTCAATCGACAACAATGATACCATAAATGATTGAACACTTCGATTTGCCTGAGAACGGCCAATCGATAACAATGACACGATGAATGAGTGAATACCTCGATTGCCTTAGAAAGGTCAATCGATAACAATGATTTAGTGAATGATTGAACATTTCGATTTGCTTGAGAACGGCAATTCGATAACAATGATATGAAGGATGCCCCGGCACCTTTAATCGGTTACCGACGACGAAGGCGAGAAATGAATAAGCCAATGCCTTTAATCGGCCTGTACAGTTTTAATGACAATCCAAACAGGAATAACAATGATCTCAACGATGTCTTTAATTGACATCTATATTAACAACAATCGATACATCGATACCGCGAACCGGTGATCGATATTAACATTAATAACGAGTATCACAATGCCTTGAACCGGCCATTAACGAACAATGAAATATTTGACATAAGTGCCGAAAGGTATCGTATCGAACGATCTCTTAATATCAATGAATTCATGAAGAGACTAAGTCTCGGAATGATACAACACATTCATACACATATATGATAACATTAATCTCATTGACTAGTACAAGTATAAAACTTGCCTCAACCGAAGGCGATGAAATCCTTCCACGAACAACGAACGGCGTCCTCCGGTAAACACAAGTACTCGAACCACCTTGAATGAAATACAATTCATTCAATAACACAATATCAATCGAAATCAACATAACGACCGAAAGAAACTCTTTGAGGCATTTAATCGAACACTAAATGTTCAAAGTTTCTCAAGACCCTAAAAATCATCAATCGGGTTGAACGAATCGAAAATATGGATATACAATCCATAGAACATGATTAATAATGTTTACTAACATCAACCGATTCATCAAAATCGGATTAGAAACGAAATCAAGAACAATTCTCCAAAAAGTCAACTTGAAAGAAAATCAAGAAATATACCTTGATTCGACGAAATACTCGGATTAGATGATGATATAATCAACAAGGATCTTCCAAAATGCCTTGGAAATGATTAGAATCGGCCAAGAACTCGATTTCCCGAGCCTCCGTCGCGACGCCGAAAAAGGAAGAAAAATCGCGTTGAAATGAAATCGCCGAGCCGTGCTATATATAGCCTAGTAGGTTACTGGCCAGAATCGGCAGCCTTACGGCCGTAACTCGACACCTTACGGCCGTACTCGCGGCAGCCTTACGGCCGAATCGCATTCGTCAAAATCGCCAAAGACCAAATGGACACTTACGGCCGTAACTCGCACACCTTACGGACGTAACCGCCTTCAAAATCCGCCCGGCCATGCGGCCAGACCCGATCACGCTTACGGCCGTAACTCGACACCTTACGGCCAGAACCGCACCTTACGGCCGTAACTCGCCAAAGCCAGCCCTCGCCCGGCCGTGACTCGGCCGTGGCCACTCCGACGGCCCGGACGACCCCGAAACCCGATCCTGAGTAAAAATCGAAGATACGGTTACGAAGTACTCGCAAAGACGAATCCAAGCACTAAGAGAACACACGATTCCGACCATCCGAAGTGTCGGAATTCGACAACGGAAATAATTACCCCAGACTTTGGGAAATTACAAAAATGGCCCAAAACGTCCGAAAATCACGATACGTGATCGAAACACCGAACCAAAGCTCGCAACATGAATAATAACATTAAATGAACTTGCGAGAAACTCGAAACAACAGTTTCGGACGAGATTCGCAAGAATCGAGCTCAAGTGCGGAAAAGTCGCTAAAAAGCACGGAACTCAACAAAACGACACCGAAACGAACTCGGATGACAAAAAGTACAGAATTAATTATTCTCGAAATGACGAAACGGTCATGAGCGAGTCGTCAAAACGGACTTCCGCCGAAAAAAGAAAATTACCGAAAAATCGAAATTGCGGATATTACATACTACCCCCCTTAAAAGAAGTTTCGTCCCGAAACTTAAAACAAGTAGGGAGAAGCAATATCCCGCCATGAAAAATCAACGAGATACACACGAACAAGAATGATCACAATGAATGATAATGAATCGAAATCTAACAAGGATCAAGAATGACTCACCGGGGTGAAATGATAACGTAATGAGTGATAGCTCAAATGAAATGATTGGAAACATAGTTTCCCGTGAAGTGAATGATTAGTTTGATAATTATAAGTCTCAACGTGATTGATATATGATGAATGAATTATTTGAATGAATGAACGACAAATGAAATGAATGATTATACTATTACCGAGCAAGAATTAACTTGTTCAAAACCGGTGATGAATGTCCTTACCTATGGCTCTCGAAGCCTGGTAGGACCCCTTGGATGAAGCACGAGCTGGAGTAACAAAGTCCCCCGAGGCCCTTGAGCTCTCTCGAGATCTACCGGAACTAGGACCCCTGCAATATTTCCGTAGGTGTCCCGGGTTCCCACACAGAAAACAGACAATAGCTGGCACCGTACACCGAGTACTCACGTGCCCTGCCGAATCACAGTTAAAGCAAACAATAATAACTCGCTGCCCGAGAGGAAGATGCTTTCTCAGACGAAGACGATCGGAAAACGACCTTTTGGACGTCAGAGCCCGATGTCCTCGAACGAACCGGCATCCTAGTCCTCTCACCCGAAGAAATCAAGGATGCTTCGAGTAAGCTCCTTGATCAAAACTCGCTCCAAGAGCCTTCTCGATGAACTCGCTAAGTGAATTACAATTGTGATTTAACAATCGCATCCTCAATCGCGGATTTAACCTCTTGCAAAATACTTAATTTTATCCGCCTCAAGACGGATAATTGACGGCAAATCAAGTAGTCCCCGAAACTTCTCAAGAATGACAATAACACCCTCGTCCTCGACGGATTCGGGTTCAAAACTTCGACAACTTGGCTTCACGAAGTGGAGCCGGATAATACCTCTCTAACATGAGAGTCTTGAACTCGCTCCAAATACAATCACGATCGAAGGGTTTCACAGAAAGCCACCACGAATAAGCGCCTTACTCAAGTAATAAGCCGCCATCGCCACTTTACTCTCTCCTGACACCGAACCATGTCGAAGAGTTTATCAAAATGCTCGAGCCAATGAACAATATCACCGGTTCCGACGAACCTCAAAAGTAGGCGGCATCTCGACGAGAGATATCACCCACAACTGATTCACTCCTCCACTGGCCCATGAAATGGCACTGCATCCTCATGCGGTGGACCACGAACTATCGAGGTCCGCATGGTCTCCACTATCCGCGTCATCCGAGTCATCTGGGCCATCATGCCCCGCATAAATATGAATGGATCAACCCAACACCTTCCGAGTGAGATGCCTCTCGCAGTCGACTCCTGATGTGAATGATTATCTGGCGATGAATGAGTAGCCTCGCTATTTGATGAATTAATGATATCCCTCGCGTTCGTGTGGGCATGCACACGAGATCCCGGTTCTGCCCGCACCGCGGCCTCTTCCCCTGCGTCCTCCGACACTCTATCTATACCGAAGTAGGAAAGTCACATGATGATTATAGATTCCGCATGAATATCGCATTATGATTACATTACTGAGTGACAATAATGAGCATACACGCCGCACAATGAATGCATTAATGATTTAATGAAATGATCGTCGACATTACGTCGAGTATGATAAGATCGTATGAGACATCAAATGAGGTAACATGATTGCACGATGAAATTCTGAAATGATTACCTTGAACAAGTTAACAAGGTTGAAAATTCGATCCTCAAGATCAACAATCGAACCGTGAGATGGGCTGAACGATTAATGAATTAACTGAACAATGAGATTGACTGAGTGACGAGTGAATTAGCTAAACGATGAGATTAATTGAGTGATGAATGAATTGGCTGAACGATGAGGTTAATTGAGTGATGAACGAAGCAACTGAGCCATGATATTGACTGAATGGTGAATGAATTAACTGAGTGATGAATGAGTTAACTAAGTGATGAATTAACTGACTAATGATATTGGCTGAGTGATGAATGAATTATCTGAGTGATGAATTAATTAACTGAATAATGAGATTGACTGAGTAATGAATGAATTGACGGAACAATGAGATTGACTGAGTGATTAATGAATTAATATGAACAATGAGATTGACTAAGTGATGAAGGAATTAATTGAGTGATGAATGAATTAATCGAGTGATGAATGAATTAACCGAGTGATGAATGATATTGACTGAGTGATGAATTAATTAACTGAATAATGAGATTGACTGAGTAATGAATGAATTGACGGAACAATGAGATTGACTGAGTGATTAATGAATTAATATGAACAATGAGATTGACTAAGTGATGAAGGAATTAACTGAGTGATGAATGAATTAATCGAGTGATGAATGAATTAACCGAGTGATGAATGATATTGACTGAGTGATGAATTAATTAACTGAATAATGAGATTGACTGAGTAATGAATGAATTGACGGAACAATGAGATTGACTGAGTGATTAATGAATTAATATGAGCAATGAGATTGACTAAGTGATGAAGGAATTAACTGAGTGATGAATGAATTAATCGAGTGATGAATGAATTAACCGAGTGATGAATGATATTGACTGAGTGATGAATTAATTAACTGAATAATGAGATTGACTGAGTAATGAATGAATTGAAGGAACAATCAGATTGACTGAGTGATTAATGAATTAATATGAACAATGAGATTGACTAAGTGATGAAGGAATTAACTGAGTGATGAATGAATTAATCGAGTGATGAATGAATTAACCGAGTGATGAATGATATTGACTGAGTGATGAATTAATTAACTGAATAATGAGATTGACTGAGTAATGAATGAATTGACGGAACAATGAGATTGACTGAGTGATTAATGAATTAATATGAACAATGAGATTGACTAAGTGATGAAGGAATTAACTGAGTGATGAATGAATTAATCGAGTGATGAATGAATTAACTGAGTGATGAGATCAAAATGATGATTGAAAATTATTAACTGATAAATGAGTTGATCCTTAATGCTTACACAAGTCACACGTGCTCCAAAACAATTAATCATGAATCAATTATAGCACTAATATCACATATAGGTTTCAGCAAAGCATGAACGATTAATGACATGATGGATGTATGAACACAAAGAGAATCGAGTCCTTACACAGGTCATACGAAGCTTCGAGGTCTCGCGATACTAGTCTTCACTGACGACGACTCGATGAATGAATGACTCGTGCAGTCGCACTAATATTACGACTCACAAAACTCCGATCGACTAGATTGTCATAACTCGACAATCCCACTACTACCGCGTCGGTAGGACCACATAACTCACATCTCGGGGTATTTCACAACCCAACTCTCTGATACCATTTCGTAACACCCCAAATCCTATCAAGTTATTACGGTCTGTGGACCCCACGCCAGAGATCCACCAAAGCGAACATGACTAAAATACGTTAAATTAAACAACAAGGGAAAATCATAGTCCCTACCATGATATCCAACACAATATTCCGATAGGAATTTCAACGACAAAAGTGGCCTACATGGCCAAAATGAAATACAACAAAGATCCACGAACATCTGTTTGGGTAATACAACACGACAACAACTGACAAGACTGGAGTACACTCCAACTGACTGACCAACAATGAACAACTCGGACTAGTATCGCTCGAATGCCTCGTCGCCATCATCATGCCCCTGTGTCTCAACTCTCTCCTCGCACGCACCTAAAACATGAAAACATGTTCCGCCCCACGGGTCGGCCATCCAGATAATGAATATCAAATACATGTATAACATGATATGCATCCAAAGGCGTAATGAAACGGTACAATGATAATAATAATACGAGATGCTCACAAACCAATGTAAGAACCGAGCATTCGTGGAAATACTATGCCCACGGCATACTATTAATAATTGCTCAAAAGTTAGAACATAAGTGCCCAACGGCGAATCATAATCACAGAGTACCACAATGAATTACACGACATGAACCAAACCAGAATCAATTAATTATGAATCACAATGCCCGAAGGCTCCAATGAAATTACCAAGACAATCACAAAGGCCTTAAAGACACTCAAATTAAGCCGCCAAATATCACAATCACATGAAGCCAAAATAGCCCGAGTCAGACGATTAGGGCCACGGCACGAAGCCGTATCACAATTAGGGCGACGAAGCCGTATCACAATTAGGGCGAAGCCACGGCATCCAAACAGATCACAATTAGGGCGGGCCACGGCATCCACCGTATCACAATTAGGTGGAAGCCACGGCATCCACCAGTATCACAATTAGGGCGGCCACGGCACGGCCGTATCACAATTAGGGCCGGGCCACGCATCCACCAGTATCACAATTAGGGAAGCCACGGCATCCACCAGTATCACAATTAGGGCCGGGCCACGGCATGAAGCCGTATCACAATGAATGATAGTGTGCCGCCTTGAGTCGGCCAACACGATGATAGTAACACACGGATAGACACCGCCCTGACGATCCCAAATTAACACCTCGATTGCCTTAGAACGCCAACCGACAACAATGATGCAATGGATGATTCAATACCTCGATTGCCTAAAACGGTCAATCGACAACAATGATACCATAAATGATTGAACACTTCGATTTGCCTGAGAACGGCCAATCGATAACAATGACACGATGAATGAGTGAATACCTCGATTGCCTTAGAAAGGTCAATCGGTAACAATGATTTAGTGAATGATTGAACATTTCGATTTGCTTGAGAACGGCAATTCGATAACAATGATATGAAGGATGCCCCAGCACCTTTAATCGGTTACCGACGACGAAGGCGAGAAATGAATAAGCCAATGCCTTTAATCGCCCGCATGCTTTAATGACAATCCAAACAGGAATAACAATGATCTCAACGATGTCTTTAATTGACATCTATATTAACAACAATCGATACATCGATACCGCGAACCGGTGATCGATAATAACATTAATAACGAGTATCACAATGCCTTGAACCGGCCATTAACGAACAATGAAATATTTGACATAAGTGCCGAAAGGTATCGTATCGAACGATCTCTTAATATCAATGAATTCATGAAGAGACTAAGTCTCGGAATGATACAACACATTCATACACATATATGATAACATTAATCTCATTGACTAGTACAAGTATAAAACTTGCCTCAACCGAAGGCGATGAAATCCTTCCACGAACAACGAACGGCGTCCTCCGGTAAACACAAGTACTCGAACCACCTTGAATGAAATACAATTCATTCAATAACACAATATCAATCGAAATCAACATAACGACCGAAAGAAACTCTTTGAGGCATTTAATCGAACACTAAATGTTCAAAGTTTCTCAAGACCCTAAAAATCATCAATCGGGTTGAACGAATCGAAAATATGGATATACAATCCATAGAACATGATTAATAATGTTTACTAACATCAACCGATTCATCAAAATCGGATTAGATGATGATATAATCAACAAGGATCTTCCAAAATGCCTTGGAAATGATTAGAATCGGCCAAGAACTCGATTTCCCGAGCCTCCCGTCGCCAGACGCCGAAAAAGGAAGAAAAATCGCGTTGAAATGAAATCTGGCCGAGCCAGGCTATATATAGCCGGGCAGGTTACTGGCCAGAATCGGCAGCCTTATGGCCGTAACTCGGACACCTTACGGCCGTACTCGGCAGCCTTACGGCCAGAATCGCATTCGCCAAAAATCGCCAAAGACCAAATGGACACTTACTACGGCCGTAATCGCACACCTTACGGCCAGAATCGGCCTTCGTCAAAATCCGCCCAGACGGCCGTCAGTACCCGATCACGCTTACGGCCGTAACTCGACACCTTACGGCCAGAATCGCACCTTACGGCCGTAACTCGGCGAGCCAGCCCTCGCTCCGGCCGTGACTTCGGCCGTGGCCACTCCGACGGCCGGACGACCAAACCCGATCCCGAGTAAAATCGAAGATACGGTTACAAGTACTCGCAAAGACGAATCCAAGCACTAAGAGAACACACGATTCCGACCATCCGAAGTGTCGGAATTCGACAACGGAAATAATTACCCCAGACTTTGGGAAATTACAAAAATGGCCCAAAACGTCCGAAAATCACGATACGTGATCGAAACACCGAACCAATACACCAAACATGAATCATAACATTAAAAGAACTAGCCAGAAACTCAAACAACAGCTGACGAGATTCGCAAGAATCGAGCTCAAGTGCGGAAAAGTCGCTAAAAAGCACGGAACTCAACAAAACGACACCGAAACGAACTCGGATGACAAAAAGTACAGAATTAATTATTCTCGAAATGACGAAACGGTCATGAGCGAGTCGTCAAAATGGACTTCCGCCGAAAAAAAAGAAAATTACCGAAAAATCGAAATTGCGGATATTACAGATCTTTGCCGACTGGATGGCCATCGGTGCTGATCGACATGAGGCGGTCGTCTCTAGCTGATCATCCGAGGTCGCCATCGGCCAGGTGCTGAGGGTCGGCATTCGGTCGGTCACCAAGGGTCGGTCGGCAGATGCCGAGAGAGGACCGCCTGCTTGTCGGTCGCCAGGAGTCGGTCACTAAGGGTCGGTCGGCCAGTGCCGAGGGATGGTCGTCCGCTTGTCGGTCGCCAGGAGTCGGTCGCCGAGTACCGAGAGGCGATCGTATCTGAGGTCGATCGCTCGGCACTGGGACTCATCCTGGGACCTTCGGTTGGCCGATATAGCTTGTCCGCTGGGTCAAGGCTCGGCCGCCTGGTCGCTGATCGGCAGTTCTGCCTTGGTTGCTCGGCAGTGACTCGGTCGCCCGACCTCCGAGGCGATCGCCGGTCGGAACGTGTTAATTCTTGACACAACAATTGCCCCCTAGCTTGCTCCTATGTTGAAGACATGGGGCGAGGTGGTTCTTGCTGGTGATCGTGTATGGATGAGGACGGGCGATCTGAGCTGACTTAGGATTCGGACTTGGGCTATCATGGTTGATTGGCTAGCTATCTTTCAGTCTTGTACCTGCAAGAACAACATTGGCCGATACCCCTTGGAAACTTGGTGGTTTCGCTTGTTTGAGGAATCGTGCACAGTCGCAGAGATCGATGGACCGACTCCATGACCGTGTCTTGGTGCGCGAAGACATTAAGTGTCTCGTGACTCACTTTATTATGAGGGTCCTCTCAGCCGCGCCGCCTCGTATTTAAACGAAGGGCGTGCGGTCTCGGTCTATAGGAGTCCTTGCGCGGGGCAGCGTCGGATGAATCAACTCCACGCCCGCGGCTTGTTAGCTCTGTTTCCACCTCGGCCAGCCATGGAGATGGCCGACCTCGACGGTGTACGTTGAGACGGGGTTGTGGCATGTGTCCACTGATTAATGTTGGAGAGCCCTCAGACTACGCCGGCCTCGTATTTAAACGAAGGGCGGGCGATCTCGGCCGAAAGGGACCTTGCATGGCCGAAGCAGCTGGTTCCATCGACTGCCAGGGCCATGGCTTTATGATGTGCGGTGGAGGCGATCGCGAGCCTTAGTTCCTCGTGTTAAATGCTGGACTGTAGACGGCGATCGTGTCCTCCGGATAGCTGATGATGTAGCGTGATGATCGGCGATCGGGCCGGAAGACTGGCGATCGTCGCTCGGCAGCCGATCGCTTTATTCGCAGGTCGATATCGGTGATCGGGCGGGAGTTAGTCCCTCATTTAAAATGGTGGACTGTAGGCGGTGAGCGAGTCCTCCGGCACTGCTGGATAGTAGCGATCGGGCTGGGAGACTGGAGGTCGTCGCGCGGGCGCCGATCGCTCTACTCCTAGGCTAAGAAGAAGCCTTTGCCTGGACAGGAAATCTGCGGCTCTAGCCCGGAAGGCTGCGTAGGTCGTCGGTAGGGTCTTCGTGAGATGCCTGAACATAGGCGAGAAGCCCTGAAAACCTCCTAGGACCGCGTAGAGGGCGGTCTCATCGTTTATGGGCTCGCCGTTGAGGATGATCACGTCTACCCGGTCGATGTAGTCCGAGTCGGACTCTTCTTCTCCCTGCTTGATTTGCATCATACGAAAGCGACCTTCTGGTCGGACGACCCTGGTGGCGAAGTGTTCCGTGAAGATATGCGCCAGCTCGTTAAAGGAGCCAATGGACCGAGGTGGCAATGAGGTGTACCACCGGTGGGCGAGGTCGTCTAGTGTCAGAGGGAACATCCGGCACCTGGTCGCGTCCGATGCCCCACACTCGGTCATGTAGATGTTGAACTTCTTCAGGTGCGTCTGGGGGTCCGATCGCCCCTCGTACACGGGTGTTTGCGGGGGAGCGATCCTGTGCTGCACGGGGGCGAGCTCGATGTCGATCGCGAGCGGCTCGCTCGGCTCGGCGATCGTCTTCATGGCGCCTGCCCTGGATTGCAGGAGTGCCTTCACGTCGTCGAGCTGACGTTGCAATGCGGCAATCGTCGCGGCTCGGTTGCTTGCGGATCGGCTTTGGGAGCGGGAGCCGAGGCGATCGTGTACCGATCTCCGGACTCCGCTGCTGCCGACCTCGGGAATTTGGCGAGCGGGAGCCAGGCGGCTGGATTGCCTTCTGGGAGCCAGGTAGGCCGAGCTCCTGGTGACGGACTCAAACTCCGCTGCCTCGTAGCCGGGCCGGATCGCCCGGCCGCTGTGTCGGGTCGCTACCTGTGCGATCGAAGACAGAGGTGCCCCGCCGCGAGCGCCTCTTCTTGCGGGCGAGAGCCTCTCGCGTCGCTCGGCCGCATGCCTTGAGCTTCCGCTTGGACTTCCGGCGGGAGACCGAGGGGGTGATAGCAGGAGGCACGTCGAGAGCGCTTCGTCGCTCCTGAAGGACGGCTATGGCCTCTTCGATCTGTACATTGGTTCGGAACTGATCGAGCGAGAGGCTCGGGCCGCCATCCCGGGACGGGATCGAGCATCTCTGACCGCGGCGGCTACCTTCCACCATCGGCTGCGGCTCGGACTGGGACGGAACGGGGTCCGCCACCGGTCCGGCTTTCTTCGACGCGGAGGCGGAAGACATGATTTCTGAAGGATTTCTTTGAAGCGGAGTGAGTGTCACTTCAAGTATCTGCCCCGAGAACAGTGAGTGTTCTTCGGGACGGTAGGTATAAAAAATTCGAGGATTGGAGGCCCCTCCCTCTAGCGCCAATTGTTGTTGCCCAAAATATCTATCCGAAGATTAAATACTGCTGGAGACGGACAACAAACAACAATTGCGGGAGCACTTCCGAGAGAAGATAAATAATACAAGGTTTGCCGGGTTTGTTAGGCCCGGGCTTGAATGCTCTCGCGAGATGATATTAATACGAATATTCGTGGATACAAGTATTAATGAGAGAAATCTAAATACAATGAGTGTAAAAAGACTCTGTTAATCCGGCTCTTGAGCGAAGCTCGGTGTTCTTCGTCCCTTCCGATCGTCTTCTCGATGAGAGAGGCCGGGAGAAGTAAGACCGAATGATAGCTGTTGCCAAGAGTTGGAGATAGCCAAGTGTTATGTATTTTGCTCCTGTATTGCGTGTGTAATGTCAGAATGCCAGAGAGAGTTTACAAATGCAGGGGGCCTTGTATATATAGTGGCAGCCGGGTCCTGTCCCCTAGCGGGCGATCGCCTTCCGGCCATTATAATAATGTGCCGATCGTCCGCCGGCCAATATTATAATGGGGCGATCACCCGGGATGTCGGGCAAAAGTCCAAAGAAGATGCTGGCAGTCTGCCTAAAGTCCAAAGCTCCAGCAGGCAGCCAGCTGGGCGGACCAATAAGGGGCCAGAACGTGTCTGGAGTCAGTCAACATGCGGCCCTACTGACAGCTTTCGGCGGCTTGTCGGCTGGTGGAAAGATCCTGCCAGGCTGTGGTCAATGGCCCGAGATTCGCGGATCTTGTCTCGGTCCTTGCACGTGGTGCCAGTCTTGAGGCTCGATCTTTTCCGACTGGATGGCCATCGGTGCTGATCGACATGAGGCGGTCGTCTCTAGCTGATCATCCGAGGTCGCCATCGGCCAGGTGCTGAGGGTCAGCATTCGGTCGGTCACCAAGGGTCGGTCGGTAGATGCCGAGAGAGGACCGCCTGCTTGTCGGTCGCCAGGAGTCGGTCACTAAGGGCCTGGCCGCTGCCGAGGGATGGTCGCCCGCTTGTCGGCCGCCAGAGTTCGGCCGAGTACCGAGAGGCGATCGTATCTGAGGTCGATCGCTCGGCACCGGGACTCGTCCTGGGACCTTCGGTTGGCCGATATAGCTTGTCCGCTGGGTCAAGGCTCGGCCGCCTGGTCGCTGATCGGCAGTTCTGCCTTGGTTGCTCGGCAGTGACTCGGTCGCCCGACCTCCGAGGCGATCGCCGGTCGGAAGGTGTTAATTCTTGACACAACACACTGGTCGGCCGATAGCATGCGCTACACCTGCCGATTAGCGCGCGCAGCGACCGACAGAAGCGTGCACCACCTGCCGATCCTCCCCGAGTCCAGAACCTCAAAAATCTCTCTGGCCAGCCCGATTGCGTGCGCTTGTCGGACGAATAGCGTGCGCTACTCCTGCTGAGTTAGCGCGCGCAGCCTTCCGACTGTGGCGTGTGCTATGACGGTTCCTGCCGCACCTGCCCAGCCAGTGCGCGCACCCGTCCGGCTAGTGCCCGCACCCGTCCGGCCAGTGCCCACCTGTCATGACTCGACGACTCAATTTTCCAAAAACGCACGGAACGAACACGACCAATGCTCGAGGACAACAACATCCATCCGGAATGAAAACAACGGATAACAAATCACCCCATACGGCCATAAATCCAAAATTAGTAGTCGAGAAAAATAATACCAGCGCTCGACAACCGGGAAATATCCGAAGAAAAATCCAAAATAACCGGAATGAAAATCGTGGGTATTACAATGGGTCCCTACCCGGTAATCATCATTCAAACACGCCCAAAAGTTATCGTGACATCGCACTCGCAAGTGACGATTCTCGGAGCCCTCTCCAGACCTACCCGATTCGATAACCTTATGGTCAAATCACAGCACTTGGCCGTACTCGCAAGTACGCGCCGCCGGAGGCCTCACAGGTCCCTACCCGGTCAATCATCTCAATTCACCGATTTCACAACAACAAGGGTATAACATTCGCCGCAATCACAAACACGTAATATCATAAGTTAATGCAACAAACACTTTCACAAGGTATAACATTCACATCACACCATCATTACGTAAACATTCTTACAAGTGAACAATACAAACATTCCACAATTCCTCGGATAACTACTCACTTCTAAATATCCGTTTCGAACACAATACACATGAAAGGGTGGTTATCATTCTTCAATGATTTCAAGTTACGTTCGTATTTACTTTCATAGAATCACATATTCATTTAAAAGTAAGTTACAGTTAAATGTTCAACCACTATCAAGTCCACGTTAAATTTACGACACGCCACATTCTCAAAGTATAAAGATTATAGACGAGATACTCGCCTCAAGTCCAAACTGCGCGAAACAATAGGAAAGCTCGACCGGAATCCTCATACACCTATAATCCTCCGGCAAACACAACAAAGTTACGATCACAACGAGAATTAAGGCCAATGACAATGGAAATCCCAACAAACTATCGAAGGGAAACTCATTGGGACATTTAATCGAACATTCAATGTTCGATAATTCCCAAGAACACTCGAATCACCATTCAAGTTGAACAAAATCAAAATACGGATATACTACCCATAGAACATGATTAATAACGTTCAATAACATCAACCAATTCATCAAAATCGGACGAACAACAAAGATTGAAAATAAATCCCAAAAGTCAACCCTAGGAGGTTTCAAGAAATTATCTCGATCCGACGAAGAACACGGATTTGATGTTGTTATAATCGACAAGGGCCTTCCAAAACACCTTGGAATTGAGTGGAATCGACCAAGAATCAATGTTCTCGTCTCTCCCGTCCAGCAGCTGCGAGAAGAAGAAGGAAAGTGAAGAAAATGGCTGAGGACCCGTCGCCCAGGCCTTAAATAGGCGCGTTCATTACGGCCGTAATAGGCAGGTCCTTACAGCCGTAACTCGGAACTTACGGCCGTACTCGGCAGGTTCTTACGGCTATAATCGGGTCCCAGGCCTCACTGTTCGAAAAATGAATGGGTGTTATGGCCGTAACCTGCAAGGCATTACGGTCGTAACTCGGCAGCCTTGCGGCCGTAACTGATTATGCCTTACGGCCGTAACCGGCAATGCCTTACGGCCATAACAGGCAATGCCTTACGGCCGTAACTCGGCAGTCTTACAGCCGTAACTCGGCCAGGCCTCCAGGCTGAAACTTGATCATTCCGACAGTCCGGTTTGGCGCTCGATGACGACTCAGACACACTAATGCACCTGCTATGATTCAAAACAGTAACAAGCCAAATACGAAACCTAAAATACCACATTCCAATCATACGTTAATCAAAGATGCGCCGGAGACACAAGTCTCACCCGACGAACTACACAACAGTACATATCATACAGTGAATTCAAAGAAAAACGTATCCCACATAATCGTAACAAAACGAATAATCAGAATCACACGAAAATTAATTTAAGGCAACCGAAATAAAAATCTCAGGTATTACAGGCCAAACCAACAGGTAATGCGCGCTAAGATGGTCGTTGCGCGTGCTAACTCGTCAGGCGTAGCGCACACTGTACGGTCGTAACGCACGCTAACGGGATGGGCATAAAGGTTTCTGGACAGGGTAGATAGATTTCTGGACTTGGACTGGGCGCCAGGGAGTGCGCGCTAAGGCGGCAACTGCGCGCGTTAACTCGGCGGTATAGGGCATGCTAACTCGGCTGAGTAGCGCACGCTGTCGGGACGTGGTGCACGCCAACTCGACTTGGCAGAAGGGTCTGGACTGCAGGTCTAGGCCGATAGCGTACGCTATTCGGAAAGCTCTAGCGCGCTCTAGGCGCACCTATATAAATACATGTGTTGCGGTCAACACTTGTCATTTTTCATCTTCTTTCCTCTTCTCCGAGTTTCTAGACATCTCCAAAGGTGTGTAGGCGAGGGTTTCGGCGGAGCACGGTTGAATCTCAGATCTTTTAAACTTCAAGCAAAGATCTATCAATCTTACATCATTTTTCACCAAGGAATTGAGGTAATCCTTCCCTAGAACCCTAACTTTGGGGAATTTTGGGGGTTTCGGGGATCTCGTTTCTCCAACCATTTTAACTCCAAATTTATGATGGATTATAGTTGAGTATAGTTGTATATGTATGATTTCATGATTTCCTCAAGGTTTTGTGGATTGATTCCGAATCTTCCTTCGTAAATCGAGCAAAATCCGTTATGCCCCGTCGTGTTCGATAAAATGTTCCTAAGGGTAGGACATAGGATGGATTTTAGTTTTTCCATCGGAATTGTGGTTGATTGAGCCTCGACGTTTGTTTGGAGCGGGATTTGGAAGATAGTTCGGACCATAGCTTTATTCGTTGTTGTTCCTTTGTGAGTTAGAAATCCAGGTGTAACACCCCGAGATATTCGGAATAATTACAGCGCCGTAAACCCTTTAGATAAGGATTTACAAGGCTAATTTTAGAAGAAGTGTAAAAACAATACAATCGAACAACTGAAGTTCAAATACAGATTTGATTCAACCGATCAAATGAGTTAACTTATACAACCATATCGAATTGACTTTATTAAAACAGACGTACTCGAGTACTAAACGAACCAAGAAGACAAATCACAATAACAAAGAATATCAATCACATCACCGAGCCATTCCATCGTCTCCGTTTGCATCGTGGTTGCCTCCCCGCTCCTCGGCTACCTGAACATCAAAACAATGTCCACCCCCGAAGGGGTTAGCAAAACAATGCTAGTACAAGTATCGTCAAACAATAAATCATCAATGCATCATAAAGCATGCAAAACGGACTTCCGCCACCGGAATCCAACGATGCGAATCCTCACGATTCCATCACACAATACAAGGTAATCCAGCGATCCAGCGCCCTCAGCATAGATCCCCATGATGATCCCGTCGGACCAACGCATGGTGGAAAACCCGTCCAACGATCCAGCTTCTCAAAGATAGATCCCCATGATGATCCCGTCGGACCAACGCATGGTGGACATTCGATCCAGCGCCCTCAGCGTAGATCCTCATGACCCCTCGGATCATTTATACCATAATCAATCAATTATGCATACACATATGCATTTCAATATGTTCATCAATACGAACAAACAACAACGAATATCACGAGAATTTCCAGAAATACATCTCATATTCAACAATATGAACAAAACCACAAGCATGATAAATCGAACTCGACATATGATACTTGCCTCGAAAATGGCAAGGACGAAACACTTCAATGATCTCAACCCACTCAAAGGCCGCCTCCTTCGATCAACGTAACAAGCTCGGACCATAACAAAAGGAACGATATACAAATCATCTCAAGTCGAACGATGGCCTAACAATTCGGTCTACGGCCGAAAAGCTCAAAATAAACAATCTGCCTGGACTGCTTAGCGTGCGCTACGTACTCTACGTAACGTGCGCTAAGCCGGCCTGTTAGCGTACGCTATCGTGTAAGACTAGCGTGCGCTAGCTACGAACCGACAGTTCGAATCGGCTGATATAGCGCACGTTAACTCACATATGTTAGCGTGCGCTACCCTTGCATGGCAGAACACTGCTAACGGAAAAACTGGGTCGAAAGGTGGTGAATTCATGAATTCTATGACGATACAACAAGTCATCCTCAAGCATGTCATGCTAATAAGGTTTTGTGGAAGTTCCATGATCATGAGGTACAAATATACGGATAATCAACTCAACATCATAATCTTATCTTCGATCTTCAAGAAATATTCTAAGTTCCGATTATTCCAAGTCCCAAAACATATGATACTTGCGTAAAACATACGAACTAGGTAATCTCCGATTACTGATCATAAATCGATTTGAAAACGCTTAGGAGTCCATACTACTAAGATGGTTCAAAGGTTCATACGATGAATAAGTGTCGAAACGTCGAAAATATCCTTCTAACATGTGATGACCGATCATAAACGAAATAACTGGCTATCTAAACATGATCAGACGTCCTTAAGAACATTACTAACATTGGTGAAGAATCACCTACCTCAAGTAGTGAAGAACACGGAGGAAAATGAAGCAATCCGACACCGAAAGCTTGACACCAATCTCCAATGATATACGATCTTCAATCACGAATCAGGATGTTGATATGAAGTGTTTGGGGTGAAGGAAGTTATGTTCTAAGTGTAGGAATTCGGGTAATGAGAGTAGAGAGAACTGAAATCACGAATAGGATGTCATCCTATTTATAATAAATGGCTATTAGCGCGCGCTAGACCACGATCGTAGCGTGCGCTAACGGCTCACAGCCTAAATCAGACTCGGCACTTAGCATGCGCTACGCATATACCTGTAGCGTGCGCTAAGGCGTTGACTCGGCTTTTCCCGAAAGCCGTCCAGGTACATCCGACACGATCCGACAGGGGTCCCCCGGCCAGATCTCACCTACCGCACGTCTCAATCAAATTGACCATGCATAGCGTGCGCTAATGACCCTCTGTAGCGTGCGTTATGAATCTACGTTAGCGCACGCTAAACACATCCGATAGCGTGCGCTATATGCGCAGATTTTTCAATCTTTAAATCACAACCACGAAATTAAACGCTCGACAACATCGGATTATGAAATACGGAAAATAATACTCAGATCAAGTACAATCATTACAATATCACAAGTTCCAATTACATAACAGAAATCTCGGGTATTACATCCTTCCTCCCTAAAAAGAAGTTTCGTCCCGAAACTTAAGATGAAAACAACTCCGGATATCTAGTCTTCATACTGCCCTCCGTTTCCCAAGTGGCCTCTTCGACTCCATGCCGTGACCATTGTACTTTAACCAAGTGTATTGGTTTATTCCTCAATTGTTTGATCCGGCTCTCAAGTATCTTGATTGGTCTCTCTTCGAAGGTGCCATCATTAGCTATCTCGATCTCGTCGAAATCAATGACGTGACTGGGGTCCGGTACATACTTCCACAGTTGGGATACATGAAACACATTGTGAACATGACTCAGCGATGGCGGTAAGGCCAACCTGTATGCTAAATCTCCCACTCTCTCGAGGATCTCGAATGGTCCGATATATCTCGGACTAAGCTTGCCTCTCCTCCCGAAACGGAAAATCCCTCGTGTAGGAGACACCTTCAACAGTACATGGTCCCAGGCCGAACTCTAGAGGGCGACGACGTACATCTGCATAAGACTTCGCCGACTGCGCCAACAGTCTCTCTCGAATCAAAGTTATCTTCTCTTGAGTCTGAATAATCAATGCAGTTCCGTCCGATCAAATCCAAGAATCATCCCAACATAGGGGTGATCGGCATCTTCTCCGCACAAAGCTTCAAATGGTGCCATCTTAATTGAAGCATGCCAACTATTATTGTAGGTGAATTCAACTAATGGCAAATGAACTTCCCAATCGGTTGACCAATCCAAAGCACAAGCTCTAAGCATGTCTTCTACGATTTGAATAGTCCTTTCGGACCGACCGTCCGTTTGGGGATGATAAGCCGTACTAAAATTGAGCTCGATTCCCAAAGCCTTATGAATCGCTTTCCGTAAGTGTGACACGAAACGACCATCTCGATCCGAAATAATGGTCTTGGCGTCCGTGCAATCGACTATCTCGCAATAAATATTCGTGCCAATCTCTCGGGTCCCCATGTATCTTTAATTCCCAGAAATGAGCCGACTTGGTTAGTCGATCAACTACAACCCAAATCATGTTCATTCCGTTCTAGTCCTTGGCATACTAGTGATGAAATCCATCGAGATATCCTCCCACTTCCATTCGGGGATCGGAGCGGCTTTAACATTCCTAAGCAGTCGTTGATGTTCAATCTTAACCTGTGACAAGTCAAACACTTCAAACGTACTCCGCTCGTCCTTCTTCATATTCCCCACCAAGTTTTGCTTTAAATCTTTATACATCTTACTACCGCCTGGGTGAATAGAATAGGGCGCGCTATGAGCTTCCTTTAAAATTGTCCGTCTCAAATCATCATCCTCGGGAACGCAGATTCGACTCAAATCTCGTAACCCCATCATATTGTATCACGAATCCTCGGGCTTTTCCTTTCTTTACTTCGTCACATAATCGAAGGATCGGGAATCGTTCGATTGTTTAGACTTGATCTCCTCGACTAGTGATGAAGTCGGTTCCATCACATAAAGTTGCCCTTGGATTCCCGGTGCCCATACCTCAATCCTCGCGGATCAGTTCTCGTTGAATACTGGTTTGGGACGTAAGTGCTTCCAACACTCGAAGAGAAACAGGTTTACGGCTCAAAGCATCAGCTACTACGTTTGCTTTTCCCGGATGATAGAGAATCTCCAAGTCGTAATCCTTGATCAATTCCAGCCACCTTCTCTGCCTCATGTTTAATTCTTTCGATCAAGATGTACTTGAGGCTCTTATGATCTGTAAAGATCTGACAATGAGTGCCGTACAAATAATGTCGCCAAATTTTCAAGGCAAAGACCACAGCTGCTAGCTCCAGATCATGAGTCGGGTAATTAATCTCGTACGGTTTCAATTGCCGAGAGGCATAAGCAATCACTTTATCCTTCTGCATCAACACACAACCCAAACCCTGATTCGAAGCGTCGTTGTACACCATGAATCCATCAGTTCCCTCTGGTAGCGCTAATATAGGTGCTGTCGTCAGTCTCCTCTTAAGTTCGTTAAAACCAGCCTGGCACTTCTCATTCCACATGAATTTTTGAGTTTTCTGTAACAGCTGGGTGAGCGGACGAGCAATTTTGGAAAATCCCTCTACAAAGGGGCGATAATATCCAGCAAGTCCTAAGAAGCTTCGGACTTCTTTCACGTTTTTAGGAGCTTCCCAATCCAAGATTGCTTCGACTTTCTTCGGGTCCACCTGAACTCCGTCGGCTGATATCACATGCCCAAGGAAGGTTACTTCCTTAAGCCAGAACTCGCATTTCGAAAGTTTTGCGTACAGCTGTTCCTTCCTCAAGGTGCTCAAAACCACACGTAGATGTTCGGCATGCTCCTCTGCGTTCTTCGAATATATCAAGATGTCGTCAATGAAGACGACCACGAATTTATCCAAGTATTCCAAGAATACCCGATTCATCAATTGCATTAATACCGCAGGAGCATTGGTAAGTCCAAACGGCATTACTACAAATTCATAATGCCCGTACCGGGATTTGAAAGCCGATTTCGGTATATCCGATTCCTTGATTCTCAACTGGTGGTATCCTGATCGCAAGTCAATCTTCGAGAATACCCTTGCCCCTTGCAGTTGATCAAACAAGTCATCGATCCGAGGTATAGGATACTTGTTCTTGATTGTCATCTTATTGAGTTCCCTGTAATCAATACACAGTCGGAGGGATCCGCCTTTCTTTCGGACAAAAAGAACGGGCGCTCCCCAAGGAGAAACACTAGGTTGGATATAGCCCTTCTGTAACAATTCCTCCAGTTGCTTCTTGAGTTCATACATCTCGGTTGGCGCCATGCGGTATGGTGCTCTGGAAATAGGAGCTGCTCCAGGCTCTAATTCGATAGTAAATTCCACTCCCCTCTGCGGAGGTAACCCAGGTAGTTCGTCAGGAAATACATCTGAGAACTCATTCACAACTGAAATAGACGAGAGCTCTACTCCTTCCTCTTTCCTCATGGCATAGCACCAAAGTCCGTGACATCCCTGCTTGATAATTTCACAGCTTTCATTGCCTTGATCAATTTTCCCGAGCTTCCTGGTCTCCATCCCCTAATAAGTGTTCGAATCCGTCATCGGCAATGATGGAAATGACTCTCTCTCGGTAATTCAAAGACTCCATAACGGTTGAGCCAATCATCTCCGAGAATTAAATCGTCACCGTAGATGTCAACTACAATAAGATTCGATGGCCAATCTCTTCCTTCTATAGATACTGGGAAATCCTTAGCTTCTAGTGTTCCCACAATTTTCTCTCCGCTCGGTAATCCCACAACATAAGGTTCACAATTATACAAGCACGAGATTTTTAAACGATTAACACAGTTCAAAGATATAAAAGAATGCGTAGCTCCCGAGTCGAACAAGACACTAACTGGTTGCAAAAGGATCTGAATCGTACCTGATGCAACAGCTGTGTTCTGATCATCGATTTCCTCATTTAAATGCAGTGTGGAGGAACGGACCCAGCACTGGATGCCTCTCTCTTCCCAGCGTTCTGCTGCTGAAATCCACTTTGCTGCGTCTGGTTCACACTCGTCTCCTTCGGGAATGGAGCTGGAGTGCGAGTACCAAAAGATCGGGTCGCATTCCCACAGAATGTTGCGCGATGTACTTCCTGTCCACACTCGAAACAGGTCACAGCAGGCGCGAAACAATAACGTCGGACATGCCCCGCCTTGCCACAGTTGTAGCACTTCTTTCCTGCGTCAAAGCGATCGGTCTTTGCCGGAACTTCTTTCCACCTCGAGAAGGATGCGGAGGTCTCTGGATGAATGAAAAGAGGATGACCCTTGCGAGGTCCGCTACTCTTATCCTCCGTGAAGTTGCGGACACCTTGTTTCTTTGCTTCCGTCGCTTTCTCTCTGCTTTGCCTCCTTCATATCATAGGCCAACGCCTTGTCCCGATCTTGTCGCAAGGTGGTACATTCAAATCCGGACATATACCGCTGAATTTCGGCTTCATTCGCATGTCAAAATGAAAATCTTCTCCGCCTCGGTCGACCAAGTGGCGCACATAAGTCACCGGTGATTAAAAGTCTTAATCACGTCCGTCCTGAATGCTTCCGAATTTTGTGGTGAGAAAAACTCCCGAACTCGGGCTTCTCTAAGCTGGCGAGACAATCATGCCTCCATCATCAATTTGAATTCCGTCCAGTCAACATTGTGCTCCTCCGGTCGGATGGCCTCCCACCAGTCGAAAGCCTCCCCGGTCAAAAGATATTGGGCGACCGGAACCTTCCTATCGTTGGGACAGTTTATCCCCGCAAAAATCTTCTCTAATTCCTTCAGCCAATGATCCCACGAAAGCGTCTCAGCGGAACCGTCAAATTTCGGAGGATGCAATTTGACCACCTCGGTAAGCCATTTATCTCCCCGATTATCCACGTTATTCTGCTGTCCCATCGCCGTCTGCATGCGATCCACAACTTGAGCAAACTGGTTTATCTGGGCAACCACCTGCTGAAGCACTCCCGGCATGTTAGGATCTGCATTATTATTTGCCGATCCCTGCTGTCCCCCGGAATGTGAATCCGTTTGACTAGCGGCTATCTCTGGAGTAGATACCGACTCTTCTTGCCTCGCATTTCCACGTCCGCGTCCACGACCGCGTCCGCGTCCACGACCTCCTCTCAACATACTGTAAACATAAATACTCAATATCCAGGACAAACTTTCTCAAAGTACATCCATCAATGTTTTCAAGACATGAATTAAATAAAACAGTAGTATTCGAGATTAGGAAACTTACAACCACAGTCCACACGACGATGCTGGCTCAGCAGTGATGTTACGAACGACCAATAATCAATAACGTAAACAGACCCAACTAACCCTACTGCCAAGATATCCATAAATCTTAGCTCTGATACCATATTCTGTAACACCCCGAGATATTCGGAATAATTACAGCGCCGTAAACCCTTTAGATAAGGATTTACAAGGCTAATTTTAGAAGAAGTGTAAAAACAATACAATCGAACAACTGAAGTTCAAATACAGATTTGATTCAACCGATCAAATGAGTTAACTTATACAACCATATCGAATTGACTTTATTAAAACAGACGCACTCGAGTACTAAACGAACCAAGAAGACAAATCACAATAACAGTAACATCAATCACATCACTGAGCCATTCCATCGTCATGTCGGTACTGTGGTTGCCTCCCCGCTCCTCGGCTACCTGAACATCAAAACAATGTCCACCCCCGAAGGGGTTAGCAAAACAATGCTAGTACAAGTATCGTCAAACAATAAATCATCAATGCATCATAAAGCATGCAAAACGGACTTCCGCCACCGGAATCCAACGATGCGAATCCTCACGATTCCATCACACAATACAAGGTAATCCAGCAATCCAGCGCCCTCAGCATAGATCCCCATGATGATCCCGTCGGACCAACGCATGGTGGAAAACCCGTCCAACGATCCAGCGCCCTCAGCATAGATCCCCATGATGATCCCGTCGGACCAACGCATGGTGGACATTCGATCCAGCGCCCTCAGCATAGATCCTCATGATCCCCTCGGATCATTTATACCATAATCAATCAATTATGCATACACATATGCATTTCAATATGTTCATCAATACGAACAAACAACAACGAATATCACGAGAATTTCCAGAAATACATCTCATATTCAACAATATGAACAAAACCACAAGCATGATAAATCGAACTCGACATATGATACTTGCCTCGAAAATGGCAAGGACGAAACACTTCAATGATCTCGACCCACTCGAAGGCCGCCTCCTTCGATCAACGTAACAAGCTCGGACCTTAACAAAAGGAACGATATACAAATCATCTCAAGTCGAACGATGGCCTAACAATTCAGTCTACGGCCGAAAAGCTCAAAATAAACAATGCACTGATCGCTTAGCGTGCGCTACGTACTCTACGTAACGTGCGCTAAGCCGGCCTGTTAGCGTACGCTATCGTGTAAGACTAGCGTGCGCTAGCTACGAACCGACAGTTCGAATCGGCTGATACATAACGTACGCTACGTATGTTCTGTGCGTTAACTGAACCCCGATAGCGCACGTTAACTCACATATGTTAGCGTGCGCTACCCTTGCATGGCAGAACACTGCTAACGGAAAAACTGGGTCGAAAGGTGGTGAATTCATGAATTCTATGACGATACAACAAGTCATCCTCAAGCATGTCATGCTAATAAGGTTTTGTGGAAGTTCCATGATCATGAGGTACAAATATACGGATAATCAACTCAACATCATAATCTTATCTTCGATCTTCAAGAAATATTCTAAGTTCCGATTATTCCAAGTCCCAAAACATATGATACTTGCGTAAAACATATGAACTAGGTAATCTCCGATTACTGATCATAAATCGATTTGAAAACGCTTAGGAGTCCATACTACTAAGATGGTTCAAAGGTTCATACGATGAATAAGTGTCGAAACGTCGAAAATATCCTTCTAACATGTGATAACCGATCATAAACGAAATAACTGGCTATCTAAACATGATCAGACGTCCTTAAGAACATTACTAACATTGGTGAAGAATCACCTACCTCAAGTAGTGAAGAACACGGAGGAAAATGAAGCAATCTGACACCGAAAGCTTGACACCAATCTCCAATGATATACGATCTTCAATCACGAATCAGGATGTTGATATGAAGTGTTTGGGGTGAAGGAAGTTATGTTCTAAGTGTAGGAATTCGGGTAATGAGAGTAGAGAGAACTGAAATCACGAATAGGATGCTGTCCTATTTATAATAAATGGCTATTAGCGCGCGCTAGACCCTGATCGTAGCGTGCGCTAACGGCTCACAGTCTAAACTGTACTCGGCACTTAGCGTGCGCTACGCATATACCTGTAGCGTGCGCTAAGGCGTTGACTCGGCTTTTCCCGAAAGCCGTCCAGGTACATCCGACACGATCCGACAGGGGTCCCCCGGCCAGATCTCACCTACCGCACGTCTCAATCAAATTGACCATGCATAGCGTGCGCTAATGACCCTCTGTAGCGTGCGTTATGAATCTACGTTAGCGCACGCTAAACACATCCGATAGCGTGCGCTATATGCGCAGATTTTTCAATCTTTAAATCACAACCACGAAATTAAACGCTCGACAACATCGGATTATGAAATACGAAAAATAATACTCAGATCAAGTACAATCATTACAATATCACAAGTTCCAATTACATAACAGAAATCTCGGGTATTACACCAGGCAAGTACTTTATTGCATTAGTTTATGGCATGCATTTCTGTGATGAATTTGATATTGTTGAGAGTTGAAAGGTTGTTCTAGGGTACTCTCACTCGGGGATTGACTCGACGGGGTCACACGGGGACTTGGTGGCTTAGTGGCTGGACCGGGTCACGAGAGTTACTTCGAGTGGGCATTCTCACCTGGGATTGCTCGACGGGGCACACAGGGACTTGGTGGCTTGAGGGCCGGACCGGGTCGTGAGAATTGTCAGAGTGTTTTTACTGATGATCGATATTGATATTCCGGAATATCGTGAAATGAACTGTTTTGGATTTTTAATTGATTAGGAAATGCCTGTGGATTAAAATATTGTAATACTGTACTTGCACTAGCGGTTGTGCTAACCCCTTGTTGGGGTGGAATGTTTTGTACATTTCAGGTACGCTCGAGGGACAGGAGCCCCTATGTGGTGCACACGGAGTTGACTGTAATACCCGGTTGTAATTCAGTCACTATCATTCAGTAATTTCATTCGGTATTTGTCACTCAGTGGATTTTAACTCATTAATAATCATTCATCAATCATGTCCATTCATCCATGTTCACCGTTCGGAATAACTTCGAGTTGTGTATCGATATTGTTCATTGTTTCAACTTTCCACGTATGAGTTCGACTTTGTTAAATCACCATTAATTTTTGTAAACTCCAAAAATTCTGAATCGTTGCAATATTATAGATCATCGAGTTATCTTTCCAATGGTTCAAATGGTGAGTCAATCGGAGTCCGGACGAGAGAGTTATGGTCGAAATAGCTCAGACACTCATTTTCCAGTTTTTGACCGGCTGTCAGGCCGCGGCACATCTTTGGCAGGCTGCGGCACACTACCGAGTCACCGCCGCGGCACACCCGTCGGGCCGCGGCACACTCGTGCCGCAACTTTTCGCCAACCCTTCGTATGCGCCGCGGCACATGCCGGCAGGGCCGCGGCACACTGCCGAGTCACTGCCGCGGCACACTCGGCCGAGCCGCGGCACACTGCCGACCACTGGGAGCCATTTTTGGGCTTGTGCCGCGGCACACTCGGCCTCGGCCGCGGCACACAGTGCAGTCAGCCCTATAATTGCGTTTTTTTGTGCGATTCAACCCATATTTTTCCATTTCTTCACCTACATCCGAGAGAGAAGGCTTGAGGGAGAGGATTTTCATCACCTATCACTTGAGTGTTGGATTTTCATCATTTTCATTCGGTTGTGAAGCTCGGATCATCGATCTAACGCGTGTTCTTCGAATCAAAGTGCTTGGATCTTCAAAGGTAATTTTCATCAAACCTCTTGGATTTTCGATTTGTGTTGAGATATGATGTTTTGGATGTTAAGATCATGTTGTATGAAGTGATATACGCATGATTATGGATATGTTTGATTATTCATTGGATTATTGAAGGATTATTCAAGAACACTTTGAATATTGAGTTGGATTTGGGGGTTTTCGATTAATCGTTGTTGTAATCACGATTTTGAATGTTCATATTGGATTATTGATCGTATTGAAGATGTTTTGTTGGTTTAAAACACTTCTTGGGGTTTTGATGTTGGTATTATTGAGGTTTGGTTGTAAACAATCGAAGTTTGGCCACAAAGTGTTCGATTTAATGTCCCAATGAACTTGGTTTAATCGTATCGACGTTTTGAGTTCGTTATATTCGTGTTTGATTCGTATATTGAACGGATTGTTGGTAATTGTATTATTCAAGGTTGTTCGAGCGACCGATATCTCAATTAGGACATTGTTCGTGGAAGGATAATTGTCACCGGTGTGGTGTAAGTTAATTCTTACTCAGTTAAAAGGATATTCATTCCTTTCGTTGTTGTTCATTCATAATCATAATTCATTCATAAGGTACTAACCATTTCAAAACTTGTAATTGTCACTTAATTACTTCATTCACGAGGAACGACGGTTCCAATCATTTCATTGAGCTGTCATTCATTTCACCATCATTCCATCTTGGTGAGTCATTATTTATTTTCGCTGTCACTTTTGTCATATCGTGGCATTCCGGGTCATACTGGCGTGCCGGTTGGTATGTGTAGGATTTTCATGTCGGGCACATTATAGTCGTGTGTTGGTTGGTGGCCTCACATTGGACTGTGCACACGAGTTGATGGCTTCGTGAGACTGATTAGGTACAAGACCACACGTGTATTCGATCGATACCCGTTGGTGGCTTGTGCACGGACACATTTCCATCCCGGACGTAGTGTGGCGCCATTCCTTTGAGCCGTACTGTTAGTTGATTCATATAGCATGTTTGATTGCGTATGTTTCGACAGGATATTTCATAACTAAAGATAACTCATGATTGTGTATTTTCAACTCTTGAGGATTGTTGTTCTGTGTAACTGACCCCGTTGGGGGATTTTGTTTTCAGGTCATGGCAAGGCAAAAGCACGGGAATATAACGTTGACGGCGAGGAGTCCCAGTGATACTAGTAGGGGGCCCCGATCTTTCAGTTATTCATGTTGTTGTCCTTTATTTTCCGCTGCAGACTTTCATTTGAGTACTCATTTCATTTAGTGTTGTGTATTTTATCTTCATATAAAATATACATATATTCTGTATTATCCTGGGTGTGTTGTATGAAACTCCTCATCGGAGTAATTAATGTTGTAATGTGGTTCGGTACTACATTCACCCTGTGTAATTCACTCAGTTTCATTCGCCTGGTGGGTCCCAGTCGGGGATCCACGGCACTGTAATATCCGCCTAGTTTGGGGTGTTACAGAGTTGGTATCGGAGCGTGGTTTTGAATACTACCTTCCGAGTCATGTCTCATTTGAAATCATCGTCATCGGACTAGTATCATTGGACTTTCGCGTCACGTGTGACCTGTGCAGATGCCGAGCCAATCAGACCGAAAGAACTGTAAGATTTCTAACGCCATGGTATAATTTCTGGCAATAATCATTCATTCATCATTCATCAATTAACAATCCTCAAACATCATCATTCATTATGATCAGGACGATCATGTTAACTCATTAATCACTCAATTCATTTCATCATTCATTATGATCAGGACGATCATGTTAACTCATTAATTACTCAATTCATTTCATTACTCAGTTAATGATCTGGAAGATCATATTATTAATCTTGTTAACTTGTTCAAGACACTCATTTCAAGAATTTCATCACATAATCACGTCATTTCAGTTGATCATTCATGTAATCGTTGTATTTGAGCGCGTATGCTCATTTTCATCATTTCATAATATAATCATAATGTGATACTCATGCGAGATATATAATCATCATACGACTTTCCACTTCAGTATGGAAAGGGCTGGCAGAGGACGCGGGGGAAGAGGCCGTGGTGCAGGCCGGAACCCGAGAGCTCGTGTGAATACACGCGCGAATGCTAGAAATAATGTTAACTCATCGAGCAGTGATGCGGCCACTCATTCACCTGGACGTAATCATTCACTATCAGGGAGTCGTACCCGGGATACAGCTCAGTCAGAGGGTGTTCGGGTTGACCCACTCGCTTTTATGCAGGGCATGATGGCCCAAATGACGCAGATGGCACAACTAATGGAGACGATGCATAACTCCACTACTCAAAATCAACAGGCTCCTCCGCCGCCACCTCAGAGGCAAGAGAGGAATGTGAGCAGTATCATCGGCGACATCTCTCACCAAAGGCCACCTACTTTTGAAGGCTCATCTGAGCCGGCGGATATTGTCCATTGTCTTGAACATTTCGAGAAGTTATTCGCTATGGTAGAGTGTCCCGAAGGACAGAAAGTCTTAGTTGCGGCTTACTATCTTGGTAAGAGCGCTCATTCATGGTGGTTGTCGTTGAAGCCCACGGAAGGATATTGTACTTGGGATCAGTTCAAAACTCTCATGATGGAGAGGTATTATCCAGCCCCACTCAGGGAGGCTAAATTGTCGGAATTACTCACTCCTGACCACTTAACGGACGACGATGTTCTTGTCATCGCCGAAAAATTTCAGGAACTTCTTCCGTTTGCCTCATCTATCATTCATTCTGAGGCGGACAAGATCAAGTATTTCAGCAAGAGGCTGAAACCTCGTATGCGGCTACAGTTGCTTAATCATAATTGCACTACTCTGGCCGAATTCATCGAGAAAGCTCTTACTTACGAGCTTACTGCTAAGGAGATTGCTAAGCAACAACCTTCATCTGCTGGCAAGAAGTCTAAGAACCGTAATCAATCTGACGGCAGTCAGGCCACTTTCAAGAAACCACGTGCGGGCTCTACCTTTTCTGAGCGACCTCCTATGGCGCCTAAAACCGCGGAATCTCAGTCTCGAGCGGCCAGTTCGTCACACTGCTTTAACCGTGAAGAACAGGTCATTTCAGCACCAAGTGTCCAAATGCATCACACGTGCCATAATCAGGAATTGCTGGGCATAGGGCCCGTTTTTGCCGAAGGGACTCTAAACCCACTCCGGCGTCATCTCAGGATCCAGGACATTCAGCGGTGCAGAATCAGGCCACTCAGTCAGCATCGTTCAAGACGACAGGAGCTAACAAAGGCGGGGCCAAGAGCTATCAGACGGGAGCGTCTGGTTCGAGGGCCGGCAAGCCCCGAATTTACGAGATGAAGAAGACCGATGATCCTGAGGCCCGAATGATCTCAGGTACACTCGATATTCTATCTCAACCTGTGTGTACCCTTTTTGATACTGGTGCATCGCATTCATTCATTTCCGAGTCATGGTTGAGTAGACTACGTTGGGATAGTGCTACTAGTTGTGGACCTTATATCATGGGTCTACCTGACGGTAGAAGAATTTCCTGAAATCATGAGGTTAAGAACTGACTGAATTAAGTCTAAATGACCGCGATTGGTTGATGGACCAAATCGTGGTAGATTTATTTAAGGATGATGTATATTGGGTATTAGTGGGATGGATTGTCATGATACCATCCTCAATGTTCGTAAGCGTTTGGTCACTATCATTTCCGTCGTTGGATGTCGAATGTGTGCTTCAGGGAGGTAATCCCCGTTGTTCCAGAAGAATTATTAATATGATGGAAGCAGAGAAATTCCTAAATCGAGTTATTCAATCATTCATTATATCATTGTCATCGATTGGCCGTTCATAGACAATCGAAATATTCAATCATTCATTATATCATTGTCATCTATTGGCCGTTCTTAGGCAATCGAGGTGTTCAACCATTCATCGTATCGTTGTCGTTGATTGGTCATTCTCAGGCAATCGAGGCATTCAATCATTCGTGGTATCATTGTCATCGATTGACGATGTATTCCCGGACGAGTTACCTGGTTGCCTTCACATAGAGTTGTGGAATTCACGAGTGAGTTGGAGCCCGGTACGTCCCCGTTATCGAAGGCACCATACCGGATGGCCCCGACCGAAATGCAGGAGTTGGAGATCAACTTAAGGAATTGTTCGAGAAAGGTTATCTCCGACCGAGTGCGTCCCCGTGGGGAGCACCAATGTTATCTGTCAAGGAGTAGTATGGTTCGTTTCGTGTGTGTATTAATTATCAGGAGTTGAACAGGATGATGATCAAGAATAAGTATCCTTTACCCCGTATTGATGATCTCTTAGATCAACTTCAGGGAGCTTCAGTATTTTCCAAGATCGACTTAAGATCTGGATATCATTAGTTGCGAATTCGAGAGTCGGATATCGCAAGGACAACGTTTCGTACACGCTATGGTCATTATGAGTTCGTAGTTGTGCCGTTCGGGCTAACTAATGCATCTGCGGTATTCATGGAATCAATGAATCGGGATTTCATCGACTGTTGGATCAGTTCGTGGTTATCTTTATTGATGACATTTTTTTTATTTACTCTCGTGATCGAGAGGAGCACGAGGTTCATCTTCACCAGGTTCTCGACATGTTGAGACGAGAGCAGCTGTATGGAAAGTTTTCCATAGGTGAGTTCTAGAGGTCCGAGGCATCGTTTCTCGGACATGTAATCTTATCAGACTGGGTGCGTGTCGACCTTCAGAAGACGGAGGCTATCCAAATTTGGTTACCTCCGAAGAATGTTAAGAAAATTCGAAGCTTTCTCGGATTAGCCGGCTATTATCGGCGGTTTGTGGAAGGATTTTCTAGGATTGTTCAGTCAATTCATTCATCACTCAGTTAACCTCATTGTTCAATTAATTCATTCATCACTCAGTCAATCTCATTGTTCAATTAATTCATTAATCATCCAGTCCATCTCACGGTTCAGTTGTTGATCTTGTGAATCAAATTTTCAACCTTGTGAACTTGTTCAAGGTAATCATTTCAGGAATTTCATCAGATAGGCTTGTCACCTCACTTGATTTTTCATGCGATCTTATCGTATTCCGAAGACATGTCGACGATCGTTTTATTGCATTATTAATGCATTCATTGTGTTAGAGCGTGTATACTCATTGTTATCATTCCGTCCTGTAATCATAATGCAATCTGCATACGAGATCTGTAATTATCACGTGACTTTCCTGCCTTGGTATGGAAAGAGTTTTCAGAGGGACATCGGACTCCGACGTCCAAGAGATTGTTTTCTAGTCGTATTCGTGCTGGGAGGGCATCTTCATCTCAGACGACGAGTTCGACTGTTGTTTGCTTTAAAAGTGATACAACAGGACATTCATCACCGGTTTTGAGCAAGTTAATTCTTGCTCGGTAATAGGATAGTCATTCATTTCATCGCCGTTCAATCATTCGCATAGGTCATTCATCATATATCAATCACGTTGAGACTTATAATTATCAACTAATCATTCACTTCACGGGGAGCAATGGTTCCAATAATTTCATTTAAGTTATCACTCATTGCGTTATTAGTTCACCTCGGTGAGTCATTCTTGATCCTTGTCGGATTTCTAATCATTTATCATTCATCATAGTCACTCTCGTTTTGGTAACCTTTCGGGGTCATATTAAGTGGTGAGTTCAGATTTGGGTCTTCGTTGAATCGTTGGGATCGAGGAGATCGATGATATGAAGGGTATCGATGTTGAGTACATTCGAAATATAGCCTTATCTTTCAGATGACTGTATAACTCAATCCGTAATAATGTATCGTGGTTGTGGATCATTTATTGTTGATCTATTTTATAATGATCGTATTTGAGAATCTTGAGATTTTGAGATCGTTTGATGCATTCCTTTTGGTGTCGTACCGAGACTTCGTGATAATTTGGGAAATCGTTCATTGTGATCCGAGACGTCAAGTCTTGGGGACTGGGGCGTGTGATTGTTTTGGTCCCGAGAACTATTTGGACATTATTGTTTTCAGATCATGATGGATAGTTCATATCCCGAGTTGTTTACCCTTAGTTTCGGGGACGAAACTCTTTTAAGGGGGGGTGTATGTAATACCCGGTTGTAATTCAGTCACTATCATTCAGTAATTTCATTCGGTATTTGTCACTCAGTGGATTTTAACTCATTAATAATCATTCATCAATCATGTTCATTCATCCATGTTCACCGTTCGGAATAACTTCGAGTTGTGTATCGATATTGTTCATTGTTTCAACTTTCCACGTATGAGTTCGACTTTGTTAAATCACCATTAATTTTTGGAAACTCCAAAAATTCTGAATCGTTGCAATATTATAGATCATCGAGTTAGCTTTCCAATGGTTCAAACGGTGAGTCAATCGGAGTCCGGACGAGAGAGTTATGGTCGAAATAGCTCAGACACTCATTTTCCAGTTTTTGGCCGAGCGGCTGCATCGTGGCCGCGGCACATCGCTGAGTCATCGCGGCACACCCGTCCGGCCGCGGCACACTCGTGCTGCAACTTTTCGCCAACCTTCGATCAGGCGCGCGGCACATGCCGGCAGGCTGCGCACATCGCGAGTCACTGCCGCGGCACACTCGGCTGAGCCGCAGCACACTGCCGACCACTGGGAGCCATTTTTGGGCCTGTGCCGCGGCACACAGTGCAGTCAGCCCTATAATTGCGTTTTTTTGTGCGATTCAACCCATATTTTTCCATTTCTTCACCTACATCCGAGAGAGAAGGCTTGAGGGAGAGGATTTTCATCACCTATCACTTGAGTGTTGGATTTTCATCATTTTCGTTCGGTTGTGAAGCTCGGATCATCGATCTAACGCGTGTTCTTCGAATCAAAGTGCTTGGATCTTCAAAGGTAATTTTCATCAAACCTCTTGGATTTTCGATTTGTGTTGAGATATGATGTTTTGGATGTTAAGATCATGTTGTATGAAGTGATATACGCATGATTATGGATATATTTGATTATTCATTGGATTATTGAAGGATTATTCAAGAACACTTTGAATATTGAGTTGGATTTGGGGGATTTCGATTAATCGTTGTTGTAATCACAATTTTGAATGTTCATATTAGATTATTGATCGTATTGAAGATGTTTTGTTGGTTTGAAACACTTCTTGGGGATTTGATGTTGGTATTATTGAGGTTTGGTTGTAAACAATCGAAGTTTGGCCACAAAGTGTTCGGTTTAATGCCCCAATGAACTTGGTATCGACATTTTGAGTTCGTTATATTCGTGTTTGATTCGTATATTGAACGGATTGTGTAACACCCCAAACTAGGCGGATATTACAGTGCCGTAGATCCCCAACTGGGACCCACCAGGCAAATGAAAATGAATGAATTACACAAGATAAATGTAGTACCGAACTACATTACAGCAATAATTACTCTGATGAGGAGTTTAGTTACAACACACCAGGACAATACCGAATACTAGTGTATTTTATATGAAGATAAAATACACAACACTGAATGAAACGGAGTATTCAAATGAAAGTCTGCAGCGGAAAATAAAGGACAATAACATGAATAACTGAAAGATCGGGGCCCCCTACTAGTATCACTAGGACTCCTCGACATCAACATGCTATTCCCGTGCGTTTGCCTTGCCATGACCTGAAAAACAAAATCCCCAGCCGGGGTCAGTTACACAGAACAACAATCCTCAAGGGTTGAAAATACACAATCATGATCATATCTGAAGTTATGAAATATCCTGCCGAAACATACGCAATCAAACATGCTATATGAATCAACTAACAGTACGGCTCAAAGGAAATGGCGCCACACTACGCCCGAGATGGAAATGTGTCCGAGCACAAGCCACCAACGAGTATCGATCGAATACACGTGTGGTCTTGTACCTAATCAGTCTCACGAAACAATCAATCTCGTGTGCACACTCCAATGTGAGGCCACCAACCAACACACGACTATAATGTGCCCGACATGAAAATCCTACACATACCAACCGGCACGCCAGTATGACCCGGAATGCCACGATATAACAAAAGTGACATCGAAAATGAATAATGACTCACCGAGGTGGAATGGTAATGAAATAAATGACAGCTCAATGAAAAGATTGGAACCGTCGTTCCTTATGACTGAAATGATTAATTGATAACAACAAGTTTTGATACGGTTAATACAATGATGAATGAGTTATGATTATGAATGAACAACAACAAAAGGGATGAATATCCTTTTAACCGAGTAAGAATTAACTTACACAACACCGGCGACAATTATCCTTCCACGAACAACGTCCTAATTGAGATATCGGTCGCTCGAACAACCTTAAATAATACAATTACCAACAATCCGTTCAATATACGAATCAAACACGAATATAACGAACTCAAAACGTCGATACGACTAAACCAAGTCCATAGAGGCATTAAATCAAACACGTTGTATCCAAACTCCGATTGTTTACAATCAAACCTCAATATACCAATATCAAAATCCCCAAGAAGTGTTTCAAACCAACAAAACATCTCCAATACGATCAATAATCCGTTATGAATATCCAAAAATGTGATTATAACAACAATTAGTCGAAAATCCCCAATTCCAACTCGATATTCAAGGTGTTCTTGAATAATCCCTCAATAATCCAATGAATCCTTATACAAACTCATAATCATATACATATCCCTTCATATAACATGATTATAACGTCCAAAACATCATATCAACACAAAATCGAAGTCCAAAGTGTTGAAGGAATTACCTCTTGAAGATCCAAGTACTTTAATCCGAAGAACACGCGTTAGATTGATTATCCGGGATTCACGATCGAAAGGAGATGAAGAAAATCAAACACTCAAATGATAATTGATGAAGAAAACTCTCCCTCAAGCTTTCTCTCTCGGTTGCAGGTGAAGAAGTGGGAAAGAAATGGAAGAAATGAGATGAAATGCTCAAAAAACAAATTTATAGGGGTTGACTCGGCTGACAGACTCGACCGTGTCCGCCTGACACGGTCGCGGCACGCAGCTGGCCGGCAGGGACTCGACCGTGTCCTGCTTGAAACGGTCGCGGCGCGAAGGGGCCTATCGATAGTGACCTGTCCGCGGCGCTCGGCATTGACTCGACCGTGTCCTGGAACACGGCCGGCCTCTCGGGCGATCGGTTACGCTTATCCGGAAGGGTTCGACTCGGCCGTGTAAGACACGGTCGGGTCCTGAGGCGTAGTCTTCGGCATTTCCGGACGAGTACGGCACGGGCCGTGTCGGACGACACGGCCGAGTTCGGTCGGCAGTGATCGGCCAATAACTGAAAAATGAGCGGGTGAGCTAAAACGACCATAACTCTCTCGTCCGGACTACGATTGACTCACCGTTTGAACCATTGGAAAGCTAACTCGATGCTCTATAATATTGCAAAGATTTAGAATTTTTGGAGTTACCAAAAATTAATGGTGATCTAACAAAGTCGAACTCATATGAGGAAAGTTGAAACAATGAACAATAATGATACACAACTTGAAGTTTTTACGAACGGTGAACACGGGTGAATGAACATAATTGATGAATGATTATAAATGAGTGAAAATCCACTGAGTGACAATCACCGAATGAAATTACTGAATGATAATGACTGAATTACAACTGGGTATTACATACACCCCCCTTTAAAAGAGTTTCGTCCCCGAAACTAAGGGTCAAACAACTCGGGATAACTCTCTCGCATACTATCCGTGGTTTCCCAAGTAGCCTCTTCGACTCCGTGTCTGGACCACTGAATCTTGACCAAAGGGATCGTCTTGTTCCTCAACTGTTTGATTCGCCGCTCCAACACTCGTACAGGACGCTCCTCGTACGAATGATCATCCGCGATCTCGATTTCGTCGAACTGAAGTATGTGACTCGGGTCGGCAACATACTTCCGCAACTGAGAGACGTGAAACACATTATGAATCCTGCTCAAAGCCGGAGGTAAAGCCAATCGATAAGCTAACTCGCCTACTCGATCCAAAATTTCAAACGGTCCAATGAATCTTGGGCTCAACTTCCCCCGTTTTCCGAAACGGAAAAATACCTCGACTCGGGGATACCTTGACCAAAACATGGTCACCCGTCTCGAACTCTAGTGGTCGACGACGATTATCCGCATACGATTTATGTTGACTCTGAGCTGTCAACATACGACTCTTGATCAAAGCTACCTTCTCCCGGGCGGCTATAAGCATGTCGGGTTCGGTGCCGATTGATTCTGACAAGTCATCCCAACACAAAGGAGATCGACAACGACGACCGTACAAGGCCTCGTAAGGTACCATCTTAATGGAGGCATGCCAACTATACTGTACGTGGACTTAAACAACAGTAATTGGGCTTCCCAATCGTCTACTAATCGAGGACGCATGCCCTCAATATGTCCTCTAATGTCTGAATAGTTCTCTATGATTGTCCGTCGGACTGAGGATGAAAGGCAATACTGAGATTAAGCTGAGTTCCCATAGCACGATGAACTGATTTCCAAAAATGGGAAATAAATCGTCCGTCACGATCGGAAACGATACTCTTAGGAGTACCGTGCAGTCTCACTATCTCCTTGATGAATAACTGATCCAGTCTCTCGGGACCCCACGTATCCTTGATCTCAAGGAAATGAGCTGATTTAGTTGAGCGGTCCACAATCACCCAGATCGCATTCATGCCACGACGACTCGTCGGCAAACTCGTGATGAAATCCATAGAAATGTCTTCCCACTTCCATTCCGGAAAAGGGAGAGGTTTTCAGCATAACCGCCGGTCGCTGATGTTCAATCTTAACTTGTTGACAGGTTAAGTATCTCGAAACAAATTTTGCGACTTCTCGCTTCATATTACTCCACCAGTAATTTTGTTTCAAGTTCTTGTACATCTTGCTGGACCCCGGATGAACAGAATAGCATGAGCTTCTCTCAAAATAGAGTTTTTCAACTCGTCATTCGCCGGTACGCACAACCGGTTCTTAAACCTCAAAAGTCCATCCTCGTGGACCACGAATCCAGGGGCTTTCCCCTGAGCCACATCTTCACGGATGCACAACAATGAAGGGTCTGAACTCTGATTCTCTCTGATTACCTCCTCAAGTGACGATGAAATCTCTAACATACAAAGCTGTCCCTGAACTCGCCAAGCTGCACTCGATCTCGGGTCTAAGGAATTCTGTTGAAGCTCCTTCGAATCGTTAAACGAGCAAGCATCTGCTCCCGAACGGACTTACGACTCAAGGCGTCGCGACAATGTTCGCCTTGCCCGGTGGTAAAGGATCTCGACATCATAATCTTTGAGTAGTTCCAACCACTGCCTCTCGCCGCATATTTAACTCCTTGTGAGTAAATATATACTTCAACTCTTGTGATTGGTGAAGATCTGACAGGTGATGCCATAAAGGTAACGACGCCAAATTTCCAACACGAAAACCACGGTTGCTAGCTCCGTCCGTGGGTTGGATAATTAACCAGCTAATCCGAGGAAACATCGGATTTAATTAATATCTTTCGGAGGTTGCCAATCTCGGATAGTCTCCGACTTCTGAGGGTCGACACGAACTCTGTCAGATGAAATTACATGTCCGAGAAAGTCACTTCGGACCTCCAGAACTCATATTTGGAAAACTTTCCATAAAGTTGCTCTCGTCTCAACACGTCGAGAACCTGATGAAGATGAACCTCGTATTCCTCTCGGCTACGAGAATAAATCAAAATGTCGTCGATGAAGAAAACAACAAACTGATCCAAAAAGTCGATGAAAACCCGATTCATTAACCCCATGAATACCACAGGTGCAATAGTTAGCCCGAACGGCATAACTACGAACTCATAATGACCATAGCGTGTATGAACGCCGTCTCGCGATATCCGACTCTCGAATCCGCAATCGGTGATATCCAGATCTTAAGTCGATCCCGAAAATACCGAGGCTCCTGAAGTTGATCTAAAAGATCATCAATACGGGTAAAGGATACTACTCTTGATCATCACCTGTTCAACTCCTGTAATCGATACACAAGCGAAAAGAACTATCATTCTTCTTGACAAACAGCACTGGTGCTCCCCACGGGGACGTACTCGGTTGGATATAACCTTTCTCGAACAATTCCTCAAGTTGATTCTTCAACTCTCGCATTTCGGTCGGGGCCATCCGATATGGTGCCTTCGATAAATGGGATGTACCGGCTCCCACTCACTCCTGAATTCCCCTACTCTATGTGAAGGCAACTAGATAACTCGTCTGGAAATACATCGTCAATCGATGACAATGATACCACGAATGATTGAACATTTCGATTGCCCTAGAATGGTCAATCGATAAAAAGAGATACCAATAATGATTGAACAACTCGATTGCCTTAGAAAGGCCAATCGATGAAGATGATACAATGAATGTTTGAATAACTCGATTGCCTTTGAAAGGCCAATCGATGAAAATAATACAATGAATGATTGAATAACTCGATTGCCTTAGAAAGGCCAATCGATGAAAATGATACAATGAATGATTGAATGACTCGATTGTCTTAGAAAAGCCAATCGATGAAAATGATACAAGGAATGATTGAATAACTCGATTGCCTTAGAAAGGCCAATCGATGAAAATGATACAATGAATGATTGGATAGTTCGATTGCGGAATTTCTCTGCTTTCGTCATAATAATACTTCTTCGGAACAACGGGATTACTTCCTGAAGCACCCATTCGACAACTAACGACGGAAAGATAGCGACCAAACGCTAACAAACACTGAGGATAGTATCGAGACGATCAAACCAACTAATACCGAAAATTACATCGTCCTAAGATAAATTCACCACGATTAGATCCATCAACCAATCGCGGTCATTAAGTAGGACTATCCGAAATAAGTCTATTCAAGCATGATTCGAAAATGAATGAATGCGGTGTACCAAAGATCAAAAGGTACACACAAGTTGAAATAAAATTACGAGTATACCCGAAATCATTCGGGCCACCGGATCATCGATCCTCCTCATCATATGAATCTGGGACTTGCCGCCCGAACCGACGCTCCGTCGATAAATACGAGCTCCAACTCTATTTGCTTCCATTGTCTTAAACGACGATGACAAAGCCCGATTCTCAAACGCCGGTTGCTTCGGGCACGAGATGCCGCCGAGCCGACTTGGAGTCCTTTTCGCAAAACGGGCCTTATGCCCAAAATTCCCACAATTATAGCACGTGATAGACGGTTTGAGACACTCGGTGCTGAAATGACCCGCCCACAATTGAAACAGTGATGGCCGAACCGCCGCTCGGGAATGAGATCCCGCACGATTATGCGCCGTAGAGGTCGCTCGTAAACGATAGGACTCACACGAGGCTTCTTGAAGGTTGATCGACCGCCTTCGGATTGATTACGCCGTTGATTTCTTGCCGACAAATGAAGGTTGTTGTTCAAGACTTTCCTTAGCACTGGCTCATACGGAGAGTTCTCTCGATTAATCCGGTCAGAGTGGCGCAATGATGATTGAGCAACTGCACATGGGTCATCATGGCCTGCATAAAAGTGAGTGGATCAACCCGAACATCTTCTGATCGAGCCGAGTCCTGGGCACGATTTCCCGGCAGCGAGTGATTATTTCTCGGGTTTCGGTCCGCACTGCGGCCTCTCCCCGTGCATCCCCTGACAGTTCTCTCCATACTGAAGTAGGAAGGTCGCATAATGATTATATTTCCCGCATGATTAGCACGTTATGATTATGTCATGAGATGATGAAAATGAGTATACATGCTCTAACTTAGTGATTATATGAATGATTTACTGAAGTTACATGATTATCTGATGAAATTCTTGAAATGATTATCTTGAATAACTTAACAAGATTGATAATATGATCATCCAGATTGACAACTGAGTAATGAAATGAATTGAGTAATTAATGAGTTAACATGATCGTCCTAATCACAATGAATGATGATGTTTGAGGATTGTTAATTGATGAATGATGAATGAATGACTATTGCCAGAAATTATACCATGGCGTTAGAAGTCTTACAGTTCTTTCGGTCTGATTGGCTCGGCATCTGCACAGGTCACACGTGACGCGAAAGTCCAATGATACTAGTCCGATGATGATGATTTCAAATGAGACAAGAATCGCAACGTAGAAATCAAAACAACGCTCCTAAACAAACTCATAAACACCCCAAACTAGGCGGATATTACAGTGCCGTAGATCCCTAACTGGGACCCACCAGGCAAATGAAAATGAATGAATTACACAAGATAAATGTAGTATCGAACTACATTACAGCAATAATTACTCCGATGAGGTGTTTAGTTACAACACACCAGGACAATACCGAATACTAGTGTATTTTATATGAAGATAAAATACACAACACTGAATGAAACGGAGTATTCAAATGAAAGTCTGCAGCGGAAAATAAAGGACAATAACATGAATAATGAAAGATCGGGGCCCCCTACTAGTATCACTAGGACTCCTCGACATCAACATGCTATTCCCGTGCGTTTGCCTTGCCATGACCTGAAAAACAAAATCCCCAAACGGGTCGATTCTAAAGAACAACAATCCTCAAGGGTTGAAAATACACAATCATGATTATATCTGAAGTTATGAAATATCCTGCCGAAACATACGCAATCAAACATGCTATATGAATCAACTAACAGTACGGCTCAAAGGAAATGGCGCCACACTACGCCCGGGATGGAAATGTGTCCGAGCACAAGCCACCAACGAGTATCGATCGAATACACGTGTGGTCTTGTACCTAATCAGTCTCACGAAACAATCAATCTCGTGTGCACAGTCCAATGTGAGGCCACCAACCAACACAAGACTATAATGTGCCCGACATGAAAATCCTACACATACCAACCGGCATGCCAGTATGACCCGGAATGCCACGATATAACAAAAGTGACATCGAAAATGAATAATGACTCACCGAGGTGGAATGGTAATGAAATAAATGACAGCTCAATGAAAAGATTGGAACCGTCGTTCCTTATGACTGAAATGATTAATTGATAACAACAAGTTTTGATACGGTTAATACAATGATGAATGAGTTATGATTATGAATGAACAACAACAAAAGGGATGAATATCCTTTTAACCGAGTAAGAATTAACTTACACAACACCGGCGACAATTATCCTTGCACGAACAACGTCCTAATTGAGATATCGGTCGCTCGAACAACCTTAAATAATACAATTACCAACAATCCGTTCAATATACGAATCAAACACAAATATAACGAACTCAAAACGTCGATACGACTAAACCAAGTCCATAGAGGCATTAAATCAAACACGTTGTATCCAAACTCCGATTGTTTACAATCAAACCTCAATATACCAATATCAAAATCCCCAAAAAGTGTTTCAAACCAATAAAACATCTCCAATACGATCAATAATCCGTTATGAATATCCAAAAATGTGATTATAACAACAATTAGTCGAAAATCCCCAATTCCAACTCGATATTCAAGGTGTTCTTGAATAATCCCTCAATAATCCAATGAATCCTTATACAAACTCATAATCATATACATATCCCTTCATATAACATGATTATAACGTCCAAAACATCATATCTCAACACAAAATCGAAGTCCAAAGTGTTGAAGGAATTACCTCTTGAAGATCCAAGTACTTTAATCCGAAGAACACGCGTTAGATTGATTATCCGGGCTTCACGATCGAAAGGAGATGAAGAAAATCAAACACTCAAATGATAATTGATGAAAAAACTCTCCCTCAAGCTTTCTCTCGGTTGCGGTGAAGAAGTGGGAAAGAAATGGAAGAAATGAGATGAAATGCTCAAAAACGAATTTATAGGGTTGACTCACCGACAGACTCGACCGTGTCCGCCTGACACGGTCGTGGCGCGCAGCTGGCCGGCAGGGACGCGACCCTGTCCTGCTTGACACGGTCGCGGCATGAAGGGGCCTACCGATAGTGACTGTCCCGCGGCGCGGCATTGACTCGGCCGTGTCACAGAACACGGCGGGCCTCCGCGCTTCTGCTGGCTTATCCGGAAGGGTTCGACTCGGCCGTGCCAGAAGACACGGTCGGGTCCTGAGGCAGAGTCTTCGGCATTTCCGGACGAGTACGGCACGGGCCGTGTCGGACGACACGTCCGAGTTCGGTCGGCAGTGATCGGCCAATAACTGAAAAATGAGCGGGTGAGCTAAAATGACCATAACTCTCTCGTCCGGACTACGATTGACTCACCGTTTGAACCATTGGAAAGATAACTCGATGCTCTATAATATTGAAAAGATTTAGAATTTTTGGAGTTACCAAAAATTAATGGTGATCTAACAAAGTCGAACTCATATGAGGAAAGTTGAAACAATGAACAATAATGATACACAACTTGAAGTTTTTACGAACGGTGAACACGGGTGAATGAACATAATTGATGAATGATTATAAATGAGTGAAAATCCACTGATGACAATCACCGAATGAAATTACTGAATGATAATGACTGAATTACAATCGGGTATTACAGATTGTTGGTAATTGTATTATTCAAGGTTGTTCGAGCGACCGATATCTCAATTAGGACATTGTTCATGGAAGGATAATTGTCACCGGTGTGGTGTAAGTTAATTCTTACTCAGTTAAAAGGATATTCATTCCTTTCGTTGTTGTTCATTCATAATCATAATTCATTCATAAGGTACTAACCGTTTCAAAACTTGTAATTGTCACTTAATTACTTCATTCACGAGGAACGACGGTTCCAATCATTTCATTGAGCTGTCATTCATTTCACCATCATTCCATCTTGATGAGTCATTATTCATTTTGGCTGTCACTTTTGTCATATCGTGGCATTCCGGGTCATACTGGTGTGCCGGTTGGTATGTGTAGGATTTTTATGTCGGGCACATTATAGTCGTGTGTTGGTTGGTGGCCTCACATTGGACTGTGCACACGAGTTGATGGCTTCGTGAGACTGATTAGGTACAAGACCACATGTGTATTCGATCGATACCCGTTGGTGGCTTGTGTTAGGAGTATGCCCTCGAACACTGCTGTTGCATCAGGTACAATTCAGATCCTTTTGCAACCAGTTAGTGTTTTATTCGATTCCGGAGCTACACATTCTTTCATATCATTGAACTGTGTAAATCATTTAAAAATCTCGTGCTTATTTGATTGTGAACCGTATGTTGTGGGTTTGCCGAGTGGAGAGAGAATTATGGGAACCCTAGAGGCTAGAGATTTTCCAGTGTCTATAGGAGGGAGAGATTGGCCATCGAATCTTATTGTAGTTGACATCCATGGTGACGACTTAATTCTCGGAGACGATTGGCTCAACTGTTATGGAGCTATTCTGAATTACCGAAAGAGAATCATTTCTATCATTGCTGATGACGGATCTGAACACTTATTTAGAGGGTGGAGACCGGGAAGCTCGGGGAAATTGATCAAAGCAATGAAAGCCGTGAAATTACTGAAGCAGGGATGTCATGGACTTTGGTGCTATGCCATGAGGAAAGAGGAAGGAGTAGAGATCTCGTCTATTTCAGTTGTGAATGAGTTCTCAGATGTATTTCCTGACGAACTACCTGGGTTACCTCCGCAGAGAGAAGTGGAATTCACTATCGAATTAGAGCCTGGAGCAGCTCCTATTTCCAGAGCACCATACCGCATGGCGCCAACCGAGATGTATGAACTCAAGAAGCAACTGGAAGAATTGTTACAGAAGGGCTATATTCAACCTAGTGTTTCTCCTTGGGGAGCGCCCATTCTCTTTGTCCGGAAGAAAGACGGATCCCTCCGACTGTGTATTGATTACAGGGAGCTCAACAAGATGACGATCAAGAACAAGTATCCTATACCTCGGATTGATGACTTGTTTGATCAACTGCAAGGGGCAAGGATATTCTCGAAGATTGACTTGCGATCAGGATACCATCAGTTGAGAATTAAGGAATCGGATGTACCGAAGTCTGCTTTCAGGTCCCGGTACGGGCATTATGAATTTGTAGTGATGCCATTTGGACTTACCAATGCTCCTGCAGTATTCATGCAATTGATGAATCGGGTATTCTTAGAATACTTGGATAAATTTGTGGTCGTCTTCATTGATGACATCTTGATATATTCGAAGGACGCAGAGGAGCATGCCGAACATTTGCTAGGAATGGCAACTTTATCCGACACATACTCACATCACACAACATCATATACTCACCAATAACACACATGTCCACACACACACACACACACACATACCTCTTTCCAAAAGATATAACCTTAAGTCCACTATCGACATAATCACGCACAACAATACCACACGCAAAGAAGATATTCCAATGTACAACACTAATACACATTCACAGAACAACACATTCGTTCACAAATGCACATGTAGATTTTAAAGAGAACCTTTATCGAGAATATACCGATTCTTTTATAAGTTTATTAAAAACATTCCAATCGCTCACATAGTCCATTACCAACTATTACGGATACGAAACATGAAGTGTATAGGCAAGATACTTGCCTCAATAATCGATACTGAAACCTACGACGAACATGGCTCAACCGGGAAACCTCGAACACCTAAAATCCTCCGGCAAAAACAACAAAAACATGATCACTACAAGTATAACGGTTAACAACGACGAGAAACGCACCCAAGAACCAAGGGAAAACCCTTAGAGGCATTTAATCGGATACTAAATGCTCAAGGTTCCCTACGAACAGAAAAATCAAGGTTGGACTCAAACGAATTCAAGATACGTATATACAATCCATAAATCATGATCCAAGATGCCCAACAACATCATCTTATCCATCAAAATCGGATGAAGCAACGAGATCAAGAAAGAACTTTCAAAAAATCAATTCTAAGAAATTACGAGGGATTACCTTCGATCCGGACAACAAGAAAGATGATGATAATAGACACCAAGCAAGCTTCCCAATTGATCCTCAAAGATGTGCCAGTCAAAACCCTCGAATCTTGCCGAAGGATTGCGAAAGAAATGAAGAAATGAGCAAAAATGCTGAGTCCAGGCCTATTTATACTCAGTCTGCCGAGCCATTACGGCCGTAACAGGCAGTGTATTACGGCCGTAATTGGCCTTCCCGAGCCTTGTGCCCAAATCGTCCAGCAACCTTACGGCCGTAACCGGCCAACCCATTGCGGCCGTAACCAACAACATCCCTATGGCCGTAACCGAGCACCCATTGAGGCCGTAACCAACAGGCACTTTACGGCTGTAACCGAACACCCATTGCGGCCGTAATCGACAGGCACCTTACGGCCGTAACCGGCAGGTCCTTACGGCCGTAACTCAGCCAGGCGAGTCCTGCCCCAACACGTGCGGTTGTGACTTGGCCGCGACCAACTCCGACAGCCCGGTTAGATGCTCGATGTTGTCTCGATAATGCAAACGCACCGACTAAGATACAGAACAACGAGCAGGCTACGGAACTCAACATACCACAGTACAAGCACACGATTCCAAAGACGTGGACGACAACAAACCGTTCGACCAAAGAAAAATTTAACGAAATCAGAATGAAGATCTCGGGTATTATATTCTACCCCTCTTAAAAGAAGTTTCGTCCCCGAAACTTAAAACATAAAACAATCAACGCAATACAATCTCAGATAACACATGCTATCCGTCGCCGATGACCGGTAGTGAATCACAAGCAGTACGTGGCTGCTACCATCCACATCGCTACACTAGAATGATAACAAAATGCAACGAACAAAAAATCAATATGGTTGACCAACCCGAGCAACACAACAATCAAAACATGAGTTAATCGTTTGAACAAATGCGAATTTCCATAATCCAAAGGTTTGGAAGGTCGAAAATGGAGTTAATTTCCCTAACTTGAGGAAAATTACGAAGTGACCCGAAAGCTCAAAAATCACGATACGATATCAACAAAAATCGGACAACAAACGATCGAACCATAATCGAACAACCATGTTCGGATCACGACAATTAACAAGAATCAAATAACAATTCCGAAGTTCACACCTCGACTCGAGACGATAGGTGATCTGGTAAAATGATAAGATATGCATTCACATAAGATCCACATGAATAGAATCGCATTTGAAAAAAAAGTCACAACGACAAGCAGATTAATCCGAAACAATACCACAACTCGTTCGGACAAAAAGTGAAGGATATAACAAGTTCAGAGCACAAACAGGACAATAGAGATGAAGATACGGAAGTTGAAAATCCGATCCACTTCTAATAAAAGAAGTTTACCTCAGAAATTCAAAACAACAAAGCAAGAGAATAACATAATGTACAACTGGTGGGCTACTCTTCTGAGAGACTCCTCAGAGTCGATCCTGATATCAGGGCTCAAATCCGTGCCTTGGAAGGCTCGGTAACCAACTCACAAAACTGAACCCAGTGTCCCTCGAGTCTACACTTGTAACACGTTACTAGCGGGGAAGGACAACGTGCACGAACATGCCCCGGCATATTGCAGTTGAAACACCTCCTGGATTTACCAGGAATCATAGCTGACGACTTGGAACTCTCAGTCACATGAATCGAGTGATGGAGCTTAACAGCAGAAATACTACGGTGTTGCAATTTAGAAACTCCAGTCCCAGCGCTAACCACATTATCATCCAACTTCCTCTGCTTTCTAATCGGTTCCAAACAAAACACAACTTCCAGGAGTTCTCGGAACTCCGTCCACATGACGACACGATCCTGAGGTTTAACAGCTTCCCACCAATGAGCGGCATCTTCGCTAAGAAAGTACTGAGCAATAGGAACCTTCTGATCTTCGGGACAATCAATGGCCTCGAATATCTTTTCCTACTGAAGAAGCCAACCATCCCAACCCAATGCATCCGCCATACCAGCAAATCGAGGAGGATTCATACTAACTACCTCTCGGAGCCATAGGTTTGCGTCGATCTTCTGAATCGCATCAGTGTTACATTGAACCGCCTGGGTCAAGTGAGTCATCTGCGTCACCACCTGTTGCAAGATGGTAGCAATACCAAGGCCAACTTCATTCCCGGCAGTATTCTCTTCGTCTCGTATCTGATCCCCATAGCTAGCTGCACCACAATTACGACCACGACCTCTGCCTCTCGGCATACTAACCAGTAAGCACCTATTACCACGAAAATCAAAATTCGCACCCACACGCAACAATCGTCATGAACAAACAACGCACATAGAATATAGTCATAGGTGACAGGTTTATGACTGCAAAAGTTATACCTAACAGCGAAAATGCAGTCCCAAAACTTCTACCCAGCTTATTAAGCGCGCGTTACAACCACGATTAGCGTGCGCTAATGGTCTGATTCAGTAGTCTATTTACGAATGCAACCCACGTAGTATTAAAGCTGAAGGTTATAAATAGCCAACAACATACCAAATCCAAACGCCAATGGTTGACACCACAAACTTAATCACAATCCTGAGCATTTGCCCAACCCAACGTCATAATCACTACATACCCCCTGACTAACATCATGAAACTGAATGTTTAAAAACGAGGGTCACGTCTTGTATTGATATGAAAAACCTTATTTGAATTAAAAATCATGTTTTGAAAAAAATTCATATTACAAATTGAAAATGAGATATCAATTAAAAAAAATCACGTGACTCCCCAAGGAAGTTTTCCAAATTCTAACTTCAAAGTTTAAGTCGAGTTCTACTTACTCGGATTATCTGAAAATAGAATCAATCGACAAAATCGCTTTCACAAATCCTTCTCAAACATGACAAATGATCACCGACGGTGACATTTTACAAAAAATTGAAAGTACTTCTAAACATATCTAAGCTTATAAGCTTCTTCAAAAAGTCATTTGCAATTACGCCAAAGGCAATTTCTGAAATCAATTAATAATTTGTTTACATAAATCCATGAAGTTTTCAAAAACGTTTTACAGTATACGAGCAACCAACACAGTTGTCAATACGAGCACTTGTGTAGCAATCAGCAACAATTAATTAAACATACCCGGTTCCCAATACACGTGCCCATTTAACACTCAAATCATCATAGTAACTGATGCCATACATGAGTATAACCTTAAATTTGGACACACATCGAAGCCATCTGTTTGGGTTTATGACCAACTCTGTCATCAACACGTCTTTCGGAACACGTAATTGTCCATAAACTTCCACAACACATTACACCAAATAAAACTCAATCTTAACAGTATATCTCAATTGCTACACACGTAATATACCACAAGTATTTAATACGATTTCTATCCGACCTCTTAATTATAACAAAATAGGGTAACACAAAATATAAAGTATAATATACAAATGGGGAGACTTACATCCACAGGTCGCACGAAGATGATGGCTGCACCTTGATACTAATCACGACTGACATCTCAGACGATGCGTCGCGACACGACTCAGTCAGACAAGGTCAGACAAGAAAAGACTCGACAAACGCACAACTTGACCTGACAGCCTAGGTTTCCACAACCTAAGCTCCGATACCATATTCTGTAACACCCCCAAACCTCTTGGGAATATTACAGCGCCGCAGATCCTCTCCGTGAGGATATACCAGGCTAAATATAAAAACAATACATGACCTTACATGCCGATATGGCTAAATAATGAACTATTAGACCGATTTGGTCTTTACCCCAAATATTTGCATCAAACATACATAACTCTTTCTCAGAACTCGTACCCACGCAGGGGTTAGAATACATCAATACTTCCCGAAAATGGAAAATACCACAACAGAAAGACAAAACAACAAGACTTCACCAAATACTTAACACAGGTCTTCATATGATTAGTATCATCGTCTTCCATCATCCTCGTCCGATCCTGTGATTCGCTCCACAACAACCTGCAAGTACCTGGACGCAATACAGACATCCACCTCCCGAATACTCGGGGGTTAGCAAAACTCCACTGTTTTGCTAGTGCAAGTATAAAGTACAAATACGAGCTATACACAACATACTCTAAGAATATAATAACTTGATAAGTTCCAACATTTCAACCCAACAAGACTTCCCGAGATATTTTATTGGATAAAATAGTTCAAACCGTAAAAAGTTGGAATTAGACATGTAGACTCTTTGAAAAGCATTTAAAACAATTCTCGGGAGTTTTAGAAAAGCATTTCTGGACTAATGGATCCTCAACTTGACATAACCACATAAGGACACGGGCCAAAGATTTGTTTTTGTTCAAAAATACCAATCCGGTCAAAAAACACGGGGTCCACGACCCGATCATCCTCATCACATACTCGAGTGAATAACCCAATGGTCACACCCGATACACAACCAAACCACAATACACGGAAACAATCACAGGTCCCGAACCCTTATGTCAAAATATCCCAACTAAGAAACGAATCATATACGACACTATATTGGTGCTATTCTAGCCAAGTACCAAGACCCTACATATGAAGTAGCTCACATCGGGAATTACAACGTTGTGATATTCCGGACATATCACAATTATCGAAAACAACATCATGCCATGATCATCATCACAATACAAACTCCCAATCTATACTGGCCATGTGCCTCTCAAGCAAGATACACACCCCAGGGACACCTCGTCAGGCCCTCCCTGGTGTATAGCCCACCGAGTGATCTGCCGAACTCGAAGTCTAAATAGATCCCAGGGGACCCTCACTGGTTTTACTCGATTCGCACACCGCTTAAAAACCACATGGCATAAATCGCAATCATCAAAAACACATTCTCCCGAAGTACATCAAATGTAAATCAAAGATACTTGTTAGGAATGGCCACTTTATCCGACACATACTCACATCACACAACATCATATACTCACCAATAACACACATGTCCACACACACACACACACCTCTTGCCAAAAGACATAACCTTAAGTCCACTATCGACATAATCACGCACAACAGTACCACACGCAAAGAAGATATTCCAATGTACAACACTAATACACATTCACAGAACAACACATTCGTTCACAAATACACAAGTAGATTTTAAAGAGAACCTTTATCGAGAATATACCGATTCTTTTATAAGTTTATTAAAAACATTCCAATCGCTCACATAGTCCATTACCAACTATTACGGATACGAAACATGAAGTGTATAGGCAAGATACTTGCCTCAATAATCGATACTGAAACCTCCGACGAACACGGCTCAACCTGGAAACCTCGAACACCTAAAATCCTCTGGTGAAAAAACGAAAACATGATCACTACAAGTATAACGGTTAACAACGATGAGAAACGCACCCAAGAACCAAGGGAAAACCCTTAGAGGCATTTAATCGGATACTAAATGCTCAAGGCTCCCTACGAACATAAAAATTAAGGTTGGACTCAGACGAATTCAAGATACGGATATACAATCCGTAAATCATGATCCACGATGCCCAACAACATCATCTTATCCATCAAAATCGGATGAAACAACGAGATCGAGAAAGAACTTCCGAAAAATCATTTCTAAGAAATTACGAGGGATTACCTTCGAACCGGACAACAAGAAGTTGAAAGATGATGATAATAGACACCAAGCAAGATTCCCAATTGATCCTCAAAGATGTGCCAATCAAAACCCTCGAATCTTGCCAAAGGATCGCGAAATAAATGAAGAAATGAGCAAAAATGCCGAGTCCAGGCCTATTTATACTCAGTCTGCCGAGCCATTATGGCCATAACAGTTAGTGTATTACGCCATAATCGGACTTCCCGAGCCTTCTGCGCAAATCGTCCAGCATCCTTACACCGTAACCGGCCAACCCATTGCGGCCGTAACCAACCACATCACTACGGCCGTAACCGAGCACCCATTGCGGCCGTAACCAACATGCACCTTACGACCATAACCGAACACCAACTGCGGCCGTAATCGACAGGCACCTTACGGCCATAACCGGTAGGTCCTTATGGCCGTAACTCGGCCAGGTGAGACCTTCCCCAATAGGTGCGGTCGTGACTCGGCCGCGGCCAACTCCGACAGACTGGCTAGATGCTCGACGCCGTCTCGATCATGCAAATGCACTGACTAAGATACAGAACAACAATGAGCAGGCTACGAAACTCAACGTACCACAGTACAAGCACACGATTCCAAAGACATGGACGACAACAAACCGTTCGACCGAAGAAAAGTTTAACGAAATCAGAACGAAGATCTCGGGTATTACAGAAACTAGAGGTGGTAAGAAGTACTTTATCGCTTTCATCGATGACTGCACAAGATATTGTTATCTTTATCTTTTGAGAAGTAAAGATGAGGGTATTGAAGCCTTTAAGAACTTCAAGGATGAAGCCGAGACCCAACTAGGTTGTCGTATCAAGATGGTTCGAAGCGATAGAGGAGGCAAATATGTAGCCCCGTTTGAGAAATTATGCAACGAGAGTGGTATAATTCATCAAACAACAGCTCCATATGGACCGAATCTAATGGAATTGCTGAACATAAGAATCGAACACTTAAAGATATGATGAATGCCTTATTAATTAGTTCAGGGTTGCCCCAGAACATGTGGGGGGAAGCTGTCTTGCCAGCCAACTACATACTGAACAAGATTCCACACAAAGGTAAGGATGTTACTCCTTATGAGTTGTGGAAAGGTTGAAAACCATCATACAAATATCTCAAAGTGTGGAGGTGTTTGGCGAAGGTTGAAGTGCCTCTACCTAATCAAGTTAAAATTGGTCCTAAAACGATCGATTGTATCTTTATTGGGTATGCACTAAACAGTAGCGCTTATCAGTTTGTTATCCACAAGTCAGAAGTATCTAATATGACTGTGGGAATAACAAATGAGTCAAGGAATGTTATATTCTTTGAAAACATATATCCTTGTAAGGACAATGATAAAGTTGAGAACAATTCTAGCAATAGAGTTGAAGATGAAGCAACGAGTTCAAAATCTACGGATGTAGAACTAAGACGTAGTAGTAGGGTTAGGATACCAAAGACATTTGGACCTGACTACATAGCATTCATGTTGGATGAAGAACCAACATCGATCAAAGTAGCTTATGCTAGAACAGACGGGTTGTTCTGGAAAGAAGCTGTTCAGAGTGAAATTGACTCAATTTTGTAAAACCAGACTTGGGTATTAGTTGATTTACCTGAAGGTTGTAAGCCCTTAGGATGCAAATGGATCCTTAAAAGGAAGTACAAGGCAGATGGTTCAACTGATAAGTATAAATCTCGCTTAGTAGTCAAAGGTTTCAAGCAGAAAGAAGGGTACGATTTTTTCGATACCTATTCACCTGTAATGAGGATTACATCTATTTGAGATTCATCAAATGGATATTAAAACTGCTTTTCTGAACAGTGATCTGGATGAAGAGATCTATATGGAACAACCTGATGGTTTTGTAGTACCTGTACAAGAGAAAAAGGTCTGCAAACTGGCTAAGTCTCTATATGGATTGAAACAAGCTCCATTGCAGTGGCACTTAAAATTTGATAATGTAATGTTATGAAATTGTTTTAAAATAAACGAGTGTGATAAATATGTTTATATTAAGAACACTAATAACGGCTATGTTATTATGTGTCTTTATATAGATGGCATGTTAATCATGGGTAGTAGTACATAAGTGATTAATGACACAAAGAATATGTTAAAAAGAAATTTTGACACGAAAGACATGGGGCTAGCCGATGTGATTCTTGAAATGAAAATTTTAAAGAAAATATGATGGAATCATCTTGACACAATCTCACTATGCCGAGAAAGTTCTCAAGAAGTTTAATGCTTTTGATAGCTTGTCGGCTAAGACCCCAATAGAGTTGAATGTTCACTTGAGCAAAAATCGAGGGGAGCCCATTGCACAAGAAGAATATGCACGAGTCATTGGGTGTTTAATGTATCTTACAAATTTCACTCGACCCGACTTAGCTTGCGCTGTGAATAAATTGAGCCATTACACGAGCAATCCAAGCAAAGAGCATCGGAAAGCTCTTGTTAGAGTTTTAAGATACTTAAAGTATACTCAAACTCTTGGGCTACACTATTTGAGATCCACCCGGTACTTGAAGGGTACAGTGATGCGAATTGGATACCTGATACGAAAAGTTCATTTTCTACAAGTGGTTATGTGTTCACTATTGGGGATGGAGTTGTCTCGTGGAAGTCCGCAAAACAAACATGTATAGCCCAATCCATCATGGAATCGGTGTTCATAGCTTTGGACAAAGCTGGTGAAGAAGCCGAGTGGCTCAGAAACTTTCTAGAAGATATTCCATGTTGGTCAAAGCCCGTGCCTGCAGTGATGATTCACTGCGATAGCCAAGCTGCTATTGGCAGGGCAAGAAGTAGCATGTATAATGGAAAGTCTCGACATATTCATCGATGCCATAATATCGTGAGACATTTGAACAAAAGTGGGGTTATCTCTATTGACTATGTGAGGTCATTGGATAGTCTAACGGATCCGCTAACCAAAGGTTTAAATTGTGATCAAAGGAATAAATTGTTAGAGGGAATAGGTTTAAAATCCAAAAATTGAGAATTATCATAGTGGTAACCTAACCAAGATGACTGGAGATCCCAAGAACTTCGTTCAGCAGGAAAACTAATCTATGAGAGTTCGTGTGAAACACTCATATAAGTTTATTCCCTATAGAGCAACTGAGTGTTGAAAGCTTGCATAGTGGTGAGGTTAAGTCTATGACTTTTAATGATTCTTAAAGACCTCGAGGAGGTAGTGTATGGCAAGATACTCAGTAAAGAATTACCTAAGAAGTGAGGGCCGCTTCATGAAATACACTTATGAATCCAAAGTGGTGTCCAAGGCCCGCAAAGGACACAAAACATGAGAACAGATAAGGTTGAGGTGTTCAAATGTTAGCACCATTGTCTCGGTGCACGCAGTGGGGGAATAGTTCAAAGCATCACGCCACTAATCCGCCTGTGTACCCAATGATGTTAACTAGGGAATGTTCAAAGCCACGAACTACCTATCCTTCTAATAGTTAATGAATTTAATTTTATTTTGTATAATTAAATATCATAGGATCGATCTACGTTCCAATTAGATGATCGTGGTATATTCACTTCTCTAAACCGATTCCTGGTGAGTTAGAAATAGTGAATTAAAGTTTGTCACTTAATTGTGAATAAATGAGGGATGACTATCCCAAATTGATAAATGAGCTATCATTGTTCAAGTATATAAGGAGTTTTCATTATTCATGTATTAATTAATGGCACATGTGATGGGCTTAAATCCCACACGTGCGCGCTGCTGCCACCCGCTCGTCTCGCCTCGGCCACGAGCCGCGGACCGTGGACCGTGGACCTTGGTCTTGGCCTTGGATCTTAGATCTTGGATCTTGGCAATTGGTCTTTGGGTGGTCTTTGGGCTGTTCTTTGATCCTGGTCGTGGGCTTGGCCTTGGGCTAGGCCTTGGATTCACATAAGGATGTCCAGGTACATCCCTCGAGCGGTCAAGGAGATGAATAAAGTCCAGGTGCATCATGACTGTTCAAATTCAGCCAAATCACGACAGTAACCTCCCAAGTGAAATGAGGAGGAGCAAATGGCTGTTTGAATTCTGTAACTCCTGACCTTTATGAATTCTGAAACTCCTGTATCAATGCATTATAAATGCCTGCATTATGACAGCCATTAGTGGCTGTGTTAAATCCCTGCAGAGTGAGATGGCCTATAAATAGGCATGCATCTCATTTGCATCAGGACATGCAAAAATCGAAAATACAAAAAGCATTCTGCACACTCTGCATTTCATAAGTCAGCTTCGTCCTCACCTCATTCCTGTTCATCGGAGCTCGTGGGTTTTGTGGTGCTACTACCTTCAAGACGCTTCCGTTTTATCTTTGGATGAGATACGTCAGAACCGAGAGCACTACCGAGGAGTATTTCGTCTTGCGGATAGAGGTTTCCTCGACTCGGCATTAGTTTATGGTTTTCTTATTTTTTCCAGTAATTTCAAATCAGTCTCGAGTTTTTTAATTTCTGTTTTTCTAGTTTTGCAATTTCTATTTTTTTTTAGTTTTGTAGTTTTTGTATTTTCGAGTTGTAATTTCATTTCTAGTTGTAATTTATTTTCGCCCGGCACGTCTTTACGAAAGAAATTTCCAACAGATTATGATTTTGTAATTAAATTGGTGTAGTTGATGATGATGATAATGATGATGATGATGATTCTGAGAGACCTTTCTCTCTTCGTGCCTCGTGAAAAAGAGCTAGTACATAATGCGCATTTCAAATAGAAATAGGCGGGAGCTATAATTTTTGATTTGTCTCTTTTGCTGTGACAATGTTATTTCTTTTGGTTATAGAATGTATTTACTGAATTCATTTTATTCAGAGGTGCTCATTTTGTTCTCCGGTAAACTTTTCGGTGATCATCATTTTTTCGGCCATTTTCTTTCCCGCGAACATCATTTGGTTATGTCATTTGGTGCTTATATCCCAACGCAACATCAAAGGCTACGTTAATACAAATGCTCAGTATTGTTGTCAACTTTACCGGCACATCAAAACTAATGTGGTATCCGTTGCGATTTTTTCCCAAATCTCTCTTTTGTTGCACAATTCTTAAAAGGATAGAAATTAGAGAGTATACTGCATAATTGGAAAATGTTATCCTTTGTGATTCAGGTATTAGAACATAATTGGAAAATTTTATCCCTTGTGATTACAGGCCTCTTCTAATAGTCCTCAACCCAAAGAAGCGTGAATGGATTAAACACGCGAATGTGCTCTCATTTTCGTCGAATAGAATATAACTGTTATGAATCTGGAATGTGTTGGGTATTCATCTAATCGTTCAACACGAACCAGGATTAAAGGTTATGGAAAAAAACGAATTTCACCACGCTGCATGATAAAGATTGACGTTAAAAAAGCATATGACTCTGTATAGTGGCCCTTCCTGAAATTCCTTATGCTTGAATTGGGATTTCCATACCAGTTTATGCATTGGATTTTTGCTTTCTTAACGACAGTGGCATATGTAGTGAATGTCAATGGTGTTATCTCTGCTCCCTTTCAAGCTAAGAGAGGTCTCAGACAAGGTGACCCTATTTCTCCCTACCTCTTTGTATTATGCATGGAATATCTAAATCGATGCTTGTTGGAGCTCAAGACAGATAAAACTTTTCATTTTCATCCTAGATGCAAGAGACTAGGTTTAGTGCATGTATGCTTTGCTGATGACCTTTTATTGTTTACACGAGGAGATGTAGTGTCAGTTAGGAAATACTTGTTGCATTTCAAAAATTCTCTCTGGTCTCTGGACTTGAAGCAAATGAAAGCAAGAGCTTTATCTATTTTGGTGGAGTGAAACATGAAAATCAACTCACCATCTTAGAAAAAACTGGTATGGAAAAAGGTGAGCTTCCATTCAGATACTTGGGAGTTCCATTGTCTTCTAAGAAGCTTACTATAGTACAATGCGACCCCCTGATACGGAAAATTATGGCGAGAATTGAATGCTGGTCATCAAAACTTCTTTCATATGCAGGCCGCATTCAACTCATCAAATATGTTCTATTTAGCATTCAGTCATATTGGAGTCAAATCTTTTTACTACCTCAGAAGATCCTCAAAATGATTCAAGCATCTTGTCGAAACTTCCTCTGGTCTGGCAGGTCTGGTTTAACAAAGAGAGTGTTGGTTTCTTGGGATAACATGTGCTTACCTAAAGTAGCAGGAGGTTGGAACCTTACAGACCTGAAAACTTGGAACAAAGCTGCTATTCTAAAGCTTTTGTGGTGTTTGGCAATGAAGAAGGATAGGATTTGGATAAAGTGGGTGAATGAATATTATCTAAAGGGCCAAAACCTGATGACTTTGAGGATTCCATCTCAGGCTTCGTGGATCATTCAAAAAATATTGAAAGCTGCTCAGTTTTGTAACCTACTTAGCGATGGAGCAAGTAGCTTGACAAAGCAAATCTTCTTTATTCGTAGGACTTATCTTGAGTTGAGAGGGCCTGCTCCTAAAGTTTCATGGCATCGAATGGTAAGTCATAACATTGCTCTTCCCAAGTTTATATTTATTACGTGGCTTGCTATTCTTGGAAGGTTATCAACGTGTGATCGGTTAGGTAAATTTGGGGTTGTTTGTGACCAAGTGTGCATCTTGTGCGGCTCAAAAAATGAAACTCTTGATCACATGTTTTTTAAGTGTTGCTATTCTACTCAAGTATGGAATAAGGTAGCTGTTTGGAGTCGACTTCATCAACAGAGCTTGGAATGGAAAGAAGAGCTTATATATATGGACACCCAATGCAAATCTAAGACTGGGAAGCAGCTCCTCTATCGGTTGGTTGTATCCACTTTGGTTTATTGCTTATGGACGAAACGTAATCAGCGCCGATTTCAGTCCAAGGACTGTATTGAGGATCAAGTTGTTCGTCAATGCCAATTGTTTATCACAATTGTAGGAGCAAATAAGGCAGTAGTTTTGAAATATTTGAGGAATTAGTTGTAATTCTATTGTTTTGATGGTTTCTGTTTGGTGGATGTACCGTAAACGTTCTCTTGGTTAATAACAATATTTTATTTACCCAAAAAAAATTATGCCCTACAGAAAAAGGGTAAAGAGAGTACATGCCAACCTAATAATGAATAGAAAACCGAACAAATTATCGCAAGTCTGAACGGACAGTAGAGATAGAAAACGGTCAAACAATACTTCAAGAGTCAAATCTGAAATTCAAAAACACACCAAGTATTCAGTTCTTTATCAAATGGCTAATTGAATTATAATAAAAAAAATTATAATGTTTATATGGATATAAACAGGTTTGCAGAAACCTCTTCAAATATATATATATATATATATATATATATATATATGTATATATTAATAATGAAATGGTTGTAAGGAAAAAACTCCCTCAAGGATGAATCGGTGCGGCTCAGATCTACTGATATCAACCCCCAAGCAAGAAAACCGACCAAAAGCAATCCACGAAAGATCGAATGCCCAAAACCCCATCTGCCGAATCTACCAACACACGGCGGCTCCACCCAAAATACCATAATACCAAAGAATCAGCTCTGTTACTGAATCACTCTCCCTTTCTTATCAATTTCACAAAGAATTAAAGAATCACAAAGATTGTATTGCTCAGTTCACTCTAAACTCATTTTCAGGATTTTTCTTCACCCAAGGATACTAGCCCCTATTTATACAGGAGGGCATCGAAGAGTATAGAGTCATTATCAATGATTTCACATAAAATCAGGTGTGGAGACTAGTTCAGTTCAGAAACAGAAGAGGGAGAGAGAGAGAGAGAGAGAGAGAGAGAGATCTAGAGAAACCAAACATAAAAGGGGGCGGAGGAATAAAGTAAATGGCTAGGATTTCATCCCTTAAATAGGAACTGATCCGACAGGCAGATTAAATCCCCGTAATCAGAGGCCGAGATTAAATGTGGTGTATGGTGGGCCACCAAGTGTGTTGGACCAACACTTAAAAAATTGTCCCAAATAAAGTATAGACCTGATATTAGGCCTTACTGGGCCAAAATAATCAGCATTCTCCACCTTTTTGGCCTAATGTTCACAACTTGGGGATCGCAGTAATTTCATCATCGCCTATCAAGGAGGTTCCTGCACTCACAAAAAGTAAGTATAGTAAAGTAATCACAAAAGACAACAAATCACAAAAGAAGTCCCTACTAAACACAAAGTTTAAAAATGTATTCTACTGAATCGAAATTTAGTCGTTTCAAACAGGACTTCAATTTTTGAACTGACAGACACTTAGTACCCATATCAGAAGGATTAAATTGAGATAGTATTTTTTCGATATAGATTATCCATTAGCAACATCCTAAATAAAATGGAAACAACCATCAATGTGTTTAGTTCTATCATGGAAAATCATATTTTTGCAAAGTTGGATACCAGATTGACTATCCAAAAAAACTCGACTTTATCTTTTAGAAAACCAATTTCAGATAAATGTCCTTTTAACCAAATTGCTTCCTTTAACGCTTCTGTAATTCAAACATACTTGGATTTGGTGGTTGACAAGACAACAATGGGTTGCAATTGTAGGTACTCCACACAAAGTAGAAACATAAGTGGTCGTGGACTTATGATTATCTCGATTTGCAGCATAATTAGAATCAACATATCCTACCAATTTTACACCTTTATGGTGTCAAGAGAATTTTTGAATATACCTCGTTGAGCCGTTCAAGTACCTCAATAGCCATTTGACGGCTTGCCAATGATAGACCCCTAGATTAGCCATGTATCGGCTAAGGCAACTTACAATGTATGCTAGGTTAGTTCTCCATTAAGTATATAATCGAGCCAATTACGTTGGAGTAAGGCACAATTTTCATATACTTAATGTCATCATCAGTCTTAGGAGACTGACCTTTACTAAGAATGAAATGGTTATCTAAAGTCACCTAGTGGGTTTAGAATGGAGCATAGAAAACTTAGATAAAATTTTCTGCACATAGATATCTTGGTTTAAAACAATTGTATAATTATTTCGATCCTGATTCATACCAATGATTCTTTTGGCATCCCCGAGATACTTCATATCAAACTTAACACTCAAGCATTTAATGACAAAATCCACAATTTTCAGATACGGACTCACCAAGAGCATATCATCAACATAGATGAGCAAGAAAATAGGACTTTTAGAATCATTTTGGAAATACAAGCAATGATCATAGTTACTCCTAGTAAATTTAAGAGAGAGCATGTATTCATCAAAATTTTTATTCCACTATCTAGGGGACTGTTTTAAACCAATAAGTGAATTCTTAAGCGAACAAACATGATTAGGGTGCTTAAGATCAACAAAGCCTTCAGGTTGTCTCATAAAAGTCTTTTCTTCAAGTTCACCATGCAGGAAAACAGTTTTAACATCTAACTTTTTTAATTCCCAATCAAATTGTGCAACTAGAGCAAGCGTTATTCGCATAGTGGTGAATTTAACAACACGTGCAAAGATTTGAGTATAATTAATACCTTTTTTCTGAGTGAAACCCTTAGCAACGAGTCTTGCCTTGAATCTGACCAACTCATTTGCATTTTTTACTTTGAAAGGCCATTTGCAATCAACAACGGAACAGTTGGCAGTTTTAGCACAAGAGCCCAAGTTTCATTTGTGTGCAATGAAGTCACTTTTCATTCATTGTGTTAAGCCACTGTTCTAAATTCTCAGATTTTAATGCTTCATCATATGATTTGGGTTCACAATTGTAAATTGATTCAAACATATTGAGAGCATATGAAAGTCGTTCAAGTGAGATGGCCTTCTAAGATCTCGCCTCGCCATATCCCTAGTAAGTTGATAATCATGCAAGTCTACTTCACGTACCTCCTTAGTTCCATCATGCACATTAGCATCATCATGATTATCAACATCAGTTTCAGTTTGCACATTATCAATATCATTTAGGGAAATGTGCAGCTCCACCTCGTTTGGAGCAGGGGAATCTTCTGGATCTAGTAAAAGGCAAGGAAATTTATTTTTGTTGAAAATGACATCGTGGTTAATAAGAGTTTTAAAACCGGGTTGGCCTTTTAGCCAAATCCTATAGCCTTTTACCCCTTTCAGGTGTCCCAAGAACACAAATCTCACAGAACGAGGCTCAAGCTTATCATTTCTCATATGCACATAAGCAGAGCAGCCAAATACACAGAGGTTTGAAAATTCAATAGACTAACCATACCACAGACTCTGGGTAATTACCATTTAATGGCACAGACAGAGATTTATTTATCAATCAAGCAGCAAGTTAATAAAGCCTCACCACAAAACCGTTTTGAAAGGCCAAACGTAGCAAGCATGCTTCAGACGCTTTCTAGTAAAGTTCTATTCATTCGTTCATACACCCCATTCTGCCGGGCCGTATATGGGACAATCTTATATCTCTGAAAACCAGATTGGACACATATATCATCAAACTATTGGTTACATAACTCAAGACCGTTATCGATCTTCAAGATTTAAATTCTCTTCCATATTTGATTTTCAATCAAAGTTTTCCAGTTTTTAAACTTCTCAAAAACATCTGACTTATTTTTCAAAAGGAATACAAAGACCTTTAGAGAGTAATCATCAATCACAGATAAAAAGTATCTACCTCCACCATGCGTGGGCTCAGTAGACGGCCCCCACACATCTGTATGCAAATAGTGAAAGATGTCATAACAAGTAGGGGATATAGGAGAATGGGGATTAGGAAACTTAACACGGTGTTGTTTTCCAATCACACAGAAATCACAAAACGACACACAAAATGATTTATCTTTACCAAAACAGCACTATTTTTGCAAAATCTCTAGCCCCTTATCACTAATATGACCTAAACATCTATGCCATAAGTCAGTTAGGTCACCTTGGACACCATTCACAAAAGAATCAGATTTTGCAACATTCACATAGAGATTATTCCATTTTTCAGCTTTGAACACAAGTTTCCTTTTATGATTCTCATGACTCTATTACCACATTTACCTTTGTAACCCTCATCATCAAGGGGTACTACAAGAAATAAGATTGTGACAAAAAATTTTGTTTCCAGATTTGAAAATCACCTTTACCTAGGGCTCTGAACGAACCTAAATGTTCGATTCGGTTTGAAGTATTCGGCTCAAAAAAGCTCGATTCATGGCTCGATTCGGGACACCAAACGTAGAGCCGAACCCTACAAAATAGGTTCGGTGTTCACCGAACCGTTCGGCTCGGTTCGGTGCTTTGGCCCAATAATGAAAACATAACATCCCTCGCAGCTCACCACTACATATTAAAACCATCCCCCATGCGCGCACCCCCCCGACTCAAATTATAATTACCCCCAGCCCAAGTAGAATTATGTATACCCTTATGGCCTTACCTATTTCATTTCATTTCATTAGGTTTAATTCTGGTTCTCTCTTTAGTCTTCAGCCGTCCCCGTCTCATTCATCTCTCTCAAGTCTCACCCACCGTTCCCGAAAGAAGGAGTAAGAAGCTATGTTAGGCATCGACCTCTCAATCCAATCAAACCTAAACCCTCCAAACCTAAACCATTTAGCATCAATGGTGTCAGATTCAAACCAAACCCCCCATCGATTCAGATTTTGTTTCCGATTAGAGATAATCTAGATTTTGTTGAGTTTGTTTGTATCATTAATTGCGATTTGACATTTTTTGTTTTGATTTTTGTTTTCATTTGATTTTCTATGTGTTGTAGCTTGTAATATAAATGGAGGGTTTTTCATAAATGTGTGTAATTAGGGTTTTGAAAAATCTTCATTTGATTTTACTTGCAATTTCATTACAAGTCTGGTCAAAGTGGATTGTAAATTGTAATATTGTGAATCCTACAACAATTGTGATTAAGGTTTCATTATGTTATCTTACTTATAATTGTGTTTTAACTTGTATTCTGTTCCAATTTATATCATTAACAATGGATATTTCATTTGTTACTTCCTCAGACACACCCCCACCTCTGAACGATATAGAAATGGGGTTGAGGGCTCTGAGTCTGACAGTGACTAATTTGCTAGTGATAAAGAGGCATTGAACTTAGATTTTGGTTCGTTGATTTGGATTCTATTGGTGATTCATAGGAAGGACAACAATCTGGTGACAATGACCTTGATCCTAATAAGTAAAGATCAATAGTCTGGGAACATATGGAAACAATCACGCTTCCTGATGGAAAATAAAAGAATAGTGCAAGCATTGTGTAATACCCGGTTGTAATTCATTCACTTTCATTCAGTAATTATCAGTCTGTAATTGTCACTCAGTGTATTTTCACTCAAGTATAATCATTCATCAATCATGTTCTTTCACCGTGTTCACCGTTCGGAAAAACTTCGAGTTGTGTATCGTTATTGTTCATTGTTTCAACTTTCCTCATATGAGTTCGACTTTGTTAGATCACCATTAATTTTTGGTAACTCCAAAAATTCTAAATCTTTGCAATATTATAGAGCATCGAGTTAGCTTTCCAATGGTTCAAACGGTGAGTCAATCGGAGTCCGGACGAGAGAGTTATGGTCGTTTTAGCTCACTGCTCATTTTTGACTTTTGGCGATCACGCCGACGGACTCGGTCGTGTCGTCCGACACGGCCCGTGCCGTACTCGTCCGGAAAATGCGAAGTATCTGCCCATAGGACTCGACCGTGTCGTTTGGCACGGCGAGTCGAACCCTTCCGGATAAGCGGAATCGTCGCCCGGCCGCGCCGGCCGTGTAAATGCAGCGCGGTCGAGTCATGCCAGTCGGCTGTCGGACGGAGTCATGTCGGAAGGCCCTCAGCGCGCGACCGTGTCAAGCGAGGACACGGTCGAGTCCTGTCGGCGGTATCGGCCAAGCGTATGCGACACGGCCGTGCCGATCGGCACGGGCCGTGTCCGGCAGGTAGTCAACCCTATAAATTCATTTTTGAGCATTTCACTCATTCCTTCGATTTTTCCACCTTTTACGAGAGAGAAGCTTGAGGAGAGTTTTCTTCATCAATTATCATTTGAGTGTGTATTTTCATCACCTTCAATCATTTGGGAAGCTTGGATACTCGATTAAACTCGTGTTCTTCGGATCGAAGTGATTGGATATTCAAGAGGTAATTTCTTGACACCTTGGACTTCGATTTTGTGTTGAGATATGATGTTTTGGACGTTATAATCATGTTATATGAAGGGATATGTATATGATTATGAGTTTGTATAAGGATTCATTGGATTATTGAGGGATTATTCAAGAACACTTTGTATATCGAGTTGAAATTGGGGTTTTCGTTTAATTGTCGTTAGAATCACGTTTTCGGATATTCATTTCGGATTATTGATCATTTGGAAGATGTTTTGTTGGTTTGAAACACTTCTTCGGGAATTGATATTGGTTTTGAGGTTTGAGTGTAAACAATCGGAGTTTGGGCCAGCGTGTTTGATTTAATACCTCAATGAACTTGGTTTATTCGTATCGACGTTTTGAGTTAGTTATATTCGTGCTTGATTCGTATTTTGAGCGGGTTGTTGAATATTGTATAATTCAAGGTTGTTCGAGCGATCGATATCTCAATTAGGCGTCGTTCGTGGAAGGATTGTTGTCACCGATTGTGTAAGTTAATTCTTACTCGGTTAAAAGGATATTCATACCTTTTGTTGTTGATCATTCATAATCATAACTCATTCATCATTGTATTAATCATATTAAAACTTGTTATTGTCAATTAATCACTTGATCATAAGGAGCAGCGGTTCCAATCCTTTCGTTGAGCTATCATTCATTTCATTATTACCCTCATTTCGGTGAGTCATTCTTGACTTTGTCGATTATTATTTATTCATTGATATTCATTACGGTCATTCTCGTTCATATGACCTTCTGGGTTCATATTGCGTGGCGGGTGTGGTATGTGGAATTTTTAGTCGGGCACACGATGGTTATGTATTGGGTTCACCGATACATTAGGCCGTGCACACGGAAAGCGTTACACCGTGAGACTAATTAGGTACACGGGCGGGTGTTGTACACTCGCACAGAACATTACGGGCGTACTATGATACTCCTCTTCAGCGTAATTCATAACTAAGAATATTTCATAACTTGATTAATCATGATTGTGTATTTTCAACCCTTGAGGATTGTTGTTACTATAAGCGACCCGTTTGGGGATTTTGTTTTTCGTGTCTTGGTAAGGCAAAGGCACGGGAGAACATCTTGGCGTCGAGAGTCAGTGATACTAGAAAGGGCCCGATCATTCGATCACTTATTCGATCATTTATGTTTCCTTTATTTATTCCGCTGCAGACATTCCGTTTGAATACTCGTTTCATTCAGTGTTGTGTATTTTATCATCACATAAGATACACATGTATTCTATTTTATCCTGGGTGTGTTGTATGAAACTCCTAATCGGAGTAATTGATGTTGTAATGTGGTTCGGTACTACATTTACCATGTGTAATTCATCCTTTTTCATTCGCCTAGTGGGTCCCAGTCGGGGGTCCACGGCACTGTAATATCCGCCTAGTTTGGGGTGTTACAGAGTTGGTATCGGAGCGTGGTTTTGAATACTACCTTCCGAGTCATGTCTCATTTGAAGTCATCTTCATCAGACTAGTATCACTGGACTTTCGTGTCACGTGTGACCTGTGCAAATGCCGAGCCAATCAGACCGAAAGAACTGTAAGACTTCTAACGCCATGGTATAATTTCTGGCAATAGTCATTCATTCATCATTCATCATTTAACAATCCTCAAACATCATCATTCATTATGATCGGGACGATCATATTAACTCATCAATCACTTAATTCATTTTATTACTCAGTTAATAATCAGGACGATCATATTAACTCATTAATTACTCAATTCATTTCATTACTCAGTTGTCAATCTGGATGATCATATTATCAATCTTGTTAAGTTATTCAAGATAATCATGTGACTTCAGTAAATCATTCATATAATCACTAAGTTAGAGCATGTATACTCATTTTCATCATCTCATAACATAATCATAACGTGCTAATCATGCGGGAAATATAATCATTATGCGACTTTCCTCCTTCAGTATGGAAAGGGCAAGAAGAGGACGTGAAGGGCGAGGCCGTGGAGCAGGCCGAATCCCGAGAGCTCGTGTGAATACCCGTGCGAATGTGAGGAATAATGTTAATTCATCTAGTAGCGACGCTGCTACTCATTCACCTGGACGTGATCATTCTCTATCAGGGAGTCGTACTCGGGACACCGCTCAGTCAGAAGGTGTTCGGATCGATCCGCTCGCCTTTATGCAGGGCATGATGGCCCAGATGACTCAGATGACACAACTAATGGAGACGATGCAAAATTCAGCTAATCAAAATCAACAGGCTCCTCCGCCGCCGCCTCAGAGGCAAGAGAGGAATGTGAGCAGTATCATCGGCGACATCTCTCGCCAAAGGCCACCTACTTTTGAAGGCTCATCTGAGCCGGCGGATATTGTTCATTGGCTCGAACACTTCGAGAAGCTATTTGCGATGGTAGAGTGTCCCGAAGGACACAAAGTTTCAGTTGCGGCTTACTATCTGGGTAAGAGCGCTCATTCTTGGTGGTTATCGTTGAAGCCCACCGAAGGATCGTGTACTTGGGATCGATTCAAGACTCTCATGATGGAGAGGTATTATCCGGCCCCACTCGGAGAGGCCAAGCCGCCGAGTTACTCACTCCCGACCCCTCATCGAGACGGATGTTCTCGCCATTGCCGAGAAATTTCGGGAACTTCTTCCGTTCGCCTCATCCATCATTCATTCCGAGGCGGATAAGATTAAGTATTTGACAAGAGGTGAAACCACGTATGAGATTACAATTGCTTAATCATAATTGCACCACCTTGGCTGAATACATCGAGAAAGCTCTCACTTATGAACTTACTGCTAAGGAAATTGCTAAGCAGCAACCTTCGCCTGCTAGCAAGAAATCGAAGAACCGTAATCAGTCTGAAGGCGGTCATACAACCTTCAAGAAACCCCGTGCGGGATCTGCTTTTTCTGAGCAACCTCCTGTGTCGTCTAAACCCACGGAATCTCAGTCTCGAGCGGCCAGTTCGGCCATCACCTGTTTTAGCGTGGGAGCTTGGTCACCTCGGTACCAAGTGTCCTCGGCAGACTATCACGTGTCATAATTGTGGGATTGCCGGGCATAAGGCCCGTTTTGCCGTAGGGACTCCAAACCTACTCCGAGCGTCATCTCGGGCCCGAGCGATCGGCCGTTCAGAATCGAGGCCACTCAATCGGCGTCGTTTAAAGCAGCGGGAGCGACTAAAGGTGGAGCCTATAGTCGTGAGAGGGCGTCCGGTCTGCGGGACTAGCAAACCCGGATTTATGAGATGAAGAAGACCGATGATCCGAGGCCGAATGATCTCGTGTACACTCGATATTCTATCTCAACTGTGTGTACCCTTTTTGATACCGGTGCATCGCATTCATTCATTTCCGAGTCATGTTTGAGTAGACTACTTCGGGTAGTGCTACTAGTTGTGAGCCTTATGTCATTGGTCTACCCGATGGTAGACGAATTATCGTGTCGGGAGATTCGTGATTGTCGATTCGGCCATGGTCGTGTATGGCCAGCGGACCTTATCGTGGTAGATTTGCCGAGAGATGACGTCATCTTGGGTATTGACTGGATGGATCGTCATGATGCCATCATTAGTGTCCGTAAGCGTATGGTCACTATCATTTCGGACGATGGGGTTGAATGTGTTTTTCAGGGAGGTAATCCCGACTGTTCTGGTAAAGTCATTAATTTGATGAAAGCAGTACGGTTGCTCAGTCAGGGATGTGTTGGTTATTGGTGCTATATGACCAAAACCGAAAAATCATTAGTATTGTTGTCGGATATTCCGGTTGTGAGAGAATATGCCGATGTATTTCCAGACGAGTTACGGTTTACCTCCACAGAGAGATGTGGAATTCACGATCGAGTTGGAGCCTGGTACGTCTCCGATATCGAAGGCACCGTGCGGATGGCCCCGACCAAATGCGGAGTTGAAGAATCAACTTGAAGAATTGTTCGAGAAAGGTTATATCCGACCGAGTGCGTCTCCGTGGGAGCACCGGTCTTGTTTGTCAAAAAGAAGGATGGTTCTTTTCGCTTGTGTATCGATTATCGGGAGTTGAATAGGGTGACAATCAAGAATAAGTATCCTTTACCCGTATCGATGACCTTTTGGATCAACTTCAGGAGCTTCAGATTTTCCAAGATCGACTTAAGATCTGGATATCATCACCGCGGATTCGAGAGTCGGATATCGCGAGGACGGCGTTTGAACACGCTATGGTCATTTTGAGTTCGTAGTTATGCCGTTCGGGCTAACTAATGCACTGCAGATTCATGGAACTAATGAATCGGGTCTTCATCGACTTTTTGGATCGATTTGTTGTTGTCTTCATCGATGACATTTTGATTTATTCTCGTAACGAGAGGAACACGAGATTCATCTTCATCGGGTTCTCGACGTGTTGAGACGAGCAACTCTATGGAAAGTTTTCCAAATGCGAGTTACGGATGTCCGAGGTGACTTTTATCGGACATGTAATTTCATCGACGGAGTTCGTGTCGACCCTCGTAAGACGGAGGCTATCCGAGGCTGGTTACCTCGAAGAATGTTAAGGAAATCAAGTTTTCTCGGATTAGCGGGCTACTATCGGCGATTTGTGGAGGGATTTTCTAAAATCGCTCAACCCTTGACGAACCTTTGCGGAAGGATAAGAAATACACGTGGTCCGACGCGTGTCAACGGAGTTTTGAGGAACTCAAGAGCCGATTAATGTCGGCACTGTACTTTCCTTGCCACAGGGACGGAGGGATTTGTGGTTTATAGTGATGCGTCAGACAGGGTCTCGGATGTGTACTCATGCAGAATGGGAAGGTTATTGCTTATGCTTCACGGCAATTGAGACCTTACGAGATTAATTATCCGACCCACGACCTTGAGCTAGCAATGTGGTGTTCGCTTTGAAAATTTGGCGTCATTATCTTTATGGCGTTACTTGTCGATATTCACCGATCATAAAAGTTTAAAGTATATATTTACTCGAAGGAGTTAAATATGCGACAGAGGCGGTGGTTAGAACTAATCAAGGATTATGATATTGAGATCCTTTACCACCCGGGCAAGGCGAACGTTGTCGCCGACGCCTTGAGTCGTAAGTCCGTTCGGGAGCGGATGCTTGCTCGTTTAATGATTCGAAGGAGCTTCAAAGGAATTCCTTAGACCCGAGATCGAGGTCGGCTTTAGCGAATTCGGGGACAACTTTGTATGTTAGAGATTTCATCGTCACTTGAGGAGGTAATCAGAGAGAATCGAGTTCGGACCCTTCATTGTTGCGCATCCGTGAGGATGTGACTCGGGAAAGCCCCTGGATTCGTAGTCCACGAGGACGGACTTTTGAGGTTTAAGAACCGGTTGTGCGTACCGGCGAATGACGAGTTGAAAAACTCGATTTTGAGAGAAGCTCATGCTACCCCTTATTCTGTTCACCCGGGTCTAGCAAGATGTATAAAGACTTGAAACAAAATTACCGGTGGAGTAATATGAAGCGAGAAGTCGCGGAATTTGTTTCGAGATGCTTAACTTGCCAACAAGTCAAGATTGAACATCGGCGACCGGCGGGTATGTTGAAACCTCTCCTATTCAGTGGAAATGGGAAGACATTTCTATGGATTTCATCACGAGTTTGCCGACGAGTCGTCGTGGCATGAATACGATCTGGGTGATTGTGGACCGCTTAACTAAATCAGCTCATTTTCTTGAGATTAAGGATACTTGGGGTCCCGAGAGACTTGCCCAACTATTCATCAAAGAGATAGTGAGACTGCACGGTACTCCTAAAAGTATCGTTTCCGATCGTGACGGACGGTTTGTGTCACATTTTTGGAAATCAGTTCATCGTGCTATGGGAACTCAGCTTAATCTCAGTACTGCCTTTCATCCTCAGTCCGACGGACAATCAGAGAGGACTATTCAGACATTAGAGGACATGTTGAGAGCTTGCGTCCTCGATTGGAAGGACGATTGGGATGCCCAACTACCATTGATCGAGTTCACGTATAATAATAGTTGGCATGCTTCCATTAAGATGGCACCTTACGAGGCCTTGTACGGTCGTCGTTGTCGCTCTCCTTTGTGTTGGGATGACTTGTCAGAATCAATCGGCACCGAGCCCGATATGCTTATAGCCGCCCGGGAAAAGGTAGCTTTGATCAAGAGTCGTTTGTTAACCGCTCAGAGTCGACAGAAATCATATGCAGATAACCGTCGTCGACCATTAGAGTTCGAGGCTGGTGACCATGTGTTGTTCAAAGTATCCCCGAGTCGTGGTATCTTCCGTTTTGGGAAGAGGGGAAAGTTGAGTCCGAGATTCATTGGACCGTTTGAGATTTTGGATCGAGTAGGCGAGTTAGCTTATCGATTGGCTTTACCTCCGGCGTTGAGCCGAATTCATAATGTGTTTCATGTCTCTCAGTTGCGAAAGTATGTTGCCGACCCGAGTCACATCTCGACGGTTAAATCGAAATCGCCGACGACCACTCATATGAGGAGCGTCTATACGAGTCTTAGAGCGGCGAATCAAACAGTTGAGAAATAAGACGATTCCTTTGGTTAAGATTCGGTGGTCTAGACACGGAGTCGAAGAGGCCACTTGGGAAACCGAGAAGAATATGCGGGAGAGTTATCCCGAGTTGTTTGACCCTTAGTTTCGGGACGAAACTCTTTTAAGGGGGTGTATGTAATATCCGGTTGTAATTCATTCACTTTCATTCAGTAATTATCAGTCTGTAATTGTCACTCAGTGTATTTTCACTCAAGTATAATCATTCATCAATCATGTTCTTTCACCGTGTTCACCGTTCGGAAAAACTTCGAGTTGTGTATCGTTATTGTTCATTGTTTCAACTTTCCTCATATGAGTTCGACTTTGTTAGATCACCATTAATTTTTGGTAACTCCAAAAATTCTAAATCTTTGCAATATTATAGAGCATCGAGTTAGCTTTCCAATGGTTCAAACGGTGAGTCAATCGGAGTCCGGACGAGAGAGTTATGGTCGTTTTAGCTCACCGGCTCATTTTTCAGCTTTTGGCCGATCACTGCCGACCGGACTCAGTCGTGTCGTCCGACACGGCCCGTGCCGTACTCGTCCGAAAATGCCGAAGTATCTGCCCACAGGACTCGACCGTGTCGTTTGGCACGGCCGAGTCGAACCCTTCCGGATAAGCGAGAATCGTCGCCAAGACGCCCGACCGTGTCGCCTGCACGGCCGAGTCATGCCGAAGTCGCCGTCGGACGGGTCATCGCCGGAAGGCCCTCGCGCGCGACCGTGTCAAGCGAGGACACGGTCGAGTCCTGTCGCTTGTGCCGGCCAATCAGCGTGCGACACGACCGTGCCGATCGGCATGGGCCGTGTCCGGCAGGGTAGTCAACCCCTATAAATTTATTTTTTGAGCATTTCAGCTCATTCCTTCCAGTTTTTTCCACCTTTTACGAGAGAGAGAAGCTTGAGGGAGAGTTTTCTTCATCAATTATCATTTGAGTGTGTATTTTTCATCACCTTCAATCATTTGGGAAGCTTGGATACTCGATTAAACTCGTGTTCTTCGGATCGAAGTGATTGGATATTCAAGAGGTAATTTCTTCGACACCTTGGACTTCGATTTTGTGTTGAGATATGATGTTTTGGACGTTATAATCATGTTATATGAAGGGATATGTATATGATTATGAGTTTGTATAAGGATTCATTGGATTATTGAGGGATTATTCAAGAACACTTTGTATATCGAGTTGAAATTGGGGGTTTTCGTTTAATTGTCGTTAGAATCACGTTTTCGGATATTCATTTCGGATTATTGATCATTTGGAAGATGTTTTGTTGGTTTGAAACACTTCTTCGGGGAATTGATATTGGTTTTTGAGGTTTGAGTGTAAACAATCGGAGTTTGGACGCAACGTGTTTGATTTAATACCTCAATGAACTTGGTTTATTCGTATCGACGCGTTATGAGTTAGTTATATTCGTGTTTGATTCGTATTTTGAACGGGTTGTTGAATATTGTATAATTCAAGGTTGTTCGAGCGATCGATATCTCAATTAGGACGTCGTTCGTGGAAGGATTGTTGTCACCGGTATTGTGTAAGTTAATTCTTACTCGGTTAAAAGGATATTCATACCTTTTGTTGTTGATCATTCATAATCATAACTCATTCATCATTGTATTAATCATATTAAAACTTGTTATTGTCAATTAATCACTTGATCATAAGGAACGACGGTTCCAATCCTTTCGTTGAGCTATCATTCATTTCATTATTACCTCATTTCGGTGAGTCATTTTGACTTTGTCGATTATTATTTATTCATTGATATTCATTACGGTCATTCTCGTTCATATGACCTTCGGTTCATATTGCGTGGCGGGTGTGGGTGTGTGGAATTTTTAGTCGGGCACACGATGGTTATGTATTGGGTTCACCGATACATTAGACCGCACACGGAAAGCGTTACACCGTGAGACTAATTAGGTACACGGACGGGTGTTGTACACTCGCACGAGAACATTACGGGCGTACTATGATACTCCTCTTCGGCGTAATTCATAACTAAGAATATTTCATAACTTGATTAATCATGATTGTGTATTTTCAACCCTTGAGGATTGTTGTTACAGTATAATCGACCCCGTTTGGGGATTTTGTTTTTCGTGTCTTGGTAAGGCAAAGGCACGGGAGAACATGCCGACGTCGAGGAGTCAGTGATACTAGAAAGGGGCCCCGATGCATTCGATCACTTATTCAGTCATTTATGTTTCCTTTATTTATTCCACTGCAGACATTCCGTTTGAATACTCGTTTCATTCAGTGTTGTGTATTTTATCATCACATAAGATACACATGTATTCTATTTTATCCTGGGTGTGTTGTATGAAACTCCTAATCGGAGTAATTGATGTTGTAATGTGGTTCGGTACTACATTTACCCTGTGTAATTCATCCTTTTTCATTCGCCTGGTGGGTCCCAGTCGGGGGTCCACGGCACTGTAATATCCGCCTAGTTTGGGGTGTTACACATTGCAAGAAGTTGCTCTCATTTCAAAAGGATGGCACAATTTCTCACCTAATGAGACACTTGAAAGAAGCTTGTCCATACAGAGATATGTATTTCCAAAGAAAATCAAGGAGGATAATAGTAAGCATACAATATAAACTCAATTGCATGGTGTTGTGCTTCCTGAAGTTCAAAGTTCTGTTACTATTTTTAGCTTTAATTTTGAGAGAGTTAAAACACTAGATGCTCACATGGTTCTTGCTCATGAGTATCCATTTAACATTGTTGAACGTAAAGTGTTTAATGATTATTTGAGGGCATACACTCCTTACACAAAAAGATCAGTAGGTTTATGGTTAGGAAAGAATGCTTTGCAGTTATGATAAGGAGAAAGAGAGAATTACGGGGATTTTAGCAAAGGTTAACAGAATCAGTTTAACAACTGATTATTCGTGGTCTAGTGTCCAAAGAATATGTTATATGGTGGTAACTTGCCATTTTGTTGATAAGAATTGGAATCCTCTCTTTTGTCAATGTTCCTCCACCTCACAATAGGGCTGCATTGGCCAAAGAGGTACATAGAGTTTGCAATGTGTTTGGTATTAGTGATAAGATTATTTCTGTGATTGTTGATAATGCTTTTGCAATGATATGTATATTGCCATTCTGAAAAAATACCACAAGTTGCTATCTAATCTTGCTTTGGATGGTAAATTATTCCATGTTAGATGTTGTTCTCATATCATTAACTTGTTGGTGAGGGATGGATTGAAAGAGATTGCGACAGTGGTTGATGTTGTTAGGGATGAGGTGAAATATCCATTTGGTTCTGAAAATAGGCTTTCCTCTTTTAATGAACATAGGGTCAATTTGAAGTTGCCGCCCAATAAGTTGGTGTTGGACAATAACACTAGGTGGAATTCAACATATGTCATGTTGAGTACTGCTTATAATTATAGGCAGTGTTTTACTAAGTTTGGTGAGGATGATGATGTTTTTCAGAGATTCCGTCCTACTGCAGAATGGCCAGAAGTGCATGAAGTCTGTGAGTTCCTTGAGTTTTTTCTTGATGCTACAAATTTGATAAGTGGGAGTAATTACCCAACAGTTAATTTATTTTTGTTGGAATTATCTAGGATTAAGGAACTGATTAATGGGCAACTAGATGTACATAGCAAGAAGCATATGAAGAATATGGCTACCAGAATGGCTCTTAAATATGATAAATATTGGGATGAATGTGACTTGTTGCTTTCTTTTGGGTCAATTCTGGATCCTAGATATAAGTAGGGGATGATTAAGTTTGTTTATGCATCAATGTACCCCATCGATTATGAGTAAAAGATTGGAACAAAGCTTTTATGACTTGTTTGAACAATATGCAAAGATATATGATGATAGCAAAGAGAAAGTCCCAGAATCTTATAGTGCATATTTGAAGCAGTCTCCCTCTTCTACAGTTGGAAAAAGAAGGTTTGATGAGTTTATGATGAGAATGCAGACTAAAGGGAAAGAAAAAACGATTTGGAATTATATTATAATGAAGTTTGTTATCCCAATGTTGCCAACTTTGATGCTCTTACTTGGTGGAAAGGAAATGAGCGAAAATATAAGGTTTTATCTAAAATGGCAATGGATGTATTATCTATCCCCATAACAACAGTTGCATCTGAATCCACATTTAGTGCTTGTGGTAGAGTTATTGATAAGAAAAGAGCCTCGATGAGAAGAGATACAATAGAAGTGTTGCTTTGTGGTGGAGATTGGATTAAAGAAGCTTATGGAATTAGAAGTCTAAAGGAGGTAATCTGTTTTGCTGTTTTGTTTCATTATTCAAATATGGTTTCATAGTGCTTTTGTAATATGTTTTTTAAGTTCGGTCTTGTGTTTATGTCAGGAAAATGAAGATCCGATTGAGTTGGAGTTCGAGAATGAATTTGAAACGAAAGATGAAAATGCTAATGGTAATTTAATTCTAACTTAGTGACTTCTAATTTCACTTTTTCAATCTATAATGTAGATGTTTCCATTATGTTCTTCTGATTTCATTTATGATTTCAATCTATAATTCAACCCCAACTTAGTAACTTAGTGACTTCTGATTTCACTTTTTCAATCCATTCTGTTGCAGCCCCGCAATCAAAAATAGAGGGAAGTTGCTCTATAACTGTTATACCTTCTGAAGTTGTTCAACCATCAAGAAATGTCATCAACTCACAGTCATAACCAGCTAGCAAACCACCCAACAACTCCAAGAATAGCAAACAAAAATCACGTAGAACATGAGAGTTGTTAGTTGCTACATTTTTGCAAGCTTTTGGTGTTGTTTTATGAACTGTCATTCTGTTCATTTTAACTATTAATTCATTTAATTTGAGAATGTAATATTATTTTGGATTCTGGACTTGTTAATTATGGAATCATTTTGGGAATATATTTTTACTTTGGATTCTGGACTTGTTAATTCTGGGACTATGTAATTTTATTCCAACAGTTCAAAAAATTGAGCTGAATCGAACTATATTGGAACAGTAATCGAGCCGAATCAAACTATATTCGAACGGTTAAAAAAATCGAGCCGAATCAAATTGAATTATATGACATAAATAGTCTTCGAGTCGAATCGAACCTCAAACTCTGATGTTTGAAATTTTCGAGCCTGATCGGACCTAAGGTTCGAATAATTTCGAGCCGGACCGAACCCAGTGAAGGTTCGGGTCAGTTCGGCTTGTTTACAACCCTACATTTACAATCGAAAGGACCAATGTTGAAAGCCAAGATAATCATAAAGATTCAAAAAACAACACACAACAAAATAAATAAGTAGATTGACTACCATCAACTTTAGAGACTCTATTTTGAATTTTGAGATTAAAACCCTTTTAAATTAAAATTGGGGTTCACAAGCTCTTGACAAAGATCCGAGGGACACTTATGGTTCTGGCAGCACAAGATTTACTGCTTTTGGACTTCAAGGTTTTAATTTGATTAGATTTTAATTAGCAGAACTCCGTAAATAATGAATCTTCACAGTCAAAACAACAAGTAGTATGCGGAAAGCGGAACAAAAACAACAGCACAACTCAAAAATCAACTAATAGCAACAATCACGAAAACAAAGCCCCAGCTAGCGGTAATACAACAGTAAATGAAAGGCAAATGATCAAGCTGATATACCTGAGCGGAAACCCGATTTAGTTATTCCCTATCACCGAGAAAAAATAGGTACCGATACCCGATAAAACGGGCTCAAATATAACTATTACAAAAATTATGGCCTACACGAAAAGAAATAAAGGAGTATAGGCCAATCTAATAACGAATAGAAAACCGAATAAATTGTCGTAAGGGTGAATGGACAGCATAGACAGAGAGTGGTCAGTCAATACTTCCAGAGTCAAATCTGAAATTAAAAAAACACAGCAAGTATTAAGTTCTTTATTAAATGACTAATTGAATTATAATAACAAATATTATAATGTTCATATGGATATAATCAGATTTACAGAAATCCCTTTAAATTCATTATATATATATATAGAGCATAATATAGAAAAATGATAGTAAGGAAAAAACTACCTCAATGATGAATCAGTGCGGCTCAGATATACTGATATCAACCCCCAAGCAAGAACACCGATCGAAATTCAATCCATGAAGGATTTAATGCCCAAAAACCCATCGGTCGAAACTACCAACACACAGCAGCTCCACCCAGAACACCACAATATCAAAGAATCAGCTCTCTTATTGGATCACTCTCTATTTCTTATCAATTTCACAAAGAATTAAAGAATAACAAAGATTGTATTGCTCAGTTCACTCTAAAATCGTTTTCATGCTTGTTCTTCACCCTAGGATACCAGTGTAACACTCCAAAAATCCACCGGGAATATTACATACCGTAGACCCTTTTTCCATAAGGATCTACCAGGCTAACCACCACGATACGAATAAACGTTTGACCGGTCGAGGTCAAACAACATACTAACACAGACCAATAAGGTCAGAAATTAAATTACACTGACCGATGAGGTCTCACGACTAAACCAATCCCAAAATAAACTCATTACTGTACATACCCACGCAGGGGTCAAAATACAATATAATGGACGACAGAGTTAAGCTCGACAATTCACCAACATTAACTGACTCTTAACTATTGATTAGGCAGCTCGTCTTCTTCCATGCCGTCCCTGTGATTGCTCCAACGAATTACGCATACCTGAAATGCATGAGACACATTTCATCCATTTAAGGGGTTAGCATTTGAATGGCTAGTACAAGTATTCAGGCCATACAACATATACCACGTAAATATCAGTTATATTAAAGTAACGACAGAACATAAAAGAGGTTTCCGGGAGGTTTTCAATATTTAAAGTACAACCCAAGTCCTTGAAAGTAATATATCAACTCGATGGTTTTAGAAAACGACAGAACGTCTTTTGGGACTTCAAGTCCAAGATTATAAAACCTTTTTCGAAAATAATAGGGTCTCGGCCCAAATCTCGTTCATGTAACAAATATTTTTATAAATAGGAAATCTTTCAGAACCTCCGTAGTTAGTTATAAAGGCATTTCAAGATAATTGGGTCTCGGCCCAAAGTCATTTTTTTCCTCAAAACAACCTTTACACAATTGTTAGGGTCTCACCCCAAATTTTCTTCAAACCACAATGCACGGGAATAGTAACAAAGCCCGCATTCTGACACCACGTCACAACCAAGGAACAAAACACATGCAACACATATTCTAGTGACATTCTAGCTAAATACCAAGACCCTATATATAATATATCTCAACATCGGGGATAAACGTTGAGATATTCCGGACATATCACAATTACTGAAAACATCAACATCAATATCACGAAAACCACACTTGGTAACCCGTGGCCGTACCTATTAGTATCGACTCCCAGAGGTCCCGTCGAACCGTCCCTAGGTGGGAAACCACTTCCGCGGCCGTACCCATTAGTATCGGCCCCCATAGGTCCCGTCGAACCGTCCCCAGGTGGAAGAACAACTCACGCGCACTAGCATTCACAACTTTCATAATTTCCGAACGTTAAATATAATGTATATAGTTATGGCACTAGCTAGAATGTCCACTTACTGACACATGACTACGACCAAGGCTAATCATGACTATAGGCTACTCCTAGTATACGTCCACACCACAAGGGCATCCACAAGCAACACATTCAATACTTAATACATCCCGAGACTAACAACACGACCGACACGACTCCACAACAATCTAATTATCCTAGACGCGTCACTACCCATCGATACTTACACAGACCAATCAAATCATCTTAACCAACTCAGTTCCATCACACGAAATCAATAATATATATATATATATATACGGACAAACCATCATATACACTTTACATAACATCAATTCACGAGATATAAGTCGTATAGGCAAGAACACTTGCCTCGATAATTGATGCCGAAAGCCCCGACGAACACGGCTCACCCAATCGATCCATTGAAATCCCAACCTTTGATATAAATACATAATAGACAACTTAATATAAGGGTCTAATTTAATATCTTAAAATTTCAAGGTAATTATTCGGCTAATATATTACCTCAATTGCGCCCCTTAATTAATTGATCGGATCAAACGACCAATGATAATCAACCCGGATCCACAACTCGATTATTGCTCCAAACACAAACTCCGAACTCGGACTCATTCCGTGGTTCTAATTACACCAATCCGCATATTGACCAAATTATCACCATCTCCATCTATGTCTACGTCTTCCCCGTTCACAATCCCAACATAACCACATACACCCACCGGACACACATATACAACACACATAAAATAAAATATAAACACACAGACATACCTATTTCTATACACACACAAATATATATAATATATATAGTACACATACATGTACATAGACACACTCACACATACACAATACACACACACACACACACACACACACACACACACACACACACACACACACACACACACACACACACACACACATATATATATATATATATATATATATATATATATATAAATATATATATATATATATATATATATGGATTGGTTCAGGTAGGAAAGGTAAATTTCGTAGGAAATAGGACTGAATTTGAGCCTTTGATTGAGTTAGATCAATGGTTGAGATTTATACTCAGTTGTGCTACGTGTTTGTGCTGTGTGTGCTACGCGAACTGGAATATGTAAATTAAGTGAGGTTGTGCTACGTGTTTGTGCTGTTTATGCTACGATGCGATGGAAGATGTGCTAGACTTAACCTATTTAAAATATGTGCTACGAAATAATGAAACATGTGCTAAACTTACATATTTAAAATCTGTGCGGCATAATAATTCTGATTGTGCTACACACATATGGAAGATGTGCTAGACGGACCTATCTTTTCCTATATTCTTACACTAAAGGGGTTTCTCACCATAACCCACCCCCATATATAGAGATATTAAGGGGATAGCCCTAGCGGTTCCGGGTTATCCCTAACGGGCTTCGGGCTAAACAGGCTAAATATTTAAAAAATCTATTTTTTATTTTTTTATAAGTCATAAACCCCAAAAAAAAAACAGTAACAATATTATATATATATATATAGTAATAAATATACTATAATAAATATAACAAAAAATACATCTTTATATATATAACACGCACACACACACGCTTCTGTGCACACACAACACACACAGAGTCAAACATACACACATATATTTTACACACACAAACATACACACACAAATATATATATATATATATATATATATATATATATATATATATATATATATATATATATATATAAGACACACACACTGTACAGACTAAACACACACACGGCACACACTCATACACACAGACACATCTTACACACCACACACACACACACACACACACACACACACACACATATATATATATATATATATATATATATATATATAAGACACACACACTGTACAGACTAAACACACACACGGCACACACTCATACACACAGACACATCTTACACACCACACACACACACACACACACACACATATATATATATATATATATATATATATATATATATATATATAGTTCACACACGCACACACAACACATACTACACTCGCACAACACATTCAACCAGAAAACCAACCCCTGCCATTGCCTCTTTACATCACTGGAACCTGGATCGCCGATAATCCGACCCGCCGAAACTCGTACATCTCCGACTCAATCCCGGCCATGACCGGACCTCACCTAACTCATACACACACACAAATATATATATATATATATATATATATATTTATAAGACACACACTGTACAGACTAAACACACACACGGCACACATTCATACACACAGACACATCTTACACACCACCACCACACACACACATATATATACACACACACACACACACACATATATATATATATATATATATATATATATACACACACACATATATATATATATATATATATATATATATGTATATATATATGTATACAGTTCACACACACACACACAACACATACTACACTCGCACAACACATCCAACCAGAAAACCAACCCCTGCCATTGCCTCCTTACATCACCGGAACCTGGATCGCCGATAATCCGACCCGCCGGAACTCGTACAGCTCCAACTCAATCCCGGCCATGACCGGACCTCACCTAACTCCAACCCTCGTCTGCAACCCTTCGCGGGAAGTTTCACCGCGCCTTCGTTCACCCTGCCATTCCGGTCTAAAGCCATTCGGCCGGCGGAAAGCTCAACTCAGGTAGTTGACTTCTGTCAAAATCATCTTCGATCGTCGGAGTGGAACACCACTAATCGGTCCGTATTTGAACTTTAATCCCACCATCAGAGCCTCAAATCTGAACAGACCAACTGGACTTCTATAGCTCCGATCGGCTTGAAAGTCCGGCCAGATTGTTGCTTCTCCAGTCACAGGCCACCACGCCGCCGTTGAGCTTCAGTTGTTGTCGCAGACACCAGCCTGCCACCGTTGACCTCCACAACTCGTCCACCATAGAACCCAGGTCCCCCGACCCAGCTCAGACAAGCCGCAAAAACCCTGACCCCGAGCTCGCCACCGTCGATCGCCACTGAAGAATAAGGAGATGGGTGATGTTGGTTGTGGTGTTGGTTCCTCTGTGAATTTCCAACAATGTAATTACAAAAAAATTTACAAATAAAGGCAACCTAATACAATCTAAATCAATTAAAAGCTGAATTGAAATTACAACTTTAGCAGAGGCGAGATAACTCTTTCCGTAAGATAATTTTGCCCCCGTATAGACGGCTCAGGCAATATGTCCCCAAGATACAACTGCTATTTGTTTCTGAGTTAGGTGCTCTCCAAAACTTAGAACTCCGGCGAACTTTCAAGTGCTGGAAACTGGGCACGAAACAAGAGGGAAATATGCTTCAACATGAGGTGTGCTTGTATTTTTTTCTATGTTCTGATTATTTGAAATGAAATGCATAAGACCCCCTTTTATAGGGTCCAATTCCACTCCATCAGGTGGGAAGTTACAACAAATTAAAATGCCATTAATTCTCTTTAATCCTCCAGCTCAGGAGTTACAATAAATTAAATCTCAATAATGTGGGGAGTTACAACAAACTAAAACTCCATAATTCTCATTTAATTTGGACGTTACATTACGGAGTGTGAAGAATCATATTCCAGAAGCAAAGTTCTCAACCTGCTTCTTTTCAGACGAGACCAAATTCCAGATCAGATAGGTTCCGGATCAAAGCAGTTCCGAGATCGGGCAGTCGATCGACGGAGTTCCATATCGACATGTGTCCCGAGATCGACACGGGTTCCAGATCGAGGCAGTCGGAACAAACAGTTCCAAATCGGACAGTCGAGACGAGACGGGTCCCGGATCGGACGAGTCGATTAGTCGTCCCAGATGAGACAGTCGATCGACAGTCCCGGATCGGGACAGTCCAATCGACGGGTTAGATCGAGGAGTCCCAAATCGGACAAGTTTCGGATCGACAGTCGGATCGGACAGTCGAATCGACAGTCCCAGATCGAGACGGAGTCGGATGAGACAGTCCCGGATCGGACACGTCGAGATCGGGCAGTCCCGGATCGAGGCAGTCGGATCAGATAGGTCCCAGATCAGACATGTCAGATCAGACAGGTCCCAGATCAGACAGGTTCCAGATCAGATGGGTTTTCAAATCTCGTTAACTCTTCACCTTTTCAATTCAATGGCCAACTTTAATCATTTATTTCTCACTCACCGGAAATCGGTTTTGAGAAAATAAAAGTCCTACGATCATCTTCTCGAAGCATAGATTCACAATTTATTATTTAATTCTCAAGAATTAAATATTTTATCATTATTAAATTGGTTTTAAATTGAGTTAAAACTCATTTTTCTAAAACCAATTTCCAACAATCCCCCACATGAGTGGAAATAAATGCATGCATGAATGCAAACTCACATACCGAGTTTTCATAAAACACTACTGCATGGGGAAAGGTAGTTTGTGGCTTTGAACCTTCCTTAGTAAAATATCGTCGGATATACTGGCGGCTTAGTGGACATTGTGCCTTGAACTAATCCTCCTTGGTGTATACCGAGTCAACGACACTTACACAACGTCTCCACACCTTCCGTTCTCATAGTTGTGTCCGTTTTGGCCATGGACAACATCTTGGTTGCCTAAGTGTTTATTCGAGGCGGCCCGTCCTCACACTTAGATACGTTGTCTCCTTTTATAAAGTACCCTGCAATACTTCTCCTTTCCAAGGACAAGGAACCATTAAAAGTCTAGAGACTTAACCTCACCACAATCACAGGACTTAGCACTTATTCTGCTCTATAAGGATGGATTTATTATAAGCGCTTTTCAATAGAACTTTCATAATTTTGTTTTCCCATTGAACCAAGTTTCTGGGATCTCCAATCTTCAAGGTTGGGTTACCACTATAATTGTTCTTTAAAGATTTAGATTTTAACCCCATTCCCTCTAGCAGTTTATGAAATTGATCTCTATTTAGACCTTTTGTGAGTGGATCCACCAAATTAACATTTGACCTCACATAGTCAATAGATATAACTCCATTTTTGATCCATTGTCACATGGTATTATTTCTCCGACGAATGTGTCGAGACTTACCATTATACATAAGGCTCTGTGCTCTTCCAATTGCAGCTTGGATATCGCAATGGATCATAACACTAGGCACTGGCTTTTTCCATCATGGAATATCCTCAAGAAAGTTACGGAGCCATTCAGCTTCTTCTCCAGCTTTATCTAGAGCTATAAATTCCGATTCCATGGTGGATCGGGCTATACAAGTCTGCTTGCTTGATTTTCAAGATATAGCTCCACCCCCAATAGTAAATACATACCCACTTGTAGAGTGAGAGTCTTTTGTGTCTAAAATCCAATTAGCATCAGTATATCCTTCCAAAACTGTAGGATAATTACTATAAAATAGCCCATAACATAGGGTGTACTTTAAATATCTTAAAACCCTAGTCAGTGCATTCCAGTGCTCTTTACTCGGATTACTCGTGAACCTGCTCAACTTATTTACAGCAAATGCCAAGTCTGGTCGTGTACAATTTGTAATGTACATCAGGCTTCCGATTACTCTTGAATATTTGACTTGAGCCACTGGATCGCCTCTGTTCTTACTTAAGTGAATACTATTATCAATAGGTGTTTTAACAGGTGGGCTGTGAAAAGCGTTAAACTTCTTGAGCACTTTCTCAACATAATGAGATTGTGATAAGAAGATACCTTCTGACTTTCTGATAATTTTAATTCCAAGAATTAAATCAGCTAAACCCAAATCCGTCATGTCGAAGTTTCTACTTAACATCCTTTTTGTATTCACAATTACTTCATTGCTACTACCCATGATCAACATATCGTCTACATATAGACAAACTATGACAAATGACTCCGATGTGCCTTTAATATACACACATTTGTCACATTCGTTGATCTTGAATCCATTTTCCAACATAATTGTGTCAAACTTCATATGCCATTGTTTAGGAGCTTGTTTTAGTCCATATAATGAATTCAACAGTTTACACACTTTCTTTTCCTGACCAGGCGCAATGAAACCTTCAGGTTGTTCCATATAAATTCTAGTTCACCATTCAAGAAAGCAGTTTTCACATCCATTTGATGAATTTCAAGATTGTGCAATGCAGCAATAGTAATAAGCACTCGAATGGAAGTTATTCTGGTTACTGGTGAATATGTATCGAAGAAATCATAACCTTCTTTCTGTTTAAACCCTTTGGCAACAAGCCGGGCCTTAAACTTGTCTATCGACCAGTCATCTTTGTATTTCCTCTTTAGGATCCATTTACATCCTAAAGGCTTACATCCTGGCAGAAGTTCAACCAGTTCCCAAGTAGAATTTTGCATGATGGAATCCATTTCACTATAAATAGCTTCCTTCCAAAAAGGAGCATCAGGACTAGCATAAGCTTCCTGTATAGTCTTTGGATCATCATCAACTGCAAAAGTCTCAAAGTCAGGACCAAATGACTTAGCCTTTCGAGCTCCTCTTTCTTGGCTCTTCATTTATAGGATTTGAACTACTTGCAGTTTCAAGAGTTCTTTTGTTTGAGTTTGTCACAATCCTTTTTTTACAAGGATAAACATTTTCAAAGAAAATGGCATTTCTTGATTCAATGACAGTTCATTCATGCATATCAGGAATTTCAGATTTATGAATCAGAAATCGATATGCACTACTGTTGTATGCATAACCTATGAATATGCAATCAACTTTCTTTGGACCGATTCTTACTTGTTTTGGTTCAGGTACTTCAACCTTTGCCAAACACCCCCACACTTTAAGATATTTGAAAGAAGGCTTGCGCCCTTTCCATAACTCATACGGAGTTTTATCTTTCCGTTTGTGTGGCACTTTATTCAGAATGTGGTTAGCTGTAAGAATAGCTTCCCCCCACATGTTCTGCGGCAACTCTGATCTTATTAACAAAGCATTCATCATTTCTTTCAGCGTTCGATTTTTCCTTTCAGCAACTCCATTTGACTGAGGAGTATAAGGAGCAGTCGTTTGATGAATTATGCCTGAAACAGCACATAATTGTTCAAACAGTGCTACATACTCACCTCCTCTGTCACTTCGGACTGCTTTTATTTTACAGTTAAGTTGATTTTCAACTTCATTTTTATACATCTTAAATGCCTCAATTGCTTCATCTTTGCTTCTCAAAAGAAACACATAGCAATATCTTGTGCAATCATCTATAAAAGTGACGAAGTATTTTTTACCTCCTCTAGTTTGCACAAATTTTAAGTCACACACATCAGTGTGAATTAATTCTAGAGGAGTAGTATTCCTTTCCACTGAATGAAAAGGCAATTTAGCCATTTTTGCTTCAACACATACTTCGCATTTCTTATTAAGTTCAACATGGGTTTTTGGAATTAATTCTAGATTAATTAGTCTTTTAATTGATTTTAGACCAACATGTCCCAATCTAGAATGCCATAAATCTGAACACTCGAGCAAGTAAACAGAAGAAGGAGCATTATTATTATTAGTTTTGTTCTTGCCTTCACGGCTTACAGGCATCACATTCATTTTGAATAATCCCCTGTCAAGATAACCTCGACCAAGGAACATTCCAAACTTGCTCATAATAAAATTTTCAGACTCAAAAACTAGTCTAAACCCATGACTAACTAGTAAAGAGCCTGAAACTAAATTTCTTCAGACGTCTGGGACATGCAGCACATCCTTAAGAAGGAACTCCTTTCCAGAGGTCAGCTTTAAGACCACGTTCCCCACACCTGCAATCACAGAAGAAGCAGAGTTTTCCATATGCAATTTCCTACCATCAGTAACAGTGTAGGAATAGAACATGTCTTTTTCAGAACAAACATGACGAGTAGCCCCAGTATCAACATACCAGGCGCGGTGATTCTCCACCATATTGGTTTCAATCACCATGGCTGAGACCTCCTCGTCCATCTCCTCAACCATAGCTGACAGCTCCAAATATGGCATGTCAACATCGCCATGTTCAACCACATTGGCAACTCGTTTGCCTTTGTTTCGCTGACCAGTTGAACTTATTGGCAAGCGACAGTCTTTTGCCTTATGGTTTGGTTTACCACAGTTGTGGCAATTTCCAGTGAATTTCTTTGCCTTAAACGGCTTTTTCCCTTTATCCTGAACATGGTTCAGTTTCCTCTTTTTGCTAGAGGACCCATGTTCAAGCAAATTTACTTTGGCCTCCATAGGGCCTCTCTTGAACTTAGAATCAGATTTTCGGTTGTCTTCCTCAATTCTAAGTCGAACAACCAAATCCACTAAGCTCATTTCCTTTCGTTTATGTTTCAGGTAATTTTTGAAGTCCTTTCAACTAGGAGGCAACTTCTCAATTACCGTTCCCACAACAAACGGTTTAGGAAGGATCATTCCTTCAGCATTGATTTCATGCACAATCAATTGAAATTGTTGGACTTGTTCGATAATAGTTTTATAGTCCGTCATCTGAAAATCCAGGTAGCGTCCGATCACAAATTTCTTGGCACCAGCATCATCGGTTTTATACTTTTTCTCCAAAGAATTCCAAAGCTCTTTGGAAGTCTTGATTTGACTGTACACGTTGTACAGAGAATCCATCAGCCCATTCAATATTGTATTACGGCACATAAAGTCGCCGTTAAACCATTGATCGTAAGCAAAATGCTTCGTACGATTAGTTTCCGTCTCACTGACCACAAGAGGATCATCCTTGAGGTAAACAGCAAGTCCCAGGGTAGTGAGATAAAATAGTATCTTTTGCTGCCATCTTTTAAAATCAACACCCAAAAATTTCTCGGGTTTCTCAGTCTGAACTGCAATGGTAGGTGCAGCAGCTTTGGCAGCGGCAGCGGCGGCAGCATCAGCATCGGTCGCCATTGGAAATTACAGAGAATATAAATAAAAATTGTCTTACGATTGTTGGTTTCTCTGTGAATTTCCAACAATGTAATTACAAAAAAAATTACAAATAAAGGCAACCTAATACAATCTAAATAAATTAAAAGCTGAATTGAAAATTACAACTTTAGCAGAGGCGAGATAACTCTTTCCGTAAGACAATTTTGCCCCCGTATAAGAGCAGACGGCTCAGGCAATATGTCCCCAAGATATAACTGCTATTTGTTTCTGAGTTAGGTGCTCTCCAAAACTTAGAACTCCAGCGAACATTTAAGTGCTGGAAACTGGGCACGAAACAAGAGGGAAATATGCTTCAATATGAGGTATGCTTGTATTTTTTCTATGTTCTGATTATTTGAAATGAAATGCATAAGACCCCCTTTTATAGGGTCCAATTCCACTCCATCAGGTGGGGAGTTACAACAAATTCTCTTTAATCCTCCAGCTCGGGAGTTACAACAAATTAAATCTCCATAATGTGGGGAGTTACAACAAATTAAAACTCCATAATTCTCATTTAATTTGGACGTTACATTACGGAGTGTGAAGAGTCATATTCCAGAAGCAAAGTTCTCAACCTGCTTCTTTTCAGACGAGACCAAATTCTAGAGATAGGTTCCGGATCAAACAGGTTCCAGATCAGACAGGTCCCAGATCAGACAGGTCCCGGATCGAGGAGTCGAGATCGAGACGGAGTTCCCAGATCGATGTGTCCCGGATCGACAGTTCCGAGATCGAGATGTGTCGAGCAGAGGTCCCATATCGAGGCCAGTCGGATCGGTTAGGTCCCGGATCGAGCCGAGTCGAATCGAGGAGTCCCAGATCAGACATGTCCGATCAGACAAGTCCCAAATCAGACAGGTCCCAGATCAGACATGTCCGATCAGACAAGTCCCAGATCAGACAGGTCCCGGATCGGGCAGTCGGATCGAGGCAGTCGAATCGACGAGTCGAGATCGAGACAGTCCCAGATCGAGACAGTCCCGGATCGGACAAATCGGATCGACAGTCCCGGATCGAGATAGGTCCCAGATCGATAGGTCCGATCGAGATAGGTCCCGTGATCGAGGAGTCGGATCGGACAGTCCCGGATCGAGACGGGTTCGGATCGGATGGGTTTTCAAATCTCGTTAACTCTTCATCTTTTCAATTCAATGGCCAACTTTAATCATTTATTTCTCACTCACCGGAAATCGGTTTTGAGAAAATAAAAGTCCTACGATCATCTTCTCGAAGCGTAGATTCACAATTTATTATTTAATTCCCAGGAATTAAATATTTTATTATTATTACATTAGTTTTAAATTGAGTTAAAACTCATTTTTCTAAAACCAATTTCCAACATGTGGTTCGTCCGTGCGTGGGTGAGGATAGGTGGGAAAGAGGAGTGAAAAGAAAGGAAAAAAAAAGAAGAGGGAGAGAGAGACGACGGAAACGTGAGGAAAGAAGAGAGATAAAAGAGAGTTGAAAACAAATCTCAATTTGGTATCATTTAATCAAATCAATGATTATTTAAAATGGGTAGTGGGATATAATATCAAATCATGTCTTAGTCAATTAAAAATGGGATGAATTCCGGATTTGTTATTCAGTCTTCTTACTCGATTATCCGATTAATCCATATTGCGTCCAATAAATCCAATAACTCACCAATATTCTAGTCTAACATCTCAGAGTCCTCCCGACTTTAATTACTCAGCTAATAAAATAGGATAAAAAATTATACCACGAGAATTCCATTTAAAATTCCTGGATATTACATATTATCCCACTTAAAATAAGTTTCGTACCCGAAACTTACCCTGTCACCCCATCTCACTGTAACGTCAATCCAATTATGCATACGAACCGTTCAGCAATATCGGCAATCTCATGATTCGATCGTCACGATGTGAGATACTCGAAAGTGGCAACTATGCAGTAGTAATATATAACTCGGCTCCCAGACATCTTAATATGATGAATTGTAATCCCAAGTATTACAAGATCATTAACACAGTTTTTGGTATCGTGGTCATGATCCCACAGTATTTTGATACACCAGGTAGCTTTATCAAAACTATAACCATAGATCACAAACGTCTCATTTGAGCACATGACCCAAAACTACCCAATGAGGATGACACCACGACAACTATCTCAAGAAACTTGATCTCACACGCAATCACCTTAGTTCTGACTAGTCTCTCGTTTAAGCATTAAACTACGTTACACACACACGCATCTTAACGCGCACTAAGCCTACAGTTAGAGTACGTTAACGAGCTATAATAACCAAAGGTTCTGTTCGGGTTCATTAGCGTGCGCCAATGATGAAATCAGTATGCGCTAACTGACTCCCCACAGAAGTTTTCCAAATTCGAACTTTAAAGTTTGAGTCGAGTAATATTTTTCATCTTTTAATATATATATATATTAGAATATAAAGATTTTATATGGTGTGAAAAACTTTAAAATCGTTTACTCGAGTTATTTGAAAATAGAATCAATCGACAAAAATCAATTTCCAAAATCATTTTTTATAAAATATTGAAAGTACTTCAAAATATATCCTTCGTATTCTGTCGCTATGTTTCTATAAAAGTGCACGATCAGTTTGTCAAAACTCAAAATGTTTTTAATTAAAAACAATATATACACTAAGTCACTACTTATGCATACCGACAAAATATTTTTAGAATTCAATTTTTCCACAAACATATCTAAGTTTATAAAATTCTTCAGAAAGTCATGTGCAAGTACGCCAACGGGCAAAGTCGGTAATATTTTTCAATAATTTAAATACTCTCCAAATATCCATTTTCTGAGTGCCGTCATAAAAATCTCATTTGAAAATACAAAGCTCGAATTGCAAAATCAACAATTTTAAAACATACGCTAAGTCACCGCTTACACGTACCAATAAAATAATTACGAAAATTTTCCAATTTAACTCATATTGCAAAATACTTGTAAGTCATTTAAAAATACACATACAGCAGATATTGCTAATAATGAGAGTACATTGAGGTAGCAAGAAACAATCAATCAACTCTCTTATTTGAAAATATTGATGAGTCGATTCTTGGTCGACTCATTATATTCTATTTAGTCGTGTTTTTGTTTGCTTTTTAGTATTTTTGTTCTCTTTTATGCGTGGTATGTTGTGTTTTTAATTTATAGGTAGTCAAGCGAAGATTGTGGTGAAATATGCGGTTTCATAGCCAATATTGGAGTTTATGACGATCAAGAGCAAAATGGGGCCTAAAACAATAAAAGATTGAAGAAATATCGGTCAAATTCCAGAATCATCACTCCGAATTGGGGAGTGTTCTCCATTTATATAGATTCCTCGTGAAATTAGCTTCGAAACGGTATATCATACGCTAAATTCCGAGATGTATTGATACAAGAACGAAGGATCAAGCCGAAGAAGACCAAAAACCGGAATCAAAACAAGAAGAAACGACTCGAGCCGCGTCAGGCAACTCGACCGTGTCACAGGACATGGCCGGGTCTCGTTCCAGTGAGATTTTCATGTTTCGGAAGAGTACACGGTCGAGTCATGCATCCAGACAATTTTCCATTTCTAGTGCAATATGACACGGGCCGTGTCACATGACACGGCCGGGTCCGACGGACAGCACACTTTTGCGTTTTCCAGGACATTATGACACGGGCTGTGTCACTTTTCGGTGCAAGTCCATTTCTTTGACATTTTTACACAATTTGGAGCACTTTTCTTGGTCCTTTGGCTTTATAAAAAGGTGTTGGAGACCTTAGAAGAGATATTCTGATCTTGTATAAGATATTGTGTGGAAAACACATGATTTAGGGAGAGAAACACCAAAATAGGGAGGAAAGATAGATTTTTCATCATCTTCTCTGTATGTTCATCTTGAAGAAAAATACATTTGTGAGTGAATATTATTCCTTGTATCATTTTGTTGTGAGTTCTTGAAGGAAGATCATCAAACCTTCATCGGGAATTCGATTTCGACTTTTACAAGGGAAGTTTCTACCATGTTTTGTTTTACAATTTCCATTATTATTGTTGAAATAATCATGAGTAGCTAATCATTTCATATGGGTTTTTAGATTGAGCCACACACATGTTATCGATTGTTAGTACCTATTGATTTTCCGGGTAAAGTTTGGGATTGTTCCTCCTTGTTTGTTCTTCGTATAAGAACTTTTGATTTAGATCATCAAACCTATTTCATAGTTATTATTATTATACAAAATCGAGGGTTTTTGTCGGTGTTCGCCATCAAACGACCCGATAGAAGTGATTGTGAATGTTCTAAACCTTTTTTCGCGATCTTTTAGCGAATTACCCCATCAAATGTATTAGCTAGTCGATTGTTAGTAGAGATTCATCCCCATCAAAGGAGTGTATCTTATTTTTGTAAAGAACAATCGTGATTTTTAGAATTACCGCCATCAAACGGATTTCTTTTAATTGTGAGCAATTGATAATTCCAAACCTTAATTCTTTGAGTATCGGAACTAATAATTGATTACGTGTGTTTTGGTGATTCTAAACTCCCATATAATCCTCATAATTGTAATCTCTTAATTATCCAACCTTTAATTCGGTGTTGTTTACGTTTCGTTTATTTTAATTTTCCGCACTTGTTTTACGCACCTTCATCTCAGTCGTATCATTCACCGTGTTTTATTTTACTTTACTTTTGTCAATTTGACTATTTGCCATACATAATCGAACTTCAAACCATTTACATCTCCTCGAGAGATTGACCTCGTAGTTACTTGCCGCTTCCTACAAAAACGATTCGTACACTTGCAAGTTTTTAATTTGTCCATCAAGTTTTTAATTTTTATCGCTTTTATTATTATTATTATTGCATTAATTTTGTTTTTGTCTGTGGCATGTGTAGGTAATCTAATAAGGAGTGTATTTATGTGAGGAAGAAGGCTAACCTATTGAAAGTTGAGACCCAAGCACAAAAGCATGGTGGCCCGGGATCAAAAACCACACTTCTTAATCCGGTAGTTTGATTTCTTTCTTTTTAATTTGTGTTTTAGCATCTCTCCCAACTTATTTATTTTTGCTTGGGGACAAGCAAAAGTTTAGGTTTGGGGGGGACGTGCAACTTCTTTGATTTTCATTTCTTTTAGTTTGCGTGATGTTTGTGTCTTTTGTTTTTCTCTTGCGTGATGTGTAGTTGGATTGCAATAACCTTGTTAACTGTTAGGTATATGGATGATTAGTCGTGTTTGTACTTGACTCGTGGAGTTTTATAAATCTAATTGATTGTTTGACCTTGTGTGTGAATGTATAGTCTTGGTTACTTGATTTGATGTGGAAGGAATGAGTGTGGTAGTCCAAAAGCCGTGAGTTTTTGTGCCTAATTGAACCGTTCACTTTTAGCGGTAAAATTCTTTCATGTGTGATTTCTCTTCTTATGGTTTATATTCTTTAGAACTTGCATAATTCTGTCGGATAGTGTGTTGATATTTACATACACGAGAAATGATTAGGGCTGCCCATTCTTTGTTATGAACCTACTTATCTAAAAATACCCACCATTTCATATCAATATCCTTTGCTAGCCCGGTTGAGCCTTTAGCCATATTTTTGTTCGAAAAACCCACATCTTATAGCTCCATATCCAAAAGCCATAACTTACCCAAGTATTGGTCCTTGGAAGAGCATGAGAGGGTATATTTGAAAAATGAAGGTGTGCAAAGTTTGTGGTGTATAAAGGCAAAAATCTTCTCTCCCGTTCTCCTGAAAATAATGAGCCCCACTAAAAAAAATAAAAATAATAGTAATAATAGTGGGATAAAAATGCTAGGGGAGGTGAGGAGTGAGCCTAGGAAAAACAAAAGGGATAGTCGTTGGGTTGTGAGAAATAGGCCAATATCAAAAGAGTTGCGCTTAACAAGGCCTTGAAAAAAAATATATATACGGGAAAATTGAAGTGGAGTGATCGATCTTGCTTGAGAGTTGATTTCATATATGTGAGGATCGTATATGCTCTACTTGAACTGAACTTGTAACTACTACCCAAATTTTCCCAACCTGAGCCACAACCCCGTTACAACCAAAAGTAAGACCCTATGACTCGTGTTTTGTGAATATCGATGTGATTTATGAGAGAAGAAGTGCAAGCATATAGTAGAACTTTCCATTTGAATCGAGTTGAGCGTATTGACCTATCTAAACCGTTGAGAGTTGAGTGAATTGATATAACTCTGTGAGGGACTACTAAGAATTGTTTTCTTGCATGTTCGATCAAGTGCCATTGCTTTCCATTCATTTGTAAGTTTAGGGTTCTATGACGAATTATGAGACTTCACGATAAGTTTACATTCTCGGTTGATTGTAGGTATACCCGATGATTAACTTTATTATTCAATCCTCCTTGTTTTGTTTGTCGTGCGTGTATTTTATTTCTTTCTTTGCTTGGGGACAAGCAAAGTTTAGATTTGGGGGGATTGTGATGAGTCGATTCTTGGTCGACTCATTCTATTCTATTTAGTCATGTTTTTGTTTGCTTTTTAGTATTTTTGTTCTATTTTATGCGTGGTATATTGTGTTTTTAATTTATAGGTAGCCAAGCGACGATTGTGGTGAAATATACGCTTTCATAGCTAATATAGGAGTTTATGACGAACAAGAGCAAAAACGGGGCCTAAAACAATAAAAGATTGAAGCGATATTGGTCAAATTCCAGAATCATCACTCCGAATTGGGGTGTGTTCTCCATTTATATAGATTCCTTGTGAAATTAGCTTCGAAACGGTATATCATACGCTAAATTCCGAGATGTATTGATACAAGAACAGAGGATCAAGCCGAAGAAGACCAAAAACCAGAATCAAAACAAGAAGAAACGACCCGGGCCGCGTCAGGCAACTCGACCGTGTCACAGGACACGACCGGGTCTCGTTCTAGTGAGATTTTCACGTTCCGGAAGAGTACAACACGGCTGTGTCACAGGACACGGTCGAGTCATGCATCCAGACAATTTTCCATTTCTAGCGCAGTATGACACGGGCCGTGTCACATGACACGGTCGGGTCCGATGGACTGAATACTTTTGCATTTTCTAGGACAATTGACACGGGCCATGTCACCTGACATGGGCCGTGTTACTTTTCGGTGCAAGTCCATTTCTTTGATATTTTTACACGATTTGGAGCACTTTTCTTGGTCCTTTGGCTTTATAAAAAGGTGTTGGAGACCTTAGGAGAGATATTCTGATCTTGTATAAGATATTGTGTGGAAAAACACATGATTTAGGGAGAGAAACACCAAAATAAGGAGGAAAGAGAGATTTTTCATCATCTTTTTGTATGTTCATCTTGAAGAAAAATACATTTGTGAGTGAATATTATTCCTTGTATCATTTTGTTGTGAGTTCTTGAAGGAAGATCATCAAACCTTCATCGGGAATTCGATTTTGACTTTTACAAGGGAAGTTTCTACCATGTTTTGTTTTACGATTTCCATTATTATTGTTGAAATAATCATGAGTAGCTAATCATTTCATATGGGTTTTTAGATTGATCCACACACATGTTATCAATTGTTAGTTCCTATTGATTTTATGGGTAAAGTTTGGGATTGTTCCTCCTTGTTTGTTCTTCGTATAAGAACTTTTGATTTAGATCACCAAACCTATTTCATAGTTGTTATTATTATTCAAAATCGAGGGTTTTTGTCGGTGTTCGCCATCAAACGACTCGATAGAAGTGATTGTGAATGTTCTAAACCTTTTTCCGCGATGTTTTAGCGAGTTACCCTATCAAAGGTATTAGCTAGTCGATTGTTAGTAGAGATTCGTCCCCATCAAAGGAGTGTCTCTTATTTTCGTAAAGAACAATCGTGATTTTTAAAATTACCACCATCAAACGGATTTCTTTTAATCGTGAGCAATCGATAATTCCAAACCTTAATTCTTTGAGTATCGGAACTAATAATTGATTACGTATGTGTCGGTGATTCTAAACTCCCATATCATTCTCATAATTGTAATTTCTTAATTATCCAACCTTTAATTCGATGTTGTTTACGTTTTGTTTATTTTAATTTTCGGCACTTGTTTTACGCACCTTCATCTCAATCGTATCATTCACCGTTTTACTTTTGTCAATTCGACTATTTGCCAAACATAATCGAACTTCAAACCATTTCCAACTCCTCGAGAGATCGACCTCGGAGTTACTTGCCGCTTCCTACAAAAGCGATTCGTACACTTGCGAGTTTTTTAATTTGTCCATCAAGTTTTTAATTTTTATCGCTTTTATTATTATTGCATTAATATTGTTTTTGTCTGTGGCGTGCGTAGGTAATCTAATAAGGAGGGTATTTATGGGAGGAAGAAGCCTAACCTATTGAAAGTTGAGACCCGAGCACAAAAGTATGGTGGCCCGTGATCAAAAACTACACTTTTTAATCCGGTAGTTTTATTTCTTTCTTTTTAATTTTGGTTTTAGCATCTCTCCCAACTTTTTTGTTTTTGCTTGGGGACAAGCAAAAGTTTAGGTTTGGGGGGGGACGTGCAACTTCTTTGATTTTCGTTTCTTTTAGTTTGTGTGATGTTTGTGTCTTTGTTTTTTTTTCTCTTGCGTGATGTGTAGTTGGAATGCAATAACCTTGTTAACTGTTGGGTATATGGATGATTAGTCGTGTTTGTACTTGACTCGTGGAGTTTTATAAATCTAATTGATTATTTGACCTTGCGTGTGAATGTATAGTCTTGGTTACTTGATTTGATGTGGAAGGAATGAGTGTGGTAGTCCAAAGCCGTGAGTTCTTGTGCCTAATTGAACCGTTCACTTTTAGCGGTAAAATTATTTCATGTGTGATTTCTCTTCTTATGGTTTATATTCTTTAGAACTTGCATAATTCTGTCGGATAGTGTGTTGATATTTACATACACGAGAAATGATTAGGGCTGCCCATTCTTTGTTATGAACCTACTTATCTAAAAATACCCACCATTTCATATCAATATCCTTTGCTAGCCTGGTTGAGCCTTTAGCCGTATTTTTGTTCGAAAAACCCACATCTTATAGCTCCATATACAAAAGCCATAACTTACCCAAGTATTGGTCCTTGTAAGAGCATGAGAGGGTATATTTGAAAAATGAAGGTGTGCAAAGTTTGTGGTGTATAAAGGCAAAAATCTTCTCTCTGGTTCCCCTGAAAATAATGAGCCCCACTAAAAAAAATAAAAATAATAGTAATAATAGTGGGATAGAAAAGATAGGGGAGGTGATGAGTGATCCTAGGAAAAACAAAATGGATAGTCGTTGGGTTGTGAGAAATAGGCCAATATCAAAATAGTTGCGCTTAACAAGGCCTTGAAAAAATATATATATACGGGAAAATTGAAGTGGAGTGATCGATCTTGCTTGAGAGTTGATTTCATATATGTGAGGATCGTATATGCTCTACTTGGACTGAACTTGTAACTACTAGCCAAATTTTCCCAACCTGAGCCACAACCCCGTTACAACCAAAAGTAAGACCCTATGACTCGTGTTTTGTGAATATCGATGCGATTGATGAGAGAAGAAGTGTAAGCATATAGTAGAACTTTCCATTCGAATCGATTTGAGCGTATTGACCTATCTAAACACTTGAGAGTTGAGTGAATTGATATAACTCTGTGAGGGACTACTAAGAATTGTTTCCTTGCATGTTCGATCAAGTGCCATTGCTTTCCATTCATTTGTAAGTTTAGGCTTCCATGACGAATTAAGAGACTTCACGATACTTTTACATTCCCAATTGACTGTACGTATACTCGATGATTAACTTGATTATTCAATCCTCCTTGTTTTGTTTGCCTTGCGTGTGCTTTATTTGTTTCTTTGCTTGGAGACAAGCAAAGTTTAGGTTTGGGGGGATTTGTTGAGTCGATTCTTGGTTGACTCATTCTATTCTATTTAGTCGTGTTTTTGTTTGCTTTTTAGTATTTTTGTTCTCTTTTATGCGTGGTATGTTGTGTTTTTAATTTATAGGTAGCCAAGCGAAGATTGTGGTGAAATATGCGCTTTCATAGCCAGTATTGGAGTTTATGACGATCAAGCACAAAAACGGGGCCTAAAACAATAAAAAATTGAAACAATATCGGTCAAATTTCAGAATCATCACTCCGAATTGGGGTGTGTTCTCCATTTATATAGATTTCTCCTGAAATTAACTTTGAAACGGTATATCATACGCTAAATTCCGAGATGTATTGATACAAGAATGAAGGATCAAGACGAAGAAGACCAAAAACCATAATCAAAACAAAAAGAAACGACTCGAGCCGCGTCAGGCAACTCGACCCGTGTCACAGGACAAATCAGGGTCTCGTTCAAGTGAGATTTTAACGTTCTGGAAGAGTACAACACAGCCGTATCACAGGACACGGTCGAGTCATGCAGCCAGGCAATTTTCCATTTCTACCGCAGTATGACACGGGCCGTGCCACATGACACGGTCGGGTCCGATGGACAGAACACTTTTGCATTTTCCAGGACATTATGACACGGGCCGTGTCACTTTTAGGTGCAAGTCCATTTCTTTGACATTTTTAAATGATTTGGAGCACTTTTCTTGGTCCTTTGGCTTTATAAAAAGGTGTTGGAGACCTTAGGAGAGATATTCTGATCTTGTATAAGATATTGTTTGGAAAAACACATGATTTAGGGAGAGAAACACCAAAATATGGAGGAACGAGATATTTTTCATCATCTTCTTTGTATGTTCATCTTGAAGAAAAATACATTTGTGAGTGAATATTATTCCTTGTATCATTTTGTTGTGAGTTCTTGAAGGAAGATCATCAAACCTTCATCGGGAATTCGATTTCGACTTTTACAAGGGAAGTTTCTACCATGTTTTATTTTACAATTTCCATTATTATTGTTGAAATAATCATGAGTAGCTAATCATTTCATATGGGTTTTTAGATTGAGCCACACACATGTTATCGATTGTTAGTTCCTATTGATTTTCCGGGTAAAGTTTGGGATTGTTCCTCCTTGTTTGTTCTTCGTATAAGAACTTTTGATTTAGATCATCAAACCTATTTCATAGTTGTTATTATTATTCAAAATCGAGGGTTTTTGTCGGTGTTCGCCATCAAACGACCCAATAGAAGTGATTGTGAATGTTCTAAACCTTTTTCCGCGATCTTTTAGCGAATTACCCCATCAAAGGTATTAGCTAGTCGATTGTTAGTAGAGATTCGTCCCCATCAAAGGAATGTCTCTTATTTTCGTAAAGAACAATCGTGATTTTTAGAATTACCACCATCAAACGGATTTCTTTTAATCGTGAGCAATCGATAATTCCAAACCTTAATTCTTTGAGTATCGGAACTAATAATTGATTACGTGTGTGTCGGTGATTCTAAACTCCTATATCATCCTCATAATTGTAATTTCTTAATTATCCAACCTTTAATTCGGTGTTGTTTCCGTTTTGTTTATTTTAATTTTCCGCACTTGTTGTACGCACCTTCATCTCAATCGTATCATTCACCGTGTTTTATTTTACTTTACTTTTGTCAATTCGACTATTTGCCAAACATAATCGAACTTCAAACCGTTTCCAACTCCTCGAGAGATCGACCTCGGAGTTACTTGCCGCTTCGTACAAAAGCGATTCGTACACTTGCTAGTTTTTAATTTGTCCATCAAATATACAGCCGGCTTGTCCGAAATTTCAGAAAATTTACTAACCGCCGTTTAACCGTACTAGTGAAGTGTTTTAGAAGGTCTGATTTTTCATAACATACTCGAGTCTATGAAGTTTTCAGAAATATTTTCAAATACACGCGTAGCCAACACAGTTATGAACACGTTTGTAGCAATTAGCATCAATTAGTCAAATATATCTGGTTTCGAAACACGTGCCCATCTAGCATTCAAATCATCATACTAATCGATGCCACTCATGAATATAATCTTAAATTCAAACATACATTGGAACCATCTGTTTGTGTTTCCGATAATCTCTGCCGTCAATAGGCCTCCTGGAACATATTAATGTCCATAAACTTCCACAACACATTGTATCAATCAAAACTCAATCTACCAGTATATCCCAATTGCTACACACATAATTTACCACAAGTATCAAATACGGTTTCTATCTTATCTCTTACTTGCAAACAAAATTATGCAGCACAAAATATAAAATATAATATACAATAAAACCTCGATAAATGAATATGATCAGGACCGGATAAAAATATTCAATTAGCGAAATTATTCATTTATCGAAAGAAAATTTGAACATATTATAAATAGTTGGGACCAGAAAAAATTATTCATTTGGCGAGGTTATTCGTTTATCGAACATTCATTTATCGAGATTTAACTGTATATATATAAAAGGGGAGACTTACATCCACAGGTCGCACAAAGATGACGGTCGCCCATGATACTAATCTCAACGAACAACACGAACGACATGATATGACAACGCACAAGTCGACTTGTTAACCGACAACTCGGACGACGCGACAAAACAAGACACGACTAATCACGACTCGACTCGACCCGACAGCTAGGTCTCCAAAACCTAAGCTCCAATACCATAAATGTAACACCCCAAAAATCCACCGGGAATATTACACGTCGTAGACCCTTTGATGAACAAATTAAAATACTCGCAAGTGTACGAATCGCTTTTGTAGGTAGCGACAAGTAACTCCGAGGTCGATCTCACAAGGAGTTGGATACAGTTTGAAATTCAATAATGTTCGGCAAATAGTCAAATCAACAAAGGTAAAATAAAGTAAAATACACCAAAGATTTGATAGGATTACACTCACAAAACGCAAAAAATTAATATAAACGAAACGTAAACAACACCGAACTAAATGTTGGATAATTAAGAGATTACAATTATGAGGATGATATGGGAGTTTAGAATCACCTACATACACGTAATCAATTATTAGTTCCGATACTCAAAGAATTATGGTTTGGATCGATTGCTCACAATTAAAAGAAATCCGTTTGATGGCGGTAATTCTAAAAATCACGATTGTTCTTTAAGAAAATAAGAGACACTCCTTTGATGGGGACGAATCTCTACTAACAATCGACTAGCTAATACCTTTGATGGGGTAATTCGCTAAAAGAACGCGGAAAAAGGTTTAGAACATTAACAATCACTTCTATCGGGTCGTTTGATGGCGACCACCGACGAAAACCCTCGATTTTGAATAATAATAACAACTATGAAATAGGTTTGATGATCTAAATCAAAAGTTCTTATACGAAGAACAAACAAGGAGGAACAATCCCAAACTTTACCCAAAAAATCAATAGGAACTAACAATTGATAACATGTGTGTGGCTCAATCTAAAAACCCATATGAAATGATTAGCTACTCATGATTATTTCAACAATAATAATGGAAATCGTAAAACAAAACATGGTAGAAACTTCCCTTGTAAAAGTCAAAATCGAATTCCCGATGAAGGTTTGATGATCTTCCTTCAAGAACTCACAACAAAATGATACAAGGAATAATATTCACTCACAAATGTATTTTTCTTCAAGATGAACATAGAGAAGATGATGAAAAATCTCTCTTTCCTCCCTATTTTGGTGTTTCTCTCCCTAAATCATGTGTTTTTCCACACAATATCTTATACAAGATCAGAATATCTCTCCTAAGGTCTCCAACACCTTTTTATAAAGTCAAAGGACCAAGAAAAGTGCTCCAAATCATGTAAAAATGTCAAAGAACTGGACTTGCACCGAAAAGTGACACGACCCATGTCAGGTGACATAGCCTGTGTCATAATGTCCTGAAAAACGCAAAAGTGTTCTGTCCATCGGACCCGGCCGGGTCATGTGACACGGCCCGTGTCATACTGCGCTAGAAATGGAAAATTGTCTGGATGCATGACTCGACCGTGTCCTGTGACACGGACATGTTGTACTCTTCCGGAACATGAAAATCTCACTGGAACGAGAGCCGGCCGTGTCCTGTGACACGGTCGAGTTGCCTGACGCGGCCCGGGTCGTTTCTTCTTGTTTTGATTCCGGTTTTTGGTCTTCTTCGGCTTGATCCTTCGTTCTTGTATCAATACATCTCGGAATTTAGCGTATGATATACCGTTTCGAAGCTAATTTCGCAAGGAATCTATATAAATGGAGAACACACCCCAATTCGGAGTGATGATTCTGGAATTTGACCGATATTTCTTCAATCTTTTATTATTTTAGGCCCCGTTTTTGCTCTTGATTGTCATAAACTCCAATATTGGCTATGAAAGCGCATATTTCACCACAATCTTCGCTTCGATACCTATAAATTAAAAACACAACATACCATGCATAAAAGAGAACAAAAATACTAAAAAGCAAACAAAAACACGACTAAATAAAATAGAATGAGTCGACCAAGAATCGACTCATCAAATCCCCCCAAACTTAAACTTTGATCGTCCCGAGCAATGCACTTTAAAATAACCACTCACAAGGGGAACTTCTATCTCAACATACCTCAAAATACCTCTTCGAATTTCATCAATACGCTTCAAGTAAAATAAGTTGAGTTCTTCAAAGTTTTCAAATCTCCGGGGTGCTTCCTTAACATCATAGTCAATACTTGGCAAATATAAACCTCACCGGTCAAGTGTATTCACTCACTCTCAAAGTGATATAGGGATATGTATATGCTCGGAACTCACTCAATGAAATAAGGAACTCCATAGGCTTGTCAATCTTCTACATCTCTACCACTATTTTGTGTACGCAAAATTGTGAATCAAAAAAGGACTTTACTCGGATGTAATGTAGGCTAGGGTCGGGGTGGAATAAATATGGCTAAAGTAACTTGACTTGAGCAATTTAGAACTAAATCACCATAACTATGTAACACTTGTAACACTTGTAACAAGCACTTTTGAAAGTGAGAAACGCAGCCTTAAGCCCTCCTTATTGCTCCGATTTTTTTTGGCTTGGGTTGTTTTAGGATCTGTTTTACCCGAATGTAAACGATGGGTCACATGAATACACCCAGTTACTAGGATCAAAACATACACAACTGCTTCCAAGCATACCCATATCTAAGGTAACTGTTTAACGCGAATGTAAACATGGGTCACATGAATACACCCGGTTACTAAGTTCCCAAAAATAGCAGAGTAATTATTTTCTCCATTTAAAACTCCCAACAATATGTATATCACCCAACGTCACCACAATATTTGTATCCTCGTCAAAAATAATCTCTAATCGCTCAAGTATGGGTCAAAGGATTATAGCAATGGAAAGCTCAATATGTGGTTTGACAATGAAATAGACAATGAGCTCAATTGGGCTTATTTAAGGAATAATCAATTGTCGGGTTGGCCAAAATCGAAGAGTTAAGAACAAAAGCGCCTAAAATCATTTTCACTTAATTGCACACATACACTAGTAGTTTCTAACAAGATACCAAGGCAAGTTCTAGAGTCTTAAATCACGAATGAAACACTCGACAATGAAACTTGCATATTTGAAAATGCACGAAGGCTCAAAAGCTCACAAGTAGGTTTGTTCATACTTCCAAGATATTAAACTACTTATTCAATTTCACACCCGTTTCGATTATCAACAATTTTTCCTCTTCAAATTATCCTCGATTTGTATATCAAAACAACGAAATAAATCCTGAGGCATCTAAGAAAAGAGTTCATACTTCAAAGTTTTTATCAAAATTGCAAGATGCTCAAAACACACCAAAAAGAAGTCTACCGACAAAAACAAGCAAAAATAAACAAACAAGCAAAATAATATCCAAAAACAAATAAAACAAAAGTAACGAAGTATTTCTTGACCAAACCTCCCCAAACTTGAATTAAAGAATATACGCACGAAGGGGTTATAGTATTTAAATAAAAGAATTTCATTGGTCAAGAAATATTTACGACCGATTCTACTGGTGGGGCGGAGGGAAGTGGCCTTGCTGGACATGCCACTCGTGCATTTGTCTCAAAAGAGACAACATCTCGTTCTGCTCCTGTCTAGCCTCCTCTCGCCTCTGTCTAGTCTCCCTTAAGAAGGCTACGAACTCCTCCCTTAGTGTTGGACGCGATGGGGCATGTCTAGTTTCGGCCTGCCTTGACGTCTCGGGCCGATCTCTGGGGCTTCCAGGCCTCTTTCATATGCCTCTTCCTCTTCCATCCTCTCGGCTCTGTCTTCATCCATCATGCGCCGAGGTCGAACATTTCGGTCAAGAGGGTTGTGACCCGAAGGAGCCAATCCAGCTGCCATCCGCGCATGTCGGTGTGCTTCCATAGCCATATGCAAATTTCATATGTCCCGAATACTATTTATGGTCGTCATAGGAGTATTCGGGAGAAGGAAATGTTTATTGTCTGTCTGGAGAAGACTGTGCGCGATTCGTAATCTAGGATGTTCATAACTTTCATCACAGAGATAGCGAGCAGCTTGTTTCCTGGTAGGGGAGTCCTCTGAGCTAAGGAAATCTCATAGTGAAGTGCGATAGGGGTAATCAAACCCCCTATCCATATCTCCCCTTTCGGCTTCGTCGCAACATCCTCAAAATGTTCGGCTATCATTGCCCCGGTGGCTGGATTTATATTATCGAGCATGTGGGTTAGGATGTACAATTCTCACAGTGAATTAGGCCCGGTCTCCTTTCGGCCATAAATAGTATTCGCAATCACTTTGTGTAGGTATCGGAGTATTGGTTGTGAAGATTCGATCCTTTAGCCGATTTTGCAACATAATACCATGCCTCGCTCCCCGGGTATTCCCCCATAGCTCGCCAATAGGTTTCACATGCGAAGCGGTTTATTTGGTAGTGTTCATCATGTCTCGCATGATAAATGTCTTCTAGTTGGTCCATGGTTAGCCTCTCGTCATTATTGTTGAGCCGGAATATTATTGCGGTCGGTTCAAGAGTCACTGGATCTCTTCTGACTGTAAAAGTGCTAAGAAACTCCATCGTGAGACACCTATTGTAACACCCCAAACTAGGCGGCTATTACAGTGCCATGGACCCCCAACTGGGACCCACTAGGCGAATGAAAACTGATGAATTACACAGGGTAAATGTAGTACCAAACCACATTACAACAATAATTACTCCGATGAGGAGTTTCATACAACACATCCAGGATATTTCAGAATACATGTATATTTTATATGGAGATAAAATATACAACACTAAGTGAAATGAGTATTCGAACGGAATGTCTGCAGCGGAATGAATGAAAGAAACATAAATGACTGAAAAGACTGGGGCCCCCTTCTAGTATCATTGGGACTCCTCGCCGTCAACGTGCTCTCCCTGTGCCTTTGCCTTGCCATGACCTGAGAAACAATATCCCCAAACGGGGTCAGTTATACAGAACAACAATCCTCAAGGGTTGAAAATACACAATCATGATATAACTGAAGTTATGAAATATCCTGTCGAAACATACGCAATCAAACATGCTATATGAATCAACTACCAGTACGGCTCAAAGGAATGGCGCCACACTACGCCCAGGATGGAAATGTGTCCGTGCACAAGCCACCAACGAGTATCGATCGAATACACGTGTGGTCTTGTACCTAATCAGTCTCACGAAGCCATCAACTCGTGTGCACAGTCCAATGTGAGGCCACCAACCAACACACGACTATAATGTGCCGACATGAAAATCCTACACATACCAACCGGCACGCCAGTGCGACCCGGAATGCCACGATATAACCAAAAGTGACATCAAAATCAATAATGACTCACCGAGATGAAATGACAGTGAAATGAATGATAGCTCAATAAAATAATTGGAACAGTCGTTCCTCGTGAATGAAGTAATGAAGTAACAATTACAAATTTTGAAACGGTTAGTACCTTATGAATGAATTATGATTATGAATGAACAACAACGAAAGGAATGAATATCATTTTAACCGAGTAAGAATTAACTTACACAACACCGGTGACAATTATTCTTCCACGAACAACGTCCTAATTGAGATATCGGTTACGAGAGTAAATCAAATGTCGACTCTCGAATCCGTAACTGATGATAGCCAGATCTTAAGTCGATCTTGGAAAATACTGAAGCTCCCTGAAGTTGATCTAAGAGATCATCAATACGGGGTAAAGGATACTTATTCTTGATCGTCACCCGATTCAATTCCCGGTAGTCAATACACAAGCGGAACGAACCATCCTTCTTCTTGACAAACAACAATGGTGCTCCCCACGGGGACGCACTCGGACGGATATAACCTTTCTCGAACAACTCCTCAAGTTGGTTCTTTAATTCCTGCATTTCGGTCGGGGCCATCCGGTACGGTGCCTTCGATATCGGGGACGTATCGGGCTCCAACTCAATCGTGAATTCCACATCTCTCTGTGGAGGCAAACCAGGTAACTCGTCTGGAAAAACGTCGGCATATTCCCTTACTACCGGAATATCCGACAACATTACTGATGATTCCTCGGTTTTGGTCATATAGCACCAATAACCAACACATCCCTGACTGAGTAATCGCACTGCTTTCATCAAATTAATGACCTTACTGTAGCAGTGGGATTACCTCCCTGAAACACACATTCAACCCCATCGTCTGAAATGATAGTGATCATACGCTTACGGACACTAATGATGGCATCATGATGATCCATCCAATTAATACCCAAGATGACGTCGTCCCTCGGCAAATCTACTACGATTAGGTCCGCTGGCCATACACGACCATGAAACTGAATCGGACAATTCTGAATCTCACGATTACCGATAATTCGTCTACCATCAGGTAAGCCAATGACATAAGGCTCACAACTAGTAGCACTACCCAGACGTAGTCTACTCAAACATGACTCGGAAATGAATGAATGTGATGCACCAGTATCAAAAAGGGTACACACAGGCTGGGATAGAATATCGAGTGTACCTGAGATCATTCGGGCCTCTGGATCATCGGTCTTCTTCATCTGGTAAATTCGGGGCTTGCCGGCCCCCGAACCAGACGCTCCCGTCTGATAGCTCTTGGCTCCGCCTTTGTTAGCTCCTGTCGTCTTAAATGACGCTGACTGAGTGGCCTGATTCTGCACCTTTGAATGCCCTGGGGCCTGAGATGACGACGGAGTGGGTTTAGAGTCCCTTCGGCAAAAACGGGCCCTATGCCCAGCAATTCCACAGTTATGGCACGTGACAGTCTGCTTCGGACATTTGGTGCTGAAATGACCCTGTTCTTCACAGTTGAAACAGGTGACGGCCGAACTGGCCGCTCGAGACTGAGATTCCACGGTTTTAGGCGCCATAGGAGGTCGCTAAGAAAAGGTAGAGCCCGCCCGTGGTTTCTTGAAAGTGGCCTGACTGCCGTCAGACTGATTACGGTTCTTAGACTTCTTGCCAGCAGATGAAGGTTGTTGCTTAGCAATCTCCTTAGCGATGGCTCGTAAGTAAGAGCTTTCTCAATGAATTCGCCAACGTGGTGCAATTATGATTAAGCAACCGTAGCCGCATACGAGGTTTCACCTCTTGTGAAATACTTAATCTTGTCTCCTCGAGTGAATGATAGATGAGGCGAACGGAAGAAGTTCCTGAAATTTTTCGGCGATGACAAGAACATCGTCGTCTCACGAGTGGTCAAGTGAGTAATTCCGACAATTTAGCCTCCCGAGTGGGTGGATAATACCTCTCCATCATGAGAGTTTTGAATCGATCCCAAGTACATGATCCTTCGGTGGGCTTCAACGACAACCACCAAGAATGTGCGCTTTTACCCAGATAGTAAGCCGCAACTGAAACTTTATGCCCTTCAGGGCAATCCACCATAGCAAATAACTTCTCGAAATATTCGAGCCAATGAACAATATCCGCCGGCTCAGATGAGCCTTCAAAAGTAGGTGGCCTTTGGCGAGAGATGTCGCCGATGATACTGCTCACATTCCTCTCTTGACTCTGAGGTGGCGGCGGAGGAGCCTGTTGATTTTGAGTAGTGGAGTTATGCATCGTCTCCATTAGTTGTGTCATCTGCGTCATTTGGGCCATCATGCCCTGCATAAAAGCGAGTGGGTCAACCCGAACACCTTCTGACTGAGCCGTGTCCCGGGTACGACTCCCCGATAGTGAATGATCACGTCCAGGTGAATGAGTAGCAGCGTCGCTGCTCGATGAATTAGCATTATTCCTTGCATTCGCACGTGTATTCACACGAGCTCTCGGGATTCGGCCCGCGCCACGGCCTCGTCCTCCGCGTCCTCTTCTTGCTCTCTCCATACTGAAGTAGGAAAGTCACATGATGAATATATTCCCCGCATGAATATCACGTTATGATTATGACATGAGGTGATGAAAATGAGCATACACGCTCTAACACAGTGATCACATGAATGATTAACTGAGGTGACAAGATTATCTGATGAAATTATTGAAATGATTATCTTGAACAAGCTAACAAGATTAATTATATGACCTTCTAGATCAACAACTAAATAATGAAATGAATTGAGTGATTAATGAGTTAAAATGACCATCCTGGTCAAAATGAAAATGATGTTTGAGGATTGTTAACTGATGAATTATGAATGAATGATTATTGCCAGAAATTATACCATGGCGTTAGAAGTCTTACCCTTCTTTCGGTCTGATTGGCTCGGCATCTGCACAGGTCACACGTGACGCGAAAGTCCAATGATACTAGTCCGATGACGATGATTCCAAATGAGACATGACTCGGAAGGTAGTATTCAAAACCACTCTCCGATACCAACTCTGTAACACCCCAAACTAGGCGGCTATTACAGTGCCATGGACCCCAATCGGGACCCACTAGGCGAATGAAAACCGATGAATTACACAGGTAAATGTAGTACCAAACCACATTACAACAATAATTACTCCGATGAGGAGTTTCATACAACACATCCAGGATATTTCAGAATACATGTATATTTTATATGGAGATAAAATATACAACACTAAGTGAAATGAGTATTCGAACGGAATGTCTGCAGCGGAATGAATGAAAGAAACATAAATAACTGAAAAGACTGGGGCCCCCTTCTAGTATCATTGGGACTCCTCGCCGTCAACGTGCTCTCCCTGTGCCTTTGCCTTGCCATGACCTGAGAAACAATATCCCCAAACGGGGTTAGTTATACAGAACAACAATCCTCAAGGGTTGAAAATACACAATCATGATATAACTGAAGTTATGAAATATCCTGTCGAAACATACGCAATCAAACATGCTATATGAATCAACTACCAGTACGGCTCAAAGGAATGGCGCCACACTACGCCCAGGATGGAAATGTGTCCGTGCACAAGCCACCAACGAGTATCGATCGAATACACGTGTGGTCTTGTACCTAATCAGTCTCACGAAGCCATCAACTCGTGTGCACAGTCCAATGTGAGGCCACCAACCAACACACGACTATAATGTGCCGACATGAAAATCCTACACATACCAACCGGCACGCCAGTGCGACCCGGAATGCCACGATATAACCAAAAGTGACATCAAAATCAATAATGACTCACCGAGATGAAATGACAGTGAAATGAATGATAGCTCAATGAAATAATTGGAACAGTCGTTCCTCGTGAATGAAGTAATGAAGTGACAATTACAAATTTTGAAACGGTTAGTACCTTATGAATGAATTATGATTATGAATGAACAACAACGAAAGGAATGAATATCATTTTAACCGAGTAAGAATTAACTTACACAACACCGGTGACAATTATCCTTCCACGAACAACGTCCTAATTGAGATTTCGGTCGCTCGAACAACCTTGAATTATACAATATCCAATAACCCGTTCAATATACGAATCAAACACGAATATAACGAACTCAAAACGTCGATACGATTAAACTAAGTTCATTGGGGCATTATATCGAATACGTTGTGGCCAAACTCCGATTGTTTACAATCAAATCTCAATATACATTATCAAATCCCCCAAGAAGTGTTTCAAACCAACAAACGTCTTCCAAATGATCAATAATCCAAAATGAATATCCGAAAACGTGATTATAACGACAATTAATCGAAAACCCTCAATTTCAACTCGATATTCAATGTGTTCTTGAATAATCCCTCAATAATCCAATGAATCCTTATACAAACTCATAATCATATACATATCCCTTCATATAACATGATTATAACGTCCAAAACATCATATCTAAACACAAAATCGAAATCCAAGGTGTTGAAGAAATTACCTCTTGAAGATCCAACCACTTCGATCCGATGAACACGAGTTAAAACGAGTATCCAAGCTTCCCAAATGAATGAAGATGATGAAAATTACACACTCAAATGATTGATGATGGCAAAATCTCTCCCTCAACCCTCTCTCTCGGATAAAAGAAGAAAAGGGATGAAAATGATAAAAATGTCCCTACGGATCCTTATATCTGCCGGAAGTTACGGCCGTAACTCGGCCCTCTTACGGCCATAACATTCCAGTCAACGGCCTTACGGCCAGAATCGCCAACTCAGACGGCCAGAACTCGGCTTGCCCAAAGCTCGCCGATGCACTTACGGCCAGAACCGCTCCCGAGTTACGGCGTAACTCGCTTCACAAAAATATCTGCCGACAACCTTACGGCCGTACTCCGCACACCTTACGGCGTAACTCGGATGATACGGCCGTATCCGCCAAACTTACGGCGTAAGCCCCTTCGTCGAAAATGACCAGCACCTTGCTCAGCCAGACGGCCGTATCCGGCCAAGCCTTACGGCCGTACCTTCCTCGACTTACGGCCGTATGCCGCAACCCTTACGGCCGTAAGTCCCCCCTTGCCCGACAACACCTGAATTTACAAAGATCACTTACGGCCGTATCCAACCCTCCTTACGGCCGTAACTCGCCTTCGGCCAAAATGCCTGGGCAGCCTGCTGGACCACGTACGGCCGTAACCGGCCAGCCTTACGGCCGTACCTACTCAACTTACGGCCGTATTCCGAAACCTTACGGCCGTAAGTCCCATTCGTCCAAAATGTCCTGAAAACAACGAACCCTTGTTACGGCCGTAACCCAAAGTCCTTACGGCCGTAACTCAATGCTGGCCAAGGCGAAAAATCCGATAACTCCGATTCCTCGTTACGACTGATGAATGATCCGACATATCATACGAATGTGAAAGTGAACAAGTCTAACACGAGCCAAAGATGATACTCCCAGTACAAGGCTATCAATCACAATGAAAATGATAATACTCCCGTCTCGATCTATAAACGGAGATGAAATGACGATCGGTAACTGATATACGATTACAACATGCCAACAGTGAACGCAAATGAATGATTCATGAATGATGAGTGATTAATAATGAGTGAAAATTACTGAGTGACAATTACAGACTGATAATTACTGAATGAAAATGAATGAATTACAACCGGGTATTACATACTCCCCCCCTTAAAAAGAGTTTCGTCCTCGAAACTAAGGGCCAAACAACTCGGGATAACTCTCCCGCATACTCTCCTCGGTTTCCCAAGTGGCCTCTTCGACTCCGTGTCTAGACCACTGAATCTTGACCAAAGGGATCGTCTTGTTCCTTAACTGTTTGATTCGCCGCTCCAACACTCGTACAGGACGCTCCTCGTACGAATGATCATCCGCGATCTCGATTTCGTCGAACTGAAGTATGTGACTCGGGTCGGCAACATACTTCCGCAACTGAGAGACGTGAAACACATTATGAATTCGGCTCAATGCCGGAGGTAAAGCCAATCGATAAGCTAACTCGCCTACTCGATCCAAAATTTCAAACGGTCCAATGAATCTTGGACTCAACTTCCCCCGTTTTCCGAAACGGAAAATACCTCGACTCGGGGATACCTTGACCAAAACGTGGTCACCCGTCTCGAACTCTAGTGGTCGACGACGATTATCTGCATATGATTTCTGTCGACTCTGAGCTGTCAACATACGACTCTTGATCAAAGCTACCTTCTTCCGGGCGGCTATAAGCATATCGGGCTCGGTGCCGATTGATTCTGACAAGTCATCCCAACACAAAGGAGATCGACAACGACGACCGTACAAGGCCTCGTAAGGCGCCATCTTAATGGAAGCATGCCAACTATTATTATACGTGAACTCGATCAATGGTAGTTGGGCTTCCCAATCGTCCTTCCAATCGAGGACGCATGCCCTCAACATGTCCTCTAATGTCTGTATAGTCCTCTCTGATTGTCCGTCGGACTGAGGATGAAAGGCGGTACTGAGATTGAGCTGAGTTCCCATAGCACGATGAACGGATTTCCAAAAATGAGACACAAATCGTCCGTCACGATCGGAAACGATACTCTTAGGAGTACCGTGCAGTCTCACTATCTCCTTGATGAACAACTGGGCCAGTCTCTCGGGACCCCACGTATCCTTGATCTGAAGGAAATGAGCTGATTTAGTTAAGCGGTCCACAATCACCCAGATCGTATTCATACCACGATGACTCGTCGGCAAACTCGTGATGAAATCCATAGAAATGTCTTCCCACTTCCACTCTGGAATAGGGAGAGGTTTCAGCATACCCGCCGGTCGCTGATGTTCAATCTTGACTCGTTGACAGGTTAAGCATCTCGAAACAAATTCTGCGACTTCTCGCTTCATATTACTCCACCAGTAATTTTGTTTCAAGTCCTTGTACATCTTGCTAGACCCCGGATGAACATAATAAGGGGTAGCATGAGCTTCTCTCAAAATCGAGTTTTTCAACTCGTCATTCGCCGGTACGCACAACCGATTCTTAAATCTCAAAAGTCCATCCTCGTGGACCACGAATCCAGGGGCTTTCCCCTGAGCCACATCCTCACGGATGCGCAACAATGCTGGGTCTGAACCTTGATTCTCCCTGATTTCCTCCTCAAGTGACGATGAAATCTCTAACATACAAAGTCATCTCGCACTCGCCCTGACCTCGATCTCGGGTCTAAGGAATTCCTGCTGAAGCTCCTTCTGAACTGTTAAACGAGCAAGCATATGCTCCTGAACGAACTTACGACTCAAGGCGTCGGCGACAACGTTCGCCTTGCTCGGGTGGTAAAGGATCTCGATATCATAATCTTTGATTAGTTCTAACCACCGTCTCTGTCGCATATTTAACTCCTTCTGAGTAAATATATACTTTAAACTCTTATGATCGGTGAATATCTGACAGGTAACGCCATAAAGATAATAACGCCAAATTTTCAAAGCGAACACCACGGCTGCTAGCTCCAGGTCGTGGGTCGGATAATTAACTTCGTAAGGTCTCAATTACCGTGAGGCATAGGCAATAACCTTTCCATTCTGCATGAGTACACATCCGAGACCCTGTCCGGACGCATCACTATAAACCACAAATCCCTCCGTCCCCTGCGGCAAGGAGAGTACAGGTGCTGACATTAACCGGCTCTTGAGTTCCTCAAAACTCCGTTGACACGCGTCGGACCACATGTATTTCTTATCCTTTCGCAAAAGGTTCGTCAAGGGTTGAGAGATTTTAGAAAATCCTTCCACAAACCGCCGATAATAACCCGCTAATCCGAGAAAACTTCGGATTTCCTTAACATTCTTCGGAGGTAACCAATCTCGGATAGCCTCCGTCTTATGAGGGTCGACACGAACTCCGTCTGATGAAATTACATGTCCGAGAAAAGTCACTTCGGACATCCAGAACTCACATTTGGAAAACTTTCCATAAAGTTGTTCTCGTCTCAACACGTCGAGAACCTGATGAAGGTGAACCTCGTGTTCCTCTCGGTTACGAGAGTAAATCAAAATGTCGTCGATGAAGACAACAACAAACTGATCTAAAAAGTCGATGAAAACCCGATTCATTAACTCCATGAATACCGCAGGTGCATTAGTCAATCCAAACGGCATAACCACAAACTCATAATGACCATAGCGTGTTCGAAACGCCGTCCTCGCGATATCCGACTCTCGAATCCGTAACTGATGATAGCCAGATCTTAAGTCGATCTTGGAAAATACTGAAGCTCCCTGAAGTTGATCTAAGAGATCATCAATACGTGGTAAAGGATACTTATTCTTGATCGTCACCCGATTCAATTCCCGGTAGTCAATACACAAGCGGAATGAACCATCCTTCTTCTTGACAAACAACACTGGTGCTCCCCACGGGGACGCACTCGGACGGATATAACCTTTCTCGAACAACTCCTCAAGTTGGTTCTTTAATTCCTGCATTTCGGTCGGGGCCATCCGGTACGGTGCCTTCGATATCGGGGACATACCGGGCTCCAACTCAATCGTGAATTCCACATCTCTCTGTGGAGGCAAACCAGGTAACTCGTCTGGAAAAACGTCGGCATATTCCCTTACTACCGGAATATCCGACAACATTACTGATGATTCCTCGGTTTTGGTCATATAGCACCAATAACCAACACATCCCTGACTGAGTAATCGCACTGCTTTCATCAAATTAATGACCTTACCAGAACAGCCGGGATTACCTCCCTGAAACACACATTCAACCCCATCGTCTGAAATGATAGTGATCATACGCTTACGGACACTAATGATGGCATCATGATGATCCATCTAATAAATACCCAAGATGATGTCGTCCCTCGGCAAATCTACTACGATTAGGTCCGCTGGCCATACACGACCATGAAACTGACGGACAATTCTGAATCTCACGATTACCGATAATTCGTCTACCATCAGGTAAGCCAATGACATAAGGCTCACAACTAGTAGCACTACCCAGACGTAGTCTACTCAAACATGACTCGGAAATGAATGAATGCGATGCACCAGTATCAAAAAGGGTACACACAGGCTGGGATAGAATATCGAGTGTACCTGAGATCATTCGGGCCTCTGGATCATCGGTCTTCTTCATCTCGTAAATTCGGGGCTTGCCGGCCCCCGAACCAGACGCTCCCGTCTGATAGCTCTTGGCTCCGCCTTTGTTAGCTCCTGTCGTCTTAAACGACGCTGACTGAGTGGCCTGATTCTGCACCTTTGAATGCCCTGGGGCCTGAGATGACGCCGGAGTGGGTTTAGAGTCCCTTCGGCAAAAACGGGCCCTATGCCCAGCAATTCCACAGTTATGGCACGTGACAGTCTGCTTCGGACATTTGGTGCTCAAATGACCTTGTTCTTCACAGTTGAAACAGGTGACGGCCGAACTGGCCGCTCGAGACTGAGATTCCGCGGTTTTAGGCGCCATAGGAGGTCGCTCAGAAAAGGTAGAGCCCACCCGTGGTTTCTTGAAAGTGGCCTGACTGCCGTCAGACTGATTACGGTTCTTAGACTTCTTGCCAGCAGATGAAGGTTGTTGCTTAGCAATCTCCTTAGCAGTAAGCTCGTAAGTAAGAGCTTTCTCAATGAATTCGGCCAACGTGGTGCAATTATGATTAAGCAACTATAGCCGCATACGAGGTTGACCTCTTCTTTGAAATACTTAATCTTGTCCGCCTCAGAGTGAATGATAGATGAGGCGAACGGAAGAAGTTCCTGAAATTTTTCGGCGATGACAAGAACATCGTCACCCGCTGAGTGGTCGGGAGTGAGTAATTCCGACAATTTAGCCTCCCTGAGTGGGGCTGGATAATACCTCTCCATCATGAGAGTTTTGAACTGATCCCAAGTACATGATCCTTCGGTGGGCTTCAACGACAACCACCAAGAATGTGCGCTTTTACCCAGATAGTAAGCCGCAACTGAAACTTTATGCCCTTCAGGGCAATCCACCATATCAAATAACTTCTCGAAATGTTCGAGCTAATGAACAATATCCGCCGGCTCAGATGAGCCTTCAAAAGTAGGTGGCCTTTGGCGAGAGATGTCGCCGATGATACTGCTCACATTCCTCTCTTGCCTCTGAGGTGGCGGCGGAGGAGCCTGTTGATTTTGAGTAGTGGAGTTATGCATCGTCTCCATTAGTTGTGCCATCTGCGTCATTTGGGCCATCATGCCCTGCATAAAAGCGAGTGGGTCAACCCGAACACCTTCTGACTGAGCCGTATCCCGGGTACGACTCCCCGATAGTGAATGATCACGTCCAGGTGAATGAGTAGCAGCGTCGTTGCTCGATGAATTAGCATTATTCCTTGCATTCGCACGTGTATTCACACGAGCTCTCGGGATTCAGCCCGCGCCACGGCCTCGTCCTCCGCGTCCTCTTCTTGCTCTCTCCATACTGAAGTAGGAAAGTCACATGATGAATATATTCCCCGCATGAATATCACGTTATGATTATGACATGAGGTGATGAAAATGAGCATACACGCTCTAACACAGTGATCACATGAATGATTAACTGAGGTGACAAGATTATCTGATGAAATTATTGAAATGATTATCTTGAACAAGCTAACAAGATTAATTATATGACCTTCTAGATCAACAACTGAATAATGAAATGAATTGAGTGATTAATGAGTTAAAATGACCATCCTGGTCAAAATGAAAATGATGTTTGAGGATTGTTAACTGATGAATTATGAATGAATGATTATTGCCAGAAATTATACCATGGCGTTAGAAGTCTTACAGTTCTTTCGGTCTGATTGGCTCGGCATCTGCACAGGTCACACGTGACGCGAAAGTCCAATGATACTAGTCCGATGACGATGATTCCAAATGAGACATGACTCGGAAGGTAGTATTCAAAACCACTCTCCGATACCAACTTTGTAACACCCCAAACTAGGCGGCTATTACAGTGCCATGGACCCCCAACTGGGACCCACTAGGCGAATGAAAACTGATGAATTACACAGGGTAAATGTAGTACCAAACCACATTACAACAATAATTACTCCGATGAGGAGTTTCATACAACACATCCAGGATATTTCAGAATACATGTATATTTTATATGGAGATAAAATATACAACACTAAGTGAAATGAGTATTCGAACGGAATGTCTGCAGCGGAATGAATGAAAGAAACATAAATGACTGAAAAGACTGGGGCCCCCTTCTAGTATCATTGGGACTCATCGCCGTCAACGTGCTCTCCCTGTGCCTTTGCCTTGCCATGACCTGAGAAACAATATCCCCAAACGGGGTCAGTTATACAGAACAACAATCCTCAAGGGTTGAAAATACACAATCATGATATAACTGAAGTTATGAAATATCCTGTCGAAACATACGCAATCAAACATGCTATATGAATCAACTACCAGTACGGCTCAAAGGAATGGCGCCACACTACGCCCGGGATGGAAATGTGTCCGTGCACAAGCCACAAACGAGTATCGATCGAATACACGTGTGGTCTTGTACCTAATCAGTCTCACGAAGCCATCAACTCGTGTGCACAGTCCAATGTGAGGCCACCAACCAACACACGACTATAATGTGCCGACATGAAAATCCTACACATACCAACCGGCACGCCAGTGCGACCCGGAATGCCACGATATAACCAAAAGTGACATCAAAATCAATAATGACTCACCGAGATGAAATGACAGTGAAATAAATGATAGCTCAATGAAATAATTGGAACAGTCGTTCCTCATGAATGAAGTAATGAAGTGACAATTACAAGTTTTGAAACGGTTAGTACCTTATGAATGAATTATGATTATGAATGAACAACAACGAAAGGAATGAATATCATTTTAACCGAGTAAGAATTAACTTACACAACACCGGTGACAATTATCCTTCCACGAACAACGTCCTAATTGAGATATCGGTCGCTCGAACAACCTTGAATTATACAATATCCAATAACCCGTTCAATATACGAATCAAACACGAATATAACGAACTCAAAACGTCGATACGATTAAACTAAGTTCATTGGGGCATTATATCGAATACGTTGTGGCCAAACTCCGATTGTTTACAATCAAATCTCAATATACCAGTATCAAATCCCCCAAGAAGTGTTTCAAACCAACAAACATCTTCCAAATGATCAATAATCCAAAATGAATATCCGAAAATGTGATTATAACGACAATTAATCGAAAACCCCCAATTTCAACTCGATATTTAAAGTGTTCTTGAATAATCCCTCAATAATCCAATGAATCCTTATACAAACTCATAATCATATACATATCCCTTCATATAACATGATTATAACGTCCAAAACATCATATCTCAACACAAGATCGAAATCCAAGGTGTTGAAGAAATTACCTCTTGAAGATCCAACCACTTCGATCCGATGAACACGAGTTAAAACGAGTATCCAAGCTTCCCAAATGAATGAAGATGATGAAAATTACACACTCAAATGATTGATGATGGCAAAATCTCTCCCTCAACCCTCTCTCTCGGATAAAAGAAGAAAAGGGATGAAAATGATGAAAATGTCCCGGCCGGATCCTTATATACTGCCGGAAGTTACGGCCGTAACTCGGCCCTCTTACGGCCGTAACATTCCAGGTCAACGGCCTTACGGCCGTAACCGGCCAACTCGTATGGCCGTAACTCGGCTTCGTCCAAAAGCCTGCCGACAAACTTACGGCCGTAACCGCTCCTGAGTTACGGGCGTAACTCGCCTTCGTCAAAAATATCTGCCGACAACCTTACGGCCGTACCCGCACACCTTACGGGCGTAACTCGGATGATACGGCCGTATCCGGCCAAACTTACGGGCGTAAGGCCCCTTCGTCGAAAATGAGCAGGCACCTTGCCTGCAGCGTACGGCCGTATCCGGCCAAGCCTTACGGTCGTACCTTCCTCGACTTACGGCCGTATGCCGCAACCCTTACGGCCGTAAGTCCCCCCTTGCCCGACAACACCTGAATTTACGAAGATCACTTACGGCCGTATCCAACCCTCCTTACGGCCGTAACTCGCCTTCGGCCAAAATGCCTGGCGACTTTGGACCATGTACCGTAATCGCCAAACCTTACGGCCTTACTCGCTCAACTTACGGCGTATTCAAACCTTACGGCCGTAAGTCCCATTCGTCCAAAATGGCCTGAAAACAACGAACCCTTGTTACGGCCGTAACCCAAAGTCCTTACGGCCGTAACTCAATGCTGGCCAAGGCGAAAAATCCGATAACTCCGATTCCTCGTTACGACTGATGAATGATCCGACATATCATACGAATGTGAAAGTGAACAAGTCTAACACGAGCCAAAGATGATACTCCCAGTACAAGGCTATCAATCACAATGAAAATGATAATACTCCCGTCTCGATCTATAAACGGAGATGAAATGACGATCGGTAACTGATATACGATTACAACATGCCAACAGTGAATGCAAATGAATGATTCATGAATGATGAGTGATTAATAATGAGTGAAAATTACTGAGTGACAATTACAGACTGATAATTACTGAATGAAAATGAATGAATTACAACCGGGTATTACACCTATAAGTTGGCCATTGTTGCGTCATCATCCAGACCCACTTCACCCTTTCTAAGAACTTCATGACGTCATCTTTTATGCCCATTGCGGTCATACATTCATCATCGGGCCATCGCGTAGGGAGCATTTTTTTCTGGCCCAGCATCTCCCACCTAGCTTATCGCATTTCGGGGAGATCAATTCCGTAAGATTCGGGGGTTTCGATAGCCCCTTGGATCGACACTCGTGCCGGTTGCTCTTGTTCTCCGGCGTTCCTACCCTTTCCCCGTTGAGAGTTTCCACGTCCATGTCCTCTAGCCATTTTCTGCAAAAATTTCCAATTTATTATTTGTTCAAGGACTAATAACGCATTTCTCCCCCAGACTTATAACAAACTATGGAATATGCCCAATATAACCATTTATCGATCAAAACAACTCCCCAAGTAAAATTTATCATCTGAAACCTCTAGAATTCATAAAACATCCCTTAACTACAAGAATTTTCAATCAAGTATTAATCATCAAAAATAAAGAACAATAGAAAATCCCCAAATTATCACCTTCAATTTAATTCATGAACCCTAGATAATCAAAGACTTGTGATTATAACATCATAGCATGTTCATAATCAAGAAGAATCATCAAAAACATGAAAAACATACCTTAGATTCGGAGAATTTGAAGAGAAAAAAATTAAAAACGAGCCCCCCGATTCGTCCGATTTGACTGCTTGGAGTATGTAATTGGTTGAATAATGATGATTTTGTAAGTGATTCTTGTATCTTTCCTTGATTTTGCACAAAATCCCTTTGAAAATGAAGAAAATTCAACTGATAACCGCTAAGGTTCAGAAGGAGAGAGAAAATTTTTTTTTGGGGAAAGATGAAGTGTGAAAGAACACGGCTGAATCCTATATATATGCCTGACTGACACGGCCGTGTCGTACCTGTTCAGAATTTAAAAAAACGTTCTGTCTTTCTAACTCGGCCGTGTCCTGTGGCACGGCCCGTGTCGTACTCCAGAATTGCAAAATTCACTGTCTGCCCAACCCGGCTGTGTCCTGTGACACGTCCCATGTCCAACCTTCCCAAAAATGCCCTTTTTTGATATCGTTCTCGTTTCCCTGCATTTTTAACACCTAAAGTCGAACCGGTCAGTCTCGAACCAAGCAAAAATGAGTAAGGAAAATAAATTCGAAAAACAAAAAGATGAAAATCTAACTAAACCATTGGGTTGCCTCCCAAGTAGCGCTTTTTTATAGTCATTAGCTCGACTTCTTCCCGTCTTACTCAATTTTCGACATCTTGCACCCTATTCATTCATACACATTGATTTCTTCACTTCACCCGAAGTATGGTTTCACTCTATGTCTGTTCACCTTAAAATGCTCATTCTTTCGTGGATCAAGGAGTTCTACCGCTCCGTGTGGCCATACTTGAATGACTTTGAAAGGTCTGCCCCATTGCGACACTAATTTTCCCAGCATGAGCTTAAGACGAGAGTTATGTAGTAGAACGTCCATCCCAGGCTCGAGAGATTTGCGAATGATACGCTTGTCGTGACACCATTCCGTCCATTCCTTGTAGAGCTTAGCATTTTTGTATGCCTCGTATCGCATCTCTTCCAGCTCATTCAAATGTAGAAGTCGTTCTTCCCCACCCTTTTATTGATCTAAATTTAGTACTTTGATAGACCAATACGCTTTATGTTCTAACTCAATAGGTAGGTGGCATGCCTTCCCAAAAATGAGGCGTTACGGGCTCATTCCAATTGGAGTTTTGTAAGCCGTGTGATATGCCCATAAGGCGTCGTTCAACTTCAATGCCCAATCTTTTCTTGTCGGCTTCACTATCTTCTCAAGTATTGCCTTTATGTGTCGATTACTCACTTCAACTTGCCCGGAGTTTTGTGGATGGTAATCCATCACGACCTTATGCGTCACGCTATACTTCTTGAGCAACCCAGCAAGTTGTATGTTGCAAAAGTGTGTGCCTCTATCGCTAATCACAGCTCTCGGCGTCCCAAACCTGTAAAAAATCACATCCTTAAAGAAATTGCAAACCACGTTAGCATCGTTAGTCTGGGTCGGAATTGCTTCCACCCACTTAGAAACGTAATCCACAGCAACTAAAATATATTCAAAGCCAAATGAAGGTGGAAAAGGACCCATAAAATCCACTCCCCAAACATCGAAAAGTTCTACTACAAGATTGTTTGTCAACGGCATCTCATTTCTTTTACTTATGTTCCCCGTTCATTGACAACAATCACAACTCTTGCAATAGGAATAAGCGTCTTTAAATAATGTTGGCCAATAGAATCCAGATTGAAGAACTTTGTATGCCATTTTCTTCACGCTAAAATGTCCCCCACAGTGCAAGTCATGACAAAATGACAAGATGCTCTCGTACTCTTCTTCTGGGATACAATGTCGGAATACTTGATCGGGCCCCAACTTGAATAAGTAGGGGTCATCCCAGTAATAATGCCTGCACATGGAAATAAATCTCTTCTTCCCCTGAAAGGTCATATCGGGCTGTAAAACACCACTAACAATATAATTAACAATATCGGCATACCAAGGTGTCTTAGTCACATCAAACAATTGTTCGTCAGGGAAAGTCTAAACAATCGGCAAAGAGCTATCGAGCTTAAAATTATCTCCCTCGGTTAATCTAGATAAATGGTCGACAACTACGTTTTCCAAACATTTTTTATCTTTGAATTCTAAATCAAACTCTTGTAACAAAAGAACCCACCGAATCAATCTTGGCTTGGCATCGGATTTTTTTAACAAATATTTCAATGCGGCGTGATCCGTATGCACAATTACTTTCGAACCAACCAAATAGGATCGAAACTTGTCTAAAGAAAACACAACGGCTAAAAACTCTTTCTCGGTGGTGGTATAATTTGTCTGGGCTTCATCGAGTGTTTTGCTAGCATAATAAATTACATGGAAAAATTTATTCACTCTCTGCCCCAAAAACGGCACCAATAGCAAAGTCGGACGCGTCGCATATAATTCAAATGGTGGATACCAGTCGGGAGAAACAACAATAGGCATGGAAGTTAACTTCTCTTTCAAAGCATTAAAACCAACCAAGCATTCCTCGGTAAAATCAAATTTAGCATCCTTACACAAAAGATTACTTAAAGGGCGGGCAATTTTTAAAAAATCTTTAATGAAACGCCTATAAAACCCGACATGCCCTAAAAAGCTTCGAACCTCTTTTACACATGAAGGCGGAGGTAATTTAACAATTAAATCAAATTTAGCCTTATCAACCTCCATTCCCTTATTGGAAACCACATGACCCAAAACAAGACCTTGTTTCACCATAAAATGACTCTTTTCCAACTAAGTGTAAGATTACACTCAACACATCGTTCGAGCACAATAGTCAAATTATGTAAACAATCATCAAAAGTGGTTCCAAACACAGAAAAATTGTCCATGAATACCTCGATGGACTTTTCCAACAAGTCAGAGAATATGAAAAGCATGCACCTTTGAAAAGTAGCGGGAGCATTGCAAAGACCAAACGACATCCTCCTAAAGGCAAAAGTGCCAAAAGGGCAAGTGAAATTGGTCTTCTCTTGATCCTCTGGAGAAATGGGAATCTGATAGAAACCTGAAAGACCATCTAGAAAACACTAGTAATCATTCCCAGCTAAACGTTTGATGAGTCGATTCTTGATCGACTCATTCTGTTCTCTCTAGTCGTGTTTTTGTTTGCTTTTTAGTATTTTTGTTCTCTTTTATGCGTGGTATGTTGTGTTTTTAATTTATAGGTAACCAAGCGAATATTGTGGTGAAATATGCATTCTCATAGCTAATATTGGAGTTTATGACGATCAAGAGCTAAAACGGGGCCTAAAACGACGAAAGATTGAAGCAGTATCGGTCGAATCGTCTAAATTCCAGAATCTCCGCTCCGAATTGAGATGTGTTATCCTTTGATATAAATTCCTCGTGAAATTGGCTTCGAAATGGTATATCATATGCTAAATTCCGAGGTGTATTGATACAAGAACGAAGGATCAAGCCGAAAAAGACCAAAAACCGAACTCGGCTGCACCAGGCGACTCGGCTGCACCAGGCAACTCGTCCGTGTCACAGGACACGGCCGGGTCTTGTTCCAGTAAAAAACTCCAATTCCGGATGAGTACAACACGACCGTGTCTTTTATGACACGACCGAGCCCGATACAGCCTATTTCGCATTTTCAGCATAGTACAACACGGCCGTGTCAGGGGACACGGCCGAGTCCGTGGACAGAAGGCTTTTCCTCCTTTTCAGAGTAGTACGACACGGCCGTGTCACTTTTCGGTGCAAGTCATTTTCCTTGACATTTTTGCACAACTTTAAGCCTTTTCTTGATATTTTTGGCTATAAAAAAAGGAGGTGGAGACCATTTGGAGATAATATTATCTTGTGGAAGATATTTGGAGGTGGAAAACACAAGATCAAGGGAGAAAACACCAAAAAGTGAGGAAAAAGTGAGATTGTTTCATCATCTTCCTTGTATGTTCTTGGAGTGAAAAATACATTTGTGAGATATAATAATTCCTTGTATCATTTTGTTGTGAGTTCTTGAAAGAAGATCATCAAACCTTCATCGGGAGTTCGATTTCGGCATTTACAAGGGAAGTTTCTATCATGTTTTGTTTTACGATTTCCATTATTGTTGAAATAATCATGTGTAGCTAATTTTTTCATATGGGTTTTTAAATATAGCCACACACATGTTATCGATTGTTAGTTCCTTTTGATTTTCCGGGTAAAGTTTGGGATTGTTCCTCTTGTTCGTTCTTCGCATAAGAATTTTTGATTTAGATCATCAAACCTATTTCATAGTTGTTATTATTATTCAAAACGAGGATTTTTATCGGTCTTCGCCATCAAACGGTCCGGTAGATCGCGCGATCTTTTAACGATTTACCTCATCAAAAGTAGTCGGTTAATTGATTGTTAGTTAGGGATTCATCCCCATCAAAGGAGGTTACCTTATTTTCGTTGAGAACAAATCGTGATTTTTAGAATTACTGCCATCAAACGGATTTCTTTTAATCGTGAGCAATCGATAATTCCAAACATTACTTATTTGAGTATCGGAACTAATAATTGATTACGTGTGTGTCGGTGACTCTAAATTCCCAAATCAATCTCATTATTGTTATCTCTCACTTATCCGACGATCAAATTGGTGTTGTTATCACTTAGTTTATTTTAATTTTATGCATTAGTATTGTAATCCAATCGAACCAATGATGTATTTTAATTTATTATACTTTTGTTCATTCAACTATTTGCCGAACAATATCGAACTTTAAACCGTTTTCAATTCCTCGAGAGATCGACCTCGGAGTTACTTTCCGCTTCCTACAAAAGCGATTCGTACACTTGCGAGTATTTAATTTTGTTTTAATAATAGTTGAATTGCTATGCCGGGGAATTGGCGATTAATTTTTAATCTTGTTTTAATAATAGTCGAATTGCTATTCTTGATCAATTTTATTTCGATAAAATTCGCTCTTACTTCCTTTGTTTATGCTTGGTAGGAGATCATTGGGTAACCCGATTCTTCCGCCCATAGACGAAGTTCAAAGGATTAGAGCACCAAAAATAATGGCCACAACATCAATGGCAAACGACGATGTGAATACGGATCTTGAAGAGCGACTTTTGCTCCAAGAAGATAACCCTCGTCAACCGAGGGTTGAGAATGTTGCACAAAATATAGATGAGGAAGAAATTCGTCAACCAAGGTTTCCGAGATATGAGAATATTGGGCGCAATCAAGGGATACCCGAAGCTCAACAAGGGAGATACTTCAATCCGAGACAACCACCTGTTGGAGTGCAATATGGAGCGAATTATTATCCCGGACCTCAATATGGGATGGAAGTAAACTATAACATGCCGCAACAACCTCCGGTCGAACATCTAATGCGGGACTATGCAAAGCCCGTAGTGAACACCGCCATTTCATGCATCCAATTAGCACCGGCCGCAAGGAACTACCACATAAGCGGATTTCACATCGAGCAATTGCCCTCATTTCACGGATTAGCACGTGAGGGCCCGTTATCATTCATCCTAGACTTCTATGTGGCGATTGACAACTTCCCATTAAATGGGTTGAGCGAGGATCAACTAAGGATGAAGTGCTTCCCTTATACACTCAAGGATGGGGCGAAACAATGGTTGATGACTTTGGCGCCCGGCTCACTAAGAACATGGGATGAAGTTTACGATAAATTCATTACCAAGTACTTCTCTCATTCAAAGACTACGCAATTGAGAACTCAAATCCCAACTTTCGGACAACAAGATGGAGAGGCATTTCACGAAGCATGGGATCGATTCAAAATGCTACTTATTCAAGGCCCACACCATCACTATCCGCTTCAACTACTTAATCAATTCTTCTATGACGGATTAACTCAATATTGCCAAGGAGCGGTAGATAATGCAGCCGGTGGTTCCTATTGGGGTTTGACGGAGAGACAAGCGTATGATGTGTATGAAACATTGGGAGCAAATTCTCAACAAAAAAGTGTACGTGTTCGTAGGGGAGCCGTGCACCAAGTGAGCGAGAAGGACGAGATGCAATCTAAAATCGATGAGTTGACAAATGAACTAAGACAACTCAAGACTCAAAATAAATCTTCTAGCTCACGAGTTTGCGAGATTTGCGGAGCACCCGGACATGATGCCAATTCATGCCCTCATACTTTTCTGGGAGAACAAACCGAACAAGTTAATTGGGCTATGGGACAAAGCACGGGAAGGCCCGAATGGGAAGAGAGGAGAAATAATTATGGCGGAAACGCAAGAAATGCACCTCTCCCAAATACTTATCATCCTGGGCTAAGAAACGATCCGAATTTCTCATGGAGAAACAACAACCCGATGCCATACGACACAAGTGCCCAAGCTCAATACAACGGAGGAAACCGAGCCCAACAACCAACGTGAAGTGAACCACCTCCACAACAAAGGAACTCTCCTGAGGAGAGTATTGCGGCATTCATTAAGGAGAGCAAGGAAAACCGAGAGGAGAACAATAAGAGGTTCGAATCTTTAGAAGCTTCGATGAAGAAAATAGAGATTCAAATTTGGCAACTTGCTACCGAGGCATGTAGACAAGAAAGGGGTAAACTACCGAGTCAACCCGAGCAAGCTCAAGCTATTACCACTCTCCGAAGTGGTAAAGTGATTAATAAAGAAGTTAATTCCGAAGTAAAAGAAAGAGGTGATGAGAAAAAAGACGAGTCGGGAAACCAAGAGGAGAAAATAGACGAAGCAACTTCAACTTCCAAGCTTCACAAATCCGCTCAACCATATAAGCCACCAATTCCTTTTCCGAGCCGACTTAGAAAAGCAAAGCAAGATGAGCAATTTTCCTAAATCTACGACATGCTTTCGAAGGTTCATGTCAACTTACCTCTTTTGGATGTTGTGAAGAACATTCCCGCTTATACAAAATTTTTCAAAGAGTTGACCTCCAACAAAAGAAGATACAATAGGAACGAGAAAGTGGTGCTCTACGAGGTAGAAGCAAGGGGTCAAAAGAAAGGCGATCCCGGAAGTTTTATGATCGACATCACTATAGGAGATAAGAAAGTTGCTCGTGGGATGTTAGATTTGGGGGCAAGTGTGAATCTCATGCCATACTCGACCTATTTGAGGCTTGGACTCGGGGGAATCAAACCAACAAGAATGACTCTTCAAATGGCGGATAGGTCGGTGAAATACCCCAAGGGAGTCATTGAAGACCTATTAGTGCAAGTGGACAAGTTGGTGATTCCGGCCGATTTTGTTATCTTGGAGATGAGCGATTTCGGAACAAGCGAAAATGAAGGGACAATACTTCTAGGACGGCCATTCATGCGTACGACAAAAACAATCATCGATGTTGATGAAGGAAAGGTCACCATGACCGTCTTGGGCGAAACCGTGGAAATCAACGTGTTCGGTTCATTTCCTATCCCTTCTCATATTTATGCTGCCCATGATGTGAATTTTATTAATTGCATTGATTCTTTGGTTAATGATACATATTTTCATGATGATGTAGGGGACACGTTGCATGATGCTCTAACCGTTGAGCATGATATGGGGCTGAATAATCTAGAAATTGAACAATATGTTGCATTGTTAGATAATTCTGAAACAATTGATGAAGTTGACGGTTTTAAGATACCATTAGAATTAAAATTTGAGGAGCCCGTTGAAATCACCCCACCCCAACTTGAATTGAAAGAACTTTCGACACATCTTAAATATGTTTTCTTAGGCAAAAGTGACACTTACCCTATAATTGTCTCTTCCGAATTAACTCCCTTGCAAGAAAACAAATTAGTAGAAGTTCTAACTAAGTTAACGGAAGCGATTGGGTGGAGTATTTCCGATATCAATGGAATAAGTCCTGTTAGGTGCATGCATAAAATAATTATTGAGGATAATGTTAAACCGGTTAGGTAACCTCAAAGGCGTTTGAATCCGAACATGCAGGAAGTTGTGAAAAAAGAAGTTTTAAAATTGCTAGATGTCGGAGTCATCTACCCGATATCCGACAGTAAGTGGGTGAGTCCTATGCATGTAGTGCCTAAGAAATCTGGAATAACAGTGGTTCGTAATGATAAAAATGAATTGGTGCCCACTAGAACGGTAACCGGTTGGAGGATGTGGAATGATTATCGGAAATTAAATGCCGTAACAAAAACGGATCATTTTCCCCTTCCTTTCATTGATCAAATGTTGGAACGTTTAGCTGGGCATGATTATTACTGTTTTCTAGATGGTCTTTCAGGTTTCTATCAAATTCCCATTGCTCCGGAGGATCAAGAGAAGACCACTTTCACTTGCCCTTTTGGCACTTTTGCCTTTAGGAGGATGCCGTTTGGTCTTTGCAATGCTCCCGCTACTTTTCAAAGGTGCATGCTATCCATATTCTCCGATTTGTTAGAAAAATCCATCGAGGTATTCATGGACGACTTTTTTGTGTTTGGAACCACTTTCGATGATTGTTTAAATAATTTGACTATTGTGCTAGAACGATGTATTGAGTGTAATCTTACACTTAGTTGGGAAAAGAGTCATTTTATGGTAAAACAAGGTCTTGTTCTAGGTCATGTGGTTTCCAATAAAGGAATGTAGGTTGACAAGGCTAAAGTTGATTTAATTGTTAAATTAACTCCGCCTTCATGTGTCAAAGAGGTTCGAAGCTTTTTAGGGCATGCCGGGTTTTATAGGCGTTTCATTAAAGATTTTTCAAAAATTGCCTGCCCTTTGAGTAACCTTTTGTGCAAAGATGCTAAATTTGATTTTACCGAGGAATGTTTAGTCGGTTTCAATGCTTTGAAAGAAAAGTTAACTTCCACACCTATTGTTGTTGCTCCCGATTGGTCTCTCCCATTTGAAATTATGTGCGATGCGTCCGACTTTGCTATAGGTGCTGTTTTGGGGCAAAGAGTGAATAAATTTTTCCACGTGATTTACTATGCTAGCAAAACGCTCGATGAAGCTCAGGCTAATTACACCACCACCGAAAAAGAATTTTTAGCTGTTGTGTATTCTTTAGACAAATTTCGATCTTACTTGGTTGGCTCAAAAGTAATTGTGCATACGGATCATGCCGTATTGAAATATTTATTAAAAAAATCCGATGCAAAACCAAGATTAATTCGGTGGGTTCTTCTGCTACAAGAATTTGATTTGGAGTTTAAAGATAAAAAGGGGTCGGAAAACGTAGTTGCCGACCATCTATCTAGGCTAACCGAGGGAGATAATTTTAAGCTTGATAATCCTTTGCCAATTGTTGAAACTTTCCCTGACGAGCAATTATTCGATGTAACAAGGACACCTTGGTATGCTGATATTGTCAATTACATTGTTAGTGGTGTTTTGCAGCCCGACTTAACCTATCAAGGGAAGAAGAGGTTTGTTTCCATGTGCAGGTATTACTTTTGGGACGAGCCCTACTTATTCAGGTTGGAGCCTGATCAGATATTCCGACGTTGCGTCCCGGAGGAAGAGCATGAAAGCATATTGTTATTTTGCCATGAGTTGCACTGTGGGGGACATTTTAGCGCAAAGAAAACGGCGCACAAGGTCCTTAAATTGGGATTCTACTGGCCAACATTATTTAAGGATGCCTATTCCCATTGCAAGAGTTGCGATCGTTGTCAACGAACGGGGAATATAAGCAAAAGGAATGAGATGCCGTTGACAAACAATCTTGTTGTGGAACTTTTTGATGTTTGGGGAGTTGATTTTATGGGTCCTTTTCCACTTTTCCATGGTTTTGAGTATATTCTAGTTGCTGTAGACTACGTCTCTAAGTGGGTGGAAGCAATTCCAATCCGAACTAACGATGCTAACATGGTTTGCAATTTTTTTAGGGATGTGATTTTCTGCAGGTTCGGGACGCCTAGAGCTGTAATCAGTGATAGAGGCATGCATTTTTGCAATAAACAACTTCCAGGCTTTCTTAAGAAGTACAATGTGATGCATAAGGTCGCAACGGCATACCATCCACAAACTTCCAGGCATGTAGAAGTAAGCAATCAGCAAATAAAGGCAGTGCTCGAAAAGACGGTGAAACCGACAAGAAAGGACTGGGCATTGAAGTTGAATGATGCTTTATGGGCATACCGCACGGCCTACAAAACTCCAATTGGAATGAGCCTGTATCGCCTAGTATTTGGGAAAGCATGTCACCTACCCATTGAGTTGGAACACAAGGCGTATTGGGCAATCAAAGCGCTCAATTTAGATCAAGAAAAGGCGGGCGAGGAACGACTTTTACATTTAAATGAGCTCGATGAGATGCGATATGAGGCGTACGAAAATGCTAAACTCTACAAAGAACGGACGAAATGGTATCATGATAAGCGTATCATTCGTAAATCTCTCGAACCCGGGATGGATGTTCTGTTACATAACTCCCGTCTTAAACTCATGCCCGGAAAATTGGTATCGTGATGGGGCAGACCGTTCAAAGTCGTTAGAGTATGGTCGCATGGAGCAGTAGAACTTCTTGATCCTCGGAAGAACGAGCACTTTAAGGTAAACGGGCATAAAGTGAAGCCGTATTTCGGACGAATCGAAGAAATCAATGTGTTTGAGTTCATAGAGGTGCACGACGTTGAAGCTTGAACAAAACGGAAAGAAGTCGAGCTAATGACTATAAAAAAGCGCTACTTGGGAGGCAACCCAACGGTTTAGTTAGATTTTTTTTTTTGTCTTTTGTTTTTCGCATTTATTTTCCTTATTTGTTTTTACTCGATTCAAAGCTGACCGGTTCAACTGTGGGTGTTAAAATTGCAGGAAACGAGTGCGTTTTCAGAAACTAATAATCTGGGCAGTCAGGACACGGCCGAGTTGCACCTGACACGGCCGAGTCCCAAAACAAGGAGAATTTCATTTTATAGAACAGCACGACTCGACCGTGTCACAGGACATGGTCGAGTGTCAAGACAGTCGATTTGTGCCTATTTTGAATAGTAGGACACGGCCGAGTCTCAGGACACGGCCGAGTCTCACGACACGGCCGAGTCTCAAGACAGTGGAATCTTGATTTTCCAGGATAGTATGACTCGACCGTGTCATAGGACACGGCCGAGTAGGTCGACAGTGGGTTTTGGGTTATTTCGAACAGCACGACACGACCGTGTTAGATGTAACACGACCGTGTCGGTCGAACCTATATAAGGAGAGACACGGCCGAAACACCATTATCATCTTCTCCAGAATTATTTTTTTTTCTTCCCTGCGAACCCTAGCTTCTACAATATCGATTTTTCTCTTCGTTTTTAGAGAAATTTTGTGCAAAATCAAAGGGAGATACAAGAATCTACTACCTAATCATCATTTTTCAACCAATTTCACTCTTCAAGGGGGCAAATCGGACGAATTGGGACCGACTTTTAATTTTTTTTTCTCTTCAATATCTTCGAAATCAAGGTATGTTTCTCATGTTTTTTATAATTATTCTTGGTTATGAACATGCTATGATTATTTGAATCGCTAGTCCTTAATTATCTAGGGTTCTTGAATAAATTGAAGGTGATGAAATTTGGGGATTTTTGATAATTCTTCATGCTTGATGATTAAATTTCTCGTTTGGAAATTCTTGTAATTAAGGGATGTTTTCCATGATGAAGATGATGAATTTAAACGATAGATTTTGCTTGGGAGTTGTTTTGATCAATAATGTTTATATTGGGGGAATCTCATTGTTTGCTATAAGTTTGGGGGAGGAATACGTTATCAAGTCCTTAGATAATGATAGATTGAAATTTTTGCAGAAAATGGCACGAGGAAGAGGACGAGGAAATTCACAACGCGGAAGGGGTAGGAAAGGCGGGGAACAAGTGCAGCCGACAAGAATGGATATTCAAAGGGCTTTGGAAACTCCTGATTCTTATGGAATCAATCTCCCTGAAACACAATATGAAAGGTGGGAAATGCTGGGTCAGACAAAGATGCTCCCTACGAGGTGGACCGATGACGAATGCATGAACGCAATAGGGATAAGAGAGGACGTGATGAAATTCCTTGAAAGAGTGAACTGGGTGTGGATGATGACTCAACAATAGCCGACTTATAGGTGTCTGACGATGGAGTTTCTCAGCACTCTCACTGTAAGAAGAGATCTGGTAACTCGAGAACCAACCGAAATGACATTCCGGCTCAACAACAATGAAGAGCGACTAACCATCGTCCAGTTGGAGGAAATTTATCATGCAAGACACAACGGCCATTACCCGATAAACCGGTTCGCTTATGAAACTTATTGGAGAGCCATGGTGGAATACCCGGGGATCGAGGCTCGATATTATATTGCAAGATCGGCTAAAGGATCAAACATTCGCAATCCCATACTCAGATATCTACACAAGGTGATTGCGAATACTATATATGGCCGAAAGAAACCGGGCCCATTTCACTGCGGGAGTTATACATCCTGACTCACATGCTCGACAACTCAATTCCGGCAACCGGGGCTATGGTAGCGGAACATTTTGAGGATATCGCGACAAAGCCTAAGGGGGAGATATGGATAGGGGGTTTGATTACCCCTATCGCACTTCACTTCGGGATTTCCTTAGCTCAGAGGACTCCCCTTCCTGGAAATAAGCTACTCTCAATCTCCGTGATGAAGGTGATGAATATCCTGGACTTTGAACAGCACATAGTCTTCCTCCAGACCGACAACGACCACTTCCTTCTCCCGAATACGACTTTGACAACCATAAATAATATTCGGGACATGGGAAATCTGCAGATGGCTACGGAAGCACATCGACGAGTACGGATATCAGCAGGATTAGCTCCACCCGGTCACAGCCCTCTCGACTGAAATGTTCGACCTCGGCGCATTGTGGATGAAGATAGAGTCGAGAGGATGGAAGAGGAGGAGGCTTATGAAAGAGGCCCGGATGAAGAGAAAGAAAAAGAGAGCGAAGAAGAAGAAGAATAAAGCACGAGAGATTGGCCCGAGACATCAAGGCGGGCCGAAATTGGACATGCCCCCTCGCGCCCAACATTAAGGGAGGAGTTCGTAGCCTTCCGGGAGGATAATAGACAGAGGCTAGAGGAGGCTAGACAGGAGCGACACGAGATGTTATCTCTTATGAGACAAATGCACGGGTGGCATGTCCAGCAAGGCCACTTCCCTCCGCCCCACCAGTAAACCGGTCGTAAGTATTTCTTGACCAATGAAATTCTTTTGTTTAAATACTATACCCCCTTCGTTCGTATATTCTTTAATTCAAGTTTGGGGGGGATTGGTCAAGAAATACTTCATTACTCTTGTTTTTATTTGTTTTCGGATACTATTTTGCTTGTTTGCTTATTTTTGGTTGTTTTGAACATTTTGCACTTATTTGTGGTGTGTTTTTAATTGGTGTGTTTTGAGCATTTTTGCACTTATTTGTGGTGTGTATTTATTTTACAAACTTGATAGAAACTTTGAAGTATGAATTTTTTTTGGAATGCCTCGGGATTTATTTCGTTGTTTTGATATACAAATCGAGGATAATTTGTTGAGGAAAAATTGTTGATAATCGAAACGGGTGTGAAATTGAATAAGTAGTTTTAATATCTTGGAGGTATGAACAAACCTACTTGTGAGCTATCGAGCCTTCGTGCATTTTCTAAAATGCAAGTTTCATTGTCGAGTGTTTCATTCTTGATTTAAGACTCTAGAACTTGCCTTGGTATCTTGTTCAAAACTACTAGCGTGTGTGTGCAATTGAGTGAAAATGATTTTTGGCGCCTTTGATCTTAACCCTTCGATTTTGGCCAACCCGACATTTGATCATTCCTTAAAACCAAACAAACCAAACCAAACATACCCAGTATATCCCGCTCAGAGCAGGGTATGGGGAGGGTAAGATGTACGCAGACCATGCCCCTACTTATTACGGTAGGGAGGCTGTTTCCGTGAAGACCCCCAGCTTAGTGCACAGCAGCAATCTTGTGTGATAAATACAAAAGAAAACATATGCTTCGAAAAAGCTCGAGACCATACCTGAGCCCATGGCTTGATCCACATGGGACTTACCTAAGCGGAATTTGGCTACTTCACTCCCGATGAACGCTGCTCTAACAAAAGAGAGGTTGGCTCTGTGCACAGCTCCCTGTCAAAAATACACCACACGCAAAGACAATAGGATAAAATATACAATAAAAGTAAAAATGCAATGCTCTAGGTCAAAGCTAACCGAGACAACCCAACCCTGAGGCTCTCAACTACAAAGACCGCTCCTACAAAAGAATCCACAACTACGATCCGCGCCTCCAAGCGCACCTATCAACAGCCATGGTCTCGGAAAGGTTTAAGGCCTTCAAATCTAATCTCGGTTGCTCCTCCCACGTCCTCCTCGGCCCCGCCTCCTCCTCTCCCCGACAACCATTAAACTCTCGACCCTCCTCACCGGAGCAGATGCCTGCCTCCTGCGGACGTGGCCAAACCATCTCAATCTCCCTTCCCTAACTTTCGCTGAAATGGGCGCCACTTCCAGCGCGTTCCTGAAAACCCCATTCGCAATTCTATCTAACATTGTGCGACCACACGACCAACGTAACATTCTCATTTCAGCCACTTCCAACTTGCTCTCAAGCGACTTCTTCATCGCCCAACATTCGGAGCCATACAACATTGCAGGTCGGATTGCCGCTCTATAGAATTTACCCTTCAACTTTAGAGGGACTTTCTTGTCGCACAGGACCCCTGTCGCTGCTCTCCACCTTAGCCACCCCGCCTTGATGCGATGCGTGACATCATCTTCACACTCACCTTCCTTCTGAATGATCGAACCCAAATACTTGAACTTATCCGTACGGGGTACGATCTGATCCGCAATCATTACCTCAACATCTTCCTTCTGAATGATCGAACCCAAATACTTGAACTTCCTTCTGAATGATCGAACCCAAATACTCACATTCCTTCTGAATGATCGAACCCAAATACTTGAACTTATCCGTACGGGGTACGATCTGAACCCAAATACTTGAACTTATCCCATTTGATCATTCCTTAAATAAACCCAATTGAGTTCATTGTCTATTTCATAGTTAAACCACATATCGAGCTTTCCATTACTATAATCCTTCGATCCATACTTGAGCGATTAGAAAATATTTTTGACGAGGATACTAAGATTGTGGTGACATTGGGTGATATACTTATTGTTGGGAGTGTTGAATTGGTGAAAATAATTACTCCGCTATTTTTGGGAACTTAGTAACCGGGTGTATTCATGTGACCCATGTTTATATTCGCGTAAAACGGATCCCTTAGATATGAGTATGCTTGGAAGCAGTTGTGTATGTTTTGATCCTAGTAACCGGGTGTATTCATGTGACCCATCGTTTACATTCGCGTAAAACGGATCCTAAAACAACCCAAGCCACAAAAAAAAAAATCGGAGCAATAAGGAGGGTTTGACGCTGCGTTTTTTTTTTTCACTTTCGATAGTGCTTGTTAGTGATTCATAATTAAGGGGATGAAAGAAGGAAACTTCAAAAATCTTGAGCTTCTATAGCGAAAATGGTGATATAGTTCTAAAATTACTCAAGTCAAGTCACTTTAGCCATATTTATCCCACCTCGACCCAAGCCTACATTACAAGCCGAGTAAAAGCCCTTTTTGATTCACGAAAATGTTGCATACACAAAACAGTGGTAGAGATGAAGATGATTGGCAAGCCTATGGGGTTCCTTATTTCATTGAATGAGTTCCGAGCATATACTTATCCCCATCACTTTGAGAGTGAGTGAATACACTTGACCGGTGAGGTTTATATTGCCAAGTATTGACTATAATGTTAAGGAAACACCCCGGAGGTTTGAAAACTTTGTAGAACTCGACTTATTTTACTTGTGAGTATTGATGAAATTTTCGAAGAGGTCTTTTGAGGTATTTTGACAGTTGAGTTCCCCTTTTGTGAGTGATTACTTTAAAATGCATTGCTCGGGATGATCAAAGTTCAAGTTTGGGGGGGTTTGATGAGTCGATTCTTGATCGACTCATTCTGTTCTCTCTAGTCGTGTTTTTGTTTGCTTTTTAGTATTTTTGTTCTCTTTTATGCGTGGTATGTTGTGTTTTTAATTTATAGGTAACCAAGCAAATATTGTGGTGAAATATGCGTTCTCATAGCTAATATTGGAATTTATGACGATCAAGAGCTAAAACGGGGCCTAAAACGACGAAAGATTGAAGCAGTATCGGTCGAATCGTCTAAATTCCAGAATCTCCACTCCGAATTGAGATGTGTTCTCATTTTATATAAATTCCTCGTGAAATTGGCTTCGAAACGGTATATCATATGCTAAATTCCGAGGTGTATTTATACAAGAACGAAGGATCAAGCCGAAGAAGACCAAAAACCGACCTCACGCACCAGCGACTGGCCGCACTGAGCGACTCGGCCATGTCACAGACACGGCCGGGTCTCGTTCGATAAAACTCTAATTCCGGATGAGTACAACACGACCGTGTCTTTTATGACACGGCCGAGCCCGACTGACTATTTCGCATTTTCAAGATAGTACAACACACGGCGTGTCATTGGACACGGCCGAGTCCGTGGACAGAAGGCTTTTCCTCCTTTTCGGAGTAGTACGACACGGCCGTGTCCCAGGACACGGGCCGTGTTACTTTTCGGTGCAAGTCATTTTCCTTGATATTTTTGCACAATTTTAAGCCTTTTCTTGATATTTTTGGCTATAAAAAAAAGGAGGTGGAGAACATTTGGAGATAATCTTATCTTGTGGAAGATATTTGGAGGTGGAAAAACACAAGATCAAGGGAGAAAACACCAAAAAGTGAGGAAAAAGTGAGATTGTTTCATCATCTTCCTTGTATGTTCTTGGAGTGAAAAATACATTTGTGAGATATAATAATTCCTTGTATCATTTTGTTGTGAGTTCTTGAAAGAAGATCATCAAACCTTCATCGGGAGTTCGATTTCGGCATTTACAAGGGAAGTTTCTACCATGTTTTGTTTTACAATTTCCATTATTGTTGTTGAAATAATCATGTGTAGCTAATCTTTTCATATGGGTTTTTAGATATAGCCACACACATGTTATCGATTGTTAGTTCCTTTTGATTTTCCGGGTAAAGTTTGGGATTGTTCCTCTTGTTCGTTCTTCGCATAAGAACTTTTGATTAGATCATCAAACCTATTTCATAGTTGTTATTATTATTCAAAATGAGGATTTTTATCGGTCTTCGCAATCAAACGGTCCGGTAGAAGTGATTTTAAATGTTCTCGAGCTTTTTCGTGCGATCTTTTAACGATTTACCTCATCAAAAGTAGTCGGTTAATTGATTGTTAGTTAGAGATTCATCCCCATCAAAGGATGTTACCTTATTTTCGTTGAGAACAAATCGTGATTTTTAGAATTACCGCCATCAAACGGATTTCTTTTAATCGTGAGCAATCGATAATTCCAAACCTTACTTATTTGAGTATCGGAACTAATAATTGATTACGTGTCTGTCGGTGACTCTAAATTCCCATATCAATCTCATTATTGTTATCTCTCATTTATCCGATGATCAAATTGGTGTTGTTATCACTTAGTTTATTTTAATTTTATGCGTTAGTACTGTAATCCAATCGAACCAATGATGTATTTTAATTTATTATACTTTTGTTCATTCAACTATTTGCCGAACAATATCGAACTTTAAACCGTTTCCAATTCCTCGAGAGATCGACCTCGGAGTTACTTTCCGCTTTCTACAAAAGCGATTCGTACACTTGCGAGTATTTAATTTGTCCATCAACGTTCCAACATTCGATCAATGAAAGGGAGGGGAAAATGATCTTTATCCGTTACGGCATTTAATTTCCGATAATCAATGCACATTCTCCAACCGGTCACTGTTCTAGTGGGCACCAATTCATTTTTATCATTACGAACCACCGTTATTCCAGATTTCTTAGGCACTACATGCACAGGACTAACCTACTTACTGTCGGATATCGGGTAGATGACTCCGACATCTAGCAATTTCAAAACTTCCTTTTTAACTACATCCTGCATGTTCGGATTTAAACGCCCTTGAGCTTACCTAACAGGTTTAACATTATCCTCAAGAATTATTTTATGCATGCACCTAACAGGACTTATCCCCTTGATATCATAAATACTCCACCCAATAGCTTCCTTCAATTTGGTTAGAACTTCTACTAATTTGTTTTTTTGCAAAGGAGTTAATTCGGAAGAGACAATTACAGGGTAAGTGTCACTTTTGCCTAAGAAAACATATTAAAGATGTTCCGGAAGTTCTTTCAATTCAAGTTGGGGCGGGGTGATTTCAACGGGCTCCTCAAAATTTAATTCCAAAGGCATCTTAAGATCATCAACTTCATCAATGGGTTCGGATTTATCTAGCAATGCGACATATTCTTCAATTTCTAAATTATTCAGCCCCATATCATGCTCAACGGTTAGAGCATCATGCAACGTGTCCCCTACATCGTCATGTAAATATGTATCATCAACCAAAGAATCAATGCAATCAATAAAATTACAATCATGGGAAGCATAAATATGAGAAGGGATAAGAGATGAACCGAACACATCGATTTCCACAGTTTCGCCCAAGACGGTCATGGTGACCTTTCCTTCATCAACATCGACGATTGTTTTTGTTGTACGCATGAATGGCCGTCCTAGAAGTATTGTCCCTTCATTTTTTCTTGTTGCGAAGTCGCTCATCTCCAAGATAACAAAATCGGCCGGAATCACCAACTTGTCCACTTGCACTATTGTTCTCTGCTCGGTTTTCCCTGCTCTCCTTAATGAATGCCGCAATACTCTCATCGAGAGAGTTCCTTTGTTGTGGAGGTGGTTCACTTTATGTTGGTTGTTGGGCTCGGTTTCCTCCGTTGTATTGAGATTGGGCGCTTGTGTCGTACGGCATCGGGTTGTTGTTTCTCCATGAGAAATTCGGATGGTTTCCTAGCTCAGGATGATAATGTTCTGGAGAGGTGCATTTCTTGCATTTCTGCCATAATTATTTCCCCTCCCCTCCCATTCGGGCCTTCCCGTACTTTGTCCCATAGCCCAATTCACTTGTTCGGTTTGTTCTTCCGAAAAAGTATATGAGCAAGAATTAGCATCATGTCCGGGTGCTCCGCAAATCTCGCAAACTCGTGAGGTCAAAGGTTTATTTTGAGTCTTGAGTTATCTTAGTTCCTTCGTTAACTCATCGATTTTAGATTGCATCTCGTCCTTCTCGCTTACTTGGTTTACGACTCTCCTAAGAACACGTAGACTTTTTTGTTGTGAATGAGCTCCCAACGTTTCATACACACCATACGCTTGTGTCTCCGTTAACCCCCAAAACGAACCACCGGCTGCATTATCCACCGCTCTTTGGCAATATTGAGCCAATCCATCATAGAAGAATTGATTAAGTAGTTGAAGTGGATAGTGATGGTGTGGGCATTGAATGAGGAGCATCTTAAATCGGTCCCATGCTTCGTGAAATGCCTCTCCCTCTTGTTGTCCAAATGTTGAGATTTGAGTTCTCAATTGTGTGGTCTTCAAATGAGAGAAGTATTTGGTAATGAATTTGTCGTAAACTTCATCCCACGTTCTTAGTTAGCCCGGTGCCAAAGTCATCAACCATTGTTTCGCCCCATCCTTGAGTGTATAAGGGAAGCACTTCATTCTTAGTTGATCCTCGCTCAACCCATTTAATGGAAAGTTGTCAATCGCCACATAGAAGTCTCGGATGAATGACAACGAATCCTCATGTGCTAATCCATGAAATGAGGGCAATTGCTCGATGTGAAATCCGCTTATGTGGTAGTTCTTTACTACCGGTGCTAATTGGATGCACGAGATGGCGGTGTTCACCACGGGCTTTGCATAGTCCCGCATTAGATGCTCAACCGGAGGTTGTTGCGGTATATTGTAGTTTGCTTCCATCCCATATTAAGGCCCGGGATAATAGTTCGCTCCATATTGCACTCCAACGAGTGGTTGTCTCGGATAAAAGTATCTCTCTTGTTGAGCTTCGGGTATCCCTTGATTGCGCCCAACATTCTCATATCTCGGAAACCTCGGTTGACGAATGTTTTCTTCATCTAAATTTTGTGCAACATTCACAACCCTCGGTTGACGAGGGTTTTCTTCTTGGAGCAAAAGTCGCTCTTCAAGATTCGGATTCTCCTCGTCGTTTGCCATTGATGATGTGGCTATTGTTTTTTATCCTATAATTCTTTGGACCTCGTCTACGGGTGGAAGAATCTGGTTTCCCAACGATCTCCTACCAAGCATAAATAAGAGAAGTTAGAGCAAATTTTTATAGTTTGTCGAAAATAATGAAAACAAAAAAAATGATTAAGGAAAATAATTCAACCATTATTAAAACAAGATCAAAAATTAAACGCCAACTCCCCGACAACGACGCCAAAAACTTGATGAACAAATTAAAATACTTGCAAATGTACGAATCGCTTTTGTAGGTAGCGACAATTAACTCCGAGGTCGATCTCACAAGGAGTTGGAAACGGTTTAAAATTCAATAATGTTCGGCAAATAGTCGAATCAACAAAGGTAAAATAAAATAAAATACACCAAAGATTTGATAGGATTACAATCACAAAACGCAGAAAATTAAAATAAACGAAACGTAAACAACACCGAATTAAAGGTTGGATAATTAAGAGATTACAATTATGAGGATGATATGGGAGTTTAGAATCACCGACACACATGTAATCAATTATTAGTTCCGATACTCAAAGAATTAAGGTTTGGAATTATCGATTGCTCACGATTAAAAAAATCCGTTTGATGGCGGTAATTCTAAAAATCACGGTTGTTCTTTACGAAAATAAGAGACACTCTTTTGATAGGGACGAATCTCTACTAACAATCGACTAGCTAATACCTTTGATGGGTTAATTCGCTAAAAGATCGCGGAAAAGGTTTAGAACATTCACAATCACTTCTATCGGGTCGTTTGATGGCGAATACCGACAAAAACCCTCGATTTTGAATAATAATAACAACTATGAAATAGATTTGATGATCTAAATTAAAAGTTCTTATACGAAGAACAAATAAGGAGGAACAATCCCAAACTTTACCCGGACAATCAATAGGAACTAACAATCGATAACATGTGTGTGGCTCAATCTAAAAACCAATATGAAATGATTAGCTACTCATGATTATTTCAACAATAATAATGGAAATTGTAAAACAAAACATGGTAGGAACTTCCCTCGTAAAAGTCGAAATCGAATTCCCGATGAAGGTTTGATGATCTTCCTTCAAGAACTCACAACAAAATGATACAAGGAATAATATTCACTCACAAATGTATTTTTCTTCAAGATAAACATACAAAGAAGATGATGAAAAATCTCTCTTTCCTTCCTATTTTGGTGTTTCTCTCCCTAAATCATGTGTTTTTCCACACAATATCTTATACAAGATCAGAATATCTCTCCTCAACACCTTTTTATAAAGCCAAAGGACCAAGAAAAGTGCTCCAAATCGTGTAAACATGTCAAAGAAATGGACTTGCACCGAAAAGTGACACGGCCCGTGTCAGGTGACACGGCCCGTGTCATAATGTCTTGGAAAACGCAAAAGTGTTCTATCCATCGGACCCGTCCGTGTCATGTGACGCGGCCCGTGTGATACTGCGCTAGAAATGGAAAATTGTCTGGATGCATGACTCGACCGTGTCCTGTGACACGGCCATGTTGTACTCTTCCGGAACATGAAAATCTCACTGGAACGAGACCCGGCCGTGTCCTGTGACACGGTCGAGTTGCCTGACGCGGCCCGGGTCATTTCTTCTTATTTTGATTCCGGTTTTTGGTCTTCTTCGGCTTGATCCTTCGTTCTTGTATCAATACATCTCATAATTTAGCGTATGATATACCGTTTCTAAGCTGATTTCATGAGGAATCTATATAAATGGAGAACACACCCTAATTCGGAGTGATGATTCTGGAATTTGACCGATATTGCTTCAATCTTTTATTGTTTTAGGCCCTGTTTTTACTCTTGATCGTCATAAACTCCAATATTGGCTATGAAAGCGCATATTTCACCAAAGTCTTCGCTTAACGAAAAAGGGTGATGAGTCGATTCTTGGTCGACTCATTCTATTCTATTTAGTCGTGTTTTTATTTGCTTTTTAGTATTTTTGTTCTCTTTTATGCGTGGTATGTTGTGTTTGATGAAGAATTTAATGCTCTTATTGCTAATAATACTTGGGTGTTAGTACCTCGTCCGTCAAATGTTAATATAATTCGCTCTATGTGGATATTTTCTCATAAATCTCGTTCTGACAGTTCTTTTTAGAGGCACAAAGCCCGTCTTGTAGGTGATGGGAAAACTCAACGTGTTGGTGTTTATTGTGGCGAAACTTTTAGCCCAGTGGTTAAACCGGCCAAAATCCGCCTTGTACTCAGCTTAGCTCTTTCGAAAAATTGGGCTTTGCATTAGCTTGATGTAAAGAACGCGTTTCTCCATGGTGAACTTCGGGAAACAGTGTCTATGCATCAACAGGTTGGGTATCGAGATTCTAGATTTCCGGATCATGTTTGCTTGTTAAAGAAGTCCCTTTATGGACTTAAACAAGCTCCCCGAGCTTGGTACAAGAGGTTTGCAGATTTTGTTTCCTCTATTGGTTTTACTAATAGTCGGTCCAACAACTCTCTTTTTATATATCATCATAATGGTCAGACTGCATACATACTTCTCTATGTTGATGATATTATTCTCACTGCATCTACTGATAATCTCCGTAAGTATATCATGTCTATTCTCAGCTCAGAATTTGCTATGAAAGATTTGGGTCCCTTGAGTTATTTTTTGGGTATAGATGTAGTCCGTTCCAAGGAGGGTCTATTTCTATCCCAACGCAAGTATACTGAGGAGATCATTAATCGTGCAGGTATGTTATCTTGCAAGTCGGCATCTACTCCGGTTGATACGAAGTTCAATTTAAGCTCCACTTCGTTTGTTCCGTATGATGATCCGTTCTTGTCGCAGTCTTGCTGGTGCACTACAATATCTTACGTTTACACGGCCCGATATTTCATATGCAGTTCAACATATTTCTTTATTTATGCACAATCTGATGGTAGCTCACATGAATGCCTTGAAACGTATTATCCGATATCTTCAAGGTACTCTCACTCTTGGGTTACATCTCACTCCGTCTTCTACCTCCACTCTTCTATCTTATACCGATGTCGATTGGGGTGGGTGTCCGGATACTCGTCGTTCCACATCAGGTTATTGTGTATTTTTTGGTGACAACTTAATATCATGGTCCTCTAAACGGCAACCTACTCTTTCTCGTTCAACTGCTGAAGTCGAATACCGTGGTGTTGCAAACGTTGTCTCTAAATCTTGCTGGTTACGAAACTTGCTTTTAGAACTTCATTGCCCAATTCACAAAGCTATGCTAGTGTATTGTGACAATGTAAGTGTCACATCTATCTCTCAGATAATCCAGTTCAACACCAGCGAACTAAGCACATAAAAGGGATATTCATTTTGTTCGTGAAAAAGTGGCTCGAGGTCAGGTTCGCATTCTTCATGTTCCCTCTCGGTTTCAGATTGCTGACATTTTTACCAAGGGACTTCCACTGGTATTATTTGATGAGTTTAGGACCAGTCTAAACGTCCGTCTTCCCCCATTTCGACTGTGGGGGAGTGTTAGAATAGGTTTATTTATGTAATTATTTAATTATTATTAGCTTGTATAGAAAGATAATTATTAGTTGTAAACAGATAGGAAGGAAGACTTTTGAATATACATCCCGTAACTTTAGGGCCTGTTTGGTAGGCATGTTTCGACAGGTTAGGATATATTAACCGATCGAAACATGCGTTTGGTAGCCTAGTTATCTAATTCTCCGGCTCATATAAAAAACACGAGTCGGCTACATTTTAACTGTTTGAGGCTGTCTGAGGCTGATAAGGTAACCCACCAAAATGACGGGTTACAATAACTTTCTTGAACAGTAGCTTAAGTTATCCCTCATTCCACAACTACCCTCTCTCTCCCTCTCTCTCTCTCTCTCTCTCTCTCTCTCCCTCCCTCCCTCCCTCCCTCCCTCCCTCCCTCCACCCACCGCTATATCACTGTGCTGCTCCGCCGTTCACCACCACCGCCATCACCTCGCCTGCCTCCATCGCCTCTAAAATCTAGTGCCTCGCCGCGCCTCCAACCCCCGCACCTGTCTTCACCTAGCCGGTACCAGCCTCGCCATGCCTTCACCTAGCCGGCACCGCCTGCCTCCCCCACCGCATCATCCTCCACCGCGTCGCCTCCCGCACCGACTTTAGTTGAAAGCGGAACTTGTAATAGACGAGACTATCAACAACAAATTAGAGCCTGATTTAGGGTTTTGACTTTTAGGGTTTGGTATAAATTTATCTGCTCACAAATTGAGAAATCCTTTTCGGTTCCGCCTTATCCAAACAGCGGAGAGAGATTTGAGGTAGCTCACGAAAATGGTGCAGAGGCTCACTTATTGTTGGCAGCGCCATAGCTACGCCACCAAATCCAATCAACACAGAGTTGTCAAAACCCCGAATAAGGACAAAAAAGTGATTTTACATGTTATCTAAGAAGAACAGTAATTTTATCATTTTTCTATCAAACAACAAAATAACATATTTGTTTTAACTATCTTCACATATTCTAACATGCCATATCCTGACATGACTACCAAACAGGGTCTTAGGATCTAAATTAGCAATGAAGACTTTTGTGTCTAGATGAGTAAGGAAGTCTTTGTATATATTTGAGATTGATCAATAAAGAAACTAACGGAGTATAATTCTTTCATTACTTGATACTTCTTGCCCCCAAAAAAACACTGTTACTTATTTTTTTTCCACAAGTAATACGCTTACTTATCCTCTCAAAAAAAGAAAAAAAAAAAGGACACAGCAATCTCAGCCACTCGAATAATCTCTCATCATTTTCATCGACTCGCACTCTGAAAACAACACATGTTAACTTATCAATGAACAAAAGAGAAAACCTATGCAGAAACAAAAATTAACATAGTTAATGTAAAAACCATCAGTCATCATTCCTGTGTAAAAATTACAAAACATGAACCTATGCATAAAAAAAAAAAAAAAAAAAAAAACTGAATATTATTCAAAAGTCTCTTCTCACCCCAAAATCTCCCCCAGTTTCATATGCCAGCCACCAATTTTTATTTTCGTTAACCAATACGTTCCATCGGAATCTTCCAGGCATAATCATTAACGTTGAGAAAATGGAGCGTGGGCGAAAAATTCCGAAAATGCAACTCTATACACGACTCTCCCTTTAACGTAATAAAAAAAAAGGATTTTATAAGAAGAGCTACACTACGTACTGGCATCTAGAGGGTTGAACCGACCTGCTTTTATAGAAAAAATCGGCCCCTGGAAGGAACCACGATCACTCAAATGTGGGTCGAGAAAGAGAACAATCACACTGATGTCGTCGTGGAAATGTCTTCTCACTCCTCGGTCGATTTTTTTCAGGTCGGAATATCTCATCTCTCTTTTCTTTGCTGCTTCCTGAAGGGCAGCTTTGACCAGCTTTCTTGCAATGCCCTGAGAAAAAGGGAAAAAAAAGGGAAATGACACAAAAGCCCCTTACTGGTTTCCCTTGCAATGCCCTGATAGAAATACATAAACAAACACCTATTTGATCTAAGTCCTAATCCAAAATACATGTGATGTTTTTTTTTATTGAAGGGTTAATTACAAAACTACCCCTGAGGTTTAGCCTGAACATTTGTCTCTCTACAACAAACTGCATCCCCAATAGGGTGTATTTGTTAACTAAATAAAACTTCAAGAGGGTACATATTCTGCAACCCTTAAGATGATGTACTTGAAAATTTGAAGAATAACAAAGAATTGGTAATTAGGCTAAACCTCAGGGGTGTTTTTGTAATTACCCCTTAACAAAATGAGCAAAATACAGTAGAACACCCCCCCCCCCCCCAACCCCTTGTGCCAAATGGATTAGTAAATAACTCACATCAACTGTAATGCAGGAAATAAATGATCTTTCAACATTCAATGCATGTCTTTCGCGCCATTTTTTTCCCGTACGTATAATATGATGCAGTTCGCGTCATCCTTTTAACTTATTAGGAAACAACTAATATACTAATATTATTACACTTGTCGATACGGTACCTACATAAACCCTTTTTAGATGCTTTAGAAGGCTTGAAAGAATAAATTCGCCAGGTAAAAAAAAGCTCGAGTCAAATAGAAATTATACATTACGTGGAGAAGTGTGGACAATTTCGACTGCCTCTTGATTGCTAAGATGTTCCCACAGCCCATCTGAAGCAAATATAAGAAACTGATCATCGGTATGAAGTTTCTGAACGTGTATTGATGGCTCGGCCAATAGGATCGGTTTCTCAAAAGGCTCAGTTAGTCGGAATTTAGGTAGCAAAGGCACTCTATTGAACTCGGTTTTCTTCAAGTAAGCATCGCCGATTGATCTCGATACCTGAGACGGGATACCAGTAAGATACGTACCAGTAAAAAATGAACCGCAAAAATTGAAAAAAAAAATGATGAAAAGCAAAAAAAGAAAAATTAAAAAAACCTAAAAAAAAAATAAATGAACCCAAGAAGAATTACAGAACGAGAAAAATGAAACCCCCTCTAAAAACTGAAAACAACTATTTATGATCCATCTCACAAACATCCCTCCCGTGGGAAGGTCTCATATGAGTTTTTGCCAAGGGATTATCACAAAAACAGTTCCTGGACGTCTATCATAATAACTACGAAAAACTCTATCTTTCAAAGTTACAAATACCCCTCTATTTTGTAAAATTGAAGTGTTAGCTAAATACAAAACTAAGGGGGAGCTTGTAAAACCTTAAGGATTGTATTTCAAGCATTAATTAGGCCAAAACTCAAGAGCAATTTTTGTAATTAATCGAAGCAAGGAAATTTCGTTTGGCGTTTTGACAAAGCACCTTGAATTTTTTTTTTTTTTTTTTTTTTGGCAATAGGTCAACTTTCATCTCATCTCAATTGTTAGTCATGTGATAAGAAGAACTCAATATTGTGGGTAAAATAGCACTCCCTCACAACAGAAAGAGAGGACACTGCAGAATTAAGAATCCCAACCCCACCAAACTTTCATGTATGTGTGTGAGAGAGAGAGAAAGAGACAGAGGAGGAGGGGGGAAGGAGAGATAGGGGAGAGGGAGAGGGGGAGGGAGGGAGGGATGTGCGACGACTTAGGCCTAGTTTGGTATTGTTGTGACTTCCAATGTTTTTTATGATAACAACTTCTAAAAGCAACCCTAATACTGCTTCCAAACACTATCGGATTTAAAAGTTCATCAAAAAACCGATTGTTTTGGAAGTTAAGCAATACCAAACTTATTTTTTTTAGTTATTAGATATCGGGCTTTGACGGTTTCAAAGTTTGATTCATGTTAGCCGACCCTTCATTTTGGGACTAAGGCTTAGATGTTGTTGTTGTTGTATTAGATATCGGGCTTTAATCATTTTCCAGCCATGCTTTGAGCCGAAAGATAGATGGCTTCAGAATTGAGAGTGATAGAAGGCTTATTATCCTCAGCCAGTATACCATTTCAATAGAACTCATTAACCATCAGATGTCAAATGAATCGGAGGTTTACACCAAAAAAAAAAAATATATATCTTTCACCAACATTTGTAAGTTAATATCCATGCGGCCATCATTACCCACGTAATGCTAGAAACTAGAAAGTACATTTCATAAACCAGAAACAACATATATAATATATACTACAAGAATTCTCCAAGAAACAGAGAGAGGGCTTGCATTTCAAAAAATTTATTGAGATGCAAGATGCAAACAAGAAAAAACAATACGAGACTAGTCACAACAGAGCTCACCTGGATAATACCCTTTACTCGCCACACTTTGTGCTTCAAAACGACAATCTCAGGATCATCCGGATGCAACGAGTGCAACTCCTCCCGAACAGATGCAAAACTCGCATTGTGTTCGTCCGATAGTTGAACGGCTTTAATCTCTTTATCACCCTTTTCCACTTTTCCCAAAACCACTCTAGAATCCCCGGCGTTCGCAACGTACAACAATCCATTGCATACAACGCCCACCAAACAACACGACCCCACTGAAGCAATTTCTGGTCTCGCCTCCCATTGCTTTTTAACCACAGAAAGAAATTCCTCCTCTGTTGCCAGATACGCGTTTTTTATGACACCAGCAGACATTTCTTTTTCGTCTGTTGTAAATCCTGCATCATGAATAGCTATCAGGTGAGTAAAAACTAAAAACGTTATGCATTAGCAAATTCAAAAAAGAAAAAAAGTCAAACGTAATTTATATATAATCTCACGCTGAACATAATAATTTAAGCAACAACCATGACAGTAAAATAAGGACCGTATTTAGCATACGCCAAATTTAATCAAATAAGGGTTTATATATCTTTCTGCACTAATAGACTGACGGAATCATTTTTAAAATATATCTTTCAGAAAATTGCTATTTTCCCCATTCAAAGGCATCAAAATGTACATTAGGATATTTAAAGTTAAAATCTCTGCATCAATCTAATATTACTCTTTGACCAGATTTTGACCATATAGCTTTTACTTATAATGTGAATTACTATGAAGCATTGACACGGGTACGGGCACGCATACGGTACGACATGGTACAAGAATACGGCATATTTTAAAAGTTTAAGCATTCAGGTACAGTTTATGTATACATATATTTTTTAAAATTATTGAAATATATACTTATTAAGTACACTTGAAACAAATGTTTTAACCATAATAAAGTAAGATTATACCACAAGTCCCATAAACACAGAGAAAACATGTGGAAAATAAGCAATTAAAAATTAATTTCTTAGCTTTTAACTGAAAACTTTCTAAGAATATACATATATGAATTCGTAGAATATCTTGTAAAGTGTCGGATACGGTATATAACCGGTACAAGTACGTCGTGCTCACAGAAGTATCCGTGCTTCTTAAGAAAACCCTATGACATCGCAAACAAAAGCAACATCAACATAAAAATCCTCAAGACTCAAAACTCAAAACTCAAAACTCACAAATCATAATATCCATCTAAAGAATATATAAAACAATACATCAAAGTATGAAAATTGTGACAAAAGGAATAAATTATGTAGCAAGATCAAAAGGCATACTCTTAATATTTTCAAAAAGGCGACCGTTTATAAACCGCGAAGCTTCCGGACCAGCATGCCCGTCATAAATTCCAACAAATGTCCCTTGAGGGCCATACTCGATCGAACTCATTGGCCCGGACTCGAGCTGGCTATGATCTTCCAACACATTATTAGCTTGAATTACAGCCATTGAAAATTCTCCATGAATATGGTGCCCTAAATCTTTGTACCACCACAAACCGTCCACACGACCACTGAGATCATCCCCTCTATTGCTGCAACTTTCGCTTTGATTATCCATTGAGGGCCTCCAACAAGGTGTTACGAATTTTCTCCATGTGGTGGTCACCATTGTCCTTATTAATCTAATTCCAGTTTTTTTTTCCTTCACATAACCGAACCCTCAATCGCAATTAGCATGAAAATTCACAGATTTGTTTTTTTTCCCCCACAAATTCCAACAGATTTTCAATCCTCTTTCAACCCTACTTTCAGAACCCACATCAAAAAAATTCCAAATTTTATACAGCCCATCAACAAATGCAGACACCACCAATCTGTATTATGCACAAAAAACAAGAAAACCACTTAATCTATGCATTATCCACACACAAAAACAAAAACAAGAACGAAAATTTAAAATTGAAGAGAATAATTTGAACATAATCAACATAACAACATAACACATTCATCACAGATCATATCCACCATCCAATTAATAACGAAATAGAAAAAGAACAACAAAAGAAAAGGGGGGTGACCTAAAATTAGAGCCTATCAATAATGGGGACGACAAGTAAAGAAACCCATCTCAATACGAGTTACGAATAAAATGATTTCAAGAGGGCAATAATAATTTGGTCTTCTCCTCAGGATGGCGGCGACCCAAGCAAAAGCTTGTTCAAGAGAGAGAGATCAAGCTAGAGAGAGAAAATAATGACGCAGAGAGAACATACAATAAGATTACTGTATGCAATAAATAGTGCACACACGCAGAACCAAAATCCAATTGGGCTTTCCTTTTTTATTTTCGCGACATCAGGGTTTGGTTTTGCAAGAACTAGGCGCGTATTTCGAACCACCGAACGAATCTAATGCTGACCCTAACGAATTTATTAAGGGTTCAATTTGTTCAGTTCATATTCGTATTCGAATAAAAATACAAATTACTTGTTCATATTTGTTTCGTTAAATTTCACATATTGCATGTTTGTTCCATAGCATTTGATTTTCGTTTGTGTTTCAAAATATAAAAAAAAAAATTCAAATTACAAGCAATAATAATTCAAAAAATAAAAAGGGATGATAGATTTAGAAATTACGGATTTTGAAATGGTAGATTTTATTTTGTATATATATTTATTGATAATTTTAAAATTATTAATTATATTTATTAATCATTGAAGATTATTAATAAATATACAAAAAACCCTTTTGTCGCAAACTGTTTGCGAACTAACGAACATATATTATTTTATTCATATTCGGTTCTTGTATTTAACGAATATGTTCGCGAACTGTTCGAGTTTGACCGAACCGAACACGAACTGAACGTCGACACAACGTTTTCACGACCTTTTCACGAACGCTCAGTTCATTTATACCCCTAGCGGGAATTGATTTGGCAACTTAAATTCATAATATATTAAGAAAAAGAATTGCTCCCTCCGTTCCTGCTCGAAGTGCAGCATTAGATTTAAACCAATATCTTTTTAAAAGTCCAATATTTCATGATATACCTCAAATCACATCAAATAATTATCTTTTATTTTTTAATCATCGTCATGCATTCACCATCAATATATTTTATTTTTTAGTCTACATCACACACTCACCATCAATTTTTCCAAAACTTACACATCTATCACAATCAACTATTTCTTAAAATACACTGATTTTAATCAAATTATTGCAGTACAACCGGAATAGAGGGAGTAGTAGTTTTTCTCAAAATCTAATATAACAAGAAGTAGAAAAGAATCCCAACTCAGTCTTTAGTGACTGGAGTTGTCTCGATTAGTATTACTTATTAATTGTATTGAAATATATTATTTGTGATTCAAATGAACTGAAAATAAGAGTTATTAATATTTTTTCAAAATTTAAAGTAATATATATAAAATTTAGAGTAATTAACATAGTATTTAATGCAATTAATATATATATATATATATATATATAAAATTAATATTTATGTGTAGCTTTAAAGACTACATATATCAAAATCCTTGGTTTATAGGTAGTATACAATCTTATCACTTGATCTATTCCACAATGTGGAAGAAAGAGAATTACCCTTTCAAATTAGATGTAGTTTTAGCTTTATTTTTGTTACATTTCAATGCATTTTTATTGCTTATTTTCTTATATTGCCCCCTATTATTTAATCGCTTGTTCATTAACTATTTCCATTTGTTTACCCAACTTAATTTGAGTTATTACTTTTACCACTATCTAATATGTGGTCAAAATGAATAAGATTGATGTGGTCATTTTCCTCTGTTTGTTAATCTTAATGCAAACTCTCAAAAATATACCAAAACATTCTATAAAATAACATAATGCTCTTGACAAAATAGTTCAAGCTATGTTGCTTCCTTCTATTTCAAATGATACAAAAGCAATTGATTAAAAAATAAATTCGACAATGCTCATAAAACAATAAGAATTCAAAGCAACGTTCTGTAACACCCCCAGAATCCAACCGGGACTATTACACGTCGTAGACCCTTCTCACAAGGATCTACCAGACTGAGCACAATAAAACGACCATCTGTTCAACTGGCCGGGGTCGAACAGGATAACAACTCGGACCGATAAGGTCACACAACTAAATCAAACTGAAATAAATTCTTACAACTCATACCCACGCAGGGGTCCAAAAACAATACATCCTAACACAACGGAATACTGAGAAAAATACAATAATATAACAACATCTGGTTGAACTCCATAACTCTTGATTAGTATCACAGCCCATCATCTTCCGTGCCGATCCTGTAACTGCTCCCTCGAACCAAGCACACCTGAAATGCATGAAATGCATTTCCCCCATTTAAGGGGTTAGCAAATCGAATTTTCCAGTACAAGTATCATAACCATACAACATGTAACAAGCAATTATTAATCACAACTCAGACAATCACAAACATCTAACATATATTCCCGAGAGGTTTTAGTGATCTAGAAACCGACACAAGTGGAGCCTTTGGAAAACAACTATCATCTCGGGGTTTTGGAAATATAAACCTTTAGGATCCCATGTCCTAAGTTTGTAAGAATCATTAGGAACTCATATCCTAAGTTGTAAAAACTCATTAGGAACTCATGTCATAAGTTTGTAAAAATTCTTTATTATTAAAACATATTCATAATAACCGTGAACTCTTGTCATGTATCCCCGTAGGTTTATAAACCCGCATGGACTATACCAAACCAATATTGTTCATCAATCAATCAATCAATCATGACACCCGTGAACTCTTGCCACATATACCAAACACAACAATCATAGCACCCGTGATCTTTTGTCACGTTCTTTCGTAGGTTCATCAACCCACACGGACTATATCAACACGACAATTAAACAAAAATCAATTTTGACTCCGTGATCCACTGTCACGGGTCATCGTAGGTTCTACAACCCATACGGTCTTAACCAAACACAATAATCATAAAAACTATCTCGACTCCGTGATCTACTTTAACGGGTCACCGTAGGTTCTACAACCCACACGTTCTTAACCAAACACAATAATAACAAAAATCATCTCGACTCCATGATCCACTGTTACGGGTCATCGTAGGTTCTACAACCCACACGGTCTTAACTAAACACAACAATCACCATATCCAGTCCTGACTCCGTGATCCTCTGTCACGAGTCACCGTAGGCCCCATCGAACCCGCACGGTTGGACGTACTGTGCCCTGACCCCATGATCCTCTATCAGGTTCATCGTAGGCCTCGTTAGACCCGCATGATTGGACCACAGCACAACATACTTAGTTTCGATTCCATGGTCCACGACCACGAATCCTCGTAGATACCGTCGAACCCACACGAGTGAACTTAGCATCACAACACACAACATTCACGTTCACATTCCATCAACAGCGGACGCGGTCAATCAATCGCATTGATCATCACAACATCATGCATCACGTGTACTTAATACGATTCCAACAAACCATCTATCATCAACAATACCTAACCAACAATACACAATACAGTGCACAACTATATGTACAACCAATGCAACACGATTATCACAATCCAATACACACAACACAATACACATACCAAAATAACACAAACAACGCCAAGCCTTCATAACATGTGATACATAAACAATTCACACAAACCATGTTTACGAAGGTAAACCAATCATCACAAATACCATGTAATTTCTTATCACAAGATACAAGTCGTATAAGCAAGATACTTGCCTCGGAATCGGCACACAAACACTCCATCGAACACGGCTCGACTGAAGTGCTTCGAAGCCTACAACTTCCGCAAGAAACAATGAAAACATGATCACTATGAGGGTAAAGACCAACAACAATGGAAATCACATCAAACCATCGAAGAAAAACTCATTCGAACATTAAATATTCCCAATTCTTCAAGAACCCTAGAATCAACAACCGGGTTGAAAAAATCGGAATTATGGATATACAATCCATAGAACATGATCAATAACAATATTTAAAAATAATTGATTCATCAAAACCGGAGTGAATTCGAAATCAAGAACAAAATTCTCAAAAAGGTCAACTTAAGAAAAATCAAGGAATTACCTCAATCCGGCGAAGAACAATGGATTAGATGATGTTACTGTAATATTTGTATATTTATACTTTTCGTATATTTCTAATTTTTGGTATTTTACTGTTGATGGCGACTCGCTGGTAATCGGGTCGGTATGTTGAGAACTTTATTGTTCTACACATTTTTTTAAAATCAAGCCCCTTCTGCGGAAATTATATAATGACGTGAAGTTCTACACTTTTGTTATTTGAATAAGTTTCAGAGCCATTTTAGTCGAATCCGATGGGATGTGATGACTATATTGTGTTTTGGTCCGATTCTCGTAAATGTTGTATAGAACTATCGTTTCATTGATCCTATGAGTTTGTTTGATATATTTGGTCGCGTTATGAGTGACGGTATTGTTATTCGACCTTGAATCGTGAAATTCAGAGGTTTTGGGCCATTTTGTAATTTCTCAAAGTTTTGGATGTATTCTTCTATTTTACTCCTTCGTACGTGGTCAGAATCACGTATTGGTTTGGTTAGCGAATTCATATTTTGACGCTCTTCGTAAACGCTTATTCAAATGTTGATTTTAGAGTTTTGTATCTTTCGGAGCATGTTCGTGTTGATTGGACTTCGCAGTTGTATTATTGAGAGGAGCAGTTAGCGCACTCTAGGCGATGAGTTAAAGCACACTATTTGTGCTTAGTAGCATGCGCTTGCATCGCCAGTAGCGCGCGCTAATGTTCGGGCACTGTAGATGCAGGAAGTTTTGGTTTTTCATTTCTAGACGAGTAGTTAGTGCGCGCTAAGTGTCATTCGTAGCGCACACTAATGAGTGGGCAGCAGGTCTGGAGTTTCTGCATTTAGACCCTAGCACGAGCTAATGTTATCCATAACGCATGCTAATGACATGGTCAGAAGCTACTGGACTACTCGATGGCCCGTTAGCGCACACTACTCTTATGGTTAGTGCACGCTAATCATCATTTTGTATATATAGGACGTAACCGTCCACTATTCGTCATTTTGTCACTTCATCTCCTCCCTTTGACGATTTTTGGTGATTACGGGCGTTTTGTGAAGATCCCGGTGAGATATCATCATCTACCAATATCTTCAAGCTATTAGTTCGGATTATACAACATTTAATCTTCCCCACCATTCCAAATCGAGGTAAACTTCCTAGAATCCTAGATTTCCGGGTTTTGGGGGTTTCTTGGTGATTTTGTCCGATTTAGCTTGTGATTATGGTGGAATTATGTTGAGTATGGAGTATCTACTCCATAGCCATGTTTCCCTTACGATTATACGGATGTTTTTGTATAGTATTCGGTATGAGAGGGTTTGGATGATTTCCAACTTCTATGTGAATATCCTTGGAGTTTTGTGAATCGTAAGTGGGGTTTCGGAAGTTCCTTCTTGTGAATCAAGTCTTGTTTATTGATTGTTGTATTCCTTATGAACCATTTAGGACCGGAAGTGCATTTCGGGACCAATCAAGTGTAACACCCCAATTCACAAATGGGACATTACATGCCGTAGAACCCTCGTGAGGTCTACCAGGCTAACACATGACACACAAACCACAATGTAATCCCAAATGATGCACTCAAAAAGTAAGTAAGGCCGTGGCCCCGGCCAAAATATTTTCACGGAGTACATGTAACATAATTCATTGCCCACGCAGGGGACTTAAACCAAGATTAAAAGTAAACAGTCTAACTCCAGTATTCGACAAATGAAATGACAAAACATAGAAATTACAGACTCGAGCCACATCATCAAGCCAGCCCATCCTTTGCATGCATGTCCCGTGCCTGCTCCTCAGCTCTCTCGGTACCTGAAATGCATAAGACGCATTTCCCCCATTTAAGGGGTTAGCATTCGAATAGCTAGTGCAAGTACACAATTACACAACATTATATACAAATACGATTTTTACATAATCATCTCAATCAGAAATCATTAGCCATAAATATTCCGGAATACTACATCGGCAATCAAATCAGTTTCAATCATCACGATATCACAAAATCACAACTGGTATCACGTGGCCGTACCCCTTAGTATCGACCCCCAGACATCCCGTCAAAGGCTCCGGGTGGGATACCACTTCCGCGGCCGTACCCCTTAGTATCGACCCCCAGACATCCCGTCGGACACTCCGGGTGGAAGTTCAACCACACACGCACCCAAGTCCACTTCCTCGGCCGTACCCCTTAGTATCGACCCCCAGACATCCCGTCGGACACTCCGGGTGGAAGGAACACAACTCACGCACTCGAAAACCAAAATTCATCATTCATTTCGAAAACACCACATACATAACGAAATGTAATACATATACTTGCCTTGAATAAGACGAAACGAAGGAAACGACGAAGGAATAGGTTTTGGTCCGAACAATCCTCCCAACTCCGTTCCTAATCATAATAACGGTATACAACAAGTCTCATTAATGCGGAAAGGTAAGAATTAATCCTAATTCTACCCGCTAGAACAATTTGTCGGTCATGACTTGGGTATCGTCGACTATAAGCGACGAACAATGGAAAACTTGGAGTTCAAAATCACAAATCATCAATAAAACGAAGGATTATAAGTACATGATCGAAGCCTAGCAATAATCCAATGATAATTCGGACCAAAGGAGTCAAATCCCAAGAAATCCCCAAAATTTCCCCAAAATCTCAAAACAAGGGTTTCGGGGATTCTTACCTTGATTCGGATGGTGGAAAGTGTTAGGAACTTGAAGAATTCACGCAAGGAATGCACGGATGGTAGTGGATGATGATATCCAGTCGGAATCGGCCCTAACCCTCGTCTGGAATCGCTCAAAGCCGAGAAGGATAAGAAGTGATGGAAAAATGACGAAGTTGACTGCTGCTGCCCTATTTATATTAAACAGTCTTAGCGCACGCTACGCACAAGCATTAGCATGCACTAACGGGGCGTGGAAGAACAGTCTGCCTACTGTCCTCCAGTTAGCGTACGCAAGCTAACATGGTTAGCGTGCGCTAATACTAGGAATTAGCGTGCGCTAACGCTGAATTAGCGTACGCTACTGTAACACCCCGAGATATTCGGAATAATTACAGCGCCGTAAACCCTTTAGATAAGGATTTACAAGGCTAATTTTAAAAGAAGTGTAAAAACAATACAATCGAACAACTGAAGTTCAAATACAGATTTGATTCAACCGATCACATGAGTTAACTTATACAACCATATCGAATTGACTTTATTAAATACAGACGTACTCGAGTACTAAACGAACCAAGAAGACAAATCACAATAACAATAACATCAATCACATCACTGAGCCATTTCATCGTCACAGCCGTGCTTGTGGTTGCCTTCCCGCTCCTCGGCTACCTGAACATCAAAACAATGTCCACCCCGAAGGGGTTAGCAAAACAATGCTAGTACAAGTATCATCATACAATAAATCATCAATGCATCATAAAACATGCAAAACGGACTTCCGCCACCGGAATCCGACGATGCGAATCCTCACGATTCCATCAACACAATACAAGGTAATCCAAATGCGCCCTCGGATAGATCCCCATGATGATCCCGTCGGACCAACGCATGGTGGAAAACCCGTCCAACGATCCAGTGCCCTCAGCATAGATCCCCATGATGATCCCGTCGGACCAACGCATGGTGGACATTCGATCCAGCGCCCTCAGCATAGATCCTCATGATCCCCTCGGATCATTTATACCATAAATCAATCAACTATGCATACACATATGCATTTCAATATGTTCATCAATACGAACAAATAACAACGAATATCACGAGAATTTTCAGAAATGCATCTCATATTCAACAATATGAACAAAACCACAAGCATGATAATTCGAACTCGACATATGATACTTGCCTCGAAAATGGCAAGGACGAAACACTTCAATGATCTCGACACACTCAAAGGCCGCCTCCTTCGATCAACGTAACAAGCTCGAACCTTAACAAAAGGAATGATATACAAATCATCTCAAGTCGAACGATGGCCTAACAATTCGGTCTACGGCCGAAAAGCTCAAAATAACAATCTGCCTGGACTGCTTAGCGTGCGCTACGTACTCTACGTAACGTGCACTAAGCCGGCCTATTAGCGTACGCTATCGTGTAAGATTAGCGTGCGCTAGCCACGAACTGACAGTTCGAATCGGCTGATACATAACGTACGCTACGTACGTATCGTGCGTTAATTGAACCCCGATAGCGCACGTTAACTCACATATGTTAGCGTGCGCTAACCTTGCATGGCAGAATACTGCTAACGGAAAAACTGGGTTGAAAGGTGGTGAATTTCATGAACTTCTATGGTGGTAATACAAATTACCCTCGGGCATATCATGCTAATAAGGTTTGTGGAAGTTCTATGATCATGAGATACAAATATACGGATAATTAACTCAACATCATATCTTATCTTCGATCTTCAAGAAATATTCTAAGTTCCGATTTATTCCAAGTCTCAAAACATATGATTCCATACGTAAAACATACGAACTAGGTAATCTTCACATACTGGTTGATTGGTTCTGAAGATACATAACATACTTAGGAATCCACATACTAAAAGGTTCAATGGATTATATGATGAATAAGTGTCGAACGTCGAAAATATCCTTCTAACACACGATGTACGACTGATAACGAATCTAACTGACTAAATGAACATGATCAACATCCTTAAAAATACTACTAGTATTGGTGAAGAATCACCTACCTCAAGGCAGTAAAGAACACGGAGGAAATTGCAGCAATCCAACACCGAAAGCTTGAACGCCAATCTCCAACGATGTACGATCTTCAATCACGAGCTAGGGTGTTGATATGAAGTGTTTAGGATGAAGGAAGTTATGCTCTAAGTGTAGGAATTCGGGTAATGGGAGCAGAGAAAACTGAAATCACGAATAGGATGCTGTCCTATTTATAATAAATGGCTATTAGCGCGCGCTAGACCCTGTTCGTAGCGTGCGCTAACGGCTCACTGACTAAACTGTACTCAGCACTTAGCGTGCGCTACGCATATACCTGTAGCGTGCGCTAAGGCGTTGACTCGGTTTATCCCGAAAGACGTCCAGGTACATCCCGACACGATCCGACAGGGGTCCCCCGGCCAGATCTCACCTACCGCACGTCTCAATCAAATTGACCGTGCATAGCGTGCGCTAATGACCCTCAGTAGCGTGCGCTATGAATCCACGTTAGCGCACGCTAAACATAGCTGATAACGTGCGCTACATGCGCAGAATACAATCTGTAAATCACATACACGAATTCATACGCTCGACAACATCGGATTATGAAATACGGAGAATAATACTCAGATCAAGTACAATGATTACAATATCACACGTTCCAAATACAAGTCAAAGTCTCGGGTATTACATCCTTCCTCCCTAAAAAGAAGTTTCGTCCCGAAACTTAAGATGAAAACAACTCCGGATATCTAGTCTTCATACTGTCCTCCGTTTCCCAAGTGGCCTCTTCGACTCCATGTCGTGACCATTGTACTTTAACCAAGTGTATTGGTTTATTCCTCAATTGTTTGATCCGGCTCTCAAGTATCTTGATTGGTCTTTCTTCGAAGGTGCCATCATTAGCTATCTCGATCTCATCGAAATCAATGACGTGACTGGGGTCCGGTACATACTTCCGCAATTGGGATACGTGAAACACATTGTGAACGTGACTCAGCGATGGCGGTAAGGCCAACTTGTATGCTAAATCTCCCACTCTCTCGAGGATCTCGAATGGTCCGATATATCTCGGACTAAGCTTGCCTCTCCTCCCAAAACGGAAAATCCCTCGTGTAGGAGACACCTTCAATAGTACATGGTCCCCAGCGTCGAACTCTAGAGGGCGACGACGTACATCTGCATAAGACTTCTGTCGACTCTGGGCAGTCAACAGTCTCTCTCGAATCAAGGCTATCTTCTCTTGAGTCTGAATAATCAATTCCGGTTCCGTCCCGATCAAATCCGAAGAATCATCCCAACATAGGGGTGATCGGCATCTTCTCCCGTACAAAGCTTCAAATGGTGCCATCTTAATAGAAGCATGCCAACTGTTATTATAGGTGAACTCGATCAAGGGCAAGTGAACTTCCCAATCAGTCGACCAATCTAATGCACAAGCTCTAAGCATGTCCTCTACTGTCTGTATAGTTCTTTCAGACTGACCATCCGTTTGGGGATGATAAGCTGTGCTAAAGTTGAGCTCAGTCCCCAAAGCCCTGTGAACTGCTTTCCAGAAGTGTGACACAAAACGGCCATCTCGATCCGAAATAATGGTCTTTGGCGTCCCATGCAATCTGACTATCTCCGTAATAAATACTCGCGCCAATCTCTCGGGTCCCCATGTATCTTTAATCCCTAGGAAATGAGCCGACTTGGTTAGTCGATCAACTACAACCCAAATCATGTTCATTCCCGTTCTAGTCCTTGGCATACTGGTGATGAAATCCATCGAGATGTCCTCCCACTTCCATTCAGGGATCGGAAGCGGCTTCAACATCCCGGCAGGTCGCTGATGTTCAATCTTAACCTGCTGACAAGTTAAACACTTCGAAACGTACTCCGCTACGTCCTTTTTCATATTCCCCCACCAGAAGTTTTGCTTTAAATCCTTATACATCTTACTGCTGCCTGGGTGAATAGAATAGGGCGCGCTATGAGCTTCCTTTAAAATTGTCCGCCTCAAATCATCATCCTCGGGAACGCAAAGTCGACTCTGAAATCTCAGAACCCCATCGTCTTGCATCACGAATCCTGGGGCTTTTCCTTTCCTTACTTCGTCACATAATCGAAGGATCAGAGAATCGTTCAATTGTTTAGACTTGATCTCCTCGACTAGTGATGAAGTCAGTTCCATCACATAAAGTTGCCCTTGGATTCCTGGTGCCCATACTTCAATTCCCTCGCGGATCAGTTCTCGTTGAATACTGGTTTGGGACGTAAGTGCTTCCAACACTCGAAGAGAAACAGGTTTACAGCTCAAAGCATCGGCTACTACGTTGGCTTTCCCCGGATGATAGAGAATCTCCAAGTCGTAATCCTTGATCAATTCCAGCCACCTTCTCTGCCTCATGTTTAATTCTTTCTGACTGAAAATGTACTTGAGGCTCTTATGATCTGTAAAGATCTGATAATGAGTGCCGTACAAATAATGTCGCCAAATTTTCAAGGCAAAGACCACAGCTGCTAGCTCCAGATCATGAGTAGGGTAATTAATCTCGTACGGTTTCAATTGCCGAGAAGCATAAGCAATCACTTTATCCTTCTGCATCAACACACAACCCAAACCCTGATTTGAAGCGTCGCTGTATACCATGAATCCATCAGTTCCCTCTGGCAGTGCTAATATAGGTGCTGTCGTCAGCCTCCTCTTAAGTTCGTCAAAACCAGCCTGGCACTTCTCATTCCACGTGAACTTTTGAGTTTTCTATAACAGCTGAGTGAGCGGATGAGCAATTTTGGAAAATCCCTCTACAAAGCGGCGATAATATCCAGCAAGTCCTAAGAAGCTTCGGACTTCTTTCACGTTTTTAGGAGCTTCCCAATCCAAGATTGCTTCGACTTTCTTTGGGTCCACCTGAACTCCGTCGACTGATATCACATGTCCAAGGAAGGTTACTTCCTTAAGCCAGAATTCGCATTTTGAAAGTTTTGCATACAGCTGTTCCTTCCTCAAGGTGCTCAAAACCACACGTAAATGTTCAGCATGCTCCTCTGCGTCCTTCGAATATATCAAGATGTCATCAATGAAGACGACCACAAATTTATCCAAGTATTCCAAGAATACCCGATTCATCAATTGCATGAATACCGCAGGAGCATTGGTAAGTCCAAATGGCATTACTACAAATTCATAATGCCCTGCATCGGATCTCAAAGCAGATTCGGTATATCCGAGTCCTTAATTCTCAACTGGTGGTATCCTGATCGCAAGTCAATCTTCGAGAATACCCTTGCCCCTTGCAGTTGATCAAACAAGTCGTCGATCCGAGGTATAGGATACTTATTCTTGATCGTCATCTTGTTGAGCTCCCTGTAATCAATACACAGTCGGAGGGATCCGTCTTTCTTCCGGACAAAGAGAACGGGCGCTCCCCAAGGAGAAACGCTCGGTTGGATATAGCCCTTCTGTAACAATTCCTCCAGTTGCTTCTTGAGTTCATACATCTCGGTTGGCGCCATGCGGTATGGTGCCCTGGAAATAGGAGCTGCTCCAGGCTCTAATTCGATAGTGAATTCCACTTCTCTTTGCGGAGGTAACCCAGGTAGTTCGTCAGGAAATACATCTGAGAACTCATTCACAACTGAAATAGACGAGAGCTCTACTCCTTCCTCTTTCCTCATGGCATAGCACCAAAGTCCGTGACATCCACCTTGCAATTTCACGGCTTTCATTGCTTTGATCAATTTTCCCGAGCTTCCCGGTCTCCATCCTCGGAATAAGTGTTCAGATCCGTCATCAGCAATGATGGAAATGACTCTCTCTCGGTAATTCAGAACAGCTCCATAACGGTTGAGCCAATCATCTCCGAGAATTAAATCGTCACCGCAGATGTCAACTACAATAAGATTCGATGGCCACTCTCTCCCTTCTATAGATACTGGGAAATCCCTAGCTTCTAGGGTTCCCACAATTTTCTCTCCGCTCGGTAATCCCACAACATAAGGTTCACAGTTATGCAAGCACGAGATTTTCAAACGATTAACACAGTTCAAAGATATAAATGAATGCGTAGCTCCCGAATCGAACAAGACACTAACTGGTTGCAAAAGGATCTGAATCGTACCTGATGCAACAGCTGTGTTCTGATCATCAGATTTCCTCATTTAAATGCAGCGCGGAGGAACGGACCCGGCCTTGGATGTCTCTCTCTTCCCAACGTTCTCACCGAAATCCACTCTGCTGCGTCTGGTTCACACTCGTCTCCTTCGAACCGGAGCTGGAGTGCGTGTACCAATAGATCGGGTCGCATTCCCACAAAATGTTGCGCGATGTCCTTCCTGTCCACACTCGAAACAGTCACGGTAGCGCGAAACAATCACGTCGAACATGTCCCGCTTTGCCACAGTTGTAACACTTCTTTCTGCGTCAAAAGCTTGATTAGTGCTGCCGGAACTTCTTTCCACCTCGAGAAGGATGCGGAGGTCTCCTGGATGAATGAAAAGAGGACTGACCCCTGCGAGGTCCGCTACTCTTATCCTCCGTGAAGTTGCCAGACACCTTCTGTTTCTTTGCTTCCGTCGCTTTCTCTACTGCTGCCTCCTTCATATCATAGGCTAACGCCTTGTCCTGATACTGTCGCAAGGTGGTACATTTAAATCCGGACATATACTGCTGAATTTCCGGCTTCATTCGCAGTCAAAATGAAAAATCTTCTCCGTCTCGGTCCTGACCAAGTGGCGCACATAAGTCAGCTGGTGATTAAAAGTCTTAATCACGTCTGTCACAGATACTTCCGAATTTTGTGGTGAGAAAAACTCCCGAACTCGGGCTTCTCTAACTGGGCGAGGACAATACTGCGCCTCCATCATCAATTTGAATTCCGTCCAGTCAACATTGTGCTCCTCCGGTCGAATGGCCTCCCACCAGTCGAAAGCCTCCCCGGTCAAAAGATACTGGGCGACCGGAACCTTCCTATCGTTGGGACAATTAATCCCTGCAAAAATCTTTTCTAATTCCTTCAGCCAGTGATCCCAAGAAAGCGTCTCGGCAGAACCGTCAAATTTCGGAGGGTGCAATTTAATCACTTGATAAGCCATCTATCTCCTCGATTTTCCACGTTATCTTTCTTTGTCCCATCGCCGTCTGCATGCGATCCACAACTTGAGCAAACTGGTTTATCTGGGCAACCACCTGCTGAAGCACTCCCGGCACGTTAGGATCTGCATTATTATTTGCCGATCCCTGTTGTCCCCCGGAATGGGAATCCGTTCGACTAGCGGTTATCTCTGGGGTAGATACCGACTCTTCTTGCCTCGCATTTCCACGTCCGCGTCCACGACCGCGTCCGCGTCCACGACCTCCTCTCAACATACTGTAAACATAAATATTCAATATCCAGGACAAACTTTCTCAAAGTACATCCATCAATGTTTACAAGACATGAATTAAATAAAACGATAGTATTCGAGATTAGGAAACTTACAACCACAGTCCACACGACGATGCTGGCTCAGCAGTGATGTTACGAACGACCAATAATCAAATAACGTAAACAGACCCAACTAACCCGACTGCCAAGATATCCATAAATCTTAGCTCTGATACCATATTCTGTAACACCCCGAGATATTCGGAATAATTACTGCGCCGTAAACCCTTTAGATAAGGATTTACAAGGCTAATTTTAAAAGAAGTGTAAAAACAATACAATCGAACAACTGAAGTTCAAATACAGATTTGATTCAACCGATCACATGAGTTAACTTATACAACCATATCGAATTGACTTTATTAAATACAGACGTACTCGAGTACTAAACGAACCAAGAAGACAAATCACAATAACAATAACATCAATCATATCACTGAGCCATTTCATCGTCCTGTCGGTACTGTGGTTGCCTTCCCGCTCCTCGGCTACCTGAACATCAAAACAATGTCCACCCCAGAAGGGGTTAGCAAAACAATGCTAGTACAAGTATCATCATACAATAAATCATCAATGCATCATAAAACATGCAAAACGGACTTCCGCCACCGGAATCCAACGATGCGAATCCTCACGATTCCATCAACACAATACAAGGTAATCCAGCGATCCAGCGCCCTCAGCATAGATCCCCATGATGATCCCGTCGGACCAACGCATGGTGGAAAACCTGTCCAACGATCCAGCGCCCTCAGCATAGATCCCCATGATGATCCCGTCGGACCAACGCATGGTGGACATTCGATCCTGGGCACTCTGATTAGATCCTCATGATCCCCTCAGATCATTTATACCATAAATCAATCAACTATGCATACACATATGCATTTCAATATGTTCATCAATACGAACAAATAACAACGAATATCACGAGAATTTTCAGAAATGCATCTCATATTCAACAATATGAACAAAACCACAAGCATGATAATTCGAACTCGACATATGATACTTGCCTCGAAAATGGCAAGGACAAAACACTTCAATGATCTCGACACACTCAAAGGCCGCCTCCTTCGATCAACGTAACAAGCTCGAACCTTAACAAAAGGAATGATATACAAATCATCTCAAGTCGAACGATGGCCTAACAATTCGGTCTACGGCCGAAAAGCTCAAAATAACAATGCTCGATCGCTTAGCGTGCGCTACATTACGTAACGCGTGCGCTAAGCCGCCTATTAGCGTACGCTATCGTGTAAGACTAGCGTGCGCTAGCTACGAATCGATTCGAATCGGCCGATACATAACGTGCGCTACGTACGTATCGTGCGTTAATTGAACCCCGATAGCGCACGTTAACTCACATATGTTAGCGTGCGCTAACCTTGCATGGCGTAATCGCTAACGGAAAAACTGGGTTGAAAGGTGGTGAATTTCATGAACTTCTATGGTGGTAATACAAATTACCCTCGGGCATATCATGCTAATAAGGTTTGTGGAAGTTCTATGATCATGAGATACAAATATACGGATAATTATCTCAACATCATATCTTATCTTCGATCTTCAAGAAATATTCTAAGTTCCGATTTATTCCAAGTCTCAAAACATATGATTCCTTACGTAAAACATACGAACTAGGTAATCTTCACATACTGGTCGATTGGTTCTGAAGATACATAACATACTTAGGAATCCACATACTAAAAGGTTCAATGGATTATATGATGAATAAGTGTCGAACGTCGAAAATATCCTTCTAACACACGATGTACGACTGATAACGAATCTAACTGACTAAATGAACATGATCAACATCCTTAAGAATACTACTAGTATTGGTGAAGAATCACCTACCTCAAGGTAGTAAAGAACACGGAGGAAATTGCAGCAATCCAACACCGAAAGCTTGAACGCCAATCTCCAACGATGTACGATCTTCAATCACAAGCTAGGGTGTTGATATGAAGTGTTTAGGATGAAGGAAGTTATGCTCTAAGTGTAGGAATTCGGGTAATGGGAGCATAGAAAACTGAAATCACGAATAGGATGCTATCCTATTTATAATAAATGGCTATTAGCGCGCGCTAGACCCTGTTCGTAGCGTGCGCTAATGGCTCGCTGACTAAACTGTACTCAGCACTTAGCGTGCGCTACGCATATACCTGTAGCGTGCGCTAAGGCGTTGACTCGGCTTATCCCGAAAGACGTCCAGGTACATCCCGACACGATCCGACAGGGGTCTCCCGGCCAGATCTCACCTACCGCACGTCTCAATCAAATTGACCGCGCATAGCGTGCGCTAATGACCCTCAGTAGCGTGCGCTATGAATCCACGTTAGCGCACGCTAAACGTAGCTGATAACGTGCGCTACATGCGCATAATACAATCTGTAAATCACATACACGAATTCATACGCTCGACAACATCGGATTATGAAATACGGAGAATAATACTCAGATCAAGTACAATGATTACAATATCACACGTTCCAAATACAAGTCAGAAGTCTCGGGTATTACAGCTACCTGGTCCATGCATCAAATCGAACCTCTCATCGGTTATTTGAAATCGTTAGCGCACGCTACGAACCCCAGTTAACGTCGCTAACCACACCGTGATAGCGCACGCAAGTAAGCCCGGAGTAGCGTGCGCTACTCAGCGGCGATTCGATCTTGCATAAAGCTGCCGCCAACAAAGACAAAGGTGTCGAAAAGCGAAGCAAGACCAGCATCCGGAAACATAAACACGTAATAATCAAGACGACAAAGCTGAGCGTTGAAAGGGAATATAATCCCGATCACTGGAGAGTCCGAAATGTAGCTAACAAAGCGAAATTCCCTAAACTTATGAAAATTACAAAAACAGCCCAAGTGCCCGAAAAATCGCGATACAATGTCGGATTAACAAACCGAAAGTTTCAACACGACCAACTCAACCATACAAACTTATGCAAATCAAGAAACAATGAAAACGAATGAGTTTTACGAGAATCGAACGTACATGCGACAAGATATAATTCAAGATGAAATTATGCAAAAACATCCTCGAAACTCGTCCAAACGGAAAAACTCCAAGAACAAAATAGATTCAGGATTCCAAAACAGGGATAAGCGAGTTGTCCGAAACGAACATACACCAAAAATAGAAATTACCAAAAATAGAAAACACGGATATTACATTATCTCCCCCTAAAAAATAAGTTTCGTCCCGAAACTTACAACGCGAATAATTCAGGGTATCTCAACCGCATACTCTCTTCCGTCTCCCATGTGGCTTCCTCGGATCCATGCCTCGACCATTGAACTTTAACCAAAAGAATGGTTTTATGACGAAGTTGCTTCACCCGACGCTCTAAAATCTGATTTGGCCTCTCCTCGATGGTAATGTCGGGTCCCAACTCGATCTCTCCAAAATCGATAATATGGATAGGGTCCGGTACATACTTCCTAAGCTGGGAAACATGAAATACGTTATGCACGTGACTCAAGGTCGGCGGCAAACCTAACCGGTAGGCAAGCTCTCCCACCCTCTCTAAAATCTCAAACGGTCCAATATATCTCAGACTAAGTTTACCCTTCCGGCCGAAGCGGTAAACTCCCCGTGTCGGCGACACCTTAAGCAAAACATGATCCCCCACCTCAAACTCCAATGGCCGGCGACGCGTATCGGCATAAGACTTCTGCCGACTCTGGGCCGTCAACAATCTATCTCGAATCAAAGCAATCTTCTCTCTCATCTCAACTACCATATCGGGCTCGGTACCAATCAACTCGGACGCATCGTCCCAACACAACGGCGATCTGCACCTCCTCCCATACAATGCCTCAAATGGTGCCATTTTGATCGAGGCGTGCCAACTATTGTTGTACGTGAACTCGATCAACGGCAAGTGCGACTCCCAATCATCCTTCCAATCTAAGGCACAGGCTCTCAACATATCCTCCAACGTTTGGATCGTCCGCTCGGACTGCCCGTCAGTCTGAGGGTGGTAAGACGTACTGAGTCTCAACTCGGTCCCTAAGGCCCTATGAACGGCCTGCCAAAAATGTGAAATAAACCGGCCATCACGATCCGAAACAATACTCTTAGGAGTCCCATGCAATCTCACGATCTCTGCAATAAACACTCGTGCCAGTCTCTCTGGCCCCCAAGTGTCCTTACTACCCAGGAAATGAGTTGATTTGGTCAGTCGATCGACAATAACCTAAATCATGTTCATTCCAGTCCGAGTCCTAGGCATACTGGTAATGAAATCCATAGAAATATCCTCCCATTTCCACTCCGGGATAGGAAGTGGTCGCAAAAACCCCGCGGGTCTCTGATGCTCGATCTTAACATGCTGACAGGTCAAGCATCTTGACACAAACTCGCTAACGTCTGTCTTCAAATTACTCCACCAGTAGTTACTCCTCACATCCTTATACATTTTGCTCGTACTAGGATGTATGGAGTAAGGCGTGGTATGAGCTTCGCTCAAGATCTTCTGTCTCAGCTCAAAAACACTCGGTACACATAGTCTGCCGCGAAATCTCAAAACTCCGTCATCCTGAATCACAAATCCAGGGGATTTCCCCTTCCTCACATCCTCCCTCAACTGGACCAAAAACAGATCGTCATACTGCTTCGCCTTGATATCATTAGTCAAGGACGAAGTGATCTCTAACGCACATAACTGGCCCTGAATTCTCTGAACCCAAACCTCGATATTCTGACAGATAAAATCTCGCTGGATCCTACTCTGTGGTGTAAGTACCTCTAACATCTGTAAAGCCATCGGTTTTCGGCTCAACGAATCAGCCACTACGTTGGCCTTACCCGGATGATAAAGTATCTCGAGGTCGTAATCTTTAATTAGCTCTAACCACCTACGCTGTCTCATGTTCAACTCTTTTTGACTGAAGATATACTTCAAGCTCTTGTGGTCCGTAAATATCTTACACGACGACCCATATAGATAATGTCTCCAGATCTTTAAGGCCAAAACGACCGCAGCTAACTCCAAATCATGCGTGGGGTAATTCGTCTCATACGGTTTCAACTGGCGGGACGCATAAGCAATAACCCTACCTCTCTGCATCAAAACACATCCGAGTTCAAGGCTCGAAGCATCACTATACACTACGAAATCCTCGTTCCCCTGAGGCAATGATAAAATGGGTGCGGTAGTCAAACGTCTCTTTAACTCGTCAAAACTATCCTGTCGGTCTGCAGTACACTCGAACTTCTGAGTTTTCTGGAGCAACTGAGTGAGTGGTCTAGCGATCTTAGAAAACCCCTCAACAAATCTACGGTAATAGCCGGCGAGACCCAGAAAAATCCTCACCTCCTTCACATTCTTAGGCGGCTCCCAAGCCATCACTGCTTCTATCTTCTGCGGATCTACCCGAACTCCCTTTGCTGAAATCACATGCCCGAGGAACATCACTTCTTCGAGCCAAAACTCACACTTAGAGAACTTCACATACAACTGCTCAGCTCTCAAAGTGTCTATACAATCCGGAGATGTAAGGCGTGCTCCTCCCGACTCCATGAATAGATAAGAATGTCATCGATAAAGACGACTACGAATTTGTCCATATACTCAATAAAAACTTTGTTCATCAGCTGCATGAACACTGCTAGGGCATTGGTTAGCCCAAAAGGCATAACCACAAACTCGTAATGGCCATATCTCGTCCGAAAGGCGGCTTTCGGTATATCTATGTCCCGAATCCTCAACTGGTAGTAGCCCGATCGCAAATCAATCTTCGAAAAGACTGTCGCCCCCTGAAGTTGATCAAACAAATCGTCAATCCGGGGCAAAGGGTATTTATTTTTGATGGTTAACTTGTTTAATTCTCGATAGTCGATGCATAAACGAAGCGATCCATCCTTCTTCTTAACAAAAAGCATGGGCGCACCCCAAGGCGATGCGCTCGGTCGAATATACCTTTTATCTAACAACTCCCCCAACTGATTCTTCAACTCTAACATCTCCGACGGTGCCATCCGGTACGGCACTCGAGAAATAGGGGCCGCATTCGGCTCTAGATCAATAGGAAACTCCACCTCTCGATGTGGTGGTAATCCCGACAAGTCATCCGGAAATACGTCGGGGTATTCACTAACAACTGGAATTGATGACAAATCAACTCCACCATCTTCCGCCTTCAGAGCGTAACACCAGTAGCTGACACAACCCTGGTTCAGAAGTTTCATCGCCTTCAAGGCGCTAATCACACTCCCCAACCTACCCGGTTTACGACCGACGAGAGTATGTTCAGTGCCGTCCTCGGCCACTATCGAGATGGTACGAGTCCGATAGTTCATAATAGCACCGTGACGATCCAACCAATCGTCTCCAAGGATCAAATCCTCACCCTTAAGATCTATAACAATGAGATTCGAGGGCCAATCCCGGCTCCCGATCCTCACTGGGCAATCCCTAACCTCCCGGTCCCTAACCATACGATCCTCGCTGGGCGTACTCACTACAAACGGTTCACACTCAAACAAACAGTCAAAACCAATGCGACTCACACAATCCGATGCAATAAAGGAATGGGTAGCACCCGAATCAAAAAGCACTGAAACTGGATGAGTAAGGATCTGAGTGGTACCTGACGCCACCGGAACGTCTGCATCCTCTGTGCGCCTCATCTGATCTGATCGGGTGAGCGAACACGAACTCGATCTTTGCGGCGATCCAGTGACCAGACCCTACCACGGCCGAACTCTGCGGAACACGAGTAGGCTGAGTGCTATGATCCCTACGATCGGCGGTGGTAGTCGGAACTCTAAGCGGCCACGGTGGCCCTCTCACAATGATCGCCCGATGCGATGCATCGCAAGTAAAGCAAGTAAGCGGAGGAGAAGGGCAATCCTTCATCAAATGCTCATATTGGTTGCGATTAAAACAAACCACCTTACGAAGCAAGCGAATGAGCGATTACCACAGATCCCCGGTCGATGAAATGGCCTCTTCCCCGGTGTAGGGGCAGACTGTGCTCTCGAAAATCGGCCACTCTTGCCGGCTGAAAAGCTGCTAACCATTTTCTGTTTCTTAGCCTCGGTACCCAACTCTGATTCCGGTGCGGCCATCTCGATCACTAGAGCGCGATCCTGATACTCCTTAAAAGTGACACACATGAGCGGGGCCATACTCTGCCTGATATGTGGTTTCATGCGCATATTGAAGTAACGGATTTTATCAGCCTCCGTCCTCACTTTCTCTCACGAAACCCAACTGCTGATTGTAAGTAATGATGGCCTGAGAAATAGGCACATCCTGTGGCGTAGCGGTGAAGAACTCCACAATTCTGCGCTCCTTAATTGGCGGTGGACAATATTCTGCTTTCATAGCAGCCTTGAATTCCTCCCAAGTAGCTCGATGGTCTCTGGGCGCAACGGCCTCCCACCATTCCGCAGCTTCCTTATCCAGGAGGTACTGGGCAATATGTACCCTCTTGTCTTCGGGACAAGCTACGGCATCGAAGGTCCTGGACAACTGAAAGAGCCAATTCTCCCAACCGAGGGGGTCAGTAGATCCGGAGAAACGAGGTGGGTGCATCTTAGTCACCGTCTGAAGCCACTTACTAGCTTCCTCTTCAGGTGTCTGGGGCGGATCAGCGTCCACCACAGGCTATACGAGTAAGTTGGGCTACTAAGCTGGCTGAAATGCAGCGGTAGCCAGCATCGGCATTATTACCGGCAGTGCGAGTGAGAGGCTGAGTCCGCAGAGAACTGAGAAAGTGAGCCCTCCTCATTATCAGCACCCCGACCACGGCCTCGGCCGCGTTCCCTAGCTGGTCTACCACGACCTCTCAACATACTGAAGGAAAAATGAAAATAACACGATCAGAAAGATTCACAATTGACAAAGTTGGTATCACAATTCATAATTCCGAACAATGCAAGAAAACGAATTACAGAAATATAAGAGTTCGAAGAGACTTACAGCCATGGGTCGCACGAAAAGACGGTAGCATGATGATATTAGGCTCAATGACTAACTCTAATGACGCAACTGACAGACCCAAAAATTTACCGACAGCCTAGGTATTCAAAACCTAAGCTCCGATACCATAAATGTAACACCCCAATTCACAAATGGGACATTACACGCCGTAGAACTCTCGTGAGGTCTACCAGGCTAACACATGACACACAAACCACAATGTAATCCCAAATGATGCACTCAAAAAGTAAGGTTGTGGCCCCGGCCAAAATATTTTAATGGAGTACATGTAACATAATTCATTGCCCACGCAGGGGACTTAAACCAAGATTAAAAGTAAACAGTCTAACTCCAGTATTCGACAAATGAAATGACAAAACATAGAAATTACAGACTCGAGCCACATCATCAAGCTAGCCCATCCTTTGCATGCATGTCCCGTGCCTGCTCCTCAGCTCTCTCGGTACCTGAAATGCATAAGATACATTTCCCCCATTTAAGGGGTTAGCATTCGAATAGCTAGTGCAAGTACACAATTACACAACATTATATACAAATACAATTTTTACATAATCATCTCAATCAGAAATCATTTGCCATAAATATTCCGGAATACTACATCGGCAATCAAATCAGTTTCAATCATCACGATATCACAAAATCACAACTGGTATCCCATGGCCGTACCCCTTAGTATCGACCCCCAGACATCCCGTCGAACGCTCCGGGTGGGATACCACTTCCACGGCCGTACCCCTTAGTATCGACCCCCAGACATCCCGTCGGACACTCCGGGTGGAAGTTCAACCACACACGCACCCAAGTCCACTTCCTCGGCCGTACCCCTTAGTATCGACCCCCAGACATCCCGTCGGACACTCCGGGTGGAAGGAACACAACTCACGCACTCGAAAACCAAAATTCATCATTCATTTCGAAAACACCACATACATAACGAAATGTAATACATGTACTTGCCTTGAATAAGACGAAATGAAGGAAACGGCGAAGGAATAGGCTTTGATCCGAACAATCCTCCCAACTCCGTTCCTAATCATAATAACGGTATACAACAAGTCTCATTAATGCGGAAAGGTAAGAATTAATCCTAATTCTACCCGCTAGAACAATTTGTCGGTCATGACTTGGGTATCGTCGACTATAAGCGACGAACAATGGAAAACTTGGAGTTCAAAATCACAAATCATCAATAAAACGAAGGATTACAAGTACATGATCGAAGCCTAGAAATAATCCAATGATAATTCAGACCAAAGGAGTCAAATCCCAAGAAATCCCCAAAATTTCCCCAAAATCTCAAAACAAGGGTTTCGGGGATTCTTACCTTGATTCGGATGGTGGAAAGTGTTAGGAACTTGAAGAATTCACGCAAGGAATGCACGGATGGTAGTGGATGATGATATCCAGTCGGAATCGGCCCTAACCCTCGTCTGGAATCGCTCAAAGCCGAGAAGGATAAGAAGTGATGGAAAAATGACAAAGTTGACTGCTGCTGCCCTATTTATATTAAACAGTCTTAGCGCACGCTACGCACAAGCATTAGCGTGCGCTAGCAGGCGTGGAAGAGCAGATCGCCTCTTGTCCTCCCGGTTAGTGTCGCAAGCTAACATGGTTAGCGTGCGCTAATACTAGGAATTAGCGTGCGCTAACGCCGAATTAGCGTCGCTACAGTCGATGCAATCTTGAACCTCATCGAACGCTGAAATCGTTAGCGCACGCTACGAATCCCGGGTTAACGTCGCTAACCACGGTGATAGCGCCGCGTAAGTAAGCTCAGGTAGCGTGCGCTACTCGAGCGGCGATTAATCTTGCGATGCTGCTGCAGCCGACACAAAGGTGTCGAAAAGCGAAGCCAGACCAGCATCCAGAAACATAAACACGTAATAATCAAGACGACAAAGTTGAGCGTTGAAAGGGAATATAATCCCGATCACTGGAGAGTCCGAAATCTAGCTAACAAAGCAAAATTCCCTAAACTTATGAAAATTACATAAACGGCCCAAGTGCCCGAAAAATCGCGATACAACGTCGGATTAGCAAAACCAAAAGTTTCAACATGACCAACTCAACCATACAAACTTATGCAAATCAAGAAATAATGAAAACGAACGAGTTTTACGAGAATCGAACATACATGCGACAAGATATAATTCAAGATGAAATTATACAAAAACATCCTCGAAACTCATCCAAACGGAAAAACTCCAAGAACAAAATAGATTCAGAATTCCAAAACAGGGATAAGCGAGTTGTCCGAAACGAACATACACCAAAAATAGAAATTACCAAAAATAGAAAACACGGATATTACATCAAGCTTGTAAACCTTGATCCGTGACTCGACGATGCCTCAAAGGCAAGTATATGTTTATGATTGTATGTTCTTGACATTGAAGGTAAAACGTAAGCTTTGTGTATGAATATATGCTCACTCAGGGATGGACCGATGAGTCCTCTGAGGGATCGTTGCCTCTGGTGCGATCCATTGAACGTTTGATATGTATGATTACGTGTTCACTCCGAGATGGACCGATGAGTCCTTTGAGGTATCATTGCTTCTTGTGCGATCCATTGAACATCATATGTGTATAATTGTATGTTCACTCCGGGACAGACCAACGGGTCGTTGCTTCTGGTGTGATCCATTGAACATTTTGGGTTAACCACTCCGGGACTGTCCGACGGGGCCTCTAAGGGATCATTGCTTCTGGTGCGGTCCACAGTTCACCACGTATATGATTGAAATGTGGAATGAGATGAGATGAGATTTAATCGATTATTCTGGATATGAGAATACCAGTCTTGAGAATGATGAAATGAAGTTAAGTTTACTTTATCGTGCAAGAAGTATTGTATTTCATACTCGATATACTTGTACTAGCTATTCCATGGCTAGCCCCTTTCGGGAGAAATACCTTTCATGTATTTCAGGATCCATGAGAGCAGCTAGGTGGGTACCAGGTCGGAACAAAGATGATGGGCAAGAGTGATACTGTGTCTTGTCTTTGATTGTAGTATCATGTTTCATTCATTCAGTAATGTTGTACTTTGAATGGTTATGAGTACTCGAGTACTATGAGATATTTTTGATGTTCGGCTGTTGTTGCCCTGGGTTCTATTCCCAATAAATTGTATTTTGCCAACTTGATTCATACGTTGGATGTCAATTTCTATTGTCTTCCATTTGATTATGTCTAGACCTTGTCGGTGAAAGTTCATGGTTCCGCATCTGTATAGCCTTGTGGGTCCCACGATGGGCCCACGAGGCTGTAATATCCACTGAATATCTTGGGGGTGTTACAGTTACAAGCACCTAGGACTCTCCAAAACACCTTGGATGGAGTAAAAATCGACCAAGAACACAAACCCTAGAAACCCTCATCCCAAACCCGTGGAGGAAGAATGAAATGAAGAAGAAATGAGGATAAACAAATGTTGTCCAGTTTATATACCGAACAACTTAGCATGTGATAATCATCACGATTAGTGTGCGGTATCAAAACAACATTGCAAAGCGTTCTGCACAAATACACAGTTAGCGCGCAGTAACCACAAGCATTAGCGTGCGCTAATCACGTCCCAAATTCAATGCAGTAGCTCCTGGATAGTTTCTGCATCCACCGTTAGCGTGCTCTACCACCACAATAGCGTGCGCTAACTGCAGCACATTAGCGTACGCTATACTACTACATAGTGTGCGCTATCAACTTCCCAGCCCAATGCAGTAGCTTTTGCATCTCGAGTTAGCATGCGCTAACAGCATAGTAGCATGCGCTAACTCTGCACCAATAGCGTGCACTATAACACATCTCAGCGTGCACTACACCTACAGCACATACAGTAGGATCGTACCAAAAACTCAACACAATCACAGCACTCCCTAACGGGGCGACAAATCATGCAACATGGCATGACACACGATCATACCGGCACAAACAACACACAATCCACTAAACAGTAGAAAAAAAAGTTCAACGCAAACGAAACAAAAATCTCGGGTATTACACATTCCAATACAGCCCTCATATTAAAATCTTTGCACATGCCCACCAACATCCAAAAGACAAAGAGCCATTTATCAAGCAAGTGAGCATCCATAACAATAGAGTTTGTTACCTAACAACCAACTACACAATATTTTATAATCATATTCATCAAGATAAAAGATCTGTAGTTCTAGAAAATGATTCCATACATATCACGATAAAATCACAATCAATCAAAATGGGTGATGCCATCACTTCCCCTCAATTTTTTAAGAACATCATCAACAGTTAGTCTTTTCTGCCTCTTGGTGGAAGATGGAGCAAGTGCAGAATCGGTAGAACATCCAGTTGAAGGAGGAGCAGTTAATGTAGAAACTTGTGGAGCATGAGGTGTAACTAGATGATATGATCTTTTCACTGATAATTTTCCAGATTTGCTCGCATTCTGACTTTGGGATAGTAGTAGTAATGATGGTGGCACAACATAAATGTTGCTAGGTTCAGGCTGCCATCAAACTAACAAATATTCAATAGGTTTTATAATAACCCCACGTTCACAATACTATTTGTTTTTAAATTGTAGAAAATGTACCTTTTTCTGTTGTTTACTTTGCCAAGCAGACGTTTTTCTTGCTATTAGATCTTGTGAAGCTTGAGTTGATTGAGATGCATGGCTTGGTTGAGATCCATCATAATTTGAGACTGGGGCTTGTGATGTTCTAATTCCCTAAAATAATAATATAGTGGCTAAAATGTAATATAATAAACTAGTGCCATTGAATTATACAAGCCACCTTGTAAAATTTTGAACTTTTATTGATTGGATTTTGCAAGTCAGGTAGTTGTGCCCTTCACCGATACATTTAGAGCAAGTATTTATGTGTCCTTTCCTTGAAGCCTTGGTAGGATCTTTAATATCATTTCCATCTTTCTTCATTTCCTTTTGTGGCCTTCCACCTTTGACTATAACCACAGGAGGCTGAATAGGGCCCTTTCCTGATAATTCCTAGAATTTCATACCCGGTACTGGGTATATCGTGTGCTTATAGGTTCCCATATATGTTTTCTTGCTTTACCAGTCTACCACATAATTCTCCAAGTTATTTCTACGTAACTCGATGGCTGAAATGGCATGACAACCTTGTAGTTGATACATTCCATCACTACATGTGTGTTCATCAAGTTTGACAATATGATTTTGGCCGAAATACTCAACTGAATAACTTTCTTGTCCCAAAAGAGTTGCCACTTTTATCTTTTTTTCGTTTAGCATCTTCTTCATATCAGTTTCACTTGAGTTCTCGACATCAACTTATTTCTAATCCATTCCCACATGGAGATAATAGGTTGATCCTTTGATCCCATAATGTAAGCGTTGAAAGATTTTGACATGTTGTTAACAATGGCTGCGCACTTGGTTCTAGTTGGAAAATGTGACCTTGCCCAATGTTGAGGATCAATTCTACTAAGCCAAACATATGGTGTGACTTCATTTTCATCAACTCCCGATTTAAGTGCATATTCAACTCACTGCCAATATTTTCTTTACATACAGTTACACAATAATTGTAACACCCCCAAAATCATTCAGGGATATTACAGCGCTGTGGGCCCCGCGTCGGAACCCACAAGGCTAAAAATTATTTTCACAATCATTTCAACACGCCAAAAAGGTCGATGACAATAATATATTTCAATTACTCAAATGCTTTCCAAAACTCTCTTTTTCAAATACCATCATAAAATTTCCATTTAAAAGTTTAAAGCCAAAATGCCAAAACTCGATAGTTTCAAAATGTACCTTAAGCCACCACTTATATTTACCGATAAAATAGTTTAGGGAATCGGTTTTACGAAATAAACCCAAATTTACAAAATACCAAAAGGCCATTTTAAAACACCCACGCAGTGGATATGATCAACAGTGAAAATACATTTGCAGCAGAATGTAATACACAGTCAAAGTACACGATTCCCAAATACACGCCATAGCTAGTATCATCCGGGATGCTCATCTTTTTCACGACCGCTACAAGCTCGATTTCCAAGTACCTAAAAATAAAGCCCGCGACGGGGTCAGCCATAATACTCAACAATAATAACGATCACATCAACATCAATAATTACATATCAATGTAATTACATGTAAGGAATAACTGTTATGGTTGTATAGTGTAAAGCGTACTTTATGCTTGTATTACCTTATTTCCCTGTAACTACCTATGAGAATATTAATTACATTTAATCACATATTTTGCATATTTATTCACGTTATGGTTATGCAAATGAAATGTCTAATTATTTTATATTATAGACAATGTGGCGTGTTGGTGTCATACGGAAGATCGCATTATCGGTGCCTTATAAAATAATATAATAGTTTACAACCTATATAATTATTAGACAAATTATGTGAAAGGTTATAATGTATGCTTGAGATTAGTTGGTCGTGACTATTAGCATGCATTAGCGTATTTGCATACGTTGAACTGGATCGCAGTGAGATAGTGTCTTCTGTAGTAACTGTAAGAAGAACGTAAATCTCGGATAATTATTATTTCTTAATTCTAAGTATATAGTATTTAATTGTGTGTTTACAATAATTATTGCTTTGATTTACCATGGGTGAGAGTCACAGTAATTGACTCAATAAGCTTCGTATCTTGGGCAATAATATTATTTATATGACAATTAATATTATAACTAGAAATCATGTCCCGACTCATGCGGATTGATGATGTACCCTTGAGGAGTTCGACAATGATTATTATATTAAACCCTGCAGGTGGATTTAATTTCGATATAATAATAAGGTTCGAGTGGTACTACTCTTGGATAAGCAATTAATTAATTAAAGTTGTCGGTAGCTTAAATTAATTAATAGATATTCGATATCTTAAACACGAGAAATAATATATTTAAATAAGGAGCCCGATTTCATAAATTAGGATTTGGGTACGAAGTGCAATATTAACTCTTTAGTGGACTGAGTTGATATTTAATAGACTCAATATATTAGGAAATGCCTAATACGGAAATTTGAAGTCTGTTAGGAGTCCTTTCCTTAATCCTCCTTAAGATCCCTAGAGTAGTCTAAAAGCATATAAATAGGACTTCAAATGGGGTATTTAGGCACTACTCATCCAACACAAGAGTTTTGATTTTTTTGTTCTTTGTGTTCAATTGTGGATCTTGACTTGTGTCTTTGATTCCACAATTGAGATAACACTTTAATTCTTGCTACAAATTGGAATTACTTGAAGAAAAAAGGAAAATAATGTTGTGAGGAACATAGGTTTGGCCGATCCCAGTTGAATTCCAAGCAAAATTCGGTAGTTCGTTGCCCACACAACGTCCGGATTTAGGCGGAATATACTCTAGAAGATCTAAAGGTAGAAATACAAGAAGATCAAAGAGGAATTCAAATACTTCGCTTCAAATGTGAAGTATTCTACGATCTTTTAGATCTAGGTTGAATATTACAAATTATCATGTTTAGACGCGTAAATATATATTGTTAGTTTAAATAGCTCATTAATTTGTGTAATTAATTATTTGACGAGCCTAAATAGATTCGAATTTTGAAGGCCAATTTTAGTAAACCAAAACACGACGCTTCCACTGCGTTTTATTTCCAACAATTGGTATCGGAGACGGTCTTTAGGTTCAGTTCAATTTAATTATTGTTGTGATTAATTGCTAGCAATTTAAAAATATTCATATATTATGATCTTTGAAATGTTTTTATTAGAAATTGTCTTGCACGTGAATATGGTCCAATGATCATGGCTATATGATTTTTTTTATTTTTTATTTTTACGCGTTTTGGTAATTTGGCCCGTTTTGAGGCATGTATAAGTTTTTCCCGTGAGAAAATCCACGGGTAGAATATGATTTTATTTTTCCTTGTAATTTTATTATAAATTCGATGTATTTTATTTTGGGTAAAATTGTAATCGAAGTGGAGTACACAAAGCACGAAGGAAAAAGGAGTCCCGCGCGAAAAGAGTCCCAATCAGACGAACTAGCGGGACCGAAAAGCTGTCGGTTAGGACCGGTCGCGGGTGAACATTCCAGGCCGCGGATCAGGCCACTGTTCAGGTCAGGTCATGCAGCGGGTCGGACTAGTCTGGGTCGGGTCGTCCGGGGTGTGGTCCTGTTCGTCTTTCCACCGTTCGTTGCGTCCGTTGATGCACAATATTTAAATTTGGAATTTCTCTTGTGAAATTAATTTTGCATGGAAAATAAATTTTCTAAATTTGAAAAATTTGTGGGCCAACCGGGAAGAGTTGACGAGATGCTTGAATCAGTGAGAGTTATCAAGCCGAAGATTTTTTTTGTTATTTAAAATGAGGAATAAAAGCCATGATAATTGGATTTAATTATCCAATTTTTTTATTGTTGTTTTTTATTTTTTTGGATGTATGGCATGTATGAATGTATGCGTGATATGTTTCTTGCATGTTAGGATGAGAAAATTAAAAACATTAAGGCTAAAATAACTAAGTAATTAAATTGGTTTATTTTTATTTTTTAAAATAAAAAAACATAAAATAAAATCAAATTGGCCCCCATAACTAATTTAAATTGTGAAGTAATTAGCATGCGCGTTGACATTAGGGTCTTCCTCCATATCAGATGTGTTATTTATAGGTTCACTAGTTTTAAATTTCAAATGATAACAAAAGGAAAATATTATTTTTTATGATAGGACCTCTCCATTTGTAGGACTATTATTTAAGATAATATTTTAAGGTTGTTAAATTATTGTGTTCACTTAGGTGTATTAATTAATAATCTCCCTATCAGAGTCTATGATAATGAATACATGGCCAAGAGGAACCAACTATTAATTTTACTTGTCATAACGTAAATTGACTAGAAAGTAAAATTATAGACATAAAACTCCACTTGAAAAATGTCTGTGTAAACGTCCACACGATTGTGACTTGCATATGCGGATTTTTCGAGGTGTTGGTTGCTAGCATGTATATTGTGTTTTGAGGTTTTTCAATATATTATGCTATGCACTATGTGATGAATGGTTTTAATTTTATCTCGGATGTCTTTCAATCCACGTGCTGTAATTCTCAAAGAAAACAAACTAGATGGCACTAACTTTGCTGATTGGAAACGTAATCTTAATATTGTCATGACTGCTGAAGAACACGAGTTTGTTCTAACTGAGGAATGCCCATTAGAGCCAGATGCGGATTCGACACCTGATGAGGTGAAAGAGTACCGGAAATGGAAGAAATCTGATGAGATGGCTCGCTGTTACATCTTGGCTTCTTTAGCGAATGTATTGCAACATCAACACCAGAGTATGGGCACGTCCGCAGAAATTATGAAAAATCTCGGCGAGATGTTTGGTCATCAAAATCGGGCGGCTAGGCAAAATGCTATGAGGGTCTTGATGACGACCCAAATACCTGAAGGAACCCCGATAAAAGATCATGTTCTAAAGATGATTTCTCATCTAAACGAACTTGATATCTTAGGGGCTACTATCGATGTGGAAACACAGGTCGATATCATCCTAGGCAGCTTACCAAGGAGCTATGAGCAGTTCCGCCTAAACTACAATATGAATCGTAGAGAATATACCTTGGCGGAACTGCTGACAGAGCTTCAAGCTGCAGAAGGTTTTTCAGGCAAGGGTATCAAGTTCTTGCAGCTACTGGTGTTTCGACTTCTAAACCCAAGTGGGGGAAAAAGAAGAAACAAGTGGGCCAGAAGCAAGTGGCAACTCTCAAGGTAAAGAGAAAAGCTCATCATCGTGAGGCGAACAAAAAGCCAAAAGGAAAGCGCTACAAGTGCGTTCATAAAAGGACATTTCAAAGCGAACTTCCCTGCTCTTAAGAAAGGTATGTCTCGTGCACTAGTAGTCAAAACATGTTTGGCAGCTTATTCTTCCACTTCGTGGATAGTTGATTCAGGCTCCACTGATCATGTTTGCTTTGACTCGCATGGTTTTCAGGTAACCAAGTAGCTTAGTGAGGGCGATATCACCATCAACTGGGGCGATTATTCCAGGCTATGGTTATTGCAGTGGGAGTTGTGCAGTTGAAAATGAATGATAGATTATTAGTCCTTAATAATGTATTATTAGTACCAGATTTTAGAATGAATTTAATTTCGATTTCTAAATTGAGTTGTGATGGTTATTCAGCTTCTTTTGATGGTGATGCTATTATTAGAAGAAATTATGAATATGTATGCAAAGGTATATATACTGATGGACTATATGTCATTAATACTGCACAGATTCCCATGTATAAACATAAATCGCTTCACTCTTTGTCTAAACCTAAAAAGAGAAAAGAACCTTCAAGCATAAACCAAACATATATGTGGCATCAACGAGTAGGTCATGTAAACCTTAGAAGAATTCAAAGATTAGTAGATGATGGCCCATTGGACGACCTCCAAGTTGAGTCATTTCCAATTTGTGAATCCTGTCTCGAAGGTAAAATGACCAAAAGAGTTTTTAAAATCAAGGGAAATCGTGCTCAGAACGTGTAAGAAATAGTTCATACAGATGTATGTGGTCTAATGAATATCCAGGCTAGGGGTGTTTTCGAATACTTCATCACGTTTATAGATGATTATTCGAGATATGGATATATTTATTTGATACGATGTAAGTCTGAAGCCTTTGACAAGTTCAGAGATTTCAAGGCTGAAACGGAGAAGCATCATGGGAAGAGTATCAAGTCACTACGATCTGATCGTGGTGGCGAATACCGTAGTGGAGAGTTTTTGGATTTATTGGCAAATGAGGGGATTTCATCCCGGCTCAATGCACCGGGAACTCCACAACAAAATGTTGTTGCTGAGAGAAAAAACATAACTCTTTTAGAAATGGTTAGGTCCATGATGAGTTACTCGGGTTTACCTATTTCTTCTGGGGGTACGCCTTGGAAATAGCAACGTACATTCTAAACCTGATACCTTTGAAATCAGTTCCAAAAACACCCACAAGACTGTGGAGTAGGCGCAAGCCCAGCCTAGGACATGTTCGAATTTGGGGTACTGCAGCACATGTGCTGAATAAGGATGCTGGTAAGTTGGCATCTCGTACAGAGGTACGAGTGTTTGTAGGATACCCTAAGGGAACGAAGGGTGGCTTGTTCTATAGTCTCGAGGATCATAAGGTCATTATTAGCACCAATGCTTGATTCTTGGAAGAGGATTATGTGATTAGTCACAAGCTCATGAGCGAAATAATTCTGGAAGAGTTGAGGGGCAAGACTCCATCTATACCAATCGTACAAGCGCCAGCTAACACTGCACCATGTATCGATTTTGAGACTTTTACACCAACTCAAAATATGCCTCGTCATAGTGAGAGGGTTGTTCGTCAACCAGAATGATTCATAGGCGTGGGACAGTCTTCAGACTCAATCCCAGGTGCAGATAAATCAGATCCCTGGACTTACAAAGAGGCAATCCAAGATAAATATGTGGACTCATGGCAAGTAGCAATGGAATCACAAATGGGATATATGGATTCAAATCAAGTGTGGGAGCTAGTAGAACTGCCTGATGGGGTGCAAGCCATTGGGAGTAAGTGGGTCTACAAGTGAAATAAATGAGGTGACGGGAAGGTTGAAACCTTTAAAGCGAGGCTTGTAACGAAAGGTTACACTCAGAAAGAGGGTATCGATTATGATGAAACCTTTTCGCCGATAGCCATGCTTAATTCAATCCGAATTCTTTTAGCTATAGCTGCGTATTTGGACCTGGGGATTTGGCAAATGGATGTTAAGACTGCATTCCTAAATGAAAGTCTAGAGAAGGAAATCTATGTAACACCCCCAAACCACTCGGGGATATTATAGCACCGCAGACCCTCTCCATGAGGACCAACGAGGCTAAATGCATAAACAATGCATTACATTACATGCCGACATGGCTAAATAACGAACCATTAGACCGATTTGGTCTTTCACCACAATATACAAATCACACACACATAACTCTGATATCACTCAAACTCAAACCATGTTCAAATACACGAACCATACTTTTACAATCAGAAAATACAATAGTGGAAAAGACACCACAACATGCCTTGACCAAAATACTCAGCACTGGTATTCATGTGATTAGTATCGTCGTCTTCCATCATCCTTCGTACCGATCCTATATTTTGCTCCCCTAGAACCTGTATGTGCCTGTACGCAATACAGACATCCACCCCCGATTACTCGGAGGTTAGCAAAACTCCACTTTTTTGCTAGTGTAAGTATAAAGTGTAAATACGAGCCATACATCACATATTCCGAGAACATAACAACCGAGAACTGCCAGACAGTAAAACATAACAAAAGACATTCCGAGATAATTCATTGGATTAAAACCGTTTAAACCATGAAAGGTAGGAATGAAGCTCAATATACATTTTGAAAAAAAATTTAAGATTTCGAGAGTTTTTTTTTTAAAAAACATTTGTGATTTAAGAATTCTCACTTACCAAAACCGTTTAGGGACACAGCCCAAAGGTCATTTTCCAAAATACAAATCCAATAACAAAACACGGGGTCCACGACCCAATCATACCATTCCGATCACAAAGCACAGGGTCCACGACCCAATCATACATATCAACATATTCCCAAGGATTATTCGCGTCCCGTGCTAACAAGCCACGAACCTCAGATGCTCCCACAGAACATACCCGAGTGAATAACCCAATGGGAAACCATACAATATCATATGTCACCGTGACAACAGTCACATAACCACAACCATGACATACGTTTATAGTTATCCCGGCATCGGGCTAGCAAGCAACAAACCTCGGAGCCCCCTCGAGACCTACCCGGTTTGGACAACCCATGACACGTACATCACACAACCAGACCACAGTCATATGTTATCCCGGCATCGGGCTAGCAAGCCACGGAGCCCCCTAGAAACCTACCCGGTTTGGATAACCCTATGGCCACGCCCGATCCGTACTAGCAAGGACGGATCCCGGAGATTCAACAAATCTTACTCGGTGGCACATCACTTTACAACAATCACACAACAACAAGGAAGTACCATTTCCAAACAACACTTAACATCACAACCTCCTTACAAAGGAGTAACAACTAATATCACATAACATCACATATTCACCGAACGAGTACACGTATCAATACACAATCCTCGACAAGTGATTAAGGTATACTATATTCACGTAATATGATTACAACATCTTCCAACATACAACACTAATACACATATTCAGAAAACACATTTATTCACAAAGCATACGAGTTATCTTCGAAGGCAAACCTTCATCGAGAATATACCGATTCTTTTGAAAGTTCATAAAAAACAATCAAATTTGCACACATAATCAATCACCAACTACTATATCTACGAAACACGAAGTGTATGGACAAGATACTTGCCTCAATAATCGACACACAAATACTCCAGTGAATACGGATTTGATCGGTGAACCACGACCACCTACAACCTCCGAAGACACAACTGAATCACGATCACTACGTATATCGAAACCAATTACAACGGAAAACGCACCCAAAACCTGAAGGGAAAACCATTGAGACATTTAATCGAACATTAAATGTTCACGGTTCCTCAAGAATACCAAAATCATCAACCGGGTTGAATGAATCAGAACTATGAATATACAATCCATATAACGTGATCAGTAACAATGTTTAACAACGATCGATTTATAAAAACAGGATTAGAAACGAGATCAAGGATAAAATCCCCACAAAAGTCAACTCTAGGAGTACAAGAACAATACCTTCGATCCGACGGAATATGATGGATTATATGATGTTAATCCTTGTTAGGAACTCAAGAAGGTTGATGGATGATGAAATCACGACCAACCCTAGCCTCTCAAGCCAATCTTGTCGACCGCAAGAAGAGAAGGAGAAAGAATGGTGAAAAAGGCGAAATGAAGTCTGCTACCCGCCTATAAATAGGCCGCAGCACATTACGTACGTAATATTGTAAGGGTAACATATGTAATAGATCTTACGTACGTAAGGAAGTGTTACATACGTAATGTTCTACTCAGAACTCACTGCCTCAGTTCACCTGCAGGCTAACGTACGTAACACATACATTGTTACATATATAATACATCATCAGTAACGTACGTAATGCACTCTTGAGAGCGTACGTAACCAGCTCCGTCAACAGCAGGTCTGAAGTCGATACAGCAATGCAACTGCCCGACGAATAACCCGACTTCCAGTTTGCAACGAATGTGTAACGGTACGAAATGGGAACCATCATACTACGAAACACGACATATATGTCACATGCACCAGCACAAAATTGATACGACTAATCCGACGACAAGTCACACGCGACGAACATCACAGCACGGTGCATTTACCGTACACAATAGAGAGAAATTTCAAGAAATCATCTTTGGAACAAAATAACCGGCACAAAATGACAATTAATTCAAAATAATCAGAACAAAAATCTCGGGTATTACATTCTATCCCACTAAGAAATAAGTTTCGTCCCGAAACTTAAAACATAGAACATTCAAGGCAGGGCAACTCTAGATAACACCCATTATCTGTTGCTGATAGCTCACAACAAACTGATTAGTGCATAATTGATCTAAAATTCATATACAAAATATTCATTTTTCCGGGCATAATTGTACTGATTTGTGATTAAAAATATATATTTTACAGATATGTCCAAACATGAGCTAAAAATGATTATTTTGATTGACACGACATGAAGCATCAAAAAGGACGGAAAACAAGATCAAATCCAACGACGGAATTTTTCAAGGCAAAACGACCTACAACACGGCGCAACAGACCGTGTTATGTAGCCGTTCACATACTGGCGCAACAAGGGCCGTGTCTTGGGCCGTTTCACACACGGCCGGCATTTAGCGCCGTGTCCTCGCGCGTATTCCGAAGAGACCGAGTCACCACAAAACGGCGCACAACACGGCAAAGCGGGCCGTTTTCATCGCCGTTTTTCAGCAGATGCCATGCAAAATTAGTCCACTTTTGACCAACTTGTGAACTCAACCACAAGATATTTTTTGGTCAAAAATCTGAAAATTCAAAGACATGGGTGAAGTGTGAACAAAGAATTAAAAAAATGATATTACAATAGATATTTTGAATTAAATAATCAATTGTATTCTTGAAAATCACCTATAAAAGGACATGTTCATCCATTGCAAAATACCAATTACCAAATACCAATTACCAATTCTAAAACTCCTCTTCTTGCCAAGAAACTCCCATTTCTTTTAGCAAGATATTTTCTCCTTTGAACTCTCACTTTACTTTGTATTTCATTTTTAGTTTAAAGTTTTTCTTTCATTTAGTTTGTAATTGAAAAGTGCTTGATCAATAAGCACTTAGTATTTTACTTTCAATTTTGGTAAGCTTGTAACCTTTAAACAAGTTTGAAGTTATATTTTGAAGTTTGTTTCTTGCACTTTGATTCATCATATTCAAATAAGTTTTATCTATTGTCATTAAGTTCTAGTAATTAAAAGTTTCTATATATATTATATATAACAATTATTTCTATTATAATTTTAGTATGTATAAACCGATGAGTAGCTAATCTTTCTTCCTATGGGAAGGGGGATTTCTATTAGGTTATATATTGAGTATTTGATTGATTTAAATTATTTTTAGGACTAATTGGTTTAAATAGAGATTGATCATATCCTATTTTTACTAATGAAACCTTCTTGATTGATTGTTGAGTGAATTAGAAACATATCTTTTCAATCTATCAAATGTTAATCTTGTTATCAACATCTTAAGATTGCGAAAGTGGTTAAGACATCTTTGATTACGAAAGTACGGAGGTGAAAAGTTGATTACTCGATGAACGATCGTTTATCCTAAAAATAGTCAAGTTAGAGAAATGAAAGGACTAATTGGTTTAAATAGAGATTGATCATATCCTATTTCTACTAGTAAAACCTCCTTGATTGATTGTTAAGTGTATTGGAAACACATCTTTTCAATCTATCAAGTGTTAATCTTGTTATCAAAATCTTAAAAAAGTGACAGTGATTAAGACATCTTTGATTACGAAAGTACGGAGGTGAAAAGTTGATTACTCGATAAACATTCGTTTTTTCTTTTATATCCATATAAATCAATTCCTATACTTAATTAAATACCTAATTTAATGAACCCGTAATCCCCTAGATTTTATAAATTCCCAACTCATTTTAATTCTATTCATTTTCACTAGTTAAAAATAGTCTAGTATAAATAGTCTTAATATAAATAGTCTAGTATAAAAATAGTCTTATTAAAAATAGTCTTATATAAACTAGTCTTATTAAAAAATAGTTTAGTTTAAAATATAGGGCAATTTAATTTAGTTAATATTTAAAAACCCAAAAATATATTTTAGAATATTTTAGTATTTATTTCTCGCAATTTGTAACAAAATATTATACGAAGCCCTGTTGGACAATCCTCGAGAGAAAAGACCTTGGTAGAACTTACCACAAACTACTTCTACCTCGTATATATTTGCGAGCGACTCAAGAACTCCTGTTTTTAAGATAAGTTTTTGAACTATCAAATTTTGGCGCCGTTGCCGGGGATTGTTTTAGGCCAAATATAATTTTTCTGTCCGGTCAAGTGGCGGATAACGGTACTCCGTGACTATCAAAGTCGGATTTTTCAGTTTCCCACAAACAACTGATATTTGTAGATATTTTATCGTTTTTCATTTTAATTTTTTTTTTGTCATGGAAGAAACATTGTATAAAATTGAAAAAAGATTTCCCTTTCTAAGCAAAAATGCAATTTTAAAGATTTACAAGACAAGGCTTGAAAGGATGAGGTTGCTTATGAATAAAATCATACCTTTTGACATAAGATTCATTATCGAAGCCAAAGTAAGAATAGAAGGTGAATTCACAGAAACACCGACTAGATTTTTACCAGGGCTTGGAAAAAGTTCATATGCAAAGAAACGACGAGCAAAGATGCTAGCCGTTTGCTATAAATGTGCTAGATGGAACTGTAATTTAAAATGTCGATCTTTAGGAATTCCATCTACAAATAGAGAAGATAAAATTCAGTTCATTAATGATGGTCTGAATAAAGAGAATTTAGATAATATCGAAATTTCTCTTGACACGCATCCTAGTGGACTTGTATATTACGGAATTCAATGTTTGTGGAATAAATTTAAACCAGAATATGAACAACGTCTTGGGAATCTGACGTTAAAAGACCTGTTTGCCAATTTGTAAGAAAATTGGATGGGAGCTTCTCCGACCGATAGAAGGCGTTTAAGCCGTTTCAACGTAAAATCAGAGGAAAGATGTGAGCCACAATCACAACTACTGTACATACACGTGAGTATCTTTTATTTTTGTCGTATGGTGAGATTTTCTGAATAAAAATGTGATACGCGATAAATGCATTCATTATTCTATTGAGTAGTTGAAGCGCAATCAACGCAATCACAAACTTGTTAAGCAATTTTTCCTCATTTTTTCTTCTATAAATAACCTTTGTGCTTGTTTCTTTTATTCATCCCTCAAACTTGTACTTTTCTCTTTTTCTCTCTAAAAAAATTCTTTTCAAAAATGGAGTCATCATCTTCCACAAAAAGATTTAACTCAATCTGCATTTTTGGTGGAGCTAGTTATGGAAAAGATGCATGCTTTCAAGACGAGACACAACTTGGGTCGTACTTTAGGAGAAAAATGCATTCATGTAGTTTACGGAGGAGGAAGTCTAGGATTAATGGGACGAGCTGCTGCTTCTGCCTATATGGAAGGAGTAAGAGTGTTGGGAGTAATTCCAAAACCTCTGGCTGAAAGTAAAATTACCGGGGCAATTATTGGAGATGAGTTTAGATCTGTAAATATGCAAGATCGCATAACTCACATAACAAATAATTCTGGCGCCTTTATCACCCTTCCGGTGGTTTTGGCACCCTTGAGGAACTTTTTCATGTGGTTACCAGAGCCACTAAATGTTCATCAAAAACCAATAAGTCTGCTTAATGTCAATGGTTTCTTTGATGGTTTACTATCTTTCATCGACTACTCTGCTGAAAAAGGTTTTATTTCCGAGCGTGCTAAACGAATCATAGTCGTTGCAACAACACCAGAAGAGCTAATCAAAAAACTCATTGAATTTGTTCCTCAACCAGATCCAGCTCTAGCTAATATTGTCTGGATGGAAGATCTCACCGTGAGAAAACAAAAAGTGGATTCATTCCTCTTCCTTTGATACCCCATATCAGACCTCTTGTTATTTTTACTTTCTGTCGTGTGTAATAATCGTGCTAAAAGGTGGCAGCTTAAGGAGTTTCTTCTTGATCTCTTGACGCGCATCTATTCGCGATTTATGTATTGTTATTTTATTGCTGTAATTTTTATTGTGTGTTTTTTATAAAAGCATTGATGGCAGCGTAAGGCGACTCTTCGGACATTCTTGATGCGCATCTTAAAAAATGGTGTTATACTTCCGGGTATATTTTATTATTTTTGTTGTTGTTTTGCCTCGTATATCTTTTCATGCAGATCCAAAAAGGCGTAGCTCAAGCATCAATTTTTCATAACAGGGAGTATTTTTTTTTTTCTCTTGCTTATTATTATCATTTTTTTTTAGAAAAACCGAGGACGGTTTCTTTTTCAAGTTTGGGGGTGGTATGTTTTAATTATTGTGGTGTGATTTGATTATTTTTGTTATTTGGCTTTGATTTTTTTTTTATGTATATTTATATATATATATATATATATATATTTTGCTTATTTGTGAGATTTCTAGATCTGGCCATAACACCAATAATTTAGCTATATACAAGCTTCTAAAATTGTTTTAACCGGTAAAAAAATTGTATATTCCAAAAAAAATTTGAGCCTTAATCTCTCTTTCCAAACCTTGTAGTTATCATATAAAATCGAGTCATTCGTTACCTTGAGAAAAGAAGAATCAGTCGGTTGATGAAAAATAGAACTGAAATTTACTTAATTTGTGGAGTTTTTGATTTTTCATGCTTAACTAATAAATGATTTTCTGCAAAAATTCTATTCCCTAAAAAAAAGGAGTCATTGGTGAAAAGAGCTACACGTTAGCAAATAACGGTGTGAAAGCTATCACCTAAAAAAATGACAAAAAGGAGAAGTGTTGAGCGAGAACAAGCGCCTAATTTTGGGGGTCTTAAAATTTTGCGAAAAATAAAGGACTAACCATTGTTTGTGCGTAGCTGCCGTCTCACAGAAAAATTGGTGAAAAGAGCTACACGTTAGCAAATAACGGTGTGAAAGCTATCACCTTTTAAAAAAAAGAGATAGAAATTATGTTGGTGAAAAGAGCTACACGTTAGCAAATAACGGTGTGAAAGCTATCACTAAAAGGGATGTAGTTTATGAGCAAGATCTGAATTAATTAGCGGCTGAATTTCAATACACTCAATTTCGTGAAAAATCACAATATTTGATGACGCCGATGAAATTCTTCTTCATATGAGTCGAAAAATAAACGAGTGATCGAGAGCAACCATTAAAGGGAGTCGTGTGAAGTCACGAGTGGGAAAGAAATAATCAACCTCTTGGGGGGAAAACCTTGCATTTTGGAATTACAAAAATAAAAACCGTGTTTTAACTTCAAAATCGTTAGTAGATTTATTTTGAATCTTGATTCATTTTTATCTACTGTATAAAGTTGGTTATTGTGTATTAATGGCATTTTGATCTCTTTTTATCTTTATATATAATTATTTTTCTTAAATTTGTGTGTATTATTTTTTATTTTTTATTTTATGTCTTATTTTAATTTTTATTTTGTGTGTGATTAATAAAGAGTCTTGCTCGGGACTAGCAAGAATTTAAGTGTGGGGTATTTGATTAGTGCATAATTGATCTAAAATTCATATACAAAATATTCATTTTTCCGGACATAATTGTACTGATTTGTGATTAAAAATATATATTTTACAGATATGTCCAAACATGAGCTAAAAATGGTTATTTTACTGACATCGACATGAAGCATCAAAAAGGACGGAAAACAAGATCAAATCCAACGACGGGAATTTTTCAAGGCAAAACGACCTACAACACGGCGCAAACAGGACCGTGTTATGTAGGCCGTTTCACATACGGCGCAACAAGGGCCGTGTCTTGGGCCGTTTCACACACGGCCGGCATTTAGCGCCGTGTCCTCGCGCGTATTCCGGAAGAGACCGAGTCACCACAAAACGGCGCACAACACGGGGCAAACTGGGCCGTTTTTCAGCAGATGCCATGCAAAATTAGTCCACTTTTGACCAACTTGTGAACTCAACCACAAGATATTTTTTTGGTCAAAAATCTGAAAATTCAAAGACATGGGTGAAGTGTGAACAAAGAATTAAAAAAATGATATTACAATAGATATTTTGAATTAAATAATCAATTGTATTCTTGAAAATCACCTATAAAAGGACATGTTCATCCATTGCAAAATACCAATTACCAAATACCAATTACCAATTCTAAAACTCCTCTTCTTGCCAAGAAACTCCCATTTCTTTTAGCAAGATATTTTCTCCTTTGAACTCTCACTTTACTTTGTATTTCATTTTTAGTTTAAAGTTTTTCTTTCATTTAGTTTGTAATTGAAAAGTGCTTGATCAATAAGCACTTAGTATTTTACTTTCAATTTTGGTAAGCTTGTAACCTTTAAACAAGTTTGAAGTTATATTTTGAAGTTTGTTTCTTGCACTTTGATTCATCATATTCAAATAAGTTTTATCTATTGTCATTAAGTTCTAGTAATTAAAAGTTTCTATATATATATTATATATATCAATTATTTCTATTATAATTTTAGTATGTATAAACCGATGAGTAGCTAATCTTTCTTCCTAGGGGAAGGGGGATTTCTATTAGGTTATATATTGAGTATTTGATTGATTTAAACTATTTTTAGGACTAATTGGTTTAAATAGAGATTGATCATATCCTATTTTTACTAATGAAACCTTCTTGATTGATTGTTGAGTGAATTAGAAACATATCTTTTCAATCTATCAAATGTTAATCTTGTTATCAACATCTTAAGATTGCGAAAGTGGTTAAGACATCTTTGATTACGAAAGTACGGAGGTGAAAAGTTGATTACTCGATGAACGATCGTTTATCCTAAAAATAGTCAAGTTAGAGAAATGAAAGGACTAATTGGTTTAAATAGAGATTGATCATATCCTATTTCTACTAGTGAAACCTCCTTGATTGATTGTTAAGTGTATTAGAATCACATCTTTTCAATCTATCAAGTGTTAATCTTGTTATCAACATCTTAAAAAAGTGACAGTGATTAAGACATCTTTGATTACGAAAGTACGGAGGTGAAAAGTTGATTACTCGATAAACATTCGTTTTTTCTTTTATATCCATATAAATCAATTCCTATACTTAATTAAATACCTAATTTAATGAACCCGTAATCCCCTAGATTTTATAAATTCCCAACTCATTTTAATTCTATTCATTTTCACTAGTTAAAAATAGTCTAGTATAAATAGTCTTAATATAATAGTCTAGTATAAAAATAGTCTTATTAAAAATAGTTTAGTTTAAAATATAGGGCAATTTAATTTAGTTAATATTTAAAAACCCAAAAATATATTTTAGAATATTTTAGTATTTATTTCTCGCAATTTGTAACAAAATATTATACGAAGCCCTGTTGGACAATCCTCGAGAGAAAAGACCTTGGTAGAACTTACCACAAACTACTTCTACCTCGTATATATTTGCGAGCGACTCAAGAACTCCTGTTTTTAAGATAAGTTTTTGAACGATCACAAACCTCATGAACTACAGAGTTGCTACAGTCCAATATGCTACACCAGAGCGATAACGAAATGCAACGAACAAAATCACTACGGTAGATTAATTCAAACAGAACAATGACCAAAACACAAGTCTAGCGCTGAACAAGTATGAATTTCCGATAGCCCCAAAGATTTGGAAGCTCCGATACCAAGACCATCAAATGAAACTCTGGAAAATTTACGAAATGGTTCAGACGCTCAATAATCACGATACGAGATCAAACGATAGCAATCGGATAATAACGATCGAACAGCAGCGATCAAACAACAACGATCAAAACAACAACGATTGAACAACAACGCCGAAGTTTACACCTCACCCAAGACATGAACTCATCTTGTAAGAACTACAAGATATTCATTCGCATAGGGTTCACGGGAATCGCACCGAACTCGGAAAAAGTCACAATGATAAACGGATGAATCCAAACAACATCAAAACTCGCTCGAACAACAAAAACAAAGAACATAACAAGTTCAAAAAATATCAACGAACACAAACGGGTCGATAGCATTGAAAATACAAAAGTTCAAAAAAAATCCGATCCAATTCTAATAAAAGAAGTTTGTCCCCGAAATTCGAAACTATGAAATAATGAAATAACATAACAAACAACTGGTAGACTACACCTCTAAGGGACTTATCAGAGTCGATCTTGATATCGGTGCTCGAGTCCGTGCCTCGGAAGACTCGGTGACCAACTCGCAAAACTGAATTCGGTGTCCCTCGAGTTCGCATTTGTAACACATTACTGGCAGAGAAGGACAATGTGCACGTACATGCCCCGATACATTACAGCTAAACACCTCCTGGATTTACCAGGAGTCAAAACTAATGACTTGGAACTCTTAGTCCCACTCATCGAGCGACGGAGCTTCAAGGCATAAAGACTACTGTGTTGCAGCTTAGAAAAACCAACTCCTGTACTGACCATAAGATCATTAAATCTTCTATGTTTCTTCAACTCGGGCACATGTTCCGATGATAACGAGGCTAGCTCTTAGGCTAAGGCTCGATTCTGATAATCTCTCAACATAGTGCAAGTGAGTCCCGCCATATACTTGCGAATCCCCGGCTTCATCCACATGTTAAAATGACGGATCTTCTTTTCTTCAGTACTCACCTGATCTCGCATATAACTGAGTTGTTTGCTATAGTCGATAATGGCTTGCGACACCGATACATCTTGTGGTTCTGCCAAATAAAAATCACGAATCCTCTGATCTCTAATCGGTTTCGGACAAAACTCAGCTTCCATAAATTCTTGGAACTCCGCCCACGTGACAACACGATCACGAGGTTTAATAGCTTCCCACCAATTAGCGGCATCTTCGTCAAGAAGGTACTGAGCGATAGGCACCTTCTGATCTTCGGGACAATCAACTGCCTCGAGTATCTTTCCCAACTGAAAAAGCCAACCATCCTAGCCCATCGCATCCGCAGCACCGGCGAATCGAGGGGGATTCATACGAACTACCTCTCGAAGCCATTGATTTACGCCGACATTCTGAGTCGCGTCAGTGTTACATTGAACCGCCTGGGTCAATTGAGTCATCTGTATTGCTACATGTTGCAATATAGTAGCAATACCAAGGCTAATGTCATTCCCGGCCACATACTCTTGACCTCGCATCTGATTCCCGTGGCCATCTATACCATGGTTATGACCACTACCGCTGCCCCTCGGCATACTAACAAGTAACCACCTAGCGCAACGAAATCATAACACATAATCACACACAACAATTGTCATCACTAGACAACACACATAGAATACAGTCACAGATGACCGGTTTAACGACTACAAAAGTTAGACCTGACGATTAAAAATGCAGTTCCATAGCTTCTGCCCATACTGATTAGCGCGCGCTACAACAGATATTTTGCGTGCGCTAGCCATGCCACATTAGCACGCGCTAGCCTCTTACTTAGCGTGCACTAACTGCTCTAATACAGCAACACGTTTGTAAACATATACCAGACAATACTAGAACCAAAGGTTACAAATAAGCAACAATATATGAATCCAAACGCCATCGATTCACATGATTACAACATCCCACGAGCAACTATCAAAAGACAATTAACATTCAAAACCAATATTCCACCTCTCGGTAAAGAGGACTATCTCAACGAGTGCATACCGAACGACTCAGCGTTCACACCCCATTTTAATCACAATTCTTAGCACTATTGCCCAAACAACAACAAAATCACAGAAATTTTCGACCTTGAGGTCATGATACGAAAATTAAACTTTTTCCTCCCTAGGAGCATGTTTTAAAATAACATTACGTGACTCCCCATAAACGTTCAAAACTTTAAAATATCACATTAATAAACTTTCCTAGTGTAACCATACCAAAGTCATTGTTCACGTATAGACATTTTGTACAAAGGTATATACAACGGTACCACTCTTCACAATACAAGAATTCAAACAAATATAAATCACGTAGTCACAATTCACCCTTAAACTTCACCTTATAACACAAAATCATGCAAGTAGCTCATAAAGCACGAGACATAACATATGGTGGGGAGACTTACATCCACAGATCGCACGAAGATGATGGATGCACCTTGATACTAATCACGACCGACATTACAAATGACGCGTCACGACACGACTCAGTCAGACACCATCCGACACAAAAAACTCAACAACACACAACTCAACCCGACAACCTAGGTTTCCACAACCTGGCCACTCTGATACCATATTCTATAACACCCCAAACCACTCGGGGATAATATAGCATTGCAGACCCTCTCTGTGAGGATCTACCAGGCTAAATGCATAAACAATACATCACATTACATGCCGACATGGCTAAATAACGAACCATTAGACCGATTTGGTCTTTCAGCATAATATACAAATCAGACACACATAACTCTGATACCATTCAAACCCAAACCAGGTTCAATTACACGAACCATACTATTACAATCAGAAAATACAATAGTGGAAAAGACACCACAACATACCTTGACCAAACTACTTAGCACTGGTCTTCATGTGATTAGTATCGTCGTCTTCCATCATCCTCGTACCGATCCTGTATTTTTCTCCCCTAGACACTGCATGTACCTGGATGCAATACAGAGATCCACCCTCGATTACTCGGGGGTTAGCAAAACTCCACTATTTTGCTAGTGCAAGTAAAAAGTGCAAATACGAGTCATACATCACATATTCCGAGAACATAACAATCGAGAACTGCCAGACAGTAAAACATAACAAAAGATGTCCCGAGATAATTCACTGGATTAAAACCGTTCAAACCATGAAAGTTAGGAATGAAACTCGATATACATTTTGAAAAATATTTTAAGATCTCGGGATTTTTTTTTAAAAAACATTTGTGATTTAAGAATTCTCACTTACCAAAACCGCTTAGGGACACAGCCCCAAGGTCATTTTCCAAAATACAAATCCAATAACAAAACACGGGGTCCACGACCCAATCATACCATTCCGATCACAAAGCACATGGTCCACGACCCAATCATACATATCAACATATTCCCAAGAATTATTCACGTCCCATGCTAACAAGCCACGAACCTCAGATGCTCCCACATAACATACCCGAGTGAATAACCCAATGGAAAACCACACAATATCACATGTCACCGTGACAACAGTCACATAACCACAGCAATGACATACGTTCATAGTTATCCCGGCATCGGGCTAGCAAGCCACAAACCTCGGAGCCCCAGCCCCTTCTAGACCTACCCGGTTTGGACAACCCATGACACATACATCACACAACCAGACCACAACCATAAGTTATCCCGGCATCGGGTTATCAAGCCATGAACCTCGGAGCCCCCTCGAGACCTACCCGGTTTGGATAACCCTATGGCCACGCCCGATCCGTACTATCAAGGACAAATCCTGGAGATTCAACAAATCTTACTCGGTGGCACATCACTTTACAACAATCACACAACAACGAGGAAGTACCATTTACAAACAACACTTAACATCACAACCTCCTTAGAAAGGAGTAACAACTAATATCACATAACATCACACATTCACCGAACGAGTACACGTATCAATACACAATCCTCGACAAGTGATTAAGGTATACTATATTCACGTAATATGATTACAACATCTTCCAACATACAACACTAATACACATATTCATAAAACACATTTATTCACAAAGCATACGAGTTATCTTCGAAGGAAAAATTTTATCGAAACTATACCGATTCTTTCGAAAGTTCATTAAAACATTCAAATTTGCACACATAATCAATCACCAACTACTATATCTACGAAACACGAAGTGTATGCACAAGATACTTGCCTCGATAATCGACATGTAATTACTTCGGCGAATACGGCTTGATCGGTGGACCACGACCACCTACAACCTTCGAAGACACAACATAATCACGATCACTATGTATATCGAAACCAATTACAACGGAAAACACACCCAATGCCTGAAGGGAAATCCATTGAGACATTTAATCGAACATTAAATGTTCACGGTTCCTCAAGAATACCAAAATCATCAACCGGGTTGAACGAATCGGAATGATGAATATACAATCCATATAATGTGATCAATAACAATGTTTAACAATGATCGATTTATAAAAATTGGATTAGAAACGAGATCAAGGATAAAATCCCCACAAAAGTCAACTCTAGGAGTACAAGAACAATACCTTCGATCCGACGGAATGTGATGGATTATATGATGTTAATCCTTATTAGGAACTCAAGAAGGTTGATGGATGATGAAATCATGACCAACCCTAACCTCTCAAGCCAATGTCGTCGACCACAATAAGAGAAGGAGAAAGAATGGTGAAAAACGCGAAATTAAGTCTGCTGCCCGCCTATAAATAGGCCGCAGCACATTACGTACGTAATATTGTAAGGATAACATACGTAATGGATCTTACGTACGTAACGGAAGTGTTACGCATGTAATGCTCTACTCAGAACTCACTGCCTGAGTTCACCTGCAGGCTAACGTACGTAACACATACATTGTTACGTATTTTGTCAATTTAAGTATGGGAATTTGCGACTATTTTATGAGAGTTCAGTTTTGATTTGAAAATGGGGTAGCAATTGAGAATAGTTCGAAACTTGAATGATATTGTCGCTTATGCAGTGATAGATACGATTAATGCCTTGGGCATATGTTGAATGTTTCGATTGGTTTACCCATGTGCTTAATTCTAATGTGTGATGACTTGATAAATGTTGTTGTCGGAGATATTCATTTCTGAGTCTATGAGAACTATCAGATATGAGTTTGTGGTATGAACGCTATATGGTAACTCATGTTAGCAAGAATATTTCTGTGCTTGGCATTGTGTCTTGTATGGGTCTCCTTTTGTGATTGATGTTATGTATTGCTATGTCTCGTTCTAACGAACGGTTGTTCAGTTTGGTATGTCGAGAGCCAGAGGTCGGGGTCGTGGTAATCAGTCGTGCGATCAGGATCATGCTGCCGGTGATGGCATTGGTATTGGTGTTGCTACTATACTTCAGCAGGTGGCAAACCAGATGACTCACTTGACCCAGGCGGTTCAACGTAACACTGCCATGACTGAGAATGTCGGGTTGACTCAGTGGCTTAGAGAGGTGGTTCGTATGTGTCCTCCCCGTTTTGCTGGCGTAGGTGATACTTTGGGATGGGACGGTTGGCTTTTCCAAATGGAGAAGATTTTCAAGGCGGTTGGTTGTCCGGAGGAACGGAGGATTCCTATCGCTCAGTTCCTTCTCGATAGTGACACTGCTAATTGGTGGGAGGCCGTTGAGCCTCAGGGTCATGCTGTTACTTGGGAAGAGTTCAAGAAGTTGATGGAAGCAGAGTTCTGTCCGGAGCCGATCCGAGAGTAGAGGGTCCGAGATTTTTATCTAGTCGAGCCATAAGATGTACCCATATCGCAGGCTATTATCGATTATAGTCGACAGCTCACTTACGTGAAGGGGCAGGTGAGGACCGATGAAGACAACATCCGTCATTTCGATACGCGAATGAGACCAGAGATTCGATAGTACATGTCGGGTTTCACTTGTGCTACTTTGAGAGAGTACCAGAATCGAGCCATGGCGTATGATATGGCATCGTTATCTACTGGGCCTTTGCATGAGTCGAAGAGGCAGAGAACGTCTGGAGATTTTTCGGATAGTGTGAGAGTCAGAACTTCTTCTCATCGAGTTTCGCGTAGTCCTACGGTGAAACCTTCATTTTCTTCGCTCGGTGGAACCAAGAGTTCTGAGCCATCTTCTTCGACTCTCAGTCAGACTGGGAGGTGTTTCAATTGCAACATTGTGGGTCATGTGCAAGATAATTGTCCTTAGCAGCCGATTACTTGTTATAACGGTGGACTCGAGGGCCACAATCAGTACAACAACAACAACATCTAAGCCTTAGTCCCAAAATAATTTAGCGTCGGCTAACATGAATCAAACTTTGAAACCGTCAATAATCGTTACATAAATAACATAAAAGGAAAAAAGAGGGAAAAAAGTAGAGAAAAAAAGCAAATAAAAAAAAGAATGAATGTTAAAAAAAGAAAAAAAATGAAAAATCCTGAAAAATAAATAAAAAATAACATGGAATAAAAGAAAATAGGAATAAAAATACAGATAAAAAAGGATCAGATTCCATCCACCATCCATATTCTTTCCCGCCACATTTGCCTCTCCATCGCCATACTTTCTCCAATTCCAAGAAACTGCATATCATTTTCAATCATCTTTATCCAAGTTTTCTTAGGTCTTCCTCTACCTTTCACAACATTACTTGTTCTCCAACTTTCTAGCCTCCTCACTGGGGCATCAACAGGTCTTCTTCTCACATGACCAGACCATCGTAATCGATTTTCCATCATCTTGTCTTCTATAGACGCAACTCTTACCTTCTCTCTAATCACCTCATTTCTGAGCCGATCCTTTTTTGTATGACCACACATCCATCGTAGCATACGCATCTCCACCACATTCATCTTTTGAATGTGACACTGTTTTACAGCCCAACACTCGGTGCCATATAACAGCGCAGGCCTAATTACCGTGCGGTAAAATTTACCCTTTAATCTATGAGGTATGTCAGGATCACATAAAACCCCTGTGGCACTCTTCCACTTCAACCACCCTGCCTTTATTCTGTGAGCCACATCACTATCTAGCTCTCAATCCTTTTGGATAATAGATCCAAGATACCGAAAGAAAGTGGATCCATGAACAACTTTCCCATCAAATGTGATCATCCCCGCCTCTCTATCATTGTTTTCGCTAAACCTACACTCCATATATTCAGTCTTACTTCTGCTCAGCCTAAAGCCTCAGGCTTCCAAAGTATCCCTCCAAAGTTCCAATTTCTGTTGCAATCCAACCTTCGTTTCATCAATCAACACAATATCATCTGCGAACATCATACACCACGGAACGTCATTTTGAATTTCTCTTGTCAATTCGTCCATGACTATGGCAAAGAAAAAAGGACTAAGAGCAGATCCTTGATGCACCCCAATCGTAATAGGGAATTCTTCTGTCCTCCCAACATTAGTACGTACACTTGTACTAACTCCCTCATACATGTCCTTTATAATGTCCATATATTTACGCGATACACCCTTCTTTGCTAAGGCCCAGCAAAGTACTTCTCTTAGTACTTTATCATATGCCTTTTCTAAATCAATAAAAACCATATGCAGATCTTTCTTTTTATCTCGATAATGTTCCATCAAGTTTCCCAGAATCGTGTGAAATATAGGGCCACAGAGTTCAGTATTGTGAAATATTCCATGAAGTTTCCCAGAATCGTGCTTCGGCATCGGTATCAGGATCGATTCATCGGTACCGCTGAGATCTTTTCGTCGGTGCTTTGTTGTTTGTGACTTCACCCCTTCCTTTTTTTTAAGTTTCGGGACGCAACTTCTTTTTAGAGGGGTAGAATGTAATACCTGTGCTTTTCCCTTTCGGTAATTTTTTATCTTTGGCATTTCTAATTAACAGAACTCGCTTGCGAGCATTTTAATATTTGGGTAATGTTTTTTTCTACGTGTTTGGTCATCCGAGTTTGTTTCGGGGCTTTTTATTCGAATCCGTGCTTTGAACGACTTTTTCCTCTATTCGGTTCAATTCGTGTAATGGTGGTTCGAAACTACGATTTCGTGTTTCCTATAAGTCTGTTTAACTTAGTTAGACGTGTTGTGAACTTTGGTTTAGTTGTTTAATGTCGTATCGTGATTTCGGATGTTTTGGGCCGTTTTGTAATTTCTCGAAGTTTGGGGTAATTACTTCCTTTGTCGTATTCCGAACCTTCAGATAGTCGGAATTGTGTTTCTTTTTAGCGTTTAGATTCATCATCGGGAATGCTTCGTAACCATATGTTCGGATTGTTAGCAGGTTCGGGTTTCGGTGTCGTTCGGGGCGGTTCGGACAGCAGCCTTCCCAAGGTGCTGTCCAGCAAGGTGTTACAGCCGTAACACCCCACTACTTATGGTCGTAATAGGCCTAATGTTACGGCCGTAATCCTCTTGCTGTTATGGCCGTAACAGCCCACTGTTTTAAAACAACGGGCAGAGGACAACAACCCTCATTTTCACTGCTCTTCGTTTCTGTTCGACGGGCGACACAAGGGTTCTTCAAGGGGGCGATTTTGGAGTCTTGTAACTCCAAGCCTTCATCTTCCGTGAGTTCTTGGTGTTGATTAACATCATCAATCCATGTTCTTCATCATTGATTCGAGGTAAATTTCTTGAAACCCTTTTTTATGTATTTTGAGAATCTTTAGGATTCGAGTCGTTCTTCGTGAATCGCAGTGTTGTGTATCCTTATTCGGTCATATGGATTATATTCCGGTGATTTGATTCGTAATTCTTATCATATTCGGGTTCGGGTGAAGTTCTTGATGTTCTTGGGGAAGTATTGAACCCCAAGTGTTCGATCCTTTGCCTCTACGAGTTCATGTTGAGAATTTCATATGTTTCCATCTTCCTTGTGATCGACCTTGTAGTAATTATGTTGTTCTTATGTTTTCGACCAATTTGGAGGATTCGAGGGTTTCCGGTCGAGCTTTCCCGTTGCTTCGCCTGCTTTGGACTTGAGGCGAGTATCTCGTCTATATTCCTTATACTTTGAGAATGTGATTTGTCGTGAAGTTAACATGGACTTGTTAGTGATTGAATATTGAACCGTAACTTACTTTTAAATGAATATGTGATTTCTATGAAAGTAAATGCGAATGTACACTTGAGTTTTGTGAAGAATGATAATAACCATTTCACGTTATATTGTGCTTAAAATGGACACTAGAAATGAGTAGTTATCCGAGGGATTATGGAATCGTGAAATGTTTGTATTATTCGCTCGTTAGCCTTTTCCTGAACGATGGTGTGTTGTGAATGTTGTGCCTTTGTGGAAGTTATGATGCGTTAACTTATGTTTTACGTGTTTGCGGTTGTGGTGAATATTGTGCCTTTGTTGTTGTGTATCTTAGTGAATTGAGATGTTATCCAGGTAGGGACCCTTCGAGGCCTCCGGAGGCGCGTGCTTGCGAGTACAGCCAGATGTTATGATTTGGCCATAAGGTTATCAATTTGGGTAGGTCTGGAGGGGGATCCGAGAATCATCACTTGCGAGTGCGATGTCATGATAACTTATGGGCGTGTTTGAATTATGTTATCCGGGTAGGGACCCGTCGAGGCCTCCGGCGGCACGTGCTTGCGAGTACGGCCAGACGTTGTGATTTGACCATAAGGTCATCTAATCGGGTAGGTCTAGAGAGGGCTCCGAGAATCGTTACTTGCGAGTGCGATGTCAAGATAACTTATGGGTGTGTTTGAGTTTGTTTACGATAAGCTAATCCGGGTGGGTCCCGTCAAGGCCACGGAGATGATTTGAGTGTTTGATTTGATATATCTGAATTATGAATGTGTGAATCTCAGATCCCGGTTATATTGGTGATTATGGTTTTGTCCTTGAGGCTTGGTTTAAAATTGAATCATTTATATGATTTTGGAAAGAAAACCATTTTGAAAAGAAGAATTATAAATCTTTTCATGATTTTACACTTAGACCCCCAACGTCTTCAACTATTCTTGTAAATGTGTTTTGAAGTTATTCTTATGATCCTTCCTAATGGAAAATTGTTTTCGAAAAGTCTTTAGACTCGGGGATCGTGTTACTACCTTGTCGAAAGATTATTTTCATAACGGTTGTATTCTTGATATATAATTGTATAGCTTGGTTACTTGCTAGCGATTTCCATCGCTAACCCCTCGTTGGGGATTATGTCATACTTTTCAGGTATCCTAATTGGAGAGAGAGCAACCACAGGATCGGCTCGTAGGATGATGTAAAGCAGCGATACTAGTCACAGTTGTAGTCGGTTGTCCATCGGTGATTTGTCGGTCCAAGTGTTTATTTCTAGTCTTTTGGTCATCCTTAAGAGGATGGACATGTTGTGTAAATTGTGATCGAGTTGTCTTTTAGTTTATCAGTTGTAATGCTATGTTGTGTTTGAGAGACCTAATCGGTCTACGGTTTTATGTTTTGGTCGAGTTGACCACGTGTGGGTTTTGTTTTGTAGTTTCCTGCCTGGTAGATCCTTGCGGAAAAGATCTACGGCGTGTAATATCCCTAAGTGGATTGGGGGTGTTACATATTGCAGTCCAAGTAGTCCGGTAGATTGGTGCCCACACGACATCGGATATAGGCGGGATATACTCTAGAAGATCTTGAGGTAGAAATACAAGAAGATCAAGGAGGAGTACGAGGAGGAGTTCGATCGACCCAAAAGGATTTTCTACCACTTCGCTTCAAATGTACGAATTACCAATTCTACTGCGTAAATACGTATATTTAAACTGTTGTTTAATCTGTTTAATTAATTGACAAACCTAAATAGATCTGCCATTTTTGTTGGTTAGTTTATAAAACAAAATCTATTCTCAAATCGAGATCGCTTCTGCTGCGTTTTATATTCCAATAGGCTCTGCATTTACTTCTCTGATCTAAATAAAGCCTGCCCAAAATATAGCTATCCCCTACCCCACATTGACTATATGGTCGACGCGACGGCCGTACATGAGCTAATGAGTTTTATGGATGCATACTCCGGGTACAACCAGATCAGGATGCATCCTACTAATGAAGAGAACACCTCATTCTACTCGGCCCGCGGCCTATACTGCTATCACATGATGCCTTTTGGACTCAAAAATGCTTGAGCAGCCTATCAATGCCTGGTAAACAAAATGTTTTGTAGCTTTATAGGTCATACGATGGAGTTTTATGTAGACAATATTCTTGTAAAGTCTTTACATTCGGCCGACCATATAAATGACCTCAATAAAATGTTTGCGATTTTACGAGAGTACAAGATGAAGTTAAACCCAAAGAAATGCTCATTATGGGTAGGCTTAGGAAAATTCCTCGGCTACATGGTAAGCCAAAGAGGAATTGAAGCTAATCCTGATAAAATCAGGGCAGTGATCGAACTTATTCCGCCAAATTTGGTCAAAAAATGCAGAGCCTCACAGGGCGACTGGCCGCGCTAAGTCGTTTTATCTCTCGTTCAACCGACAAATGCAAACCTTTTTTTGAGGCAATAAAAAAGAATAAGGATTTCCAATGGACCGGCCCATGCCAGAAAGCCTTTGAGGCAATCAAGGAAGTCCTAACAGAAGCACCGATCCTACAACAACTGGCCCGCGAAGAGCATCTCTATTTATATCTCGCTGTGTCCTACTCCTCCATCAGCACTGCTCTCATCCTGACGGAAAATTCGGTTCAACACCCGATCTACTATGTTAGCCAGGCCCTTCACGATGCAGAACTCCGGTACACTTCAATGGAAAATTTGGCTTATGCACTCATAATGGCATCCCGGAAGCTGAGGCCCTACTTCCTCGAACACTGGGTAGTCGTCTTAACGAGCTACCCCCTAAAACAAATCATGTACGACTGGACGTCTCCGGCCGGATGATTAAATGGGTCATCGAGCTCGGACAGTTCGACATCGCGTTTGAATTGCGCACCACCATAAAAGGCCAGGTCCTTGCAGATTTCATCGCAGAGTTCACACCAACAATCACCCAAGCGGATGACCGATCCGAGGAATGGTCACTCTACATACACGGGTCGTCGACCGCCGACCGAGCAAGCACAGGAATAGTGATAGTCAGTCCCGATCAACGTTTGTTCTGTTCGGCTGTACGTCTAGGCTTCTCGGCCACTAATAATGAGTCCGAATATGAGGCCCTCCTGGCCGGACTAGAAATGGTGACCTCCCTCAGCCTCACTCGCCTCACCGTTTTAAGCGACTCCCAATTGGTGGTTAACCAAATCAAGGGCGAGTACGAGGCCAAGGAACCTAAACTGATCCAGTACCTCCGCCTAGCACGAATTCGATTGCAGGATTTTCGAGGAACTATACAGCATATTCCCCGAACAGAAAACATCCAGGCCGACTCCTTAGCAAAGCTTGCACCTAGCTCCGGAGGTGAGCACATGAACGAGGTCAGCATAGAGTACCACGCGTCGTCGGCCCTGGAAATAGCCGAAGTTCAAACAGCCGATCAGTCGGAACCACAAGGGTGGATGCGGCCAATAATTCAATATCTCCAAAACGGCGTTTTACCCGAGGACCGAGCTCAGGCACGCACATTCCGAACTCAGTCCGCCCGATTCACCATCCTGAATGGCACCTTATACAAGAGAGGCTATTCGGTCCCATTACTAAGGTGCTTGTCCGAGTCGGAGGTGGACTACGCCCTCAAAGAGGTGTACGGGGTATATGCGGCAACCATTCCAGCGGCCAGACGCTTGCCTTTAAGCTGATCCGACAGGGGTATTACTGGATGAATCTAAAAAAAGACGTCATCGCGCTCGTATGGAAATACGTCCGATGCCAAATCTTCACTCCTCGGATCCAATCCCAACCAGAAACTCTCACTTCTGTTTATTGCCCGTGGCCGTTTGCCAAGTGGGGGATTGGCCTGATTGGGCCCCGGCCCAAAAGACGGGGAGGAGTGCAATATGTCATCGTCGCGGTCGATTATTTCATGAAATGGGCAGGGGCCGAACCTATGGAACGGACGATTGAACAAAAAATAGTCGATTTTATATGGAAGTCCCTCATCTATCGGTTCGGGATCCCTCAGTCCATTGTCTCTAATAATGCCAAATAGTTTGATAACAAGAATTCCGGGCATTCTGCGACAGTCTCCACATACGGAACAAGTTCTCCATGTCGTACTACCCGCAATCTAATGGACAAGTCGAGGCGGTCAACAAAATTATAAAGCAACACCTCAAGACGCGCCTCAAGGAACTCAAAGGTTCGTGGCCGGAAGAACTTCCTGGAGCCTTATGGACTTACAGGACAACGCATCGGTCCACCACCGGAGAAACACCCTTCTCCTTAGATTTCGGCACAGATGTCGTCGTCCCGGTCGAAATTGGGGCACCTACCTATCAAGTGACCCATTTCGAAGAACAAGATAACGACTTGGCCCTCCAAATGAATCTGGACCTCATCACCGAAAAACGGGCCCAAGCGAAAATACGGAATGCCATTTACAAAAAAAGATGTGAACGCTATTATAACTCCAAGGTTCACCAAAGAAGTTTCCAGATCGGGGACCTTGTCCTTAAATGAGTATTTGGACCGGATACCGGGCCACTTAGACCAAAATGGGAAGGACCATACAAGATTAGCGAAGTCCTCCATAATGGGGCCTACTGGCTGGAATATCTTAGCGACCAAAAATTTACTTATCCATGGAATGCTATGTATTTGAAGAAGTATTATCAATAAAATCAGGTCGGCTATCTTTCTTTTTTGGCTCACATCCCCCTAAGACCGAGCTCGCCTCGGCACTACGAATGACCGGCCCCTCCGACACCCTAAGACCGAGCTCGCTTGGGCACTATGAATGACCGGCTCCTCCGGCACCCCAAGACCGAGCTCGTCTCGGCACTATGAATGGCCGGCTCCTCCGGCACCCTAAGACCGAGATCACCTCGGCACTATGAATGAACGGCTCCTCCGACACCCTAAGACCGAGCTCCCTCGGCACTATGAATGACCGGCTCCTCCAGCACCCTGAGACCGAGCTCGCCTCGGCACTGTGAATGACTGGCTCCTCTGGTACCCTAAGACCGAGATCGCCTCGTCACTATGAATGACCGGCTCCTCCGGCACCCTAAGATTAAGCTCGCCTCGGCACTATGAATGACCGGCTTCTCCGGCACTCCAAGACCGAGCTCGCCTCAGCACTATGAATGACCGGCTAATTCGGCACCCTAAGACCGAGCTCGCCTTGGCACTATGAATGACCGGCTCCTTCGGCACCCCAAGACCGAGCTCGCCTCGGCACTAGGAATGACCGGCTCCTCCGGCACCCTAAGACCGAGCTCACCTCGGCACCATCAATTGAAGATATCGAAAAAACAACGGCCGACCCAACCCGGCCTGAACATCCAAAAGAATACGACTAAACAGGTACTAAAAAAAATTTATTTATTCAAAAAACATTCTTACAGAAACATCCAAAAGAAGCTAAGGAAAAACAAATGCAAAGGGGGCACACAGGCCATACAGAAAATAAAGCTTAAAAGGCTACAACAACTCATCTCCCGTGCTCTGGACGGCCGCTTGAAATGACTTCCCCTCGCCTTCCCCGGCGGGGGCCGCGTCTGTGCCTCTCGCAACCTCATCGGCATCCTCCGGCTCGTCAGCGTCCATCGGCTCCACATGCAACTCGGACGCCCAGCCCTCGATGTAGGCATGCACTTCCTCGACCGTCTTCCCCTCCTTCATGAGATCCAACATCTCATAGCAGGTGGAGACATAGTTCAAATTGAGCAACTCTTCATATTCGGCCGTCTTCTTGAAAGCGGACACCCCGGCAGCAAACCCTTAGCGTAGCCCTTAGCCTCACAGCTATCAATCTGCTCGGTCATACCCTCGATCCGGGCACTTCTCTCCCTCAGATAAGCCTCATGTTTGGCCCGGATCCCCTCGCAATGCTTATGCATCGCTTCGCCCGCCTCAGTCAATTCGTGGGCTTTTTCCCTCCACGTATCAGCCTCGCCAGCACGACTCTAAAGGATCGCCATATCCCCCTTCAAAGATGATATCTGGTCCTCCAAAGACTTGACCGGAGAGGGACAGAGATAATGCTCCTCCCGAAGGGTTTGCAGCTCGGACACCACTTTTTTGTTCTTCTCGACCAAAACCTGGAACTCCCCGACAGCCTTCACATAGGTCCCCAAATCACGTACGAGTAGAGCGTTCTCGAACTGAATCTACTCGGCGGGATCCATATCATTAGTCACCAACTCCATCTTCGGCGTCCACCCCCGAATAGGAATATGGCTCGACTCGGCTACGGCCCGCGGCACCTTCTCAAGCATCTCGACGGTAGGAGTGGCCGCCCGAATATATTTGAGGAACCAATGCGACCGCCTACCCCTAATCTCGGCGCAAGGGTCCTCCCTATCATTGTTGACAAAGAGGTAATGTTCCTCCAACTCGACAAGTACTTCCTTCACGGCCGATCCTGACTGGTCTCAGCGTAGGCAAGACTTCAGGAACGGGCTGAGTCTCCGCCTTATTAACACTGCCCTCAGGCTCGGCCTCTCCCCTTTTTCGCTTGGCCCCCGCATTTCCTCCACTCGGCGGCCTCGGCAGCCAACCTTTCCACACGCTGCGCTGGGGTTTCTCTCCTCCCCAACGCAGCCCTGACACTAGAAACTGGAAGAGAAAGGAAAGAAATCAAAAAATAAAAAAGAAATATCACCCAATTCATACATTGTCGGATCAGTCGATCGGAGACCAGCAACCCAAAGGTTCTCCTCGGTGGTTAATAAATGCGATTTCCTATGCTCGACAGAAAGCTCCAAAAGCTTCTCAACCCGATCGTCAAACTCAGAGGACGTCTCCTGCGCCGGAATATGATCTGCACAGGGAACAAATGATGAGCATTAGACAAAAATGGATAGAACATAATAGACAACACTTACGCATTTTTGCAGCAAAGTGCTCCGGGACCCGAAGCCGCGCGTGCACTATGCCGGGCTCAAACTCATCCACCAAGCTCCTCCAATCTCCTCCAATGAAAAACCACTACTCCTTCCAGTTGTGTATGGTCTCCGGCACATCCACCACCTCCTTGTGCATGGCATGCCGAGCTATCAAATAAAATTAGCCTGAGCTGGATCTTCCGACCGATCTCCAGATGAACAAGCTATTAAATTCCTCAAAACTGGGCTCAGGCCAACCTTGCTGGTTGAAAAGAATGAAAAAACCCACCACCTGAGCCCAGGTGTTGGGATATTTGGGCAATAGGAAGGCCCCACTGCCTCAGAAATCGGGACCGAGCCAAAAAAAGTGGGAACCTCAGCCCCGCCAATAAAGAGCGGTAATACGTGCCCGTGCAGCCAAATGGCGGCAGGTGAGGCCTCTCCTCAGGATACGGAACGAACATCCGCACCGCCGCCGCGATTTTGAACCGCCGCCGCCAGGCCACCAGTTGCTCCCTCGTGAAGGCGCTGCGGATCGAGGCTGAGTCCCACGCAGCCTCCACAAAAAGGGATGTCCAAGGCCGAACCCAAGCTCCCTCAGGCTCAACCTCCCCTTCCTCATCCGAAGCTCCGCCAACCGCCGCCAGCGCCAACACCACCTCTGCCTCATCAAGTCCCTACGATCTCACTACCTCGCCGCCTCCATTCTCATCACTCCAGTCAAAGGGCGTCCCCCTAGGGACAAATCCGCCACCCCCGTACGGTCTGGCGACACGACCAGCTCCGCCGCCCTCACATCCTCCATATCCGACATATCGATTACTTGAAACGAAAAAAAAGAAACAAGGAAAAGAAACCCACCGGATCTTTCTCTCTGCAAGAAATCGAAAAAAATTGCAGAAATAGAAAGAAAGAGGAAAGAGAAAAGACCCCCTATTTATATTGAGAGGCGAGCATTAAATGCCTGACGCGTAACCCCTCAATTCACACTGAACCGTCGCGAGTGCCAAGGACGCGTGGACGGTGACGTCAAATCAAATCCTGCCACGCGTCCCTCATTATGACACATCAAGATGCGTGATTCGAACCGAAAAATCTCTCGAAGAAACGTCCCTTCGAGAATCCCATCCTCGCTAAGAAGTCGGCTCGGCTTAACTACGTATCGACTCCAGGCCCAACCACCCCGGTACGGCCCGGGACTCGGGGGGCCCTTGTTAATAGCCCATCCGCCTTGGCATCCACGTATGCACTCCCCTCCAGCTCAACCATCTCGGTTAAGAAGACCAGAAGACAAAAGAATCGGTTTCCGGATAAACCAGCCGAGAAGAGTGGCAGGGAGGACCGATCGAGCACATATCAAATTTAATCCCAGGTCCCGTTATGATAGGACCGAGCAGAACCGTCCAATACCTGGGGCCGACTCAATGACCAGCCCAGAGCAAGGATGAAAGGCCGACCAGATCCAGGATAAATATGCTCCAAAACACCGTCATGGCATGATCGATCAGAGCGGCGGGAGACCCAAGGGCCGACCCCAGTACCAACTACAATGGATAATCATTGCCAGAAGCATGCGGAACAGCCATACAGGACATGAGGAACAGGCACACAGGACCATAAATGCGACCTGTCCTACCTCTTCCCAAGGTCTCTCAAGGGCTGCCACGTGTCGGGGGTAGTTTCTACATTTGATGATGATGACGTCAGGCACGTCAGTCAGGTTGATTGAATCGGGCACTAGCAACCTGTCAACACAAAACACGTAAGAGCCCTTAGAGAGCACTAGTGGGGTGTCATCCGAAGAGCCTCTGACGCTCAAGTCAGTAAGCAATTTTATATTGAATAAAGTTGAAATAAACGAATTAAATATAATAAATAATGGAGAAGTTGATGATGTTGGTGGTATTGTACGGTCAGGTATGTCCGGTGAGTGATGGAGGTAAGGCGGTGATTGAGAGCACCGGAGATTGGTGATATTGGACGGTCAGGTACATCCGGTTAGTGATCGAGATAATACGGTGGTTGAGAGCGCAGAAGGATGACAGAGAATTATTAGAGAGCATAAGTTAAGTAGAGAACGACTTAGGATTCAATGAATCGATTGGGTCGGTTGTCTTGTCTTTATATAGGACAGCTTGGGGTCCCTATTCCCTTATTCGTCCGTCACGTTGATTCGCTTGTCTGTCACATGTCCATTGATTCGCCTGTCTGTCACATGCCCGTTGATTCGCTGGTCTGTCACATGCCCGTTGATTTGCTGGTCTGTTACATGCCCGTTGATTCACTGGTCTGTCACATGTCCGTTACGTTGACCTCATTAGCCCTCAACTTTATTCGTCCGCTACTTTAGCCTGTTTTTTGGCTTTTGACTTGTTCAAAAGTCATTTTATATGACCATTCAAATACGTGTGGCTGACGTGGCGAATCCCTGGATCTGGCTTGGTTTGCGGATCTTTCCAAACCAGGGGCCCAACGAATTTATCTTAGATAAACTGTCTAGTCTGTTGGGTTTGTTGGGCTGGTTGGAAAGACTTTGTTGGGCTTGGGCTGGATTGACAAAATTTGCCCACTACAGTTTGTCCCCCACTCTCTAATTAGAATTTTTCTAATTGGAGAGTTAATGAGCTCAACTAATCGAGATTATTAGTGTTGTGTTCGAGTCAACGTTTGGGTCCAATATGCCCGTTCGTTGGAGTTTGTTTGTTCAGACATATGTGGCATCGTCCATGGAAAATTTTCGTTTATTTAGACAATAAATCGAAAAAAGAAAGAAAAAGTTGAAAAGTTGTTCTTGACAAGCGGGCAGCTTTTAAGGCATTTTTATGAGTGGGCTTTGTCGCTAGGTTCCTCGTATAAAGATGTTCGGATCGTCCGGAACATCTTTTGGTTTTGAAAAGAAACTAGACAAATGAATATATACAAAACAATGTCTTGAATATACATAATTAGTGACTTGGCTGAGTGGTGCGGGCGCTGGCCCTTGGCAAAGGCCACCCGAGGTCGATTGCGTCCGATTGGAAGGCTGTCGATCCAGAATCAACCTCATCCGATTAACTAATGAAATCAGGTGATTGATGACGCGATGAGTCTGATTGAAGTTGGTCCGTCTACTTGAATACATGTGGCCAAATGGCTGATTGTTTCGACGACCCTACTTGAATACATGTGGCCAATCTAGTCTGTCTGGCTGATTGTTCGACGACCCATTTAATTGGTGTCGGGGTGAATAGGTCCGTCCAATCCATCCGTTTGTTCAGAATCGGATCATGTTCGTTATATTAGACATTGATTGTTTGATTTGATCGGTCTGATCCGATCAGCTAAGTCTGGGTGCTTGTCTGTCTTATTATCTACCCAGACAGCACGCACTATAAATATCTTGGCACGTGGTTTTGAAGAGATAAGATAGATATGGCATGCATTTTATAATGACATGTACGTGTTTCGAGAAGGACTCTCCTATAAGAGTTTGAGGAAGCATGTGTTCATTTCTCACTTGATACCTCATTCTATACTTTGAGGGTTGCGAGCTTGGAAGCAAGGAGGAGTTAGAAGGAAAAGGGCAAGGTGCAAGGTCTTTGTCAGGTCAGTTCTTCGAGTGTTCTTCATATTGTTTGAATGTTCTTCGTATTGTTTGAATGTTCTTCGCATTTTCTTCATGTGTTCTTCACTTTCTTGATTGCTCTTCATATTGTTTGATCATTTCGAAGTTTTATGATTTGCCAAATTATGTGTTTGTGCTTGATTGCTATTAATCAAATAGGAGGTTGGTTTCCCATGTTTACCTCGTAGAGGCTTTATAGTGTAAAAGAACGATGGTCTTGTATGGATTCTTCCACGTAGATAATATAGCCTTGTTATGTCTGGTCGACCCATAAGATGTGTTTCTGTGTCTTATGGTTGAATTGTTTTGTATGGTTGGTTTGTTGATTTCGTTTAATTGTGATGATTTTAACTAATGATATGTCTGGATGGTCATCTAAGTAGTTTTATCAACTTCTTTCGACTGACACCATCCGCCCCTCCCTCTTATTTTACCATTAGATAACCTGTGAGTAGAACATCTAGTCATAATGTCTTTCTTCGGCCGAACTCAGTTTAGCGGGTTGACTAGTGAGAGGGTCGGGGAGTCCGATGATAGAGACATTCGAGGTGAGGTGTTAACCGGCGTACCGTGTTATGACTTGAAAGGCTGGAAGGATAGTCAGGGTAGTTATGCCTATACCTCTAATATTGGTGTAGACTGCGTTGGGCCGGTTAGAGATAGCCAACCTAAAAAATTGCTCTTGGGGAGGAACCCAAAGTCTGATATCACCTTAGAGCATCTCAAGAGTTTTCGCTAGAGCTAATACATCCCAAGACATGTCTGTCGGGTTGCTCCCTCTTACCTAAAGAGGGCTGATTGGATTTATCCAGGTTGGTTGGTGATGTACGAGCTTCCGTTTGTGCTAGGTGCTCGGTTTTCGCTTCCCCGACTGGTGCTAGAAACTTGTAAGTTCCACGTTACGCGCCAAGTAAGTTGATGCCGAATGTCTGGCATGTTTTGATGGCCATCCAGGCATTCACTGAGGCGAGAGAAGTTAGCTTTTCTTATGAGGACGTCCTGGTTGCCTACAGCCTTAAGGCGCATAAGAGCGACTATAGTCGATACCAGTTTTTGAGTTGTTCAAAGACGCCTTTGATTCTTGGCCTTAAGGACTGTGATAAGAGGTGGAAGAAATGTTACTTTCTTGTTCCTTTTGATGTGTTGGGAGTGCCGACTGATCATGGCATTCCGCAAGCATGGTATGTTGCCCGTGAGTGCCTGATTTTGACGAGTTAGAATATTTAGTTTCCTTTTATGCTTCTAATTTTTCTGATTGATTCATCCCTTTATTCCTTGTGAAGAGTGCTTAAAGATAAGGAATCCTATACTTTCCAAGGCTACTCAGGAGAAGATTGCCTCGCTCTTTAGATTCTCTGAAGAGGATCGTGATTATCGCAACATTCTATCTGTGCAGAGTATTTCGACTAGTTCTGTTCTTACAGGTATTATCGGTCTACAGGTTTGTGTAGTTATTTAGTTGATTTGGATATATCTTGGCTAATGTGTTCTGACTGTCTTACTGATAGGCGAAAACATGTCTGACGTTTTTCTCCCTCCACTAGCCGGCAAGAATGCCATGGAACTATATCGCCAGCGCCGCAAGAAAAAGATGGTTGCTGGCACAAGTGATGTCCCCAAAGAGATTGAAGAGGTTATTGATCTTCCTACTCCCCAGGCTCGCGTGCTGAAGAAAAAGTGTGATGGTGTGTTTGATCTGACGGACTTGTCCGATTATGTCACTTTGTCATTTCCTTCTTCTGCTGCTGCTCATTCTGAATTTACTCCTCATGTTGGGGAGGTTGAAAAGTTTTTATTTGAGGAAGACAATGATCAGCTCGAGGCCATGGAGGATGATTCCTTTGGTGATGCTAGTTTAGAAGGTGTCTTCATGGTAAGTGTGTCTATTAGTTAGCACAACTTTACCAAAAAAAATCATGCAACTAATGTCTTGACTTGGTCTTCGTATATTGTAGGTTCTTCAGAAGACTATTTTTGCGAAAAGGAGGATAAAAGAGTTGGGTGAGCAGGTTTTTGGGCTCCAATCCGAGAAAAGCCAACTGCAGAATGAAGTAAGGGAAGTCAAGTCCCTTCATGAAAAAACCAGACGGGACATTGCCAATTTGAAGGCCAAGCTGTTTGCTCGGGATTAGGATGTCTGGCATGCTGCTACCGACTACGCCGCTCTTGAAAAGAAGGTAAAAATGTTAGAATATCGGATGACCGACATGTGTCTCGAAGCGGAAGTCAGAATCCGATGCATGTTAGTTGAGGAGTATGAGAGTTGTCCCGCGGGAACATGGGATGTCTCGAGATATAAGGCTGAATATGAAGAGTTCAAGCAAATGCAAGCCGAGGACGCTGAGCAGGCGGGTCAGGATTCCGTCCCTCCTCCTGAAGATTGATCTTTATGCCATTATTACTTGTTGTTTGTTGTTCTTATTTCTGACTGTGGTTTTATTTTTCATGTATTTTTTATCTTCTCATAGCTCAAGTCTAAGTCTGTTTGTAAGGCTTTAGACTTTGACTGATATCTATGATTGAAGCTTTTTATCTTCTTTTGATTGTCTTGGTTGTCTTATACTTCATGTATGATGAGTTATCGGCGGGTTGGCCCACTTATTTGTTGGGTTTTCAACTTGTATAAACATCCTCCGCCTATTTTTAGGGGCATTGCTTTGATGGTTGTGATCCGTAGAGCTGCCTACATACCCTATTTCGGGGATCAAGACCAGATGCAGTTCTGAGAAGAACCTGTGTAGAAGTGTTAGACATAATATGGCTGGAGGGCTGGTCTCGTAAGACCGAAAATATATTGAAATCATGAAAAAGTTTTAAACATGACACTGTTTCAGATGGTTGGCATTCCAGCTATTGCTTATGTCTCGTCCGACTGGTGTTTGTAGCTTGTAAGCTCCACCTCCGACCACCTTGGTGACCAAAGGACTCCGGGAAGTTCATCTGCCCATTTTCCCTTGGCTTTTTCTAGTCTCTTATTTAAAGTATTGATGATCGTCTTGTTAGATGACTTTGCCTGTCCATTGGCTTGCGGGCACCTTGGAGTTGAGAAATTTAATTTGATGTTCCAGAATTGGCAAAAGTCCTGGAATGCAGTGCTTATAAATTGCGAGCCATTGTCTGTCACGATTTCTTTAGGTACTCCGTATCGACATATTACGTTCTTCTATATGAAGCCTTTCACTTCCCTATCTCGGACTTGATGGAATGTTTCTGCTTCAATCCATTTACTGAAGTAGTCAGTTACCGCCAGTATGTACATATTTTATCCAGGTGTGGTAGGTAACTTGCCTACTATATCCATTCCCCATTTCATGAATGGCCATGGTGATGTTATCGCTGTCATTTGCTCTGGATGAAGATGGGACACTTGGGCAAAGCATTGGCACTTGTCGCATTTTCTCACGTAATCTGTCGAATCAGTCCTCATTGTAGTCCAGTAGTACACACTTGTTAGAGCTTTGTGAGCCAAACTTCTTCCACCAGAGTAGTTTCCACATTCCCCCTCGTGTAGCTCAGTCAGGACGTATTTTGCTTCTGCGCGGTTAATACATCTCAAGTATGGACCAGAATAAGAACGTTTGTAAAGTTTACCTCGGATGATGGAGAATCGGTCTGATTAAGCTTTGACTTAGCGTGCTTCGTTCCTATCATCAGGGAGTATATCTTGCTCTATATATTCCATCAGTGGGGTCATCCAGGTCCGATTACTTGATGTGTTTGAAACTTGTTCTTCCGTGTTTTTCCAAACTGCTGGCCATTGTAGGTAGATGATAGGGATTGTTTTTGGATCTGTCGTCTGGGTTGATGACCCCAAGTTAGCTAGTGCATCCTCGTGGCTGTTTTCTCCTCTCGGTATTTGGCTGATGGAGAACTCCTCAAAATGTGCCTGTAGCTCTTTGGTTTTCTGGAGGTAGGTGATCATCTTGTTGTCCCGAGCTTGGTAGTTACCTTGCATCTAGTTGACTACTAGCTGGGAGTCACTGTAGACATTGATCCGTTTCACCCCCATCTATTTAGCTAAGGTAAGTCCGGCTATCATGGCCTCGTATTCTGCCTCGTTGTTGGTTGCTTTGAAGCCACATCTGACTGCCTATTCAATCGTATTGTTGGCCCATCCACACTTAGCTTCTAGGTTCCAGTTGCCTCTCCTTCAGCCATGCAGCACAATTATTTTTCGGCCTGCACTTGGAGGTTAGGCGTATAATCTACAAGGAAGTCGGCTAATACCTGAGATTTTAGCGAGGTTCATGGCCTGTAAGTGATGTCATATTCGCCCAACTCCACTGACCATTTGGCTAGTCTTCCAGATAGCTCTAGTTTGTGCAGTATGGTTTTCAGCGGAAATGTGGTAAGCACCACTATTGGGTGGCACTGGAAGTATGGCCTTAACTTTCTTGCAGCATGAACGAGTGTCAATGCTAGTTTTTCCAGTTGACCGTACCTGGTTTCTGCATCTAAAAGAGACTTACTTACATAATAAATAGGATTTTGTTTACCTTGGTCCTCTCGAACTAGGACTGCACTAACGGCTGTCTCGGAGACGGCTAAGTAGACAAACAATACTTCGCTGTCCTTTGGCTTGGCCAATAGCGGGGGGCTAGTCAGGTACTGTTTGAGTTGTTGCAGATCTTTCTCACACTCATTTGTCCATTCAAATGTTTTTGACCTCCTCAGTGTGTTGAAGAAGAGTTGGCACCGTTCTGAGAACTTTGAGATGAACCGATTGAGGGCGGCTATCCGAACGGTAAGCTTTTGCACGTCTTTGACGCAAGTTGGAGATGTGATCCTCTGGATTGATTCAATTTGAGCTGGGTTGGCTTCAATTCCTCGTTATGTCACCAGGTATCCAAGGAATTTTCTTCGTTATGTCTTTGCTAGATTCTATTCTAGTTCGTCCGGCCTCTCTGGTATGTCTCTTGGCTGCTGAGTGAGTGACTCCACTAACTTCGGAGCCACTTGTGATTACATTTTACTGTTCGCTCATGGTTTGGCGGTCTAGGTGGACTGATCTCTCTGTGAGTATTGCGTTTGTCCTGATTTTGCTGGTAAGTCCGCTTGCCCTTGTCAGTCAAGAGGTCTGTCAGGTGTCCCTGCTTCAGTAGGTGGGATGTGTCCAACTTTAGAGCAATGCAATCATCCGTTCGGTGCCCATGGTCGGCATGAAACTCACACCACTTCGAGCTGTCTCTTTGGTTGGATGGCGATCTCATTTTTTCTGGCCATTTGACATTGCTGCCGAGTTCTTTGAGAGCTTCCGCAGCTTTGGCTGGTGAGATGGACAGGTTATATTCTGGAACCTTAGCTTTTTCACGCGGTCTTGTTTCTAGCATTTGTCCGTATTCCCTTCTTCGATATTCTTGTCGCCGGGGGGTAGGTAAGGTTCAACCCTCTTGTCATTTGTCCTTCGTTCCACTCAAGTGTCTTTTCTTAAGCTCCTCTGGGGAGATTATCGATGATGATTGTACTGGTCTTCCTCTCATTTTATCTGCGCCCATGCCTTAGTGAGTACGTCCTCCATAGTTCGACAAGGATACTTGGTGAGGTCCTTGTAGAGGTCCGAATCAGGGAGGAGTCCTTTCCTGAAGGCAGTGACGGCTGTTTGGGTATTGCAGTTAGTTATGGACACTTTCTCCCTGTTGAAACGCCTTATATAGTCCTTGAGGGACTCTCCGCATCGCTGTACTATCGCGTACACGTCCTCTGAGATCTTCTCCAGCTTCCTGCTTCTAGCATATTGTTGGATGAAAATATCTGTTAGTTGGGCAAAGCTGGAAATGGAGTAATTAGGTAGATTTGTGTACCACTGGAGGGCCACACCCTGTCAGACTAGAACCGAACCCCTTACACATACAAGCCTGCCGCAATTCTCGTGGAATGGTAGTGGTGAACATCCTCTGTTTGTATTGCGCAATATGGTCACTTGGGTCGGTTGTTCCATCAAACATCTGCATGGTTGGGAAGTTGAACTTGTTGGGCATCTCCACTAGTGCTATCTCATCAACAAAAGGTGAGTCGGCATAACAGTCTACGAACTTTTGTGTATCCGCACTGGAACACCCGGAATTCTCTGAATGAGGGCCTCCATCTCAGCCAATTTATGGGCCAGGTCTGCTTCCTTCATTGTGTAAGAAGTTGACATGGGAGGTTGAGTTGGCTCTTAGGTGATTTCAAGATTATCGCTTCGGGCACAGGAAGCCCCGAGTTCAATCCTTGGTGCACTACCCGAATTTACCCCTTGTTGTGCGGCGATTTATATAGCTCGACGGCGATTGGTAAAAGGTCCGAGCGACTGAGTCCGCGACCGAATGAGCTACGGTGAACTTGTCAGAACAAAGGTAGCGGCCCGCCTTCGAATGTCTAGCGATCGACTCCCAAGGCGATCGCCTTCTGGCACCTAGCGATCGACTCTGGTGCCCGACCTAGGACGACCGACCTGTACCACGAACAAGACCTTCGTCCGTCAAAGTCTACGAAGACTGGATCTCAAAGCAGGCACCCATGTGCAGGTCCGCGAAAGGCGCCGCATAACATGGATCGTTGACCACAACCTGTCACCACCTTCTCACCTACCGACAGACTCGCCGAAAGGTACAAGGTGGGACCTCCCGGGACAGCGACTCAAGACGTGTGCAGACTTCTTATTGGTCCGCACAGTTGGCCGCCAGCAGTAGCCACGGACTTTAAGGTGACCAACCTATGTGCTCAAAGACGGTCGCCCGCTTATTATAATACAGCAGAGGCGATCGCCCGACATCTCCCAGTCCTATAAATAGAGAAACTCCAGCAACTAGAAAAAGGTTCCGCTTCTAAGTTCCAATCAGTTCCGAAAAACATTCACAAAGGTTCCTCTCAATTGCCAACCACGTGAAGAACACATACACACTCTCAGACTCTTGGCTTCCTCTCTGGAATCTATCTCTGGATTTCTCTCTCAGCACCTCTCAACCAGAAGACAGTTGGCAGAGGCAAGAACTCCTTACAGTACAAATTCAAAGAGACTCGCAAGCCCAGGAGCTCAGACATACAGCTGATACACACCGTGAGAGACCGTCGATTTCTCACGGTCGCCACAGCACATCAACGTTGTTACAAGAACTCACAGAGCATCATATCTGGTTCTTCCGGCAATCTTCACGCTCAATAGCTAAGATAACTAGGTTCTTTACACTCATTGTAATTGTACTCTAACATTAATATTTGTACTCCAAAGTATTTATATTAATAATATCTCGCGAGAGCATTCAAGCCCGGGACTAACAATCCCGGCAAATCTTGTGTTATTTACTTTCCCCATGGAAGTGCTCTCGCACTTTGTTTGCTACTCATCCATTCCAGCAATATCTATATCCGGATAATATTTTGGGTAGCAACAATTGGCACTAGAAGAAGGGGTTCTAACCTTCATTTTTATTCCTACCATCCCGAAGAACACTCACTGTTCTCGGGGCATATACTTGAAGTGACACTCACTGCTCTTCAAAGAAAGCCTTCAGAATCATGACGCCCGCCACTACATCGAAGAGAGCCACTCTCCGAACCGCCGGACATCATATCCCGGCTCGATCCGAGCCCCAGCCGACGGCAGAGGGAAGCCGCAGCGACGTGATACTCTCAATCTCGCACCTGAGGGGTGGCCCCAGCCTCTCGCTCGACCAGTTCCAAACCGCAGAACAGATCGAGGAGGCTATGGCCATCCTAAAGGAGCGACTGAAAGCATGTGCGACGCCCTGTTCGCTGTAATTTTTAACCAATCCGCAAGTGTACGGAAAATATGTAGAAAGCGGCGAGCAAGGTCGTATTCCACAGAGACTAAATATTTTTATTGTGTTGAGTATTAGATTGTAGTGTTCTCGACTTATCTAGACAATCGAAAGGTAAAATTGACGATTAATGAAATAGCATACAAAAATCACAATAAATTAAAACGATTGAAAATATCCGAATGGAAGCGAGTTACAAGAGTTTAGAACGTTAGATTCCAAGGCTAGATTTCCGTTGATTACTAAATTTAGTCGGGATTGGTTTCAAAAGTTCTAAGTGCGTTTCCAAAATGATAATCACAATAATATTCTAAAGTCCCTCTCGAGATGCGTTAAAACGTAGATTAAACAACTTACAACAACGTCTCCGTTTACTATAAATTATCTAACTCCAAATTGTTCGTAAGATTTAGATATCATCATAGTTCATCACCGATTTCTCAATCCCGTAATTTACTACGTCAAATACTCGAACCTATTAATGCCCTCTTCTCTCGAATTATGAGCAATTAAGTTAAACATGTAAAAACATTGATCAAGTGTCTAAACATGAATCAAACCAAGTATTTGATAAAGAAATCGCACTAGGTAAATATAATTATCAATCCCTCAAAATCATAGTAAATCAACGTACTCCCATGCCCGGAATCTAAAGAGTTTAGCCGGACATGGAATTGAAAGGAAGATAGATAATCATCATGTTCATGCTAATAAAAACAACAAAATGAAGAAAAGATAGGAAGAAGATAAAACTCGTGGTGTGTCTTGATCGATCCCGGTTGAAACCTTCAAATGTTCTTGAAGTGTTCTTCAAGAATTTCTTCAAAACTTCTTCTTTTTTGGAATGAAACTCCTTTGATTCTTTGTTATTCTCTCTCTCTAAACTCCCATATCTCAGCATATCTCTCAAGTCTTGCCCAATACCTCTTTTTATAAAGCTTAAAAAACTATTTTTTCATGTTCAAATCTTCAAAAATGTCAAAAAGTGATTTTTCCACCGAAAAGTGACACGGCCCGTGTCAAATGACACGGCCCGTGTCATAAAGTCCCAGAAAATGCAAAAACTTGCCGACAGCAGACCGGTCGTGTCATTTGACACGGCCCGTGTCATACCGTCCCCGTAAAATACAAAACTTTCAATCAGAAGTCGTGGTCTAGAAGCCATATCTCCTCAATACGCCTCGGAATTTAGCGTATGATATACCGTGCGAAGCTGATTTCATGAGGAATCCATATATTTATAGAACACATCCTTATTCGAAGTAATGAATCTGGAGATTAGAAAATACGACAGGTAGTGCTTCAATCTTCATCGCTTCGTGCCTCGTGCTCTCGTCGCATTGCTTGATATGTATTTGGGGATTGAGACTTCGGTCTTGCTTGATGATGTCCTTAAAACACCTATAAATTCAAATAAAATATACCCAAGCGTGATCGAGTCCAACAAACACAATATGAGTACAAACGACACAATTCTACACATTTTAGGATCTTAAAATCCGAAAAACTTTATAAAAATATGTGTAAAAATGAGTGTTATCAAAATCCCCCAAACTTGAACATTGATCGTCCCGAGCAATGCACTTTAAAATAACCACTCTTAAGGGAACTCGTCCCTCAACATACCTCAAAGGATCATTTTGAAAATTCATCAATACGCCTCAAGAAATAAATAAGTCGAGTTCTATAAAGTATTCAAATCTCGGGGTGCTTCCTTCACATCATAGCTAATACTTGATTAATACGAACCTCGCCGGTCAAGTGTATTCCCTCACTCTCAAAGTGTATAATGGGATAAGTGACGCTCAAAACTCATTCAATGAAATAAGAATCCCCATAGGCTTGCCAATCGTCTACATCTCTACCACTAGTTGTGCATGCAAATTTGGTGAATCAAAAAGGACTTTATCGGTTGTAATGTAGGCTTTTGGTCGGGGTAGGATAAGTATGGCTTAAAGTGACTTGACTTGAGCAAATTAGAACATTATCTCAATAATCACTTCGCTCAATTAAAAGCTCAATAATCCCTTAGAATTTGTTTCCTTCAACCCCTTGATTTTAATATCATCGCACTAAGCACTTTTGAAAGTGAGAATCACAACCTTATTCCTCCTTATTGCTCCATACATCTCGTTTCTTTTGTGTCCACGATTTTTTTATGTTTTCATGTGGTGGACAACATCATCATTAAATCACACCAATCTTCCTTCAAATTTATTTTGATAAATCATTGCATTTTGAACCAACAATCTTCCCCATCGCCTCCACATATCTTTTCATTCTTTTGCCAATTTATTCTAAGTAGCTCAAGTATAGGGACAAAAGTTTATAATGGAACGGAAAGCTCATAATGTGGCTAACAAGAAATATGCTTTAAGCTCAAATGGGCTAACTAGGGAAATAAATTTTTCGGGTTGGCCAAAAGGTTTGAAGGGTTGTCAATAAAAATCGCCTAAAATCACTTTCACTAATTTGCGCACACACTTGTAGTTTCAAATAAGATACCAGGCAAGTTCTAGAGTCTTAAAACATGAATGGTACACTCGACAATGAAACTTGCATATTTAAAGATGCATGAAGTCTCAAAAGCTCACAAGCTAGATTTGTTCATATTTCCAAGAGATTAAACTATTTATTCAATTTCACACCCTTTTGATTATTCTACAATTTTTTCCTCTTCAAATTATCCTCGATTTGCATATCAAAATAATAAAATAAATCCCGAGGTATCCAAGACAAGAGTTCATTCTTTCGAGTTTCATCCAAGTACATGATACTCAAAACACACCAAGTTCAAAAACAATAATCCACACCAAAATCCAAGCAAATCTTCACACTAAAATTCGAAAAAATTAGAAACAAACAAATAATAAAATAAACAAACAAAACAAGATGTTAAAAAAAAATAAACGAACAATATAAGTATATCTTGACCCAATATCTCCCCCCAAACTTGAATTAAAGAATGTACACACGAAGGGGGTATAGTATTTAAGCAATAAAAACTTTGGGTCAAGAAATACTTACAACCGGTCATATTGATTGGGCGGAGGGAAGTGGCCTTGTTGGACATGCCACATGTCACACCTGCTCAGATTTGCCAAAAATCGTCTGCCCACCTGACCCGACCGTGTGAAATGACACGGCCCATGTCATACTTGCCCAGAAACTCAAAAAACGTCTCGATGGCCAACCCGACCGTGTCGAATGACACGGCCCGTGTCGTACTAGCCTGGATAGTGCGCTTCTGGTCTCCGGATCTTTTTCCTGCGAATTGGACAACTACAGTTGAACCGGTCAGTTCCTCATCAAGTAAAAATAGAAATAAAATGCGAATAAGAATAAAATAAACTAACAAGAACCATTAGGTTGCCTCCCAATTAGCGCTAAGTTTAACGTCTTCAGCCGGACGCAAGTGTTGGGTTGCCTCCCAACCAGCGCTAAATTTAACGTCTTCAGCCAGACGCATGTTTCCTTCATCCCGGATCATTCAACGAGCTATTATAATCCGGTTTACGTGCAATTTTATCGGGAGGAGTCATCAAAAATACAACATTTTGACTATGCGTCCTAATCGTTAATTCTCCTCGATCCACATCAATTAATGCTCGTGCAGTGGCTAAGAACGGACGTCCAAGTATTACTAGACCATTTTGCTTCCCATCATCATCAAGCACTATAAAATCAACGGGGAAGGCGAACTTATCAATTTTTAAAATTACATCCTCCACAATTCCCTTTGGGTAAGCTAAAGATCGATCTATGAATTGTAAGCTCACTGGAGATGGTCTCAACTCTCTTAATCCAAGTGTCCTGAAAATAGACAAAGGCAATATATTGACACTTGAACCATGATCAACAAATACATCATTTAATGAACAACCCAAAATAGAGCAAGGAATTGAAAAACTCCCTGGATCCTTAAGCTTAGTCGGTAGGCGCTCCAATTCTTTTTTCTTTGACGCCATGTCTTGCACGAAAACCTCAAAATTTTTCTTCTCCTTGATATGCTCAATATCGGACCGATCCTTCACCTCATTCATGGAAACTATCAAATCAACTTTATTAGACAACACGGTTGCATCTTCGTTTTCATTCTCCGATTTCGTAGCTCTTCATTCACGATAACGAAAAAATAGCATTGCATTGTGCTTTTGGATTTTCTTCGGTGTTGCTTGGAAATTGGCCCTTTTGATGTTGGCTCCCCACAATCTTAGCCAATTGACCGATTTGCGTTTCTAAGTTTCTCATTTGAGCTCCAACGGTGGTTGCTAATTGAGTGACATGATTTTCAATCCGATCAAGCTTTTCTTCATCTCGGGTAAACCGACTTTTGTTTCCATCATAAAAGTAGCCAAAATATTCTCTAGATTAGAATTTGGCTTGGACTCTTCTATCACTTCACCATTCGACACTTTAAATCCCGTCGGTGGTTGTAACACATTTCTCGAATTCCCGTAGCTAAGATTCTCGTGATTCTTATTTGAAGGATGATAAAACCCCGGATGAGGATTATTTCGATAGTTATTGAAATTATGGTTATTGATATAATGATCTTCCTCCAACGGGTCCGGTGGTGGTGCACTTCCTTTTGGATTTATTTTTTCATTTGCACTCTTCGTCAGAATTCCCAAATGGTTGGTCAAAATCGACATTTGTGCAGTTAAAGCCTTTATAGGATCCGAGTCTGAAACTTCAGCCACTCTACGAATATTACTCCTCTCGGTAGGCCATTGATAGCTATTCATGGCCATCTCCTCGATCAATTCATAAGCTTCCTCTGCACTTTTAGCTAGCAAAGCTCCTCCGGCCGAAGCGTCAACAAGATTTCTCGTCTCTCCGGCCAACCCATTATAAAAGAAACACATTTGTTGGTCTTCCGGAAACCCATGACGAGGACATCGTCTTAACAAATCCTTGAAGCGTTCCCACGCCTCATATAACATCTCTGAATCCATTTGTCGGAATTGCATTATTTCGCTTTTCAATCTCATGGTCTTGTTGGGCGGGAAGAATTTGAAAAGAAACTTTTCACCCAACTCGTCCCATGTACTTATGCTCCCCGAAGCAAGAGTTCCAAGCCAACTACGAGCCTTTTCTCTCAAGGAAAACGGAAATAGCTTCAATCTTATTGCATCGTTTGGCACCCCATTCATTTTAATGGTATCACAAATTTGAATAAAATGGAATAAATGGGCGTGCGGATCTTCTGTGGCAAATCCCCCAAACTGATTTTGTTGAACCATCGATATTAATGAAGGTTTCAACTCAAAATTGAGGGTGTTGATAGGAATATGAGAAATTCCCCCATAATTTTGGTCAAGCCTTGGCCGAAATCCGTTCCGAATTGATTGAATTCGGATTGCGGGCTGCTCAGCCCGTACGCCTTCATTGTTTGGATTGTGGGCTATTGCATTATCATTGCCCATGTCGGCAATTACGTCTCCCGCTCTTTCCATTTCGTCAGATAGATCTCTTTGTAATTTCCGTGTAGCAACACTTGTTCTTCGAGCAAATGCCTCTACTTCGGGAATAAAGTTTTCCAAAGGTTCTCGAGAGGAGCGGGTGTTCATGTACGTCCTGCAACACGGCCAAAAACAATACGGAAGTAACAAAATAAAATAAAACAGAAAAATATGTCTAAAATAAGACCGGAAACACTTATCGTAATATCAATACAAACAAAAATAAATTAGTCCCCGGCAACGGCGCCAAAAACTTGTTCGCTGTAATTTTTAACCAATCCGCAAGTGTACGGAAAATATGTAGAAAGCGGCGAGCAAGGTCGTATTCCACAGAGACTAAATATTTTTATTGTGTTGAGTATTAGATTGTAGTGTTCTCGACTTATCTAGACAATCGAAAGGTAAAATTGACGATTAATGAAATAGCATACAAAAATCACAATAAATTAAAACGATTGAAAATATCCGAATGGAAGCGAGTTACAAGAGTTTAGAACGTTAGATTCCAAGGCTAGATTTCCGTTGATTACTAAATTTAGTCGGGATTGGTTTCAAAAGTTCTAAGTGCGTTTCCAAAATGATAATCACAATAATATTCTAAAGTCCCTCTCGAGATGCGTTAAAACGTAGATTAAACAACTTACAACAACGTCTCCGTTTACTATAAATTATCTAACTCCAAATTGTTCGTAAGATTTAGATATCATCATAGTTCATCACCGATTTCTCAATCCCGTAATTTACTACGTCAAATACTCGAACCTATTAATGCCCTCTTCTCTCGAATTATGAGCAATTAAGTTAAACATGTAAAAACATTGATCAAGTGTCTAAACATGAATCAAACCAAGTATTTGATAAAGAAATCGCACTAGGTAAATATAATTATCAATCCCTCAAAATCATAGTAAATCAACGTACTCCCATGCCCGGAATCTAAAGAGTTTAGCCGGACATGGAATTGAAAGGAAGATAGATAATCATCATGTTCATGCTAATAAAAACAACAAAATGAAGAAAAGATAGGAAGAAGATAAAACTCGTGGTGTGTCTTGATCGATCCGGTTGAAACCTTCAAATGTTCTTGAAGTGTTCTTCAAGAATTTCTTCAAAACTTCTTCTTTTTTGGAATGAAACTCCTTTGATTCTTTGTTATTCTCTCTCTCTAAACTCCCATATCTCAGCATATCTCTCAAGTCTTGCCCAATACCTCTTTTTATAAAGCTTAAAAAACTATTTTTTCATGTTCAAATCTTCAAAAATGTCAAAAAGTGATTTTTCCACCGAAAAGTGACACGGCCCGTGTCAAAAGACACGGCCCGTGTCATACTGTCCCAGAAAATGCAAAAACATGCTGGGCCGAGACCAGTCGTGTCATTTGACACGGCCCGTGTCATACTGTCCCAGAAAATACAAAAACTTTCTGAACTGTGAAGTCGTGGTCTAGAAGCCATATCTCCCTCAATACGCCTCGGAATTTAGCGTATGATATACCGTTGCGAAGCTGATTTCATGAGGAATCCATATATTTATAGAACACATCCTTATTCGAAGTAATGAATCTGGAGATTAGAAAATACGACAGGTAGTGCTTCAATCTTCATCGTTTCAGGCCTCGTGCTCTCGTTTCTGCATTGCTTGATATGTATTTGGGGATTGAGACTTCGGTCTTGCTTGATGATGTCCTTAAAACACCTATAAATTCAAATAAAATATACCCAAGCGTGATCGAGTCCAACAAACACAATATGAGTACAAACGACACAATTCTACACATTTTAGGATCTTAAAATCCGGAAAAACTTTATAAAAATATGTGTAAAAATGAGTGTTATCACGCCCGCTATAACTCCTTCGGCCATCCGCCGCGTGGGCAAACGTAAGTTCAAAGGGTTACTGGGCGAGCGATCGTCAGAAAGCCCCGATTCGCGAGAAAAGGCTCTCGCAAAGCCGGATGGTTCCATATTCATTCGCTTGGGAAGCGATCCATCATGGCGACCGGGGCATTCTGGCCCTAACTACGAGACGACGGAATCCGAGTCCGTCACCAGGAGTTTGGCCTTCCCGACTCCCAGCCCAATACAGGTCAACCGGCTGGCTCCTGCTCCGAACGCCAGGGGGTCAGTACTTGATCGCCTCGGCTCCCGCTCCGAGCGGCTAGCCATGAGCAGCCAAGCCGCGGCGATGGCCGCTATGCAACGCTAGCTCGACGAGATGAAAGCGCTCTTGGATACTGGGGCAAGCACCAGTAGAAAGATCATCGGACCGACTGATCCACTCGCGGTCCACATCGAGCTAGCCCCCGTGCAAACAAGGATTGCACCTCCCAAAACACCTCGGTACGAAGGGAGATCAGACCCCGAGACCCACTTAAGCAAGTTCCGGATTTACATGACCGGGTGTGGGGTATCGGACGCGACCAAGTGCTGAATCTTCCCGTTAACATTGGGCAAGCAGGCCCATAGGTGGTACGTCTCACTACCACCACGATCGATCATATCCTTTGAGAAACTGGCGAGTGACTTCACGTCATACTTCGCCACCAAGGTTGCCAGACCAGAAGGCCCCCACCGCATGATGAAAATCAGGCAGGGGAAAGACGAATCCGACGCAGATTACATAGACCGGGTGGACAAAATAGTCCTCACCGGCGAACCCATCAGCGACGAGCTCGCTCTCTACTCGGTCTTGAGGGGATTCTACGGCCATCGTCCATGTTTAGACATCTCACGAAGGACATTCCCCCAACCTACGCGATGCCGACTTTTTGGCCAGGCAAAGGCTACTCACCCTCCGCCCAGGCGAGGGAACGCAACCTCCTGTCCGAAAGAGGGCGATCGTCAAAACCAAAAAGGTGGTCGCCAAGCCACCCAGCGATCTCAAGGCCTTCGAGGATGTGGAAGCCCATCTCCTCCACAAGTTCAACCGAACTCCGGCCCACATTTTTTACGCCATCAAGGGGCGCGAACCGCTGAAGAAGCCAAAGGCAATTAGGGACCATGGTCATCTGGACCACAATCAATATTGTGCTTACCACAAGAGTCCCAGCCACAGCACCAACCAATGCCGCGATCTCCTCAGACAACTCTGGAGATTGTTCGAGGGGGGGGGGGGAAGTTGGACAACTTATTGGCTTAGCCGGAGCCCCATCAATCTCCCAATGCGATCACCGAGTCGAACACGAACAGGCCGGGAATCTCACACGAGCCGACCCATCGATCAACCTCGGTGATCGGATCTACATGCTTCAAACAAGAAAAGAGAACTTTGAAAGTCTCTCCCCGATTTCCCGCCTCATCAAACCAAAGGCTACTGCCTGAGCAAATACTTCGAAAAAGAGGATGACTCGCTCGCCCTCTAAAGTTCGTCATCAGCGTGATGGACCTAGGCAGCGATCGCCTCCCCTAGCACAACGTATACCATCGAGGATCGTCATCTGAAATGATGGTCCGAGGTAGAAAAGTGCCGCCATGGTTGCGAAAATCGATTAAACCGACGATCCGCCCATGTAAGGTTCCTTTGGGCTTCGATCGCTCGCCCTTCGTTTTAATACGAGGCGGGCGTAGCCGAAGGACTCTCCAAAATAAAGCAGAGGATTACTCGCTCGCCCTCTAAAGTTCGTCATCAACATGAAGAACCTAGGCAGGCGATCTCCTCCCCTTACACAACGTATACCGTTGAGGATCGTCATCTGACTTGATGGTCCGAGGTAGAAGAGTGTCGACATGGTTGTGGAGGACGATGGAACCGTTTTCTATACCCATGCAAGGTCCCTTTAGGCCACGATTGCCCGCCCTTTGTTTAAGTACGAGGTCGGCGTAGTCTGAGGGCCCTCCAAAACAGATCTGTGGACACGATCGCCCGCCCTCAAAGGTCCATCACTTAACATGGTGGATCCTTCCCGAACAATGCGACGCGTCCCTCCCCCCGTCACAATGTATACCGTCGAGGATTGCCTTCTTAATAACGGCCCGAGGTAGAAAAGTGCTAACAAGCCGCGGTCGTAGAGTCGATTCATCCGACGACGCCCCACGCAAGGAATTCTCCAGACCAAGACCGCACGCCCTTCGTTTAAATACGAGGCGAGGCGAAGCCTACGGAGAACCCTACCAATTAAGTAAGACGCGAGAACTTAGCCATCAGACGGAATGTCGCTTGCGCACAAGACACGGCCATGGAGATCGGTCCATTGAACTCCGCGATCGTGCACAGTTCCTCAAGACCGAGATGGACGGTCTTCCTCGAGGAATATGCAAAATTGAAGACCGCTCACTCAATGATTTATTTTCGTCCGCTTACTTTCACTAAGTGAACAAAAACAAGGGGAAGGGCGGAGCTATGTATACGACGATCGTCCCTATTCAATTACATACGGAGATCGGCATTTTTCAGATGTATGTGCAGCGATCGAATTTGTTGTAAAAAGTTATCTATATGAGTTTATCAATTCACTTGGAGCTATACACACAACAATCTCTCCTCACACATTTGTACAAAGTCATACAAAGACTCAGAAAAGCAATCATTCAAGTAGTAAATCGAAGAAGCAAATATTCATTTCATTACTTGAGATTTCAAAGTACATACACGGTCGCCCGAAGGCCTAAGTACTACAAAGGAAATCTACAAAATTACAAGGCAAAAAGCAAAAACAAAATAAGGTCATAGAGCCTCAGACTGCCTCTGCCTGGCCTTCGCCTTCAACGACTGGATCGGCCCGCGACCCTTCGCCAGCTTCCGGAGCTGCCTTCCCGTCCTCCGGAGAGTTTGGATGAATGAGGTTTGCCGGAGTAGGATACCAGCTCAGTTCTACGCTGATTTTCGCGAGATCCAAGATCGGCACGGAGAAAGCAAGATGGAGAGGATTCTCCAACGCATATGCCTTGAAGTTTTCGGATAGAGGGCTGACCTCCAGCCCACCCTTCTTAGCAGAACGGAGCGAATCATCGAACGCCATGTAATAGGCAAACTCGCTGATGAACTCCACGTTGAGAAAGGGATCGGCCTCAGTCGCCTCCAGCTTCCCTTTCAACTCCGCAATCACTTGTTGCGCACCTTGAAGCTCGGTCTCCTTAGCGGCCGTCTCTCCCCTCGACGCCGCCAGTTCGCTAGTCATCCGAGCGACAGTCACCTTCAGCTGATCGGCCTCCTTCTCAGCGGCCGCGTGCAATCGACGAGCGTCTGTCATCTGGTCCCAAAATCGGTCGACCGTCGCCCGAGATCGCTCATAATTCTCTCTCGCCAGCTCAAGTTCATGACTTGCCCGCTTAGCTTCATCCAAGGAGTCCTTCTCCATAGCCACGATCCTATCAGCAAACTCGGCATTCTGTTGCCGAGCGGCCTCGAGATCTGCCTGGAGACGGGAAGTAGAAGGACGCCCTTCGAATTCTTGCACAGCCTGGGCAGCCATCGTCGCCGCCTGGAGAGAGAGAGCAAAAGTAGCCTGCATTGTATTCTCGGATCGCTGGCGAGCGATCGCATCTAAGTCGGTCGTCCAGGCCTTCAGCAAAGCAGAAACGGCCCAGTTGACATATAGTGGGACATCGCAGGCCTGGCGAGGAGATCGGCTTGTCAGAAAATCCAATACCAGCGGCGGGCAAGCTGGGTTAGTGCTACGGATCCTGCATCAAACAACAAAAAGTGAGCACATCTCCCACGCGAGTAACGAAACTCAGCAAACAAGCAAAGTCTACCTCTCGGCCCTCTCAGGATCGCGACCAAAGTACGGTTTCCCGCGAGGGGTCTCGGCCTCGGCGATCGCCATTTCTCGCAAGAAAGCTGCAGAAGGCGTAGGCTCACCCGTCGGGGCGACCGCAGAGAGCGGAGGCGCGGCGATCGGCACCTCACTAGCAGGGGCAGAGACTGGAGATTCCCCCGATCTCTGCCGCTTGCGGTTCGACCGGAGCCCCTCCTTCCGAACCTCTTCCTCCACTGCGACCGGCTCTACGATATGCCTCACCTCCGGAATAAGAGGCATCGCCACCGGAGGAACTCGAGACGAATTCTTCTGGAGAAGACGGCTCAAAACTCTGGGGTTCGACATGGCTATATCCGGTGGAGGCTCCAAAAAGCGAGGGAAGCGGACCTCTGCAATGAGAAACAAACAAAAGTTAGACATATTCCTCAGAAAGGACGATCGCCAAGCAAAAGGAATTCGTAGAAATTCATACCTGGGACCAAAAGATGTCTCGGGAAGCGGAATAGCCGAGCAGACAGCCAACGGCTTTCTTTGTTGATCCGGCGAGCGTCTAAGTCGTCGTCCGGAAGACTTCGTATCCTCTCCCAGACAACCAGAAAATCGAAAGATAGCTCATCGACCGCCGAAATATGGAAACCTGCAAGAAGAAGACCAAATCAGATCAGTTCAGAACCTGTCCGAACAAAGGGAGAGTCAAAACCCTTACCCGGATTCCTCTCCCGAAAGCTAGTGGGGATATCCAGCTCGCCCGTGGGGTTATCGCTCGCCGATGCCTTCCATGCACCGCCGACCCAAAACCACTTCGCCGGATCGCCCCGTACCTTGTTCGGGACCCCTAAGATCACCCGACCAGATCGGCCTTGAATATGATAGTCTCCGACCGACCCCTTCTGAGCCGTCAACTTGAACAGGTGGTTCATCTCCAATGGCGAAGGAAGGCGGTACATTCGGTGACCGCCGAACAAGGTGAGAGCACAAATGATCTAGATCCAGGCGTTCGGCGTCAACTGAAGCGGCGCCACGTTCCAAGCAGTCAGTAAATGGGAGACGGCGAACGACAAAGGGAACCGCAGTCCCGCCTCCATAATCGCCTCATTTACGGCGACCATACCCTCCGGCGGTTGGTCAGCTCGCTCATTCTCCGCCGACGCGAAAAGATCCACGTCTGAGGGGACATGATACCTCGCCCTCCAGACGGCCAGGTCCTTCCTGGTCGCCGAGCTCCTTATCTGGCCGAGGGACCATGGAGAACGCTGCGTAGCCCAAAACAGCGACCACTTGGTAGATTGGTAGGGATAAGCGATCGAGTACCCCCGGTAATCGAATTTAGGAGACGGACCGGCCAACCTCTCCATGATTTCAGCAAAGGCCAAATAGGCTTGGCCAAAAGCACTATGCTGCTCCCAATACGCCCTCACCACCGAATCTCTCTCCGCCAGCGAATGTTTCCGCTCAGCCGCCGCCTCCCTAGCAATGTCGGCTTCATTGAATAATGCCTCGACTTCCGCGGGGTTAATACCAGCACGGATGGCCTCATCGACCGTCTCCATATGGAAATCTGCGGAGGATCCTCCCCGGGCGGTCGAAGTCCCGGCGGCAGAGGTGGTGCCCATTCCGTATGAGAAAGGTACTCCAGACATTTTCGAAAAGAAGAGGAGAAAATGAGTGTTTTCTTACCAATGGATGAATCGATCGACGATCGGCACTCAAAGCTTCAGTAAATTCTTCGGCAATATTCTTCTTCTCCGATAAAAGTGCGTAAGGGTCTTAACATTGCAACCCGGTGCCTTTTTATAGGAGATGGCAGGGACTTCCATGCAAATATGGAGAGTCTCAGGGGTCGGAGTGCAACTGTCGCAATTAATGCCTCCCTTGAAACCCGCGACGCGTCGTTTCAAGGACACGCCAGACGGAGAGTCATAACTAACCGTCGGTATCCCCTACAGGAACTCGACACGTGCCCCGGAGACTTTTCCTCGACCGCTGTCATTCCCCGCTCATTTCAGCGATCGACCAGGTCGTCCAAGTTCAAAACCAATCCGCTCAAAGACGATCGCCAGTTCCGCATAATGCAGAGTCACTCGTCAAAGTTAAACGATCGCCAGTAGAACCACCTCACCCAACGTTTCCAACATCGGAGCGAGCTGGGGGGCAATTGTTGTGCGGCGATTTATACGCCTCGACAGCGATCGGTAAAAGGGCCGAGCGACCGAGTCCGCGACTGAATGAGCTACGGCGAACTTCTCAGAACAAAGGTAGCGGCCCGCCTTCGAATGTCTAGCGATCGACTCCCAAGGCAATCGCTTTCTGGCACCTAGCGATCGACTCTGGTGCCCGACCTAAGACGACCGACCTGTACCATGAACAAGACCTTCGTCCGTCAAAGTCTACGAAGACTGGATCTCAAAGCAGGCGCCCATGTGCAGATCCGCGAAAGGCGCCGCATAACATGGATCGTTGACCACAGCCTGTCACCACCTTCTTACCGACCGACAGACCCGCTGAAAGGTACAAGGTGGGACCTCCCAGGACAGCGACTCAAGACGCGTGTAGACTTCTCATTGGTCCGCACAGCTGGCTGCCAGCAGCAGCCACAGACTTTAAGGTGAACAACCCATGTGCTCAAAGACGATCGTCCGCTTATTATAATACAGCAGAGGCGATCGCCCGACATCTCCCAGTCCTATAAATAGAGAACCTCCAGCAACTGGAAAAATGTTCCGCTTCTAAGTTCCAATCAGTTCCGAAAAACATTCACAAAGGTTCCTCTCAATTGCCAACCACGTGAAGAACACATACACACTCTCAGACTCTTGTCTTCCTCTCTGGAATCTATCTCTGGATTTCTCTCTCAGCACCTCTCAACCAGAAGACAGTTGGCAGAGGCAAGAACTCCTTACAGTACAGATTCAAAGAGACTCGCAAGCCCAGGAGCTCAGACATACAGCTGATACACACCGTGAGAGACCGTCGATTTCTCACGGTCGCCACAGCACATCAACGTTGTTACAAGAACTCACAGAGCATCATATCTGGTTCTTCCGGAAATCTTCACGCTCAATAGCTAAGATAACTAGGGTCTTTACACTCATTGTAATTGTACTCTAACATTAATATTTGTACTCCAAAGTATTTGTATTAATAATATCTCGCGAGAGCATTTAAGCCCGGGACTAACTGTAATATCCGCAATTTTCGATTTTTGGTGAATTTCTTTTTTTTTCGGCCGGAGTCCGTTTTGACGGCTCGCTCATGACCGTTTCGTCATTCTGAGAATGATTAATTCTACACTTTTTGTCATCCGAGTTCGTTTCGGTGTTGTTTTGTTGAGTTCTGTGCTTTTTAGCGACTTTTCCGCACTCGAGTTCGATTCTTGCGAATCTCGTCCGAAACTGCTGTTTCGAGTTTCCCGCAAGTCCGTTTAACTTTGTTAGACGTGTTGTGAACTTCGGTTTGGTTATTCGATCACGTATCGTGATTTCCGGGCGTTTTGGGCCAATTTGTAATTTCTTGGAAGTTACGGGTATCCATATCTGTATTTGTCGTCTTGACCCTTTTCTTGGTCGCGTGTGATTAATTATTGCATTACGTTTTCATCTCGAGTCGTTGACGTCGTCCGCGAACTTTTCAGCGTGTCCTTCCTGTCAAACCGTAGAACAGTATTCTCGTTATTGTTGTATGCGGAACCGCCGTTTCGGGGTTGCCGTGGATCCATTTCGTGTTGTTGGTTCCCAAATATTGATTCATATCGTTTTATTCTCCTTCCGGATCATTTCTATCATTTTGGAACCCAATAGGGGGTGTGGGCTGCGGCACAAGATGTGCGTGCCGCGGCACAAATTCCTTGATTGATTGGTCGAACAAAGCATGCTGTGTGCGCGGCACACCCATCCGTGCCGCGGCACGGTGCGAGCAGTGCCGCGGCACACCTATCGTGCCGCGGCACACTCGTGTGTCATCTGCGACCAAAACCGTCATGCAGGTGCCGCGGCTACGCGAGCCGTCTTGCGCACAATGCCAAAACCTGGGAGTAAATTTTCGGCCTGTGCCGCGGCACACTTCGGCTGTGCCGCGGCACACGAAGCGGTCAACTGCGCAACTCGTCTTTAATAGACGAAATCGACCGTCTTCTTCCTCATTTTCGCCTGCGACGCGAGAGAGTGAGAGGGAGGGGGGGAGAGTTCCTCATTATTATCAATCGGGGAGTTGATTTTCATCATTCTTCTTCGGTTGTGAAGCCCGGACGATCAATCCAACGCGTGTTCTACGGATCTTAGCACTTGAATCTCCTAAGGTAATATTTCTTGAAACCCTCCCTTTTGGATAATTGGGGATTTTGGGGTTTTTGTCCGATTCTCTCCGTTTTGTTAATGGATTCTTGATGAATATGATTTATCTTGTTGATATCATTAATTTTCCTACGGATTCATGGTATATTTTCATAGTTTTGCGGAATCGAGAGGGTTTGGTTGTGGTCCGCCCTCGTTGTTATTTTTATTCGAATATACATGAATCGTAGGCGGGTTTTCGGGTGTATTCCATTTCCGTATTCAGCTAGAGTTGGTTGTAATTATGTTCTTCGAATCGTTAGGTTCGGTTCCGTTGATTCCTAGTGTTCGTCGGTGATTATCCTTTCCGTTCGTTGCGTCATCAAAATATTCAAGGCAAGTATTTTTGGAAACCTTTAAGCTTAACATGAAATGGTTATGTATATTACTTGTTTGTAACTCACCTTGTGTTGGCCCGACGGGGTCAAGGAGGGAAATCTATGCTGCCGCCCTGGATTTCACGAGTTTCGTACCGCTAGCCAACTCGTTAGGGTCCTTGCAAGGCCCCGAGTGAGAATGTATGCTGCCGCCCTGTTCTCACGGCATAGCGTGTGCGTGGTTTTGTTTTTCTGTAATTGTAGCCAACTTGTTAGGGTCCCTGTGAGGCCCCGAGTGAGAATGTATGCTACCGCCCTGTTCTCAAGGCTAATTGTTTGACTGTTTATTTTCCGGAAAAGACATGTCTAGTTTTGGTTTTTGTAATGATATTGATGCATGTACTATGAAATGTGTAAGCGATTGGTTTGCCTTGAATACTTGTACTAGCGTAATTGCTAACCCCTTTGGGGACCCGTTGTCGGGGAAATTCTTGTTATGGATTTCAGGTTATGTTCAGCCAGATGAGCGGGCGCTGGGATGGTACGAGGATGTCGACCAAGGTTGTTGACATGTGCAATTGAGTCTTGTTATTTCCTACTGTCTCTTTTGATGTGGATGTTTTCCAATTTGTAAACTTATAGATTGTACTCGCGAGTACTTAGGCTTTTCCTCACGGATTGTGATTGGTCCTTGTTGGAGTTACCGTATTTGTCGGTTGATGTTTTTTATGCCGGTTGTGCCGGACGTGTTGTTTTATGTTCTTGTTGTTAATAATTGTTTCCTTGCTAACCGAGATGGTTAGTCGAGTGGTGTTTTCTTGTGTTAGCCTGGTGGGTCCCATGTAGGGGTCCACGACGCTGTAATACACCTCGAATATCTTGGGGGTGTTACAGAAAATGGTATCGGAGCTCTAGGTTTATGGATACCTAGGCTTGTTGGTTATTTGGGTCTAGTTGTGTTTTGTTTTGCACATTGTCACACCGCTGCCGGCATCTCAATACATCCAGTGCTCGTAAGTTCTCCTTACTCGATTCTCTTGTTTTCTCGTATTGAAATTCCACTTCTTGAGCTGTGATTGCCTCTCTCGTACTTATCGTCGAGTTGTTTCTCGATCCATCCGGTTTGTGTACTTTTGATTCTAGTATTGCGCCGTCCTTTGTCTCTCTGGAGTATGTGCGCCGTTCCGGGCTTGACCGTTTGTCGTTTTGCGAGCCTTCCATCGCTAAACTTCCTAGCATTGGTGGGATCGTTGGTGATCGAAAGATCCGAGTTTTGCTCCGTGGTATATTGTGAGAGGGCTTGACTCTCTAGTCTTTTGTTGTATGATGGAATCCTTCTGTGAATTTTGATTTCACGATATGTGTTTATTAGACTCTCGTATTTGATTTATACGAGGAGTGTCGTCTCTGCTGATGTATTTTCGTACCGTATTTTATCCGCTGCGTGAGTTCTTTCAAACGGCTTTCGGTATTTTGCAAACTGAGTTTTATTTCGTAAAACCGATTCCTTGAATCAAGTTTTGGCATTTTGGCCTTGAATATTTCATGATGGTTTGACAAATGATTTTGTGAGCTTTGGAAAAATATTACCGTCATTGGTCTTTTTAGCATTTTCGAAATGACATGGGAAATTGTGCTTAGCCTGGTAAACCCGTGTGAGAAAGGTTTACGGCATGTAACTTTTCGGATATGTTACATTGTTGTCTGTGGGTCATTAGCGCACGCTATGCCTTGCGGCTAGCGCGCGCAAGAGTGCGTTGGTAGCACGCTAAGGGGAGGATAGCGCACGCTACCCGGTAGTTCAGGCAATCCAGAGCTCTTGGGTGATCGAAGTTCTCGTTAGCGCACGCTAACACTTGGGGTTAGCGCACGCTAACAGTGTATTTTTGATCGGGAGTTTTGTTTGGTGCCGTGATAGCGCACGCTAACCTTAATGATTAGCGCACGCTAATTGTGTCGATATAAATCTGGACACCGATCTAAGTTGCATTTTCTTCATTTCTTCTTCATCCTCCATGATTTAGAGACATAGCGACACGGATTCGCATCAGCGATGATTTTTCTTCCATCAAAAGGTGATTTGGAGTATCTAGATGATTTTTTTACATCATCTAATCCATTGTTCTTCGCGAATCTAGGTATTTTCTTGCATCCCTAGTGTTGAACTTTTGGAGTTTTGTCCTCGATATCGTTGTCCATCCAGGTTTGATAAACCGCTTGTTGATTTAACAATGTTGTTATACATATCCTAAGGATTGTATATCACTGTCGTGATTTTGAGCGATTTGATGCGTGTGATATGATGTGTTTAAGTGAATGTTGATACGTGCGAATTTTGGGCATTTTGGCCTATTGTATACGAAAAACCTTGAGTATCTTAGAAAATAAACCTCGAGACGTACTTTTAAAATAAATTATTTTCTCACAGTGCTCTCAAGATGCCTACTAGTGCCACGCTATGTTTCAAAATTATTCTACTTTGAGGATCAAAATATTTTGAAATATTTCTAATGATTTAGAAATGCATTCGCTTAGACCCGAAGGTCGAATATAGCTGAAAAGTTTTAATTTAACGAAAGGTGTCTTCATTTTTTTTTTTTTCAAACGCAAGATGATTTTTTAAGTCTCGATGACGATGTTTGTACTACTTTTTGATATATGATACTCAAGATCAACTGGTGCTTGTAAGTTATTTTCAAAAGATGGTTTTCGTTTTCAAAACCTATCATTCCTATTTGTGGTCCGGAATATATGTGTGATGTCCGTGCTCTCGTTAGGGTGTTAACCCCGAGTTGTTGAATTGGTGGTGTGAGTGTTGAGTCGTTCGCCACACGGTTGTCGTGGTAGCCTCTGCGAGGTGTGAGATTGGTATTGGATGTTGTCGCCTCGTAGCGGTTTATGCGTTATCGCATATATGCGGCCGTTAGAGATCGGGTTGGTATGATTGTGTGCATCGGTGATTGTTCCACGTTGTCGGTTGCTTATTGTATTGTTACCTTGGTTCCGTTGTTGTGAGTTTCGGCGGCGAGGTCAAAAGTAATGCCCGTACTATTTTGACTTCTGTATTTTCTCTTTCTCCAGTCTATCGATTCGCTCATGTTCGTTGACACTTTATGAACTTGTTCTGTATTTCGGTTTCATCGTTCGAACGAGCTGTGATCTTGTTGTGGGCCGATCTGGTTATCGATGTGATTTTTTTTCGAGTTCGGTTCGATTCTTGTGAACCTTGTTCGGGAGTAACATCATTTGGTTCTACTAGTCCTTTTATTCGAAGGGATCGGATTTTGAACTTCTGTATATTCTACTTTGTCGACTCATTTATGTTCGTTGACATTTCTGAACTTTCCCTATCCCTTGCTTTTGTTGATCGAACGAGGGTAGTATTGTTTCGGAATAACTCGTTTGTCGTTGGGGCTTTTCAATCGCTATTCCCTTTCCTGTGGATATTGTGGGAACGCACGTCTTACTGTTCTCACCGGGTCATCCTAGGAGTTGTTGTTTGAATGTTATTATCCTGCGTGTTTCGGACATGATTGTTCGATTTTTGTTGTCTTAATCGTTTGTTTGTTCGGTTTTTGTTCTCGTTTCGTGATTGTTGAGCGTTCAGGCTCCTTCGTAATTTCCTTAAGTTCGGGAAATTAGTCTCGTTTTCGATCTTCCAACCCTTGGGCGGTGGAATTCCGTATTTGTTCAGCGTTTGGCTCGCATTTTGATTGATGAACCGTTGGGTTGGTCAATCATATTGATTTTCGTTCGTTGAGTTTTGTGATTGTTCGGATAATCGACCCGATTGTATTGTCTATTTGATGACGCTTGTCACTCGTTGATTTTATTATGTCTCTACCAGTGACGTTGCGTTAGTCGCCCTGGAGCGTATTTTCTCGCCGTATGTCTCTTTGCGTTCCTTGCAGCGTTTCGCCGTCGGGCGCGAGTCTTCGGTTTTGTGTATCTCGTCGAGTTTTCCCGGCTAGGGATATTGCTTCTCCCTACTTATTTTAAGTTTCGGGACGAAACTTCTTTTAAGGAGGGTAGAATGTAATATCCGCAATTTTCGATTTTTGGTGAATTTCTTTTTTTTTTTCGGCCGGAGTCCGTTTTGACGGCTTGCTCATGACCGTTTCGTCATTTTGAGAATGATTAATTCTACACTTTTTGTCATCCGAGTTCGTTTCGGTGTTGTTTTGTTGAGTTCTGTGCTTTTTAGCGACTTTTCCGCACTCGAGTTCGATTCTTGCGAATCTCGTCCAAATCATTGCTTCGAGTTTCCCGCAAGTCCGTTTAACTTTGTTAGACGTGTTGTGAACTTCGGTTTGGTTATTCGAACACGTATCGTGATTTCCGGGCGTTTTGGGCCAATTTGTAATTTCTTGGAAGTTACGGGTATCCATATCTGTATTTGTCGTCTTGACCCTTTTCTTGGTCGCGTGTGATTAATTATTGCATTACGTTTTCATCTCGAGTCGTTGACGTCGTCCGCGAACTTTTCAGCGTGTCCTTCCTGTCAAACTGTAGAACTGTATTCTCGTTATTGTTGTGCGGAACCGCCGTTTCGGGGTTGTCGTGGATCCATTTCGTGTTGTTGGTTCCCAAATATTGATTCATATCGTTTTATTCTCCTTCCGGATCATTTCTATCATTTTGGAACCCAATAGGGGGTGTGGGCCGCGGCACAAGATGTGCGTGCCGCGGCACACAAATTCCTTCAGTTGATTGGTCGAACAAACTGTACTGTGTGCCGCGGCACACCCATCCGGTGCCGCGGCACGGTGCCGAGCAGTGCGCGGCACACACTGTCGTGCCGCGGCACACTCGTGTGTCATCTGCGACCAAAACCCGTGCAGGTGCGCGGCTGCACACGCAGCCGTCTTGCGCACAATGCCAAAACACAGGAGTAAATTTTCGGCCTGTGCCGCGGCACACTTCGGCCGTGCCGCGGCACACGGCGGTCAATGCGCAACTCGTCTTTAATAGACGAAATCGACCGCCTTCTTCCTCATTTTCGCCGCGACGCGAGAGAGTGAGAGGGAGGGGGGGATAGTTCCTCATTATTATCAATCGGGGAGTTGATTTTCATCATTCTTCTTCGGTTGTGAAGCCCGGACGATCAATCCAACGCGTGTTCTACGGATCTTAGCACTTGAATCTCCTAAGGTAATATTTCTTGAAACCCTCCCTTTTGGATAATTGGGGATTTTGGGGTTTTTGTCCGATTCTCTCCGTTTTGTTAATGGATTCTTGATGAATATGATTTATCTTGTTGATATCATTAATTTTCCTACGGATTCATGGTATATTTTCATAGTTTTGCGGAATCGAGAGGGTTTGGTTGTGGTCCGCCCTCGTTGTTATTTTTATTCGAATATACATGAATCGTAGGCGGGTTTTCGGGTGTATTCCATTTCCGTATTCAGCTAGAGTTGGTTGTAATTATATTCTTCGAATCGTTAGGTTCGGTTCCGTTGATTCCTAGTGTTCGTCGGTGATTATCCTTTCCGTTCGTTGCGTCATCAAAATATTCAAGGCAAGTATTTTTGGAAACCTTTAAGCTTAACATGAAATGGTTATGTATATTACTTGTTTGTAACTCACCTTATGTTGGCCCGACGGGGTCAAGGAGGGAAATCTATGCTGCCGCCCTGGATTTCACGAGTTTCGTACCGCTAGCCAACTCGTTAGGGTCCTTGCAAGGCCCCGAGTGAGAATGTATGCTGCCGCCCTGTTCTCACGGCATAGCGTGTGCGTGGTTTTGTTTTTCTGTAATTGTAGCCAACTCGTTAGGGTCCCTGTGAGGCCCCGAGTGAGAATGTATGCTGCCGCCCTGTTCTCAAGGCTAATTGTTTGATTGTTTATTTTCCGGAAAAGACATGTCTAGTTTTGGTTTTTGTAATGATATTGATGCATGTACTATGAAATGTGTAAGCAATTGGTTTGCCTTGAATACTTGTACTAGCGTAATTGCTAACCCCTTTGGGGACCCGTTGTCGGGGAAATTCTTGTTATGGATTTCAGGTTATGTTCAAAGGATGAGCGGCTACTGGATGGTACGAGGATGTCGGCCAAGGTTGTTGACATGTGCAATTGAGTCTTCTTATTTCCTACTGTCTCTTTTGATGTGGATGTTTTCCAATTTGTAAACTTATAGATTGTACTCGCGAGTACTTAGGCTTTTTCTCACGGATTGTGATTGGTCCTTGTTGGAGTTACCGTATTTGTCGGTTGATGTTTTTTATGCCGGTTGTGCCGGACGTGTTGTTTTATGTTCTTGTTGTTAATAATTGTTTCCTTGCTAACCGAGATGGTTAGTCGAGTGGTGTTTTCTTGTGTTAGCCTGGTGGGTCCCATGTAGGGGTCCACGGCGCTGTAATACACCTCGAATATCTTGGGGGTGTTACACTAACAACCCCGGCAAATCTTGTGTTATTTACTTTCCCCACGGAAGTGCTCTCACACTTTGTTTGCTACTCATCCATTCCAGCAATATCTATCTCCGGATAATATTTTGGGTAGCAACACCCCTGCCTGGCCAGACCTAGTTGTGACATTATTAGCACCGATTACGGTGAGGATCGCATCGCCCATTTGTCCTCCAGTAGCCTTCTGTTTTGTCATAATAGGTTGTTCGGGAGTTGTGATATGTTCACCTGCAAGGAAGGTCACACGACCTGTGTTAGATTGTGCAATAGAAATATTAGAATTCTTTACCGATGAGGTCGTGTTCGGCGTTTGTTGATCAGATCCGCCGCCAGAAGGGGTTACGATGTCATCATCAAGACATATCATTGGGTTGACTGGAACCCTGAAGCGAGAGGTCGAGTCGCTCTACCTTTTGGATGCTGGTGCCTCGAGGCGGACAAGTATATCGGCATTTTCCTTCTCTAGCTTTAGCCTATTCTCTCGCTCTTGGTTTATCTGCATGGTCATAGGGGCGATCTGGGTACTGAGATCCAAATGGGCTGTCGGGTCGGACAAAATCATCGAAGCGGATCCATTAGATATGGCTGGTAGTCAAAGACTCTATAGTTGAGGTTCCAAACACTTGAGTATTTGTAGAGTTAATCATCCTTAACAATATTGAGCTTGGAAGTAATTGGAAACAGAATCAACCTTGAGAATCAATCCATTTCTTCAAAGAGGTAATTACTCTTCACTTTGAGATTTCGTCTTGGATTGAATAATGATGTTCATGAGTTGATAATCATCGCATGTACGAATTAATATGTATGATTATGAGATGGATTATCGGATTATGTCGATATTGCTTTTGATATGTAGATGATGATATGACTCTTGTGGTTTGAATAGTATCGTCTATCTTCAAGAGATATATTGGTTTTGGATTTTGATATTGTTGTTGTTGTTTACTTCGTATCACGATGAATATGGAAGTGATGTTATGATTCTTGGTGTTTCATGGAGTTTGTATTGTGGAAAAAAATGAATACATCGATACATATGTCTTGGATTATGAGTTAGACGATGGTTTAGAAGTTAGAACACATTGGACTATGTCGTTTTGTTGATTATGAACATGATCACGGGTTTATGGATGTTCTTGAAGAAGTTCTTGGTGAGGGTAGTTTCTACAATTGATGATGATGACGTCAGGCACGTCAGTCAGGTTGATTGAATCGGGCACTAGCAACCTGTCAACACAAAATATGTAAGAGCCCTCAGAGAGCACCGGTGGGGTGTCAGCCAAAGAGCCTCCGATGCTCAAGTCAGTAAGCAATTTTATATTGAATAAAGTTGAAATAAACGAATTAAATATAATAAATAATGGAGCAGTTGATGATGTTGGTGGTATTGGACGGTCAGGTACGTCCGGTGAGTGATGGAGGTAAGACGGTGGTTGAGAGAACAGGAGATCGGTGATATTGGATGGTCAGGTACGTCCGACTAGTGTTGGAGATAAGGCGGTGGTTGAGAGTGCAGGAGGATGATAGAGAATTATTAGAGAGCGTAAGTTAAGTAGAGAACGACTTAGGATTCAATGAATCGATTGGGTCGGTTGTCTTGTCTTTATATAGGACAGCTTAGGGTCCCTATTCCCTTATTCGTCCATCACGTTGATTCGTTTGTCTATCACATGTCCATTGATTCGCTTGTCTGTCACATGCCCGTTGATTCGCAAGGCTGTCACATGTCCGTTGATTCACTAGTCTGTCACATGCCCGTTGATTCGTTGGTCTGCCACATGTCCGTTACGTTGACCTCCTTGTCCCTCAACTTTATTCGTCCACTACTTTAGCCTGTTTTTTGGCTTTTGACTTGTTCAAAAGTCATTTTATCTGACCATTCAAATATGCGTGGCTGACATGGAGAACCCCTGGATCCGGCTTGGTTTGCGGATATTTCCAAACCAGGGGCCCAACGAATTTATCTTAGACAAATTGTCTAGTCTGTTGGGTTTGTTGGGCTGGTTGGAAAGACTTTGTTGGACTTGGGCTCGATTGACAAAATTTTCCCACTACACCACGTGACTCTGAAGCGCTCCCCTTCTGACATGTGTTTTGGAGCCTTCCCCAGCTGTCCCCATCTAATTGGCTAAGGTCATCTATAAATAGACTGAATTAGCAATAAAAAATGACTTTTTAATTTTTTATAAAAAGAGAGGGAGAAAAGGAGAGACAGGAAATACTTGTAATAAAGAAAACAACTTAGACCGACTAAAAAGTTCAGCTCGGCTCTATCACAAAAAATGCGATCATTAATAAAATTTAGTGATCCCACTCATTCAGTCTTTTTAATTATTTTCTACGTGGCTTCGATCCATCTAATCCAGGTCAGCACACGTGTCGTTGGTCAAATCAGTTATCAACACGAGCTAAAAAAAAAGAGTATAATATTTTATGTAATATTTGTGAATATTTTGGACCTTTTGTGCCTAAAAACATAAAAAATTTACATAGAGTGTGAGTGACAAGCACGCTTCGTTAAACTTTACGGAATGAGTCTTATGTGGGCTAAATAATAAAAACATAACTTAAACATGTTCAAGTCTGCAAAAAGTAATATATATATATATTACATATATATATATATATAGGGGAACTTTATTTTCGGAACTCTCTTAAGTGCGAGAACTGCGAGAACTCCTCTAAACCAATGAGATTTTGTTAAATATTAAAAATTATTATTAATTCAAAAGGGTATTATAGTAAAATATAATTTTTATTACGGGAGATAAACCCTACTGATGATAACCCTTACTATAATAGCCCATACTGATGATAACCCCTACTATATATATAACCCCTACTATATAGTAGGTGTTATGATCAGTAGGGGTTGTATGCATGGACATGATGTATATTATGTATTATTAGGAGTACAAAATGTGGTTCTCGCAATTCTCGCACTTAACAGAGTTCTAAAAATAAAGTTACACTATATATATATATATATATATATAATATTTGAGGGTATTTTGGACATTATGTGCCTCTTACAAATAGGAAAATATGATCAAAATTGCAGAGAGTGTGAGTGGAAATCACGCTCCGTTAAATTTTACGGAATGAGTTATTTGTGCATAGTTAATAACATATAAACATTTATGCTATTTTGAAAATTATAAGGGCATTTTGTGCAAGTTCTAAAGAACTTAGAGCATGTTTACTTGAGAATGGAATAAGTCATAAATGGAAATGAGCCATGAATGGATAAATATGAAATTGAATTATTTCCATTCACATGTTTACCAACCATCTGGAATGAGCCATGAATCGGAATAAAATATACCTAAATTATCTTGATATCCCTATAAGTTTGGAATTATAAAATTTTAGTACAGATATTTTTGGAAGAAAAACTTAATTCTGGACGAAGAATTCCAAATACATATCCTCTGTGGGTATCGAATTCCATAAGAATTAATTCTTGATTTGGTGATGGGCTCAATTAATTTTAAAATTCAATTTTTAAGAATTGAAAGTAAACACGCCTTAGGGGTAGAGGTGAACAAAAGGCCTGGGCACAAAAAAGTCCGCCCGATCCGACCCAGGAAAAGCCAGAAAAAGTCTGTCCCGGCCCGATCCGGCCTCAAGGACTTCTACCGGGCCTACTATTTTAATCAAAAGTCCCGCCTGGCCCGAATAATCCCGGATATCAAAAGTCCCATCTGGCTTATTATTGTTGTAAATATATTATTTTATGGACATTACTTGCAGGATAAGACACTTAATGGGCAAAGATGTCTAGTGAGCTTTTAGGGTTACGTCCCTATTTATTAGTATAAATATATCTCTTTTGATTGTACTCTTGTACTCAGAAGCACATAAATTATAGTGAATACTCTCCTGGCTTGGTATGCCCCCAGATGTAGTTATTATTATCGAACTGGGTCAACAAATATATTCTTTTTATTATTTTTTTATAACATATTATCAGCACGAAGCTATAACAGTAGAATATTTTTTTCATCTGATTTTCGAAATTCGCAAAAAAAATCGCGAGCAAATTTTTTGTACTGTGAGGCCACGCGAAAATTGTGTTTCCCGCTTCGTTAACTGTCGGATCAGCCTGAATATTTGAAAGAAACTTCCTAACATAAATATCTATATATTCAACGGTGGAGATTGGAATTTATGTAATATTACTTACTGAATCTGTCGCCGAACAGAAGCAGATTTTTACGAGGAACTTTGAATATCCGACCTCATCCAACACCGAGCTGCTGCACCGCCGCGCCCGAGTCCTTTTTCGGCCAATTATAGAGCCCAATAGCCCCTTTTTCCGGACGTTTCTCAACTCTCCATCTTTTTCTAATTAATGATTCATTTATCCATTGATTTGTACACTTATGAATCTAACCATGTTTATATTTTACGTGCATATAGGAAAAATATGTTACCCATGATGATGTACATGCTATGGAAGGAAGCCATATTTAGTATTCCGTTCAAGGATCAAATATCTGGAATTATTTATGGAGTAAGCATACCAAATTATTTAATTTTATATATTGAAATCGATTCATAGCATATTTTAATTTGTAAATATGCTTTGATTTTGTGAATTATAAAAAATATATTTTATTACAAGATGTATTTCATATATCATGTTGTATCGATGTAATAATCGTATTTGTTACGATTTATGATATAATATTTATGATTATATATCATTGCTCCCAAAGTAGAGCGATTGATATATGGTTGTGATTCATGATAATCATAAAGATTACATATCATTGCTCCTGAAGTACCACGATTGATATTCTATAGGAATATAACATGCTATTAAGAGCAAATTAAGTCTATGGAAAATATATTGATATTTATCCATGATCTTTTGTGCAAAATCGCGCAAATGATAGATAAAAGTGAAAATTGAGTTCACTATGTGATACTTCTCACGAGAACTATATTATTATCATCATGATATGATAAACGTAGTTTCAAGTTGAAACTTTCAAATAATCTTAAGAATTATTTCACATAGTTGCTCTTGGATGAGCAATTGATATTCTTGATGAATATTAAAGATTATTATTTATCGTTGCTCATGAGTAGCACATTTAATGTTTATGAAGCATATATGAAATGTTCTTTATAAATTTAAAAAATACTGTTGCTCCTAATGTAGCACAATTTGATAATCTTGATGGATATTACATGCTCTGGAAAGAGCGATTCATATTTTGAATAATATATGAAATAATGTCGAAAGTTATCGACTATTCACGCAGATGGACTTGAAGTTCAAGAAATATTACTGCTAAACGAGTGATTGTATTTCATATACCTGTTGTATATGCACCACAAGAGAATTAGAGTTCTTTGTGAGCTAAATGAATTAAGTGATGATCCTTTATGCTAAAGCGAGAGAGACTTATTGGTGATAAAGATCCTAATCTGCGGAATACAAATAAATGGATCACATCACTTTGAGAATCATCCTGAAGACGAGAATCCCAATACACTTGTATGTGCACAAATAATTATAATATTGGAATTACGGAACCATCAAATTACTGCTTGATTGAAATTGCCATAAATTCTGTAAACACAAAAGAAAAATGCAAAAGAAAATATAATGAATGTCGACAATATTTTCTTACCTCAAAAATTGCTTGATTAATATTATCAATAATATGGATCCAGAACCATTGCCAGAAGCACTAGGTAAATAGAAAAAACAATTTAGGCAGAGCTTCTTGCATTGCTCTGTAATACATATGTCAAATGTGTTGTCCCTATTGGATGTAACACCCCAATCCGCTCAGGGATATTACACGCCGTAGAACCTTTCCTCAAGGATCTACCAGGCTGGTAACAACATAGAACATCTGAACGATGCCTTCAAGGCTAAAAAGACTCAGTAGACCGATTTGGTCTTTCAATAAAAATATACAACTCAATTACAACTCATGCCCACGCAGGGGTCAAAAATACAACCACACCGTCATAACGGAAAAGTATAGCAGCGGAAAATAAGGTACAACTGAACCAATACACAATGTACGGTTCCTCATGTGATTAGTATCGATCATCTTTCATCATCCTTCGTGTCGACCCTGTGTTATGCTCCAAAACCTGAATGCAAAAACAAACATCCACCCCCCGAATACTCGGGGGTTAGCAAAACTCCACTGTTTTGCTAGTGCAAGAACAAAGTGCAAAATACGAGTCATACAATTCACATTCCATGAACGATAATAATCCGGAATCCTCAAAGATTCAAATACAACAGGATGAACACTTCCCGAGGCAAGAGTTTGAGTAAAGACTTCCCAAAATTTCAAGATCAAAATATCAAGGGGAACAATTTATAAAATGATTTGAAATACCATCGGGAGTTTTAATAGAAAACAATTTAGGATTATCAAATCCTACTTTTCAAAACCCAAAAGACGAAAGGGGTCACCGCCCCAAAGGTTTACTTTCCTTAAAATAACCTTTACCAAACCGTTGGGATTTTAGCCCCAAATCCGTCAGATGACCTTTACAAAACCATTTGGATTTTAGCCCCAAATCTCATCAACTCACAGTACATGAGAACGACAACAAGGTTCGTCTTCCAACATCAAAATTCACAACCCAAGGTTTAAACACAGACGACAAATACTCTAGTGCCATCCTATCCGAGTAAGCCAAACGAACAACTTACCTCTTACACACTTAGTCAATGCATGCAAACATGAAAACATAGTTCCAAAGCACTCATTTCCGGAAATGCCATAATCAAATCACATTTGTAAAATGCACCACAATTAACCGTGGATCCACCCCTCCGTGGACCCCTACCGAGACCCCGTCGGATCTAACCCATAGTGGTTAAAAGCAAGCTCGCGGATCCACCCCTCCGTGGACCCCTACCGAGACCCCGTCGGATCTAACCCATAGTGAGCATACACATACACAAGTTACTCATGCAATACTAATATGCTAAGAATGTAAGTTCATTAAGAATACTCACTAGAGATGGCCACTAATCCGACACCATTATCAAACTCTTCAAAAACACAATAACAAGATTAAATACGGAATACACGATTCCATAACTTTAAACAACAGGAGTATCATCATCAAAGCCTTCAACGTTCAAAATAATCAAATCATAACCAATTCCCCAAACACACCGTTCATAAAACACACACGCGTTTTGAAAAAGTGCCTTTAACGAGGCCAAACCGAAATCTTTTGAAACTTCATTTCAAACAACCAAACAAACACACCAAGATGATCACCGATCACCATATCCACAAAATAAGAAATGTATGAGCAAGGTACTTGCCTCGATACCACGAGCAAATGGAAAAATGAACGGATACGGCCGGGTAGCCCTCAAATTCCCGAACACTATCTAGAACGCGATAGCACCGAAATTTACGACGGAATAACACCACACGAATCATCAAACACCAACGAGATTCAACTCGGAATCCTCGAGCACCTATAATCCTTCGGAAGGAACAATAAAACATGATTACAACGAGAATCAAAGCCAAAAACAACGGAAATCCCAACAATTATCGAAGGGAAACTCATTGGGACATTTAATCGAACACTCAATGTTCGATAACTCCCAAAAACACTCGAATCACTAATCGAGTTGAACAAACTTGAAGTATGGATATACAACCCATAGAACACGACTAATAACATCATACTACACCAACCGATGTATCAAAATCGGACTAGAATCGGAATCAAGAACAAATTCTCCAAAAAGTCAACTTGAAGGAAAATCAAGAAATATACCTTGATTCGACGAAACACACGGATTGGATGATGATATAATCAACAAGAATCCTCCAAAACATCTTGGAAATGATTAGAATCGGCCAAGAACTCGATTTCCCGAGCCTCCCGTCGCCAGCCGCCGAAAAAGGAAGAAAAACGTGTAAAAATGAAGTTTGGCCGAGCCCAGGCTATATATAGCGGTGGTTACGGCCAGAATCGCGGTGCCTTACGGCCGTAACTCGGCCCCTTACGGCCGTACTCGGCGTGCCTTACCGTGAATCGACATTCGTCAAAAATCATCGGCAAAGACTGTCGGACACTTACGGCCGTAACTAGCACACATTACGGCCGTAACCAGCCTTCGTCTGGAAGGTGCTCAGCGCTCGTACGGCCGTACCCGATCAAGCCTTACGACCGTAACTGGCATTCGTCCGGAAGCTTCCAGGAACCATACGGCCGTAACTCTCGGCCCTTACGGCCGTAACTCGGTCAGGCCAGGCGCTGCTCCGGCCGTGACTCGGCCGTGGCCACTCCGACGGCCCGGACGACCCCGAAACCCAAACCTGAGTAAAAACCGAAGATACGGTTACGAAGTACTCGCAAAGACGAATCTAAGAGATAAGAGAACACACGATTCCGACCACCCGAAGTGTCGGAATTCGACAACGGAAGTAATTACCCCAAACTTTGGGAAATTACAAAAATGGCCCAAAATGTCCGAAATACACGATACATGATCGAAACACCGAACCAAAGCTCGCAACATGAATAATAACATTAAATGAACTTACGAGAAACTCGAAACAACAGTTTCGGACGAGATTCGCAGGAATCGAACTCAAGTGCGGAAAAGTCGCCAAAAAGCATTGAACTCAACAAAACGACACCGAAACGAACTCGGATGACAAAAAGTGCAGAATTAATCATTCTCTAAATGACGAAACCGTCATGAGCGAGTCGTAAAAACGGACTTCCGCCGAAAAAAAAGGAAATTACCGGAAATCGAAATTACAGGTTTTACATTCTACCCTCCTTAAAAGAAGTTTCGTCCCGAAACTTAAAATAAGTAGGGAGAAGTAATATCCCCTGCTAGGAAAACTCGACGAGATACACAAAAACCGAAAACTCGTGCCCGACGGCGAAATGCTGCAAGAAACGCAAAGAGACATACAGCGTGAAAACACGCTCCACGACGACCAATACAACATTGCCGTTAGGAATATAATAAAACCAACAAATGATAAGCGTCATCAAACGGATAATATTGTCAAGTCAATTATCCGAACAATCACAAAACACAACGAACGAAAATCAATAAGATTGACCGACCCAACGGTACATCAATCAAAATGCGAGCCAATCGCTGAACAAATACGGAATTCCACCGCCCAAGGGTTGGAAGATCGAAAACGAGACTAATTTCCCGAACTTAAGGGAATTACGAAGGAGCCTGAATGCTCAACAATCACGAAACGAGAACAAAAATCGAACAAACAAATGATCGAGACAACAAAAATCGAACAATCATGTCCGAAACACGAAGGATAATAAAATTCAAACAACAATTCCCAGGATGATCTGGTGAGAACAACAAGACATGCATTCCCATAAGATCCACAGGAAAGGGAATAGCGATTGAAAAGTCATAGCGACAAACGAATTATTCCGAAATAATACCACCCTCGTTCGATCAACAAAAGCAAGGAATAGGGAAAGTTCAGAAAATGTTAACGAGCATAAACGAGTCGACAGAGTCGAAAACACAGGAGTTCCAAATCCGATCCACTTCGAATAAAAGAACTAGTAGAACCAAAAGATGTTACTTACGAACAAGGTTCACAAGAATCGAACCGAACTCGGAAAAGTCACAGCGATACCAGGTCGACCCAAAACAAGATCACAACTCATTCGAACGATGAAACCGGAATACAGAACGAGTTCATAAAGTCTCAGCGAACATGAGCGAATCGATAGACTGGAGAAAGAGAAAATAACGAAGTCAAAATAGTACGGGTATTACCTTCGACCTCGTCCACGAAATTCACAAAAACAGGAGCAAGGTAACATGTCATTAAACAACCGACACATAACGGAACCATCACCGATGCACACGGTCATACCAAACCAAGCTCTAACAGCTCGCACATGCGCGACAACGCAGAAATCACTACGAGGCGATAATATTCAATACCAACATCCAACTTCTCACAGAGGGCTAACACAACAAATGTGTGGAAAACGACTCAATGCTCACACCGCCAATTCGATCATAATCGGGAGCAAACATCAAAATGACAATGCGAACATCAGACATACATACCCAGCCCTCAAACAGGAATGGATAGGTTTTAAAAACGAAAACCTCATTTTGAAAATAATTTAGAAGAACACCGGTTGATCTTGAGTATCACCTTTCAAAAAGTACAAACTTGAAACATCGTTATCGAGACTTTGGAGAACCATTTCGCATTTGATAAAAATGAGGACACTTTCTCTTAGTGAAAACTTTCAGAATATTCGACCCTCGGGTCTAAATAAAAGTGTTTCTAAAACATTGAAAATATCTCAAAGCATTTTGGTCCTCGAAGTAGAAAATTTTTGAAATATATTGTGGCACCTAGGATGTACCACAAGAAAATAACTCATTTGAAAAGTATGTCTCGAAATTTATTTTTCTAAGATACTCAAGGTTTTCAAAAATCCAATAGGCCAGAATACCCAAAACTCACACATATCGACGTTCACTAAAACAACTCCTAGTACACGCATCAAAACGTTTAAAAATCAAGACAATACACGTCTTTAAACGGAAATAAACGAAAAAATACCACACTCAGAACAAAACCACTGACCCCATTCGAGGCCTCTAAGGACCCTCCCACACTGGCTGGTGAACAAGTCGAACGCGTATAAGCAAAAAGCCTCCACAAGAGAACTTGTAAAACGTGCAAATCGATTCGAAAATCATCAGCATCGGACAAAAACAACAATAAAAAGACATCACAAGCGACGACACTCCTCGTATAAATCAAATGCGAGAGTCGACTAAATACATATCGTGAAATCAAAATCCACATAAGGATTCCATCACTTAACAAATAATCATAAAAATAGCTCGTGTCACACGAGGCACAACACAAAGAAGGGAGACTTACTTCCACAGGTCGCACGAAGATGATGATCGCCCCACGATACTAATCACGACCAACAAACTCAAACGACGCGTCGCGACACGACTCAGTCAAATAAAATCCGACGAAACATGACTCAAACAACACGACTTGACCCGACAGCCTAGGTTTCCTCAATCTAAGCTCCGATACCATTTATGTAACACCCCCAATCCGCTCAGGGATATTACATGCCGTAGAACCTTTCCTCAAGGATCTACCAGGCTGGTAACAACATAGAACATCTCAACGATGCCTTCAAGGCTAAAAAGACTCAGTAGACCGATTTGGTCTTTCAATAAAAATATACAACTCAATTACAACTCATGCCCACACAGGGATCAAAAATACAACCACACCCGTACAACGGGAAAAGTATAGCAGCGGAAAATAAGGTACAACTGAACCAATACACAATGTACGGTTCCTCATGTGATTAGTATCGATCATCTTTCATCATCCTTCATGTCGACCCTGTGTTATGCTCCAAAACCTGAATGCAAAAACAAACATCCACCCCCCGAATACTCGGGGGTTAGCAAAACTCCACTGTTTTGCTAGTGCAAGAACAAAGTGTAAAATACGAGTCATACAATTCACATTCCACGAACGATAATAATCCGGAATCCTCAAAGATTCAAATACAACAGGATGAACACTTCCCGAGGCAAGAGTTTGAGTAAAGACTTCCCAAAATTTCAAGATCAAAATATCAAGGGGAACAATTTATAAAATGATTTGAAATACCATCGGGAGTTTTAATAGAAAACAATTTAGGATTATCAAATCCTACTTTTCAAAACCCAAAAGACGAAAGGGGTCACCACCCCAAAGGTTTACTTTCCGTAAAATAACCTTTACCAAACCGTTGGGATTTTAGCCCCAAATCCGTCAGATGACCTTTACAAAACCATTTGGATTTTAGCCCCAAATCTCATCAACTCACAGTACATGAGAACGACAACAAGGTTCGTCTTCCAACATCAAAATTCACAACCCAAGGTTTAAACACAGACGACAAATACTCTAGTGCCATCCTAGTCAAGTAAGCCAAACGAACAACTTACCTCTTACACACTTAGTCAATGCATGCAAACATGAAAACATAGTTCCAAAGCACTCATTTCCGGAAATGCCATAATCAAATCACATTTGTAAAATGCACCACAATTAACCGTGGATCCACCCCTCCGTGGACCCCTACCGAGACCCCGTCGGATCTAACCCATAGTGGTTAAAAGCAAGCTCGCGGATCCACCCCTCCGTGGACCCCTACCGAGACCCCGTCGGATCTAACCCATAGTGAGCATACACACACACACGTTACTCATGCAATACTAATATGCTAAGAATGTAAGTTCATTAAGAATACTCACTAGAGATGGCTACTAATCCGACACCATTATCAAACTCTTAAAAAATACAATAACAAGATTAAATACGGAATACACGATTCCATAACTTTAAACAATAGGAGTATCATCATCAAAGCCTTCAAAGTTCAAAATAATCAAATCATAACCAATTCCCCAAAACACACCGTTCACAAAACACACACGCGTTTTGAAAAAGAGCCTTTAACGAGGCCAAACCGAAATCTTTTGAAACTTCATTTTAAACAACCAAACAAACACACCAAGATGATCACCTGTAACACCCTCAAGATATTCGAGGTATATTACAGCGCCGTGAATCCCTATATGGGACCCACCAGGCTGAATAGCATCATACTCATCGACTCACATAAACGACAGAACAATACCATGTCATAAAGACGCAAAACAGAATAATCCACCCGGTTCAACCGGTCAATATAACATCATCATCCAACACAACATAATAAGCAACAATACAATCCGAACGAACAAGAACCCTTAAGTACTCGAGTACAACTATTAGTTCAAAACCACAAAAGATGAAAAGGTAAAAGACACTAAAACGTCACTCGTGCACAATCATCACGCACGGCCATCATCCGTATCGTCCAGCCCGCTCGTCTCGATGAACTCGACCAAATTCATAAAACGAATTTCCCCAAAACGGTCCCCGTGAGGGGTTAGCAATTACGCTAGTACAAGTAACCAGATGAACAACTTACATCTTACACATATAGTAAATGCATGCAATAAAGAAAACCGTTCAAAGCACTCATTTCCTAAATGCCAATATCAAATCACATTTGTAAAATTCACCACAATTAACCGTCGATCCACACCTCCGTGGACCCCTACCGAGACCCCGTCGGATCTAACCCGTAGTGGTTAAAAGCAAAGCTCGTCGATCCACACCTCCGTGGACCCCTACCGAGACCCCGTCGGATCTAACCCGTAGTGAGCATACACACACACAAGTCTCATGCAATACTACTACGTTAAGATTGTAAGATCATAAGGATACTTGCCTCGATTAATAGACGGTGACACGAACGGAACGGAAGAATCAAGCACGACCGTGAGGAACCGACGAATGAACCTAACGATTCGAATAACACAATCACAACCACTCCTAAACGATTAAGGAAATGGAATACACCCGAAAACCCGCCTACGATTCATGTATATTCATACAAAAATAACAACGAGGGCGGACCACAACCAAACCCTCTCGATTTCGCAAAACCATGAAAATATACCATGAATCCGTAGGAAAACTAATTATATCAACAAGATTAATCATATTCATCATGAATCCACCAACAAAACGGAATGAATCGGAAGGAAATCCCAAAACCCCCAAATTATCCAAAAGTAGGGTTCTAAGAGATTTACTGTGGATTAGGACGAAAGATTCGTGTTGTTGTTGATATAATACTCCAAGAACTCAAGAAGGATGTTGGATGAGATGATTGGAGGAAGAAATCGCCAAGAGAATCGCCGGATCGCCTTCGCCGCGGAGAGAGGAAGAAATGAGATTTTGTGTTTATCTCGGTCAACTCCCTGGTTTATATAGCCAGGGAGTGTTAGCGCACGCTAAAACCTCAAGGTTAGCGTGCGCTAACGGGATAAGATTTCAAACCCTACCGTTAGCGTCCCACCAAAGAGCTGGTTTTTGGCCGTTAGCGTACGCTACTCAAACGTAGCGTGCGCTAATAACCTCTCGGTAGCGCGCGCTATCGACCAATAGCGTGCGCTACCCGAACATCACCGAGTCCAGAGCCAAATGCCCAAAACTCACTCGACCCGTTAGCGTGCGCTACCATACAAGCGTAGCGTGCGCTAACTAGCATCCGATTGAGTTCGGTGAGTAAACCGCCCAAGATCTTGACAGTACACTAGCGCCGCCATCAACAACTTAACGTGCGCTAGTCTCCGATATTAGCGTGCGCTAGACAAGATAGCGTGCGCTAATCCGATAGTCAGGGGTCGAGCCGAATCGCCACTCCTGTGGCTAAATCGTTAGCGTGCGCTACGAAGTAAACGTAGCGTGCGCTACAAAGGAACTTCTAGCGCGCGATATGCAGAAAAATTAGCGTGCGCTAGGTACAGAACATAAACGGTCCACTACACCAGAATACGAACGAAACTACAGAACATAAACGGTCCACTACACCAGAATACGAACGAAACTACAGAACATAAACGGTCCACTACACCAGAATACGAACGAAACATCAAACGGAACACCTCAAAACGCATCATAGCATATAATAGATCCACGGCAACCCCGAAACGGCGGTTCCGCACATCAATTACGAGAATCAGATCAAAGATGACGAAAAAGTTACACTGAAGGATACACGAGGGTCACTACAATCGAGAATTACACCGGAAATACAATTACAAGGGAAAGAAAAATGCGGATATTACATTCTACCCCTCTAAAAATAAGTTTCGTCCCGAAACTTAAGAAACAAACAACTCGGGGTACCTAGCACGCATGCTATCCTCGGTTTCCCAAGTTGCCTCCTCGACACCGTGTCTCGACCACTGCACCTTGACCAAAGATATGGTCTTATGCATCAATCGTTTCTCACGATGTTCCAAAATCTTCAAAGGGCGCTCTTCAAAAGTAACATCCTCGGCGACATCAATCTCACCATAATCGATGATGTGACTAGGATCCGGGACATGGAAAACGCTATGAACATGACTCAAGGCCGGAGGTAACGCCAAACGGTATGCCAACCCACCTACTCGCTCGAGGATCTCAAAGGGGCCGATAAATCTCGGACTCAACTTCCCTTTCTTCCCGAAATGAAAAACTCCCTTCCTCGGCGACACCTTTAGCAAAACGTGGTCTCCCACCTCGAATTCCAAAGGTCGACGACGGACGTCGGCATACGACTTCTGTCGACTCTGGGCAGTCAACATCCATTCCCGAATTACTTCTATCTTCCGCCTCATCTCTAAAACGACATCCGGCTCGGTCCCGACCAAATCGGACGCCTCATTCCAACAAATCGGAGATCGGCATCGCCGCCCATAAAGTGCCTCATACGGTGCCATCCGAATCGACGCGTGCCAACTATTGTTGTACGTGAATTCGATCAATGGCAAATGCTCCTCCCAGTCTCTACTCCAATCGAGAGCACAAGCACGCAACAAATCCTCGAACGTCTGGATAGTGCGTTCGATCCATCCGATCGGGATGAAAAGAGGTACTCAAATGCAACCGGTACCCAACGCCTTATGCACCGCCCGCCGAAGTGCGATACGAAACGGCCATCACGATCCGAAACAATAGACTTCGAGTACCGTGAAGTCTCACAATCTGCGCGATAAACACACGAGCCAACTTCTCCGGCCCCAAGTGTCCTTGATGCCCAGAAAATATGCCGACTTGGTCAAAGCGATCAACAATCACACATACCATATTCATGCCCGACCTCGATCTCGGCAAACTCGTAACGAAATCCATCGATATATCTTCCCATTTCCATTCCTAATGGGAAGTGACTAATAACCTTGGCCGGTCGATGCTCGATCTTGACACTGGACAAGTCAAGCATCTCGCTACAACCGTGCGACCTCATCCTTCATATCATTCCACGAAATTTCTTCTCGTGTCCTTGTACATCTTACTCGAACCAGATGAACGGAATAAGGTGTAGCATGGGCCTCCCGTAAGATACTCGCCTCAACTCGAGTCGCTCGGCACACAAAGCCGACTGAATCTCAAAATACCATCCTCGTGAATCACAAACCCAGGAGACTTTCCCTTAAGAACGTTCTCTCGGATTTGAGTAATCATCGGATCCTCTGATTGCTTCAGCTTAATTTCATCGATTAGAGACGACGAAATCTCTAAAGCACGAAGTTGCCCGATGGCTCCAGGCAACAAAACTTCAATATCTAACTCGATCAAAGCCCGCCGAAGCTCAGACTGAGACGTAAGGATCTCAAGCGTTCGCAACGCAACCGGTTTCCGACTCAAGGCGTCGGCCACAACGTTCGCCTTGCCCGGATGATAAAGGATTTCGAGGTCATAATCCTTAATCAACTCTAACCACCTCCTCTGCCTCATATTCAACTCTCGCTGAGTAAATATGTATTTCAGGCTTTTATGATCGGTAAAAATCTGACATGTAGAGCCGAAAAGATAGTGACGCCAAATCTTGAGCGCAAAAACGACTGCCGCTAACTCCAAATCATGAGTAGGGTAGTTCAGCTCATACGGCCTCAACTGTCTCGACGCATAGGCAATGGTCTTGCCGTGCTGCATTAATACACACCCAAGACCCTGACCCGAAGCATCGCTATAAACGGCAAAACCCTCGTTGCCACATGGCAACGCCAAAACCGGGGCTGAAGTCAACCGCTTCTTCAGTTCCTCAAAACTCAACTGCCTCTCGTCATTCCAGATGAACTTCTCGGACTTCTGGAGCAACTGCGTAAGTGGTCGAGCTAGTTTCGAGAAACCCTCGACGAACCTACGATAGTAGCCAGCTAAACCCAAGAAACTACGGAGCTCCTTCACATTCTTGGGCGGCGCCCAATCCAACACGGCCTCAATCTTCCGCGGATCCACACGAACCCCCTACCGAAATCACGTGACCTAAAAACATCACTTCCTTCAGCCAGAACTCACATTTCGAGAACTTTGCATAGAGTTGCTCGGTCCTCAAAATGTCTAATACTACCCGCAAATGATGGGCATGCTCTTCCTCATTCCTCGAATAAATAAGAATATCGTCAATAAAGACGACGACGCACTTATCCAAATACTCGATAAAAACTTTGTTCATCAACCGCATGAACACCGCCGCACATTAGTTAACCCGAAAGGCATGACTACGAACTCATAATGTCCGTACCTCGTCCGAAAAGGTTGTTTTGGCACATCGACTCTCTCACCGGAGTGATAGTACCACGATTTCAAATCAATTTTCGAGAATACCGCACTCCTCGCAATCGATCGAACAAGTCATCAATTCTCGGCAAAGGATACTTGTTCTTGATGGTCACCTTGTTTAGTTCGCGATAGTCGATACACAAACGTAGTGAACCATCCTTCTTCCGCACAAACAGACCGGTGCGCCCCAAGGCGAGGCACTCGGCCGAACATACCCGACTCAAGAAGCTCACTCAACCGCTTCTTCAACTCGCCATCTCTCAAGGTGCCATGCGATACGGCGCCTTGAAATCGGAGCCGCGCCGCTCTAACTCTATAGCAAACTCAACCTCACGATCCGGTGGCAATCCCAGAACTCGTCAGAAATACATCCGAAACTCATTAACGACGGAATCGACAAAAGCTCGACTCCACCATCCTCCGCCTTCAAGGCATAGCACCAATAACCGACACCCCTTTCGCAGAGACTCATTGCCTTCAAGGCATTAATAACAAATTTCTGATTTCCCCTCCTTCGCCCCGCGAAGGAGTGCTCGGTGCCATCCTCGGCTAACATGGTGATGATCCTCGTGCGGTAGTTCATGATTGCGCCATGCCGCTCAAGCCAATCATCCCCGAGAATCAAATCCTCACCCTCAATATCCACAACAATAAGATTAGAGGCCAAGTCCTCTCACAAATAAGTACGTAATGTCTCGAACCTCCTGATCACCAACGATCCTATCACCGCTAGGAAGCTTAACGATGAAGGGTTCACAAGGCATCAAACAGTCGAGACTCAAACGGCGTACACAATCCAAAGATATGAACGAATGCGTAGCACCGGAATCGAAAAGCACACTGACAGGATGAGAAAAAATACAAACGGTACCTGTCGCCACGGTAGCCGCTGGATCATCGGCTTTCCGCATCTCATAGACACGCGGGTGGGCTGAGCCGACACTGGAAGCTCCCCCCTTAGAGGGCTGACCACGACCTCTCCCCCGACTAGCACTCGGCGGGGATTGAGGAGCAAACGATCCCTGATTCACACTTGGTTCCCTAGGCGCTTGTTGGGATAAATAATATTGTTTTGATAATTGCCAAAAGCTTGATACAACAAGCCCTGTATCGAAAGCCAGTTGAAGTTGTCAATCCTGTATCGAAGTGTAACACACCCAAATCCCATTGGGTCATTACAGTGCCGTGGACCCCACACAAGGTGATCCACCAGGCGAACACGACTAAAATACAACAAACTGACCAAAATAGGAAATCACAGACCCTACTATGATGTCCGACATACTATCCCGATATGGAATTTCAACGACAAGGATGGGCCTACATGGCCAAAATAAAAATACAATAACATCCACGAGCCTTGCTCGGATAATACAAAACGACAACGACTGAACAAAAATGGAGTACTCCAACTGTCTGACCAACATGAACACCAAAATATCTCGGACTAGTATCGTTCGAATGCCTCGTCGCCATCGTCATGTCCCTGTGTCTCAACTCTCTCCTTGCAAGTACCTAAAACATGAAAACATGTTCCGCCCCTGGGTCACCATCCAAAGATAATGAATATCAAGTACATGCACAACATGATATGCATCCAAAGGCGTAATAACAGACAACAATGGTAGTACGAGATGCTCACAAACCAAAGTAAGAATCGAGCATTCGTGGAATACTATGCCCATGGCATACGATCAATACCTGCTCAATAGGTTAGAACATAAGTGCCCAACGGCGAATCATCAATATAGAACACAACAATGCATTACCCGAAGGTAAAACAAACCAATGCTGAAATAAATAAGGATCACAACGCCCGAAGGCTCCAACGGAAATACCGATACATCACAATGGCCTGAAAGCCCTCAGCCGAAGCTGCCAAAATATCACGATGGCCTGAAAGCCGAACCAAGTCAGAAATCATCACAATACAGATCTCAAAGAAACAAACCTGACTGTCGAATATACCCCTCTGGCGTATGAACTCTTAATCACAAAACGTCGAACACATCCACACATTTAAATGGACTATGAACGAACAAAATTGTATGGCTCAATGATGGACATCACAGTACGCCCGATCCGAATATGTGTCAGTGCACATGTCCACTCCGTATACGGAATCCAGGATATACGTGGGACAATGTACCTAATTAGCCTCAACGAACTACGTCTCGTGTGCACAGCCTTTCACGGAAAATATTCACGCATGACTATATATGTGCCCGGCTAAAAATCCTACACAATATCCAATCGGAACGTAGATATGACTCCGGATATGTCACGATACAACATGACAACGAAACTCAAAGGATAACACATCCAATACGGATCATACGACTCACCAAGTGAACGATGACACACGAATAATGAAAGATCGACACGACCAACGATATTCCAAACAACTATCCTGGGATCAAAATCCCTAAGGACCGATTAACACGAGCAACGATCACAACACAACAGTTCGGGAAGTCCTCAACTTTCAACGATCACAAAACTACCGAGTTCACAAGAAAAAATAGTGTGCTGCCTTGAATCGGTCAACACGACAATAATAATTCAACAGATGGGGAAATTATCTTTTTGACAACGGATGGGAATTATCTTTTTGACAACGGATGGGAATTATCTTTGATAATCCCAATTCAATATATCGATTACCGTTAGAGCGGACAATCGATAATAATTATACAACGGATGGGAATTATCTTTGATAATCCCAATTCAATATATCGATTACCTTCAGAACGGTTAACCGATAACAATTATACAACGGATGTCTCGGCACCTTTAATCGGTTACCGATAACGAAGATGATAATCGAATACGTCAATGCCTTCAATCGCCAAAACGACATCAATAGAAAAATACCGATATCAATAACGATTCACCAAAAATATCTTGATGGAACATCAATCAATAATAACAATCGATACGCCGATGCCGCGAACCACTATCAACAACAATATCTCAAAGGAACATCAATCAACAATAACAATCGATATGTCGATATCGAACCGGCTATCGACAAATATATTACCAACAAGTATCGTAATGCCTTCAATCGCCATTTACGAACAACAATAATATTTGGCATAATTTGCGAAGGGTATCGTATCAAACAATCCCCGATATCAATAAAATCACAAAGAGACCAAGTCTCAAATGATACACACATTCATACACATACATGATAACATTAATCTCATTGACCAGTACAAGTATAAAACTTGCCTCAAACCGAAGGCGAGAAAGTCCTTCCACGATCAACGTCCTACCACGAATCAATCAACGCGTCCTCCGTCAATCACAAGCACTCGAACAACCTTGAATGAAATACAATTCATTCGATAACACGATATCGACCGAAAACAACACAATAGATAATCCCGATTCCAACACGAACACATACTATACTCATATTAATCCGTATACATACGTATATATAATATATATATATATTACATATATATATAACATATATACAATACAACTCACAATATCTATATATATATATATATATATATATAAATATATATATATACTAACACTACACACACACTTCTGTTACATATATATATAATATACATAACACACAAAACACACACACACAATCACGCTATATATATATAAATTACAGCTTACACACAGTATATATATATAACAGTATATATATATAACACACACAACACACAACACACAACACAAAGGCTTACCTGGAAAAGTCGATCGGCCGGGCAACCTTCGCCAGAAAAATGTCAAACCTCCGTTCCGTCGTCCGTTCCGGACAAAACCACTTCCGGTCGCCGGAATCAACGGAACTCCGTCCATGGCCGGAAACCATGAAGACGCCGGACGCCCGAGCTCGCCGAAAAAAATGCCGGAACAGTACAGATCGACCGGATTTATAATATCTCCCGATCCGGAAATTCCGATCGGCTGCCGCCGAGCTCCAGTCGCCGCCAGAGACGTCGGCCCTACCTCCGGTCGCCGGAAAAAGAAGAAAAAAAAATACCGGAACACGTCGACCGGGTTTGCAGCCTTCCGGTTCGGAAATTCCGACCAGGCGGCCGCCGAGATCCGGTCGTGAGCTGCCTGCCCGTCGAACTCAAGCTCCATCTCGCCGGAAAAAATGGAGAAGCCGGCCCGTCCGTCCTCAAGCTCCATCTCGCCGGAAAAAAAAATGTAATGGAAGAGATGGAGAGATGAGAGGGAACGAGAGGGAGAGATGGCGGAGAGAGAGAGAAATGGCAAAGAAAATGAGGGAGGGGACGAGACAGTGAGGACAATTGAGAGAGAGATGATGATGATGATTGATGATTTACATATATATATATATATATAATGTAGCATGAATGAGGGAAAGAAAGAGAGAGGGACGTGAGAGAGATGAGAGATGATGATGAAATGTGAGGGAAGGTGCATGTGTATATATTATATATACATAAAGTGAGAATCAGGACAATTAAGTGAGGGAGAGAGGTAGGTGTGAGGATGATGATTGAGGGATAATGTGTGTATATATATATTATGTATATATATAATATAGCATGGAGTGAGAATTCACGTGAGGGAGAGAATAAGAGGAGGTGGGAGTGAGATAAATGATACCCCAAAGATACCCTCGCCCCGAAAGTTGACTACGAGGAAAGTTCCCACCACCTACCACGCATTACGTACGTAACCTCAGGGCGTAACGTACGTAATCGTAATAAATTAGCGTACGTAATGCTATACAGATAGCGTACGCTATGGCTATAAACTTAGCCAAAATTCCAAACTCGCCAAACAATAACCAAACGACGAAACCAAACCGACGACCAGAATAAATATTTCGATCCCGAAATATTTTAATACAATATACATTGTATTGGTCCAAACAACAACACTTGTACAATTCCAAATGAATACGTACAACTCAACAAGAATACTTGAAAAAAATTACCCTGATATTACATACCCCCTTACCAAGAGTTTCGTCCCCGAACCTCAGGGCGCACTAGTTGGGGCACGGACTATCCATCGGGATAAGAAAAACCACATCTCCAGGAATACTCCTCAATACGAGCAATTCCGCCTAAGCAACTGGGCCGACCCCACGGGTCCCCACGTCTCCTCTGCCTGAACAAGGCGGAAAAAATCAAGTGATAAAGACACTCAAACAAATTCGAGATTAGCATAATCATGACTCTCCCGCTAGAGACCACCAGAAGTCGCACCACAAAAGAAAAATAACAACACAGACATAGTCCTCGGGACTATATCGAACGCACGCCCAAGTCCTCACGACTTGACGTCTCGAATCACATTGAACGATTACCCAGATCATCACAAAAATCTCGGGTACAGGACCAAAAGGAAAGAAAATCACCTCAAATGACTCAAGTGTCAAGATTCTCAGATACAATGATTACAAGATAGATCAATAATAAATGGTTCGCAACCACAATAATAAAATACAGACCGAGTCAAACATCAATCCGAGAGATAAAGAAAATACAAATCAAGGCTACATCTCAAATGTACCCGGAATCAACATCCTCCAGGTCATCGAGTTCCTCGATCTCATCGACTCGAGGAAGACCCTAATCTGAACTCGCTACTTCCCCTAGGGTGTCCATACCTCTGGCTCCCGAAGCCCGATATGACCCCTTGGATGAAGTACGGACTGAAGTAACAAAATCTCTCGAGGCCCATGAGCTCTCTCGAGACCTACTGGCACTAGAACTCCTGCAGTATTCTGAAGGTGTCCCTACCTCCGACACAGAAAAATAAATAATAGCTGGCACTGTACATAGAGTACTAACATGCCCCGCTGAATCACAGTTAAAACAAACAACAGTCGAACTCGTCGCCTGAGAAGAAAATGCTTTCCCAGCACGAAGCCGACTAGGAAATGACCTCTTGGACGTCGGAGCTCGATGTCCCTCTGAACGAATCGACATCCTAGTCCTCTCACCAGAAGAAACTGAAGGATCCTTCTGAGTAAGCTCATCGATCGAAAGTTCTGCTCCAAGAGCCTTCTCGATGAACTCGCCAAGTGAGTTACAATTGTGTTTGAACAACTGTATTCTCAACCGCGGGCTCAACCCCTTGCTAAAATACTTGATCTTATCCGCCTCAGTACGGATAACAGATGAAGTAAACTGAAGAAGTCCTTGAAACTTCTCAGCAATAACAATAACACCCTCGTTCTCGACGGATTCGGGGTTCAAAACCTCCGACATCTTGGCTTCACGAAGCGGAGCCAGATAATACCCCTCTAACATGAGAGTCTTGAACTCGATCCAAACACAATCACGATCGGTGGGTTCTCGAGCACAACTCCGAAAATGATTCGTCAGCCACCAAATTATTGGTACGAGGTTTCGGGTGTCGGCCCACTCTGCGGCCTCTACCCCCCTCTGTCACGTCCTCTTTCCAGACTGAAAGAATAACGTTCAATTATGACCACAACACAATTACGCCTCAACGGCCAGAATGCTAGGTCAACGCCAAACATGAGTATACATACTCAATAGATAAACGATCACATCGATCGCGCTAATCATAGCCGATACAGAGCCCACACGCTCTAAAGCAAATAATCATAAATCAATCGCACCCGATCGTCACATACAAGTGTCAACAAAACATGTTTAATCAATGACATAATGAATGTATGCACATAAAAGAGAATAGAGTCCTTACACAGGTCATACGAAGCTTCGAGGTCTTGCGATACTAGTCTTCACTGACGACGACTCGATGAAAGAATGACTCATACAGTCGTCCAACTATCACGACTCACAAAACCCGACTGTCCAGATTGTCATAACCTGACAGCCCCGCTACTACCGCCTTGGTAGAGCCACATAATACACAAGCCAGGGTTTCTCACAACCCAAAGCTCCGATACCATCTTCTGTAACACCCCCAAATCCCATTGGGTCATTACAGTGCCGTGGACCCCACACAAGGTGATCCACCAGGCGAACACGACTAAAATACAACAAACTGACCAAAATAGGAAATCACAGACCCTACTATGATGTCCGACATACTATCCCGATATGGAATTTCAACGACAAGGATGGGCCTACATGGCCAAAATAAAAATACAACAACATTCACGAGCCTTGCTCGGATAATACAAAACGACAACGACTGAACAAAAATGGAGTACTCCAACTGTCTGACCAACATGAACACCAAAATATCTCGGAATAGTATCGTTTGAATGCCTCGTCGCCATCGTCATGTCCCTGTGTCTCAACTCTCTCCTTGCAAGTACCTAAAACATGAAAACATGTTCCGCCCCCACGGGGTCAGTCATCCAGTATAATGAATATCAAGTACATGCACAACATGATATGCATCCAAAGGCAGAATAAACAGTACAACAATGGTAGTACGAGATGCTCACAAACCAAAGTAAGAATCGAGCATTCGTGGAATACTATGCCCATGGCATACGATCAATACCTGCTCAATAGGTTAGAACATAAGTGCCCAACGGCGAATCATGAATATAGAACACAACAATGCATTACCCGAAGGTAAAACAAACCAATGCTGAAATAAATAAGGATCACAATGCCCGAAGGCTCCAACGGAAATACCGATACATCACAATGGCCTGAAAGCCCTCAGCCGAAGCTGCCAAAATATCACGATGGCCTGAAAGCCGAACAGCCCGAAGTCAGAATCATCACAATACAGATCTCAAAGAAACAAACTCGATCGTCGAACATACCCCTCTGGCGTATGAACTCTTAATCACAAAACGTCGAACACATCCACACATTTAAATGGACTATGAACGAACAAAATTGTATGGCTCAATGATGGACATCACAGTACGCCCGATCCGAATATGTGTCAGTGCACATGTCCACCCCGTATACGGAATCCAGGATATACGTGGGACAATGTACCTAATTAGCCTCAACGAACTACGTCTCGTGTGCACAGCCTTTCACGGAAAATATTCACGCATGACTATATATGTGCCCGGCTAAAAATCCTACACAATATCCAATCGGAACATAGATATGACTCCGGATATGTCACGATACAACATGACAACGAAACTCAAAGGATAACACATCCAATACGGATCATACGACTCACCAAGTGAACGATGACACACGAATAATGAAAGATCGACACGACCAACGATATTCCAAACAACTATCCTGGGATCAAAATCCCTAAGGACCGATTAACACGAGCAACGATCACAACACAACAGTTCGGGAAGTCCTCAACTTTCAACGATCACAAAACTACCGAGTTCACAAGAAAAAAATAGTGTGCTGCCTTGAATCGGTCAACACGACAATAATAATTCAACAGATGGGGAAATTATCTTTTTGACAACGGATGGGAATTATCTTTTTGACAACGGATGGGAATTATCTTTGATAATCCCAATTCAATATATCGATTACCGTTAGAGCGGACAATCGATAATAATTATACAACGGATGGGAATTATCTTTGATAATCCCAATTCAATATATCGATTACCTTCAGAACGGTTAACCGGTAACAATTATACAACGGATGTCTCGGCACCTTTAATCGGTTACCGATAACGAAGATGATAATCGAATACGTCAATGCCTTCAATCGGCCAAAACGACATCAATAGAAAAATACTGATATCAATAACGACGATTCACCAAAAAAAATATCTTGATAGAACATCAATCAATAATAACAATCGATACGTCGATGCCGCGAACCGGCTATCAACAACAATATCTCAAAGGAACATCAATCAACAATAACAATCGATATGTCGATACCGCGAACCGGCTATCGACAAATATATTACCAACAAGTATCGTAATGCCTTCAATCGGCCATTTACGAACAATAATAATATTTGGCATAATTTGCCGAAGGGTATCGTATCAAACAATCCCCTGATATCAATAAAATCACAAAGAGACCAAGTCTCGAAATGATACACACATTCATACACATACATGATAACATTAATCTCATTGACCAGTACAAGTATAAAACTTGCCTCAAACCGAAGGCGAGAAAGTCCTTCCACGATCAACGTCCTACCACGAATCAATCAACGCGTCCTCCGTCAATCACAAGCACTCGAACAACCTTGAATGAAATACAATTCATTCGATAACACGATATCGACCGAAAACAACACAATAGATAATCCCGATTCCAACACGAACACATACTATACTCATATTAATCCGTATACATACGTATATATATAATATATATATATATATATTACATATATATATAACATATATACAATACAACTCACAATATCTATATATATATATATAAATATATATATACTAACACTACACACACACTTCTGTTACATATATATATAATATACATAACACACAAAACACACACACACAATCACGCTATATATATACATTACAGCTTACACACGGTATATATATATAACAGTATATATATATAACACACACAACACACAACACACAACACAAAGGCTTACCCGGAAAAGTCGATCGGCCGGGCAACCTTCGCCGGAAAAATGTCAAACCTCCGTTCCGTCGTCCGTTCCGGACAAAACCACTTCCGGTCGCCGGAATCAACGGAACTCCGTCCATGGCCGGAAACCATGAAGACGCCGGACGCCCGAGCTCGCCGAAAAAAATGCCAGAACAGTACAGATCGACCGGATTTATAATATCTCCCGATCCGGAAATTCCGATCGGCCGCCGCCGAGCTCCAGTCGCCGCCAGAGACGTCGGCCCTACCTCCGGTCGCCGGAAAAAGAAAAAAAAAATACCGGAACACGTCGACCGGGTTTGCAGCCTTCCGGTTCGGAAATTCCGACCAGGCCGCCGCCGAGATCCGGTCGTGAGCTGCCTGCCCGCCGAACTCAAGCTCCATCTCGCCGGAAAAAATGGAGAAGCTGCCCGTCTGTCTCAAGCTCCAGCTCGCCGGAAAAAAAAATGTAATGGAAGAGATGGAGAGATGAGAGGGAACGAGAGGGAGAGATGGCGGAGAGAGAGAGAAATGGCAAAGAAAATGAGGGAGGGGACGAGACAGTGAGGACAATTGAGAGAGAGATGATGATGATGATTGATGATTTACATATATATATATATATATATATATATATATATAATGTAGCATGAATGAGGGAGAGAAAGAGAGAGGGACGTGAGAGAGATGAGAGATGATGATGAAATGTGAGGGAAGGTGCATGTGTATATATTATATATACATAAAGTGAGAATCAGGACAATTAAGTGAGGGAGTGAGGTAGGTGTGAGGATGATGATTGAGGGATAATGTGTGTATATATATATTATGTATATATATAATATAGCATGGAGTGAGAATTCACGTGAGGGAGAGAATAAGAGGAGGTGGGAGTGAGATAAATGATACCCCAAAGATACCCTCGCCCCGAAAGTTGACTACGAGGAAAGTTCCCACCACCTACCACGCATTACGTACGTAACCTCAGGGCGTAACGTACGTAATCGTAATAAATTAGCGCATTTAATGCTATACGATAGCGTACGCTATGGCTATAAACTTAGCCAAAATTCCAAACTCGCCAAACAATAACCAAACGACGAAACCAAACCGACGACTTAATAAATATTTCGATCCCGAAATATTTTAATACAATATACATTGTATTGGTCCAAACAACAACACTTGTACAATTCCAAATGAATACGTACAACTCAACAGTAACACGAAAAAAAAAATTACCCCCGGATATTACACGAAGACCTTCTCATAGCGCCAGCATACAGCAAGTTCTCGCGCCACCAAGATACAGCAACAAAAAGCCAAGTATGGAAGCTGCCTCGAATCTCAATACAGCGCCCTTCCATACAGCGCCTGACTATTCCAATATAGCTACAGCTCTAGTGGATACCGCATTCACATCGAAACAGGACTGAAGACCATTTGAAAAGGAATCTCTAGTATTCACTTAAGTCAAGTACCTTTCGATAAAGAAGTATTTAAATACTGAAAGGATAAAGTATTTAAATACTGAAGCTGTCAGAGATCTTCAAATCCCGCAATATCCGGATCCTTGTCTATTCAAGTCAACTATCGAATCTTGCCCAACGGATCTATCTCAACGGATATATCCAAGAATGCTATATATATCCCTTAATTTGAAGATCAACATGTAGAAGAAGCATTCAAGAGAAGCAATCAATATACGAAAATCACTACCAAGTGAAGAAGCTATTATCATATACATCGAGCAAAACATATCTCCGTAAGCTTTCGCAAATCAGATCTAAAGAGATATACAAAGGCTCAACATCAAGAACGACCATCATCACCAAGAACTTCATATTCAAAGTCACGTTCTTACCAGTTACCTACCTTTACCTTGTGTAAAACCGAGCTCGTGTGAACTCAACAAGTTATTCGACTGTGGGACGAATAAGGACGAAGCTTGAACTGTGTGAAGAAGCTAGTCAAGAAGGAAGCTTTAACCAATCTGTGTGAACGGTTGAAAGCGACATTCTTTGTATCAATCAGTGTGAACGATACAAGGATAGGTTTGATTATAGATACATAGTTGTGTACGCAGATTTATAACAAACGCTTTACTCTCGTGTGGAGGACCAGTGGACGTAGAGGGGTTTACCTCGAACCACTTAAATACCGTGTTATTTACATTTCGCCGTTCTCGTTTTCATAACCGTGATTTATTCAAGTATACATCGCAAAACCCCGTACGCACCAAGCTAACAGAGATCAAACCGAGTTCTTTGACGACGCAACTTACCGTATTAGAGACTTCCGCTACGCACTCAGATTCGAAAACCATACACTGTTGCTTAAACATTTCCCAGTCAGACGAGTTTAATTTTTAGAAAGGGGACCAACAATTGGTATCGGAGCGGTTGATTCTAAAAGAATCACGCATTTTTAATCGAATCGATCCTTAAAAATACTTATTTTTGAAAACAGTCTTTGTAATTCCCATCCTCTTATATGGATACCTTTATGTCTAATAAGATATCTATGTTTCACATTAACGAGTTTGATGACTGGAGAAACAGGATGAAGAACAAACTCAAAGCCTTCATTGGAGAATCAAAAGCTCCGCCCGCATCAACAAAGACCGAAGAATATCTTCAGGTGGTCACTGATAGTGACTCGTCAGATGATGAGCTAGAAGATAGAGCCTATGTGTGCTCTATGGCCGGGTTAAAGAAGAAAATGAAGACGGCGATGATGATGAGGTAAGCTCCACCTCAACTATTCCTATAAATGCATCTCATACTTTTGAAAATATGTTGAATGAATTTAATCTCATTCAAAAGGCCCATGAGATATTGAAAAGAGAAAACACCCAGCTTGAAATTTCCAACTTAGAGCTGAAGGAAGAAAACGACTTGCTGAAGGAAAATTACGAAAATATGTCAGTTGATTGCGAAAACAGCAAAGTCAATTTAGAAAAACTCATGGAGAGCAATCATCAACTTGCTCAAAATCTAAATGAGACTAAGTCTCATCTTGAAAGCAAGACAAATGATTTGGCCCTACTCGAAGCCAAAGTAAAATCACTCGAGAAACGTGAAGGAGAATTAGAGACAATCTTGAAATCTTTCGAGAAATCCTCTAAAAGAATGGAAGAGATCCTAAGCACTGGGCAACATGCTCATGATAAACGTGGCTTAGGGTACAACTCGTTCTCCAACAAAGAAAAATCTAGTACGGTATTCGTCAGGAGTGAGGAATCCATCCCTGTATCGAAAGAAGTTCCGAGCCCTGTGAAGGAACCTGTTGCACCTCGAAATGCAAAAGCTGCCATTCCGCCCCCGCAACTATACTATTCGAGACAGTGGAACCAACAGCCACTCAGAAGGCGTACTCAACATCATGCTCCACAAGCATATCATAAACGCCAGCAGTCATTCAGAAAGAAGGCTGTATCCAACCAACAAAGGCCCGTACAGCAGTACTCTCAGTACAGCGCGTCTAGGCACTGGATACAAGAGACCCGTTATCCCTCGAGACAGCGAGTGCCCGTTCAGTATCAACAACAGCATTGGGAATCCAACTGGAGACCCAGAAGACAAGCTGTTAGGCCTAGAAAAATGGCTCCACCTCCTAGACGGCACTCGTACTGGAATAATAACTATAATTCTCGATTTTTCATGCATTATAATGATTACAACGACTACGTGCCTTCCCCACGTAGATATCGATATAATGGACCAAAAGTAGCCTACAACAAACAAATTGTTGCCCGGCAAATTTGGGTACCGAAAGGCACTATCGGGAAACGCTACAGCCAGAAATCCCTGTAAGTTTTTATGCTTTTACTCATTAAGTGAGGGGGAATGCTGTAAGACCCAAGAATACGATTCGCCATTAATTAATACACTCGAGGCAGTCAAAGATCGTAGGACAAAGAAGGCATGAAACCTTCCTACAGCTGACGTGTGCATTAATTAAGGGGGAATACAGTACGACCCATGAATACAGCATTAATCCGAACATAAATTGAATCCTGTATGTACCTCTTAAGGAAGAACACTATACTATTTTCACAACAGGACATCAATTATGATTGATAAATTTATTTTATTATGTATTGCTGTAAGAACTCGTCTGCGAACAGTTCATAGGATCAGTTGTATTCAACTAGATCAAAATGTAAGATTGTGCCTGCGCGCCAATCATAAGCTTAAAATGTAATACACTTCCCTATTAGATGCTATCATTTTAGAACTTGCCTGCGAGCAGTTCACATTTCTTTTAGATTAAGTCAAGACCGATCATTTTGAGAAGATCAAGAAGCCTGCTCAAGAAACTATCAAAGAGAGAGAAACTGACGGGATTAAATATTTCCTATATCGAAGTCTTCTCATTGTACCATCAAGTGGTTATCGAAAAAGAAGGGGAAATTGTTTTTAGAAGCTTTGGCATGATCAAGGAATTTTGGAAAGAAGGTTTGGAAATTATCAAAAAGGGGGAAATTGTTGGGATAAATAATATTGTTTTGATAATTGCCAAAAGCTTGATACAACAAGCCCTGTATCGAAAGCCAGTTGAAGTTGTCAATCCTGTATCGAAGACCTTCTCATAGCGCCAGCATACAGCAAGTTCTCGCGCCACCAAGATACAGCAACAAAAAGCCAAGTATGGAAGCTGCCTCGAATCTCAATACAGCGCCCTTCCATACAGCGCCTGACTATTCCAATATAGCTACAGCTCTAGTGGATACCGCATTCACATCGAAACAGGACTGAAGACCATTTGAAAAGGAATCTCTAGTATTCACTTAAGTCAAGTACCGTTCGATAAAGAAGTATTTAAATACTGAAAGGATAAAGTATTTAAATACTGAAGCTGTCAGAGATCTTCAAATCCCGCAATATCCGGATCCTTGTCTATTCAAGTCAACTATCGAATCTTGCCCAACGGATCTATCTCAACGGATATATCCAAGAATGCTATATATATCCCCAGAATTTGAAGATCAACATGTAGAAGAAGCATTCAAGAGAAGCAATCAATATACGAAAATCAGTCACCAAGTGAAGAAGCTATTATCATATACATCAGAGCAAAACATATCTCCGAAGCTTTACAAATCAGATCTAAAGAGATATACGATTGCTCAACATCAAGAACGACCATCATCACTCAAGAACTTCATATTCAAAGTCATTGTTCTTACAGTTACCTACCTTTTACCTTGTGTAAAAGCGAGCTCTGTGTGAACTCAACAAGTTATTCGACTGTGTGGGACGAATAAGGACGAAGCTTTGGCGTGTGTGAAGAAGCTAGTCAAGAAGGAAGCTTTAACCAATCTGTGAACGGTTGAAAGCGACATTCTTTGTATCAATCTGAACGATACAAGGATAGGTTTGATTATAGATACATAGTTGTGTACGCAGATTTATAACAAACGCTTTACTCTGTGTGGAGGACCGGTGGACGTAGAGGTTTACCTCGAACCACTTAAATCGTGTTATTTACATTTCGTTCTCGTTTTCATAACTGTGATTTATTCAAGTATACATCGCAAAACCCTGTACGCACCAAGCTAACAGAGATCAAACCGAGTTCAGACGATCGCAACTTACTGTATTAGAGACTTCCGCTACGCACTCAGATTCGAAAACCATACAGCCTGTTGCTTAAACATTTCCCAGGCTGTATCGAGTTTAATTTTTAGAAAGGGGACCAACAATTGGTATCGGAGCGGTTGATTCTAAAAAGAATCAGTCGCATTTTTAACTGAATCAGATCCTTAAAAATACTTATTTTTGAAAACAGTCTTTGTAATTCCCATCCTCTTATATGGATACCTTTATGTCTAATAAGATATCTATGTTTCACATTAACGAGTTTGATGACTGGAGAAACAGGATGAAGAACAAACTCAAAGCCTTCATTGGAGAATCAAAAGCTCCGCCCGCATCAACAAAGACCGAAGAATATCTTCAGGTGGTCACTGATAGTGACTCGTCAGATGATGAGCTAGAAGATAGAGCCTATGTGTGCTCTATGGCCGAAGTTAAAGAAGAAAATGAAGACGGCGATGATGATGAGGTAAGCTCCACCTCAACTATTCCTATAAATGCATCTCATACTTTTGAAAATATGTTGAATGAATTTAATAACATTCAAAAGGCCCATGAGATATTGAAAAGAGAAAACACCCAGCTTGAAATTTCCAACTTAGAGCTGAAGGAAGAAAACGACTTGCTGAAGGAAAATTACGAAAATATGTCAGTTGATTGCGAAAACAGCAAAGTCAATTTAGAAAAACTCATGGAGAGCAATCATCAACTTGCTCAAAATCTAAATGAGACTAAGTCTCATCTTGAAAGCAAGACAAATGATTTGGCCCTACTCGAAGCCAAAGTAAAATCACTCGAGAAACGTGAAGGAGAAAAAGAGACAATCTTGAAATCTTTCGAGAAATCCTCTAAAAGAATGGAAGAGATCCTAAGCACTGGGCAACATGCTCATGATAAACGTGGCTTAGGGTACAACTCGTTCTCCAACAAAGAAAAATCTAGTACGGTATTCGTCAGGAGTGAGGAATCCATCCCTGTATCGAAAGAAGTTCCGAGCCCTGTGAAGGAACCTGTTGCACCTCGAAATGCAAAAGCTGCCATTCCGCCCCCGCAACTATACTATTCGAGACAGTGGAACCAACAGCCACTCAGAAGGCGTACTCAACATCATGCTCCACAAGCATATCATAAACGCCAGCAGTCATTCAGAAAGAAGGTTGTATCCAACCAACAAAGGCCCGTACAGCAGTACTCTCAGTACAGCGCGTCTAGGCACTGGATACAAGAGACCCGTTATCCCTCGAGATAGCGAGTGCCCGTTCAGTATCAACAACAGCATTGGGAATCCAACTGGAGACCCAGAAGACAAGCTGTTAGGCCTAGAAAAATGGCTCCACCTCCTAGACGGCACTCGTACTGGAATAATAACTATAATTCTCGATTTTTCATGCATTATAATGATTACAACGACTACGTGCCTGCCCCACGTAGATATCGATATAATGGACCAAAAGTAGCCTACAACAAACAAATTGTTGCCCGGCAAATTTGGGTACCGAAAGGCACTATCGGGAAACGCTACAAATGTAAATCCTGTAAGTTTTTATGCTTTTACTCATTAAGTGAGGGGAATGTCAGTAAGACCCAAGAATACAAGATTCTGCCATTAATTAACCGTACACTCGTAATACCAAAACAAAGATCAGAGGACAAAGAAGGCATGAAACCTTCCTACAAGGTGACGTGTGCATTAATTAAGGGGGAATACAAGATTTACCCATGAATACAGCATTAATCCGAACATAAATTGAATCCTGTATGTACCTCTTAAGGAAGAACACTATACTATTTTCACAACAGGACATCAATTATGATTGATAAATTTATTTTATTATGTATTGCTGTAAGAACTCGTCTGCGAACAGTTCATAGGATCAGTTGTATTCAACTAGATCACAATGTAAGATTGTGCCTGCGCGCCAATCATAAGCTTAAAATGTAATACACTTCCCTATTAGATGCTATCATTTTAGAACTTGCCTGCGAGCAGTTCACATTTCTTTTAGATTAAGTGCTGAAGACCAGATCATTTGACAGAAGATCAAGAAGCCTGCTCAAGAAACTATCAAAGAGAGAGAAACTGACGGGATTAAATATTTCCTATATCGAAGTCTTCTCATTGTACCATCAAGTGGTTATCGAAAAAGAAGGGGAAATTGTTTTTAGAAGCTTTGGCATGATCAAGGAATTTTGGAAAGAAGGTTTGGAAATTATCAAAAAGGGGGAAATTGTTGGGATAAATAATATTGTTTTGATAATTGCCAAAAGCTTGATACAACAAGCCCTGTATCGAAAGTCAGTTGAAGTTGTCAATCCTGTATCGAAGACCTTCTCATAGCGCCGGCCTACTGAAGTTCTCGCGCCACCAAGATACTGACAACAAAAAGCCAACTATGGAAGCCGCCTCGAATCTCAATACAGCGCCCTTCCATACAACCGACTATTCCAATATAGCTACAACTCTAGTGGATACCGCATTCACATCGAAACAGGATCAAGACCATTTGAAAAGGAATCTCTAGTATTCACTTAAGTCAAGTACTGTTCGATAAAGAAGTATTTAAATACCGAAAGGATAAAGTATTTAAATATCAAGCCGTCAGAGATCTTCAAATCCCGCAATATCCGGATCCTTGTCTATTCAAGTCAACTATCGAATCTTGCCCAACGGATCTATCTCAACGGATATATCCAAGAATGCTATATATATCCCCAGAATTTGAAGATCAACATGTAGAAGAAGCATTCAAGAGAAGCAATCAATATACGAAAATCAGTCACCAAGTGAAGAAGCTATTATCATATACATCAGAGCAAAACATATCTCCAGAAGCTTTCTGCAAATCAGATCTAAAGAGATATACAGTGCTCAACATCAAGAACAGCCATCATCAGCTCAAGAACTTCATATTCAAAGCTGCTGTTCTTACCTGGTTACCTACCTTTTACCTTGTGTAAAAACTGAGCTCTGTGTGAACTCAACAAGTTATTCTGACCTGTGTGGGACGAATAAGGACGAAGCTTTGGAACTGTGTGTGAAGAAGCTAGTCAAGAAGGAAGCTTTAACCAATCTGTGTGAACGGTTGAAAGCGACATTCTTTGTATCAATCTGTGTGAACGATACAAGGATAGGTTTGATTATAGATACATAGTTGTGTACGCAGTATTTATAACAAACGTTTTACTCCTGTGTGGAGGACCAGTGGACGTAGAGGGGTTTACCTCGAACCACTTAAATACTGTGTTATTTACATTTCGCCGTTACTGTTTTCATAACTGTGATTTATTCAAGTATACACTGCAAAACCCTGTACGCACCAAGCTAACAGGAGATCAAACTGAGTTGTCAGACGATCGCAACTTACTGTATTAGAGACTTCCGCTACGCACTCAGATTCGAAAACCATACAGCCTGTTGCTTAAACATTTCCCAGGCTGTATCGAGTTTAATTTTTAGAAAGGGGACCAACAGCGCTGGAATGGAAGCCCGGGCACCAAGAATTTTCTCCCTCTCAAAGACAGTAGCACTTGTGGCCCTACTGCCACACCGATTACACGCAAAGAAAGGGCTCAAACAAGTACGACCGATGTGGCCCGTACGACCACAATTGAAACACTTCACATCACGAAAAGGAGCACCGGTAGTTCCACGAGGACCCCACGAACGAGCCGACCACCGCCAGGGGAAGTTAGCAGATTGGGATCTCTGCCGACCCCCACTCTTGTGGCCCGAAAAGTTCCCAGTGGACTTCGCTTATTCTCGCGGGCCGCCTCACTCGCCGTCACAGACATATCATAAGCAAGGGCCCTGCTCTGGTAATCTTTCAATGTAGTGCATACGAGCCCCGACATATAGTCCCGAATCGGCAACTTCATCCGTCTGGAGAAATGGAAAATTTTGTCACTCTCCTCGACAACTTGGGTCTTCACATAACCCAACTCCTTGTTAAAATCAGCAATAGCTTGAGCTACGGGGATATCCCGCGGTTGAGCATCATAAAAAGCATGTACCCGAGCACATCCGATCGCCACGGGCAATATTCAGTCTCCATCAACTCTTGAAACTCAGCCCACGAAGCAGCATGATCTTTGGGCCCAACGGCCTCCCACCAGTCCGTGGCGTCCCCTGTGAGAAAGTATTGAGCAATAGGGACTTTACGGTCCTCGGGACAGTTAGTGGCAACGAAGACCTTAGATATCTCCTTGATCCACCCTTCCCAGCCAATCGGGTCTGAAGCTCCCGAAAACTGAGGAGGATGCATCTTGATGACATCTTGGAGCCAACGGTCCGCTCCGCCCCGATTAGCATGGGCCTGATCCGGGTTCTGAACCGCCTGAGCTATCGCCGCCATTTGGTTCACCATTTGTTGCATAACGGCCGCAATACCAAGATCGGCACGCTCCTGAGAAGAAGCATGGCTATGACGGTCGCAGATCGCGGCCTCGAAGACTGTGACGTGGCCGCCCCACCGGCTGCCCCACGTCCCCGGCCGCGTCCACGACCACGACCGCGACCACGACCTCTTCCAGCATCCATACTGGAGTTAAATAAGTAGCAAAAGCCATACGAGGATCAGTACAAGAAAAGAACAATTACAAGTCGAGAATCAAGGGTACGATACAAGGAATTAATGAACAGAGGAAGGAAAACTTACGGACACTGGTAGTACTGGAATCATGGCAGCGTGACGATGATGTGAAAAACAAAACACCACAAGACCCAATAAACCGACAAGCCTAGGTATCCATAAAACTAGAGCTCTGATACCATTTTCTGTAACACCCTCAAGATATTCGAGGTATATTACAGCGCCGTGAATCCCTATATGGGACCCACCAGGCTGAATAGCATCATACTCATCGACTCACATAAACGACAGAACAATACCATGTCATAAAGACGCAAAACAGAATAATCCACCCGGTTCAACCGGTCAATATAACATCATCATCCAACACAACATAATAAGCAACAATACAATCCGAACGAACAAGAACCCTTAAGTACTCGAGTACAACTATTAGTTCAAAACCACAAAATATGAAAAGGTAAAAGACACTAAAACGTCACTCGTGCACAATCATCACGCACGGCCATCATCCGTAATCGTCCAGCGCTCGTCTCGATGAACCTGACCTGAAATTCATAAAACGAATTTCCCCAAAACGGGTCCCCAGATGGGTTAGCAATTACGCTAGTACAAGTAACCAGATGAACAACTTACATCTTACACATATAGTAAATGCATGCAATAAAGAAAACCGTTCGAAAGCACTCATTTCCGGAAATGCCAATATCAAATCACATTTGTAAAATTCACCACAATTAACCGTCGATCCACACCTCCGTGGACCCTTACCGAGACCCCGTCGGATCTAACCCGTAGTGGTTAAAAGCAAAGCTCGTCGATCCACACCTCCGTGGACCCCTACCGAGACCCCGTCAGATCTAACCCGTAGTGAGCATACACACACACACAAGTCTCATGCAATACTACTACGTTAAGATTGTAAGTTCATAAGGATACTTGCCTCGATTAATAGACGGTGACACGAACGGAACGGAAGAATCAAGCACGATCGTGAGGAACCGACGAATGAACCTAACGATTCGAATAACACAATCACAACCACTCCTAAACGATTAAGGAAATGGAATACACCCGAAAACCCGCCTACGATTCATGTATATTCATACAAAAATAACAACGAGGGCGGACCACAACCAAACCCTCTCGATTTCGCAAAACCATGAAAATATACCATGAATCCGTAGGAAAACTAATTATATCAACAAGATTAATCATATTCATCATGAATCCACCAACAAAACGGAATGAATCGGAAGGAACTCCCAAAACCCCCAAATTATCCAAAAGTAGGGTTCTAAGAGATTTACCGTGGATTAGGACGAAAGATTCGTGTTGTTGTTGATATAATACTCCAAGAACTCAAGAAGGATGTTGGATGAGATGATTGGAGGAAGAAATCGCCAAGAGAATCGCTTCGGGATCGCCTTCGCCGCGGAGAGAGGAAGAAATGAGATTTTGTGTTTATCTCGGTCAACTCCCTGGTTTATATAGCCAGGGAGTGTTAGCGCACGCTAAAACCTCAAGGTTAGCATGCGCTAACGGGATAAGATTTCAAACCCTACCGTTAGCGTCCCAGTCCAGTAGCCAGGTTTTTGGCCGTTAGCGTACGCTACTCGAAACGTAGCGTGCGCTAATAACCTCTCGGTAGCGCGCGCTATCGACCAATAGCGTGCGCTACCTGAACATCAGCCGAGTCCAGTAGCCAAATGCCCAAAACTCACCTGACCCGTTAGCGTGCGCTACCATACAAGCGTAGCGTGCGCTAACTAGCATCTGATTGAGTTCAGTAGTAAACTGCCCAGTACTGGACAGTCACACTAGCGCGCGCTACTGAACAACTTAACGTGCGCTAGTCTCCCGACATTAGCGTGCGCTAGACAAGATAGCGTGCGCTAATCCGATAGTCCGCAGGGCTGGGAGCCGAACCGCCACTCCTGTGGCTAAATCGTTAGCGTGCGCTACGAAGTAAACGTAGCGTGCGCTACAAAGGAACTTCTAGCGCGCGCTATGCAGAAAAATTAGCGTGCGCTAGGTACAGAACATAAACGGTCCACTACACCAGAATACAAACGAAACTACAGAACATAAACGGTCCACTACACCAGAATACGAACGAAACTACAGAACATAAACGGTCCACTACACCAGAATACGAACGAAACATCAAACGGAACACCTCAAAACGCATCATAGCATATAATAGATCCACGGCAACCCCGAAACGGCGGTTCCGCACATCAATTACGAGAATCAGATCAAAGATGACGGAAAAGTTACACTGAAGGATACACGAGGGTCACTACAATCGAGAATTACACCGGAAATACAATTACAAGGGAAAGAAAAATGCGGATATTACATCACCGATCACCATATCCACAAAATAAGAAATGTATGAGCAAGGTACTTGCCTCGATACCACGAGCAAATGGAAAAATGAACGGATACGGCCGGGTAGCCCTCAAATTCCCGAACACTATCTAGAACGCGATAGCACCAAAATTTACGACGGAATAACACCACACGAATCATCAAACACCAATGAGATTCAACTCGGAATCCTCGAGCACCTATAATCCTCCGTAAGGAACAATAAAACATGATTACAACGAGAATCAAAGCCAAAAACAATGGAAATCCCAACAATTATCGAAGGGAAACTCATTGGGACATTTAATCGAACACTCAATGTTCGATAACTCCCAAGAACACTCGAATCACTAATCGAGTTGAACAAACTTGAAGTATGGATATACAACCCATAGAACACGACTAATAACATCATACTACACCAACCGATGTATCAAAATCGGACTAGAATCGGAATCAAGAACAAATTCTCCAAAAAGTCAACTTGAAGGAAAATCAAGAAATATACCTTGATTCGACGAAACACACGGATTGGATGATGATATAATCAACAAGAATCCACCAAAACATCTTGGAAATGATTAGAATCGGCCAAGAACTCGATTTCCCGAGCCTCCCGTCGCCAGCCGCCGAAAAAGGAAGAAAAACGCGTAAAAATGAAGTGTGGCCGTGCCCAGGCTATATATAGCCGGCAGGGTTACGGCCGTAACCGGCAGTGCCTTACGGTCGTAACTCGGCCCTTACGTCCGTACTCGGCAGGCCTTACGGCCGTAACTGGTATTCGTCAAAAAATCTGCCCACCACCTGTTGGACACTTACGACCGTAACTGGCACACATTACGGCCGTAACCGGTCTTCGTCTGGAAGGTGCCCAGCGCTCGTACGGCCGTACCCGATCACGCCTTACGGCCGTAATTGGCATTCGTCCGGAAGCTGCCAGGCGCCATACGGCCGTAACTCTCGGCCCTTACGGCCGTAACTCGGCCAGGCCAGGCCCTGCTCCGGCCGTGACTCGGCCGTGGCCACTCCGATGGCCCAGACGACCCCGAAACCCGAACCTGAGAAAAACCGAAGATACGGTTACGAAGTACTCGCAAAGACAAATCTAAGAGCTAAGAGAACACACGATTCCGACCACCCGAAGTGTCGGAATTCGACAACGGAAGTAATTACCCCAAACTTTGGGAAATTACAAAAATGGCCCAAAACGTCCGAAATACACGACACATGATCGAAACATTGAACCAAAGCTCGCAACATGAATAATAACATTAAATGAACTTACGAGAAACTCAAAACAACAGTTTCGGACGAGATTCGCAAGAATCGAACTCAAGTGCGGAAAAGTCGCCAAAAAGTACGAAACTCAACAAAACGACACCGAAACGAACTCGGATGACAAAAAGTGCAGAATTAATCATTCTCGGAATGACGAAACGGTCATGAGAGAGTCGTCAAAACGGACTTCCGCCGAAAAAAAAAGAAATTACCGGAAATCGAAATTACGGGTTTTACATTGGATGCACGATGAATGTTTGTATTAAGAGAAATGAAATTGTGAGCCGCAATGCGAGATTAATAGCTCAAAGGTTTATGATAAACCTTAAATTAATTCTTCTGTTATGGCATTACGTTCCGTTATTTAATATATTAGGCGGTAATAGATATAATGACTACAAATTTGTTGGGTCAGTAAGCGTGAATATCTATATGAAAGTCTCTAATACACTCAAAACTTCTAATGATGATAAATAGATTCACAACAACTGTGAATATATCATCAAGTAACGATATGTGATAATGGCATATGTACGTCATTAAAATGAGTCTTTGAATGACTTTTATTTATATTGGCGAAAAAGTCAACTCGTGCATAAATGCAGAGTTCAAAATGAAATCTTAAGTAAACTTAAGTAAATCTCGACTTGAAAGATTGAGTATCGCCCTGACGGAGCGTATTATTTTTACACCGGTCAACCTACTTGAGAATATGTTGTAGATGGATTGTTTTGGATAAATCCAGTTAGACCAAATAATTGTCTCTTCACATAATATGTATATAGACTAAACACAAAAAGATAACGATTAAATTTAAGGACCCGGAGTTCCTTATTTGAGTGTTTAAGAGCATTATGCTTACATTCAAAGTTAACTTGCTAGCAAGAATTAATGTTCTCATGGATGAAGACATTGAAATGATATATAGCATATCATACGTTATCTTAAAGGATAATAATTAGTCTAATCAAAATAAATTGAGATTGACTTTGGTGGTCACTAGAATAATGATTGTCTCACTCATTATATAAGATCCAAAACTAGTATTGTGATATGTGATATACCATAAATTGTTCTCTATGAGAATAGTATAAATTGTGTTGCATAAACAAGTTCCCGAAGAACTATGTCACAAACTTGTGCTAGTGTTAAATTTACATATTTCTCCTCATAATCTATACATGGTATATAGATTTATAGTATTAAATGACCTGAAGATGATTATCGTCAGGGGGAGTAAGAATGGTTGTACTCTTTTCCTTACTAAGTTTTTTAACGATGGATTTTTCTTAGTGAAGTTTTTTTACGAGGCAACTAATGCAACACATATTTATAAGTGTATATCGTGCACTCTTTTCCTCTATCGAATTTTTTCCCACAGTTTCTTTTCGGAGAGGTTTTTAACGAGGCATGGACATCTCAAAGATGATGAACAACAATATTCAGAAAGTTGGTACACAAGATCGGTATGCGTCGACTCAAAGATCTACATTGATAAAATTATAATAGAGTTGTTCCTTTTATCCACATTTCTTTACATCTTTGGAAAGCACATTGAAATGCATTTCAAAATTGGCATTGATTGACTTAGCTCACTAAGCATGAACTCCAGAAGAGTCGTTATATTATCATACAAAAAGCATGTCCTAATGACAATCTGATACATTTGTTCCTTTTTACATCTACATTTGAAAAATGTGTTCATGGTATTAAAATTCATATATCTGGAAGACTATTGTCTTAAGGGGGAGTGTCAACATTGAAAGAATATTTTAGATTGGATCCTGAAGATCAATGATGGTACTCTTTTTTCTTTTAACTAAGTTTATCCATCTAGATTTTTCTATCGAGGTTTTCGTTCAGCATGAACATTAAAGCGTAATGTCCAAGGGGAGTGTTGTAAATATATTATTTTATGGACATTACTTGCAAGATAGGAAACTTAATGGGCTAAGATGGCTAGTGGGCTTTTAGGGTTACGTCCTTATTTATTAGTATAAATATATCTCTTTTGATTGTACTCTTGTACTCAGAAACGCATAAATTATAGTGAATACTCTCCTGGCTTGGTATGCCCCCAGATGTAGTCATTATTGACGAACTAGGTCAACAAATCTGTTCCTTTTATTTTTATATTTTATAATATATATATATATATATATATATATATATATATATATATATATATATATATATATATATTTATATCTTATGTTAATATTTAAATTGAAATTATTATATTTTATAAGAAAATACTAACTTTCTATATTCTATATATTTATTTTTATTTTATACCTAGTACTTTTACTTTTATGTAACACTTTGAACTAAGTAAAATGCGGACAGATCTCTGCACAAAGACACGGTCATGATCGCTGTGCGTAGGATCGGACACGCACACACACACACCCGTGCGGGTGTGTGTAATCTAACGATTGGCTGTAACACCCCCAAAACCATCCGGGATATTACAGCGCCGTGGGTCCCGTGCCGGAACCCACCAGGCTAAAAATCGTTTACAAAACCAATTCAAAAACGCCAAAAGGCTGATAACGGTAATATTTTAAATACTCAAATATTTTCAAAAGCATAGTTCTCAAATACCGTCATAAAATACCATTTGAAAATACAAGGCGAAGTGCCAATTCTCGACAGTTCAAAATGTACGTTAAGCTACCACTTAAGCGTACCGATAAAATAATTTGGGAAAAAAAGTTTGACGAAAATAACCCAAGTTCGTAAAATGCCCAAAAGGCCATTTTGAAAATATACATATGCAATGGATAAAAACACAGTTCAAAATACACATTTACAGCGGAAATGAATAACTAGAAAAGAAATACTCGATACTCCAAAACATGCCACCGCCAGTATCACATCGGGAAGCTCATCCCTTCACGACCGCTACTAGTTCGATCTCCGAGTACCTAAAAATAAAGCCCACGACGGGGTCAGCCACAATACCCAATAATGATAACGATCACATCATCATAAATAATTACATACCAATGTAATAATACTGTAAGAATACTACCAATGTAAACTTACCGTCATAACCTTACCAATCCATGGCAATCCATACCAAATCGATCCTTACCATAATTCACATTTCGCATTCTCAAATGACGAAAAGAACTCAACAACAATTATATTGTACTGTATTCAAACAATACCAAGTGTCCTCAAATCGTCCTCATAACTCATAAGTGCGGAAATAATCCAATTTGTGCCAAATCCTGTCCGCCGGATTACACAATCAAATCTCAACCTAGATAAACCAATAATACACAACATATCTGTAGATCAACTACCACATGATAATGATAACAAAATCCCGAACATCGACGTACAATCTGAATGCTCATACAATCAATAACAATGATCAACCAATACATCACTAAGAATATCATCGATATGATGAGCTCCAATATGACCAACCCAAGGTCAAAGTACAACCGAAATTATCATCAACATGATGAATTCCAATACGATCGACAAGGATCAACAATAACCGAGAATACCCTCAACATGGTAAACTCCAAACACGATCAACAAAGATCAACAATAACCGAGAATTCCCTCAACAAGGTAAACTCCAAATGATCAACAAAGGACCAACAATAACCGAGAATTCCCTCAACAAGGTAAACTCCAAATGATCAACAAAGGACCAACAATAACCGAGAATACCCTCAACAAGGTAGACTCCAAATGATCAACAATAATGGATCTCAAAGAAATAACTCTGACTGTCGAACATACCCCTCGGGCGTATGAACAACCAGACGCAAACCGTCGAACATATCCAATCATACATGGAAGTATGAACGACCAAACGATATGGCTCAAAGATGGACATCACAGTACGCCCGATCCGGAAATGTGTCCGTGCACAAGCCACCCCGAGTATCGATCAAATACACGTGCGGTCTTGTACCTAATTAGCCTCACGAACTACGTCTCGTGTGCACGGTTCAATGCGGAAATAATATCCACGCATAACCATCATGCGCCTGGCTAAAAATCCTACACAATAAACAATCGGAACGCAGATATGATTCCAGATATGTCACGATGCAACATGACAACGAAACTCAAAGAATCACATATCCAATAAGGATCAAAAGACTCACTGAAGTGAAACAACATACTAACAGTGAAAAGTCGACACGACTAATCAATATTCAAGACAATAATCCTGGGATCATCATCCCCGACAAATGATCAACACGATCAATGATCTCAATACAATCACCACAGGATCATCATCCTCAAATAAGTAATCAATACGAAACCCAGCATACGAAACATCAACATACAACATATATACAATAATTCCTCAGAACAATTATCCTCATAACTGAATAATACTGGAATTACCTCAAAGCCGAAGACAATATTCTTTCCACGAGCAACATCCCTGAACGAATACACAGTTATACAAATAATCTCAAATAAGGTACCATCCATTCAATACCAATAAACCTTTATCCCGATACTTATGTCATCACGTTAACTATCCTCGATATCCGATATACTATACCCTTGACCAAAGATAACTCACGTCTTCCTTGAACACAATTAAATCATATACCTTATGATTTAATACAAGCCAGAGCACGATATACAACTCGTTAACCGACAACTTACCTTTCTAACAACATCGCTATGTGAATTATAAATGAAATGAAAATGATACCATTCATCAAATATTATAAACTGAACAAGTATGAACTTGCCTCGATACCGATACCACGAAGCTGTTACCAGAATCCATTGCCTTCGTCTACGAGCTCCTCAGCCCTGACCAAAAGCAACCTACGAACTCTTCAACCTTGACCGCAACACAACGGCCATAATCAACGCTCAATTAACGCGACCAAATGTAATAATCAAATGACAACACATCCGATAATAATCAATAACCGGTATAACCAACTAATCAAACTCAACGGCTCAACAATACCTCGATCATTTACAAAACCGAACAATACAACTCAAACAATTACGAACTCATATCAACAATACAATCCAAAATCCGATAAATCATAATTATCAACCAATAACCGATCAATAAACCCAACAGTTCCACAATATCTCGATTAAACACAGTCTTAAACAATCCAGTTCAAACCATCACGAATTCATAATCACAACACGAAAATACTACACTGTCTGCCTACTTAGCGCGCGTTAAATGCATAACGTAGTGTGCGCTAAGTTGTTCCCGTTAGCGTGCGCTAGCCAGTAAGCTTAGCGTGCGCTAATGTTGTACAGTGGCATGCATTCCAAGCATCGACTAACACCTTGCGACTACGAATCCGAATGAAAAGGAAATCATACTCCAAGATTAACAATAACTTTCCAGATCCAAACTCATCATCATACTCGAAATCATATTCGTATTCTTATACGAATATTATATCAAAACACATAACTTAGCTCTAGATACGAATATCCCATATTCATATCCAAAACACCAACACCTTCTATACATAATCATCATATCATATAATTTCAGAGCTCTTCAAGAACATGAAATATCCAACATCACGTTCAAAACAACATAATCCGAGGTATATATTATAATGTTTATCATTTTCTTCATCATGCAAATTACATAATCAAACCAACCCGATAACAAGGATCATCTCATACATAATCTGGAATACAACCTCATATCATGATTTAACTCATCTAAATCGACCACTGAAATTATCATGATTCAGAAATCCATGATTCAACCTCATCAAGTTAAACGAATCACCATTAACATGAAGAATCTTAAATAACATCCGAAAACTCTTATCATAATCCCATAAAATCTCATATAATATCGTCACATGATTATCCAACATGTTCCTCACATGTAATCATGCTTGAAAATGAACAACTAACAAGGGATACGAATATTACCTGGATTAGATGAACCAAGAAGAAGAACACTTGAACTCCATTCCAAGAATCATGAGTAACTTGAAGAACAAGGCTTGAATCCATGCTCTCTATCTTAATCTTGTTAAAAATCACCACCTCACCGTGTTTGGGAATCTCAAGATCCTCCCAAAGCTCTCTCTCCCATAAAATGCATGAACTAAAAATCACATACTGTTATAAAAACACCATGAAAGTGACATTTCAATTACCCTTTTGTTTTTATATAGTGTGAATGACTATTATGCCCCTGATGTAATTATGTAATTACGATTGTGTCATCTGAAGCTTTCCTATAAATAGGGCTTCAGTTATTAATGAAAAATATACCTGAGAATCATTCTCGAATTTCTCTCTCTAATTCTCTCTCTACAATATTTCAATTTTATAACACGTTATCAGCACGACTCTAACCAAATGAGTAATATGTCGAGAGTATGCTCTACAGTTGCATCGTATAGATGATCCTCTGTATCAGAAACCAAATTATTACTAATCATCAATTTTAGATCCATATCCCGTCAATAATATTCAAAGTTCATCAAGAACTCCAACAACACAGATCTATTTTTCTTTCCATCTCGCATCAATTTATTCTCTCAATTTCAACACAGACACACACATGAAAACTCATCTCTCTTCTCTCCTATTTACACTCACACACTCACACATCAACATCATCGCAGAAGACGGAAGTTTCAATTTGGAGTCCGAATTTAGGATTGGATCGAGCTTTTGAATCCGATTCTGGGCTGATATTTCCGGCCAACTGGAGGTTAGAGATGGGTTTGGGTGATGGTGGTTAAATCAGCTGCGAGGTCAGGCGACCGATGGCAGTTCAGGAAAAGAACTTGATGGGTTCTCATTAATTCACATCAAGATCTAGGTTGCCGACACCCCCATTCGCCGAAGATGACGGCAAAACTCATTCAGTACACCGAAAATTGAGAAGTTCCATCTATACGGTCTGGAGGTCATGGATGGTCTGAGACGGAGAGGTGGAGTTTATCGACCGTGAGGAAAACAGAAAAAAAAAAGGGGAGAACCAGCAAACAAAAAAAAAGGAGAAGAACAGGGATGGAGACGACGTGCCAGCAACAAAAAAAAAAGGGAGATAAAAAGTACAAGAAAAATAAAATAATAAAACCCTTTTAATCTATTAAATCATACATTCATTTTTATTACATATAAGATACATATGATATCGAAATTAATTTTTCTTGATACCACCGTGATCCATTTTATGAGAGCTTCAATTTGACATTAATATTAATATGGGTAGTAACTCCTTTCATATATGTCATTGTTAAATTTATTAAAATGTGCGAATTAATATCCAAATCCGGAAATCGCAAAGAGTTATACATACCATTGCACTTGCTATTAACGGCAGTCGATATTTCGACCTATACCTTGACGATGACTATTTTGAGGAATTGATTGGACGATCCTGCTCTGGTAGAAGCAGTTAATTATTTTACAGTTTAAATTATGTCTTTTACTTATCTCAAAGTGGTGGTTTAAAACCACATATTTATTGCGTTTATTTTATATAATTATAATACCTCCCATGTGATGAGTTCAATTATCACAAGACGGATGATTTTACATGTACGCAATTTATATATTATATATCACCATCGTGGTTGGTTATACCACATGAATGGTTCATAAATCCTCCTCTCGAAGAAGAAGCAGTTGATAAAAATAAATCCTACTCTGGAGAAGTAGTTGATTGATTATCTAAATCCTGCTCTGAAGAAGTAGTTGAAAGAAATAAATCCTACTCTGAAAAAGTAGTTGATCAATGATTCAAATCCTGCTCTCGAAGAAGAAGAAGTTGATGGATATAATATCCGATCTCCATGATTAAACACGAACGGAGAAAATTGAGCAATTGATACCATAAGTTATCACCGATTAATTAAAGAAAATCTCATGCAAACTGCATGATGGAATCATTTGACAAGTGATATGAAAAACTATCACTGGAAAATAAATTGCTCAATAAATCCCATGTTGATTATATCACATGGTGGGATCATTGAAATCATATTGATTGACAATATTCATGGGGAAACATATATCACATATTTGTGAAAATATTGTATTTGCATAAAAGCAAAAGATGGTCTTATTATTGCTGAAGAAGCACACAACAGTCGAAGTGAAAATATCGAAACTAGCTGAAAGGCAGTAAACACTCGACAATATGAAACGCGAAAAAGAAAATATATCTGAAACCCATAAAAAGAAAAGGGGTGCGACTCGAGAGTATAAAACTCCGTAACTCTGCCACCCCCTGGCATAAGGGTTTATAATGAAAGATCTAAAGGATCTAAACTTCATTTCCGTTTGGCGCCAATACTCTGTGGCTGATGAGCTTTGACTTCCAAATTCTTAAGTGAAATATATGCCTGAAACTTTATAAGTAGATCAGCAACAGTGTCAGCACATATTATTATATCTCGTGATGGTTGAGATATAAACTTGTGATCTACTCCTTGATCCAGAAAGGCAAGCAAATCGCTGAAGAAATTATTAATATTCAACAAACCTATAGGTTTGGTATGGAAGTCCCGCTCAACCCATGACGTGATGTTGAATCTCTCATTGAGTGTGCCATAGCCACCTGGAAGAACAATAAAGGCATCACTATTATTCACCACATACATCAAACTATCATGCACAGACTGTGTTTGAAGCATCAACCCAGTTGAATCTCCTATACTACTGGTTCTAACTGTGGGATAGTGTAAGGCACTTGTTACTCTTATTCTCCCATTTTGTGCAGCCTCTAAAAGATAACTCAAAAATCTATAATTACTCCCACCATACATTATATCAATTTTGTGTTTTCCTAATTCTTTTACGAATTGATATGCCATATCTATATGCTGGATATGACCTATCAATTTGGATCCACCTAAAATACATATAGTTTTAATTGGATGAGATCTATATGAGGATTCTGATAACTCCATCTTTCTATAATAAACTTTCAAAATACTTTTATGAGAGATACATTTTCTGATTTGTGGATCCCAAATTTAAAGAACAAACTTCTTTCTAAATGACAAATGACTTCACTATTTTCATTGAAAAAGGAGCGGCATATAAGACATTATTTTTGACAAAATTGCAATAGAAAACGAAAGATATGATATTATATTTTTCAATGAAAATGACGTTACCGATCGGCAACTGAGAAATTTAAATATTGAAAAATAATATTCATCAACTTGCATTATTACCTTATACCAACTTTGACATAATAGAGTTACAAACAGGATCTCTTGAGACTAATTTTTCATGACTATAACGTTCCCGTTCATCCTTAAATTGTATCCACAAAGCCATTAGTTCACGATGAACGTATCCACTCGGATGTGCATCAAGAATCTGTTGAATATCATGATCCATAGATTCCTTACTCAATCCAACCTTGATAAATGCTATTTTATCTTCTCGATTTTTGGATACAAACCCCACAAATTTGCATCGTGTGTCGCATGTCCACCGAGCACATTTATAGCACCCACCTAATCTTTTTGCTCTCTGTTTCTTTGCAAAACTACTTTTACCTGTACCTGGCATGTACTTAAATGAATTTGAAAATTTGCCAGATAATCGAACTTGTGCTTCGATCAACCATCGAATATCTTCTGGGATGCCATTTCTCATTAGCACCCTTAATCTTTCGAGTCGAGCTCGATAAATTCTTTTTATGATATTCACTGGAAGAGATGGATAATATTTACGAAGATTCGAAAGCATTGAATCCATTATGATATTCAAACCCTCGGTATGGGTGATTGTGAATACAATGATAATCTATTTATAGATTGGAATACGCGTATGAGATTTGACTCCACGTCCTGAAGCGTAAGAACTACGGCTCTATATTTGAATAATGGACATAATATGACATGTGGGAGCGAAGACTCCATGTTGAAAATGATGTGCAATAATGACACCGAAAGATGATGTGATATGCCGGTAAAATATCTATATGGTGATGTAGACACATCGTCTTCAAATATTTGTTCTCGATTAATATCACTACTAGCCAATATTGGGAATGAATCCCTAATAAATTTGGAATATATTAAGGGGGAGTATGGGCTCACTTCCTTAACATGTGAACTACTAGATATTATGGATCCACTAGATAGTCACATGTTTATATGACTCGTAATCAGAAATCTACGAGATAATTTGCTCACGATTTGAGCATATATTCCAGATCAGGTTAAGCTAGTAATATATCCCAAATAAACTTGAATAGATCCCAGAAAGGATCAAGATATGCGCATACAAGTGGGATATCAATTGGCATACTATTTGAAGTCCTCCAGCCAATATCGAGAACATAATATACAAACTCCCATGACTGAAGATGAATACTGAGATACTGACATACGAGTTTAGTGCTCAAGAAATCTCTTAGCATGAGGGGGGGTATTGGTAGTTGGAAATATGTGAAATGCATCACAATATATCCTCACAACTCAAATATGAACTTGAAGTTCAAAGATGCATGACAGATTATTAATCTTTGGTACCAACTACAATTGCTTTGATAAATACATAATAATTCCCCGAATATGAATCAAAGCAAATGATAAAAGAAGACATATACTTTTGAGAAGTATATAGACATAACCACAATGTGTAATCCCAATGGATGATGATAATAAGATATCTCGGCAAGTTATGTTGCCATGGGGAAATAAAAATGTCGACACAATATAGCGCTATGAGGATATCCATGACTGTTAAATATGAATATTGGAAATAAGGATATTAAAATCCATGATTTGTGAAAATGAGGATATTGAAATCCATCGAAATTGAAATATATGCCCTTATAATAAAATGAAACATATGGGCTTACTGAAAGTGACTCGTAAGGAGATTTTGAACATATTATCAGTGCGTGCAGTTACTCAAAATAAAGCGTTGTGAACGAAAATTATCTGCTGTACTCTTTTCCTTGACTGAGGTTTTATCCCACTGGGTTTTCCCAGCAAGGTTTTTAACGAGGCAGCTTAATCACAACCAGTATGGAATCTCCAAAAGAAATTTGGAATATGTTGCAAAGAATATGAGTTCGATATTACAAACTGCACTGAAGATGATACTCATACTAATTCCTGGAGGATCATTGAAATGCCTGGGGCATATTTGTATAAAATACGCGTTGCACTCTTTTTCCCTTGACTGAGGTTTTGTCCCATTGGGTTTTCCTAGCAAGGTTTTTAACGAGACAACTGGAATGACGTATTAGTATGAATAATGTATTCTTTTTCCTTCATTAGGATTTTTCCCATTGGGTTTTTCCTAATAAGGTTTTAACGAGGCATATTCATGGCATAATGAGGAACACTACAAAGATCAAGATTATTCCTCAAACCTTGAAAATAGGAGTTGTTGTACTCTTTTTCCTTCGATCAAGTTTTTCCCACTGGGTTTTCTTGATAAGGTTTTAATGGGGCAACACGTGGATATTCCAACAACGAATGGTATACATGACAGATTCACTCAGTTTTTATCCCACGAGGTTTTACTGAGACGGCACAAGAATATTCATACAAGAACTATCGAGATAAGGGGGAGCAAATTTATGAGATCACTAATTGCTGAAGTTTTATCCCACAGGGATTCCCTAGCAACATTATGATGCAAAATGATATGATTGCCACAAGCTCCAGTACAAACAGTTTGAAAGTTTTTCTCCCATTGGATTTTTCTTCAAACTAGTTCAGCAAATATATTTGTAAATAGTCATTCAGGGGGAGTGTTATAAAAACACCATGAAAGTGACATTTGAATTACCCTTTTGTTTTTATATAGTGTGAATGACTATTATGCCCCTGATGTAATTATGTGATTACGATTGTGCCATCTGAAGTTTTCCTATAAATAGGCCTTCAGTTATTAATGAAAAATATACGTGAAAATCATTCTCTAATTTCTCTCTCTAATTCTCTCTCTATTTTATAACACATACAAAATTTTATTACATGAATATTTTTTTTATATAAAAAAAGGAGCAGTCCCGGATAAAGTCCGGCTCAGTTCGGGCTTTTCAAAGCCCCGATAAAGCCCGGCCCGTAAGGCTTTTTGTTCACCTCTGCTCTTAACTTTCCGATTTCATCGTACCCAACAAACCGCAGCCATAAATATATTCATCAAATACCACCGTAATTCATACCGAGGAAGAAAGGATTGAGTTTCGTTATTCATATCAACAAATCCATCGAGATAGATTTCTCCATTCATTCCTATAATTCGATTATATTCAGAATTAAACTGCAACACGAACAATTATTTTAGGGCTCCTGCTCTGCGTAAGATTGAAATCTATATCTTGTGTTTTAAGTTGTATGTATAAAAATCTGGGGCTTGTTGTTGGCTTTGTTGTTGCTTGGAATATGTTTCATCGTATTGGTTGTTGTTATTTGGCTTAAGTGATTTTTTTATACTTTTAATATTATATATTATGCCTTACATCTGAAATTGCAGGTTGAACAATGGAAGAGGGGCAAGATTCAGGTGATAGTTTACCGCGCCATACGATCAAACAATGGCAGATACCGTCATCTGCATCTGAGCCTTACCCCAACTATCACGTTAAAGCAACACTTTTGTTTGAGTTGGCCTCTGTTAGCATAACCAGGGATACATTCAAGGAGCTTGATGTTGAGTTGGGGCTTCCACATGTTGAAATTCCACGTGTTACATTTTATGGTTATATCCGACTCACTGATGATCTTGGTAATGAATTCTATCTCTTTTATCGAGAGAGGAACAATCCAAAGACTGTCTCTCTACATAACCGAATATCAGTAATCCTTCCAAAATGCGAACTTGAAAGCCCTCGCTGCCTGCCAAAAACATTCTTCTTGGAATTCTATCTCATAGATCGGCATAGAAAGACGGTAATCCTCGATGAATGGAAGTTTTTTGATTGCACTCGTGATGATGTCAGATACGACATAGGGAACCAAATTTCTTATGGACCCTACGACTTCAGCCCTCACACGGTTTATGTTAACTGTACAATATTTCAGTGTGCACTCTTAGCTCATGTGAGTGTTGCGGTTGTTAAGAAAGAAAATGAGGAAGAAGATGGCAGCATCGATGCATTATGTGTTGCTGAAGTGAGTGGTATCATATCTGCTACCAGTAAAGGGAGACTAAAGTGTTGTATCGATCGTGTGCTCTTTGATAGCACACTACGGAAGCTGGACTTTGGGGCTCTTATTAAGCTGTCTACGGTGGCCGTGCCAGCATATTCCTCGCTTGAAATTCAAGCAAACCTGAAGGTTAATGGTGATGAAATACTTGTCGGTGGTGGTGTTGCTTTGGTATTCGAACCCCGTGGATGGCCCAACCTTCCATTTGAGCAGGAAATAATGGGACAAAAGTGTTGCATCCGAGTGTTTGTGACCTGGCAGCATGCTGTTCATTGCCTTCCCGAATATGATTCATATGAGTGGCTTGCTGCTGAAGAGGTGTCCAGCGAAGAAATTGAAGATTGTTTCGAAGAGACATCATCAGATGAGAGAAAGAGCAACAATATTGAGACGCCGCCTCCTCAAATAAAAAGGTCAAGAAGAAGAAAGAAAAAAAAGTTCCGGGTTGGTGCATTTGTGTTCTCGTTGTATCTGCTCTTCTGTTTTCATTCCTTTTTCTTTGTTGGACTTTATCTTGTTTTCCTTTTCTTTTCTTGCAGTCCGTCAATATTAAACCAAGAGAACTACTAGACTTGACCAAGCTGCAAAGGTAGGTGGCTCTTCGACCCTATTTAATACACATGTCACACATGTTCTTCTCTTGTTACCATTACATATGAAAAAGCATTGCACACTATTTTTTTTCTGAAGAAATATGTGGCCATTGCCAAAAAAAAAAAAAAAAAAAAAAAAAAAAAAAAACTATTCCATCATTTGGCTAAAATACATCATATATTAATTAAGTTTGTCTCATAATTATGATGATTTGATTAAGGACATACTAAAACTACCTCTTTTATAATATTCTTGTATTCAATGTGTATATATATTCTCATAGATAGGGCTGAGAATCGGGACATCCCGAGGTCCCGGTCCCGAGTCTCGAATGTCCCGGTCCCGAAAATCACCAATTTGGTGGTCCCGGTCCCGGTCCCGATCGGGACTTCGGGAGTCCCGATTCCCGAAATGGGATAAATTTAAGTCCCGGTCCCGATCCCGATCCCGAGGATAATTTTTCGAAATGTCCCGAATGTCCCGAAATGTCCCGAATTTCCCGAAATGTCCCGAAATCAGAAAAGGAAAAAAAATTGATTGAAATTAAAAATTTCAATCGGGACTATCCGAAGTCCCGATCGGGATTTCGGGACTCCCGACTCCCGAAATTACCAAAATTTAAGGTCCCGGTCCCGGTCCCGTAAAATTCGGGACTCGGGACGGGACTGGGACTCGGGATTTCCCGATGCTAAATTCTCACCCCTACTCATAGACATCATAATATCAACTATTACAATTATCAACTATTATTTCCTGATTTATTTTATCTCTGTACTGTTTTTTCAAAATTTTATTTTCAATAGGGCTTCTAAATACTAATTTGTTGATGTTAATAACTTGAATAAGGTAGAGTTGGGAGTATATTGGGATTGGAGGACGGCTGACTGTGCCTATATGTAATTGCTTATGATATATGTATATCCTAATGTTTTGCTCGAAATTCTTACTATTGACATTTTGTGAGCACCAAATGTAAATAACAAGTACTCTCTCCGTCCACGATAAGTTTGGTCCACAGGGAGTGAAATGGGTTTTAAGAAAGGAGAGGAGAGATGTATTTTTTAGTGGAGAAAGTGGAGGAGAGTTGTATTTTTGTGTGGAGAAAGGGTAATATTTTAGGTGGGTCATTTTCATTTATGGATAGACCACACGGCCCAAAGAAGAAATAAGACCACACTTTTTGTGGACAGAGGGACATTATTTTTCTTATTTGGTTTATCTAATTTGTTAAAGTACTTTTAGGTTGATTAGGAGGATATATCAATAAAATGCAGATTTTAAAACTTTAAAACATTTACGATTTACTTTTCCGAACTAAATGTTACTTTTGGTCCTTTTCTTTTTAAAAATAATTTATTGTCGTTCGATTGATTTTATTTTTCATTTTTTTTTGTTTTTTTGGGTGGGGATCCTCTTTTTTCATTGTGAGGGAAAATAATTCTAAAAGTTGTGGGATACTATTTTGCCTGTTCTCCTTATGAAATAGACTCCATTCCATTTTTTGTTTTTACTTGGCATAATTGAAGCACTCTTAGATCAATCCTATGGGTTTTTTTGGATTGCACATGTGAATCTTGGACATATATAATTTTTTTTGTCATAAATAAAACCGATGCGATCATTGACGGTTTCAAAGTTTGATTCATGTTAGCCGACCCCAAATCATTTTGGGACTAAGGCTTAGATGTTGTTGTATAAATAAAACCGATGTTTCAGTAAGAGTTTGATGCGCGGTACTGCAGGAGATTATTCTCCATTTGCTTCAAATAAAAGATTTTCCCAAATGTCTAGTAGATAATAAGAAAATCAAATTGAGTTGACAGGGTTTGATGTAACAGTTCTTAATGCTCATCCTCTTTTCTACAGAAATGTTGACAGAACATATTGTAAAACTATCTCTCGATTCATTTATCAGGATATCCAGAATCAATGGCGTACTTGTGGAGGTATTCTCAATTTCTATTCGTTCTGATGATGGTGGTGATGTGAGTCCTTATGGAGACATCTGGTCTTGTGATAGTAACGGTGATTATCTTATCTTCGATAGTGACAAACAGAGACCTGGCATCATCTTGCATCCCGATGAACCTTTACCACTGCTAGAGCTTCCTCGTTGTTATGTGGGGCCACTTTTTTGTGTATCAATTGACCTTCAGGGTGGTGATGGTCGTGAGATTAGCTATGGGGAATTGGAATACGATGACCGCACAGTTACTCCATGGCTCGACAGGCGGATGTGTTCGGTTATTCGGGGAAAACATGGTTTTGCATCCGTGCACTATTCCATATTCAGTGATGCGGTACAAGCTAAACTCAAGTTTATTCTTCTCGAACAACAGTCTTGCTCTGGTGGTTCTGCTGCTGCTGCTGCTGCTGCTTGTCAAGTTAAGGGGAGAATCAATGCTAGGTATCGTAACTGCAGATACTCTACCCACTATGAGAAGAAGCACTATCAGAGTGTACTTTTTAAAAAGTCGGAGTTTGTGGATCTAGATGATGGTGGCCAAATACCATTGTCAAAATCTCTAGTTGCTGTGCCAAGGAATGCTTCTAATGTATTGATTGTGATTGCTGACATAGGTGTGCGAGTAGAAGGTGGCAACTATGTAGAGACACTGAAGTGTAAGGCAGCATTCAACCCTGAAATCCGGTCTCCCTCTCATACGATCGAGGGATCAAACTACTGTTTGTTAGTGTCTGTGGTGTGGGATTGAACTGAAACTGTTTTGAACTGTTGTGTTTGCTATTAATTGTGACATGCCCCCGCTTGGCTTAATTGATGTTTTAGGCACTGTTCTCTTTGCTGTTTTGAGGTCATTTTCTGTTTTTATTTTCGAAAACACTAAAAACGTGTTCTTTTTATCATTTTCGAAAATGCATTTTGGAAAACAAAAAAAAAAATTGTACACAGAACGCCCAAAACCTCGTTTTGAGCGTTTTTTGTGTATTTCAACAAAAAATCTTCAAAATGCTCAAAATGCATTTTGAGTTTTTTTTTTTTGGATTATCCTAATTTGAAACTAAGTGTAAAATAAAGATTTATGAATTTAATATTAATATTACAAAAAAAATATTTTGCAAAATAAATTTAACAGAATGCGTTTTTAGCAATTTTGAAAATAAAAATAAAAATAGAAAAATACAAAATATTTTTCAAAATAAAAATACAAAATGAAATACAAACAGAACGCACGTTTTTTATGCTGATGATTATTTGCGCAATAGCCGACTGCTATTTTCGTGATTGTAGATGGATGTCGGGGTGGGGAGGGACGATGGGGAGGGGGGATAATAGGGCATGTGGCAACAATAAATTGTCTGCAATTCCCTCTTTTTCGTTTGAAAATTTTCTCCAAAAAAAAAGTTGAATGTTATATAATCTTTGCTCTGGAATTTTGTGTTGTGGGTCGGTATGGTTTGGCAGCTGGCTCAAGCTGCTATTTTTTTATAATATATTTTAATATATCATGATAATGTACAATATTTATTTTTCTATAAAGAATAATATTTTTTTAATATATTTTAAAAATATTAAAAATGTTTGTTTTCTTTTATATAAAATATAATGAGCCAAATTAACGTAAGTAAGATGGATTAGGGCACGCTAAACAAAGGCAACAGCGCACGCTAATGAAGATAGCCAGTAACGGTTAGTTGAGGCTTTATGCCTATAAATACCAAATCATTTGGTATCATTCCAGAAAACAACTACAAACAAATCACATATTGATCAGATATTATTGTATATATTATTGTTGTATTTGTGCTTAATTGATAAGTGTTTGAGTGTTTATACACGAAAACATATACACGAGAGGAAAGATACTGATTGTAGGTTGATTCGGTGTTATTAGGATCGTTGATCTGGCATTATTAGAATCATATCTAAATCCGAGTGAGGTTTGTCTAGTACCCATCGAAAGCTAGATAGGTTGCTTCCATGTCCGATAGAAAAGGAAAACGGTTTATCTTGGACCGACATAAAGACAAGACTGTAACGATTTATCTTGACCGATAGAAGACGAGATTGTAACGGTATCCCTCGGACCGATAGAAGACGAGGTGTAGAGGTTGATCTTAAGCCTATAGAAAAATATACGGAGAGAGGACGTAGGCACGTTTGGCCGAACCTCTATAAATCTTGTGTCGTTTATCTTCCACAATTTAATTACGCTTCCGCAAGCGCAAAAGAGTATGACAACTCTATTATCCACCATTCTACGTGGGGTGCCAATTACCAACAAACTCAATTTCACTTGAGTTGTCACACGGAGGCTGGAGGGTTGTTTTTGCCGGGACGTGAGATTGGTGAGAGGTCTCGGCCTTAACATGGTCCCGACTCCGGATGGTTTGAGCCGGTGCCGCGTTTCCCGCCTTCCTCCCACTTCCTAATCGCTCGAAAACCGATATGGGGGGAGGCAGGGTGTTTTCGGGATGGTTGGGGACTTTCACCATGACCCTCTGCCGCATCCTAAACGACCCGGGAGATGTCTCTCTTCTGATCCCGCCTAGGGGGAGATGGACGGGTTGTTTGAGATTGGGCTTAAGATTGGTCCTTTTGGCTCCTCAATTGAGGATTACCATTTTGGGTGACCCGCACCATAAGGGCGCTCATTCTTTGAATGGATGCGGGGTGTTTAAAACATTCTGTCACCTTGAGCAAATTTTTTTCCTCCGTGGCGTGCTGGGGATCTGCTTGATGCGTGGAACTTTATTGAGACATGATGCTATTAAAGGGATCAAGTTGTTGAAACTTTGATGGATCTGCAATGATTTACGGAAGTTGCCCTCTTTCTAGCGCCAATTTGTTGATATCTGATTTTATTAACGTAACGTGTGCTGACCTGGACTAGGCGAATCGAAGCCACGTAGTAAACAATAATAAAGGCGAATGAGTTGGATCACTAAATTTTATTGATGATCTTATTATTTCTTGCGATAGAGCCGGGCTGAACTTTGAAGCCGGTCTATATTATTTTTTCACTTTTTTCTCCTTTTTTTCTTATTATAAATATCTGCTTTTTCTCTCTCTTTTCTTGGAACTTTTTCAGCATCGTTATTTCTCATACATTCCTTCTATAAATTAGAAAACTTTGGCCAATCTGAAGACTGACAGCTGGGGAATGTTTGAGGATACATATCCGAATAATTTATATGTAATTTATCTGTATTGGAACCTTCTTGATATTTGCTTATGTTGTATTTCTGACTGATGTATGCTTCTACGCTTTCGTAAATCAATAGTGTGGATTGTACGATTTTATAGAGTTTTAGTTGTGCATGTTCTCATTCGTGATTAGCGCACGCTACACTTATTTCGTAGTGCACGCTAATACTGAGAGGTAGCGCACGCTAGTGTTATAACTTAACGTGCGCTACACTCAGTCAACTAGATCGTGACAGGATCAGTAGGTGGGGAACCGGATCGCGGGAATCACGGACCCTTTTGGACTCACCCGGACTACTTTTGAAAAGTTAAGTCAACGGGGTTTAGCGCACGCAAGAGTGTTGTTGTTAGCGCGCGCTAAATGAAGGTCGGTGGGCAGTCAGTGAGCTTCGTAAAACTCGTTAGCGCACGCTAACGAGTGTATAGCGTACGCTAAAATCATGCTATTAGCGTACGTTAAGGCTATATAGCATACGCAAGGCCGAGGACAGTTAAATACAGTAGCCTGAGAGCCCGTTACCGCACGCTAAGCTGGAAGTGTAGCGCACGCTAATAATCATTTCTTATAAATAAGACTTCACCCCCATTTCATTTTTCACCCTGAACTTCGGCCTTTAGTCCACTGCCACAACCTGGTCCAGCAACCTCACGATATTTCCACCCCATATAAACCTCTACCCATGATTTGTTGAAGGCATAGAACGTTGAAGATTGGTGTTCAAGCATCCGACATTGATTTGCACCAAGTGGTTTCATTGTTCCCTTATTGTTCCTTCATTATTCTTCTGTGGTAAGGTATGTAGTACGATTTTACTCTCTATTTTCATAGTCGTGATGTTAGTAATATAGTAGACTACACCTAATGATTGAATTAATCAAGTAAAACATGTTTGTAGTTAAGCTTTTAACAACTTAGTGATGAATATGGTGATTAAGGGTTTGAAACGATGTGTTCTTGATATTTTAATGGTGGTAATCATGTTTAGTAGAATCACACTTTTCTTGATGGACTATTAACATCACTAGGACAATAATAATCCTTAGTTTCATTTTAGATAGGTTGATTTGTAGAATTTTTATCATTATATTGAATCGAACTACCATGCTTAGGAAGATTTTGAACTAGATGAACTTAGGTTTTTCATCGGATTTGGTTGAACCTTGAATTATATCAACATAAGGTTATATTTCAGAGATGTTTAATTCACCTTGATGATGATTTCGTGATGATCTTGTGATGAATAACTCGACTATATCGTTAACCTAACTAGGTGAACTCATAACCGATGAACATAGTAATAATTTCACAAGAATGATACATGGTTCGTACGGATGATGATAATCTTTGAGTAACCTTAATAATGATAAATGTTTTTGTGAAACAAAGTTGTTTGGATTATCACTTTCAAAACATTGATGATATTTTTAGGAATTCTACCGGCATATCGATATTTTAACAAAGTCCTTCTTAGTGATTGTTCTTGATAAATTCTTGTCCGTTTGAACCATACGAATAATTGAGAACATCTTGAAATGATAACCGAATCGTAAGAACAAATTGAAGTTAGTATGAATCCTTGAAATGGAATGTGGATATATATATACACATATATATATAAAGTTGAACTATTCAAATAGAAATTAGGATGTCGTCTCACTAAATTCGATATCGATGATTATATGAATGTGTTATTGAGTGAGATATATTTCATTCAAGGTTGATTGTCCGAGTAACCGATATTAGTCGAGGACCGTTCATTCGTTCGTCAAGAAAGGATTATTCTCGTCTCCGTATTGAGGCAAGTTATCTTGCTTGGTTATAATGATGTTTGGATTCTTGTGATGGTTATGCGTTTCGTGTATATGAAACACTTATGAAATTGTGATCCGTGATTTGATATTATTCTTGATGATGTTCTGTTTTCATCGTGGGATTGCATTCCCAAGTTCGTCATTTTTGAACCATTAATATCATTGATCCTTATTGTCATTTCGGTAAGCTTCTTGATCCTTAATCGGATATGTGATTTATTGAATTTGTTGTCATGTTGTATCGTGACATATCCAGAATCATATCTGCATTCCGATTGGTTATTGTGTAGAATTTTTAGCCAGGCACATATATAGTCATGCGTGGATGTTTCCGTATTGGACTGTGCATACGAGACGTAGTTCGTGAGGCTAATTAGGTACATTGTCCCACGTATATCCTGGATTCCGTATACATGGTGGACATGTGCACTGACACATTTCTGGATCGGGCGTACTGTGATATCCATCTTGAGCCATATTATTTTGGTCGTTCATAGACCATGTATAATTCGATGTGTTCAACGTTTTGTGACTAATCGTTCATACGCCCGAGGGGTATGTTCGTTGGTTGGGTTGTTTTCCTTGAGATATAATATATGTGAATTATATAATATCTTGAGAAATCATTTATGATGTATATCTGACCCTGTGTTGGGCGAAATACTTGTGTTGTATTTTAGGTCGAGGCAAAGGCAAGGCACGGGGAGATCATGGTGACGGCGAAGGGTTCGAAGGATACTAGTTCGGGGGCCCCAAGTCCTTTGTTGTCTGGTTATGTTCAAACCATGTAATATTATCTTTCCGCTTTATTTAAATTGTTGACCGAATGTATTGTTATTTAAGGTATATTCCATCTCCATATGGATTATACTTGTATTTTGGATCCTGTGTATAATAAGGCCGTTGGCCATACTACTGTAAACTCCTAATCGGAGTAAGTACTATTTATTGTGGTTCGGTATCACAAGTATTAAGTATTTAATCTGTATTTTGGGTATCGCCTGGTGGGTCCCAGTTGGGGGTCCACGGCACTGTAATGCACGTCTTTTTGGGGTGTTACAGAAGATGGTATCAGAGAGTCGATTTTTTTTAGAGTCATTGTGAAATGAACTAGTATCAAGAGACCTTCGTGTCACGTGTGACCTGTGCAAGCGCCTGACCCTACGGGCCAAATATGGTACGTACTTTATGAGCCATGATTTAATTACTGGCATGATATTGATATCGGAATGGATCTCTTTGTTGATCTTGATATTTTGAGGATTTGTGGCAGGATTTATCTGATTGATAATTCGAAGTAAATTCTGGATTGATTATATGATTGAAATTGTTCGACTCAACGTCGATATGATATTTTGTGTGACACTCGTAGTGTCGATAATTCATTATGAACTGTTTTCTTGAATATGTAATTCCTTATTGCTATTAACTTAGCATGAATTTTGATTGGTATCATGAACTGTACTTATGGTTATCATTATGATTTGATTCTTTCAGTATGGAAAGAAATATGAGAGGCCGTGGCAGAGGGGGACGAGGCCGCAGAAGGGGCCGAATCCCGATATCACGAGCCAACAGGCGTGCGAATGCAGATCATAGTTCCGCAGGCAGTGATTCGCCTTCTAGGGACCAATCACACCACACTGGACTCGAGGATGCGCGTGTCGATCCTTACGTTGTGATGCAGGGCATGATGGCTCAGATGACCCAGATGGGTCAATTAATGGAAGCTATGCAGAGAGCTACTACCGACCAGCAACAGGGGCCACCTCCTGTACATGGAGGACCTGTGAGTCGGATCATCAGTGATATCTCTCGCCAGCGACCCCCGACTTTTGAAGGTTCCTCTGAGTCTGCTGATATCGTGTATTGGATTGAACACTTCGAGAAATTATTCGATATGGTAGACTGTCCAGAAGAGAATCGCATATCTGTAGCAGCTTACTATCTTGGCAAGGGCGCCCACACCTGGTGGCTTTTGGTGAGGCCAGCTGATGGCGTATGTACTTGGGAGGAATTTAAAAACCTCATGCTAGACTGTTACTATCCAGGGCCACTCCGTGAGGCCAAACTGTGAGAATTGCTGAATCCAGACCCGTCTGAAGATGATGATGTACAATCTGTTGCCGAGAAATTTCAGGCACTTCTCCCTTTTGCCTCGACGGTTGTCCGAATGGAGGCCGATAAATCAAATATTTTCTCATGAGGCTTAAATCCCGAATGAGAATACAACTGTTGAATCACCACTGTACGACCCTAGCGGAGTTCATCGAGAAAGCTCTGGAGTACGAACTTACCGCAAAGGAGATTTCCAAGAAGCAACCGCAATCCAACAACAAGAAATTCAAGAACCAGAACCAGACTGACAGCAACCGGGGAACATTCAAGAGGCCCCAACCAGTGCCAAATCCTTCTGAACGGACACCCATGGCGTCGAAGCCAACCAGATCGCAACCTCGAGCCGTCAGCCTATCTGTTGTGTGCTATAACTGTGGAGACCAGGGGCACATCAATTCCAAATGCCCGAGGCCGGCTGTCGCATGCCATACTTGTAGAAAGAATGGACAACGTGCTCTTTATTATAGGAGTGGGCCAGGACGTACTCCAGCAGCATCTCATTCTCCAGTTCAGTCTTCTGTCCCCACCCGTGTACCTCCGTCCACTTCTTATCAGACTACCGGGGTAAACAGTGGGATGGGCCGTGGAAATCAAGCTGGTATGGGGCTGAAAAACCTAGAGTCTACGAGATGAAGAAGGCCGACGATCCCGAATCCAGCATGATTGCAGGTACTCTCGAGATTCGATCTCAGCCCGTCTGTGTTCTTTTTTATACTGGTGCTTCACACTCCTTTTTATCTGCTTCTTGTTTGAGTCGTTTACAATTAGATCATGTTACCAATTGTGAACCTTATATAATTGGTCTACCCGATGTTAGAAGAATTGTTGGGAATCGTGAAGTGCAGAACTGTCCGATTCGCATAAACGACCGTGAGTGGTTGTCGAATTTAATTGTGGTTGATTTACCTAAAGATGATGTGATCTTGGGTATCGATTGGATGGATCGTCATGATGACATACTTAGTGTCCGCAAACGAACAGTGACCATCACATCTGACGATGGTCTTGAGTGTATTTTTCAGGGTGACAATCCCAGTCGTTCCGGGAGAGTCATCAGCGCTATGAAAGCAGTGAAACTGCTTAATCAGGGGTGTATTGGTTATTGGTGTTACATGACCAAAACAGCGGATCGACCAGTCGAATTGGCTGATATTCTGGTAGTTCGAGACTACCCAAATGTACTTCCAGATGAGTTTCCAGACTTACCTCCACATCGTCGTGTTAAGTTTACTATTGAGTTAGAACCAGGTACGTCCCCACTTTCGAAAGCACCGTATCGAATAGCTCCGACTGAGATGCAGGAATTGAAGAACCAGCTTGAGGATTTGACAGAGAAGGTCTATATTCGACCTAGTGCGTCCCCTTGGGGAGCACCAATGCTTTTTCTATGGAAGAAAGACGGATCCCTGCGTTTGTGCATTGATTACTGTGAGCTGAACAGGGTAACCATCAAGAACAAATATCCATTGCCTTGTATTGATGATTTATTGGATCAACTTCAGGGATCTGCTGTGTTTTCTAAGATTGACTTGAGGTCCGGATATCATCAGTTGAGGATTAGAGAGTTTGACATTTCAAAGACTGCTTTTCGTACTCGCTATGGGCATTATGAGTTCGTAGTGATGCCTTTCGGACTGACTAATGCACCGGAAGTATTCATGGAGTTGATGAATCGGGTCTTCATTAATTATCTGGATCTCTTTGTAGTCATTTTTATCGATGACATTCTGATTTATTCTCGTGACCACGTAGAGCATGAGCATCATCTCCATCAGGTTCCCAATGCTTTGAGGCGGGAACAGCTCTATGGGAAATTTTCTAAATGTGAGTTCTGGATGCGTGAAGTTATCTTTCTCGGACATGTGATATCAGATGATGGCGTGAGAGTAGACCCACAGAAGACAGAAGGTATCCGAGACTGGCTACCTCTGAAGAACGTGAAGCAAGTTCGCATTTTCCTGGGGCTAGCAGGTTATTACCGACGGTTCGTGGAAGGTTTTTCCAAGATTGCCCAACCGATGACTAATCTGCTGAGGAAGGATAAGAAGTATTTATGGTCAGAGGCATGTCAGTGGAGTTTTGATGAACTCAAGAGTCGGTTGATTTTGGCACCTATTTTGGTTCTACCAAAAGGAACGGAAGGATTCGTAGTGTATAGTGACGCGTCTAAACAGGCTCTTGGTTGTGTACTAATGCAGAACGAGAAGGTCATCTCCTATGCATCAAGCCAACTACGACCTTACGAGGTCAACTACCCCACCCATGATTTGGAACTTGCAGCCGTGGTGTTTGCTTTGAAAATATGGCGTCACTATCTGTATGGAGTTACTTGTCAGATTTTTACCGATCACAAGAGCCTAAAGTACATTTTTACTCAGAATGAGTTAAACATGAGGCAGAGAAGGTGGCTAGGACTAATTAAAGACTATGATATTGAGATCCTCTATCATCCGGGCAAAGCAAATGTGGTTGCCGATGCCTTGAGTCATAAGACGATACAGGAACAGATGCTAGCCCGCTTGACAGTTCAGAGAGAATTGCAGTTAGAGTTCGTGAGGCCGGAAATTGAAGTCTGGTTACAGCGTATTCAGGGGCAGCTCTGCACACTTGAGATTTCATCATCCCTTAATGATATGATTAGATCGAAGTAGGTTACGGACCCATTCTTATATCGAGTTCGTGAGGCACGTTTCGATTCAGATGGCACATTATGAAGCATTGTATGGTCGTCGTTGTAGGTCTCCCTTGTGTTGGGATGACCTGTCTGAATTTTTGGGTACAGAATCTGATATGTTGTTAGCAGCCCGTGAGAAGATCACCCTGATTAGGAGTCGTTTGTTAACGGCTCAAAGCCGACATAAGTCTTACGCAGACAATCCTCTACGACCGCTCGAGTTCGAGGTCGTCAACCATGTACTAATGAAAGTGTCCCCTACTCGAGGTGTTTTTCGTTTTGGGAAGAGAGGCAAGCTGAGTTCGAGGTATATCGGGCCGTTTAAGGTTTTGGAACGAGTAGGCGATCTGGCCTATCGTCTGGCGTTGCCACCAGCTCTGAGTAGGATTCATAACGTACTTCATGTCTCCCAGTTGAGGAAATATATTGCTGATCCGGGACATATACTTCAATTCGATGAGATCGAGATAGTGGAGGATCATTCGTACGAGGAGCGTCCCATACAGATACTTGCGAGGAGGATCAAACAGTTGCGGAACAAGACGATTCCCCTACTGAAGGTTCAGTTGTCACAACATGGAGTCTAGGAGGCTACGTGGGAGATGGAGAGCAGCATACGAGAGAGATATCCCGAGTTGTTTACCCCTTAGTTTCGAGGACGAAACTCCTTTTAAGGGGGGAGTATGTAATATCCGAATAATTTGTAATTTATCTATATTGGAACCTTCTTGATATTTGCTTATGTTGTATTTCTGACTGATGTATGCTTATACGCTTTCATAAATCAATAGTGTGGATTGTACGATTTTATTGAGTTTTAGTTGTGCATGTTCTCATTTGTGATTAGCGCACGCTACACTTATTTCGTAGCGCACGCTAATACTGAGAGGTAGCGCACGCTAGTGTTATAACTTAACACGCGCTACACTCAGTCAACCAGATCGTGACAGGATTAGTAGGTGTGGAATCGGATCGCGTGAATCACTGACCCTTTTGGACTCACCCGGACTACTTTTGAAAAGTTGAGTCAACGGGGTTTAGCGCACGCAAGAGTGTTGTTGTTAGCGCGTGCTAAATGAAGGTCGGTGGGCAGTAAGTGAAGTCAGTGAGCTTCGTAAAACTCATTAGCGCACGCTAACGAGTGTATAGCATACGTTAAAATCATGCTATTAGCGTACGTTAAGGCTATTTAACGTACGCAAGGCCAAGGACAGTAGAATACAGTATCCTGAGAGCCCGTTAGCGCACGCTAAGCTGGAAGTGTAGCGCACGCTAATAATCATTTCTTATAAATAAGATTTCACCACCATTTCATTTTTCACCCTGAAATTCGGCCTTTAGTCCACTGCCACAACCTGGTCCAGCAACCTCATGATATTTCCACCCCATATAAACCTCTACCCATGATTTTTTTAAGGCATAGAACATTGAAGATTGGTGTTCAGGCATCCGACGTTGATTTCAACCAAGTGGTTTCATTGTTTCCTTATTGTTCCTTCATTATTCTTCTGTGGTAAGGTATGTAGTATGATTTTACGCTCTATTTTCGTAGTCGTGATGTTAGTAATATAGTAGAGTACACCTAATGATTAAATTAATCAAGTAGAACATGTTTGTAGTTAAGCTTTTAACAACTTAGTGATGAATATGGTGATTAAGAGTTTGAAATGATGTGTTCTTGATGTTTTAATGGTGGTAATCATGTTTAGTAGAATCACACTCTTCTTGATGGACTATTAACATCACTAGGACAATAATAATCCTTAGTTTCATTTTAGATATGTTGATTTGTAGAATTATTATCATTATATTGAATCGAACTATCATGCTTAGAAAGATTTTGATCTAGATGAACTTAGGTTTTTCATCGGATTTGGTTGAACCTTGAATTATGTCAACATAAAATCTTGTGATGAATAACTCGAATATATCGTTAACCTAACTAGGTGAACTCATAACCGATGAACATAGTAATAATTTTGCAAGAATGATACATGGTTCGTATGGATGATGATAATATTTGAGTAACCTTAATAATGATAAATGTTTTTGTGAAACAAAGTTGTTTGGATTATCACTTTCAAAACATTGATGATATTTTTAGGAATTCTACCGGCATATCGATATTTTAACAAAGTCCTTCTTAGTGATTGTTCTTGATAAATTCTTATCCGTTTGAACCATACGAATAATTGAGAACATCTTGAAATGATAACCGAACCGTAAGAACGAATTAAAGTTAGTATGAATCCTTGAAATGGAATATATATATATATATATATATATATATATAGAAAGTTGAACTATTCAAATAGAAATTAGGATATCGTCTCACTAAATTCGATATCGATGATTATATGAATGTGTTATTGAGTGAAATATATTTCATTCAAGGTTGATTGCCTGAGTAACCGATATTAGTCGAGGACCGTTCGTTCGTTCGTCAAGGAAGGATTATTCTCGTCTCCGTATTGAGGCAAGTTATCTTGCTTGGTTATAATGATGTTTGGATTCTTGTGATGGTTATGTGTTTCGTGTATATGAAACACTTATGAAATTGTGATCCATGATTTGATATTATTCTTGATGATGTTCCGTTTTCATCGTGGGATTGCATTCCCAAGTTCGTCATTTTTTAACCATTGATATCATTGATCCTTATTATCATTTCGGTGAGTTTCTTGATCCTTAATCGGATATGTGATTTATTGAATTCGTTGTCATGTTGTATCGTGACATTTTCGGAATCATATCTGCGTTCCGATTGGTTATTGTGTAGGATTTTTAGCAGACACATATATAGTCATGCGTGGATGTTTCCGTATTGGACTGTGAACACGAGACGTAGTTCGTGAGGCTAATTAGGTATATTGTCCCACGTATATCCTGGATTCCGTATACGGGGTGGACATGTGCACTGACACATTTCCGGATCGGGCGTAATGTGATGTCCATCTTGAGCCATATTATTTTGGTCGTTCATAGTCCATATATAATTGGATGTGTTCGACGTTTTGTGACTGATCGTTCATACGCCCGAGGGGTATGCTCGTTGGTTGGGTGGTTTTCCTTGAGATCTAATATATGTGAATTGTATAATATCTTGAGAAATCATTTATCATGTATATCTGACCCTGTGTTGGGTGAAATACTTGTGTTGTATTTTAGGTCGAGGCAAAGGCAAGGCACGAGAAGATCATGGTGACGGCGAAGGGTTCGAAGGATACTAGTTCGGAGGCCCCAAGTCTTTTGTTGTCCGGTTATGTTCAAACCGTGTAATGTTATCTTTCCGCTTTATTTAAATTGTTGGCCGAATGTATTGTTATTTAAGGTATATTCCATCTCCATATGGATTATACTTGTATTTAGATCCTGTGTATAATAAGATCGTTGGTCGTACTACTGTAAATTCCTAATCAGAGTAAGTACTATTTATTATGGTTCGGTATGACAAGTATTGCGTATTTAATCTGTATTTTTGGTATCGCCTGGTGGATCCCAGTGTGGGGTCCACGGCACTGTAATGGCCGCCTTTTTTGGGTGTTACACTGGGGATCTGCTTGACGCTTGGAACTTTATTGAGACATGATGTTATTAAAGGGATCAAGTTATTGAAACTTCGATGGATCTGCAATGATTTACGGAGGTTGCCCTCCTTCTAGCGCCAATTTGTTGATATTTGATTTGATCAACGTAACGTGTGCTGACCTGGACTAGGCGAATCGAAGCCACGTAGTAAATAATAATAAAGACGAATGGGTTGGATCACTAAATTTTATTGATGATTTTATTATTTCTTGCGATAGAGTCGGGCTGAATTTTGAAGCCGGTCTATATTATGTTTTCACTTTTTTCTCGTTTTTTTTCTTATTATAAATATCTGCTTTTTCTCTCTCTTTTCTTGGAACTTTTTCAGCGTCGTTATTTCTCATACATTCTTTCTATAAATAGAAAGTTTTGGCCAATCAGAAGACTGACAGCTGGGGAATGTTTGAGGATACATCCAAACACTTGTCAGAGGTAGAGGATATCTTGGACACGTGGCGGCATTCGGGGTTTCTTTGAGAAGAGGGAGGACAGAGCGCATTAACTGTCATGTGTGCCTATTCCGCATGCTTTTAGTGATGATTAACCATTGTGGTCGTTTCTGGGGACGGCCCCGGTATCTAGCTGCTCTGCACGGTCGTGTCATAACGGGGTCTTGGAGCATATTTGTCCCCATTCTGGTCGGTCCTCCATGTCTTCCCTGCTCGGGTTGGTTTCGGGTTCGGTCTCCGGTCTCGACCTATTCGGCCCGGTCCTGTCATAACGGGACCTGGGAGCATAACAGGATGCTTGCTCGGTCGGCCCTCTTTGTAATCGCGGCTCGGTCGGTTTATCCGGAAACTGGCTCTTTTGTCTTCTGGTCTTCCCGAACCGGTATGATTGAGCTAGCGGGGAGAGCATGAGTGGATGCCAAGATGGATCGGCTATCATCAGAGATGGATCATTCTCGAACTTTCTAAACAAACATAATGGGGAAACAAATCAGGTTGATTCGTCTCATTGATTCAAAAAAACCACACAAGTACATTGAAGACAATAAGCTTCCAAATTTGCTACATTCCACACTTGTGGTAATTTCGCCTGTCCATTTCCACTACTGAGAGGGAGAGGGAGAGGGAGAGTGAAAAATGAGAGACTGAAAGAGAGGGGAGAGTGAAAAATGAGAGAGGCGGCGAGAATGAAAAAGAAATTAGGGTTAGGGGTTTCGTTCTATCTTTTAAAAAACTTTGATTACGGCCAAATAAAATTAGGTTTAGGTGCATTAATCTTTTTTTCTAATTTTGGAGTGTGCCATTATCAGTGGGACAAGTAAAAGAAAAATGTGTTATTATCAACGTGACGGAGAAAGTATATTTTAATAGCATAAGATTTTCCAAACACTTCTTATATCTAATGGCGTTAATTATAGATAGATTCAAATAGAACCCACAACGTTATAAGCTTTGCTTCAAAGAATTGTGCAGGGTCCAAGAAACTAGCAATCAAGTATTGGTTAAATAAATATTCATCTATTTCGACTAGTTTTTTAATTTGATTGAGGAACTTGAATTCATTTCCTTGAATAGTTCATTGCTTCTCCCTGAAGTCACACTGGTGTTTTTTGACGGTCGTCGTAGTCCGCTCCGAAAAAGATTATTGTACCCTCTCCTCTCCCTTATTTCTCTTTGGGTTGAATCTAATAATACTTAATAATAATAATAATAATAATAATATTAAATATTAAATAACAATAAATTTTGAAAATACTCATAAATATTAAATTAAATGAAGAGGACAATTAATTTTCAATTTTATTTTTTACAGAGGTCTCCGACGGACCTTCAGCCGATTTTTCGACAGTGCTGCGGCCGGCCAATTTTTTTTTAATTATTTTTTAAGGTCAGGCTGTTGGCCTACTTTTCGGCGGCTCACTGGCGGCCGTCAAACTATTTATTAATTTATTTTTATTTTTCTTTATTTTTTTAACGCCAAGCCGCCAGTCTATTTTTCGGCAAGCACCGCTGGCGGCTGGCGGATCTTCGACGACCGCTCAACTTTTTTTTTACGTCAGGTCGCCAGCCTCCTTTTCTGAGGGCCACCGACAGACCTTCGGGGACCGGCCAACTTTTTTTTTAACGTCAGACTGCCGGTTTGTTTTCCGACGGACATCTGGGGACCGGCCAACTATTTTTTTATTTACGCCAGATCGCCGGACTTCTTTCCGGTGGGCCACCGTCGGCGGACCTCCTGCGACCGGCCAATTTTTTTCTTTTTACGCTAGGCCGGCCTGCTTTCCGGCGTCCGACGACCGATATTTTTTTTTTACGGCAGGCCCATCGGCCGCCGATAGAATTTTGGGAACCAACTTTTTTTCTAGCAAGTAGTCTGGTAATTTATTTATTTTAATTAAATTATACTACTTCCACCATACCATTATGGCATGAATTAAAGTCATTAAGAATAAATTTGCTTCGACTCTTTGTTAAAACTTTCCCACTTTTAGTAACTTTCTTCTCTCTCTCTCTCTCACTTTCTGTTGCTTAATATTTAGTATAAATCACAGCCTCATTTTTTTCTCTTTCGTTACATAATCAGTTACGTCTGGGCGGCAAAGAGAGTGTTGTTGGTGACTGTTGGTAACCGTGAGGTGGGATAGGATAGTGGATGGGATATTGTTGTAGTCGGTAAAAAACATACTACGAAAATTGATCAACTGTGAGTCAAAATGCAAGCATACCGAGAACATCACAATATGGATGTTGATGTCCAGGAAAGGTGTTATTTATAGTTAAATTATTTGTGTAACTTGCGGATATGAAATGACTATTTATGAAGAGACTTTTCAAATTATTAAGAAGAGACTTTTCAAATTATTAAGAGACTTTTCAAATTATTAAGAAAAGACTTTTCAAATTATTAAGATTGAGATTTTTATAATTTTTTAGATAAAATTTGAATTCATTAAGACTCTACATTAAATAATATTCTTGAAGCCTCCACATTAATAAAGGGACTCAATCTTTTAGTATAATAGATAAGAAAAGACTTTTCAAATTATTAAGATTGAGATTTTATAATTTTTTAGATAAAAATTGAATTCATTAAGACTCTACATTAAATAATATTCTTGAAGCCTCCACATTAAAAAGGGGACTCAATCTTTTAGTATAATAGATAATACCAAAATTGTTGTAAACTAGAAAGAATAAGAGATAAGTTTAGAGAGAACTAATAGAGAGAATATTGTTTTATTCTTGTGTAGCCTACAATGAGGATTAAAGCCTCTATTTATAGGGAGAATAAAGGATTAGGATTAGGGTTTAGACATCACTTATACAAGGAAGGTGAATATATACCATAATATAATATTCTATAACACTCCCCTTGATGTTGAACCCTACAAGAATGCTGCCTCGTTAAAACCTTGTCAAGAAAAACCCAATGGGACAAAAACTTGATCGAAGGAAAAAGAGTGCAGCTTCTCCCCCTAAAAATGATCATTGAAGATCTTTGAGTCGGCGCATGCCGATCTCGTGTACCAACTTTTTGAATGTCGATGTTGGTAATGCCTTGGTGAATAAGTCCGCCAGATTATCACTTGAGCGAATTTGTTGAACGTCGATATCGCCATCCTTTTGAAGGTCGTGTGTGTAGAAGAGCTTGGGAGAAATATGTTTCGTCCTATCGCCTTTGATGTATCCTTCCTTGAGTTGCGCGATGCAAGCAGCATTGTCTTCGTATAAAACAGTTGGTTTGCCCTTTGATGAAGCTAACCCACACGATTCTTGGATATGACTCGTCACATTTCTCAACCATATACATTCTCGACTTGTTTCGTGGATTGCAATAATTTCAGAATGATTTGAGGATGTTGCAGTCAAGGTTTGCTTCACAGATTTCCATGATATAGCAGTTCCACCACATGTGAAAACGTATACAGTTTGTGACTTAGCTTCATGTGAATCGGATAAAAATCCTGCATCTGAATATCCCACTAGAGTATTATCAGAATTTTCTTGATAATATAATCCAAGGTCAATGGTACCCTTTAGATAATGTAGAATGTGCTTAACACCATTCTAATGTCTAAAAGTGGGTGCAGTACTAAATCTTGCTAGAAGGTTGACAGAAAAAACTATATCTGGTCTAGTATTATTGGCCAGATAAGTCAACGCTCCAATTGCACTTAGATATGGTACTTCAGGACCAAGTATCGTTTCACCCTTTTCAATTGGTCGAAATGAATCTTTCTTAGTATCAAGAGATCTAACGACCATTGGTGATGCTAATGGATGTGCATTATCCATGTAAAAGTGTTTTAACACTTTTTCTGTATATGTGGATTGATGGATAAATGTTCCTCCACGGATATGTTCAATTTGCAAACCAAGACAAAACTTTGTCTTTCCCAAATCTTTCATCTCAAATTCTTTCTTCAAATATTCAGCAGTTTTATTGAGCTCTTCAGGAGTCCCAATTAAATTTAAATCATCAACATAAACGGCTATGATTGCAAATCCACTTTTGGTTTTCTTAATGAAAATACAAGGGCATATATCTTTATTCTTGTATCTTTCTTTCAAAAGATACTCGCTCAGTCTATTGTACCACATACGACCGGACTGTTTCAACCCATACAATGATTTTTGCAGTTTAATTGAATACATGCTTTTGGGTTTTGACTGCAATCCTTCAGGCATTTTAAATCCTTCAGGAATTTTCATATATATGTCATTATCTAATGATCCATATAGATGAGGCGCATATCAAGCCTTTGTGATAACTCCGGACTAATCAAGAATCTGAAAGTATTCGCATCCATTACGGGAGAGTATGTTTCCTCATAATCAATTTCTGGTCTTTGAGAGAAACCTTGAGCTACGAGTCTTGCTCTATATCTCGTAACTTCATTTTTATCGTTTCTATTTCTAACAAAGATCCATCTGTATCCCACAGGGATTTCAGATTCCGGAGGTAGGACTACAGGTCCAAATACTTTCCGGTTATCACAGGAATTTAATTCACTTTCCATAGCTTCTTTCCACTTTGGCCAATCAATTCTCCGTTTGCATTCTGCAACGGATTGTGGTTCAGGATCCTCATTAAAAACGTGAAGAGCTATATGAAAGGCAAATATATCATCAATGGTGATATTTTCTCTCTCTAGTATCTGATTTGAATGTAAATAATTTATTGAGATCTCGTGATTTTCAGATACTTGTAATTCTTCAGGAATTACATCACTTTCATTTGATTGATTAGTCATTTTCGTCATTGTTTGGTTTCCATCTTGCCCCTTTCTTTTTCTAGGCATAGAATCTTTGGAACCAAGTGGTCCACCATGTTTTTGACGAATTTTAGACTCATTTGCTGCCAAAGCTATTTGTCCTTCAGGGACATCAATTTTAGCTAGAGTGTTTGCAGCATGTATATGAGATTGTGTCACTTTTCTTGTATCTATGAAAGCATCAGGAATTTGATTTTTGCAAGTGAATGATCTTTTCAACTTCTTGTTCATATTGATTAGTTCTAGAATCAAAATGTGACAAGTTTTTCTCATTCCAAGATATTTCCTTGTGCTTTTTGGGATGTAGATTTATTCCTAATGTTGGAAATGTCATTTCATCAAAATAACAATCTACAAATCGTGCAGTAAATAAATCACCCGTTAAAGGTTCTAAATACCTTATAATTGATGGTGAATCAAATCCAACATATATCCCAAGTCTTCGTTGGGGGGCATTTTTGTTTGTTGTGGGGGAGCAATTGGGACTTGAACCGCGCAACCAAAAGTTCGTAATTGAGAAACATCAGGTTCTCGGCCAAAAATAATTTGCATTGGGGAGTATTCATGATTAGCTGATGGCCTTAGTCGAACTAATGTTGCAGCATGTAATATGGCATGACCCCAAGCAGTAGTTGGGAGTTTTGATTTCATAAGTAATGGTGTAGCAATGATTTGAAGGCGTTTAATGAATGATTCAGCTAGACCATTTTGAGTATGGACATGAGCTACAGTTCAATCTCAATTCCAATGGCCATACAATAGTTTTGAAATGCTTGAGAAGTAAATTCACTAGCATTATCAAGACGAATTATTTTAATTGAATTGTCTGGAAATTGAGCTCTTAACTTGATGATTTGAGCAAGTAGTCTAGCAAATGCCGCATTTCTAGTAGAAAGCAGGCATACTTGTGACTATCTAGAAGAAGCATCGATCAATACCATAAAGTATCGAAAATGTCCACTAGGTGGATCTATAGGTCCACAAATATCTCCTTGAATATTTCTAAGAAATATGGAGTTTCATTATTAACCTTCGTATATGAAGGTCTAATGATTAACTTGCCTTGCGCACAAGCTTCACATGGGAATTCATTTGTAGAAAGAATCTTTTGGTTCTTTATGTTGTGCCCATATGAATTGTTTATTATTCGGCGCATCATAGTTGCTCCAGGATGTCCAAATCTATCATGCCAAAGCATAAAGCTTTTTGTGTCATTAAACTTTATGTTCACGACATGGTTTGTCTCAATTGCTTTTATGAATGTATAATACATTCCAGAAGGCAGTGTTGCTAATTTTTCCTTTGTCAGCTTATAGCCTGAAACAAAAGAGTTTATGTAAAGAAATTCATTGCTACCTTCCACAATTGTCTCGATGTGGTATCCATTATTGCGGATATACTTGAAACTTAGTAAGTTACTTTTAGACTTACTAGAATACAGTGCATTTTCAATATCTAATTTAGTATCATTTGGCAAAATGATACAAGCTCTTCCGGAGCCTTCAATGATGTTTGATGCTCCTGATATTGTGTTAACATTATCCTCAGCTAATGTCAACTTAAAAAAATACTTCTTCTTTTGAAGGATGGTATGTGTAGTGGCACTATCAGCAAGACATATATCACAAGATTCCATTTGAGTTTCTGAGACATTTTTTTATAAGGAAGATCAATTTGATTAAGTAAATATTTCAAGGAAAAATAAGGAATTGTTTTATAGCGGAAAGACAATGATGTGGAAATAAATAAATGAAATAAGCAATGTCTTCTTATCAACTAGAAATAAATGATAAAGGACTAAACAATGTCCATATTATTGTCTTCAAGCACACCACCACCAATCAACTGATCCATATTATCTCCTTTCGGGTCATCAAAAAAATCAGAGACATCTAAGTGAGTAATATCAATTGGACCAACAACCCTAGTAAATGTGTTATTTTACAAAAAAGAAAGAAGAAAAAATACTGCTCTGATGCCGCGACGAACTAAGAAGGTGGTGACCGGCGGCCATAAGCCCTCACCAAAACGATCGGAAAACACAGGAAATATACAAAAACCATCAGAACAGGAGACCGCTGATAAATCGGAACAGAAAGTGGAGAAATCGACAGCGACTGATTCAGGAGAAATCGAGGATCTGACGGAGAAAGCAACGGAAATTACAGAGCTACAGATATCGGAACTACAAAAAAATCAGAACCCGGCGACTCCAGTGCAACCTGCGAAGACGGGTATGAAATTGAATTATGTTGCTCCGACTTTAAAACATGGCACGCCTGTTGCTTGTTTAGAACGTTCAGCTGTTGAAAAGGAATCTGAAAAATGGAAGCATGCTGTGATCTTGTATGTAATAGGAGATACACCTACAATATCGTACCTGAACACATTCCTAATGAAACAATGCCTGATTGAAAATAGACCGGAAATTTTCTATCATTCGGAAGGGTATTTTGTTGTTAGATTCCAATTGATGGAGGAAAGGAATAGAGTGTTATATGCCGGACCACACACCATTGCGGGAAAACCTGTGATTACTAAAGCTTGGGAGCCTGGGTTTTGCTTTGATAATGAAATTCTTAAGGTTATACCACTATGGGTGCAATTCCCAAATCTCCCTCTAAGCTGCTGGGGTTCTGGTTCTCTAAGTAGAATAGCTAGTATCCTTGGAACTCCTCTGTATGCAGATGAATGCACAACTAAACAAGAAAGAATATCATATGCTCGGGTTTTGGTTGAAGTGGATGTTACTAAACCCATTCTGCATAAAATCTTAATAGAAGGAGGAGGAGGTGCACAGAGGGAACAAAAGGTTGAGTATGATTGGATCCCTCCTTTCTGCAAACTTTGCCAAGCTGCAGGGCATAATTGTGAGATAAAGGAAAGAAAGAAGACTTACCAGCAAGCTCTTCAGAAAAAATGGATACCTAAGCCTGATAAGAAGGCAACAGAGCAAAAGACTATTGGCAAAGAGAGTTATATGAGCACTAAGAGAAGAAGCCTACAAATGCTATGAAACAAAAGAGTCCCAAATCTAGCATGAGCACTAGGGAAGGGGTTGAAGCTGATTGGACTAAACCAAAAAACACTGTGGGAAAGGGATTCACTCCACCACCTAACCCTAGGATTGAAACAGGGAATTCATACCAGGTGCTTGTTGATGAGGATACTTTGATTGGCATTAAAGAAAGGGGCGGGGACCCTATCCCCTTGGTTGAGAAATGAAGCTTATGATATGGAATGTGAGGGGGTGTAATAAACCCCTCAAGCAGAAAGAAATCAAAAACTTTCTGCGGAATAAGAAGATTGACATGGCTGCTTTATTAGAAACAAGGGTTAAGCATCAGAAGTTTAAGGAGATAACTGGAAAACTAAATAATAAGTGGGAATTTATTCATAACTATGAAGAGGCAGTGAATGGGAGAATTTGGGTGGGATGGAATCCCAGAACTGTGGTAGTGAAGGAATTAGATAAACATGCTCAAGGTATAATGTGTGAAGTTTTGGATCTGATCAATGGGAAGAAGTTCTATTTTATTGCTGTTTATGCATATAATACTATGGAGCAGAGATTGGACTTATGGAGATTCATCACTAGTGTGTGTCAAAGGAGTGCAGATCCTCTCTTAATTGGAGGAGATTTTAATTCAGTGTTAGAAATGGGGGACAGAATAGGGGGTAACCATGTGGCTGAACATGAAATCAAGGATTTTCAAGAATGCATTCAGGAAAATGGACTACATAGCTTGAAAATAGTGGGAGGCAGGTATTCTTGGTCTAATAATCAACAGCTTCAGGACAGAATCCATTCACTGATAGATAGAAGCCTGGGAAATTCACAATGGGGCCAAGCATTTCCCGAGGTTATAGTGGAGCTAGGTGAAAGAAATGTGTCTGATCATAATCCCCAAATCTTGGAGTTTGGTAATGATAGGATCAAAAGAAATACCCCATTTAGGTTCATGAATGTGTTGGTAGAACATCAGGAATTTGATCAAATACTCACACAAGTATGGAGTGAATCACTCTCAGGTAATAAACTGCAACAAATCTGGAGAAGGTTGAAAAACTTGAAACAACCTCTGAAGCTTTTGAATACTAGGTATTTCAAAAATATTGCTGCTTTATTGGAGACAGCAAGAATGCAACTAGAGGTTATTCAAAAAGAGCTGAACAGAGATATGAATAATGAGAGCTTGATCCAAGCTGAGAAGGATCTATTGGCTGAAGTAGAGAAGTGGGGAGGTATTGAGGAGAAGATCTGGCATCAAAAATCAAGGGTTGATTGGATTAAACTTGGGGACTCTAACACAAAGTTTTTTCATGCATATACTAAGGCTAGACAGAGTGCTAAGGCTATTAAGCTGCTTCTCAAGGATGATGGATCCAGGTGTTCAACTCAAGAACAAATTAGAGAAGAGGTGAGATCCTTCTATGCTAATCTTATGGGCAGGGCAACTACTTCACTCCCTATGCTTGACAGAGAGGTGATCAGAAATGGATATATACTCAATCACTCTCAACAAGTTGACTTGTGTAAGCCATTCAGTGAAGAGGAGATTAGGAAGGCTTTATTTAGCATGGAAACTTCTAAAGCACCTGGGATGGATGGGTTTAATGTATTCTTTTATAAGAAAGCATGGAACACTGTGGGGAAGGACATTATTGCTGCAGTACAGGAGTTCCATGATACTGCCTTCTTACACAAAAATATCAATAATACTCTGCTCACTTTATTGCCTAAGGTGGATCATGCCCAGACTATTAAGGATTATAGGCCTATTGCATGCTGCAATGTATTATACAAGATCATATCAAAGGTCCTCACCAATAGAATGCAAGAGGTAATGAGTTATCTTGTGAGTGAGCACCAATCAGCTTTTGTCAAGGGGAGAACAATATTTGACAACATCATGATAAGCCATGAGTTGGTGAAAGGGTATGGCAGGAAAAATATATCCCCCAGATGCATGATCAAGATAGACATAATGAAGGCTTATGACTCAGTTGAGTGGCCATTTTTGGAGTATCTGATGCTTGAGATGGGGTTTCCTTTTACCTATGTGAGATGGATTATGGCTTGTATTAAATCTGTCACCTACACCATTAATATAAATGGAGAATTGACAGAGCCATTCCCAGCCAAAAGAGGTTTAAGACAAGGGGATCCTATATCCCCTTACCTATTTGTTTTGTGTATGGAATATCTGAATAGATGCTTCACTGAGCTCAGAAATGATAGATCCTACAGATTCCACCCTAGATGCAAAAGATTTGGGTTGATCCATGTATGTTTTGCAGATGACCTCTTTCTATTTACTAGAGGAGATGTGGATAATGTGAAGAAATTAATGAGAGCTTTTAATAAATTTTCATCAGTATCAGGCTTGATGACTAATCAGAATAAGAGCAGCATATACTTTGGAGGAGTTTCTGAAAATACTCAAAATCTGATTTTAGTGGAAACAGGTATGACCAGAGGAGAACTTCCTTTTAAATATTTGGGAGTGCCACTTTCCACTAAGAAGCTCTCTATTATACAATGTCAGCCTCTAATCAAGAAAATACTTGCCCGGATAGAATGTTGGTCTGCAAAGTTTCTTTCATATGCTGGGAGATTATAGTTGATCAAATCTGTATTATTGGGAATCCAAGTGTACTGGTGTCAGGTCTTTCTAATACCTAAGAAGGTCCTACAGTTGATCCAAAGTGCTTGTAGATCTTTCTTATGGACAGGGGCAGCTGGGGTATCAAGGAAGGCACTTGTAGCTTGGGATAGCATGTGTTTACCACAGCAAGCTGGAGGATGGAACATCATAAACGTTCAAGAATGGAACAGAGCAGCTCTGTGTAAACACCTTTGGAGTATAGCTCAGAAAAAAGACAAATTGTGGATAAAATGGATTCATGCCTATTATATCAAAGATCAGGAACTCACCACCATGAATATACCTGACCAAGCTTCTTGGGTGGTGAGAAAAGTGCTGGATGCCAGAGAGTATATTGTGAAAGTGACAGGAAATTATGAAGCTTTATCTGAACATCATTTCTCAATTAGGGAACTCTATAAGAAGATGAGAGGAAATGGAGAGAGAGTGCCTTGGCATAAGATCATATCAGGTAATATTGCTCCTCCTAAGTGCGTTTTCATAACTTGGTTGGCAATATTGGATAGACTAGCCACTGTGGGAAATTTGGCAAAGTTGGGAATCATTTGTGATAGACTGTGTTGTCTATGTCAGAAGAATGAGGAATCAATGGAACATTTATTTTTTGATTGTGACTATTCTTCTACTGTGTGGCTGGAATTGACTCAATGGGGAGGTTTCCATTTCACCAGGAATGATTGGAAAGAAGAGAAGCTGCAGATGTATAAACATTGCAAATCCAAGAAGGGTCGGCATAAGTTGTATAGAGTTATGTTAGTAGTGGCAATATACCATATTTGGATGGAGAGAAATGTAAGGAGATTTCAAGAAAAGCAACAAGTAGCTCAACAAGTGGTTAGAAAATGAAAAATTATGGTAGCTATTTGTTGTAGTAAGGATACTAATTTAGCTAGTATGTTAGCTGACTAGTTCTTGTATTGAGAATTTGTGTTTGTAAGCTCCATTGATTCACTTGGTAATAAAATTTATTTTACCAAAAAAAAAATATCAATTGGACCGTCAAAATCAATATTATTGGACTCCTTCATGCCTTTTCCCTTGATTGAATTTCGATATAGATCTGCAAGGTGTTTTGCTATTCGGCAAGTACGTGCCCAATATCCCGTCATGCCACACCTTTGGCATTCACCTTCCTTTTTGGATGAATTGTGATCGTTGGATACTTTATGTCTTTTGTTGCTAGAGGTTGCATCATGTGGTTTACCGCGTCCACGACCGCGACCATATTCACGTCCACGTCCATATCCACGCCCACGTCCACGTTGGTTCCCTCGACCATGTCTATTATCATGGTTGAAAGTTGCATTGGCTTCGGGCAATGCAGCGGAACCGGTGGAGCGGAGTTCGTGGTTTTTCAGGAGCAATTCATTATTTTGCTCAGCAACCAACAAACAAGATATTAGTTCTGGGTATTTTTTGAAACCATGCTCCCTATATTGTTGCTGTAACAGAACATTAGAAGCATGAAAAGTAGAGAATGTTTTCTCAAGCATATCAGCATCACTAATTTTTTCTCCACAAAGTTTCAGTTTAGAAACAATTCTGAATAAATCAGAATTATAAGCACTCACAGACTTAAAATCTTGCAGTCTTAGGTGCATCCACTCGTGACGAGCTTTAGGAAGGACAACAGTCTTTTGATGGTCAAACCTTTATCTTTGGTTCGCCCACAACTCCATTGAATCTTTGACAGTCAACTATTTTGTCTTTAGGTCATCATGAAGGTGATGACGAAGGAAAATTAGTGCCTTAGCGCGATCCTGTTCGAATGCTTTGTTTCCTTCTTTTATTGCATCTCCCAAACCCCTTGAGATCAGGTGAACATCAGCATCAAGAGTCCATGACATGTAATTCTTGCCCGAGATGTCAAGGGCGATGAACTCAAGTTTGGCTATGTTTGCCATCCGTGCAATTCTGCACAAAAGAATCAAGGATATGTTATCCAATTATTTAATTTACTTGCTCATAGAGCCTGTAATATTCTTCAGGAATATTACTTATGCTACTTTAATAGCATTAATTTAAGATCTTGAATGTAATATTCTTCAGGAATACTACTTGTGCTATTTAAATAGCATCAATTAATTTTCAAGGTCATTTCGAAAAAGAAAATAAACTATATATATAATATATTTCAGAATATAACATGTCAAAATTCAAAATAAAATCACAAAAATCATGAAATTTGACATGGAAATTGATAACAATAAACTTCACAGTAAATTCATAAATCGTAATCGATCAAGTGTGTGTGTGTGTGTGTGTGTGTGTATATATATTTGCAAAGTCTATATCATAGATTTAAAATCATGTCATCTGATAAAAAAAAATTGTAACTTTAATTAGAAAGTATGGCGGACAATATCGATACATTATAAACTAGTACGCACATACAAAACTAAAACCTAGAAATTGTAAATATTTAGGCATAGAAAGATAATAACACATAGACATAAGATGCTGAAAACTACAAACAAATAGGCGGTGATATACACACGTAAAAACATGATGACAGCGAATTAAAATCAACCTATCATCAATGCCTATAAGAAACTTAGTTTTTGACGATGTGAAGTGGATGCATCAAATAAAGCAGATCCAATCCCTTAAATCTCAAAATAGGTTTCTCGATTATCAAGCCATCAAAATCCTAAAACTTCTTCCATAAAAATATACATAATATGAGAATTTGGTGAAATCAAATAGAGATGAAGTTATTTAATTAACTACACTCTTATATGATTCACATGAATTCGGCGCAAAGATTAAAATAGAATTACCTTTTACGATCGAAGGGAGATGAGAGATCTAGAACTATCGTGCTAATAACGTGTTGTAAACTAGAAAGAATAAGAGATAAGGTTAGAGAGAACCAATAGAGAGAATATTATTTTATTCTTGTGTAGCCTATAATGAGGATTAAAGCCTCTATTTATAGGGAGCATAAAGGATTAGGGTTAGGGTTTAGACATCACTTATACAAGGAAGGTGAATACATACCATAATATAATATTCTATAACAAAAATATAATTATTTCCGTTATTATCAAACATATTTATTTATTCAGAAGTTGAAATGTCGAAAGACGCAGTTGTGAAATAAAAAATGTGCGGTTTTTTTGTGATTGAATCTGATAAATTTTATAGGAGGTTCTCCATCTTTGTATTTACTAGTACATGACCCGTCGAACTTCGACGGGCATAAAATGAGTTATTTAATAAAAAGTAATATATACATAAATATGTATATATAGTAATTATTAACATATCATACATATACTAAAAGATTAAGCCCTAAAATTTATTGTGGAGTCTTAATGACTTCAATTTTTATGTATTTTTATGTATAAAGTTAAATATTGGGAATGTGAAAGATGTAGTCTCTTCATATCTACAAAAAGAGTTATGCACATAATTATTGCTAAAAACTCTTCATACGCTCATGAGCTAGGTTAATCTTTTAGTATATATGATTTATTGTGGAGTCTTAATGACTTCAATTTTTATGTATTTTTATGTATAAAGTCAAATGATGGGAATGTGAAAGATGTGGTCTCTTCATATCTACAAAAAAGAGTTATGCACATAATTATTGCTAAAAACTCTTCACACGCTCATGAGTTAGGTTAGTCTTTTCATGATTCTCATAAGTTACATGGAGCATTCAACTTATGAGAAAGTATAAATAGCAGCAATTGCTTCACTTTGGTTAGGGGTAACAGAACAGTCTGTGAACTGAACAAATTTGATGATGTCGATCACACTAATGGACATGTAACTAATGGACATGATATGGATATGCAAGTTCTTTCGGTTTTTAACGATGCCAACAATTTTTCAAAGGTATGTTTGGTCAAGTGCTAAACTCAAATGATAGTTGTTGTTCGCTTCATGTGTGGCATCCTCGGATCAAATATTTGTTTTAATGGTTTTCCTTATTTTTCTGTTATCAAATTTGCAAATTGTTGATGGTGATATGTAAATTGCTTATGGTTTGCAGGTGCTTTGATTGTTGGTTGCGATACTCGGTGTATAGTTGAATCCAGAATATCAACTTTGCATTAGTAAAAAATTGTCAGCGAGAAAGAAAAATAAAAAAGATATGTGAATTGCTTACGATTTGTAGGTGATTTGGTTGTTGTTTGTTATGGTACATCAATAAATCATGCCACGTTAATCTTCGTAGCATTTGAACCTTTGTCCATTGCCTTCTCAATTCAAAGATTAATATATATATATATATATATATATATATATATATATATATACACACACAACATACTGTGAAAGCTACATTTGTGCATGCATATTTGCTATTACTTTTCTCAAGTAATATCTTATTTTTTGTCCATATTGCATGGATGATTTTAGTGTCAGTTACAAGCATTTAATCTTTTCTTGATATTGTTGTAATTAAAATCTTAAGGATTGATCAGTTCATTCAGTTGTACTAAAATCATAAGTATGAATGGAATTCCATTCGTGACTCAAAGTTTTTAAAATTAATTTAAAGATAATGTGTATTTTAATTTTTGTTTTTTTGTGTGTAGGTATATCCCCACAATGAATAGTACATTAAATATGATAAAGAGACGTAAGGCACGACGAGTTGGTAAAAAAGGTCGTTCAAGATGGGCTACAACGAAGATCATAGAAAGAAAGATTCGAACGTAAAAAATTGATCCCAATGTAATACCCGAGATTTCTATGTAATTGGAACTTATGATATTGTAATAATTGTACTTTTGTGTGAGTACTATTCTCCGTATTTCTTAGTCCAATGTTGTCGAGCGTTTAATTTCATGGTTGCGATTTAAAGATTGTAAATCTGCGCATGTAGCGCACGCTACCGGCTATGTTTAGCGTGCGCTAACATAGATTCATAGCGCACGCTACAAAGGGTCATTAGCGCACGCTATGCATGGTCAATTTGATTGAGACGTGCGGTAGGTGAGATCTGGCCGGGGGACCCCTGTCGGATCGTGTCGGATGTACCTGAACGGCTTTCGGGAAAAGCCGAGTCAACGCCTTAGCGCACGCTACAGGTATATGCGTAGCGCACGCTAAGTGCTGAGTACAGTTTAGTCAGGGAGCCGTTAGCGCACGCTACGAGCAGGGTCTAGCGCGCGCTAATAGCCATTTATTATAAATAGGACAGCATCCTATTCGTGATTTCAGTTCCTTCTTCTCCCATTACCCGAATTCTTACACTTAGAACATAACTTCCTTCATCCTAAACACTTCATATCAACATCCTGATTCGTGATTGAAGATCGTATATCATTGGAGATTGGTGTTCAAGCTTTCGGTGTCGGATTGCTTCATTTTCCTCCGTGTTCTTCACTACCTTGAGGTAGGTGATTCTTCACCAATACTAGTTGTGTTCTAAAGGATGTTGATCATGTTCATCTAGTCAGTTAGATTCGTTATTAGCCGTACATCATGTGTTAGAAGGATGTTTTCGACGTTTCGACCCTTATTCATCGTATGATCCATTGAACCTTTTTGTATGAGGATTTCTAAGCATGTTATGTACCTTCCAAACCAATCGACCAGTATACGTAGATTACCTAGTTCGTATGTTTTACGAAAGGAACCATATGTTTTGGGATTTGGAATAATCGGAACTTAGAATATTTCTTGAAGATCTTGGATGAGTTATGATGATGAGATAATTATCCGTATATTTGTGCCTCATGATCATGGAACTTCCACAAACCTATTAGCATGACAGACTTAAGGATGATTTGTTGTATCAACATAGAATTCATGAATTCACCACCTTTCAACCCAGTTTTTCCGTTAGCAGTTTTCTGCCATGCAGGGTTAGCGCACGCTAACATATATGAGTTAACGTGCGCTATCGGGGTTCAATTAACGCACAGAACGTACGTAGCGTACGTTATGTATCGGCCGATTCGAACTGTCAGTTCGTAGCTAGCGCATGCTAGTCTTACACGATAGCGTACGCTAACAGGCCGGCTTAGCGCACGTTACGTAGAGTACGTAGCGCACGCTAAGCGATCGAGCATTGTTTATTTTGAGCTTTTCGGCCGTAGACCGAATTGATAGGCCATCGTTCGACTTGAGATGATTTGTATATCATTCCTTTTGTTAAGGTTCAAGCTTGCTACGTTGATCGAAGGAGGCGACTTTCGAGTGTGTTGAGATCATTGAAGTATATCGTTCTTGCCATCTTCGAGGCAAGTATCGTAATATGTTAATATTGGTATTTTTGGAGCATGCGTATGATTTTTCATGTTGTTGAACATGAGATTTACTTCGTTGATTTGTCATGGTATTCGTTATATAGTGTTTATATGTTCATGTTGATGAACATAATGATTTGGCATATGTGTATGCATGAGTTGTGTTTGTATACGTTGTACGATCTATGCTGAGGGCGCTGGATCGGATGTCCACCTCGTGTTGGTCCGACGGGATCATCTTGGGATCTAGGCTGAGGGCGCTGGATCATTGGACGGGTTATTCCACCTCGTGTTGGTCCGACGGGATCATCTTGGGATCTATGCCGAGGCGCGGATCATTGGAATACCCATGTTTGTGTAATGGAATGCGTAGATTCGCATTGTCGGATTCCGGTAGCGGAAGTCCGTGTAGTGTATCTTGTTATGTATTGTTGATGCATATTCGAATTGTTTAATATGATACTTGTACTAGCATCGTTTTGCTAACTCCTTCGGGGGTGGACATTTGTTTTGATGTTCAGGTAGCCGAGGAGCGGGGAAAGCGACCACGATGCAAGCGTGACGGCGAAGGGGTTCGATGATGTTTGTTGTTATTGGTGATTTGTTTTCTTGGTTTGGTTTACGTACTCGAGTACGCGTGTCTTACCGATATTAATTCGATATGGTTGTATTAATTACTCGTTGAACCGGTTATGCGGTTTCATAAACTTGAATTTCCGCAGATTGATGTCTTATATTTACTTTCCTTTTTAATTAGCCTTGTAAATCCTTACTTAAAGGGTTTACGGCGTGTAATTATTCCGAATATCTCGGGGTGTTACGAATATGGTATCGGAGATAAGATTCATGGATATCTTGGCGATCGGGTTTTAGTTGGAGTGCATTTTACGTTATTTGATTTACGGGTCGTTTGTAACATCACCGTTATTCCAAGTCGTCATGTGGACCGTGGTTGTAAGTCTCTTAATCCCTTATACTACCGCTTTACTTAATTACCGATTTGTGAGTATTGACGGACTTTATTTCAAAATTTGTTACGAATCGAGAAATTGCGTTTACGATATGTTGAGAGGAGGACGTGGACGCGGGCCTTGACCGTGGACGCGGACGTGGTAACATGAGACAGAGGATTCCGCAACTACCCCGAAATATCGGCTAGTCGAACCGATTCCCATTACGGAGGCGGCAAGGATCGGCAAATGATGACGCAAATCCTAACATGCGGGAGTGCTTCAACAGTGGTGGCGCGAGATAAACCCGATTCGCTCAGTCGTTGGCCGTATGCGACGGCGATGGGACAGCGGCACCACGAGGATAACCGGGAGACAGATGGCTTCCGAGGTGGTTAAATTGCACCCGCCGAAATTTGACGGATCTGTGAGGCACTTACTTGGGATCACGGCTCAATGAGATGGAGAAGATATTCGCGTGTCTTAAGCTGTCCCGAGGACCGAAAGGTTCCATTGCCCGGTATTTTCCGACCGGGAGGCCTTTGATTGGTGGGAGGCTATTCGACACGAGAATCATATTGCGGATTGGGACGAATTCAAACTAATGATGGAAGCACGTATTGTCCTCGTCGATTAGAGAGGCAAAGATCCGAGAGTTTTTCTCACCACGAGTTCGGAGGCATCTGTGACAGATGTAATTAAAACTTTTAATCATCAGCTGACTTGTGTGCGACACTTGGTCAGAACGGAGGCAGAAAAGATTTTTCATTTTGATATGAGGATGAAGCCGGAGATTCAGCAGTACATGTCCGGATTCGAGTGTACTACGTTGAGACAGTATCAAGACAAAGCGCTGGCCTACGACATGAAAGAGGCGGCAGTGGAGAAATCAGTAGAGGCAAAGAAGCAGAAGGTGACTGGTAGCTTTGCAGAAAACAAGAGTGGTGGGGCCCGCAAGGGTCAGTCTTCCTTTTATTCGGCTAGAAAACCTCCACATCCTTCTAGAGGCGGAAAGAAATTCCGGACAACATCAGCAGTTTCGGACGCATCAAAGAAATGCTATAATTGTGGTCGGCGAGGCATATTCGACGTGATTGCCCGCATCTTCTCGTGACTTGTTACGATTGTGGACAAGAAGGGCACCGTGCGGCCTTGTGGAGCCGCTACTAGATCTTTTGGTACCCGACACCAAAGTTCTAAGGAGATAAGTGTGAACCGAGACACGGCAAAGTGGATTTCAAATTGACGCTGGGAAGAGAGAGGCATCCAGTCTTGGTGCATTCCTCCGCTGTCTGAAATGAGGAAATCGATGATCGAGAACACAGTGTTGCATCAGTACGATTCGAGATCCTTTTGCAACCAGATTAGTGTCTTGTTCGACTCAGAGCTACGCATTCTTTTATATCTTTGAACCGTGTTAATCGTTTGAAAATCTCGTGCTTGTATAATTGTGAACCTTATGTTGTGGGATTACCGAGCGGAGAGAAAATTGTGGGAACACTAGAAGCTAGGGATTTCCCGGTATCTATAGAAGGAAGAGAGTGGCCATCGAATCTCATTGTAGTTGACATCTACGGTGACGATTTAATTCTCGGAGATGATTGGCTCAACCGTTATGGAGTCATTACGAATTACCGAGAGAGTCATTTCCATCATTGCGATGACGGATCGAACACTTATTCCGAGGATGGAGACCAGAAGCTCGGGAAAATTGATCAAAGCAATGAAAGCCGTGAAATTGCGAAGCGGGGATGTCACGGACTTTGGTGCTATGCCATGAGGAAAGAGGAAGGAGTAGAGCTCTCGTCTATTTCGATTGTGAATGAGTTCCCATATGTATTTCTGACGAACTACGGGGTTACCCCCAGAGAGGGGAGTGGAATTCACTATCGAATTAGAGCACAGGCAGCTCCTATTTCCAAAGCACCATACCGCATGGCGCCAACCGAGATGTATGAACTCAAGAAACAAGCTGGAGGAATTGTTCTGAAGGGCTATATCCAACCTAGCGTTTCTCCTTGGGGAGCGCCCGTTCTCTTTGTCCGGAAGAAAGACGGATCCCTCCGACTGTGTATTGATTACAGGGAGCTCAACAAGATGACGATCAAGAATAAGTATCCTATACCTCGGATCGACGACTTGTTTGATCAACTGCAAGGGGCAAGGGTATTCTCGAAGATTGACTTGCGATCAGGATACCACCAGTTGAGAATTAAGGAATTGGATATATCGAAATCTGCTTTCAGATCCCGGTACGGGCATTATGAATTCGTAGTGATGCCGTTTGGACTTACCAATGCTCCTGCGGTATTCATGCAATTGATGAATCGGGTATTCTTGGAGTACTTGGATAAATTTGTGGTCGTTTTCATTGACGAAATCTTGATATATTCGAGGGACGCAGAGGAACATGCTGAACATTTACGTATGGTTTTGAGCATCTTGAGAAAGGAACAGCTGTATGCTAAGCTTTCTAAATGCGAATTCTGGCTTAAAGAAGTAACCTTCCTTGGGCATGTGATATCGTCCGACGGAGTTCAGGTGGACCCGAAGAAAGTCGAAGCAATCTTGGAGTGGGAAGCTCCTAAAAACGTGAAAGAAGTCCGAAGCTTCTTAGGACTTGCTGGATATTATCGCCGCTTTGTAGAGGGATTTTCCAAAATTGCCCGTCCGCTCACTCATTTATTCTGAAAACTCAAAAGTTCGCGTGGAATGAGAAGTGCAGTGGTTTTGACGAACTTAAGAGGAGACCGACGACACCTATATTAGCTTGCCGAGAGGAACTGATGGATTCATGGTATACAGCGACGCTTCAAATCAGGGTTTGGGTTGTGTGTTGATGCAGAAGGATAAAGTGATTGCTTATGCTTCTCGACAATTGAAACCGTACGAAGTTAATTACCCGACTCATGATCTGGAGCTAGCAGCTGTGGTCTTTGCCTTGAAAATTTGGCGACATTACTTGTACGGCACTCATTGTCAGATCTTTACAGATCATAAGAGCCTCAAGTACATTTTCAGTCAGAAAGAATTAAACATGAGACAGAGAAGGTGGCTGGAATTGATCAAAGATTACGACTTAGAGATTCTCTATCATCCGGGGAAAGCAAATGTAGTAGCCGATGCATTGAGCCGTAAACCTGTTTCTCTTCGAGTGTTGGAAACTCTTACGTCCCAGACCAGCATTCAACGAGAACTGATCCGCGAAGGGATTGAAGTATGGGCACCAGGAATCCAAGGGCAACTTTATGTGATGGAACTGACTTCATCACTAGTCGAGAAGATCAAGTCCAAGCAGTTGGACGATTCTCTGATCCTTCGATTATGTGATGAAGTAAAGAAAGGAAAAGCCCCAGGATTCGTGATACAAGATGATGGAGTTCTGAGATTTCAAAGTCGACTTTGCGTTCCCGATGATGATGATTTGAGACGGACTATTCTGAAAGAAGCTCACAGCGCGCCCTATTCTATTCACCCGGGCAGCAGTAAAATGTATAAGGATCTAAAACAAAACTTCTGGTGGGGGAATATGAAGAAGGACGTAGCTGATTACGTTTGAAGTGTTTGACTTGTCGTGAGTTAAGATTGAACATCGGCGACACTGTAGGGATGTTAAAGCCGCTTAGATCCCCGAATGGAAGTGGGAGGACATTTCGATGGATTTCATCACCAAGATGCCAAGGACTAGAACGGGAATGAACATGATTTGGGTTATAGTTGATCGACTAACCAAGTCGGCTCATTTCCTAGGAATCAAAGATACATGGGGACCGAGAGAGATTGGCGCGAGTATTCATTGCGGAGATAGTCGATTGCATGGGACGCCGAAGACCATTGTTTCGGATCGAGATGGTCGTTTCGTGTCGCACTCGGAGAGCGGTGCAGTGGCTTTGGGGACCGAGCTAAACTTTAGTACGACTTATCATCCCCAAACGGACGGTCAGTCCGAACGGACTATACAAACTGTCGAAGACATGCTTAGAGCTTGTGCGTTGGCGTGGTCAACTGATTGGGACGTTCACTTGCCCTTGATCGACTTCACTTACAATAATAGTTGGCATGCTTCTATTAAAATGGCACCATTTGAAGCTTTGTACGGAGAAGATGTCGATCACCCCTGTGTTGGGATGATTCTTGGTTGATCGGGACGAACGAATTGATTATTCGGACTCAAGAGAAGGTAGCTTTGATTCGAGAGAGACTGCTGATCGCCGCAGTCGGCGAAGTCTTATGCAGATGTACGTCGTCGCCCTCTAGAGTTCGACGCTGGGACCGTGTCTTGTTGAAGGTGTCTCCTACACGAGGGATTTTCCGTTTTGGGAGGAGAGGCAAGCTTAGTCCGAGATATATCGGACCATTTGAGATCCTCGAGAGAGTTGGAGATTTAGCATACAGGTGGCCTTACCGCCATCAGCGAGTCACGTTCACAATGTGTTTCACGTATCTCAGCTGCGGAAGTATGTACTGACCCGATCACGTCATTGATTTCGACGAGATCGAGATAGCTAATGATGGCACCTTCAAGAGAGACCAATCAAGATACTTGAGAGCCGGATCAAACAATTGAGGAATAAACCAATACATTTGGTTAAAAATCTGATGGTCACGACATGGAGTCGAAGAGGCCACTTGGGAAACGGAGGACAGTATGAAGACTAGATATCCGGAGTTATTTTCATCTTAAGTTTCGGGACGAAACTTCTTTTTAGGGAGGAAGGATGTAATACCCGAGATTTCTATGTAATTGGAACTTATGATATTGTAATAATTGTACTTTTGTCTGAGTACTATTCTCCGTATTTCTTAGTCCGATGTTGTCGAGCGTTTAATTTAATGGTTGTGATTTAAAGATTGTAAATCTGCGCATGTAGCGCATGCTACCGGCTTTGTTTAGCGTGCGCTAACATAGATTCATAGCGCACGCTACAAAGGGTCATTAGCGCACGCTATGCATGGTCAATTTGATTGAGACGTGCGGTAGGTGAGATCTGGCCGGGGGACCCCTGTCGGATCGTGTCGGATGTACCTGGACGGCTTTCGGGAAAAGCCGAGTCAACGCCTTAGCGCACGCTACAGGTATATGCGTAGCGCACGCTAAGTGCTGAGTACAGTTTAGTCAGGGAGCCGTTAGCGCACGCTACGAGCAGGGTCTAGCGCGCGCTAATAGCCATTTATTATAAATAGGACAACATCCTATTCGTGATTTCAGTTCCTTCTTCTCCCATTACCCGAATTCTTACACTTAGAACATAACTTCCTTCATCCTAAACACTTCATATCAACATCCTGATTCGTGATTGAAGATCGTATATCATTGGAGATTGGTGTTCAAGCTTTCGGTGTCGGATTGCTTCATTTTCCTCCGTGTTCTTCACTACCTTGAGGTAGGTGATTCTTCACCAATACTAGTTGTGTTCTAAAGGATGTTGATCATGTTCATCTAGTCAGTTAGATTCGTTATTAGCCGTACATCATGTGTTAGAAGGATGTTTTCGACGTTTCGACCCTTATTCATCGTATGATCCATTGAACCTTTTTGTATGAGGATTTCTAAGCATGTTATGTACCTTCCAAACCAATCGACCAGTATACGTAGATTACCTAGTTCGTATGTTTTACGAAAGGAACCATATGTTTTGGGATTTGGAATAATCGGAACTTAGAATATTTCTTGAAGATCTTGGATGAGTTATGATGATGAGATAATTATCCGTATATTTGTGCCTCATGATCATGGAACTTCCACAAACCTATTAGCATGACAGACTTAAGGATGATTTGTTGTATCAACATAGAATTCATGAATTCACCACCTTTCAACCCAGTTTTTCCGTTAGCAGTTTTCTGCCATGCAGGGTTAGCGCACGCTAACATATATGAGTTAACGTGCGCTATCGGGGTTCAATTAACGCACAGAACGTACGTAGCGTACGTTATGTATCAGCCGATTCGAATCGATTCGTAGCTAGCGCCGCGCTAGTCTTACACGATAGCGTCGCTAACGGGCGGCTTAGCGCCGCGTTACGTAGAGTACGTAGCGCACGCTAAGCCCCAGCATTGTTTATTTTGAGCTTTTCGGCCGTAGACCGAATTGATAGGCCATCGTTCGACTTGAGATGATTTGTATATCATTCCTTTTGTTAAGGTTCAAGCTTGCTACGTTGATCGAAGGAGGCGACTTTCGAGTGTGTTGAGATCATTGAAGTATATCGTTCTTGCCATCTTCGAGGCAAGTATCGTAATATGTTAATATTGGTATTTTTGGAGCATGCGTATGATTTTTCATGTTGTTGAACATGAGATTTACTTCGTTGATTTGTCATGGTATTCGTTATATAGTGTTTATATGTTCATGTTGATGAACATAATGATTTGGCATATGTGTATGCATGAGTTGTGTTGTATACGTTGTACGATCTATCCGAGGGCGGGATCGGATGTCCACCTCGTGTTGGTCCGACGGATCATCTTGGGATCTAGCCGAGGCTGGATCATTGGGACGGGTTATTCCACCTCGTGTTGGTCCGACGGGATCATCTTGGGATCTATCTTGAGGCGCTGGATCATTGGAATACCCATGTTTGTGTAATGGAATCGTAGATTCGCATTGTCGGATTCCGGTAGCGGAAGTCCGTGTAGTGTATCTTGTTATGTATTGTTGATGCATATTCGAATTGTTTAATATGATACTTGTACTAGCATCGTTTTGCTAACTCCTTCGGGGGTGGACATTTGTTTTGATGTTCAGGTAGCCGAGGAGCAGGAAAGCGACCACGATCGACGTGACGACGAAGGGGTTCAGTGATGTTTGTTGTTATTGGTGATTTGTTTTCTTGGTTTGGTTTCTGTACTCGAGTACGCGTGTCTTACTGATATTAATTCGATATGGTTGTATTAATTACTCGTTGAACCAGTTGTACGGTTTCATAAACTTGAATTTCCGTAGTATTGATGTCTTATATTTACTTTCCTTTTTAATTAGCCTTGTAAATCCTTACTTAAAGGGTTTACGGCGCTGTAATTATTCCGAATATCTCGGGGTGTTACACCCAAACGGGGACTCATCGGTTGGTTTGGATGGATTGTTTAGAGATACTACTGAATATATATTGAGTTTACAAATGGGAATGAGACTCATAAATTCTTAGTGACTTTGATTGTTCATTGTATTTATTTATAAAATCACAATGAAGATATGTTGTATGATAATATATGATGATCACATGATTTTCTGTAGTTAAACTAAAGAATCATTTTTTAGTTTCTGATAACAACTTTAGTGGTTTGATTTTATTTTAAGATTGATTCATGCCTATAATATTGATGATTTTTATTTTTGAATGATTACAATTTCATTCATTACTTCTCTTTGATCTGTTATTGATCACATTATTGGTTTAATTGCATTCTTTACATGATGTAATGTATGTGTCAATTTTCGCGATGTCTATAACATGTTAATCAAGTTGATATTTTTTTAGCATAGGTTGTTTGTTTGTTAAGGTTAGATGGTGATGATTTGATTATTAAGTTATTTAGTTTAGTCTGTTTGTGTTCTTGAATCTTTAGTTTTTATAGAATTTGGAGCATTTTGATAGTTAATTAGTGTTACTTTCAAGATTTTGGTGAGGCCCAATGCAAATAAGAAACCAAACACAATTTAAAAGTTATCTACGGCTCAATGCAAGTAAGAACACAAACACAATTATAAACTTAGCTCAGACCCAATGCAAATAAAAGAAGCCCAAAACACTAACGATTCACATTAGTAAAACAAATAAATACTTTTCTTACGGTTATCACCTTAAATAATGAATATAAAGGAAAAACTACATAATTGCTGCTCCAACCCATTTATAAATTATAAGAATAAATTAAAAAAGTTTAGTTTAAGACATAAGCAAGAGTTAATTTATCGGAAAAAGAAACCGGTGCAGCGCACGGATCTGAATGCCTTGTATACAATAATCGTGAATCATCTAGCGCAAAATCCGTGTAATATATGGGATATACAAAATAAAAACAAATTATCGTAATTTTTGTAACATAAATTCAAAAGTATAAGTGTGCAACTCATTTGACAACCGTAAGTAGCATAAGTATAATTATATGATGTCCGCATGGGCAGCTCAACTGGTTCCTGGGTAGCAGATTGCTACAAGGACGTAGGTTCGAGTCCTGACAGCCGCAGTGTGGGAGTTTTATCCCTCCAATGTGGGGGATAGCTCCTTGTGGGCAGGGATGTCAATGGGTCGGGTAGGGTACGGGTATGCCTCCTCCATACCCTACCCTATTTGATTCGGATCGGGTCCGGGTATTGTCCATCGGGTAATCGGGTACCCATATTCAGGTACCCGTATACCCTATATTTAAGAATATAAATATTTTTAATATATATCATATATACATATAATGTAATTAATAAGTTCAAGTTAGTATAATAAATATTTAAAATATAATATTTTATATAATAATATATCTAATTTATAATACATTATAATATTTATGTATAATATATAATAATAATAATAATATATTTATATAATTCAAACGGGTACGCGGGTCGGGTAATCGGGTCGGGTATTCGGGTAATATACTATATCCATAACCTACCCGTACCCAATCATAAAACTTCGAGTTCGGTCGATACCCGACCCGATTTCGGATTTATCCAACGGGTAGGATCGGGTACGGATAAAATTGACATCCCTACTTGTGGGCACTAGGCACTATTCCTCCCACCTAGTGGGCCGTTGAGTCACCATGATTTAATTCCTCTACCAATCCCTGTCGGGTCGGGAGGTGGGGGCACTGGGAAAGAGGGATTTCGCCTTTTCTATAAGTATAATTATATGACATTTTAGTAGTATAGAAATGATAATTACATCAACAAAAAGGCTAGGGAAACCAACCAACCAACACATGGAATACCAAAAGCGTCATTTATAATAAATAAGACACATGTGTAGTAGAAGTTAATATAAATGATTTGGTTAGTCAAAACCAAAATCTCGCCAACAAAATTATAGCAGCATCCGACAGCATAGTCATATATCAACATCCATCTCTTCTGCTGGTAATATAATCTTGATATGGCTTAAATCTTCTCAGAAAATCTAGGTCCCGTTTCTTCAAATTTTGGAATGTTTCCAGCTCCTTAGGCCCAAAATCAATAGCACAATCGTCAAACTTCAATTCAATTGGGCAGCCCACATCAAATATCTCTTTTCCCACCATTTCTGGACTAATATCCGATGTCAGCAATTCGCTTTCCCTGTAAACATGGGTCGAAAATATGCAACCCTCGGATCCAAGTTTCCCACTAGAAAGACTTTCCAAGAACGCCGATGGTTTATGACAAGAAAACTTCAATTTTTGTGAAGTGGTGGCATTGCTCATATGTTCCGTATCATCCGCAAGGGATATAAAATCACCATCCCCATTTTCGGCATCGGAACCCGAAATATGTTCCTGGACAACTTCCATGACTTGATCACATTGATGTTTGAATTGAGTGTGAGCTTCTGATTCTATCAGGTTGAGCTCTCTTTTCTCTTTAAGTTCTTCCATGCGAAGCTTATGAAGGGTAGTCAAGAAAAGAGTAGGGAGAATTGGACCAACAAGGGCATTAGATGGCTGAACTTTACTAGACCATTTATTGCTTCGGTGCGATGGTTTTCTAAGAGGAAAAGGCGGGACTTGGATTTGATCAGGAATATTCAAGAACTCGAGAGGTTCTTTGTGAGTCTCATGATCCTCGTCAAAATCCGAGTAGGTTGAGAAAGCAAATTGCATTAAATTAGTGGGCAAAGCAGCAAACATACTCCTTAGAGCAATCTCATGTATGCTAGTTGGCAAGCTGATATTGTTCAACACATTTGAAACTCCAAGAGAAGATCTAGGCCCGAACGCCTTCAGTTTGTGACATATTTCTTGATGGAAATCTTTGGACTTCAACCTAACCGGATGCCTTTTCGGGGCAGCATCTTCATAACCGTCTTCCATTTTTTCTCTTCTTTTAATGACATGTTTTTCTAGCTTCCCTTTTAAGAAGGAACTAAGAAACTCCAATTTAAAGTGCCGGAATTTTTTTATCCCGTCGTATTCCGTATGGATGCAGTCATATAAAAGATTATCCTCCAAATAAATGCTTTTCCTCTTGTGACCTGCTTCCAAAAGCTTTTCAGATTCCCATTCAGCAAGGTAGTGTTGTGCTTCTATCTTCCCTGATGATGTTAACCTGACTAGGATGAACCCACCAAAACTATTCAACTGAGAAGAAAGGCCCGCCTCGAGAATGCCAAACCCCAAAATCAAGTGTTGCTTCTGCCTCCAGTCAGTCCAAATCGGAAGGGACATTTTCATGAACTCCTCTCTCACAAGACAACTACCACATTTACAAGTAGAATCTGACAATGAAAGCTCTGATGGGAGTCCCCATGCGTAATATGAGTTGCAGATGTTAGAAATTTTGGAAGAGATAGATTCATTTCCATTACCATTACCATTACCATCAGGGCCATAACAAAAATAATTGAACTCATTGTCCCAAAAGGATCCCAGCATAATACAGTAACCTGATTCCGAAGCCAACTTATACTCGACATTTTCTGCATTTGCTCTCAACTCTGACAATCTAAACACAGTCAGATATTGTGGGTTTTGAATCCCGTGTGCCCACCGCAACACGGGCATCAACATTTTACGCACATCACAAAGAAGTAGCAAATATTTTGTGGCCACAGTAAAGGAGAACCCATCTGAAACCACCATGGCAAGTGCAAAAAAACCATCATCTTTGCCCATAGACAACATCCCAAGCTTCAACAAAGAGCAGATATTGCACTCCCCTGGAAGCCTCAAATCGACCAAGAACACCTCAGTGCGATGAGAAGCAATAAATATCCTAGGATGCCAACTGAACTCACATTGGAACCAATGCCGGCCTTCGTTCCCGCTATCCTCTTTCTTCAATCCCAACTTATCGGTTAAAGAGAGGTGCATCCTTTTGTTAACAACTCTATTACTCCCACTGACCGAAAATATGGACCTAACATTTCCACGCAAAGAAGAATTAACATCGAACAACAGTAACTCACCATTCTCCAACAAAACTAAGCATTCTTCCCTCAAATGTGGACTCCAACATGCACTCACCACCGAATTGCTCTTCAAAGTTTTGGCACCAACACACCCCAGGTAATCCAAAGAAACAGAATATTCATTTTGCCTAGAAACCGAAGTTATTCCAACACTATACCAACAAACAGAATAATGAGTACAAACAATCAAAAAACCAACAGTGACAATCTTGCGTTTAATGTCGTCTTCATTCTCATCACCACAAAAGTCATCAACCGGGTTAACCAACAGAAGTGTGATTCGTTGACGAGTCACGTTACCATCTTTCACCACATGGAAAAAGTTTTCCGTTTGTGAATGAACACTCAAAACCCCATCTTGCACAGAAAGCAACGAGAACCCCACATCATCAGAATTTTCTCCAGTTGGGAAAAAAGCAACAATTAAGTTTTTATTCGGGATATGAAGCAATTGAAGAGAGTTGAATCCATGGAAGTAAGAAGAGTAATCAGGGAGCTGAAGACCGAGACGAGATGAGATAGAAGGGGAAGATTTGTACTTCTGGAGAAACAGGGAAAAGGAGAGTGGTGGATATGGTGGAGGAAGGCGGGGAGAAAGAGAGGGAGACTCGAGGAGCGTGGTGGAGCATTTGGGGCTAGGAATAAATTTTAAGGGGCCGAATGGTGCATCTTGCTTTTTGTTCGGGATGAGGAGTGGTGCTGAGAAGGTCGAGGATATAGGCCAAAGAGACTTCCATTCCCGCATGAACTCCATCTCTTTTGAGGATTACTGTAGCCGGTCGATGTGTAATCTTCCAACTCCAGACCTCAACCATGTCCGCCGCCGCTAAGTTTTTTTTTTCCGACGCAAGAGCCGCAGCTCCGATAATTGCTTCCACCGGGAATTCGAGTGGAGGTTCGTAAAAGCCCACCCAAATTCGGAAATCAGATTGAACAAACCTGGCCGCCGCCACTTCCGGGTCGGAATCAAGGACCCGGTTCCGCCATATTTACTCTCTCTTCCTTCTCTTTTCGCCCGACGAGAATTTGAATGGAGTTGTTAATCGAGTCCGAAATACCGATCAGATTACCGCCGCTCCGATCCGCGCTAAGCAACCACCGATTTAACGCTTAATTCTCGAGTTTAATTTAAAAAAGAAAAGAAGGAAAATAGATGAAAATAAAAAGAAAGAAAAAATATTTAATGTTTCTAAGTTTTTTAATGAAAATAAACAAAAAAAAGTGGAAGGAAAATTTTTACTTTCTCTTTTTTTCTCTCTTAACTTTCTTTTGCTTTCTTTTCTTTCCTTTGCTAACTCAGGAACTAAGCGTAAGAGGTCGTCTGTCTTACGCGTCGAAGGGAAGAAGTTTCCCAATCTGCTAGCTATGGAAGAAGACAAAGTGCTCTTGAACTTTTGTATTAACTTGCTAGTAAATGGTGATATAGTTTATGGACCTAGTTTTGAATCGTTCGATTTTATTCGATTGGGTTGTATAGGCCGTTTTGAGCCTATTTATTTTACTAGAAATATTTGTATCTAGGATGCAATTTTTCAATGTAAAATTTATATGTAATGACGAAGACCGGAGGAAGATCCGTTCGAGAAGATGAAGATTCGAGACCGAATACTTGTAATTAGATTACGATGTTTTTGTTCTAGGAACGGTCCATGAACTACATGTTGGTAGCAATTAGGTTGTGAATGTTTTATTCATATGGTATGAATGCAACAAACACGCTTAAATGAATTAATGTGCAAAGTGTAACATTAATCGCAAAAATTCTCCCATGACAAAAATGATTAAGTTTAAAAGGTTTCAAGGTTTTCCTTCCCTCCATCGAGCTTTTGGAAAATTGAAATCCAAGCCAGATGTGCTATGCTTCTGAGTTATCGGGGTAGTTGTTCGGGTAGGATCGATAAATTACCGAGAGCGCATTGGATGCCTTCGGTTGGAGGAAATTTTATCCCTAGAAACCTGTTCGGTTGTCGGATAAGATTCAATTGTGAAACTGATTTGCGTCGATGGTATAAACTTAACTTGTTCACGAACCATAGAAACCATATAGGTTGAGGGGAGTGAACAAGGGGAAAAAGAAGATCGAATCATCTATTAGATGGGTTGGTGTTCGACACCACTTTATGAAAATTAATAGACTAGAAACCTGTTCGGTTGCCCTCTATTAAAATTTATAAAGAACTCGATCACCACTATGAAGTAATGCGAACAATACTTCCAGATTTCACATGGGAGTGTGTTATTCCGATAAAAATAGTGGGAGTTGGGTTAAAAGAATAGAAAAGACCTTACTTCTATACTCAGATCATAATTGAACGAGTCACTAATAAATATGTCGTACTTAATGCAAACAAACATCAACTCTCAATATGACAATGAACTCACTTGCTATACTACTCGAAAAGAACACCTTAAACGACCCTAACTTTGTGTATTGGCTCCGCAACCAGATGATAGTACTCAGTATAGAGGTACTGGGATACATCTTGGAGGCGGACATTCCGGCGCCTCCAGTACGGACTAGAGCCAATCAGGAAAAAATTGAAAACAACGAAAAGTGGGTTAATGATGACATAAAAGTCCGTGTCTATATGATGGCTTCTATGTCTAATGAGCTTCAGAGAGCCCATGAGAAAATGACTTCTGCTAGGCAGATCTTATCTCACTTAACCGATCTTTATGGTGAGCACAGTCGAACTGGTAGATATGAAATATCCAAGCAACTATTAGGTGCCAGGATGAAGGAAAGTGAGAAGGTTGGGGACCACGTCCTCAAAATGATCTCTATGATCGAGATATTGGAGGCTCTTGATTTTAAGATGGATACTTCTCTTCAGACCGACCTTATCCTGTAATCTCTTCCTGATTCCTTCTCACAGTTTTTTTATGAATTTCCATTGCAATGAGATTGCTTGAAATTTAGCAGGGTTGATGAACAAACTGGTAACCGCTCAGTCTCAGATGAAGACTCCGCGGGTGAAGGAGTCTGCCCTTGTGATTTCTTCTGGACCTCGGAGGTCCAAGAATAAGAAGAAAAAAACCAAGAAGCAGATGGGTCCACGAAGCAAGGACATTAAGAGTAAGGGCAAGGCCCCGATGATTCCTAAGACTAAGAAAGTAAAGTCGGACTAATGTCTCAAATGGGTGAGATGGGCCACTGAGCAAGAGACTGTCCGATCCTTCATGGAGCTTCAAGTATGGAACTTTTAGTTTTGGAAACTAATTATTTTGCTACCATATTTTCTACTTCTGGGATACTTGATTCAGGTGCTAGTTCTCATATTTGTACCATGAATCAGGATCTGGAACAAAGTAGAAAGCTTGGAGCTGGGGAAGTGATGATTACTATCGAAAGCGGGCATAGTGTCGCAGCAACCCTGGGATCACTTCTTATGGATTTGGAATCCGGCTTTATTTTAACCTTAGATGATGTACAAGTGTTGCCCAAGGGGCATAAAAACATTGTATTCATTCCGGTCATGGATCGGAAAGGCTTTTCATTTTTCATTGGTGATGGTTCCTACAAAATTTATTTTTAGAAATAAACTAGTAGGCACTGCTACATTGTTAAATGGACTGTATCATCTAAACCTTAGTAACAAAGTCGTTGTGAATACTATGACTAGGAAGCGTGGTAGGAATGAAACTAATCAAGTTTTGAAATGGCATCTTAGACTAGGTCATGTTGGTCAGACCAAGGTTTACAAAATGGAAAAGGATGGACTTATGAGTCCATTGGTATCGGATCCCTTTTTCAACTTGTGAATCTTGCCTTAAAGGCAAAATGACTAAGTCCCCCTTCACACAGACATTTGAAAGAGCCGTTGATAAACTTGGATTAGTCCATACCGACGTATGTGGTGCTTTAGAAGCAGCACGTGATGGATATAAGTATTTCATTACGTTTATGGATGATCATACTATGTATGGTTATGTATATTTAATGAAACATAAATCCGAGGCCTTTGAGAAATTCCAGGAATTTAAGGCCCTAGTCGAAAAACAAACTGGTAATCATATCAAAAGACTTCGGTCGGACTGAGGTGGCGAGTATATGAGTACAGAGTTTGACGAGTTCCTTAAGGAGCATGGAATAGTATCCAACTTACACCTCCAGGAACTCCTCAGTTAAATGGTGTGTCAGAAATAAGGAATCAAACCTTATTGGACATGGTTCGTTCCATGCTTAGTTACACCGACTTACCAATTTACCTATGGGGTTATGCGTTCCTCACTACTGTTTATATCTTGAACAGATGTCCTTACAAGTCCATTCCTAAAACTCCGCATAAGATGTGGGAGGCAGAAAACCAAGTCTTAATCATATTAGGATTTGGGGATGTCTCACCTATGTCAAGAAGACTAAGGTGGAGAAGTTGGAAGCTAGGTATGTGAAGGGACCTTTCATTGGATTCCCATCTGGGACGATGGGTTATCTATTCTACATGCCTGAAGATCGAAAGATCATTGTTGCTTTGCAAGTACACTTTCTGGAAGATGAGTTCATTCAGGAAGGCGGAGCAGGTAGAAGTATTTCTTTGGAAGAATACAATGAAACTCCTCAGGAGACACCTGTACAAGAAATTGGAACTAAACCTTCTGAAACACAAGTACAACCACCTCGTAGGTCAAGTAGGGTGTCTCAATTACCTGAGAGGTATGGCCTTGTAGACCTAGAAAAGCTGGGTCTCCATGAGGTTCCAGGTGATAGCCAAGAGACCGACCCTGCGACCTATGACCAAGCGATGGTATATGTAGACTCCGCGAAATGGTGTGAAGCTATGGAAGCTAAGATAGACTCGATACATGTCAATTAGGTCTGGACTCCAGTAGACCACCCCAAGGGCATATTGCCTATTGGGAATAGGTGGATCTACAAGAGAAAGACTGATGGGGATGGCAAGGTTGACACCTATAAGGCCGGGCTTGTGGCAAAGGGATATACCCAGAAAGAAGGGATCGATTACCATGATACCTTCTCGCCCGTAGCTATGATCAAGTCTATTCTCATGATGCTTGCTATAGCTACCTACCACGATTATGAGATATGGCATATGAACATAAAGAAGGCTTTCCTTAATGGATTCCTCGAGGAGGAAATCTATATGGAGCAGCCTAAAGGCTTTGTGTCCGAGGTCGATATTCATAAAGTGTGCAAACTTCAGCGTTCCATTTATGGACTGAAGCAAGCTTTGCGTAGTTGGAACCTTTGTTTTGACGAGGAAGTCAAAGAATTTGACTTCGTGCAAAATAAAGAGGAACCTTGTGTATACAAGAGGGTTAGTGGGAGCAAGATCGCATTCTTAGTACTATATGTAGATGACATTCTACTAATAAGAAATGATGTGGGAATGATTAGTTCTGTAAAAGCTTGGCTTTCGAGTAGTTTCTCCATGAAAGACTTGGGAGAAGCCACCTATATTCTTAGAATTCGGCTCTACCTGGATAGAGCAAAGAGAATAATAGGTCTTTCCAAAGCCCTCTATATAGACAAGATATTAAAGCGATTTAAGATAGATGATTCCAAAAGAGGGTTCCTTCCGATGCGACATGGAATAAAACTCTCCTCTAAGATGTGTCCTCAAAGTGAGGAACAATGAAAGGAAATGAGTAATATACCATATGTTTCGGCCATGGGTAGCCTAATGTATTGCACACGCTGTGACCGTGGTAAGTAGGTTTTAGGCAAACCCAGGTAGGGAACATTAGAGTGATGTAAAGAACGTTCTCAAGTACTTAAGAAGGACTAGAGATCCGGTTCTTATGTATGGCAGTGGAGAACTTAATGTGATGGGCTTCACCGATTCATACTTCCAAGGACAGAAAGACGATTCGATGTCTACTTCTGGCGACATATTTACTTTTAATAGAGGAGCAGTATCTTGGCATAGCGCCAAGCAAAGCTCGACTGCTGATTCCACCACTCAGGCTGAGTATCAAGCAGCCTCGGAGGCTTCTAAGGAAGGGTTTTGGATTAAGAAGTTTTTGAGACAACTTCAAGTGATACCATGTGCTGAGCTGTCTGTTCCGCTTTTCTGCGACAATGACGAGGCTGTAGCGCAGGCTAAGGAGATGAGGTTTCACAACAGTACCAAACACATTGAGAGGAAGTATAATCTCGTGAGAGAATTTGTTTGCAAGGGATACATTGTGCTGCATAGAGTAGACTCAGCCGACAATGTCGCTGATCTACTGACCAAGCCACTTTCTCAAATTAACTTGGAGCTTCATCTGGAGAACATGGGAATTAGATACCATAGTGAGTGGCATTGAGTGGAAGTGAGAGATTGTTAGGAGTATGCCCTCGAATGCCACTGAGGGGATGTTATTGTACTTGTTATTATGTAATTCATTATTAGAAGGCAATTGTTTGTTTCTTTATTTACTGGTAGTCACTGTATTTATGACTCGTAAATATATATATATAGAAACTAGTCCATGTATTTGAGAGCATAACAGTCCACTCCTTATTGGATAAGTGGATCGGCACTGGATAAGTTTATTGCTCAAATACTTAATAGTTCGCAAGTCGATGAAAATTAACTGGGCGTTAAGTTTATGTGAAGACTTGTATGACGTGTTTTTTGACTTGGAGAGTGCCTGTCGAACACTAATGGTTAGTGGGAGCACACGTTATAGGTATGCTAATTAATTAGTATACTCGAACTGACTCACCCTCGATTCGTCACACAGATTTCACTACGGGACAGTCAATGACGGAATCAAAAGGTTGTGATAGGTATTCGTGAACCTTCGACTTGAGGATTTAGTAGGAATGTGCTTGTGACGTTAATATTTTCATTAGAGTAGTTCGACCCAAAAAAACGGAATGTGGGGGTCAACCTCGACGTGCATCTTGATGGGCAAGTTGCAGATTTTACTGAATACCAAGATAGAATTCTTTCTCCTGTTAGTGAACGGGTTATATGTCCTATGCGGTTATTGGCAGTTGAGATCATTGTAATATCCGCAATTTCGATTTCCGGCAATTTTAATTTTTTGGCGGAAGTCCATCTTAATGATGCTATTGTGACCGTTTCGTCATTACGAGAATGATTAATTCTGCACTTTTTGTCATCCGAGTTCGTTCCATGTTCTTAAACGGCTTTTCCGCACTTGAGATCGATTCTTGCGAATCTCGTCTGAAACTGTTGTTTCGAGTATCTCGTAAGTTCATTTAATATTATTATTCATGTTGCGAGCTTTGGCTTAGTGTTTCGATCGTGTATCGTGTATTTCGGACGTTTTGGGCCGTTTTCGTAATTTCCCAAAGTTTGGGGTAATCATTTTCGTTGTCGAATTTCGAGCCTTCAGGTGGTCGGAATCGTGTGTTCTCTTAGCGCTTAGATTCGTCTTTGCGAGTACTTCGTAACCGTATCTTCGGTTTATATTCAGGTCTGGTTTCGGGGTTGTCCGGACTGTCGGAGTTGGCCACGGCCGAGTCATGGCCGCATGTGTTGGGGCATTGGCACACTTGGCCGAGTTACGGTCGTAAGGCCTGTTACATACGTTAGCCCTGGCCGGTAACGTACGTAATGCTTCCGACAGTTTTGGGAAGTTAGGTCAGGATGGCCGGTTACGGCCGTAAGCGCTCAGCAGGGACCGGCTATTTAAGGCCTGGGCACCGGGTCACTCGGCCATTTCCACATTTTTCTTCATTTTTCGCGATCCTTCGACAGAAATTGAGGGTTTTAATCGGGAGCATCTTAGAACAACATCTTTTGGAAGGCTTGTGTTGATTATAACAACATCTAATCCTTGTTCTTCGTCGGATCGAGGTAATTTCTGGAAATATCCTAGGATTAACTTTCGAGATTTCCTTCTTGATTTTCGTTGTTCGACAAATTTTCATGAAACGGTTGATGTTATTGAATATTATTAATCATGTTCTATGGGTTGTATATCCGTATTTCAAGTGTGTTCGACTCGATTGGTGATTCGAGTGTTCTTGGGAGTTATCGAGCATTAAGTGCTCGATTAAATGTCCCAATGAGTTTCCCTTCGATAGTTTGGTGGGATTTCCGTTGTTTTTTACCTTGATTCTCATTATAATTGTATTTTCGTTGTTTTTATTGTTCCTTCCGGAGGATTATAGGTGTTTGAGGATTCCGAGTTAAATCCCGTTTGGTGATTGATAATTCGTGTGGTGTTATTCTCATAGTACACGTGGTGCTATCGCGTTCTTGATAGTGTTTGGGGGTTCGAGGTTGTTCGACCGCATCCCATCCGTCGTCTCGTTGCGATCGTAGTTTTGAGGCAAGTACCTTGTCCATACATCTCTCGTTTTGTGGATTATGATGATCGGTGATTTTCTTGGAATGTTTGTTTGATTATTTGAGATGAAGTTTCAAAAGATTTGGTTTAGCCTCGTTAAAGGCTCACTTTCAAAATACGTGTGTTTTGTGAATGTTGCGTCTCGTGAATGGTTAAGTGAACCCTATGAATGTGCTTGGTGTTGTTGTTGTGCTTTTGATAATATATATGCATAGATTATCTCATTTTGGTACATTGTGATTTGACAATGGTGTCGTGCTTTGTGTTTGTTGCCTTTGGGTGAATTGTTTGGATATCCTTGGTGTGATATATTATTTGTGGGAATGTGTGGATATGGTCGAAGGTCTACGGTGACACATGGCATGTGATCATGTGGTCGGGATGCAACAAGTGATTGATCCAATCGTGAGAGCCTAAGACAATCTACGGTGACATATGGCTTGTGATCATGTGGTCAGGATGCAACAAGTGATTGATCCAACCGTGAGATGATAAGACCTGCGGTGACATATGGCATGCGATCATATGGTCAGGAGACAACAAGTGATTGATCCAATCGTGAGATGACGTGGCATGTGTTCACGATGTTATGTGTATGATTCTGATTGTGTTTTGCTCACCTCGGGAGGGTCCTGCGAGGCCTCGAGGGAATCCAATGGTATAGCCCTGGATTCACGAGTTGGTGTGTATATGATTTGTGAATGTATTTTGCTCACGTCGGGAGGGTCCTGCGAGGCCTCGAGGGAATCCAATGGTATAGCCCTGGATTCACGAGTTGGCGTTGTATTTGTGTGAACAAGATTTGTGTATCTTGGGTGATTATGTTGTGTTGATTTTATGTCAGTCGAGGACACGTGACGTGAGTTTTAACCTCGTGAATTGTTGTTGGTTTTATTTGTGAAAAAAAAAATTGGGTTATGACCCCTGTTGATTTTGAAAAGAGAAGGATTCGATAATCCTAAATTGTTTTCTATTAAAACTCCCGATGGCATATTAAACCATTTTGTAAATTGTTTCTCTTGAATTGTGAACTTTCAGTTTTGGGATGTTTTACCTAAACTCTTGCTTCGGGAAGTATTTTTTTCGCTGTGTTTGAATCTTTGAGGATACCCGATTATTGTTATTCTTGGAACTTGAATTGTATGACTCGTATTTTGCACTTTGTACTTGCACTAGCAAAATAGTGGAATTTTGCTAACCCCTGAGTAATCGGGGGTTGGATGTCTGTATTGCATTCAGGTTTTGGGGAGCATAGCACAGAGTCGGTATGAAGGATGATAAAAGATGATCGATACTAATCACATGAGGACCCATTTATTGTTATATTGGTTCAGTTGTTCGTTATTTCCGCTGCAATATTTTTCCCCATTGTACGGGAGTACTTTGTATTCGACTTCTGCATGGGCATGTATTGAGATTGAGTTGTATGTTTTTATTGAAAAACCAAATAGGTATACTGAGTCATTTTAGCCTTAAAGGCATTGTTGAGATGTTCGATGTTGTTATCAGTCTGGTAGACCCTTGAGGAAGGGTTCTACGGCATGTAATATCCCTGAATGGATTGGGGGTGTTACATAAATGGTATCGGAGCTTAGGTTGTGGAAACCTAGGCTGTCGGTTTAGTGGTGTCTTCGTCGGATTTTTTCTGACTGAGTCATGTCGCGACGCGTCATCTGAGTTGGTTGGTCGTGATTAGTATCGTGGGGCGATCATCACCTTCGTGCGACTTGTGGATGTAAGTCTCCCTTCTTTGTGATTGTGCCTCGTCTGATGCGAGCTACTGGTATGATTATGTATTAAGTGATGGAATCTTTATGCAGATTCTCGGTTTCGTGATGCGTTTATGTGACTCTCATGTTTCGTTTATATGAGGAGTGTTGTCATTATTTATGTCCTTTTGACTATGATATTGCTTGTTTGTTTCCGGTAAAAGACAGGTGTTGTCTTGGTTTTGAATGAGTTGATACGTGTATTATGATGTATGTAAGTGAATGTCGATACGTGTGAGTTTTGGGCATTCTGGCCTATTGTATTTTCGAAAAACCTTGAGTATCTTAGAAAATAAAATTCGAGACATACTTTTAAATGGATTGTATTATCGAGGCGCCTACTAGCGCAACTATCTATTTCAAAATTCTTCTATTTTGAGGACCAAAATATTTTTTTCTTGATATTCCAGTAATTTTGGAAATACATTTGCTTAGACCCAAGGGTCGAATATTTCTGAAGTTTCAATTTAAAAGAAAGTGTCCTCATTTTTTATCAAACGCATGATGGTTTTCAAAGTCTCGACAACGATGTTTGTACAACTTTTTGAAAATATGATACTCAAGATCAACCGGTATTTCCAACTATTTTCAAAAAGGTGGTTTTCGTTTTTAAAATCTATCACTTCCTGCTTGTATTCGGAGAAGGTGTGTATGATGTTAGTATTGTCGTCAGGGTATTAGTCCTCCGAGTTGTGATTAAGTTGGTGGTGTGAGCGTTGAGTCGTTCGCCACACATTTGTTGTACTAGCCCTCCGTGAGAGGTGTGATGTGGCATTTAATGTTTGTCGCCTCATGGTGAATTGCGTGTTGTCGCATATGTACGAGCTGTTAAAGCTTGGATTTGTATGTTTGTGTAAATGTGTGATTGTTTCATGATGTTTTGTGATTATGTGCTGGTTATTGTTCGGGCCGTTGAGATCGCCGAACGATGCCGTCGTTGCTGTAATGTTGATATGTGTGTTGCTTTATGATAGTAATCATTGTATGTGTTGCGTGTTATGATTTTCCGTTGTGCTGAGTTGGCATCTCCAGTTTGTTATTTTGCGATGTTATATTCCATTGTACCTAGCAGTTGTATATTCAGTATGCCGAGCTAAGGTGCTTCAACTGTATTGTGCCGGGGGCATGTACGTACAAATTGTCCTTCTCGCCAGTAACGCATTTCAAGTGTGGACTCGAGGGACACAGAATTCAGTTTTGCGAATTGGTTACCGAGACTTCCGGAGTTCGCGCTTTAGCACAGATATCAGGATCGGCTCTGAGAGGCCCATGGGAGATGTTTCTGTTGGTTTCTTTTTGTGTTGTTACCTTGCTTCCGTTGTTGTGAGTTGCGGGGACGACATTTCTTTTATAAGAGATCGAATGTAATACCCGTATTATTTTTGACTTCTGCATTTTCTCCTTCTAAATTCTATCGACTTGCTCGTGTTCGTTGATACTTTTCGAACTTGTTTGGTATCTCGGTTGTCATCGTTCGAATGGGTTGTTTCAGATCGATCTATTTATCGTTGTGACTTTTCCGAGTTCGGTTCAACTCTTGTGAACCTTTTTCGAAAGTAACATCTTTTAGTTTCTACCATCTCTTTAATGTCTTGAGTTGAAGTGTGAACTTCGGAGTCATTGTTCGACCGTTGTCACTCGATCATTGTTTTTCTATCGTTGTTGTTCGATCACTGTTATTTGATCGTTGTTGTTCGATCATTGTTGTTCGATCGTTGTTGTTCGATCGTTGCTGTTTGGTCGTTGTTGTTCGATCATTGTTATTTGATCGTTGTTGTTCGATCATTGTTGTTCGATCGTTGTTGTTCGATCGTTGTTGTTCTATTGGGGTTGTCTGACTGTTGTTGCGTGATCTCGTACCGCAAAGAATTGTCGTTCACCGTTAATCTGTTGTTTCGAGTGTGGCCAGGTGGGTCACCGAGCCGTGCATTGCGAGACGATAACTGGGATATTTGGGGATCAAGTTTGCGTCTATGCTCCGAAAGGACACAAAGATGCCTAGTGTGGTTTTTGAGGATTTCGGCGTAGTCGGAATTGTTTGTGATTGCCCTTGTGAATTGTTTGTGTTTACTTTATGTTTTCTCGACTGTGCATATTTCCTTGTAATAGGTGCTTTGTGTTTTGTGATTGCTCGGATAATCGGCTTGAGGGTATTATCTGTTTGATGACGCTTGTCACTTGTTGGTTTTACTATGTATTTACCGGTGGCGTTGTGTTGGTCGTCGTGGAGCGTGTTTTTACGCCGTATATTCCTTTGCGTTGCTTGTAACGTTTCGTCGATGGACGAAAGTTACGCATTTCTTGTGTATCTAGTTGAGTTTTCCTGGCGGGATATTTCTTCTCCCTACTTGTTTTAAGTTTCGGGACGAAACTTCTTTTAAGGAGGGTAGTATGTAATATCCGCAATTTCGATTTTCGGTAATTTTCTTTTTTGGCAGAAGTCCATCTTAGAGACTCTATTGTGACCGTTTCATCATTCTGAGAATGATTAATTCTGCAGTTTTTGTCATCTGAGTTCGTTTCGGTATCGTTTTCTTGAGTTTCGTGTTCTTAAGCGGCTTTTCCGCACTTGAGTTCGATTCTTGCGAATCTCGTCCAAAAATATTGTTTCGAGTTTCTCGTAAGTTCATTTAATGTTATTATTCATGTTGCGAGTCTTGGCTTAGTGTTTCGATCGTATATCGTGTATTTCGGACGTTTTGGGCCGTTTTCATAATTTCCCAAAGTTTGGGGTAATTACTTCTGTTGTCGAATTTCGAGCCTTCGGGTGGTCGGAATCGTGTGCTCTTTTAGCGCTTAGATTCGTCTTTGCGAGTACTTCGTAACCGTATCTTCGGTTTATATTCAGGTCTGGGTTTCGGGGTTGTCCGGACTGTCGGAGTTGGCCACGGCCGAGTCATGGTCGCACGTGTTGGGGCATTGGCACACCTGGCCGAGTTACGGCCGCAATGGTCCGGCAGTTACGGTCGTAAGGCCTGTTATGTAAGTAAGCCCTGGTCGGTAACGTACGTAATGCTGCCGGCAGTTTTGGGCAGTTGGGTCGGGATGGCCGGTTACGGCCGTAAGCGCTCGGCAGGGACCTGGGCACCGGGTCACTCGTCCATTTCCGCATTTTTCTTCATTTTTCGCAATCCTTCGAAAGAAATTGAGGGTTTTGATCGGGAGCATCTTAGAACAACATCTTTTGGAAGGCTTGTGTTGATTATAACAACATCTAATCCTTGTTCTTCGTCGGATCGAGGTAATTTCTTGAAATCTCCTAGGATTGACTTTCGAGATTTCCTTCTTGATTTTCGTTGTTCGTCCGATTTTCATGAAACGGTTGATGTTGTTGAACATTATTAATCGTGTTCTATGGGTTGTATATCCGTATTTCGAGTTTGTTCAACTCGATTGGTGATTCGAGTGTTCTTGGGAGTTATCGAGCATTAAGTGTTCGATTAAATGTTCCAATGAGTTTCCCTTCGATAGTTTGGTGGGATTTCCGTTGTTTTTTACCTTGATTCTCATTGTAATCGTATCTTCGTTGTTTTTATTGTTCCTTCCGGAAGATTATAGGTGTTCGAGGATTCCGAGGTGAATCCCGTTTGGTGATTGATAATTCGTGTGGTGTTATTCTCGTAGTACTCGTGGTGCTATCGCGTTCTTGATAGTGTTCGGGGGTTCGGGGCTGTTCGACCGCATCCCATCCGTCGTCTCGTTGTGATCATGGTTTTGAGGCAAGTACCTTGTCCATACATCTCTCGTTTTGTGGATTATGATGATCGGTGATTTTCTTGAAATGTTTGTTTGATTGTTTGAGATGAACTTTCAAAAGATTTGGTTTAGCCTCGTTAAAGGCTCACTTTCAAAACGCGTGTGTTTTGTGAATGCTACGTCTCGTGAATGGTTAAGTGAACCCTATGAATGTGCTTGGTGTTGTTGTTGTGCTTTGATAATATATATGCATATTATATCTCATTTTGGTACGTTGTGATTTGACAATGGTGTCGTGCTTTGTGCTTGTTGCCTCTGGGTGAATTGTTTGGATATCCTTGGTGTGATATATTATTTGTGGGAATGTATGGATATGCCCGAAGGTCTACGGTGACACATGGCATTTGATCATGTGGTCGGGATGCAATAAGTGATTGATTCAATCGTGAGAGCCTAAGACAATCTACGGTGACACATGGCTTGTGATCATGTGGTCAGGATGCAACAAGTGATTGATCCAACGGTGAGATGATAAGACCTGCGGTGACATATGGCATGCGATCATATGGTCAGGAGACAACAAGTGATTGGTCCAACCGTGAGATGACTTGGCATGTGTTCACGGTGTTATGTGTATGATTGTGATTGTGTTTTGCTCACCTCGGGAGGGTCCTGCGAGGCCTCGAGGGAATCCGATGGTATAGCCCTGGATTCACGAGTTGGTGTATATGATTTGTGAATGTATTTTGCTCACCTCAGGAGGGTCCTGCGAGACCTCGAGGGAATCCAATGGTATAGCCCTGGATTCACGAGTTGGTGTTGTATTTGTGTGAACAAGATTTGTGTATCTTGGGTGATTATGTTGTGTTGATTTTATGTCCGTCGAGGACACGTGACGTGAGTTTTAACCCCGTGAATTGTTGTTGGTTTTATTTGTGAAAACAAAAATCTTTGGGTTGTGACCCCTGTTGATTTTGAAAAGAGAAGGATTCGATAATCCTAAATTGTTTTCTATTAAAACTCCCGATGGCGTATTAAATCATTTTGTAAATTATTTCTCTTCAATTGTGAACTTTCAGTTTTGGGATGTTTTACCTAAACTCTTGCTTCGGAAAGTATTTTTTTTCGCTGTGTTTGAATCTTTGAGGATCCACGATTATTGTTATTCTTGGAACTTGAATTGTATGGCTCGTATTTTGCACTTTGTACTTGCACTAGCAAAATAGTGGAATTTTGCTAACCCCCGAGTAATCGGGGGTGGATGTCTGTATTGCATTCAGGTTTTGGGGACCATAGCACAGGGTCGGCATGAAGGATGATGAAAGATGATCGATACTAATCACATGAGGACCCATTTATTGTTGTATTGGTTCAGTTGTTCGTTATTTCCGCTGCAATATTTTTCCCCGTTGTACAGGAGTACTTTGTATTCGACCTCTGCGTGGGCCTGTATTGAGATTGAGTTGTATGTTTTTATTGAAATACCAAATCGGTCTACTGAGTCATTTTAGCCTTAAAGGCGTTGTTGAGATATTCGATGTTGTTACCAGCTTGGTAGACCCTTGAGGAAGGGTTCTACGGCGTGTAATATCCCTGAATGGATTGGGGGTGTTACAATCATAAGTCTTTGGCCAAAGAATTGGAGCTAGTTGTATTAGATACACAAGAGCTCGGTGATCTCGATTTGCATTAACTCATGCATAACGTCAAGTACAAATAGGGTTTGACTGACCGTGACCCTATAACTTGATCGGGACATTTGAAAGAAGGGTTTATACGTATACCGGTATTCACGATAGAAAGGTTTTTGAATGATCCCAATCATTCGTTCTCAGTTGGGGTACAGTGTAGGCCACCAGGCTGAGTAGGTGGTGCTACTACTCTTTGGTTCCTCCCATTGCGGACTCAGACGGACCTACCGAGTCGCGCAATAGGACTGACGACGGAATGAATCGAGCTTATTCTCTCTTTATGAATATTAGATATTGAATATCTAATTTATTGGACATTGGATGTCTAATTAGGGACATTGGATGTCTAAATTAATTTATTGGATAAATTAATTTACGGCCTAATGAATTAAATAAATTACTGGGTAATTAATTTAATCCATGAATATAATTATTTCATGGAGAAATTAATTATATTATTTTGTATTTGATATAATTAATTAATTGGATTAATTAATTGATATAAATACATCGGGACGAAATAGAGTTTATCTGTTTGGACACTCGAGAGTCCGAAACAGATCGAATTCCCCCGGTTCTTATATATGGCCGATTTTTTAGGGTATTACTAAACACCGCCCATAATTACTAGCCACCGCCCTATAAGATTACCTTTTTATCCATTTCAAGTCTTTCATTATTTCTAAACACCACACCACATCAAAATCTTTCAAGCTCAAGTTTTTCGAATATAACACACAATCAAATATATATCGTCAATATTATCGACAACTACGAAAATGGACGGGAATTCGCATCTGGAGGTAATTTTTCGTAGAAAATGACGCAGGCGTCTGAATATTCCGCCTGTTCCATGGTACAGGCGTCCCAGTCCGCTGGACCATGGTACGGGCGTCAAGTGCGACGCTCTGTCCATGGTCTAGGCATCTAAACCGGGCCTGAACCATGGTCGGGCGTCCGATTCAGACGTGCCATGGCCAAAGGCGTCGATTCAGACGCTCAGTGGCCAGGCGTCCAAGCCAGACGCCTCGGCCATGGTCCAGGCGCAATTTTTGGACGCCTGGACCCTTTTTTTGTCTGATTTTAAATATTAATAATAATATTATTGGTATTATTATTAACATTGTGTCAATTAAAAATTTCAGGTTATATTGGAAGAATTTGAAGGCGACGGCGTTGATTATAGTGGTTATTTCGTTAATGACGAAATATTCGCTAGTGATTGTGATGCGATTGCTTGGGCGAAAAAATTGCTCTTCAAATTGGTTTCGAGTTGATCATTTCATCGTACAAGAATAAAGGAAAGACAAAGCTATTGAGATGTAACCGTGGTGAACGGTACAGAGGGGTATTAAGAGATTTGGATGTCGCTGTTCGAAAGGACACAAAGACGAAAGCATGCAAGTGTACATTTCAGATAAAGGCCGAACAATTGCATGACTTGAGTGGTTGGATAATCAGACCGATCTCTGGGAGTAAGGGTATGCACAATCACTCATTTATTGTTTATCCGGAGGGGCATCGTCAAATGAGTGGACTGAGTAAATCGGCCAAACAAGTTGTTCGTGAGATGAGTGCTGCTCAAGCCGTGTGCCATCTTGGCGGCCATTCAGAATAAATTTCCCGAGGACAAACCGACTAGACGACATATCTATAATTATAGAGACCACTTGAGGAAGCATGATTTTGAAGAAAGAGATGTCGTCGGTCAGTTTCACCATTTGGCTGTGACGAATAACTACGTACATTGGACGCAGGCCGACCCGGATACAAATGCTGTTACCCACGTGTTCATGGCACATCCAACATCAATCAACTTAATCCGGACCTACAGATGGTTCATTGGCATGGATTCCACCTACAAAACGAATAAGTACAAGATGCCATTTCTCGAGATAGTCGGGATGACTCCATGTAACAAGAACTTCCTAATCGCCTATGCAATTATGAAAGATGAGACCGAATCGAGCTACGCGTGGGTGTTACAGAAGTTGAAAATTTTGCTTGGGTTTGATGTTCATCCGACGGCTATTGTTACGGATCGTGAGTTGGGATTGATGCGTCCTATTGAAGAGATATTTCCAGAGAGTGCCCACTTACTTTGCACATGGCATATTAATAAGGATGTTGAAGACAAGGTCTACAGAATTTGTGGAAAAGATAAAGAAATGGGCCAAAGGTTTAAAAATGGGAAATGGAAGAAAATCATGGAAGCGGCGACGAAGAGGAATATGATCAAGCGGTGCAACTCATGAAGGATACATGGAGATGGAATCCTAAGGTGATATCATACGTTGAGGGTACATGGCTAAAATACAAGGAGATGTTCGTTGTTGCGTGGGACGAATAAAGTGCTTCATTTTGGAAACACAACCACTTGTAGAGTTGAGAGTGCACATGCCGAGTTAAAGCAATGGCTTAATTCTTCCACCGGAGCCCTCGATACCGTCTGGACTAAAGTGAACCAGAGATTGAATCACAACTTACGCAGATCGGATACACACTTGAACAGTCTAGGTGTCGTATGCAGCGTGGTGTATTCCGGTTTTCCGTTCAACTACTTGCACTGTCGTGTTTCCCATTATTGTCTCATGCGATCGTCGAATGAATTGACACGTATGAGAGAATTAAGTGATCAAGTGTACGATCGTTGCGGTTGTTCACTCCAAACCACCCATCGATTCCTTGTGCGTGTGAGCTCAAGAGACATATGGAATCGCGGACCCCATGCGTGTTAGTCGTCTTCACATATTTTGGCAAACACTTATTATTAGTGATGGTGGGGACACGACCGAATTTGTCGATCCTTCTACGGTCTTGAATCGGAGGACCACTGTACTTTCGTGCCCTTGTCGATGAGGTCGACGAGCGATCCTGCAGTTTTCCGTAACGTATCACTTATGATCCACGATCATCTTCACCCTGATCAAACGCGTTACGTTGAACCACAAGTGAATACGGCAGTTAAGGGTCGACCAAGAGGAAGTTCATCGACTAGACGCGATCCTAGTGGTTGGGAGTATAGCCAAAGGGGTCGTGGTCGTTCCCGCTCGTCCAGTGGTCGTGGCCGCAGCTCTTCTGCATCAGTCCACAATGCGTCTTCATCAGGTAATTTTTATTAGAAACAAAAATAAAAATAGTCTTCTTGACTAATTTTTTATATTTATATGTTACAAGTTAAATAAAAAACGTTAGGAATAAAAATAAAAATAGTCTTCTTGACTAATTTTTTATATTTATATTGTTACAAGTTAAATAAAAAACGTTAGGAATAAAAATAAAAATAGTCTTCTTGACTAATTTTTTATATTTATATTGTTATGAGAAATTTTTTTGTATATGTATTATTTTTTGAAGTTTTTCAATGAGTTGTATCTTTTAAGTTCGATAATATGTAATATATTGAATATGTATTTGCAGATGGACACCACCGAGTGGAGATTGGTAACTATCACCATATCGACAAGATACCGGGAATTATTTTGCCGTTTGTTGAAGGTTATCTCGATGTCCCCGGAGACGGTAATTGCGGATTTCGTGTTATCGCCGACTACATATTTGGCGACCAAGATAAATGGCGTATTGTACGTGTATGCATTGCAAATGAAATTATGGCTAACTGTACACTCTACCGTTCGATCTACTATGATGGGATTGAATCTGAGGTTCGCCGTATTACATGGGATGGTGGTGCGTGTGGATCGGATCATTGGATGGCTATTGCTGAAGATTTATTCCCTATTGCTACTATTTTCAATGCCGCTGTCATACTATTCGGATTCGGAAACGGTAGATCTTTATTTGCATGTCTCACTGTGCTGCCGTTGAAAGCACCCTCAACGGCAACACGGCCGAGCCAAGAGATTGTCATTTGTCATTTAGGAGATACGTACAAACATTTTATTCGTCTAGATTTAATGCCTAATTTTCCTGTACCGCCCATAGCGAGTAACTGGTTTAGAATCCATGATAGTAGTGTTGGTGGCTGGGAGAATTTGTATACGAGCAGGAGAGAAAAATGGAATAGATTAGTCGGTATGATGTAAAACTTTATTTGTTGTATGTTCCTTAATTAATAAAATTTTCATTTTTTGTTGATTTTTATAGTTGATAGTTGATTTTCTTTTATGTTGATCTTGATAGTTGACAGAAAAATTTTCGTTTTTCTAAGCAGAATAGAAAAAAACAAACAAAAGTAAAGTGCCAAATGCAAAACGAAAGTGTCAATCAATATACAAAATACAAAAAAAAAACGAAAACGCAACACAAAATACCGTCACAAACAAAATATAAAATACAAAATCAGTTGGCCAAATGCCAATCCCTCATGAACTCCTCGAGCATCGTAGACGCTTCTTCCGTGCAGTGCGGGGAAGGTGTACGTCTGATCTTTGGGTAATACCGACGGATCGACTCACCCACCGTAAAAATAGAGACAATATAATACAATGAGTAATGTATGATGAAATCAAACAAAGTACAAAGTTAAAGAACATACGTAATCGGTGCTCGAACGAGAAGGGATCACTGATCCAGGTGCTGCACCGTCGTTCAGTAGCTGAGGGTGCGAATACCGATAATACCACTCAATGTAATCATCGGTGCAAGCAGCCTGATCATGAGTAGCCGCTTCATAGTCAGCGAGAGGAAGCCTGTATGCACCCGGAAACATCATCCAAGCATCAGATGACATCCGGATGGGATAGTCAACTCGGTATAATCTGCTCGACCACGCCCGAACCGCTTTCTCCGGTCTGGTGATCGGGAAAGGGATGGTCTGCACATAACCGAGCTGCCGTAATACCCGACCAGGCATGTATGGCTCGATAATATCCCGATATCGTAGCCATCCAATGAATGTGGTCCTCGGGACATCCCTCACCGGATCAGGGCCATAAGGCAACCACTGTATCTGCGTACATGTAATCAACAAGTTAGACAAGCTATTTTTAAATGAATTGTGATATTGTTAGAAGGAATCGTTATACCTCTGCGGTGTCAACCGATCAATGCGGCGACGTAAAGACCGGAGGCGGTGCTCGTCCTCCCTCGGCCGACACTCCATGTCGAAGCTCGAGGCTGCGTGGAGTCAACAATCATACGCTCTCGATGAGGTCGAAAGCAGGGAAAATACTCGTAAATCCAAGCCTGAACGAGGGTAAGGCATCCACAAATCCCCATGGAGTCGCCGCGACTAGCGATACCGAGCTGACGGTACATGAAAGCCAATGCGGCCGAACCCCATGAATACTGACCGGTAGTATCCATACCGTCCCTCACCTCCAATATGCAGGAAGGCCTAATCCGGTTACCACTCTTGTCAACAAACAAGGTGGATCCAAATAACAACCACATCCAAGCTACGGCCTGGGTGCCCTCCACTCGACCCCCATCGCGACATGACCTGAAAATCGAGTCCATAAGTACGCCGCCACCCCCCCAGTGAGTACTCAATAGCTCCAACCACGATACTCCAAGAACCTCCATCACATCCACCTGCAACTGTGTAGATGTGCTATCGGCATCAACCAATCGCCCCTCGACAGGAATGCGAAGGATCTGCCACACATCATGTAACATGATGGTCATCTCTCCGAACGGCATGTGAAAAGAGTTCGTATCGGGCTGCCACCGCTCAACGAACGCAGAAATCAACGGGGAGTCAATATGTCTGAACATGGCGTCCGTCAGGTGGGATAACCCAGTCCCACTGATCCGACTCACTAAAGAGGGTGACATAACTGAGCGCCACTGACTCAAGCTCTGACAAGCAGCAGTCCTGGTGTGACACTTCAGCAAACCTCTCATATCTCCCGTCCAGATACGCGCGGCGACATGCCCACCAAAACTCGGGATAACGCTGCCGGCGAAAGGCCCACCAGGCATCTCCTCGAAACCATCCAAGATGTCTCATCCTCCCCTACGCCGTTTACTACCGGTAGACCCGTAGTAACAAACCTCCCCCTCTCCCCTTCCGAACCCGGACGAAAATGAAGAAGAATCATCACCGCCCCCCCGATCGTCGGCCTCAACGTGCGAATAATACTCGCTCGAATCCTCGGCACCAAAATCAGTATAAGGTACGTCCTCGAATCCCCTCGCTCTGCCTCCCGCTGTCTACGAACGGAAGCATCAACACCACGAGCTCTGGTGTGACGCGCTCCAGAACCCATCAACTCTGTGACTAGCGGCATAGATTTGCCCGCTCCTCCTCTCATCTGCATTTAGCAAACAATACAACTAATAAGTAATAATCATAAAAAGAATACACATTATTAATTATTAATTGAAATTTTTTTTTTTTCCAAAAATATGGCTGGGGCGTCCGGAACGGACGCTAGAACCACGGTACAGGCGTCTGGTCCGGACGCCATTTCCGTGGTCGAAGCGTCCGAGGCGGACGCTTATCCAGCGGCTAGGCGTCCGATCTGGACGCCTGTGCCATGGTCTGGACGTCCACCGTGGACGTTTGTACCATAGGCTGGGCGTCCGCCGTGGACGCCTGAGCCATGGACAGGCGGAATCGACGGACGCCTGTGCCATGGCCAGGCGTCATCGTCGGACGCCTGTAACAAAATAATCGCCGCGCCTCTGCCGTGCACTCCGGCACGGCGGCGCGGCCAATGAAACAGTAGACGGATGAAAAAATAAGATTACCGGCGCTTTTCCTTTTCCGGACATGGCGGCGGTGCGGCGGCAGACGGCGGCGGTGCGGCGGCAGACGGCGGCAGACGGCGGTAAGATGGCGGCGGACGGCGGTAGTGTTGTGGCGGTTCGGCTGCGTCGGATGAGTTGTTTAGAGAGAAAACTATTACTAAACTATGATCCAAAATCTAATTAAACTGAAGTAAGGGCAAAAAGGTAATTTTCTAGGGCGGTGACTAGTAATTTTGGGCGGTGTTTAGTAATCCAGATTTTTTATTCCTCAGCCTTTGCTTTCCACCTTAATTGGTGGAAGACCAAGGACTAAGTGGAAGAGAATTATTCTCGTGAAAGAATAATAAAAGGAGTAGGAACATGATGACACGACCACTTTTCTTTCTTCACTTGGTGAGTATTCACGGGAATACTCAATTTTAAAAGGGAGTGAAAATTTTCTTCTTCCTTTTCAAGAGCAACTAAAAAAAAATAAAACAGTTTTTACCAATGTCATTTATCGATGTTCGTACCTGTCGTTGTTAAACTTATAATTTACCAACGCCATTACTGACGGCCGTTATTTAATTGATTTACCGACGCCATTGCCGACGACCGGTTCGCAGACTTTTTTTTTTCACAATTAAAGTCGCCGTTTACCGACGTCAGTATTTACCGACGCCATTATCGACGCCGAAATGGCGTTGGTAAATTTTTTACACTATCCCACATCGAAAAAACAGTAGTGTATTCTGTTGTTTATATATCAAAATCTTTCTCAGCCATTTGAAATTGAATGGAGCCCAGACCTGGCCCGTCTGAGCCCGGACCTGACCCGCCCGGACCTGGACCTGACCCGTCTGACCCGCCTGAGCCCGGACCTAACCCGCCTGAGCCCCGCCTGAACCCGGACGTGACCCGCCTGAGTCCTGACCTGACTTTTTTAATTTTTTTTTTATTTTTAATTTAACAACGCCAAAAATGGCGTGTAAGTAGTGGCGTCGGTAAAAAATATCGTCGAGCGTTTTTCAAACGGCAGATTGCCGTCGGTAAAAATTTACCGATGCCATTTTCTGTTTTACCAACGGCGTTTGTTGTAATACCAGTAATTTCGATTTCCGGTAATTTCTTTTTTTTCGGCGGAAGTCCGTTTTGATGAATTGTTCATGACTTTTTCGTCATTCTGAGAATGATTAATTCTACACTTTTTGACATCCGAGTTCGTTTCGGTATTGTTTTGTTGAGTTCCGTGCTTCTTAGCGACTTTTCCGCACTTGAGTTCAATTCTTGCGAATCTCGTCCGAAACTGTTGTTTCGAGTTTTTCGTAAGTTCATTTAATGTTATTATTCATGTTGCGAGCTTTGGTTTGGTGTTTCGATTGTGTATCGTGTATTTCAGACGTTTTGGGCCATTTTCGTAATTTCCCAAAGTTTGGGGTAATTACTTCCGTTGTCGAATTTCGACACTTTGGGTGGTCGGAATCGTGTGTTCTCTTATCGCTTAGATTCGTCTTTGCGAGTACTTCGTAACCGTATCTTTGGTTTATATTCAGGTTCGGGTTTTGGGGTCGTTCGGGCCGTCGGAGTGGCCACGACCGAGTCACGGCCGGAGCAGGGCTTGGCCTGGCCGAGTTACGGCCGTAAGGTGCCAGTTATGGCCGTACGTGCTCGGCAGACTTGGCTGGACGAAGGCCTGTTACGGCCGTAAGGTGTGATCCGTTACGACCGTAAGTGTCCGGCAGGTGCTGGGCAGATTTTTTTGACGAATGCCAGTTACGGCCATAAGTACCTGTCGGGTACGGCCGTAAATGCCGAGTTACGGCCGTAAGGCCTTGTCGGTTACGGCCGTAAGCGATCGGCAGGCGCTGGGCAGATTTTGACGAATGCCGGTTATGGCCGTAACCCTGTCGGCATATATAGGCCAGGGGACTCGGCCAGACCTCATTTTCCCACTTTTTCTCATTTCTTACGGCGGCTGGCGATGGGGGTTCGGGAAATCGAGTTCTTGGCCGGTTCTAATCATTTCTAAGGCATTTTGGAGGATTCTTGTCGATTATATCATCGTCCAATCCGTGTTCTTCGTCCGAATCAAGGTATTTTGGCTCGAACCCTTGTTTTTGAATATTTTGGGGATTTTCCTTTTGATTTCGATTCCAATCCGTTTTTGTTCAATTAATTGTTGTATAAACTTTGTTGATTTATTGCGTGATGATTTTATTGAAAAAGATCGAAGTCGCGGTATTTATTTCACTCAAGATTGGGTTTCTCTACCAGGTGTTATTCCTGTGGCTTCAGGGGGTATTCACGTTTGGCATATGCCTTCCCTGACCCGCTGTTTTGAACATGTTCTATGGATTGGATACTCGTATCTTTGATTCGTTCGACCCGAGGGGTGATTTCTTTGTTCTTGGAGGGTTTCGAGCATTTAATGTTCGATTAAATGTTCGAATGAGTTCCCTTCGATAGTTTGTTGGGATTTCCGTTGTTTTGGCCTGGATTCTCGTCGTAACCATGTGTTATTGTTCCTTTCGGAGGTTTATAGGTGCTCGAGGATTCCGATGTTGAATCTCGTTGGTGATTGATGATTCGTGTGGTGTTTTCCCGTAGTAATTGCGGTGCTATCGCGTTCTTGATAGTGTTCGGGAGTTCGGAGCCGTTCGACTGTATTTCATCCGTCATATTGTTGCGATTGTGGTTTCGAGGCAGGTACCTTGTCCATACCATTATTGTTTTGTGGATATGATGATTGGTGAATGCCTTAGCATGTTTGTTTGATTGTTTGAAATGAGTTTCAAAAGATTTGGTTTAGCCTCGTTAAGGGCTCACTTTCAAAACGCGTGTGTTTTGTAAATTGTGTGGTTTGTAAGTGACTACGTGAATCCTTTGGATATGTTTGGTGTTGATGTTGCGCTTGATAATACGTGTGTACATATATTATCTCTTTTCGGTGCGTTATGGTTTGACGTGGTGTTTTGCTAAGTGTTTGATGCCTCTTGGTGAATTGTTTGGATAGACTTGGTGTGATATGTTATTTGTGCTTGATTGTTTCGCTAGCCAGCTCGGGAGGGTCCTTCGAGGCCTCGAGTGGGATTTGTGGCTTCGTCCCGGTCCTAGACGACGTGTGTGCTTGATTGTTTCGCTAGCCAGCTCGGGAGGGTCCGACGGGGCCTCGAGTGGGATTCGTGGCTTCGTCCCGGTCCTAGGCGATGCTTGTTTAGTGAATGTATTTTGCTCACCTCGGGAGGGTTCGACGGGGCCACGGAGGGAGTCCAATGGTTTCGCCCTGGATTCACGAGTAAAAACTTCACAGGTTGGTGTGTATGTTTTGTGAATGTGTTTGCTCACCTCGGGAGGGTTCGACGGGGCCACGGAGGGAGTCCAATGGTTTCGCCCTGGATTCACGAGTAAAAACTTCACAGGTTGGTGTGTATGTTTTGTGAATGTGTTTGCTCACCTCGGGAGGGTTCGACGGGGCCATGGAGGGAGTCCAATGGTTTCGCCCTGGATTCACGAGTAGAACTTCACGAGTGTGTGTGTATGTTTAGTGAATGTATTTTGCTCACCTCGAGAGGGTTCGACGGGGCCACGGAGGGAGTCCAATGGTTTCGTCCTGGATTCACGAGTAAAAACTTCACAGGTTGGTGTGTATGTTTTGTGAATGTGTTTGCTCACCTCGGGAGGGTTCGACGGGGCCACGGAGGGAGTCCAATGGTTTCGCCCTGGATTCACGAGTGAAACTTCATAGGTGCGTGTGTATTTTATGTCCGTCGAGGACTCGTGACGTGGGTTTTAACCTTGTGTATTGTTGTTGGTTTCATTTGTGAAAACAAACCCTTGGGCTGTGACCCCCGTTAATTTTTGAAAGAGAATGATTCAATAATCCTAAATTGTTTTCTATTAAAACTCTTGATGGCATTTTAAACCGTTTTATAAATTGTTTTCCCTTGATTTGTGACCTTTCGGTTTTAGGATGTTTTACCCAAACTCTTGCCTCGGGAAGTATTTTTCGTTACGTTTGGATCTTTGAGGATTCCTGGTTATTATTGTCCTTGTAACTTGTATTGTATGGCTCGTATTTGCACTTTGTTCTTGTACTAGCAAAATAGTGGAGTTTTGCTAACCCCCGAGTATTCGGGGGTGGATGTCTGTTTTTGCATTCAGGTTTGGGAGCATAACACAGGGTCGGCACGAAGGATGATGAAAAATGAACGATACTAATCACACGAGGATCCGTATGATGTCATTGGTTTAGTTGTATTTTATTTCTGCTGCAGTATTCTTTCCCGTTGTACGGGAGTGTGTTGTATTCGACCCTTGCGTGGGCATGTAATGTGTTTGAGTTGTATGTATTTATTGAAAGACTAAATCGGTCTACTGAGTCATTTTAGCCTTAAAGACATTGTTGAGATATTTTATGTTGTTACCAGCCTGGTAGATCCTTGAGGAAAGGTTCTACGACGTGTAATATCCCTGAGCGGATTGGGGGTGTTACATAAATGGTATCAGAGCTTAGGTTGTGGAAACCTAGGTTGTCGGGTTTAGTTGTGTCTGTTGATTTTTGTCTCGTCAGATTTTGTCTGAACGGGTCGTGTCGCGACGCGTCGTCTGAGTTTGTTGGTCGTGATTAGTATCGTGGGGCGATCATCATCTTCGTGCGACCTGTGGATGTAAGTCTCCCTTTTTTGTGTTTGTGCCTTGTCTGATGCGAGTTACAGGTATGATTATGAGTTAATTGACGGAATCCTCTTATGGATTTTGATTCCGTGATATGTGGTTATTTGAATCTCATATTTCGTTCATATGAGGAGTAGTGTTGCTGGATTGTGCATGTTGGACTGTATTTCTTTTATCCGCTGCGTGATTTCTTTTGTAATGGCTTTCAGTATTTTGCAAACTGAGTTCTAATTCGTAAAACCGATTCCCTAAATCGAGTTTTTGCACTTTGGCCTTGAATGTTTTATGACGGTTTGATAAAGGATTTTGTGTGTTTTGGGCATTCTGGCCTATTGAATTTTTGAAAACCTTGAGTATTTTAGAAAATTAAATTTCGAGACGTACTTTTAAAACGAATTATTTTCTTGCGGTGTTTTCAAGGTGCTTTATAGTGCCGCAATATATTTCAAAAAATTTCCAATTGAGGACCAAAAATATTTTGAGATATTTTCAATTATTTAGAAATGCCTTGCTTAGACCCGAGGGTCGAACATTTCTGAAAGTCTTTCACAAAAAGGGAAGTGTCCTCATTTTTTTTTCAAACGCAAGATGGTTTTCAAAAGTCTCGATAATGGTGTTTGTACTACTTTTTGTAAGGTGATACTCAAGATCTACCGGTGTTTCCAAATTGTTTTCAAAAGGTGGTTTTCGTTTTTCTTTTAAAACCCATCATTTACTACCTGTGGTCGGAGAAGTTGTGTATGATTGTGTACATACGTGCTTGTTTCATGATGTTTAGTAATTATATGCTGGTTATCGTTCGGGCCGTTGTAATCATCGAACGATGCCGTGGTTGTTGTGATTTTAGTATGTGTTGATATGTTATGCCAAGTTGGCATCTCCGGTTTTTTGTTTTGCGACGTTATATTCCATTGTACCTAGCAGTTGTATATTCGGTATGCCGAGCCGAGGTGTTTCAACCGTGGTGTGCCGGGGGCATGCACGTACCAATTGTCCTTCTCGTCAGTAACGCATTTCAAGTGTGGACCCGAGAGACACATGATCCAGTTTTTCGAGTTGGGTTCCGAGTCTTTCGGGGCAAGAACTTCAGTACAGATATCAGGATCGGCTCTAAGAGGCCCATGGGAAATGTTTCCGTCGACTGCTTTTGTGTTGTTGCCTTGTTTCCGTTATTGTGAGTTACGGGGACGACCTTCTTTTATAAGAGGTCGAATGTAATACCCGTATTGTTTTTAAACTTCTGCATTTCCTCTTTCTCAAGTCTATCGACTCGCTCGTGTTCGTTGACATTTTCTGAGCTTGTCCTGTCCCTTGTTTTTGTTGATCGAACGAGTGTGGTATTGTTTCAGAATAACTCGTTTGTCGTTATGACTTTTCGATTTCTATTCCCTTTCCTGTGGATCTTATGTGAATGCACATCTTGTTGTTTTCACCGGATCATATATTGTCTCGAGTCGAGACGTAAACCTGGGAGTTGTTGCTTGAATTTTATTGTTCTTTGTGATCCGAACATGATTGTTCGATTTTTGTTGTCTCGATCGTTGTGGTTCGATCGTTTGATTGTTTGGTTTTTGTTGATCTCGTTTCGTGATTGTTGAACGTTCAGACTCCTTCGTAATTCCCTTAAGTTAGGGAAATTAGTCTCGTTTTCGATCTTCCAACCCTTGGGCGGTGGAATTCCGTATTTGTTCAGCGATTGGCTCGCGTTTTGATTGATGTACCGTTGGGTTGGTCAATCATATTGATTTTCGTTCGTTGTCTTTTGTGATTGTTCGGATAATCGACTTGATTGTATTATCCGTTTGTTGACGCTTGTCACTTGTTGGTTTTATTATGTCTCTACGGTGGCGTTGTGCTGGTCGTCGTGGAGCGTGTTTTCACGCCGTATATTCCTTTGCGTTGCTTGTAATGTTTCGCCGTTGGGCGCAAGTTATGTGTTTCTTGTGTATCTCGTTGAGTTTTCCTAGAGGGATATTACTTCTCCCTACTTGTTTTAAGTTTCGGGACAAAACTTCTTTTAAGGAGGGTAGTGTGTAATACCCGTAATTTCGATTTCCGGTAATTTCTTTTTTTTCGGTGGAAGTCCGTTTTGATGACTCACTCATGACCGTTTCGTCATTCTGAGAATGATTAATTCTACACTTTTTGACATCCGAGTTCGTTTTGGTGTCGTTTTGTTGAGTTCCGTGCTTCTTAGCGACTTTTCCGCACTTGAGTTCGATTCTTGCGAATCTCATCCGAAACTGTTGTTTCGAGTTTTTCGTAAGTTCATTTAATGTTATTATTCATGTTGCGAGCTTTAGTTTGGTGTTTCGATTGTGTATCGTGTATTTCGGACGTTTTGGGCCATTTTCATAATTTCCCAAAGTTTTGGGTAATTACTTCCGTTGTCGAATTTCGACACTTTGGGTGGTCGGAATCATGTGTTCTCTTAGCGCTTAGATTCGTCTTTGCGAGTACTTCGTAACCGTATCTTTGGTTTATATTCAGGTTCGGGTTTCGGGGTCGTTCGGGCCGTCGGAGTGGCCACGATCGAGTCACGGCCGGAGCATGGCCTGGCCTGGCCGAGTTACGGCCGTAAGGTGCCAGTTACGGCCGTACGTGCTCGGCAGACTTGGCTGGACGAAGGCCTGTTACAGCTGTAAGGTGTGATCCGTTACGGCCGTAAGTGTCCGGCAGGTACTGGGCAGATTTTTTTGACGAATGCCGGTTACGGCCGTAAGTACCTGTCGGGTACGGCTGTAAGTTCCGAGTTACGGCCGTAAGGCCCTGTCGTTTACGGCCGTAAGTGATCGACAGGTGCTGGGTAAATTTTGACGAATGCCGGTTACGGCCGTAAGGCACTGCCGGTTACGGCCGTAACCCTGTCGGCATATATAGGCCAGGGGACTCGGCCAGACCTCATTTTCCCACTTTTTCTCATTTCTTGCGGCGGCTGGCGACAGGGGTTCGGGAAATCGAGTTCTTGGCCGGTTCTAATCATTTCTAAGGCATTTTGGAGGATTCTTGTCGATTATATCATCGTCCAATCCGTGTTCTTCGTCCGAATCAAGGTATTTTGGCTTGAACCCTTGTTTTTGAAGATTTTGGGGATTTTCCTTTTGATTTCGATTCCAATCCGTTTTTGTTTAATTAATTGTTGTATAAACGTTGTTTTGAACATGTTCTATGGATTGGATACTCGTATCTTTGATTCGTTCGACCCGAGGGGTGATTTCTTTGTTCTTGGAGGGTTTCGAGCATTTAATGTTCGATTAAATGTTCGAATGAGTTCCCTTCGATAGTTTATTGGGATTTCTGTTGTTTTGGCCTTGATTCTCGTCGTAACCATGTGTTATTGTTCCTTCCGGAGGTTTATAGGTGCTCGAGGATTCCGATGTTGAATCTCGTTGGTGATTGATGATTCATGTGGTGTTTTCCCGTAGTAATTGCGGTGCTATCGCGTTCTTGATAGTGTTCGGGAGTTCAGAGCCGTTAGACCGTATTTCATCCGTCGTATTGTTGCGATTGTGGTTTCGAGGCAAGTACCTTGTCCATACCATTCTTGTTTTGTGGATATGATGATTGGTGAATGCCTTAGCATGTTTGTTTGATTGTTTGAAATGAGTTTCAAAAGATTTGGTTTAGCCTCGTTATGGGCTCACTTTCAAAACGCGTGTGTTTTGTAAATTGTGTGGGTTGTAAGTGACTACGTGAATCCTTTGGATATGTTTGGTGTTGATGTTGCGCTTGATAATACGTGTGTACGTATATTATCTCTTTTCGGTGCGTTATGGTTTGACGTGGTGTTTTGCTAAGTGTTTGATGCCTCTTGGTGAATTGTTTGGATATCCTTGGTGTGATATGTTATTTGTGCTTGATTGTTTTGCTAGCCATCTCGGGAGGGTCCTTCGAGGCCTCGAGTGGGATTTTTGGCTTCATCCCGGTCCTAGATGACGTGTGTGCTTGATTGTTTTGCTAGCCAGCTCGGGAGGGTCCGACGGGGCCTCGAGTGGGATTTGTGGCTTCGTCCCGATCCTAGGCGATGCTTGTTTAGTGAATGTATTTTGTTCACCTCGGGAGGGTTCGACGGGTCCACGGAGGGAGTCCAATGGTTTCGCCCTGGATTCACGAGTAAAAACTTCACAGGTTGGTGTGTATGTTTTGTGAATGTGTTTGCTCATCTCGAGAGGGTTCGACGGGGCCACGGAGGGAGTCCAATGGTTTCGCCCTGGATTCACGAGTAAAAACTTCACAGGTTGGTGTGTATGTTTTGTGAATGTGTTTGCTCACCTCGGGAGGGTTCGACGGGGCCACGGAGGGAGTCCAATGGTTTCGCCCTGGATTCACGAGTAGAACTTCACGAGTACATGTGTGTTTAGTGAATGTATTTTGCTCACCTCGGGAGGGTTCGACGGGGCCACGGAGGGAGTCCAATGGTTTCGCCCTGGATTCACGAGTAAAAACTTCACAGGTTGGTGTGTATGTTTTGTGAATGTGTTTGCTCACCTCGGGAGGGTTCGACGGGGCCAAGGAGGGAGTCCAATGGTCTCGCCCTGGATTCACGAGTGAAACTTCACGGGTGCGTGTGTATTTTATGTCCGTCGAGGACGCATGACGTGGGTTTTAACCTTGTGTATTGTTGTTGGTTTCATTTGTGAAAACAAACCCTTGGGCTGTGACCCCCGTTAATTTTTGAAAGAGAAGGATTCTATAATCCTAAATTGTTTTCTATTAAAACTCTCGATGGCATTTTAAACCGTTTTATAAATTGTTTTCCCTTGATTTGTGACCTTTCGGTTTTAGGATGTTTTACCCAAACTCTTGCCTCGGGAAGTATTTTTCGTTACGTTTGGATCTTTGAGGATTCCTGGTTATTATTGTCCTTGGAACTTGTATTGTATGGCTCGTATTTACACTTTGTTCTTGTACTAGCAAAACAGTGGAGTTTTGCTAACCCCCGAGTATTCGGGGGTGGATGTCTGTTTTTGCATTCAAGTTTGGGAGCATAACACAGGGTCGGCACGAAGGATGATGAAAGATGAACGATACTAATCACACGAGGATCCGTATGATGTCATTGGTTTAGTTGTATTTTATTTCCACTGCAGTATTCTTTCCCGTTGTACGGGAGTGTGTTGTATTCGACCCCTGCGTGGGCATGTAATGTGTTTGAGTTGTATGTATTTATTGAAAGACCAAATCGGTCTACTGAGTCATTTTAGCCTTAAAGGCATTGTTGATATGTTCTTTGTTGTTACCAGCCTGGTAGTGTAATATCCGCGTTTTCTATTTTTAGTAATTTCTATTTTTGGTGTATTTTCGTTTCGGACAACTCGCTTGGCGCTGTTTTGGAATTCTGAACCTATTTTGTTCTTGGAGTTTCTCCGCTTAGACGGGTCTCGATGATGTTTTTATGTAATTTCATCTTGTGGTATATTTGTCTCATGTGTATTCGATTCTCGTAAACTCGTTCAATTTCTTACTTCCATGAATTCGTAAGATTGAGTAGAGCATGTTGTGAGTTTCGGATTGTTAATCCGATGTTGTGTCGTGATTTTCGGATGTTTGGGCCGTTTTTGTAATTTCCTAGAAATTTAGGAAATTGTTCCTTGTTCGACTTTGGTTGTGTACCTCAGATCGTTTTGGGGTTCCGTACTTCCATTTCGTGTTTTTGTTGCCCAAATATCGATTCCTATTGCTTTTATTCTCTTTCCGGATCATTTTTCGTCGTTTTGGGACCCGAGGGAGGATGTGGGCCGCGGCACAAGGATTGTGCGCCGCGGCACACACATTACCCAGTTGTTGGCCGAGCAGGCTGTACCGTGTGCCGCGGCACAAGGATTGTGCGCCGCGGCACACAGCCGAGTCAGTGCCGCGGCACACTTGTCCGGGCCGCGGCACACCCGTGTGGCACTTGCCGGCCAAAACCAACTGTACCGCGTGCCGCGGCACAGTCCGACAGGGCCGCGGCACATGCCGAGTCTGAGCCGCGGCACACTTCGAATGAGCCGCGGCACAACGAGCGGTCACCACCACCGGGCGCACTTGCCCCGTGCCGCGTACGCTTGGCTGAGCCGCGGCACACAACGCGGTCAGCGCTATATCTGCGTTTTTATTCAGCGAAAATCACTCATTTCTTCCTTCCTTCCACCGTACGCGAGAGAGAGAGGGTTGAGAGGGGGATTTTCCTCCATCTACCATTTGATTGTGTGTCTTCTTCATCCTCCTTCGATCGTGTAGCTCGGATTGTGGATCTAGCACGTGTTCTTCGGATTATAGGGCTTGAATCTTCAAGAGGTAAGAACTCCTTTAACCCTAGTATGATTTTGGGGAGGGTTTGGTGGTGATCTTGTGTTTTAATTCGAATTAACCGATGTTGTTATTAGATTTTGATAGTATTCACGCGACCCATGGTTTTCTTGTTTTTGATTGGGATGAAATCCCGTTGTTATACCATTGACCGATTTCATTTCCTTATGCACTCTTGGTGTCCGATGAATTGTCCCAACGGGTAGAATTAGGATTAATTCTTACCTTTCCGCATTATTGAGACTTGTTGTATACCGTTATTGTGTTAGGAGCGGATTTGGGAGGATTGTTCGGACCAAAACCTATTCCTTCGTTGTTTCCCTTGTTTCATCGTGTTCAAGGCAAGTACATGTATTACATTTCGTTATGTATATTGTGATTCTCGAAATGAATGATGAATGGTGATTTTGGGTGCGTGAGTTGTGTTCCTTCCACCCGAGTGTCCGACGGGATGTCCTGGGGTCGATACTAAGGGGTACGGCCGGAAGTGGACTTGGGTGCGTGCGTGATTGAACTTCCACCGGAGTGTCCGACGGGATGTCCGGGGTCGATACTAAGGGGTACGGCCGCGAAGTGGTATCCCACCCGAGTGTTCGACGGATGTCCGGGGTCGATACTAAGGGGTACGCCACGGATACCAGATTGTGAATTTGTGATATCGTGATGATTGAAAATTGATGTGATTGCCAATGAAGTAATCCGTAATATATATGTGGCAAATGACTTATGTTTGAGATGATATTGTAAAACAGTTTTTGTATATAATGTTGTGTAATTGACTACTTTCAATAGCTAATCGAATGCAAACACCTTAAATGGGGAAATGCGTCTTATGCATTTCTGTGCACGGAGGGCTGAGGGGCAGGCACGGGACACGCACGCGAAGGATGGGCTGGCTTGATGATGTGGCTCGAGTCTGCATTTTTATGTTTTGTCATTGCATTGTCGAGTATTGAAGTTAGACTGTCTGTTTTGAAACTTGGTTTAAGTCCCCTGCGTGGGCAAAGAATTGGTATTTAACCTCTGTTCGTGTATTACGTTATAAATGTTTTGGCCGAGGCCACGGCCTTATTTACTTTTGAGTGCATCATTCGGGATTACATTGTGATTTTTATGTCATGTGTTAGCCTGGTAGACCTCACGAGGGTTCTACGGCGTGTAATGTCCCAGTTGTGAATTGGGGTGTTACAGGTAGATCCTTGAGGAAAGGTTCTACGGCGTGTAATATCCCTGAGCGGATTGGGGGTGTTACATTTGTTCTTACCGACGACAATTTTTTTACCGACACCATTTTCTGTTTTACCAACGGCGTTTGATTTTACCCAGGACAAATTTTTTACCGACGCCATTTTCAAGAGAGAAAATTAAACTTGTCTTCATAATTCTTCATTATTTTCTTGAAGAATATTGCGAGAGTGATTTTATTTTTCACTTGGAGTGATATAAATAAAATTAATAAGTTCCGACTACCTTGTTATAGCCGTATCTTTGGAAGATAACAAGGTAGGAGTTATTCTGGTCGACTTCCGGCACGTGGCAAGTAGAGCCACGGTGCTTCGGTGCTCGGGATTTCAAAAGGCTTGGCGAATCAGATTCGTGGAGGAGACAACCATTTAATCAACGGGTTTCAAGGGTATGATTTCGAATCTTCCTTTTTGTTCGTTTTATTTATTCGTATATACGTAGCTTGATCGATCATCTTAAAGAATTCGGATTGAATTAGATTCATTTATTGCTTCCGTTGTGCCTTCGTTTTAGGCACCGAGTCCCAATAGTGGTATCAACATTTGTATTTACAAATGAGGGTTGGAGGTCCTTTCATAGGAGGGCTCCATCTACAACTTTCTCTAGAATATACAAGGGACTACAGCCTACAGGACAAGTCTTACAACCTTCTTTGTCTTTCTATGACTTTCCAGAAGGTCGTCATCCTTATTCGATGTATCAGTTCTGATGGTTGGTGGAACAATCATCTTATAGCGTAGGGGATAGACTCAAAGGGGCAAAGTCTAACCTTATATGTCTAGATGTTGTACTCTTTTTCCTACAATCAATACATTTGTCTCTCACTGAATTGTTGCTTGTTGCGTGACGAGGTTTTAATTAGACAACAGGACATGCACTGTTGACTAAGCACAAGAGAGAGAGTGTTGAAAGAATAATACTTTATGTGTTGTAGTAGTCTTGTATATTAGACTTTTATTTATGTAGTTTCTATTATGAGTATGCTAAATCTGGATGAAACATTCTAAATCAATTTATTCTCACCCTATATATGAGGTTTAATTAATGAGAATAACAAAATACTTTTTACCCTACTTCTTGCCTATGCTGTTTTTACTTCTCAGAATGTAGTTCATCTTTATTGTATTTACTAGATGTTCTCCCGTGCGATTCACGGCATAAAATATTATATATTTTATTATATTAGTAATATGTGATTGAATTTCAATAATATTGTAAATTATTATAAAATATACATGAGTCAATATATACACATGTACATAAACTATTATTTGATTTGTTTTCATTTATAAATTCTTATCATGTGATCTAAGGGCACATGATAGGAAAACCATAATTTAATTAAGCATAGGCATTTATAATTTCATGCAGGACAATATGAGTCTTATATCTAATTTTATAAATAATAAATTTAATTATATTTATTATTATCAACTTTCATTAAAAGTACCCAACCCATATTCTTACTCATACAATTTTTTATATGATTTGACATTAATGTAATTATTTTATTATTTTACAATCAGAATAAAATAATTCTGAAAAATTAAATAACTCTTAAAGTACAAAACTATAAAAATAAACTAAAAATATATATTTTCTTCAATATTCTAATATTTTTATATGAAAATATTTTAATGGCAAATTAGCTCCACTAGAGACTGAAAAGTTTGCCATTTTTATCACTAAAGGGACTAAAGTTTTAAGTGTTTCAAACAAGGGACTAAAGTTTAATCCGTTTCACGTTACCCGTTAGAGACTCTGTTAGTTGGCCCCGTTAAGTTTTAACGGATTGATAACATGGCCGTTAAGTGCCACATGTCAGCATTTTATTGGTCGGTAACAATAAAATAATAATAATAAATTTCATATTTTTGTAATATAATAAAATAATAACAAAAATATAAAAGTCTAAAAAATATAAAATATAAAAAAATCTATATTTTCAGAAAAATTGAAACTTTATTTATTTTTTAAAAAATTTGGTATATTAATATTAAAAATCTAATGCTTTTATTTAAAGTTAAAAATAAAATTTAAAAATTAAAAATATTTAGATCTGATTTATAATTAACCTTTAGTTTGTTTTTTCAGATTTTTAGATTTTTTTGTAAAATAATATTTATTTATTAATATTATGAAAATTAGATCCAATTTTTCTATTTATTAATGAAAAATAATATATCAATTTAAAAAAAAAGTTTATAAATTAGGTCCAAATTTTTTAGTTTTTTATTTTTTATTTTTAAATTTTAAATAAAAACATCCAATTTTAAGTACTAATATTCCAGATTTTTTAAAAACAAATTGAGAAAAAAATAAAGTTTCATTTTTTACAAAGAAAATCAGTTTTTTTTTATATTTTTTAGACTTTTATATTTTTATTATTATTTTATTATTATTACAAAAATCTGAAATTTTTTATTATACTTTTAATTTTTATTTTTAACTTTAAATAAAAGCATTAGATTTTTAATATTAATATTCTAGATTTTTTTAAAAAAAAATAAAGTTTCAATTTTTCTAAAAAATACAGACTTTTTATTCTTTATATTTTTTTAGAATTTTATATTTTTTGTTATTATTTTATTATTATTACAAAAATCTGAAAATTTTTATTATTATTATTTTATTATTACCGACCAATAAAATGCTGACACGTGGCACTTAACGGCCATGTCATCAATCCATTAAAACTTAACGGGACCAAACTAACGGAGTCCCTAACGGGTGAAACGGATTAAACTTTAGTCCCTTGTTTGAAACACTTAAAACTTTAGTCCCTTAAGTGATAAAAATGGCCAACTTCAGTCCCTAATAGAGCTATTTTGCCATATTTTAATCATCTAATATATCATTATTATATTTAAATTACTTTATATATATATATAAAAACTTAAATGGATATCAAATTAAAGAGCATGAAGTGAGAATTAATTTGATATATTTTTTATCAAAAATAAAATTGATACGAAAAAGTTATAATTGTTTAAACTATTGAGTTAAAAATAAAAAGATAAAATGATAGAAATTTTTAATTGATAGATATTATATATGGAATAACCATTTAACTTCTCTCCCAAACTAAATATCTATTTTTTTAAGATTTTTAAAAAGAGAAATAATCTGGAGATGATACATGTCTCTTTAATTTTTTTTGCGACTCTATTTTAATATTAAGTACTACTACTAACCCGTGGCGTTGCCACGGCATGATTTCCTTTAAATCAGTAATACGTGAAATAAAATATCATCCAAACAATAAATAATATTAAATAGAATTAAAGGTTCAGTACATCGAAAAATATGAAAGAGAATGTAAAGTCAACGTGTACAATTACCGTAGACATCTGAATAATCGCCAACTGCAAAATGATATCTGTATAAATCAGTAAGCAATAACAAAATCAAATAAATGTATATTTCTACTTTAGACATAAAGTGTATTAATATGATAAAAACATACCTCAAAGCTTTGAAAACACCTCATTGTATACAATGTTGGTGATCGTGTCGGTGGGATTGCCTTCCTCACCCAATGCTAAAACCTTGAGCCCCTTTCTGCTTGTTACTATGGAAAATGAAACATAGAGCTGGCCATGGCTGAAAACAGGCTTTGGGAGGTAGAGCCCAACATGAGATAAAGACTGTCCCTGACTCTTATTGATAGTCATTGCATAACAAACTGATATAGGAAATTGCCTTCGCTGAAATCTAATAGAAAACTTGGTAATATCAGAAGGTGAAAGTACCCTCCTTGGTATGAAATCCTTCACTCCAGCGTTCTTTCCATGTATCGTCTTAGCCTCAATAACGTGCTTGTCAATCGCAGTAACAATCAATCTAGTTCCATTACAAAGCTCGGCAGACTGGTCAATATTCTAAGAAGCATTATAGGACAACCGACCTTAAGTCGAATTATATGATTTGGTATCCCAGAAGTCCTTATAGTGTTCAGGAACTCGACGGAATAGACATCTTCTCTATTGACGGTATCATCTTCGTCAGGGCATATGCTATCTGAACTTATTAATTCTGTGGCATCTCCAGGTAAAAGAGACATTATATAACCATTTACTTCCTGGACGATCTCATTGGTCGGAGCAAGAATAGCCCTATCCTGAAAGTACCGACCATCACCGACATGGTCTAATATGCTCGGATATGTGCTCTTAACTATTGCAGCAATTGGTTCATCAATAGACCGAACCGAATCAGAATATCATCCGGCAGTTTGAATTCTACCTCACCATCATTATCAACACCAATTTCACCATCTCCAACCTTCAGCAGCCACTGAGCAAACTCCCTGATGCTCTCGGTCTCATCATATGAGCCGTCAGACTGTAATTTAATAGCACAAAGTCAATAATTTATATACATTTAAAATAAGTTAATTATATTAAAAGTAATTATCTATCATAAAATTTTAGCAAAGTACCTGTAGACGCATGTTCTTCGTAAGCTTCAGGACACGACGGGAACTCCAAATTGTCTTAGATGAGAAAAAGGATGCGTGGACTATATCCTGCCTACTACCCTATGGTATGACAGGCAATATCTGTCTGTAATCACCACCAAAGACAACGACCAATCCACCAAACGGCTTGTTAGATTCCATACCATGATGATTTTTCATCATATCCCTTAGGCTGCGATCCAGTGCCTCAAAGCAAAACTTATTAGTCATGGATGCCTCATCCCATATGATTAGCTTTGTACTCTTCAAAAGTCCTGTCAGATCGCTATTGGGGGTTATCCTACTACACATGGTAGTTTCATCGACCTGCAAAGGAATACTAAACCTAGAATGAGCAGTGCGGCCCCTGGGAAGAAGTAGAGAAGCTATACCACTCGATGCAACTAGGAGAACAATATCACGCCTACCACGTAATGCAGAACACAGTGTCTTCCATAAAATGTCTTTCTTGTGCCACCGTAACCATATAGAAAGAAAACTCCACCATTACCAGAATCGACTGCATCCATAATAGTATCGTACACACTTCTTTGCTCGTCTGTGAGACATGGATACAAACGGTTGTGCAGCTCAATCATCTCATCAATATCATACGACATTTCTTCGGCAATCAAATTGTCCATACCATTATCTATGACTACATCGGGAATGGGCATACCTTCAATCTGAGTCATGCTAAATCCATTCCTAGTAGGGGTGAGAATTTAGGATCGGGAAATCCCGAGTCCCGGTCCCGTCCCGAGTCCCGACGGGAAACGGGACCCCGAGTCCCGAATTTTACGGGACCGGGACCGGGACCTTAAATTTTGGTAATTTCGGGACTCGGGAGTCCCGAAATCCCGATCGGGACTATCCAAAGTCCCGATTGAAATTTCTAATTTCAATCAATTTTTTTTCCTTTTCTGATTTCGGGACATTTCAAAAAATTATCCTCGGGATCGGGACCGGAACCGGGACTTAAATTTGTCATATTTCGGGAATCGGGACTCCCGAAGTCCCGATCGGGACCGGGACCGGGACCGGGACCACCAAATTGGTGATTTTCGGGACCGGGACATTCGGGACTCGGGACCGGGACCTCGGGATGTCCCGATTCTCAGCCCTAATTCCTAGAAAGAAACTCTTCTATCCCAGCAAGCGTAAAATTATTCAATTGTTCTTCATTTAGTTCCAGTCCTATATTGAAATATTGAGATATAAAGTCAACATAGTAAATAACAAATAAATGTTCATATAAATTTTCCGACATAAGAAATCTACTAAAATTTATACCAGGGTTATTCAACTTCCGTCACATGAAGTACTGGATGTCGTCTGATAGATACTCCCATGTACTTTCCCAAACATGAACGGGTCTGGACATACTGTCGGACTGTATAAGCATGGAGAACAAATGTCGAAGGAAACGACCGGAACCCCAAAAACTGGCTTCCTTTATAGCATGAATATACTCTTTGTCGTCATAGAGCAATCCCAAAGAGTAACATGCATCACAGTATGCAGGGTGAACAACACCATCCACTGTCCGCAAATCTTCAAAGCAAGTGGCACCCCTAATGTTATTCAACATAATCCGCATGAAATATAATGGACCAGTCTTAATTGGAATGTGGTAAATTCTTCCAACTTTGTTGTTGAAGTTCGTCCTATGTCTCCACACTTTACCTCTAGGATCCCACACGTAATATCTAGGGAACTCAACATATAGATACTTACATGGTTCGAGATGATGCTTGTTGAATGCCATCCATTTAAGGAACTTTGTCTCTCCAACAGTATGCTTCGATAAATCCGTAATCAAATCACCATCTTTGAATGTGACGGACTGTTCACCCTCCATGTGAAATGATAAATGCTCTACGGGTGGATCTCTGTAATGGATATCATATCCCATAATACGCCACAGAGCCTCACATGCTGATATGTACCGACAGTCAACATAATCCTTCACCTCGTTCTCCACAGTTATTTTTGCGCCTATCCTATCAACCCCCTTGTTGACGTACTTGAACAGATATTTTATAGAATTTGTCTTATTGCACCATTCAACGTTTATATGTGCCTGATACTTCATCAATATGAAAGGATTGTACGGAACAATAAACCTATAAATGAATAGTAAAACTTCCTATTATTTTTTAATATAATTACAATTAATTTATATCATGGTGAGTGAAATATAATGTGACAATGAACATTAAAAAAATGATTTTAAATTGTACCTGTTATCAATGAGATTGCCATTCTTGTCGACAGTGTCACCAGTGTCACGCCTTCTGTATACCGGGTAGCCATTTCCATCGAATATAGTACGCTCATTAAAGGACTTTGGAAATTTCTTAGAACATTTCTTGCCATCATGCATGCAAGGTGAAGTCGGATTCAATGGTCCGCATGGACCATGCACCATATACTCAGAGACAGCCTTGTACAACTCCGGATTGAGTTCCTTGTTCGGTATCTCAGCACTGATGAAATCATCTATAGAATTTATAGACATATTTCTATCTGCTCGGTCAATCCACGACAATATATGTGCATGAGGAAGTCCGCGCTTTTGAAATTCAATAGTGTACACAACTACAAAGCAAATAGAATAAAAAATCAATCAACTCGAAGTGAAGTTAATAATGAAGCGATCAACTGAAATAACAAAGGAACTGAGACTTATAATGTGGTACCTCCAATTGCCTTGCGAAAAATATTTTCCGTCTTCAAGTCTTTTATAAGTTGGTCCAACTTCATCTTGAAAATGCGACTCATAACATCAGGCCTATCCTCGGGTCGTAAACCCTTAGACTCAACAAAACGTGTTATCTCAGGCCATTTGGGTTTGCACGTGAATGTGATGAATAGTTCCGGATATCCTATACTCTTGCATATGGCCATAGTGTCTTGGAAGTTCTGGACCATATATCGAAGACCTCCGACGAAAGAAGACGGCAAAACAAATTATTTACCAACGTTTCCTATTGGGTCAGCTGGACCAATATCACCTGTTCGAATAGCATCAGCAAGTGACTTATACTTATCAGACCTCAATAGTGGTTGGTTCCTCATTATAAAAGCAAGCATTTGTGCTTTCATCATCATATAGCCATCTACTATAAAATGTTGGAATAACTTTATACTGAGTAATATTGTCTGAGCCTCACCAATACGGTCAAAAAATCTAAAAGCCAAAAACTACTTAATTGTAAGTGTGTGCCTGACACCCTTAGACTTATCCGAGTGTGATGAGTCGATTTTTGATCGTCTCATTCTATTCTATTGAGTTGTGTTTTTGTTTGTTTTTAAGTGTTTTTGTTCCTTTTATGCTTGGTATGTTCTGTTTTTGTTTTATAGGCAGCCGTACGAAGATTGTGGTTAAAATGGGTGCTTTTATGGCTAATATTGGAATTTATGACGATCAAGAACAAGTCGGGAGCAAAAACATAGCTCGGGCGATGAAGAACGAAGCAACTTCGATCGTATTTTCTAAATTCCAAATTCATTACTCCAAATTATGATGTTTTCTATATATGTATGGATTCCTCATGACATCAGCTTCGCAACGGTATATCACACGCCGAGGTGTATTGAGGGAGATATGGCTTCTAGACCACGGCTTTACAGTCCAGACCGCACACGGGCCGTGTCACAGGACACGGTCGGGTCTGCTGTCCAGAGAAGTTTAGCATTTTCTGGGACACTTGGACACGGGCCGTGTCCCAGGACACGGCCGGATCACTTTTCGGTACAAAGTTCATTTTTTTGACCTTTTACACGGTTTAAATGGAATTTCTTGGCATTTTGGCTTGATAAAATGCCTTAGACCAGAATTTTGAGGATATTCTGATCTTGTGTGAGATATTGTGTGGGAAAAACACATGATTTAGGGAAAAAACACCAAAATAGGGAGAAAAGCGAGATTTTTTCATCATCTTCTTTGTAAGTTCATCTTGAAGAAAAATACATTTGTGAGATAATATAATTCCTTGTATCATTTTGTTATGAGTTCTTGAAGGAAGATCATCAAACCTTCACCGGGAATTTGATTTCGGCTTTTACAAGGGAAGTTCTACCATATTTTGTTTTACAATTTCCATTATTATTGTTGAAATAATCATGTGTAACTAATCTTTTCATATGGGTTTTTAGATTGAGCCATACACATATTATCGATTGTTAGTTCCTATTGATTTTCCCGGTAGAGTTTGGGATTGTTCCTCCTTGTTTGTTCTTCGTATAAGAACTTTTGATTTAGATCATCAAACCTATTTCATAATTGTTATTATTATTCAAAATCGAGGGTTTTTGTCGGTGTTCGCCATCAAACGACCCGATAGAAGTGATTGTGATGTTCTAAACCTTTTTCCGCGATCTTTTAGCGAATTACCCCATCAAAGGTATTAGCTAGTCGATTGTTAGTAGAGATTCGTCCCCATCAAAGGAGTGTCTCTTATTTTCGTATAGAACAATCGTGATTCTTAGAATTACCGCCATCAAACGGATTTCTTTTAATCGTGAGCAATCGATAATTCCAAACCTTAACTCTTTGAGTATCGGAACTAATAATTGATTACGTCTGTATCGGTGATTCTAAACTCCCATATCATTCTCAAAATTGTAATCTCTTAATTATCCAACCTTTAATTCGGTGTTGTTTACGTTTTGTTTATTTTAATTTTCCGCATTTTGTGATTTTAATCCTATCAAATCTTTGGTGTATTTTACATTACTTTACTTTTGTTAATTCGACTATTTGCCGAACATTATTGAATTTCAAACCATTCCAACTCCTTGTGAGATCGACCTCGGAGTTACTTGCCGCTTCCTACAAAAGCGATTCGTACACTTGCGAGTATTTAATTTGTTCATCCAGTTTTTGGCGCCGTTGCCGGGGAGTTGGCGTTTAATTTTTTATCTTGTTTTAATAATAGTTGAATCATTTTTCTTAATCAATTTTTTTGTTTTCATTATTTTCGACAAACTATAAAAATTTGCTCAAACTTCTCTTGTTTATGCTTGGTAGGAGATCGTTGGGAAACCCGATTCTTCCACCCATAGACGAGGTTCAAAGGATTAGAGCACCAAAAACAATAGCCATATTATCAATGCAAACGACGAGGTGAATCCGGATCTGAAGAGCGACTTTTGCTCCAAGAAGAAAACCCTCGTCAACCGAGGCATGAGAATGTTGCAGAAAATTTAGATGAAGAAAGCATTCGTCAACCGAGGTTTCCGAGATATGAGAATGTTGGGCGCAATCAAGGGACACCCGAAGCTCAACAAGGGAGATACTTCTATCCGAGACAACCACCCGTTGGAGTGCAATATGGGGCGAATTATTATCCCAGGCCTCAATATGGGATGGAAGCAAACTACAATATGCCGCAACAACCTCCGGTTGAGCATCTAATGCGGGACTATGTAAAGCCCGTGGTTGGCACCGCCATCTCGTGCATCCAATTAGCACCGGCAACAAGGAACTACCACATCAGCGGATTTCATATTGAGCAATTTCCCTCATTCCACGGATTAGCACGTGAGGACCCATTGTCGTTCATCCGGGACTTCTATGTGGCGATTGACAACTTCCCATTAAATGGGTTGAGCGAGGATCAACTAAGAATGAAGTGCTTCCCGTATACACTCAAGGATGGAGCGAAACAGTGGTTGATGACTTTAGCACCGGGCTCACTAAGAACGTGGGATGATGTTTACGATAAATTCATTACCAAATATTTCTCTCATTCGAAGACTACACAATTGAGAACTTAAATCTCAACATTTGGACAACAAGATGGAGAGGCATTTCACGAAGCATGGGACCGATTCAAGATGCTCCTCATTCAATGCCCACACCATCACTATCCGCTTCAACTACTTAATCAATTCTTCTACGATGGATTGACTCAATATTGCCAAGGCGCAGTGGATAACGCATCCGGTGGTTCATTTTGGGGGTTAACGGAGAGACAAGCTTATGACGTATTTGAAATATTGGGAGCTAATTCTCAACAAAAAAATGTGCGTGTTCGTAGGGGAGTTGTGAAGCAAGTAAGCGAGAAGGACGAGATGCAATCTAAAATCGATGAGTTAACGAAGGAACTAAGACAACTCAAGACCCAAAATAAATCTTCGAGATCACGAGTTTGCGAAATTTGTTAGGGACCCGGACATGATGCTAATTTTTTCCCACATATTCTTCCGGAAGAACAAACCGAACAAGTGAATTGGGCTATGGAACAAAGCATGGGAAGGCCCGAGTGGGAGGAAAGGAGAAATAATTATGGCGGAAATGCAAGAAATGTACCTCTCCCGAACACGTATCATCCTGGGCTAAGAAACCATCCGAATTTCTCATGGAGAAACAACAACCCGATGCCGTACGACACAAGTGCCCAAGCTCAATACAATGGAGGAAACCGAGCCCAACAAACAACACAAAGTGAACCACCTCCACAACAAAGGAACTCTCTTGAGGAGAGTATTGCGGCATTCATTAAGGAAAGCAATAAAAGGTTCGAATTTTTAGATGCTTCGGTAAAGCAAATAGAAATTCAAATTGGGCAACTTGCTACCGAGGCACGCAGACAAGAAAGGGGTAAACTACCAAGTCAACCCGAGCAAGTTCAAGCTATTACCACCCTCCAAGGTGGTAAAGTGATAAATAAAGAGACAATTTCCGAAGCGAGAGAGATGGGCGGTGAGAAAGAAGAATTTCCGAGTCAATCAGAGAAATCTATGGTGATTGAAGAGGATAAGTCAAACGATGAAGAAATCCGAGTAACTGCTACTCAATCTTGCGAGACTCGAATTCCTTGGGAGAAATCTAAAGATCCAATCGAGAAGTTAATTGAAGAGAATAAGAGCGAGCCAGTCGAATCAATGCATCGAAAAGAGGACCTAGAAAGCTTTGACATGGAAGTTCTTTTCGTGGAGAAAGAAGTTCCCACCACGAACTTAGGAGCGGGTATTAATTTAACGCAAAAAACAATATACTCGCAACTAGGTTTGGGAGAGGTGATAGCCCCGATGGATTTCGTGATACCAAACATAGAAGAAACATCACCAACAAAAATCATGTCACTTATTCTTCAAGGAAGACATTTCATGGTGACAGTCATAATGATTAAAATGGTGACAAAAGCGCTCACAATGGAAATCCATGGAACCACTATCCATATCCTGACGAAGAAAAATGAGCGAAAAATATCGAGATATGTGGATGGACCTGACACGTTTCCAATTAATCCAGGATAGAAGAAGCTGAAGAGTTGAGCTACTATAAAAAAGCGCTACTTGGGAGGCAATCCAAGGGAGTTTTTAAATTTTTATCGCTTTTATTATTATTATTGCTTTTATTTATTTTTTGTTTTTTTTCTATGATGTGTGTAGGAAATGTAAAAAGGAGTTATTCATCGGAGGAAGAAGCCTAGCCTATTGAAAGTTGAGACCCGAGCAAAAAAGCATGGTGCCCCGTGATCAAAAACCACACTTCTTAATCCGATATTTTTATTTTCTTTCTTTTTAATTTGCATTTTCGTATTTTTCCTGACTTAATCTTTTTGCTTGGGGACAAGCAAAGGTTTAGGTTTGGAGGGGTGCAATTTCTTCGATTTTTATTTGTTTTTAGTTTGCATGATGTTTGTTTCCTTTCTTTATTTTATTTTTTTTTTCTTGCGTGATGTCGTAGTTGGATTGCAATAACCTTGTTAACTGTTGGGTATATGGATGATTAATCGTGTTTGTACTTGGCTCGTAGAGTTTTATAAATCTAATTGATTGTTTGACCTTGCGTGTGAATGTATAGTTTTGGTTACTTGATTTGACGTGTAAGGAATGAGTATGGTAGTAAAAAAGCCGTGAGTTCTTGTGCCTAATTGAACCGTTCACCTTTAGCGGTAAAATTCTTTCATGTGTGATTTCTCTTCTTATGGTTTGTATTATTTAGAACTTGCATGATTCTGTCGGATGATGTGTTGATATTTACATACACGAGAAATGATTAAGGCTGCCCATTTTTTGTCTTGAACATACTTATCTTAAAGGCTAAAATGCTCCTGGGGTCCCTTAACTTAATTTCAGATAACGATTTAGTCCTTTATCTTTTTTTTGTCCCAACTAAGTCCTTCATCTTTCCAATTTTAAGCAAAGTTAGCCTTTTCTGTTGGTCTCCGTTAACTGTTGTCCAGGTGGCTGTTAAGTTGCGGACTATCACCTACGTGGATATAAATATTCCTGTGTCAAATCCCTAACCTATGTGTCAATTTTCTAACCAAGCGTGTTTTTAATTCAGAATTAAATTAGGATTTTTATAATATTATATTTACTTTTTAATTATAATTTTCATTTAAATAAAAATATTTAATGAGAAATTATTATTTTTAATAATTAAATATAACTTTTAACCAATATTTTAGCCCAGGAACTTTTTCATTCCTATGGGTCGGGTGGGCTGTCGATGAACTATTTGTGGGAGGTTTTAAGAAGATTGCCTCCGGCGAGGCTTCTGTCGGCGGTGAGGGTGTGTAGGGGGTGGATGGAGACGACTAGGAAGCGCTGGCGTGCGGCGGTGGAGCTCCAGCTCATGGTTCCGGCAAAGGCGTAGATTGGATTTGTTGGATCCGTGTTGCATAAATGCCCTGCCTTGTTGAGATTGTCTCTTAGAATCGAAAGGTTAAGGTTCTGAGGACTGAAGATAGATCTATGGTTCTATGGTTTGGATTCGGTGGCTACTCAAGCACAGGAGTGATATTCTCAAACTCTTTCACAAGTCAAGCAGGCAAACTGCTAAATCGGTGTCGGTGGTTGAACTGATTCACTGTTTTATTAAATAATTAAGCACAGGAAATCATTTTACATAGGAAAACGTGAGACGAGCTCTAGCTGTTCTTGTAAAACGCGAGACGAGCTCACACAGGAAATTGACACATAGGTTAGGAAATTGACACATAGTTTAGGGATTTGACACGTAGGAATGTTTATAGCCACGTAGGTGATAGTCAGCAACTTAACAGCCACTTGGACAACAGTTAACGGAGACCAACAGAAAAGGCTAACTTTGCTTAAAATTGGAAAGATAAAGGACTTAGTTGGGACAAAAACAAAGATAAAGGACTAAATCGTTATCTGAAATTAAGTTAAGAGACCCAAGAGCATTTTAGTCTATCTTAAAATACCTACCATTTCATATCAATATCCTTTGCTAGCCCCGTTGAGCCTTTAGCCGTAATTTTGTTCGAAAAACCCGCATCTTATAGCTCCATATCCAAAAGCCATAACTTACCCAAGTATTGGTCCACGTATGAGCATGAGAGGGTATATTTGAAAAACAAACGTGTGCAAAGTTTGTGGTGTATAGAGGCAAAAATCTTCTCTCTCGTTCCCCTGAAAATAATAAGCCCCACAAAAAAATGGGGCGATCCTAATAATAATGGGATAGAGAAGATAGGGGAGGAGAGGAGTGAGCCTAAGAAAAACAAAAGGGATAGTCGTTGGGTTGTGAGAAATAGACCAATATCAAAAGAGTTGCGCTTAACAAGGCCTTGAAAAAAAATATATATACGGGAAAATTGAAGTGGAGTGACCGATCTTGCTTGAGAGTTGATTTAATATATGTGAGGATCATATATGCTTTATTTGGACTGAACTTGTAACTACTAGCCAAATTTTTCCCAACCTGAGCCACAACCCCGTTACAACCAAAAGTAAGACCCTATGACTCGTGTTTTGTGAATATCGATGTGATTGATGAGAGAAGAAGTGCAAGCATATAGTAGAACTTTCCATTCGAATCGAGTTGAGCGTATTGACCTATCTAAACACTTGAGAGTTGAGTGAATCGATAAAATTCCGTGAGGGACTACTAAGACTTGTTTTCTTGCATGTTAGATTAAGTGCCATTGCTGTCCATTCATTTGTGAGTTTACGCTTCCATGACGAGTTTTGAGACTTTATGATACTTTTACATTCCCGGTTGATTGTACGTATACCCGATGATTAACTTGATTATTCAATCCTCCTCCTTTTGTTTGTCGTGCGTGTGTTTTATTTCTTTCTTTGCTTGGGGACAAGCAAAGTTTAAGTTTGGAGGGGATTTGATGAGTCGATTTTTTGATCGTCTTATTCTATTCTATTGAGTTGTATTTTTGTTTGTTTTTAAGTGCTTTTGCTCCTTTTATGCTTGGTATGTTGTGTTTTTGTTTTGTAGGTAGCCGTACGAAGATTATGGTAGAAATAGATGCTTTTATGGCCAATATTGGAATTTATGACGATCAAGAAAAAGTCGGGAGCAAAAATATAGCTCGGGCGATGAAGAACGAAGCAACTTCGATCATATTTTCTAAATTACAGATTCATTAGGATGTTTTCTATATATGTATGGATTCCTCATGAAATCAGCTTCATAACGGTATATCATACGCTAAATTCCGAGGTGTATTGAGGGAGATGTGGCTTCTAGATCACGGCTTCACAGTCCAAACCGCACACGGGCCGTGTCACAGGACACGGTCGGGTCTGCTGTCCAGAGAAGTTTTGCATTTTCTGGGACACATGGACACGGGCCGTGTCCCAGGACACGGTCGGGTCACTTTTTGGTGCAAAGTCCATTTTTTTGACAATTTACACGGTTTGAATGAAATTTCTTGGCATTTTGGCTTGATAAAAGGCCTTGGACCAGACTTTTGAGGATATTATGATCTTGTGTGAGATATTGTGTGGGAAAAACACACGATTTAGGGAAAAAAACACCAAAATAGGGAGAAAAGAGAGATTTTTTCACCATCTTCTTTGTAAGTTCATCTTGAAGAAAAATACATTTGTGAGATAATATAATTCCTTATATCATTTTGTTGTGAGTTCTTGAAGGAAGATCATCAAACCTTCACCGGGAATTCGATTTCGGCTTTTACAAGGGAAGTTCTACCATGTTTTGTTTTACAATTTCCATTATTATTGTTGAAATAATCATGTATAGCTAATCTTTTCATATGGATTTTTAGATTGAGCCACACACATGTTATCGATTGTTAGTTTCTATTGATTTTTCCGGTAGAGTTTGGGATTATTCCTCCTTGTTTGTTCTTCGTATAAGAAATTTTGATTTAGATCATCAAACCTATTCCATAGTTGTTATTATTATTCAAAATCGAGGGGTTTTGTCGGTGTTCCATATCAAAAGACCCGATAGAAGTGATTGTGAATGTTCTAAACTTTTTTCCGCGATCTTTTAGCGAATTACCGCATCAAAGGTATTAGCTAGTCGATTGTTAGTAGAGATTCGTCCCCATCAAAGGAGTGTCTCTTATTTTCGTATAGAACAATCGTGATTCTTAGAATTACCGTCATCAAACGGATTTCTTTTAATTGTCGATAATTCCAAACCTTAATTCTTTGAGTATCGGAACTAATAATTGATTATGTGTGTGTCAGTGATTCTAAACTCCCATATCAGTCTCATAATTGTAATCTCTTAATTATCCAACCTTTAATTCGGTGTTGTTTACGTTTTGTTTATTTTAATTTTCAGCGTTTTGTGATTTTAATCCTATCAAATCTTTGGTGTATTTTACTTTACTTTACTTTTGTTAATTCGACTATTTGCCGAACATTATTGAATTTCAAACTGTTCCAACCCCTTGTGAGATCGACCTCGGAGTTACTTTCCGCTTCCTACAAAAGCGATTTGTACACTTGCGAGTATTTAATTTGTCCATCAGAGTGCGAAATCTCTGGATGGTATCCATCCTCACCATATGGGAAAAGTAGGGGATACTGCATTGGAAGGTAACTTGGATGTAATTCTGAAATTCTTTAGAAATCACCATTTTTTCGTTCCAATACAATATCGCGGGGATCCATCTCGTACTCATCATCTCCTGATTATTGAGAAATAAAATTACTTAGAATATATTAAACTACTTATGGAATATATATTTATCATGGATAAATAATAGTGATATCCCAACATACCAACAATTAATGCAGCAACTTCTGAACATGTTGGTAGATTATACATGCGTACATCGCGCGGCCTCCTTCCCATGAGACATAACTTTACATCCATATCGGCGCTCTCCTTGAATCGTTCAGCAGCCATTCGAAAATTTTGGGCAATTGGATTTTCGACATCTATCATGTTCTTTAGATCATCTACAATTGATGGATCAATCGCAGCAGGACTTTTTGATCTACAAATCAAAAAAAAATATAATGAGAATCAACAATATATATAGAATATTTTTAAAAACGATACATATGTAGTGGAATTAATATGGATCCAAGAGAATAAATATCGGACAACATCGATTCTGTCTTGAGTTTCATCCTCGCCACAATACATATATAGCTGTGAAAACTTTGGTGAATCGCCTTCATTAGGTAACAAACTACCGAGTAGATGATAGTTATTTCCACCAAGCCTATATGTGTAACACCCCGATATATTCGAAATAATTACAACGCCGTAAATCCTTTATATAAGAATTTACAAGGCTAAATTTGAGAAATACGGAAAATAACAATCATACCAAAGTACCATTAAGGTTATAATTCAAAACCAGTTCAACAAATCAAATGAGTCCAACGTCTCCAAACTTCAACAAGACACACGTACTCGAGTACTGAAAATAAACCAGAAAGACAAGGCAACAACAATTAACATCACTGAGCCTCTTCGTCGTCATATCGGTACTGTGGCTGCTTCCCCGCTCCTCGGCTACCGGAACATCAAAACAAATGTCCACCCCCGAGGGGTTAGCAAAACAATGCTAGTACAAGTATCATAATATACAAATCGAATATGCAACAACAATGCATAATAAAATACACAATACGGACTTCCGCTACCGGAATCCAACAATGCGAATCCACATGATTCCATCGACACAACATGGGTGTTCCAACGATCCAGCGCCCTCAGCATAGATCTCAAGATGATCCCGTCGGACCAACACGAGGTGGAAAACCCGTCCAATGATCCAGCACCCTCAGCATAGATCCCAAGATGATCCCGTCGGGCCAACACGAGGTGGACATCCGATCCAGGGCCCTCGGCATAGATCGCTCAACATACTCAAACAAAACTTATGCATACATATATGCAAAATCGCTATGTCCATCAACATGAACATACAAGTAATCGATAACGAATATCATGACAATGCTACGAAAATAATCTCATGTTCAACAATATGAACAAATAGTATACATGATCAAAACAATCAAAAATATGATACTTGCCTCAGAAATGGTGACAAGAATTGCTACTACGAATAGGCTTCAATCCGCTCGGAGAATTCTCACTCGATCGGATCCCCAAAATCCAAACCTTCATTGAACAATAATACCGATATAACTAACAGTTCCGGATAATTGTTTTAACCATCAAACGGATCATTAAAAGACATGTTATTCCCTATCATGGCGAGTGAACTAAATCTGCCTCAATTTGTTCGGTTGAATCAATACTACGCTACTCGTCCGAACGACAATCTCATCGAATACTATACAAGTTTAAACGCATCTTTCGGTCGGATACTATAAGAAATGACATTCATCTTAGAAGGATTATAATTATGTTCTTTAATAACAAGATATCGGAAACCTCGACAATCATCATAAGAATTCATTCACTAAGTTCATTAGGTTATCATCTCCTTATAGGAAGTAACCTTAAGCTCAATCCATAAATTTCTCCAATGAAATGCTCGATCAATAATTTCTAAGGATTTAGATAATCTCTAGAAACTAGTTGTAAAAGGGTTCAAAATCTCAGAATACTATATGAAGAGCCTAATCACTAATAGGTTCGATCAACATGTTTAACAACAAAGGAGAACTGAAGCATAACTGGACTTACTCTTCTAAAATCATGATGTTCGACTACTCATGAATATAACTGACTTGACAATCTCAAAAACATGTTCAAAACATCCCTAAGAATACGAAATCAAGTTGGTGAAGAATCACCTACCTTAAAATAGTGAAGAACAAGGAGAAACTTGAAGAAACTCCACACTGAGAGCTTGAACACCAATCCCCAATGGTCTATGATCTTCAAACTCGAGCTAGGATGATGATATGAGAGGTATATGGTGTTGGACAATCTCCAGAACACGAAAAATCAGCCAAAGGAAGGATGAGAAATGAAATGGGGTTGAGGTGTATAAATAAAATTCTATTCGTTACGTACGCTAAACACCCCACTTTACGTACGTAACGACCTTAGCGTACACTATGCTTCGAAGATTAGCGTACATTAATGCTTGGCCAGAGCTCGCTGACCTGATCCTGGTGTTGGCTAACCTACGTTAGCGTAAAGGTTTTACATATGTAATGTCAACAACCTTAGCGTACGTTAAATATCCCACTTAGCGTACGTTAAGTCCGTTGACTTGCATAGCTGTAAATCCGTCCAGATTCACGCGAACATCACACGAATCTTCTGTGGCCCCCACACGCCGACCCTTGTCAGATCTCGAGTTGACCGACCCTTACGTATGTAACACAACCACTATAACATACGTTATCTTGAACACATAGCGTACGTTATGCTTATGTTTTAGCGTGCGTTATGTCGTGCAGAGTTATGCATGCATGCATGGAAAAGAATACAAAAACATAAAGATACGAATACGGGAAACTAATCATCGATTAATACATCATAAAGTCGAATCTTACAAGGTCGAATACAGATAAATACACATTAATTATCCGTGCATTACATACTACCCCTCTAAAAAGAAGTTTCAGCCCGAAACTTAAAACGAAAACTATTCCGAGTACCTCGACTTGATACTATCTTCCGTCTCCCAAGTTGCTTCTTCGACTCCATATCGAGACCACTGAACTTTAACCAAGGTGATCGATTTATTCCTCAATTTCTTGACTTGACTATCAAGTATCTTGATTGGCTTTTCTTCGAACGAGTCATCATTAGCCACTTCAATCTCGCCAAAATCGATGATATGACTCGGATCCGGTACATATTTACGCAATTGGGATACGTGGAATACATTATGAATGTGACCCAGCGATGGCGGTAAGGCCAACTTGTACGCCAACTCCCCAACTCTCTCGAGGATCTCAAATGGTCCGATATATCTCGGACTCAGCTTTCCTTTCCTGCCAAAATGGAAAATTCCCCGAGTAGGAGAAACCTTCAATAGTACATGGCCCCCAGTCTCAAACTCCAACGGGCGACGGCGTATATCTGCATAAGACTTCTGTCGACTCTGGGCAGTTAACAGCCTTTCACGAATCAGAGCTACCTTCACTTGAGTCTGAACTATTAACTCTGGTTCCGTTCCAATCAAGTCAAAAGAGTCATCCCAACACAGGGGTGATCTGCATCTTCTTCCATACAACGATTCAAACGGTGCCATCTTAATGGAAGAATGCCAACTATTGTTGTAGGTGAATTCAATCAACGGTAAATGAACCTCCCAATCGGTTGACCAATCTAAGGCACAAGCTCTAAGCATGTCCTCTACTGTATGTATAATCCTTTCGTACTGACCGTCCGTATGAGGATCATAGGTCGTGCTAAAGTTCAGCTCGATTCCCAAGACCTTGTGAACTGCCCTCCAAAAATGCGATACGAAGCGACCATCTCGATCCGAAATAATGGTTTTCGGTGTTCCATGCAATTAGACTATCTCCGAAATAAACACTCGTGCTAATTTCTCGGGTCCCCAAGTGTCTTTAATAGCCAGTAAATGAGCCGACTTGGTTAGTCGATCAACTATAACCCAAATCATGTTCATTCCCGTCTTGGTCCTTGGAATATTGGTAAGGAAGTCCATCGATATATCCTCCCACTTCCACTCAGGAATCGGAAGTGGTTTTAACATCCCGGCAGGCCGCTGATGTTCAATATTAACCTGATGGCAGGTTAAACATTTCGAAACGTATTCCGCTACGTCCTTTTTCATATTTCCCCACCAGAAATTTTGTTTTAAATCTTTATACATCTTATTGGTGCCCGGGTGAATAGAATAGGGCGCGTTGTGAGCTTCCTTCAAGATTGTCTATCTCAAAACATCATCATCGGGGATGCAAAATTGATTCTGAAATCTCATAACTCCATCATCTAGTATCACGAATCATGGAGCCTTCCCTTTGTTTACTTCGTCACATAACCGAATAATCAAAGAATCATCCAACTGCTTAGATTTGATTTCTTCGACCAACGACGAAGTTAATTCCATCATACATAGCTGTCCTTGGACTCGTTGCGACCATACTTCAATTCCTTTGCGGATTAATTCTCGTTGAATGCTGGGTTGTGATGTAAACGTTTCCAATATTCGAAGGGAAACAGGTTTGCGGCTCAGAGCATCGGCTACCACGTTCACCTTGCCTGGATGGTACAGAATTTCCAGGTCATAATCTTTGATCAATTCCATCCACCTTCTTTGCCTCATGTTTAATTCCTTCTGACTGAAAATATACTTGAGGCTCTTATGATCTATGAAGACCTGACAATGAGTGCCGTACAGATAATGTCGCCAAATCTTCAGGGCAAAGACTACAGCTGCTAACTCTAAATCATGAGTCGGGTAGTTGACCTCATATGGTTTCAACTGTCGAGAGGCATAGGTAATCACCCTATCTTTTTGCATTAACACACAACCCAGTCCCTGATTTGAAGCATCGCTGTATACCATGAATCCCTCGGTTCCTTCTGGTAATGCTAGTACAGGCGCCGTTATCAGTCTTTTCTTAAGTTCATCAAAGCTAGCCTGACATTTTTCATTCCACTCGTATTTCTGAGTCTTCTGTAACAGTTGAGTAAGCGGACGAGCAATTTTGGAAAATCCTTCTACAAAACGGCGATAATATCCAGCAAGTCCTAAGAAACTTCGGACTTCTTTCACGTTGTTAGGAGATTTCTATTCTAAGATTGCTTCGACTTTCTTCGGGTCTACCTGAACTCCGTCAGCAGATATCACATGTCCAAGGAAAGTGTAATATCCGTAAATTTTATTATTATTATTATTATTATTATTATTATTATTATTATTATTATTATAAATATTATTATTATTGTTGTTGTTAAATTATTTACATATTTAATTTTAATTGAGAATCCATTTATTAGTCCAATCCAATTATATATTAATTGGTCTATTAGATTTCAACCCAATATCTTTACTTTGGGCCAACCCAACACCACCATGTCCTTTCTAGTTTCTCATTCTCTGAACTAATACGTTTTCAGTGTTTTTTTATCCAGACTTCAGTTACCATCTTTAATCCAAAATAACTCTGAGAACTTATGGCACAAATAATTAACACAAAAAATAAGAACCCTTTGAAATCATTTCAATACAATATACAAAAAAAGAAGGATTATACACACGATGGAAATCAAACTCACAGCAACAAATAATAAAAAAAAAACTGATGCATTTCCTCCATCTTAATTTTCATTCTTAAATGAAAATTCATTTCACATCATTCATCACTCAATTATTAACCAAATTAAGACATAATTAAATTATGTCTTTTCTAATTCTTCTCTTAAACAATATATAATGCAAACCAACTGTACAACATCGTTCATTCCAAACATCTCAATCTGCACAGTGATTCTGCACAGTGATACTCCAGCAAAAGGTATATATATATATATATATATATATATATATATATATCAAAAAGCTTTGATTTCTCTTTCTGTCAAATTTGTCATCCTAGTCTCATCTCATCTTTCATCTCCTTCATAGAATCAAAACCAAAATCTGAATCAAAACCAAAAACCGAACTCCATGTCTGTAACATCCCAAAAACCGTATGGGAATATTACACGCCGTAAACCCTTTCCGCAAGGATCTACCAGGCTAAACGTCCATAAACAACCAAATGCTTGCCCGGCCAGGGTCAACACAATATAATAATACAGACCGTTAAGGTCACTTACACATAAACACACAGACCGATGAGGTCAAACAACTCTATCAACAAGACTGACTAAAAACATTACCCACGCAGGGGTCGAAATACAATACATCGAAAGACTGAAATCAACTCTGACAACACAATGAAAATAAAACAACTCTCGACTCATGATTAGTATCGCAGCTCGTCATCCTCTTGTGCCAATCCTGTGTCGCTCCCCAATACGCATGTACCGACGCAAAAGACATCCACCCCCGAATACTCGGGGGTTAGTAAAACTCCACTGTTTTACTAGTGCAAGTATCAAACCATACGAAATGTAACAAGCAAATAGCAACTACGAATTTAATACGGAAATCCATTATCAAAATGTTCCCGAGAAGTTTTAGAATTTCGAACTCAAGTAAGAGATATTTGAAAAGGAACACATCATCTCGGGGATTTTTAAAGCAGAAAATCTTTTAGACCTTGAGTCCCAATTTACAAAACCTTTTCGTAAACAATAGGGCCTTAGCCCGATTCTCGTTTCAAAGCACACCAAATAATATATCATTATGAGTCCGAGATCCATATTTAAAATGTTACCCGAACAATCACTGCTACACGATCATTGTTCGTACACATCATGTACCGAACTCCGGAGGCCTCGACGGACCTTACCCGGACCACACACACCGTTCGTACACATCATGTACCGAACTCCGGAGGCCTCGACGGACCTTACCCGGACCACACACACCGTTCGTACACATCATGTACCGAACTCCGGAGGCCTCGACGGACCTTACCCGGACCACACACACTGTTCGTACACATCATGTACCGAACTCCGGAGGCCTCAACGGACCCTACCCGGCTACAGCATCGTTCGTACACATCATGTACCGAACTCCAGAGGCCTCGTCAGACCCTACCTGGATCACACACCTTGTCCGTACACGTCATGTACCGGACTCCAGAGGCCTCGTCAGACCCTACCTGGTTCACATAATTTGTTCGTACACATCATGTACCGAACTCCAGAGGCCTCGTCAGATCCTACCTGGATCACACACACATCGACTCGACACAATTCATAATCATTAAATGTCAAGTCATTCCACATTACGCCGAAATGTACAATCAAGCATGTAAACCAAAACAACACAAACATCATGATCATCACAACGACTCTTAACCAACACAACACACATTCGGTACACAATACATTGAACAAACACGTGTACAACCATCTCATATGTACATCGCAATCCTGCACAAATGGCACAACGCCTAACACGTATACCAATATATCACTATTATCACAAAGCCTTCAAATTTCGGAAAACACAACCAACTCAAACGGAACATATTTACGGAGGCAAGCAAAATCGTTATACATATCGTACGTAATTACTATTCACAAGATACAAGTCGTATAATAAGATACTTGCCTTGAATTATTGACGACGCAACGAACGGAAAGGAAAGTCACCGACGAACGCTAGGAACCAACGAAACCGAACCTAACGATTCAAGAATACAATCACAACCATTTCTAAATGAATACGGAATCGGAATACACCAAAACCCGCCTACGATTCATGTATATTCGCATATAAACAACAACGAGGGCGGACCACAACCAAACCCTCTCGATTCCGTAAAAATCACGAAATATACCATGAATCCGTAGGGAAACTAAGAATACCAACAAGATTAATCCTATTCATCATGAATTAATCGACAAAACGGAACGAATCGGACAAAAACGCGAAAACCCCTAAATCTACCCAAAAGTAGGGTTCTAAAGATCTAACCTTGATTCGCTGGATCGAAGGATGTTATAGGATGATTGATCGGTGATATAAACTCAGAAACTTCATGGATTTGTTGTCCAACAAAATGGTTTCGTCTCCTCCAAAACCCCAGCCTCGGACCGAAGGGAAATGAAATGAAAAATGACTGAGAAAGTCGCTGGTCTGTCATTTTTATACTGGGCCGGAACTAGCGTGCGCTATCGGCCAGTATCGGCCGAGCACTCTCGGCCATGGCCCGCATGACCCGGCACCACCGACAATTCTGCCGACCATGACTCGACCGCCCGACTCCCGCTAGCGTGCGCTACGGCCGGAAGCCTGCGCGCTAGCCCGACTCCGCCCGGTAGCCACCGGACTAACAAACTCATCCGTGCGTCGCTAGTCGGCCGACAGCGTCGCTACCTGCCGGTTAGCGTGCGCCACGGCCAAGCGATGGCGTGCGCTGCCGATCTGGCCGAGTCGAGAACCTCGAATCCCTCGCCCGGGCCGATAGCGTCTGGCCGACTCGGCAGCGTGCGCTACACTGCTGAGCTAGCCTTGCGTCCGGCCGTAGCGTGCGCTCGCCGATTCTGCCGTGCTGCTCGGCGATGCCCAAGACTTCCGACGATCCGCACCGGTCGGCGGCTTTCGGCCCGCCACGACCCGACGCCTCGATTTCCGAAAACGCACGGAGCGGACACGGCGAAAAGTTCGCGGACGACATCAACGACTCGAAATGAAAACGTAATACCATAATTAATCATACGCGACCAAGAAACGGGTCGAGATAACAATTACGAATACGGATACCCGTAACCTTCAAGAAATTACAAAATGGCCCAAAACGCCTAAATCACGATACGTGATCGAATAACCAAACCGAAGTTCACAACACGTCTAACAAAGTTAAACGGACTTGCGGGAAACTCAAACAGCAGCTTGACGAGATTCGCAAGAATCGAACTCAAGTGCGGAAAAGTCGCTAAAAAGCACGGAACACAACAAAACAACACCGAAACGAAATCGTATGACAAAAAGTGTAGAATTAATCATTCTCTGAATGACGAAACGGTCATGATAGAGTCGTCAAAACGGACTCAGGCCGAAAAAAGAAATTTACCGAAAATCGAAAATTGCGGATATTACATTCTACCCTCCTTAAAAGAAGTTTCGTCCCGAAACTTAAAACAAGTAGGGAGAAGCAATATCCCGCCAGAAAAAAAACTCAACGAGATACACAAGAAACGCGTAACTAACGCCCAACGGCGAAATGTTACAAACAACGCAACGGAATATACGGTGTAAAAACACACTCCACGATGACCAACACAACGTCACGCCAGATTTGAAACAATAACGAGCATTTTACGTCACATCACATGCACACATTAAATCAAGAAACGCACGCGACAACAAGCCGCACCCGACTAGAACGGCTATGTGAAAGAAACAAATAGAGTATAATGATAGAAATCACTCCGTTACTCATCAACAAGGAAATGTCCGACGTCAAAACACAAAAAAATTCAAGATAACAGAAAACGAGAATACTGGATATTACATCCTATCATACAAAAAATAAGTTCCGTCCCGAAACTTAAATTAAGGTTATCACAATGATACGAAACAAAATATAACGACACATAATAAAATACCATGATCATGACCCGCGGTCATTTGTCACGCCTCTGTATGTTCAACAACTATACAGAACTTATTCAAACAGAATATCATTTAACAAGTTCCAAACGTAAAAACGTCACAAGATACCCTCTACACGAGAAACAATCCATGCAGCTAGTACCAAAACACTATCATGGACATCGCTGCGCCTCCTAAGTAGAAATGGTACTCCGGTCCCTTATCATCTCGGCAACAATCTCGCGATCTTGAACTCGATGCCCCTCGTGTCCACAATTATAACAAGTCACGGGCGGTTTCTTACAATGCGCGCGTTCATGGCCTAGTACGTTACAGTTGAAACACCTAGGAGCATTACCAGAACTCAAAGACACCGTCTTGGGTCCTTTGGATTCTCTAGCTGACCGAGAAGGTCCCATGCTCGGCTGATACGAAGGTTGAGGTGTGGAAATCCCAATTCCCTTACTTCCCGATGCATCAACGGAGATCTTCTGCTTCTTCTCTACTGATACGGACTCGGTAGACATTATAGCCATTTCAAATGCTAAGGCTCAATCCTGATAGTCCTTCAAGGTTGTACACATAAAAGGAGCCATACACTGCCGAATCTGAGGTTTCATACGCATATCGAAATAACGAACCTTATCTGCCTCACTTTTCACCTGATCCCGAACATAACACAGCCGTCGATTATAATCGACTATCGCCTGGGATATCGACACGTCTCGGGGCGTAGCCGAGAAAAACTCGACAATCCTACGCTCTTTAACAGGCGGCGGACAATACTCGGCCTCCATGGCAGTTTTGAATTCAGTCCAAGTAGCGGTACGATCACTAGGCGCTACGGCCTCCCACCAGTCTGCAGCTTCCCTGTCGAGTAGGTATTGAGCGATAGGCACTCTTCTCTCATCGGGGCAAGCTACAGCATCAAATGTTCTGTCCAACTGGAAGAGCCAATTCTCCCAGCCTAACGAGTCCGAAGAACCTACAAAACGGGGCGGGTGCATTCTCATCACATCTCGTAACCACTTACTAGCTCCGTTATCCTCATCTGGAATCCCGTCACGGTGTACGGTCTGATTCACATGCGCCAACTGGTCAGCCACCTGACGAAGGATCGTGGTGGCGCCAATGTCAACCCTACGACCACGTCATCGGCCTCGACCTCTCGGCATACTGAACGGACGATCAATCAGAATAACATAACCAAATAAACATCACAACGTCAACATAGGACGATAAATAGCAGCACGATATAACATCAACCCCAAGTCATTACACACGTGCACGAACTAACACTGTAATTCTAGAACTTCATTAAAAAAAATAATTCACACAGTCACATTAACAGAGATGTTTGGATTTTATCAAATCAAACACGGTCAAAACCACACACATATCGTAAGGACCACACACTAGCAACGAAATAAAATATATCCGGGGTATTATTCAAATGATAAAATTTTAAAATTCTTAAGTTTGAAAAATTTGGTGAAATGAAATTTTTGAAAACACTTTTAATACCTCGGTCGTTCAATAAAAACCATGTGTCTCAACATTTAGAAAACACTGAAACATTCTCCGTGAGCACAACAACACCACAAACTTATGACAACCACTTAGCCCCAACACGTGGACATATGAAGTTCAAAATTCAAAACCAAAAATCGTTACGCAAAATAAAAATTTTCCAAAATCCTTTAGTTCATAACCAAAACGACGGTAATATTTTACAATGTCTCAAGTACTTCAAAACACATTTTTCAAATACCGTCGATTGTGTCATTTGAAAATACACGGCCCATTTGTCAAATTTTAACAAATTTTAAAAAAATCCACATAGACCGTGGTTTGACCGCACCACCAAAATATTTTCCAAAAATTGATTTTTATAAAAATTCTCAAAGCGTAAAGTCCTTGGAAAACATTCTCAAACTTACCCATAGCGGACAAAATTACAACGTTCCAAAAGCGATCGAATTTAAAACCACATACTCCAATGGCAACCGTGGTCGCCAATTCAATCAAATGCATCTCGTGGTATCAAGTTTAAGCACACAAAGAAAATCATTCATCTGAGTTTCTCACAACTCTTCCGTTTACCTTTTCGAAACCCATCAAGGTTTACAACTTTCACAACATACCACCCCACCCGGTGGTTCAAAGATAAAACAATAACGTGTCGATTCTACACACATACTATGTGCCACGAATATTAAACACAACTATATTACACAATACTATGTAAATAAAATTATGCGCCGCAATTAGCTCACTAAGATAAAATCGAGATACAGGTATTATGCATAAAAGAGGAGACTTACATCCACACAGTCACACGGAGGTGACGGCCGCCACGATACTAATCTCGTCCGATAACATAACCGACACGTTGTGACTACGCACAACTCAACTTGTCACCCGACGACTCGAACGACAAGACAACACATTACTCGACAATCACGACTTGACTCGACCCGACACCTAGGTTTCCGCAACCTAAGCTCGATACCATAAATGTAACATCCCCAAAACCGTATGGGAATATTACACGCCGTAAACCCTTTCCGCAAGGATCTACCAGCTAAACGTCCATAAACAACCAAATGCTTGCCGGCCAGGTCAAATAATATAATAATACAGACTGCTAAGGTCACTTACACATAAACACACAGACCGATGAGGTCACACAACTCTATCAACAAGACTGACTAACAACATTACACACGCAGGGGTCGAAATACAATACATCGGAAGACTGAAATCAACTCTGACAACACAATGAAAATAAAACAACTCTCGACTCATGATTAGTATCGCAGCTCGTCATCCTCTTGTGCCAATCCGTGATCGCTCCCGAATCTGCATGTACTGACGCAAAACAGACATCCACCCCCCGAATACTCGGGGGTTAGTAAAACTCCACTGTTTTACTAGTGCAAGTATCAAACCATACGAAATGTAACAAGCAAATAGCAACTACGAATTTAATATGGAAATCCATTATCAAAATGTTCCCGAGAAGTTTTAGAATTTCGAACTCAAGTAAGAGGTATTTGAAAAGGAACACATCATCTCGGGGATTTTTAAAGCAGAAAATCTTTTGGACCTCGAGTCCCAATTTACAAAACCTTTTCGTAAACAATAGGGCCTTAGCCCGATTCTCGTTTCAACGCACACCAAATAATATATCATTATGAGTCCGAGATCCATATTTAAAATGTTACCCGAACAATCACTGCTACACGATCATTGTTCGTACACATCATGTACCGAACTCCGGAGGCCTCGACGGACCTTACCCGGACCACACACACCGTTCGTACACATCATGTATCGAACTCCGGAGGCCTCGACGGACCTTACCCGGACCACACACACCGTTCGTACACATCATGTACCGAACTCCGGAGGCCTCGACGGACCTTACCCGGACCACACACACTATTCGTACACATCATGTACCAAACTCCGGAGGCCTCACCGGACCCTACCCGGCTACAGCATCGTTCGTACACATCATGTACCGAACTCCAGAGGCCTCGTCAGACCCTACCTGGATCACACACCTTGTCCGTACACGTCATGTACCGGACTCCAGAGGCCTCGTCAGACCACACTGGTTCACACAATTTGTTCGTACACATCATGTACCGAACTCCGCAGGCCTCGTCGGACCCTACGGATCACACACACATCGACTCGACACAATTCATAATCATTAAATGTCAAGTCATTCCACATTACGCCGAAATGTACAATCAAGCATGTAAACCAAAACAACACAAACATCATGATCATCACAACGACTCTTAACCAACACAACACACATTCGGTACACAATACATTGAACAAACACGTGTACAACCATCTCATATGTACATCGCAATCCTGCACAAATGGCACAACGCCTAACACGTATACCAATATATCACTATTATCACAAAGCCTTCAAATTTCGGAAAACACAACCAACTCAAACGGAACATATTTACGGAGGCAAGCAAAATCGTTATACATATCGTACGTAATTACTATTCACAAGATACAAGTCGAATAATAAGATACTTGCCTTGAATTATTGACGACGCAACGAACGGAAAGGAAAGTCACCGACGAACGCTAGGAACCAACGAAACCGAACCTAACAATTCGAAGAATACAATCACAACCATTTCTAAATGAATACGGAATCGGAATACACCCGAAAACCCGCCTACGATTCATGTATATTCGCATATAAACAACAACGAGGGCGGACCACAACCAAACCCTCTCGATTCCGTAAAAATCACGAAATATACCATGAATCCGTAGGGAAACTAAGAATACCAACAAGATTAATCCTATTCATCATGAATTAATCGACAAAACGGAACGAATCGGACAAAAACGCGAAAACCCCCAAATCTACCCAAAAGTAGGGTTCTAAAGATCTAACCTTGATTCGCTGGATCGAAGGATGTTATAGGATGATTGATCGGTGATATAAACTCAGAAACTTCATGGATTTGTTGTCCAACAACATGGTTTCGTCTCCTCCAAAACCCCAGCCTCGGACCGAAGGGAAATGAAATGAAAAATGACTGAAAAAGTCGTGATGTCATTTTATATCGGCCGGAACTAGCGTCGCTAGCCTTCCGGCCTAGCGTGCGCTATCGGCCGATGTCGGCCGAGCACTCTCGGCCATGGCCCGCATGACCCGGCACCGACACCGCCGACCATGACTCGATCGCTCGACTCGCTAGCGTGCGCTACGGCCGGAAGCTTCGCGCGCTAGCCGAATGGCTCCGAGAGCCACTGACTAACAAACTCATCCCGTAACGTATGCTAGTCGGCCGACAAGGCGCTACCTCGCCGGTTAGCGTGCGCCACGACCGGCCGCAGTGGCGTGCGCTACTCGCCGATCTGGCCGAGTCCGAACCTCGAATCCCTCGCCCAGGCCCGATAGCGTCTGGCCGGTGACTCGGCAGCGTGCGCTACACGCTGAAGCTAGCGCGCCTGGCGTCCGGCCAGTGGCGTGCGCTACGCGGTTCTGCCGTGCTGCTTTCGGCAAGTGCCCAAAGATTCCGACAGCCGCACCGGTCCCGGCCACTGCCGGCCGCCACGACCCGACGCCTCGATTTCCGAAAACGCACGGAACGGACACGATGAAAAGTTCGCGGACGACATCAACGACTCGAAATGAAAACGTAATACCATAATTAATCATACGCGACCAAGAAACGGGTCGAGATAACAATTACAGATACGGATACCCGTAACTTTCAAGAAATTACAAAATGGCCCAAAACGCCCGGAAATCACGATACGTGATCGAATAACCAAACCGAAGTTCAAAACACGTCTAACAAAGTTAAACGGACTTGCGGGAAACTCGAAACAGCAGTTTCGGACGAGATTCGCAAGAATCGAACTCAAGTGCGGAAAAGTCGCTAAAAAGCACGGAACTCAACAAAACAACACCGAAACGAACTCGGATGACAAAAAGTGTAGAATTAATCATTCTCAGAATGACGAAAAGGTCATGAGCGAGTCGTCAAAATGGACTCCGGCCGAAAAAAGAAATTTACCGAAAATCGAAAATTGCGGATATTACAATGTCCCATCCCGAAATCCAAACGAGAGAAAAAATAATAATAATAATAATAAAAATCGCCTGAAACCAGTCGAATCGACTGTACTCCACATTCGAGTCGGGGCTTGAAACCCGAACAGTCGAGAATCTTATTCCAGCCTAGGAAATCTGTCACCACTCGCGTCTCCGCCGCCCGCAGTCGCGACCCTTCGCCATCCCGCCACTCGTCGTCAGGCCTGTACCGTTCGGCATCCGACCAGAAACCCATCGCGAAATCAGTGCCTACCATTTCTGTATGAGTATGTGTGTTCGAAAAAAAAAAGAGAGAAGAAGAACGACAGAGGAAGGAGAGAGGGGAATCGGGACAGGGAGGAGGGAAAGAAATGAAGTGGCGGCGTGAGGATGAAATCTGACCTAGTGTTGGATTTTATATCCAATAACTTTCATTCAATTTCAATTTAACCCCTTAATTCTTTTATCTTTTAATTTTACCCCTGTTTAAATTCTAACATCTCAAATTAAATTCAAATATTTTAATTTAGTTTGTGATATTATATATATTTCATACATTAATAATAATATTAAATTATTTTATTGTAGATAACGACGAGAGCTTTCGAGCCTAAGATTTCGCGAACCGAGCATCCATATTTAGTCAAGCGCTGCATTTGAGGTGGGGTTTTTATTTTCACTTATTTTCTACAAAATTACATGTCTCATAGTATATTACATGTTATTTGGCATATATTACTATGATGTGATTTATCATGTCATACAGACAGAACAGAAAAAATTGTACTTTCAGTACATAGAACATTTAGCCTTCGGGCTCAGTTAGCCTTCGGGCTCAGATCGCCTCCGGGCTCCGAGTACTCTGTGTAGAAATACACGTAAAAACAGAACAGAAATATTTATGTGTTCAATTATTCGTGATATATTCATATGTGACATGTACCTCACTAAGCTCATGCTTACCCCAAATTTTTAAAATATTTTCAGGTTAATGAAGCGGGCGTGGTACTGGTGGAGGATGGTATCAATATAATTATCGAACTCTTAATATTATTAATTATATTTTTATTTACGAAGAATATTTTAAATTGTAATTTGAATGTTTTGCGAACTTTAGCAATTGCCTTATTTTCTATAAATGATGAATGTTAGTATAATTTTCGTAAATAGACGTAGTATAAATTCTGTACTTAATATTTTGGTTGCATTTTAAATTGGAGTTTTCGTTAATTCCTTACACTTATTTAATCACTAAAGTTTACTTTGAATTTTAAAAAAAAAATATATATATATATATATATAATAGTTCTTCTTCTAAATGATATTTACGTGATATTAGATAGCTTCCGCACGTTATTATTTTAATTAAAGGAAAATTTTAAATTAAGATAATTAAAGTTGAAAAAAAAATATATATGAAATTTTCGAGATTTAATTATAGTTAATATTAGGATGTTACATTGTGGTATCAGAGAAGTTTATGATTCTGCATACTCTTCTATATGAAAATATTATTCAGTAATACCATTCCACGGTACTTCGCCAGCTTCAACAGGTACATATTTTAATTCAGAAATTCAGATATGCATATATCTTGAATTATTCTCATTTTTGTAAATTATGGATATGCTCGATTAGTCAGTCAATATTATTGTTCGATATTATTTGTATATTGGTCAATGCATTTACATATTATAGAATAATCCATTTGAGTAGATGGCTCGCACGAGATTAACAGCTAGGAAATCAACTTCGTGTTCATTGGTTGAGAAGCACGAGAGTTCGGACTTTTCGAGAATACCAAAGGCCAGACCATCACGACGTAGGCGATCATATTAACACCATGGCGAGAAAGTTCGTACGTGTTAGGCGGGATGGAGTTTCCGACTACCTTGCCGTTGTGAAGCTTATGGAGACTCTTCCCCCTGCTTGGAGCCTTCGAGCTAGGACGCTACTCTTAAAGTTGGTGGACTTTACCTTGACCTCAGATACGCCAGTAATCGACTTTGTGGAGTTCTCGGCCGAGCTACATCGAATGTGGCTCCGAGAACGCTGTGGTTTGGATGATGTTTCCGACAGTGATGAAGAGGAAGAAGAAGATCCAAGCGAAGATGCCAGTGTGGCTTCGGCATCTTCGGCATGAATTCAAACTAAGTTATAATCTATATTGGAGAATAAAATACGACTATTTAGTATTAATTGTCGTAGATTGGGCATCCGAGTATTTTTAACAATCTTATTTATGAGTACAACATTGTACTTTATTTTCCATTTAAAATAATTATACAAATAATAGTGGGATTATATTTCACATGTATTTATTTTATTTTTTCTTTTCAGTCACGAATATGGCCTATATTCACAAAAATTTTGCAATAATATATAGATGTAGAATCTTACCAGTAATCGCAATTTTGAACATTAGGAAAATGTTTCCAAGGCGGCCACGCACTGGGAGAGGGGGAAACGAAGGTACTATGAATGGAAGGCGTAGAGAACGAGAAAACAACGCTGAGATACCTGTTGTAAACCAATACCAAGTGGTGGAACAATTTCGTCGCTTCGGACCCACAGCATTCACTCGAAAGAAAGAACCTACTTTCGTGGAAGAATGGATTCGATCGTTAGAACGAACTTTTAGGTTAATCGGATGCACAGATGCACAACGAGTAATCTGTGCTGAATATCAGCTTACGGAAGGAGCCGACCGTTGGTATGAGAGCTACTGGAGGACTCGGTCAGAAGAGGAGCGTGCAACCCTAACTTGGAACGAGTTCAAGGTTATAATCAGAATAGTATTACCCGAGGCATTATCGTGAACAAAAACAGCGGGAATTTTGGGATCTCAAGCAAGAAGGAATGTCTGTGACTGAATACGAATGGAAATTTACCGACATGATCCAATTTGCGACACGTTTTGTGTCCACTGACATGGAAAAATCTCGCAAGTTCCTGGATGGTCTCCGACCGGGAATAAGGCATATTCTCAAGAGCCACGGTGACCTATCTTATGCAGAAACTATCAAGAGAGCTCAAGAGATTTCCTCGATTCAGGATATGGACCGTAAATAGGTTGAGAGCTCTGGTAAGAGGAAGTGGCAAGGCCATAACTAAGGTAAGACTGGAAGTCAGAATGCCAGTCAAGGCCAGAGTAAGCAAGGCAGAATTGAACGAAAAGCGAAGCCCAACGTCAAGGCCGAGAAACCTTCATGTACAAATTGCGAAAAGAATCATGGAGGAGTATGTATGGCGGGTCAGGGAAAATGTTATCGATGCAAGCAATCAGGGCATACATCTTATGATTGCCCAGTCGGAAAAGAAGGTCAGACTTCCAGGGGTAGGGCACGAGTGTTTTCCATGAGCCTGAAAGATGCTGAAGGAAACCCGGAATCTGATAGCGAGTTTGTTGATGTATTTAATATACATGCATTAGTACTTTTTGATACTGGCGCTACCCATTCATTCATGTCTAAGAAGTTTCATGCTCTAACTGGAAGTAAAGACATTAGAGTAAAAGAACCATTAGAGGTTAGCGTACCATCCGGTAAAATAATATGTGCTGATTCTATGGTTAGAAATACACCTATAGATTTGAATGAGAATAACTTGGATGCGGATCTATACGTGATTAATATGAAAGACTTCGACATAATCCTAGGGATGAATTGGTTGAAAAAGTATCGAGCTATCATTAAATGTTATGAGAGAGAAATAACCCTAGTCTTGCCTGGGGATAAGGAGACTACATTTTTCGGAGCAAAGACTTGTACCTTACAGGTTTATATCTGCCATGAAAGCAATTAAATTGCTTAAAAGAGGCAAATGTCAAGGATACCTGGTGAACATAGTTGGTACAGAAAGACAAGAATTGTCAGTCTCAGATGTATCAATTGTGAAGGAATTTCCAGATGTGTTTCCTGAAGATTTGCTAGGAATTCCACCTGATAGACAAGTAGAGTTCACAATTGACTTGATACCTAGAGCAGCACCGGTATCAAAGGCTCCCTATCGAATGGCACCAAAAGAATTGCAGGAATTGAAGGTTCAACTGCAAGAGTTGCTGGACTTAAATTTTATTCGTCCAAGTGTTTCCCCATGGGGAGCACCGGTTCTTTTTGTCAAGAAGAAAGACGGTACATTAAGGATGTGTATCGATTATCGTGAGTTAAATCGACTCACAATTAAAAATAAGTATCTGTTGCCAAGGATCGAGGATTTATTTGACCAACTTAGAGGGGCAGGAATTTTCTATAAGATCGACCTGAGATTGGGATATCATCAATTGGAAATAAATGAGGATGATATTTCTAAGACGGCCTTTCGGACAAGATATGGGCACTACGAATTTGTAGTAATGCCCTTTGGACTAAGTAATGCCCCAGCTGTATTTATGGATTTGATGAATCGAATATTTCACCAATACTTGGATAAATTCGTTATTGTATTCATTGATGATATTTTGGTGTATTCTAAAGATGAGAAACAGCATGAGGAATATTTAAGAATAGTATTGGAGACTCTTCGCAATGAGAAATTATACGCGAAGTTTAAGAAATGCGAGTTTTGGATTGACCGAGTAGTATTTCTCGGTCATGTGGTGACCGCTCAGGGGATTGAAGTCGACCCAGTCAAGATCGAAGCAATAAACAGTTGGGAAGCACCTACGAATGCAAATGTAGTTCGAAGTTTCCTAGGTTTAGCCGGTTACTACCGGAGATTTATCGAGGGCTTCTCAAAGATAGCAGCACCTATTGACTCGAAAAGGGGAGAAATTCTTATGGAATGATAAGTGTGAAGCGAGTTTCCAAGAATTAAAGAAAAAGTTGACGACAGCACCTGTGTTAACGATTCTAGACCCTACCAAGGACTTTGTAATATACATTGAAGCGTCGAAGCAAGGTCTTGGATGTGTTCTGATGCAGCATGGAAAGGTGGTTGCATACGCCTCCAGACAGCTTAAACAACATGAGTTAAACTACCCTACTCATGATCTAGAATTAGCCGTTGTAGTTCATGCGCTAAAGATTTGGAGGCATTACTTGTACGGAGGAAGGTGTGAAATTTTTACCGATCATAAAAGTTTGAAGTATTTGTTTACTTAGAAGTAGCTAAACATGAGGCAAAGAAGGTGGCTTGAGTTGGTGAAAGATTATGATTGCACGATCCAGTATCATCCAGGCAAGGCCAACATAGTTGCAGATGCCTTAAGTCGCAAGACGAGAGGAGAATTGTGCAATATGATCACTACTCAAGAGCAACTCATTCAAGATTTTTTCGAGATTGAATATTGAAGTTGTTAGACCAAATGGAACAACATCAATTTTATCAGCTCTAGTGGTTCAACCAACCTTACAGGAAAGAATTAAGAGAGCTCAATCCCAGGATGAGATATTAAGTAGAATGAAAGAGTTGGCCATATCTGCAGACAATAAGGGTTTTGGAATAGCAAGTGATGGTACCTTGATGTACGAAGGGAGAATTTGTGTGACCAGAGATGAGGGTATGATAAAGGAGATTTTAATCGAGGCTCACAGTACACCATATACTGCCCACCCAGGCAGTACGAAAATGTACCAAGATCTCAAGAAAATGTTTTGGTGGAAAGGAATGAAGAATGATATAGGGAAATTTGTGGAGAGTTGTTTGACTTGTCAACAAGTCAAGGCCGAACATCAACGACCATCAGGATTATCAAACCACTTGAAATTCCAGAATGGAAGTGGGAACATAGAGCCATGGATTTCGTAGTCGGTCTACCCACAACAGTTAAAGGAAATACTGCGGTTTGGGTGATTGTCGACAGAATGACAAAATCTGCTCATTTTCTGCCAGTCAAGATGACGTTTAAGATGAATCAGTTCGCGCAAATGTATATCAAGGAGATAGTGAGATTATATGGAGTTCCGGCATCAATAGTGTCAGATAGAGACCCTCGTTTTACTTCAAGATTTTGGAGAAGTTTGCATGAAGCTATGGGAACAAAGTTAAATTTCAGCACTGCTTACCATCCTCAAACAGATGGTCAAACGGAGCGAACGAATCAAATCCTTGAAGATATGCTGAGAGCATGTATACTGGATGCAAATGGTGATTGGGAATCACTGCTACCTTTGGTTGAATTTGCCTACAATAATAGTTATCAAGCCACAATTGGGATGGCACCATACGAAGCTCTATATGGAAGAAAATGCACATCTCCATTGTATTGGGATGAAGTTGGAGAAAGAAAAGTATTGGGACCTGAGTTAGTTGAGGAAACAGTCAGAAAAATTAAGATGATCCGAGAGAGAATTAAAATTGCTCAGGACCGACAGAAGTCATATGCTGATAAGCGTAGAAAAGAGTTACATTTTGATGTTGGAGATAAAGTATTTTTAAAGGTGGCCCCAATAAAAGAAATTTTTCGGTTTGGTAAAAAGGGAAAACTTCGATCGAGATTTGTCGGACCATTCGAAATTCTTGAACGAATTGGAGATTTAGCATATTGTCTCGCCTTACCATCCGAATTTGCTTCAGTACACAATATATTCCACGTCTATATGCTCAGAAAATATGCGCATGATCCGAGTCATGTAATCAGCTACGCGAATTTGAACGTAACAGAGATTTAACGTATGAAGAGCTACCGAGTGCAATACTCGAGAAGAAAATTCATAAATTGAGAAACAAAGATATCACATTGATTAAAGTGCAGTGGAATCGTCATGGAAAAGACGAAGCTACTTGGGAACGCGAGGAAGAGTTTCGAGCTCGTTATCCTGATTTCTATAATCAAGGTATGATACTAATTTTCGAGGACAAAAATTTTTCAACGAGGGTAGAATGTAATATCCGTAAATTTTATTATTATTATTAATATTATTATTATTATTATTATTATTATTATTATTATTTTTGTTGTTAAATTATTTACAGATTTAATTTTAATTGAGAACCCATTTATTAGTCCAACCCAATTATATATTAATTGGTCTATTAGATTTCAACCCAATATCTTTACTTTGGGCCAGCCCAACACCATCCTGTCCTTTCTAGTCTCTCATTCTCTGAACTGATACGTTTTCAGTTTTTTTTATCCAGACTTCACTTACCATCTTTAATCCAAAATAACTCTGAGAACTTATGAAACCCTTTGAAATCATTTCAATACAATATATAAAAAAAGAAGGATTATACACACGATGGAAATCAAACTCACAGCAACAAATAAAAAAAATGATGCATTTCCTCCATCTTAATTTTCATTCTTAAATGAAAATTCATTTCACAGCATTCATCACTCAATTATTAACCAAATTAAGACATAATTAAATTGTGTCTTTTCTAATTCTTCTCTTAAACAATATATAATGCAAACCAAATGTACAACATCGTTCATTCCAAACATCTCAATCTGCACAGTGATTCTGCACAGTGATACTCCAGCAGAAGGTAATATATATATATATATATATATATATATATATATATATATATATATATATATATATAATCAAAAAGCTTTGATTTTTTTTTCTGTCAAATTTGTCATCATAGTCTCATCTCATCTTTCATCTCCTTCATAGAATCAAAACCAAAATCTGAATCAAAACCAGAAACCGAACTCCATGTCCCATCCCGAAATCCAAACCAGAGAAAAAAAAATAATAATAATAAAAATTGCCTGAAACCAGTCGAATCGACTGTACTCCACATTCGAGTCGAGGCTTGAAACCCGAACAGTCGAGAATCTTTTTCCAGCCTAGGAAATCCGTCACCACTCGCGTCTCCGCCGCCCGCAGTCGCGACCCTCCGCCATCCCGCCACTCGTCGTCAGGCCTGTACCGTTCGGCATCCGACCAGAAACCCATCGCCAAATCGGTGCCTACCATTTCTGTATGAGTATGTGTGTTCGAAAAAAAAAAAAGAGAAGAAGAACGATAGAGGAAGGAGAGAGGGGGATCGGGACAGGGAGGAGGGAAAGAAATGAAGTGGGGGCATGAGGATGAAATCTGACCTAGTGTTGGATTTTATATCCAATAACTTTCATTCAATTTCAATTTAACCCCTTAATTCTTTTATCTTTTAATTTTACCCATGTTTAAATTCTAACATCTCAAATTAAATTCAAATATTTTAATTTAGTTTGTGATATTATATATTTCATACATTAATAATAATATCAAATTATTTTATTGTAGATAACGATGAGAACTTTCGAACCTAAGATTTCGCGAACCGAGCATCCATATTTAGTCAAGCGCTGCATTTGAGGTGGGGTTTTTATTTTCACTTATTTTCTACAAAATTACATGTCTCATATGTATATTACATGTTATTTAGCATATATTATTATGATGTGATTTATCATGTCATACAGACAGAACAGAAAAAATTGTACTTTCAGTACACAGAATATTTAGCCTTCGGGCTCAGTTAGCCTTCGGGCTCAGATCGCCTCCGGGCTCCGAGTACTCCGTGTAGAAATACACGTAAAAACAGAATAGAAATATTTATGTGTTCAATTATTCGTGATGTATTCATATGTGACATGTATAGCCTCACTAAGCTCAAGCTTACCCCAAATTTTTAAAATGTTTTCAGGTTAATGAAGCCGGCGTGGTACTGGTGGAGGATGGTATCAATATAATTATCGAACTCTTAATATTATTAATTATATTTTTATTTACGAAGAATATTTCAAATTGTAATTTGAATGTTTTGTGAACTTTAGCAATTGCCTTATTTTCTATAAATGATGAATGTTAGTATAATTTTCGTAAATAGACGTAGTATAAATTATGTACTTAATATTTTGGTTGCATTTTAAATTGGAGTTTTCGTTAATTCCTTACACTTATTTAATCACTAAAGTTTACTTTGAATTTAAAATATATATATATATATATATATATATAATAGTTCTTCTTCTAAATGATATTTACGTGATATTAGATAGCTTCCGCACGTTATTATTTTAATTAAAGAAAATTTTTAAATTAAGTTAATTAAAGTTGAAAAAAAAATATATGAAATTTTCAAGATTTAATTATAGTTAATATTAGGATGTTACAGAAAGTTACTTCCTTAAGCCAAAACTCGCATTTAGAAAGTTCCGCATATAGATGTTCAATCCTCAGAGTACTCAAAACGACACGCAAATGCTCTGCATGCTCCTCCGGGTCTTTCGAATAGATCAAAATGTCATCAATGAAGACGACCACGAATTTATCTAAGTATTTTACGAATACTCGATTCATCAATTACATAAATACCGCAGGAGCATTGGTAAGTCCGAATGGCATTACCCCAAATTCATAGTGTCCGTACCGGGATCTGAAAGCAGATTTCAATATATCCGATTACTTAATTCTCAGTTGATGGTATCCTGATCTCAAGTCGATCTTCGAGAATACCCTTGCCCCCTGCAATTGATCAAATAAGTCGTCGATCCGAGGTAGTGGGTACTTGTTCTTGATCGTCACCTTGTTTAGCTCCCTGTAATCAATACACAACCGGAGGGACCTATCTTTCTTCCGGACAAAGAGAACGGGTGCTCCCCAAGGAGAAACGCTAGGTTGAATGTAACCCTTCTGCAATAATTCCTCAAGCTGCTTCTTTAGTTCGTACATCTCGGTTGGCGCCATACGGTATGGTGCTCTGGAAATAGGAGCGGATCCAGGCTCTAATTCGATACTAAACTCTACTTCTCTCCGCGGAGGTAATCCAGGTAGTTCGCCAGGGAATACGTGTGAGAACTCGTTCACGACTGGAATAGATGAGATTTCTACTCCTTCTTCTTTCTTCATGGCATAACACCACAATCCGTGACAACCCTACTTCAGTAATTTTACTACTTTCATGGCTTTGATTAATTTTCCCGAGCTTCCCGGTCTCCATCCTTTGAATAAATGTTCGGATCCGTCACCAGCAATGATAGAAATGAGTCTCTTTCGGTAATTCAAAATAGCCCCATAACGACTTAACCAATCGTCTCCGAGAATTAGATCGTCACCATGGATGTCGACTACAATAAGATTTGATGGCCAGTCTCTCCCTCCTATAGATAATGGAAAATCTCTAGTTTCTAGGGTTCCTACAATTCTCTCTCCGCTCAGTAAGCCCACAACATAAGGCTCACAATCATGTAAACACGAGATTTTTAAACGATTAACACAGTTCAATGATATGAAATAATGCGTAGCTCCTGAATCGAATAAGACACTAACTAGTTGCAAAAGGATCTGAATCGTACCTGATGCAACAGCAGTGTTCTGATCGCCTGACTTCCACATTTCGTACAGGCGTGGAGGAACGGACCCATCACTGGATGCCTCTCTTTTCCCAACATTCTGCTGCTGAAAACCACTTTGCTGTGTCTGGTTCACACTTGTCTCTTTCGGGACTGGTGCTGGAGTGCGAGTACCAAACGATCTAGTCGCATTTCTGCAAAAATTCGCATGGTGCCCTTCTTGCCCACATTCAAAACAAGTCACCGAAGGAGCGGAGAAATCACGTCGAACATGCCCTGCTCGACCACAATTATAACACTTCTTCGATGCGTCTGAAACTGTTGATGTTGTCCGGAACTTCTTTCCGCCTCGGGAAGGATACGGAGGTTTCCTGGATGAATAAAAAGAGGACTGGCCCTTGCTGGGCCCACTAATCTTATTCTCCGTGAAGTTTCCAGACACTTTCTGCTTCTTTGCTTCCGCCGATTTCTCCACCGCTGCCTCTTTCATGTCGTAGGCCAGCACTTTGTCCTGATACTGCCGCAAGGTAGTACATTCGAATCCGTACATATACTGCTGAATCTCCGGCTTCATCCACATGTCGAAATAGAAGATCTTTTCTGCCTCTGTCCTGACCAAGTGTCGCACACAAGTCAGCTGGTGATTATAAGTTTTAATTATGTCTGTTACAGGTGCCTCCGAACTCTGCGGGGAGAAAAACTCTCGGACTCTAGCCTCTCTAACGGGACGAGGACAATATTGTGCTTCCATCATTACTCTGAATTTCGTCCAGTCAGCATTATGATCCTCAGGTCGAACAGCCTCCCCAGTCAGAAAATACTGGGCGATCGGAACTTTTCGGTCATCGGGACAGTTGATCCCTGTAAATATCTTTTCCAACTCCTTCAGCCAGTGATCCCAAGTAGGCATCTCAGCAGAACTGTCAAATTTTGGTGGGTGTAATTTGACCACCTCCGTAAGCCACTTGTCTCCCCGATTATCTTCGTTGCGCTGCTGGCCCATCGCTGTCTGCATGCGGTCAACCACCTGAGCGAACTGGGTCATCTGAGCGACCACCTGCTGAAGTACCCCTGGCATGTTAGGATTTGCGTTATCATTCGCTGATCCTTGTTGTCCTCCAGAATGGGAATCGGTTCGACTAGCCGATAATTCTGGGGTAGTCGCTGAATCCTCCTGCCTCGCATTACCACATCCGCGTCCACGACCGCGTCTGCGTCCACGGTAAATATAAATACTCAACTGTAAATACAAATACTCAATATCCAGGGCAAAATTTTCTAAAATAAAGTCCGTCAATATTCACAAAATGGAAATTAAATAAAACAGTAGCATATGAAATTAGGAGACTTACAACCACGATCCACATGACGACGCTGGCTGAGCAGTGATGTTACAAACGACCCATAAATCAAATAACGTAAACAGACCCAACTAAACCCGACTGCCAAGATATCCATGAATCTTAGCTCTGATACCATATTTTGTAACACCCCTATATATTCGGAATAATTACAGGGCCGTAAATTCTTTATATAAGAATTTACAAGGCTAAATTTGAGAAGTACGGAAAATAACAATCATACCAAAGTACCATTAAGGTTATAATTCAAAACCAGTTCAACAAATCAAATGAGTCCAACGTCTCAATACCTCAACAAGACACGCGTACTCGAGTACTGAAAATAAACCAGAAAGACAAGGCAACAACAATTAACATCACTGAGCCTATTCGTCGTCATGTCGGTAATGTGGCTGCTTCCCCGCTCCTCGGCTACCTGAACATCAAAACAAATGTCCACCCCGAGGGGTTAGCAAAACGATGCTAGTACAAGTATCATAATACACAAATCGAATATGCAACAACAATGCATAATAAAATACACAATACGGACTTCCACTACCGGAATCCAACAAGCGAATGCACATGATTCCATCGACACAACATGGGTGATCCAACGATCTAGCGCCCTCAGCATAGATCCCAAGATGATCCCGTCGGACCAACACGAGGTGGAAAAACCCGTCCAATGATCCAGCACCCTCAGCATAGATCCCAAGATGATTCCGTCGGACCAACACGAGGTGGACATCCGATCCAGGGCCCTCAGCATAGATCGCTCAACGTACTCAAACAAAACTTATGCATACATATATGTAAAATCGCTACGTCCATCAATATGAACATACAAGTAATCGATAATGAATATCATGACAATTCTAGAAAATAATCTCATGTTCAACAATATGAACAAACAGTATACATGATCAAAACAATCTCAAAATATGATACTTGCCTCAGAAATAGCGACAAGAATTGCTACTACAAATAGGCTTCAATCCGCTCGGAGAATTCTCACTCGATCGGCTTACCAAAAACCAAACCTTCATCGAACAATAATACCAATATAACTAACGGTTCCGGATAATCGTTTTAACCATCAAACGGATCATCAAAAGACATGTTATACCCTATCATGGCGAGTGAACTAAATATGCCCCAATTTGTTCGGTTGAATCAATACTACGCTACTCGTCCGAACGACAATCTCATCGAATACTATACAAGTTTAAATGCATCTTTCGGTCGGATACTGTAAGAAATGACATTCATCTTAGAAGGATTCTAATTATGTTCTTCAATAACAAGATATCGGAAACCTCGACAATCATCATAAGAATTCATTCACTAAGTTCATTAGGTTATCATCTCCTTCTAGGAATTAACCTTAAGCTCAATTCATAAATTTTTCCAACGAAATGCTCGATCAATAATTTCTAAGGATTTAGATAATCTCTGAAAACTAGTTGTAAAAGGGTTTAAAATCTCAGAATGTTATATGAAGAGCCTAATCACTAATAGGTTCGATCAACATGTTTAACAACAAAGGAGAACCGAAGCATAACTGAACTTACTCTTCTAAAATCATGATGTTTGACTACTCATGAATATAACTGACTTGACAATCTCCAAAATATGTTCAAAACATCCCTAAGAATACGAAATGAAGTTGGTGAAGAATCACCTACCTTAAAATAGTGAAGAACAAGGAGAAACTTGAAGAAACTCAACACCGAGAGCTTGAACACCAATCCCCAATGGTCTATGATCTTCAAACTCGAGCTAGGATGATGATATGAGAGGTATATGGTGTTGGACAATCTTCAGAACACGAAATATCGGCCAAAGGAAGGATGAGAAATGAAATGGGGTTGAGGTGTATAAATAGAATTCTATTCATTACGTGCGCTAAACACCCCACTTTACGTACGTAACGACCTTAGCGTACGATATGCTTCGAAGATTAGCGTACGTTAACGCTTGGCCAGAGCTCGCTGACCTGATCCTAGTGTTGGCTTACCTACGTTAGCGTAAAGGTTTTACATATGTAATGTCAACAACCTTAGCGTACGTTAAATATCCCACTTAGCGTACGTTAAGTCCGTTGACTTGCATAGTGATCGGTCGAAAACTTTTCCTAAAAATAGGAGTTCTTGAGTCGCTCGCAAATATATACGATGTAGAAGTAGTTTGTGGTAAGTTCTACCAAGGTCTTTTCTCTCGAGGATTGTCCAACAGGGCTTCGTATAATTTTTTGTTATAGATTGCGAGAAATAAATACTAAAATATTAAAAAAGATATTTTTGGGTTTTTTAAAAATTAACTAAATTAAAATGCACTATATTTTAAACTAAACTATTTTTAATAAGACTATTTTATATAAGACTATTTTTAATACTACTATTTTTACTAGACTATTTATACTAGACTATTTATATTAAGACTATTTATACTAGACTATTTATACTAGACTATTTATATTAAGACTATTTTTATACTAGACTATTTTTAACTAGTGAAAATGAATAGAATTAAAATGAGTTGGAATTTATAAGATCTAGGGGATTACGGGTTCATTAAATTAGGTATTTAATTAAGTATAGGAATTGATTTATATGGATATAAAAGAAAAAACGAATGTTTACCGAGTAATCAACTTTTCACCTCCGTACTTTCGTAATCAAAGATGTCTTAATTGCTGTCACTTTTTTAAGATGTTGATAACAAGATTAACACTTGATAGATTGAAAAAATGTGTTTCCAATACACTTAACAATCAATCAAGGAGGTTTCACTAGTAGAAATAGGATATGATCAATCTCTATTCAAACCAATTAGTCCTTTCATTTCTCTAACTTGACTATTTTTAGGATAAACGATCGTTCATCGAGTAATCAACTTTTCACCTCCGTACTTTCGTAATCAAAGATGTCTTAACCACTTTCGCAATCTTAAGATGTTGATAACAAGATTAACATTTGATAGATTGAAAAGATATGTTTCCAATTTACTCAACAATCAATCAAGAAGGTTTCATTAGTAAAAATAGGATATGATCAATCTCTATTTAAACCAATTAGTCCTAAAAATAGTTTAAATCAATCAAATACTCAATATATAACCTAATAGAAATCCCCCTTCCCCTAGGAAGAAAGATTAACTACTCATTGGTTCATACAAACTAAAATTATAATAGAAATAATTGATATATATAATATATATATATATAGAAACTTTTAATTACTAGAACTTAATGACAATAGATAAAACTTACTTGAATATGATGAATCAAAGTGCAAGAAACAAACTTCAAAATATAACTTCAAACTTGTTTAAAGGTTACAAGCTTACAAAAATTGAAAGTAAAATACTAAGTGCTTATTGATCAAGCACTTTTCAATTACAAACTAAATGAAAAAAAAAACTTCAAACAAAAAATAAAATACAAACTAAAATTGAAAGCTCTAAGGAAAATATATTGCTAAAAGAAAGGAGTATTTCTTAGCAAGAAGATGATTTTGAGAATTGGTAATAATTGGTAAAATTGGTTGTTTTTTTTGCAATGGATGAACATGTCCTTTTATAGGTGATTTTCAAGAATACAATTGATTATTTAATTCAAAATATCTATTGTAATATCATTTTTTTAATTCTTTGTTCACACTTCACCCATGACTTTGATTTTTCAGATTTTTGACCATAAAAATATCTTGTGGTTGAGTTCACAAGTTGGTCAAAAATGGACTAATTTTGCATGGCATCTGCTGAAAAACGGCGATGGAAAACGGCCCGGTTGCCCCGTGTTGTGCGCCGTTTGTGGTGACTCGGTCTCTTCCGAATACGCGAGGACACGGCGCTAAATGCGGCCGTGTGTGAAACGGCCCAAGACACGGCCTCTTTTGCGCCGTATGTGAAACGGCCCGAGAACACGGTCCATTTTGCGCCGTTTTGTATGGTCGTTTGTCTGGAAAAATTCCCGTCGTTGGATTTGATCTTGTTTTCCGTCCTTTTTGATGCTTCATGTCGATGTCAGTAAAATAACCATTTTTAGCTCATGTTTGGACATATCGTAAAATATATATTTTTAATCACAAATCAGTACAATTATGCCCGGAAAAATGAATATTTTGTATATGAATTTTAGATCAATTATGCACTAATCAAATACCCCACACTTAAATTCTTGCTAGTCCCGAGCAAGACTCTTTATTAATCACACACAAAATAAAAATTAAAATAAGACATAAAATAAAAAATAAAAAATAATACACACAAATTTAAGAAAAATAATTATATATAAAGATAAAAAGAGATCAAAATGCCATTAATACACAATAACCAACTTTATACAGTAGATAGAAATGAATCAAGATTCAAAATAAATCTACTAACGATTTTTGAAGTTAAAACACGGTTCTTATTTTTGTAATTCCAAAATACAAGGTTTTCCACCCAAAAGGTTGATTATTTCTTTCCCACTCGTGACTTCACACGACTCCCTTTAATGGTTGCTCTCGATCACACGTTTATTTTTCGACTCAATATGAAGAAGAATTTCATCGGCGTCATCAAATATTGTGATTTTCACAAAATTGAGTGTATTGAAATTCAGCTGCTAATTAATTCAAATCTGCTCATAAACTACATCCCTTTTAGTGATAGCTTTCACACCGTTATTTGCTAACGTGTAGCTCTTTTCACTAACACAATTTCTATCTCATTATTTTCTTTCGTAAAAGGTGATAGCTTTCACACCGTTATTTGCTAACGTGTAGCTCTTTTCACCAATTTTTTCGAGACTAGACTACGCACCAACAATGGTTAGTCCTTTATTTTTCGCAAAATTTAAGACTTCCAAAATTAAGCATTTATTCTTTGCTCAACACTTCTCCTTTTCGTCATTTATTTTTTTAGGTGATAGCTTTCACACCGTTATTTGCTAACGTGTAGCTCTTTTCACCAATGACTCCTTTTTTAGGGAATAGAATTTTTAAAATCATTTTTAGTTAAGCATGAAAAATCAAAAACTCCACAAATTAAGTAAATTTCAGTTTTATTTTTCATCAACCAATTGATTCTTCTTTTCTCAAGGTAACGAATGACTCGGTTTTATATGATAATTACAAGGCTTGGAAAGAGAGATTAAGGCTCAAAAAAATTTTTGGAATATACAATTTTTTTACCGGTTAAAACAATTTTAGAAGTTTGTATATAGCTAATTTATTGGTGTTATGGCCAGATCTAAAAATCTTCAAAATCAAAATACTATAAATATATATATATATATATAATAAAAAAAAAATTAAGGCAAATAACCAAATCAATCAAAACACACCAAAATTATTAAACAAACCACACCAAAATTACAACACACCAAAATACTAAAACAAACCACACCAAAATTACAACACACCAAAATACTAAAACAAACCACCCCCAAACTTGAAAATAAAACTGTCCTCGGTTTATAAAATAAAAAATAAAAATCAATGCGAAAGCGAATACTCCTGTTAAGAAAGTTGATGTAAGCCTAACACCTTTTAGAATGCAAGAGAATAAATATACGAGGCACACACAAAAGAAAATAAAATATACTCGTAAGTATAACATAATTTTTAGATGCGCATCAAGAAAGTCCGAAGAGTCGCCTTCTGTTGCCATCAAAGTTTTTATAAAAGCAAAACACGAAATAAAAATTAAGAATACATAAATCGCGAATAGATGCGCGTCAAGAGATCAAGAAGAAACTCCTTAAGCCGCCATCATTTAGCACGATTATTACACACTACGAAAGTAAAAATACAAGAGGTCCGTCATGGGTTATTAAAGGGAGAGGAATGAATCCACTTTTCGTTTTCTCATTGTAAAATCTTCTACCAGATAATTTTAGCTAGATTTGGATCTGGTTGAGGAACAAATTCATTGAGTTTTTGATTAGTTCTTACGGTGTTGTTGCAACGACTATGATTCGTTTTGCAGCTCGGAAATAAAGCCCTTTTCGGCGAGTAGTCGATGAAAGACAAGTAAACCATCAAAGAAACCATTGACATTAAGCAATCCTATTGGTTTTGATGAACATTTAGTGGCTCTGTAACCACATGAAAAAGTTCCTCAAGGGTGCCAAAACCACCGGGAAGGGCGATAAAGGCGCCAGAATTATTTATCATGTGAGTTATGCGATCTTGCATATTCACAGATCTAAACTCATCTCCAATAGTTGACCCGGTGATTTTACTTTCAGCCAGAGGTTTTGGGATTACTCCCAATACTCTTACTCCTTCCATATAGGCAGAAGCAGCAGCTCGTCCCATTAATCCTAGACTTCCTCCTCCGTAAACTACATGAATGCATTTTTCTCCTAAAGTACAACCCAAGTTATGTGCTGCTTCAGTAAAGCATGCATATTTTCCATAACTAGCTCCACCAAAAATGCAGACTGTGCTAAATTTTTTTGTGGAAGATGATGACTCCATTTTTGAAAAGAAATAAAAAAAAAAATTTGAGAGAAACAGAGAAAAGTGCAAGTTTGAGGGATGAATGAAAGAAACCAGTAGAAAGTTTAATTATAGAAGAAAAAGAAGGTAAAAATTGCTTAACAAGTTTGTGATTGCGTTGATTGCGCTTCAACTACTCAATAGAATAATGAATGCATTTATTGCGTATCACATTTTTTATTCAGAAAATCTCACCACACGATAAAAATAAAAGATACTTACGCGTATGTACAGTAGTTGTGATTGTGGCTCACATCTTCCTCTGATTTTACGTTTAGAAACGGCCTAAACGCCTTCTATGAGTCGGGGAGAAGCTTCCCATCCAATTTTCTTACAAATTGGCAAACAGGGTCTTTTAACGTCAGATTCCCAAGACGTTGTTCATATTCTGGTTTAAATTTATTCCACAAACATTGAATTCCGTAATACACAAGTCCACTAGGATGCGTGTCAAGAGAAATTTCGATATTATCTAAATTCTCCTTGTTCAGACCATCATTAATGAACTGAATTTTATCTTCTCTGTTTGTAGATGGAATTCCTAAAGATCGACATTTTGCATTACAGTTCCATCTAGCACATTTATAGCAAACAGCTAGAATCTTTGCTCGTCGTTTCTTGGCATATGAACTTTTTCCAAGCCCTGGTAAGAATCTAGTTGGTGTTTCTGTGAATTCACCTTCTATTCTTACTTTGGCTTCGATAATGAATCTTATGTCAAAAGGTATGCTTTTATTCGTAAGCAACCTCATCCTTTCAAGCCTTGTCTTGTAAATTTTTAAAATTGCATTTTTGCTTAGAAAGGGAAATCTTTTTTCAATTTTAAACAATGTTTCATCCATGATAAAAAAAAACAAAAATAAAAAGACAATGAAAATAATTAAAAAAAATATATACAAATATCAGTTGTTGTGGGAAACTGAAAAATCCGACTTTGATAGTCACGGAGTACCGTTATCCGCCACTTGACCGGACAGAAAAATTATATTTGGCCTAAAACAATCCCCGGCAACGGCGCCAAAATTTGATCGGTCGAAAACTTTTCCTAAAAATAGGAGTTCTTGAGTCGCTCGCAAATATATACGAGGTAGAAGTAGTTTGTGGTAAGTTCTACCAAGGTCTTTTCTCTCGAGGATTGTCCAACAGGGCTTCGTATAATTTTTTGTTATAGATTGCGAGAAATAAATACTAAAATATTAAAAAAGATATTTTTGGGTTTTTTAAAAATTAACTAAATTAAAATGCACTATATTTTAAACTAAACTATTTTTAATAAGACTATTTTATATAAGACTATTTTTAATACTACTATTTTTACTAGACTATTTATACTAGACTATTTATATTAAGACTATTTATACTAGACTATTTATACTAGACTATTTATATTAAGACTATTTTTATACTAGACTATTTTTAACTAGTGAAAATGAATAGAATTAAAATGAGTTGGAATTTATAAAATCTAGGGGATTACAGGTTCATTAAATTAGGTATTTAATTAAGTATAGGAATTGATTTATATGGATATAAAAGAAAAAACGAATGTTTACCGAGTAATCAACTTTTCACCTCCGTACTTTCGTAATCAAAGATGTCTTAATTGCTGTCACTTTTTTAAGATGTTGATAACAAGATTAACACTTGATAGATTGAAAAGATGTGTTTCCAATACACTTAACAATCAATCAAGGAGGTTTCACTAGTAGAAATAGGATATGATCAATCTCTATTCAAACCAATTAGTCCTTTCATTTCTCTAACTTGACTATTTTTAGGATAAACGATCGTTCATCGAGTAATCAACTTTTCACCTCCGTACTTTCGTAATCAAAGATGTCTTAACCACTTTCGCAATCTTAAGATGTTGATAACAAGATTAACATTTGATAGATTGAAAAGATATGTTTCCAATTTACTCAACAATCAATCAAGAAGGTTTCATTAGTAAAAATAGGATATGATCAATCTCTATTTAAATCAATTAGTCCTAAAAATAGTTTAAATCAATCAAATACTCAATATATAACCTAATAGAAATCCCCCTTCCCCTAGGAAGAAAGATTAACTACTCATTGGTTCATACAAACTAAAATTATAATAGAAATAATTGATATATATAATATATATATAGAAACTTTTAATTACTAGAACTTAATGACAATAGATAAAACTTACTTGAATATGATGAATCAAAGTGCAAGAAACAAACTTCAAAATATAACTTCAAACTTGTTTAAAGGTTACAAGCTTACAAAAATTGAAAGTAAAATACTAAGTGCTTATTGATCAAGCACTTTTCAATTACAAACTAAATGAAAGAAAAAACTTCAAACAAAAAATAAAATACAAACTAAAATTGAAAGCTCTAAGGAAAATATATTGCTAAAAGAAAGGAGTATTTCTTAGCAAGAAGATGATTTTGAGAATTGGTAATAATTGGTAAAATTGGTTGGTTTTTTTTGCAATGGATGAACATGTCCTTTTATAGGTGATTTTCAATAATACAATTGATTATTTAATTCAAAATATCTATTGTAATATCATTTTTTTAATTCTTTGTTCACACTTCACCCATGACTTTGATTTTTCAGATTTTTGACCATAAAAATATCTTGTGGTTGAGTTCACAAGTTGGTCAAAAATGGACTAATTTTGCATGGCATCTGTGAAAAGCAGCGATGGAAACGGCCCGGTTGCCGTGTTGTGCGCCGTTTTGTGGTGACTCGGTCTCTTCCGGAATACGCGCGAGGACACGGCGCTAAATGCCGGCCGTGTGTGAAACGGCCTAAGACACGGCCTCTTTTGCGCCGTATGTGAAACGGCCGACGGAACACGGTCCATTTTGCGCCGTTTTGTATGGTCGTTTGTCCTGGAAAAATTCCCGTCGTTGGATTTGATCTTGTTTTCCGTCCTTTTTGATGCTTCATGTCAGTAATCTGTAAAATAACCATTTTTAGCTCATGTTTGGACATATCTGTAAAATATATATTTTTAATCACAAATCAGTACAATTATGCCCGGAAAAATGAATATTTTGTATATGAATTTTAGATCAATTATGCACTAATCGCATAGCTGGAAATCCATCCAGATTCACACGAACATCACACGAATCTTCCCTGGCCCCCACACGCTGACCCTTGTCGGATCTCGAGTTGACCGACCCTTACGTATGTAACACAATCACTATAATGTACGTTATCTTGAACACGTAACGTACGTTATGCTTATGTTTTAGCGTGCGTTATGTCGTGTAGAGTTATGCATGCATGCATGGAAAAAAATACAAAAGCGTAGGGATACGAATACGGGAAACTGATCATCGATTAATACATCACAAAGTCGAATCTTACAAGGTCGAATACAGGATAAATACACATTAATTATTCGGGCATTACAATATGTATACGGACCATGTCCATTGTTGACTGTTTTATCTTGGATCCCACCCATCGAAGTAAAAGCGTACATCATATTATAAGCACGTATGTTCTCAATGTAATTCCGACTCTTAATATGCCTATTTTGTAAAAGATCACGTAGCAGCCGTGGAGGTTGTTTTAGAAGAGGAAGTTGTATTTTACCACGACTACAACACAAACCAAATTCCGGACTACTCAAAAAAATTGAGAAAAAAATAAAGTTTCATTTTTTACAAAAAAATTTAATTTTTTTTAATATTTTTTAGACTTTTATATTTTTATTATTATTTTATTATTATTACAAAAATCTGAAAATCTTTATTATATTTTTAAATTTTATTTTTAACTTTAAATAAAAGCATTAGATTTTTAATATTAATATTTCCAATTTTTTTTAAAAAAAATAATGTTTCAATTTTTCTAAAAATACAGATTTTTTTATTTTTTATATTTTTTTAGACTTTTATATTTTTTTGTGATTATTTTATTATTATTACAAAAATCTGAAAATTATTATTATTATTTTATTATTACCGACCAATAAAATGCTGACACGTGGCACTTAACGGCCATGGCATCAATCCATTAAAACTTAACGGGACCAAACTAACGGAGGCCCTAACTGGTGAAACGGATTAAACTTTAGTCCCTTGTTTGAAACACTTAAAACTTTAGTCCCTTAAGTGATAAAAATGACAAATTTCAGTCCCTAATAGAGTTATTTTGCCGTATTTTAATCATCTAATATATCATTATTATATTTAAATTACTTTATATATATATATATATATATATATATATATATACTAAATGGATGTCAAATTAAAGAGCATGAAGTAAGAATTAATTTTATATATATTTTATCAACAATAAAATTGATACGAAAAAGTTATAACTGTTTAAACTATTGAGTTAAAAATAAAAAGATAAATGATAGAAATTTTTAATTGATAGATATTATATATGGAATAACCATTTAACTTTTCTCCCAAACAAAATATCTATTTTTTTAAGATTTTTAAAAAGAGAAATAATGTGGAGATGACACATATCTCTTTAAAATTTTTTACGACTCTCTTTTAATATTAAGTATGGACGTGAGTTAGGGAGAATGTGTGATTCTTGAGGGGGTGAACCGCAATTTACTCAAAAAAAAAAAATTCTATTTGAAGACAAAAAAGGGTATTTGTGTCATGCTTTAAACGCCATGGCCGTAGCCTCTTAGGAAGGAAACAAACAAAAACCAGGCACCGCATCCCACACGTCAGTTCGGTCGGATTAGCACTCCATGTCTGTCCGAGCTCTACATTATTTCTCCCAAAAAATTACTTATTTACTCCATTGAAGCAAAAAATTGCTGGATGCAAAGAGTCAAACAATGGTAATCTTTTTATTACTATTATTATTATTTGTTATCTCTTATTAATTTCCCCTTTTTATTTTTCCAGTTCGTTTTTTTTTTTTCATATGATAAAGGTGTAAGAAAGATGTTTTTTTTTTGTTCTTGCCTTTTTTTATTTTTTTCATTATCTGAGTTTTTAAGTCAAATGGAGTCCTTTGGAAAGAGCTGAACTTTTTTTTCTTGCAGTTTTTCTGTCGGAAACCGCCTAAACTTCTTTCCCCCTTTTTAAAGGGGTTTTCAGGTTTCTTTTTGAAGTTTCATTTCTGGGTTCTGTTTATTTTTTCGTTTCATTTTTCCCAATTTCCAGAATGTTATGTTTTGGGCAGGCATGTTTTTTTTTTTTTTTTTCCTCATGGGAAATCTGATATTTAGGCAGCATATATGTTCTTGTAAGAGACACTAACAATAGAAACCTTAAAAAATCACACTCATAAATTTACTCTTAAACCATCTACTATAGGAAAATTCTAAGGCACCCACCCATGTACCATACATGCACGTATATTTACCATATGATCTGTAGCCATAGTTGTTAAAGGCGCGCCTCGGGTGCGCCTCAGGCGCAAGGCGCGCAGGAAAAAAGGCAGGTCGCCTTTTGAGCAAAAAGGCGGGCAACCTCGGCCAGGCGCGCGCGCCTGGGTGCGCCTCAGTGCGCCTTTTTGCTGCGCCTTGGTGCGCCTCAGGCGCGCCTCTACATTAGGACTCTTTTTTGGTTTTTTCTTTATTTTTTCAGAATATTTTAAAAGTTGTTTTTGCTCTTCTGACACTTTAATTTTGCTAATTATTAAGTTTTTTGTGGATAGTTGTATTTTTTGTGACTGTCTTTATAAAATTTATAATTTAGTATAATTTATTTGTTAGTTTTTATGCGCCTCACCCCTCTCAGGCGCGCGCCTCCCCTTGCGCCTTGCGCCTCAGGCCATGGGAGCCCATATCGCCTTGGTGCGCCTTTCGCCTTTAACAACTATGTCTGTAGCAAATGATTTTCATTATGAATCCAACGGCCATTATAGATGCAGGCATTGTACCTAATGTCGGTACCTTAGAACTCCATCTACTATGACTTCCAAGTAGTCTATTTTACACAGAAATGCATTGCATTTCCTGTCCTATTAATCATATTATTAAAATATTCTCCTACACCTCTTCCAGTTATTGGTGGAAGCTTGAGGGTCTGTTTTATGTCTGTTGTAAATTTGAGAGATTGTTTCAGCGGCCATAAATTTTTTGTTGGTCTAGCTAAATTTAAGAGACGTGATGGATTAAGTTTTTATCTCATTTGTTGCTCTTTCAGCCTAAGTATGGATATAGAGATAGTTTTAAGAGTTCTATTGCGAGTGTTCAAACTATATGCGGGCGAGTAGTAGTTATATCAGTCTTGTTGGCCATCAATGAGGTGTTAAAGAGAGTATTTGACTCATAGAAGTTGTTAATTTGAAATTTGGACCTCGTAAAAGTTAAAACAAAAATAGCTTGTTTTATACTAGGTTCATGAAAAGTTGGATCTTCTCCCCAATCTTCATTTCTAGCTGCATCCCCTGTTTTAGGGTATGCTAATTGTACTACTTGCTAGATATAGATATTAAATACGATCTTTGTACTTCGTACAATTTGAGGGTATCTATTGTTGTTATTATCATTTTCCTATGTATGAAGGTCGCGACAGTAAGGAGCATTCGGCGTAAAATTTTGATGCTTTGTTTTTTGCATGATTTTATAATATTAGCTAATTTTGACCATTAATTAACATATAACCTTCATGCCACCGATCCTAATATAGTCGGGACTAAGATGGTCGTGATGTTGTTGTTGATGATGTCATTGCGCTGAAGGTTTAGTTTTACTTACATTTCCACGAAATTGCTTCTTCGTAAAAAAAATGAACCTTTTTTTTTACACCAATTCTAGACATTGGTTAGCAAAGAGGGCATATCTCTTGCTAAAGAGATACTTGTCGAGAAGCTTCTGTTATCAGAATTAAACTTAATTTAAATGCAATTCTACGAGCCAAAAACATAAATCTGGGTATCTGTTGTTTGTTTCAACTTCCTAGCTTTAGATGGAGCTGAATAACAATGCTTAGCCCATATCAAGTTAGTGATTCCAATATAATCATTTTCTTCGTCTGGTTAGATCTAAAATTTTCTCCCTCGGAATATATATTGGTATGAAATGTATTTATAATGAGTTCCCCTAATTTTTACTGGTATTCCGTTATGTGAGACATTTATGGAGTTTCCTTCGATCTAAACTAGGAGAATGAAGTTCAATCCGTACTTTTCCTTCATTATGATTTATGGTCCCTATCCAGTTGAATCCTCAAATTGTCCACGATGAAATGGGGAACATATATGCTATTTAATGGGTATGCATCATAATCATCATCATCAAATGCATCTTAATCCCAACTATGTTGGGGTCGGTGACATGGAGATTATAGTGTCAATTAATTTTCTAAATTGCAGAAAACAAAGTTTCATAGTTTTACGCCGGATGACTACATCGTCAAAAAATTTGTTGCCGCCAAAAGTTGTTGATCTAGGACTTTAGTGTTGATGAATTTTGCTTTACGGTTCTCTTTTTGGATTGGTTTGTGTAGAAGATGTTAGTGTCTCCATGTTGTTTGGAAAATTGGTCTCATATTTATTAGAACTTTATGGTGAAAACATATGATGGGTATCTAGATAGTAATAAGAACAGAATGCAAATACTCCTTGTATTTATGAAGGATTCTCCCTGAGGTAGTTCAATTTGAATCAGGGAATGCAAGGAAAGGAAGATACTGCTCAATGAAACAGTCAGTATCTGGAAATGGAAAATATAGAAAGCAAGAAATTGCAGAAAGTAAATAACTCGACCTCACTAGAGAGTCAAGTCCCACGCCCAGCAAATACCAGCCTGTCTCAATCCCACACATCACGCCCCTTTTATCTTTCTTTTCCTAACAGAATTATTCTTTTTGTAAAAAGTCCACTCTGTCCCAGTTAAAAGTCTTTCCACTTCCCTCTCTCATATATTTTCCCAACTTTCCCCAATTGCCCTTTATTAATTCCAGCGTTCTCATCAACATATAATACGAATACAAACTTGCTTGAGTTCATCTCGTGGTAGATTGATGATAGTTTTATATGAATATAGAAAAGCATTCCATTCAGTTCATAATAGAAGTATTTTTGGCTCTTTAAAAGTTGGGAAAATTCTATAAAAACCACTATACTTTGCAATTTTTTCGGATTAACCACTGAAAGAATATTTTTCTATGTTAACCACTGAAAGTTTGTTTTTATTTTTAAAAAAACCACTCTTACCGGGTATCACATGTTTTCTAGGTTAAAAAAAGCTAATATGGCTTTTCTCATATAAATAATAATAACATGGTATTTTTAATTGAAGAAATTGTTAATTAAGTGGCTCTTAGGCCAACAATAATAATTAAGTGGATTTACGTTTGAAAATCCCTAGAACGCCACACACTACCCCTCGAAAACCTCTTATTCCCGGTTAGGGTGGTTTTTTTAAAATAAAAACAAACTTTCAGTGGTTAACATAGAAAATAGTTCTTTCGGTGGTTAATCTGAAAAAAATGCAAAGTATAGTGGTTTTTGTAGAATTTCCCCTTGAAAGTTCATGGAAAAGAGTGACATTTTGATATTTTGAAGACTAAGGAGTGAAGGATGTTAAATTTGGTTCCAATCCTTGAAGCGTACCTATACGCGAGGGAGTGTACTGGCGGCCTAAGTGAAGTTCCATGATATCTTGGCTTGTAAGGCTACCTCGTTCCATTTAATCAAGCCCCACACCTGGAGCTGTTCTTAGGAGTACCCTCAAAAATAGGAACCTCATCAATTCATTAATCATCGCATGACCTCCATACTTCGTCATATCGACTACCCTCCCATGCTACTTGAGCATCGGTTTGGCTTGATGCCATGTCAAATTTTGGGACTTTGTATTATTTTTCTAAGTTACCCTTCTTATTGTTAATTCATCTAGTAATATGTTTATGATGTACTTTCTACGGTCCTTATTATAAGTCCCGTTAACTAAATCATCAATGCCAAGATAAACTATCTAACGGTGTAAAAAGGTATATTAAATAAATTAGTTTCTTACTTTGTTCCTGAATATAAAAATATTGAGATAGTATTCATGTAGAGAGAGAAAGAGTAAATATATGCGTTGATATTTGGAACATCATATTCTTTTTCTTTGGGCTAAAATAAAGGGTATTTTTGTATTTGTTCTTCAACAATTGCAGAAAACTAGGCAAATTGACGATTCATTACAACAACAACAACATCTAAGCCTTAGTCCGAAAATGATTTGGGGTTGGCTAACATGAATCAAACTTTGAAACCGTCAATGATCGTTACATAAATAACGTAAAAGGAAAAAAAGAGAGGGAAAAAGTAGAGAAAAAAGCAATTAAAAAAAGATAATGAATGTTAAAAAAAAAGAAAAAAAAATAAAAAATCCTGAAAAATAAATTAAAAGATAACATGAAATAAAAGAAAATAGGAATAAAAATAAAGATAAAAAAAAGGAATCAGATTCCATCCACCATCCGTATTCTTTCCCGCCACATTTGCCTCTCCATCGCCATACTTTCTCCAATTCCAAGAAACCGCATATCATTTTCAATCATCTTTATCCAAGTTTTCTTGGGTCTTCCTCTACCTTTCACAATATTACTTGTTCCCCAACTTTCTAGCCTCCTCACTGGGGCATCAACAGGTCTTCTTCTCACATTGATCAAACCATCGTAATCGATTCCCCATCATCTTGTCTTCTATAGACGCAACTCTTACCTTCTCTCTAATTACCTCATTTCTGAGCCGATCCTTTTTTGTATGACCACACATCCATCGTAGCATACGCATCTCCGCCACATTCATCTTTTTAACGTGACACTGTTTTACAGCCCAACACTCGGTGCCATATAACAGTGCAGGCCTAATTGCCGTGCGGTAAAATTTACCCTTTAATGAGGCATGTCAGGATCACATAAAATCCATGTGGCACTCTTCCACTTCAACCACCATGCCTTTATTCTGTGAGCCACATCGCCATCTAGGTCTCCATCCTTTTGGATAATAGATCCAAGATACCGAAAGAAAGTGGATCCATGAACAACTTTCCCATCAAATGTGCTCATTTAAAATTGTACTTATAATAAGGATAAGAGGAAGTACTCATTAATTAATGGTATTTTAACACTTTCCTTAATACATTTTTTTTTTGTCATTAACGAATTTTGTTGTGAATTGAATGGTGTACTGCTTTTGGTAGGTATTAAGTGTTACTTGGAGCAAGAAAAACGTATCTTGTTGCTGGCATCAAGCTTATAAAAACTCTGGTTAAGTATGCTTCCTTCGGGGTAGTTATGGGATGGGTGCTCTCATGAGAAGCTTCTCAGAAAGCACGTGAGTGAGGACAAAGAGCGCTCGGAAGTTACCCTGCTTAACGTACGTAAGCTTCACCATGTTAACGTACACAAGGTCACATCCTTTACGTACGTAACTAAGGAGAAAGCAGCGGTAACACTTAGCCACATTTCAACTGTCCTTGTCAGTCGTCTCAACATATTGAATACGTATACACATTCCAATAATATTCCCATATGATATACCTGATACACATTACCTCAAACGGAAGTATTGACTAACTACGACAATTATACCAATACAACTGTCTCAGTTCTCAAGTTATTTTATCCATACTGTACACAACTGTCTCAGTTCTCAAGTTATTTTATCCATACTGTACAGATACTACGCTGTCTAATCGGATAAAATAACGCGAAAAAATTATACTGAAAATCTAGGATATTACAATGCGTGAGGCTATAATTTTGTATGCAGAATGATTTATCAGATGTATGTATCTTTTGCAACCTACAATAATCTCCTTTATATAGTATTTTCGTTAGGTTGTGGAATTCATATTAGTGTCTCCCTTAGTGACTTACGATATACTTGAGACATTGGTGTCTTATAACCACTGCTCTTTTTATTTCGACAGTCATATATCCGAAGAGGTAAGTCAACGCACTACAAGAGTCAACTTTTGGATACCTGAAGTGAACCATAAACCAAAAGATGTTGGTGCAGTTTTGGTCGGAATCTCCGTTTGGAGATAGAGTTGTGAAACTCTTTCGCGTTGCGGAAGCGATTTAAATAAAGTGCAGAAAATAAATCGACACAAGGATTTATAGAGGTTCGGCCAAACGAGCCTACGTCCTCTCTCGGTATCTTTTTCAGTAGGATGAAGATCAACCTCTGCACCTCTCTTCTATCGGTCGAGGGATAACCGTTACAAGCTCGTCTTCTATCGGTCCGAGTAAATCGTTCAATCTCTCTTCTATCGGTCGAGATATTACCGTGAGTACTTGTCTTTATGTCGGTCCAAGTTAAACCGTTTTTTTTTCTATTGGACAAGGAATCAACCACTCTTGCTTTCTATGAGTACTAGATAAACCTCACGAAGATATCGATTGCGATTCTAACAATGCCGGATCCTTGATCCTAATAACACCCTAGAGTTGGTTTTTGTTTCGAAACGTAGACGATATTTGTGATGATGATTCCTTTAGGAATCCAAATCTTTTTAGTTTTTATCGTCCGTCGTGGGCTTTTACAATTCGAAATGTGATGCCCAATTTTTAAACATTTTTCGCAATGGGATATTTTCAAATTTACGTATTCGTTTTTGAAATTTTGTTTGAATCCTATCCCCTGTTTATTCAACGTAAACTTTGCACCGAGAGGGCAAAAATATTTAAGTACGACAAGTTCCATTAATTTCCAAACATTTCAAATGCCCACATATGGGTCTTCCATAATAATCTAAACTAACATAAGACAATAAAATTATGAATTCAACACGAAACCAACAAAAACACCCGACTTTTTGTTTGAGCGTCTAACATCCTTGTTGCACGTCCGTCCCATGCATACCCCGTGTCGGGTCCCCGAGCTCGAAATTACCTGAAATGCATGAAAGGCATTTTCCCCTTTTAAGGGGTTAGTGCTGGAATCACTAGTGCAAGAAAGTAATCATATGAAATATATTAAGCCACATTCAAAAACCATTTTAGCAAAGCATAATATTATCAAATAACACATCATAATAGGGTCTTGACCCAAACCAAACGCATCACTCATGGTTATCTGCGATTCGGCGCCCTTAGCCTAGATTCCCGTACGCCCTTTCGGATATCCCTGGGTGGAATAACCCCCGTTCATGATCCAACGCCCTTAGATTGGATCCCCCTACTCCCCACCAGGCATTCCTAGGTGAACGATACCACATTTCCCACTCACATATATGATTCATAATTTGTGAATGTACAAAATACATGACATATAATTAAATACTTGTCTTGCTCGCTAGAACACGAAGAAACAACAAATGGAAGAGGTTTCGGCTCAGGCTCTTCACAATATGTTCAAACCTATTCATATCAACGCTCAATCAACAATTGTATGATGGAAATAATCACGGAATACCCGAATCCCCCCACTTAAACATTTCAACGGATATCTTGAAGGCATTTATAGGTGCGACTCGACTAATCGAGAGGATAAAAACAATCGAACCATAGAACAACAAGGAAAGGAATAGAATACAACTCTACCATCAAAAATCCATCATCAATCTAAGATAATTCGGATTAAAAGAACAAAGTCAACCAAAAACCTCCAAATGCCCAAAACTAGGGTTCTAAGAGATTTACCTCGATCCGGAAGATGAAAGAAGATCAAGTGATGTTTAATCCGTGCTAGGAACTCAAAAATGTTGATGGATGGTGATATAGTAACAGCTTTTCGCCCTCAACTTGCTCCAGCCATTCACGCAAAGAAGATGAAGGGTTTTGGGGTGAAAAATGCCGAAATGAGGTATGTAGCCCGTGTATATAATCTTCAGCCTTGTTACATACATAACATATCTTGTGTTTCATATGTTAACGAGCTAACATACGTTTGGGTATGGACGCTACGGACGCTATGAATTTGTCGGTCTACTGCATCGATTCAATAGGTATAGCAACATATGTTACCCTGCCGGGTTAGTGTGGAGAGCTTATAATATTTGATTGTTACTACCCATACACTCTTCCTTTGTGCATCCACCTCATAGAAACTCCAAAATTAGGCGTGCTTGTTTCGGGTAGTTATGAGATGGATAACCATCTGGGAGAGGGAGAACGTGAGTGAGAATAAAGCGGGCTGGAAAGACTACTGTTGGTATAGTGGGGACAATGTCAGGTCGGGATGTTACATGATATCTAGGCTTGTAAGTAACACACTATCTCGTTCCATACATCAATGTAAGGCAACTCGGAAGTGACGTATTCCAATATGTTCCCCTCGTTCATGCATCCTTCATCAATTCATTAATCAGCACGTCAAAATTTAGGGTTTAGGGCAATAGTTTGCATCCTTCATCAATTTACCCTAAATCCTAAACCCTTTGTCATATCGACTGCCACCCAGGCCGAGCAATAGTTTATCTTGATACTATGTCAAAATTGGGGGACTTTATATAATTTCTCTAAATCACCCTTATGGATGTTAATTCATCTACTAATATGCATATGATGTACTCATTAATTAATGGTAGTTAACACTTTCCTTAATATGTTTTTTTTTTTTTTTTTTTCGTAAACTATCTTGATTGTGAATTTGGTGGAGTATTATTTTTGGTTAGGTATTAAGTTTTACTTGGAGCATAAAATAATTATTTTGACTGCGAGTTTGAAATGGCAATGGTATCTAAAAATTCTATATGTAAAAATACCATGCTTGAACAAAAAGTTTATTTGTGATTCGGTGTCTCGGGAGACATTGTAATTTAAAGATATGACCGCGCAGGGACAGGGTAAGTAATACCGTAATACCGGGATGATAGGTTCCCAATTCTGGTACAGAATTATCGTTCCAACAGGATATGTGTCAATAAAACACATAGTATGACCTGCCACTTGTTATGCCCCAACGTTTTACACGTGTCGTGATTTCATCCCAGGGAACATAATATTTTACTTAGTACTCTTTTTTCTGTTATGTTATGGATCCTATCCCATATCATAACGTGTGTAACATTTTTTTTTACAAGTACACCTCTTTCCATGTAGTTATAGAAATCTTGTCACGTTTGTTCAGTATCTTGTGGTGAAAACATGAAGTGAAAAACACAGTTATTACTTGGCATTGTTCTTCTATTATGTTTTGGAGCACTTTTGTGTTAATTACAGTGTTTTTGACTATCGTCTTACGTGTTGGTACAGACTAAAATTCCAGTTATATGAAGAGATGAGACTTTAGACATTCTCAAGAAAAGAGCGTGCGGAGAACAATTGTTCGTTGTTGCAAGTTTTCTTGCTGAACAAGTACGGACATTTGTAGTAATATTTCACTTTTGAGTGTTTTAATGTTAGAAATTGTGTTTGTCCCATATCGCTAAGTTGCTGGACTGGTGTTGGTATTGTGTATAAATCTCGGTTGTGCACCTCTCCCTTAGAGTTAGTTTTTGGGACGAGTTCTACCCAAGCTCGTACCGACATATAGGCAAATGAGTACTTTTTTATTTCAGTTTTTAGGAGGGATTTTTTTCAGTTTTTTCCCTTAGGGTTGTTCAGTAAGGTTTTTTCTTTTTAAAATTCTTTTTAGGGTGTTCTAATTATTTTTAGTTTTTTACTTTTCTCAGTTTTTCTTGTTTTTTTATTTTAATTTTTTTGGGGGTTGAGTTTTGTATGCCTTTTTATTTTTATTTTTTTAATTTTTTAGGATGTTCTAATTATTTTTAGTTTTTTTTTGTCACTTTTATGATTCATTTTAGTTTTCCAGGGTTCATTTATAGAATTTTAGTTATTTTAGTTTTTGTTTTATGATTTCTATTTATTTTTTATTTTAAAATTTAGTTTTAAGGTATGGGTCTCGGGGTGAGACCAATTATTGGTCTCACATGAGACCTACTCTGATATTTATAACCAAAAACTGAATTAAAAGTTGAATGTGAGAAAGTATACTCCGTAAAATGCTGAGCAAATAATAATATTATGCCTTCTATATTAATTATATTACAAAAATCACCGTTTAGGTTTAGTCTAATTACAAAAGAACTTGGTTATCTTTCAAAATTATTAACACCCCTCGAATCTTGTTTCCGCTTTACAAATTGCACCCTTCTTAGGGTAGTTTTCGTAAAACAACCACTAACCTGAAGGAGTTGTTTGTAATTGCTCAAGGGGTTAATTGTAATTTTTAGACTTTTTCTTTTTTTACTAAATGACATGGCAGTTTTTGCGATTTAGCTGCTAAAGTTTACAAATTGGCTTAAAATCGCAACTTGGCAGGCGCACGAGTAGCTGTATTTCCTAGTTCCAAAGCTCGGCATTGAAGTGAATTTCCGAGAAATGAGAAACAAAACAGACGACTTCCGGACGGCGGATAGGAAATCAAGTCTTCCGAAAAAGCGGAATTTTTGTCCTAAAACGGATACAGTCCAAAAGCGTCGTAAAAGCAAATCATCAAGAACCAGCGCGTTGGAATCATCTTTTTTGGACGCTAATGATTCCTCGTCGTCAAGTAAAACTAAAAAATCTATCGGTGGATTCTTCTATGAAAGCGGACTAGATTTCGGTGCCGTCAATCTGCCCACCTTCCAGAAGATGGTTACTCATTTTTCCGACCAAACCAACCGTCAAATTCAAATTCCCACTTGCCAAGAGCTAAAAGGATGGATCTTTGAGGACGCCTTGAAAGAAATGCATGAATACGTGGACGATATTAAAAACTCGTGGGTTGATACCGGTTGCACCATTTTGCTCGATGGGTGGAAGGATTCGAATGGCCGGGACTTGATCAATATTTTAGTCGAATGCCCCAAAGGTACCGTTTATTTACGTTCATCCGATATTTCCGATATCGTTGGGGATATGGATGCCATGCTTTTGTTCTTTGATCGAGTTGTCAAAGAAGTAGGGATAAATAACATCGTCCAAGTCATGACGTGCTCGGCCTCTCCCTTCATGAAAGAAGTCGGCAAGAAACTTATGGAGAAATACCGTCCGCTCTTCTGGACCGTAAGCGCTTCCGAATGTGTAGAGCTTATGCTGGAAAAATTGAAGGGTGTCGATCTAATAAAGGAAACCCTCAACAAGACGAAAATCATCACGAGATTCATTTACGGCCATCCTGTCGCTTTAAAACTTCTCCGAGATCAGACTGACGGTCGTGATTTAGTCGTGCCTTCGAAGACGAGATCGATGCGATCCTTCTTGATTCTTGAGAATATCGTCTTGGAGAAGGACATACTGAAGAAGATTTTTCTATCGTCCGATTTAATTTCGAAAAAAACGAAGGGAAAAAAAGTAGCCGACCTGATTTCCGACCGTTTGTTTTGGATTGGGGCCTCGACTACACTACAGGCGGCTATACCTCTCGTGCGGGCTATAGAATGGATGGATAGAAATAAAAAGGAACAGATCGGGTATATATACGAAACAATTGATCAGGTTAAGGAGACGATTAAAGAAGGGTTCAAGAGCAGGAAATCTCAGTACATGCAGTTCTGGAAAGTGATAGACGAGGTTTGGACGGAGGTTCTATATAGTCCTCTTCATTCCGCCGGTTATTTTTTTAACCCTAATCTCTTTTATTCGAGCGATGTCTATATCGACCCGGAAGTTGCCACGGGTGTGTTGTGTTGTATTGTTCGGGCGACTGAGGATTTGAATGTCCAGAACCGGATAACTTTCCAGATGGAGAAATATCGGAATGCTGCGGGCAGTTTTGGTTTGGGATGTGCCGGTGATCAAAGATTTGATGTTTCTCCAGGTTCGATAAATTAATCTTTGATATCTTTGGAATAAAATTCTCCCTTTTTTTAAAATAACTATAGTAGAGCGTGATATTTTAATATGACGCCGAAATTCTAAATATATAATTCGTAATTGCTAATTGTGACAAAATTGTCCTAACTTTCCTTTGATGTTACTATGTTTTATATGTTAACCTAGCTTTTTCGAGATCAACTCGAAAGAGCACAATATTTTCTTACGATCGAGCCATGTTTTTCTTATTTCTTATATCATTGTATGTTCTCTTAATGCCAATCTTTTGTTGATAAAGTGATCTGTTCTCGTTTTCTCTTCTTTTAATAAAATTATACTTTTTCTTTCTTTCTTTCTTTATTTATTTATCTGTATTTTGATTAGATAATATTGTTTTCCAAACCACCTCCGAACTATTCACAAATTATCCCGAATAATAACCTAGATACGAATTTAAAAGTCCACCGGATTTATTTTCAAGGTTTGTTATTACGTTTCATATCTTATATCCTACTTAGGGTCGAAATTGTAAAATGCATCTTGTAGTGGATTGGTGGTCCGAGTATGGCGCCGATTGTCCCGAACTACAAAATCTAGCCGTTCGAATCCTGAGCCAAACGTGCGACGGTGCATCGAAATTCCGTCTCCAGAGGAGTTCAGCAGATACATTCCTCACGAAAGGAAGGAGCCGAGCCGAACAGAAAAGGTTAGCTGATGTGCTTTTCCTTCGGTACAACATGCATCTAAAGCATCTTGCTTCCGCCGAGATTGATGACGTGATCACGTCCGATGAGACCGACATAATGGATGATGATTGGATAGCGGATGAAGCGGCCAAAGACGTGTCTGAATATGGGGACTTGGAAGTGGAGAAAGGTGTTATCGACTTGGACGGGCCTTCTTGTATTCGTCCAAAAGTCGAGACTGTGTAAGTAACTTTTTTTTTTTTTTTGGCTCAAATCCTGCACTCCTGCTTGTGTTGAAAAGTGAAAGGGAGATAATGTGACTGACTTGTAATGGATAATATCATGCATGGGATTGTAAATTTTATGTCCAGTTTTGTTATATGCTAAAGAGCATATAGATTTTGAAGGTGGAAGCTTTTGTAACCTATTTGAGATTGGGATTTAGCCACAAAGTTCTGTTCTATCTACTCTGCTCTATACAGAGAAGAGTATTTGAATTTAGGGATAATTACAAAAATTACCCCTGCACTTTTGATTTTATTACAAAAGAACCCAGCCAACTTTTTAAATTAAAAAAATACCCTTGAGGTTTGGTTATTTTTATAGTTGTTCTTGGCTTATGAAGATAAATGCAAGGCAAAAAATAGAACTTTGGGAGTGTTGTAATTAATTGTGAAAGCCAGTTGGATTTTTTATAATTAGGTGAAATCTAAAGGGTACTTTTAGTAATAAAACTTTAGTTGCAACACTTTAGTAATTTACAGACATGGTTTAGCCATAGAGCTTAGTAGATTCTAATATTTTCCATGCAATTTAGCTTGTACAAATTGTAGCCAAAAAGGACAAATCCGGACCAATTTACCAAGGGGAGGAATAAATTTTGATTTTTTATCCCAACCACTCCATTATTATCATTTATATTTTTTTTATAATTAGGTGAAATCTAAAGGGTACATTTAGTAATTAACCTTTAGTTGCAATGCTTTAGTAATTTACATTTTTCATAGAGAGAAGACATAGTTTAGCCATATAACTTAGTAGATTCCAATATTTGTCATGCAACTTAATTTGTACAAATTGTAGTCAAAAAGGACAAATTGGACCAATGTACCCTTGCTAAAGGGGAGGAGTAAATTTTAATTTTTTATCCAAACATCTCATTATCACCATTTGTAATTTTTTAATTTTTACATTTTCTTAATCTTCTCTCTCCTCCCCCTGGTCTGCAAACCTCCTTCCAAACGGCACCACAACTCACGGCCAGATCCGACCTTCACAACATATCGGACCTTCTCTGTAACCCTAATTCCTGTTATGTCACTGCCCCCCAGTTTGAACCAGATCGCCGCGAACCAACTTTGCGATCTAATCCATTATTTTTAGATCGCCGCTCGAGTCTGATTCGCGCAACCCAAGTCGTCGGTCATCTCCACAGTCCCGGCCGTGTCGCCTTGGCCTGCGTTGCTGTTCAGATTCACCCATCCCGACACAACACCTCTGTGAACCACCAGGTCCCTTCGGCCTGCATTTCGAATATCGGCCCGCGCCTCATGTAGCTCGAATCCACCTCTTTCCAGTGGAATTTTTATGCATCAGGAGGAGGAACTGAGAACCCCGTAGATCCCGGCCCAGCTGGCCCGACCCGCCCGCGACGGTAAAGAAACAGCGATTCTGGCCAGATCTCAAGGCGGCAATGCGCGGAGGCGGTGATTCGGGCCACATCTCAAGGCGACGACAGCGCAAAACCCACTATTCCGGCCAGAACTCAAGGCAATGTTCCACTTTATTTCTGTAAAATTTAGGGTTTTAATTTGAAATGAATTTATGAAATCCCAGGCTGGATACGATTTGTTTGTGGTATGATTTCTTGTCTTCTTGCTGTAATTATGGAGTATATAGCATGTTTCTCGATAATTTGTGGCTGAATTGATTTGAATTTCTGGGTTACTCTATTGTGTTGTGGGAACTCGTTACGAAATGATCATTTCTTTATTGTGTTAGGAAATGATCGTTCTTTAGGCATTATACATGATCAATTCTTAGTTGGGATGCTCTTGTATGTGATGGTAACTCATTACGAAATATATGACTTATTAGTTGGGTTATCCTTCTATGTGATGGTAACTCTGTAATAAATGATTAATTATTAATCGGGTTATATTCCTACATGCTAGTAACTCGTTACGAAATGATTATTTCTTTATTGTGTTACTTTATTGTGTGCTGGTAACTCGTTAAGAAATGATCATTTGTTTATTGGGTTACCCTATTGTGTGCTGGTAACCCTTGAAAGAATAACCATTTCGTACTCTGATTACCCTTTTGTGTTACCATAATGTCGTACGGGTCGAATGTTATACGCATAGGCGGAATAGGAATGTACTCTTTTCTGCCTCCATCGTATATATTTTCGTTCCATGCTCCTCCGTGCGCAACAATCAAACAAGATGAGCTCATATGCATGAAATAAGTAATGAATGATCAGCCCTGTATGTAATGGTAACGAACTTAATGAAAAAAACAAATATCGTATCCGCTTACTGATAGCTCGTGTACAATATTCCAACACGGTAAATAAGATACGAAATTGTGATATCATATTGTATTACCACATGACAACAATGTCATGCTGAGGTAAAATAACACATGGTAACGAAATGACTATTTCTTTATTGTGTTACGAAATGATCATTTCTTTAGGCCTTATATATGATCAATTCTTAGCTGGGATGCTTTTGTATGTGATGGTAACTCTATACGAACATATGACTTATTAGTTTGGTTACCCTTCTATGTGATGGTAACTATGTAATAAATGATCAATTATTAATCGGGTTACCTTCCTACATGCTAGTAACTCGTTACGAAATGATTATTTCTTTATTGTTTTACTCTATTGTGTGCTGGTAACTCGTTAAGAAATGATCATTTCTTTATTGGATTACCCTATTGTGTGCTGGTAACCCTTGAAACAAATAACCATTTTGTATTCTGATTACCCTTTTGTGTTACCATAATGTCGTACTGGTCGAATGTTATACGCATAGGCGGAATAGGAATGTATTCTTTTCTGCCTCCATCGTATATATTTTCGTTCCATTCTCCTCCATGCGCAACAATTAAACAAGATGACCTCATCTGCATGAAATAACACATGGTAACGCAGTTACGATACAGTAACACAAAAGGTAAATAATAAATGGTAACGAGACGGTACGAAATACATACGTCGTAACGACTGTAAATTCGTAACCAATAACTAATGAGATAGAAACTAAATTTAATGGTAACGAACAATGTAATGGTAACGAACGTAACGAAAAAAAATCGTGCTAAAAGAAGCCCAAAATATAGAGAAAATGAGAGAAAAAAAAGGCAAGAGAAAAGAGGGAGAGTGAGAAAGTATTGGAGTCGGAAAGAGAAAAAAAGATCTCAAAAGTGAATGAGAGAAAAAAAAAAGGAGGAAAGAGAAAATGGAAGGAGAGAGATAAAGTGAATGAATTTATTGAAAAGTAAGGATATATTGGTCCAACATTATTCTTTTAGCTGATTTGTCAAACTAAGTTCATTAACAATATCATTATCGATTATGCAGTGGCTAAATGGATAGATTTCCACCTTTTCATATATTATTCGTATTTTTTTCTACTAATATAAAGATAAATGTTAGTATGTAAGAATTTATTAACTTTGTTTTAATGTATATTTTCACAATGTTAATTTTTTATATTTTTTATTAATTAAATATATTGAATGTCAACGTTATATATTAAACTGCCTATTCTCAAGAAATAGAAAATGAAAAAGTCGGAGAAGAACGCCAATGAATGAATGCATTTATTTTCCTTTTACAAAAATTGAATATGATGGAAAATATATTATTTTAAGTAAATAAAAGTTGCAATCAATTTTAAACGTCTATGATTAATGCGATCATTATTATATTTATTATATAAATATAAATAATTAAGACGTCATCCATTCATCCTAGCATTGAGAAGTTTACACATCCCAGTTACTTTTTATTCAAATAGGTGACACTCATCTCAACCACCGCGACCACGCGCCAAGGCGGGTGATTGTTGTCAACCATCGAGCGATGCAGCCGAGCCGCGGCCCTCAGCTCTCGCCAAGAGCCAGTCAACAACTTCACCAAACACAAGCTCCACGCTCTCATCCGGCTCACCCACCAGCTGGTGCCACATCCCGGGATAGATCCTCAGAGTCTTGTCCTTGCTGGGGGCACGGTGGTAGAGCTCCTCCGCACATGACGGGTCGCAGACGATGTCACCGCCGCCGTGCACGATAAGGAAGGGGACATCCACTTGGCTGTACTTATCTTGCACCTCTCTGCAGACCCGTAAAAGCTCCTGCGCTGTGGCGGCGCGTGGCCTTAACAGTGGTCTCCTCGGGCTTGCCAGCGCCAGCTTCCGCTTCCACTCCACCTTTTCTCATACACAATCAATGTCGTGTCAGACAAGAAACGGTACAATTATAGAGAAAAGAATAAAACGAATGTATAAAAAATTGAAAGATAATACTCCCCTGTGACTAGAGGTGTCCAGCTGGGTCGATCCGGTCCAGTCTGGGGTTTCCAGGCCTGCGGGTCACGTGGGCCAGCCCAGTCCATGCCTGTGGCCCAGCCTACCATGGCTTTGGGCGGTCCCGGACGGTATCAGCCCGGCCCGTCTTTCATGCTTAGATCGGCTCGGCCCCCAGTTTACCCGCAGTCTGTCTAGCCTGCAGCTCGGCCCACTCGTCAAGTCCACTTGAAACCCATTCAAGTCCCACAATTCAAATTTGAATGGTATGGGACCCATGCCATGTGGCACCAAACGATTGGTTGGTGCAGAAGACTTTACCCAATGACCAGCCTACAGACCGGCCTGGGCCGGGCCTAACCGCCATAATTTGATTTTTTTTATTTTTTTTAAATAATCCTATAAATACCCTCTTCTCTTAACCATTTTCAACACCAACTTCGTATTTTTAGGTTTTCCCAACTTTCAAGTTTTGATTTTAACTAGAAAATTATAATTTCATATTATTGTTTTTTGTTAAGTAATTCTATGTCAATCTAAACCAACTATCTTTCTTTTAAAGAAAATAATATGGTGGACGGATCAAGGAACGTCATCATGAAGGAATCGGTGATAATTATACCAACTTGCATTTCGGTAAATTTACTGTTTCTACTTTGTTATACTTATATATGCTTATTATAATTTATTTATTTATTTAGTATTGTAATTTGTTATAAAATTATAATGTCTATTAGCAATTAATCATTATGAATTCTTACTGGTTCACAATCTCTCTCAAGACTTTACTACTATGCCACCTCCATCCGAAATTACGGCCAAAGCTTCAAATAAGAATAAAAAAATCATGGATTTGGGCATATTATGAGAAGACTCTCGGCACCATACCAACGAATTACAAAATAATTTGTCTTGTATGCAAAAAAGAAAAATTTAGCCAAAAAAAATATAATTTAAAACCAGAAAAATAGAGCATTGATGCACCTACATGTTGGAAGTCCTTATAAATTGCTTGATGATGCTATTCCTTATAAGGAAATTATTATTCAATTATATAACTCCGATCCCATACATTTAGCCGAGCAAGATCTCATAACTGAGGTTCGTTGGGAACTTGGTACGATTGTTCATAGTATACCACGTACTTATAATAATTCTATATATTTATTTTCCTATGTTTATGAACCTAATGTGCATTTAGTTAATTTGAAATATTGTAGAAGTGTTGGTGCTTTAAATAAACACCAAACTAATATATATTTATCTCAAATTATCTCTAAAATGCAAGAAAAATAATTGAAGTACTTGGATAAATTTCCTTACATTTATGGTGTTGCATAGTATATTAGGAATGTAAAATCAGAAAATCAGCAGATTTACTTTAAATTTCTTCATTAAATTACCCTTTTATCGATACCGAACTGGATCAGACCGATCCACCTAGAATTATATATATATATATATATATATATCATTAGATTTGTTTCTTAAAGTATTTTAATAATATTATTTTTTGATATTTTTGAAAAATTCTAAAGTATCAATATAGTTACTGTGTCTGCATGGATATGATCATTATTGGACTTGTGATTTTTTCATCATAACTTTAATCATGAATATATATCCATATATAAAATTCATGAATGTACATTAGAACTTCTCAAATTTTTAACGATAAAATTAAAAATTTATTCATGATCAAAGTTTTATCAATTTTAGAAGCTGAGAACAACATACCTATTTAACTAGAGGGAGTACATGGTTTTCGTTTTATTTTTGTTCAACATGACTGAAGGACAAATTGAGGAGATTAAGTCACCTAAACCTGATTTTTTAAAATTAAAAAATAAACACAAAATATAAAAGAATATAAATCTCAAAAAACTAAGACATTGAAAATAAAGTCTAAAAGTTGAAAAAAACTAAAAAAATCCTAAAAGAATAGGTTAAATGACTAAAATAGGACCTCAAGTTTATCAATTTTAGCATTTGAGGATCTAAACTTTCGAAGGTATTGTTGACGTCTGATTTGGTCAACATCACGTGTGCTGATCTGGACGAATGGATCGAAGCCACGTAGAAAATAATAAATAAAATGGAAGATATTTGATCACTAAATTTTATTAATGACCTTTTTATAGCATAGAGCCGAGCAGAATAATGCGTGCCGGTCTATCCAATTTGCTTGTTAATTACAAGTCTTATTTTCTTTTCTCTCTTTTTCTTTCTCTTTTTCACTTTTTTCTCTCCTTTTCTAAAAGTCCTCTTATTGTACATTTTCTTGGCATATATATAGGCAATGTCAGCCATTCGTGAGATGACAGCAGGAAGATTGAGGTGGACATGCTGATGACATTTGTCACAATGAAGGTGACTTCTTCGACATGTGTCACCTTCTTAAGTGTGCCTTGGGGAGGGACATGACAGCTCTCTTTCACTGTCCTGTCTGCCTGTTTTTCGGGCTTTTGGCGATAATTATCTGTTACGACCGACAATGGGGTCGGCCCTCGAGCTTCCCGCTATTCTGGCCGGCCTTATTTATGATTATGGTTCAGAGCATATTCCTATATGGTCAGCTCGGTCCTCTGATCGGATTAGATCGGCTCTAATGTCTCTGCCCGGTCCGGTTTTATTGTGGGTCCGAGAGACGATCGGACCTATGACCTGTTCGGCTCCAGGATCTGCTCGGCCGTTCGGCTGTCTGGAGCGCTTAGGTGGATGCCAAGGTGGATCGACTACCAACAAGGGCCCCCGAGTCCAGGGTCGTGTCGGGTTGGCCGGTGCTGGAATCGTTTCAGATTGAGGTCGATTCGACTTGGGGGTGGATAAGATCTTTTGAAGGGACATATCTTTGAGAGTTGCGTCGATTTGACTTCGGGATTTCCAAGAGTCATAGTGAGGGGGACGCGTGGCGGGACGTAATTCGTCGTGGTGTCTCACGCGTCTTTGATCTTCGTGATGATTATGAATCACCGCTTCGTTTTTAATGCCCCTGTTTCATCTTATAAATATAGAGAGTCTTCTTCCCCATTGCTTCCTTCGCCATTTTCAAGTGTTGTTGCAGGGAAAGATCTTTTCCGGCAATTTTTCTTCTTCTCCGATTTCACAGACTTTCCCGGTAAGCTTGCTCTTCCTCTTCTTTTTTCTTATTTCATGATGTCGGAGCGGAGGGATACGGTGGAGGAGTTGGTTGTGTCTCCGGACCGCACGGAAGTGGCGGATCTGTCGATGGGTGATGCTCCCGTTGACTGGAGCGATGAGGATGGAGGCGAGGTCGCAAGATCGCCGGATTCTAGAGATGCAGATTCTGGAGACGAGGTGGCGACGCCGTTGACGGCGGTTGGCGAGACTAGGGTCTGGGTTCGGCCTCGACCGTCTCCTTTTGTTGAGGCGGAATGGGATTCGGCCTCGATACGCAGCACGGTCACCGATGGACAGTTGGAGGCTTGGCGGGGGCGACTTAAGATACCCGCAGTGGTGCGGATGTTTGTTCCGGACTCAGAGGAGAGACCCCACACCCCTCCTGTCGGCTGCACGGCGGTGTATTACCGCTCCCTGTTGTCCGGGCTGAGGTTTCCCCTTCCGTTGGTACTCTCCCGGTGGTTGAGGCAGTGGGGCCTTTGTATTGCTCAAATTCATCCGAATTCTTGGGCTCGGATGGTGGGTCTTTTGATTCTTTTTAGTCAGCATGGATGGACCGAGCCCAGTTTTGAAGAGATTAACAGTCTCTTCCTATGGAGGTCGGTCGGCCGATCTGGTTCTGGCTGGTTTTACTTGACAGCCCGGCATGCGATGTATAAAGAATTGGTGGATGTGTCGGAGACCATACATAGTTGGAAAGAACAGTGGTTCTATGTAGGGGGGCCGTGGATGAGCTCGGTTGATGAGTGGGAACCTGGCGTAATAGACGCCGAGCTTCGGGTCCCCGAACACTTCATTGCTAAAATGAGTAAGTGTCGTGTTCTTTGCTGCTGTTCCTTTTTTGTCTAACGCTCATAATTTGTTGTTCGTGCAGAACGTATCCCGGCTTCAGAGACCTCCTCTTTGTTTGGCCAAGGTTGAAGCGGCTCTTGGATCTTCCTGTTGATCGGAGGATGTCATACTTTTTGGTTACTGAGGATAATCTTTGGGTTGCGGGACTTCGATCAACTAACCCGAGCAGAATGTCTTCGTCAGGTAGCTCCTTTTTCTTTTTCTTTTTTTTTTTTTTTTTTAACACATCTTCCTCATCCAGTCCCTAGGGGTAGGAGTTCGTCGGGACGGAAAGAGACGCCTGCGCAGCGGGTGGCGAGGCTGGCTGCGGAGGCCGCCGAGCGTAGGGAGCGCGGGCAAGCGGAAGAGAGTAGAGGTCGGGCCTGAGGATAACGTGACCAGGGCCGAGGGTTTCCCCATTCCTGAAATTGTTGTGCCGCCCAGGCCTCTGTACGGACGGCGGGCGAAGGTAAGGAGCCCTTGATTGATTTGGAGGGCCACTATCTCCGGTGAATAAGGATCGGGAAGAACCTTGTGCCGGATGAGAGAGGCGGCGGCCATGGCGGTTCCTCGACTACGTCGGCGGCCACCCCAACCGCCGAGATGCTCGGCCGGTCCCCCATCGGTGGTTGAGTCCAGCTATGTCCCCATTTTGGGTTGGGCCTTGAAAATGGAGATGGTGACCAACGACATGGATCCGGATGAGCGGATCCATTTTGGAAATGCTATTTTGGGCCGAGCGTTGTGCACCTATGTGAAGGCCGCTGGGGAGCTGACCGCCTCGGCTGGGAAACATAAAAAGGCAGAGGCCGATCTCAAGGCCTTACAGGAGGAACAACATCTCTGCCCTTCGCTTATCAAGTCTTTGGAGGAGGAGATGGCTTCTCTGAAGGGTGAGATGGAGCTTCTGGAGAGTCGGGCCTTTGAGGCCAATATGTGGAAAGGGAAGGCTGACGAGATGGCCACGGCGGCTGAGAAGGCGCAAAAACGGTACCTGGATATCAGGGCCGAGTACGAGGCCCATTTGCAAAGTGCTAAGGCCCAGCTTGAGCAATTGACCGAGCGGGTCCAGACTTGCGAATCTGCGGGTTATGCCAGGGACCTTGCTGACGGGGCGGCTGCTTTTCAGAAGACACCCGAGTACGAGGAATTGATCAACCTTAACTATGTCTCCACTTGTTATGAGATATTGGATCTCATGAAGGAAGGTAAGACCGTTGAGGAGGTCTAGGCCTACGTAAAGTCTCAGGCGGCCGACCTAAAGGTTGAAACTCTCGGAGATGATGAGCCGAAGGCCGCCGAAGCTGTCGAAGATCCGGTGGTGATCCCGTCTGGCGAAGGTGAAGGCGATCTTCTCGGGCGGCCGTCGGAGGACAAGGCCGAGTAGATTTTTCTTTTATTCCATGTATGGCTGCGTGCCGTTTTCCTTGATTTCTTTTGTATTCGACATGGAGCTTATTTTGAATGAATAAAATCTTTTATGGCCTTTGTTGCTTTTTGTGTTTGGGCCGGTTGGTCCAATGCCGTCTTTTGTTCACCCTTTGTTGATCGTGCGGACGGGTGATCTATCAAGGTGCCGAGGCGAACTCGGACTTTCGGTCTCGGGTGGACCGGTCTTTTGAGGTGCCGAGGCGAACTTGGACTTTCGGTCTGGGTGGATCGGTCTTTTGAGGTGCCGAGGCGAACTCGGACTTTCAGCGCCGGGTGGGCCAGGTCTTTTGAGATCCGAGGCGAGTTCGGACTTTCGGTGCACAGTGGACCGGTTTTGAGATGCCGAGGCGAGCTCGGACTTTCAGTCTTGGAGTGGGCCGGTCTTTTGAGATGCGGCGAGCTCGGACTTTCGATCTTGAGTGGGCCGGTCTTTTGAGATCTTGAGGCGAGCTCGGACTTTCAGTCTTGGGTGAGCCGGTCTTTTGAGATCTTGAGCGAGCTCGGACTTTCGATCTTGAGTGGGCCGGTCTTTTGAGATGTCGAGGCGAGCTCGGACTTTCGATCTTGGGTGGGCCGGTCTTTTGAGATCTGCGGCGAGCTCGGACTTTCGATCTTGCAGTGGGCCGGTCTTTTGAGATCCGAGGCGAGCTCGGACTTTGATCTTGGGTGGGCCAGGTCTTTTGAGATCTGGCGAGCTCGGACTTTCGATCTGCAGGTGGGACGGAGTCTTTTGAGATGCGGCGAGCTCGGACTTTCGATCTTGGGTGGGCCGGTCTTTTGAGATGCGGGCGAGCTCGGACTTTCGATCTTGGAGTGGGCCGGTCTTTTGAGATCTGAGGCAAGCTCGGACTTTCGATCTTGGAGTGGGCCGGTCTTTTGAGATCTGGCGAGCTCGGACTTTGATCTGGGTGGGCCGGTCTTTTGAGATCTGCGGCGAGCTCGAACTTTCGATGTCGGGTGGGCCGGTCTTTTGAGATCTGAGGCGAGCTCGGACTTTCAGTCTTGGAGTGAACCGGTCTTTTGAGATCTGCGGGCGAGCTCGGACTTTCGATTCGGGTGGGCCGGTCTTTTGAGATCTGCGGCGAGCTCGGACTTTCGATCTTTGGAGTGGGCCGGTCTTTTGAGATCTGAGGCGAGCTCGGACTTTGATCTTGGAGTGGGCCGGTCTTTTGAGATCTGCGGCGAGCTCGGACTTTCAGTCTTGGAGTGGGCCGGTCTTTTGAGATCGAGGCGAGCTCGGACTTTCGATGTCGGGTGGGCCGGTCTTTTGAGATGCGGCGAGCTCGGACTTTCGGTGTCGGGTGGGCCGGTCTTTTGAGATGCCGAGTGAGCTCGGACTTTGATCTTGGTGGGCCGGTCTTGTGAGATGCGGCGAGCTCGGACTTTTAGTCTGGGTGAACCGGTCTTTTGAGATGCGGAGCGAGCTCGGACTTTCGATCTTGGAGTGGGCCAGGTCTTTTGAGATGCTTGGCGAGCTCGGACTTTCAGATCTTGGGTGGGCCAGGTCTTTTGAGATGCCGAGGAGCTCGGACTTTGATCTTAGGGTGGGCCGGTCTTTTGAGATGCAGCGAGCTCGGACTTTGATCTGCAGGTGGGCCAGGTCTTTTGAGATGCCCATGTGAGCTCGGACTTTCGGTCGGGTGGACCGATCTTTTGAGATGCCGAGGCGAGCTCGGACTCTCGGTCACCGGGTGGGCCGGTCTTTTGAGATCCGAGGCGAACTCGGTCTTATAGTCTTGGAGGAGCCGGTCATTCGAGTCTTAGACGAACTCGGTCTTATAGTGCCGGGGGAGCCGGTCATTCGAGGTGCCGAGATGAACTCGGTCTTATAGTGCCGGGGGAGTCGGTCATTCGAGGTGCCGAGACGAACTCGGTCTTATAGTACCGGAGGAGCCGGTCATTCGAGGTGCCAAGACGAACTCGGTCTTATGGTGCCGGAGGAGCCGGTCATTCGAGGTGTCGAGACGAACTCGGTCTTATGGTGCCGGAGGAGCCGGTCATTCGAGGTGCCGAGACGAACTCGGTCTTATAGTGCCGGAGGAGCCGGTCATTCGAGGTACCGAGACGAACTTGGTCTTATAGTGCCGGAGGAGCCGGTCATTCGAGGTGTCGAGACGAACTCGGTCTTATAGTGCATTTGATTCAGAGATGAAATAGAGTCGAATTTTATTGATTATACCTTCATGGCACTCAACGAATGAATTAATCCTTGGTCATTTATATATTCTAGCTAGCAACCTCCGTTCTGACGGGCTTTGTTACTTGGATTCAGGAGGTCCCGTGTCGGGCCCCAGCGCTTGGTTAATAATGAGGTCATTGACCTGGAAACTCTGATGATGATCCTCAGATGTTTTGTAGAAGACGTTCCGCCTTTTTGGGCGACGAGGTCCAGGTTCTTAGGGTCACATTGACCTTGTTTTTTGAAACGAATTCTCCGGTGGGCGTGTTCCAATCTCGACCGGGGTCATCGCCTCAGTGCCGGAGGCTACGAAGATATTTTTCAAACGGCGGGCCGATGCATTACCAAGTCTTCAGAGAGTTCTTCAGGCCATGACCCTTTGCGCTTTTCGAGGCGGGCCTTGAGGTACTGTTTCATAATGGCATTAACCGCCCCGACTTGTCCGTTGGATTGTGGATCTTGCGACATGGATAAACTGCCTTGTATACGGGGGTCGTCGCAGAACGCCTGAGATTCTTCTTGGGTCGGCCGTTGCAGGATTGTTGGTGACTCGGTCGGCCGGGCTCCTCTTTTCTTATAGAGATTATTCCTTTGCTCATTTTAGTTTTACTAATATTTTCCACTTTCTGCAGCTTTTTCATCACTTTGAGTTCTGAGTTTCGTCGTTGGCATCCTAACGACCGCTGCTCGGGTGATTATGCGGAAAACTTCTTAACAGATTACTTTTACTTCGACTTCCAATTCACTTGTAAGGGCCGCCGCTGCTTTTCTAACACATGGCTCAATACTTGGAGATGTTTTCGGTAGCTGGTCCAGTGCCGTCCGGATTACCAGGACCTTCGCGGGTGTGGATGGGAATTCCGAAGGAGTTTTCAGATGTTGCAGTGTATGTTGACTGCAACTTTAATTTGAAGGATACGAGGACTCTTCGAGACCTTTTCTAGAATTTTGAGCTACGCTCGATATCCTTCGAGTTATGACCTTTAAAAGGTCAGCCGAGTCGAGCAGGAACCCGTGGTCACAATGGCTCCGGTGCTTTCAACTTCAAATTACGATGATTCCTATGCTTTCGACTCGTAATTACGATGATTCCTATGCTTTCATCTCACCATCCCTTGGTGGGGGTGGTTATTCTCGGATGAACGCAAGGTGTGTCAAAGTGCCCCGCCAACTGGAACGGATTTCCCTTCTTTGTGGCGGGCTGATTATAATTGGAACTGGTCATAACTTGAGCGACTCGTTCAAGCTCCCGGAGGTTCACCCCTCCTTCTAGCGCCATTCTGTTGACGTCTGATTTGGTCAACATCACGTGTGCTGATCTGGACGAATGGATCGAAGCCACGTAGAAAATAATAAATAAAATGGAAGATATTTGATCACTAAATTTTATTAATGACCTTTTTATAGCATAGAGCCGAGCAGAATAATGCGTGCCGGTCTATCCAATTTGCTTGTTAATTACAAGTCTTATTTTCTTTTCTCTCTTTTTCTCTCTCTTTTTCACTTTTTTCTCTCCTTTTCTAAAAGTCCTCTTATTGTACATTCTCTTGGCATATATATAGGCAATGTCAGCCATTCGTGAGATGACAGCAGGAAGATTGAGGTGGACATGCTGATGACATTTGTCACAATGAAGGTGACTTCTTCGACATGTGTCACCTTCTTAAGTGTGCCTTGGGGAGGGACATGACAGCTCTCTTTCACTGTCCTGTCTGCCTGTTTTTCGGGCTTTTGGCGATAATTATACATTACGGCCAAACATGGGGTCGGCCCTCGAGCTTCCGCTATTAAGTGCCTTATTTATGATTATGGTTCAGAGCATATTCCTATATGGTCAGCTCGGTCCTCCTGGTCCGGATTCCGGGTCGGCTCTAATGTCTCTGCCCGGTCCGGTTTTATTGTGGGTCCGAGAGACGATCGGACCTATGACCTGTTCGGCTCCAGGATCTGCTCGGTCGTTCGGCTGTCTGGAGCGCTTAGGTGGATGCCAAGGTGGATCGACTACCAACAGGTATCAAACTGGGACCTAATCTTTTATCAATTTTGGCCGTTAAGTGCTAACGGAATGCTTAGTTAGCATTTAAATGACAATTGACAGATATTTATTGACAGGTCAATATATGATGTAAAATAATAATAAAAAATAACAAAAATATATAATTCTAAAAAATATAATATAAAATATCTGAAAAACTTAAGAAAAAAATCACAACTTAAAATTTATTTATTTAAAAAATCTGCGAAAAAAAAATCGGAACTTCAAGTAATTTCTTTCTTTTTTTAAAATTTTGGAATATTAATATTAAAAAATCGGAAGTTTTTATCTAAAATTCAAAAATAAAAAATTTAAAAATTTTGGAACGTATTTATAAACTGTTTTAATTAAAAAAAATTAAAATATTATTTTTCATAAAATAAATAAAAAATATGATCCAGTTATCTTCGCCGGTGAGGTTGACTTTAAATAATTAGTCTTTAATCTCTTATTTTTAGATTTTTGGATTTTTCTAAAAAAATAAAACAGTTTTTACGAAAAGAAATTTTTTTATAAAAAAATAAATTACTAGCAGGTTTTAAATTTAAAAATAAAATAAAATAATTCAGACTTTTTATTTATTTTATGGAAAATAATATTCCAGTTTTTTTTATTAAAACAGTTTATAAATAAGTTCCAGATTTTTTTTTAATTTTTTATTTTAGAATTTTAATAAAAACTTTCAGACTTTCTAATTTAATATTCTAGAATTAAAAAAAATTATCTGAAGTTCCCATTTTTTCTTTAATTTTCAAGATTTTTAAATAAAAAAAATTAAGTTCTAATTTTTTTCTTAAGTTTTTTAGATTTTTTATAATTTTTAGACTTTTATATTTTCTTTATTATTTTTTATATTATTTTACGTCATATATTGATCAACCAATAAATATTTGTCACATGTCATTTAAGTGCCAACTAAGCATTCCGTTAGTTTTTAACGGACAAAAGTTAACGGATGTCCTAACGTGGTTTAACGAGTCAACGATTAGGTCAGAATTTGATACCTTCGAAAATTTAGGTCCTCAAGTGCGAAAATTGATAAAGTTGAGATCATATTGGTTATTTAGCCAAAAAAATAAGACTCCTAAAGAAACTAAAAACTGAAAAAAAAAAAAACAATTACAAAATAGAAATTAAACCCTACTTCATGAAAGTTTTTGCTGATTGAACATAAAAGTTCAAATGATATTTATTTTAATTACATCCTTTAATTTTGTAAAACAACAACTCTTCTGGCACAAAAAACTTTTACAAAAAACTTTTACAAAAGGAGGTGGCAACCAGGGCCCACATACTTACACTCAAGGTGGGTGAAAATATCTTACAACCCACCACACGTTTTTCTTCTTCTTTTTGAATGTCTTATTTCAACATATTTCTCTCTCTATCAACTCTTTTTTTTTTCTTCAGTAGATTCTCAAAAAAAATCATTCACTGCTACCTTCCTCTCTGATTCACGGACCACCACCGCCGCCACACCCTATCCTCCCGCTGCCGGTGCTTTTCAGCTAAAGCTAAAGCCTCTCTCTCTTTCACAAATTTGTTGTTCCTCTCCTTCCATAGCAATGATATATATATATATATATATATATATATATATATATATATATCCTCCTCTTTGTTAAATTTATACCAGATCTAGAAAAATATCAACTAGGACTTCAAAATTTTGCCCCCTTTTTTTTGTTTTTGTTTTATATATTTATTTTTTATTTTATGCAATCAGATTTATGGTTGCAGCTCAATTGAGGCTTAGAAAATCTGAAATTTCAAAAATGTTGCCCTTTTTCTTTTGTAAATGAATTTTTTGTGATTTTTTTCTTCCCTCATATTCTAATAATCTTGTAAATATATCTTAGGATCCTGTAAATTTGCCTACAACTAACAATCTAGTAAATTTGTCATCTAATATATAATTTTGTACCTATAGGAATGGAAGAAGAAACAATTAATAATTGCTCAAGTACGGATATAAATGAGAATGAAGTAGATAATGTAGACAATGTGGTTGGGGAGAATGTAGAACAGAAGGTTGATGAACCTAAGGTAGATATGACTTTTGGCAGCATGGAAGAGTTGATTGAGTCCTATAGACGATTTGGTAACCAGATGGCTTTTGCTGTGTCCAAAAGATCTACAAACAAGGATCTTGATGGTGTCCAAAGATATACTACGATTGCATGCACTCGGTCTGGCACTTCAAAGAACACCTCAAAGAATATTTTGAAGCCATATCCGATTACTAAAACGAATTGTAAAGCTAGAATAACAGCAATGCTAGTCATGGATGGAAAGTGGGTTGTGAGGAAAGTTTTTCTCGACCATAACCATGTTTTAAGTCCAGGAAAAACTCGCTACCATCGTAGCAATAGGGTAATAAGTAAAGAGGTGAGGAGAAGGCTTGAGCTTAATGATAGATCTGGGATAAGAATGAGTAAGAGTTTTCAAGCATTAGCGGTTGAGGCTGGGGGTTATGAAAAATTAGATTTTTCGGAGAAAGATTGTCTCAACTATATTGACAAAGTAAGACGATTGAGGTTTGGGGAGGGTGACGCTAGTGCAATTCAGAATTATTTCATGCATGTACAAGCTACCGATTCAAATTTTTTTTATATGTTGGATCTAGATGAAGAGAATCGACTAAAGAACTTGTTTTGGGCAGATGGGAGACAAAGGGCAGCATATGAGGAATTTGGTGATGTCGTAACATTTGACACAACATACTTGACTAATAAGTATGAAATGCCATTTGCTCCATTTGTAGGAGTCAATCACCATGGCCAATCTACATTGTTCGGTTGTGGGTTACTATCCAAGGAAGACAGAGACTTTTACGTGGTACATTTAAGGCATGGCTTGCTTGTATGTGCAGTAAGGCTCCACCGCTATAATCACCGATCAAGACCGAGCCATGCAAAATGCTATACATATAGTGTTTCCAAATGCTCGTCATAGGTGGTGCTTGTGGCATATAATGAAGAAGATACCGGAAAAATTAAGTGGTTTCAAGGAATATGGGCGATTAAGTATTTCCTTGCAGCAGTTGTGTATGATTCGTTGACAATTGATGAGTTTTAAACAGGATGGAATAAACTGATTGAGAACTATAAACTTCAGAGAAATGACTGGTTGAATGGATTGTACAATGAGAGGCATCGATGGGTCCCTTGTTTCGTAAAAGATTGTTTTTGGGCAGGAATGTCAACCACACAATGTAGTGAGAGCATGAATGCTTTTTTTGATAAGTATGTCAACTCAAAGACTACTTTGAAGCAATTTGTGGATCAATACGAGAATGCACTAGCTGATAAGGTTAAAAAGGAAAATGATGCGGACTACTGTTGTTTCAATTCGTGGATCCCCATTGTGAGTCGATATGACATGGAAAAACAAATCCAAGGCGTTTATACAACCTCAAAGTTTAAAGAGTTTCAAGAGGAGTTAACAGGGAAGATGTATTGTCAAGTATTCAACTTAAACAATCATGGTGCGATTTCCGAATACGAGGTAGTTGAGGATCTCTTTCTTGGAGATAGAATGAGGAAGTTAAAGTTCAAGGTTTGCTTGGTTAAGGAAGAAGGAGAGGAATGTCATATAAAGTGTGTTTGTCGTCTATTTGAGTTTCGAGGAATATTGTGTCGTCATGCAATTGTCGTGCTACTATTGGAAGGAATTTATTCCATTCCAAGCAAGTACATTATAAGGAAATGGAGGAAAGACATAAAGAGGTGTCATACCAAAGTGAGAGTCGATTATAGTAGTGGAGCGTAATCGATGAAGGTCGTCGCTACAATCAAATGTGTAAGGCTTTTTTTGACATTGCAGATATTGCATCTGAATTTCAAGAGAAGTGTGATTTTATAATGGAGAAGTTAGGTGACCTAAGAATTTGTGTAACTAATAATGACGGTGTTTGTGGTAGCACTAGTACCCAATCTACACCAAATACTATGTCCATGGATTTGGGAAAAAATTCACAGGGGAGCAAAAGTATACTAACTCCATTGGCTGCACGTCGTAAAGGGCGTCCAACGTTTAAACGGAAGCAATCTAGAGTTGATACAATAGTTCAAAGGAAAAAAAAGGGGAAGAAGGTAATATAATTGTTTTGTTAATTTAATTGTATTGTTAATATAGTTTTTTTGTACTAATTGAATTTTCAATTGCACAGAAATCTTCGAATATATTTTCTGAAGATGTTGCGGATATTATTGGGACACAAGGGAGTGCTGTTATCAAACATAATGTCACGATTGGAGGTACTTCTAAACATATTCGCACAATTCAGTTCATTCAAAACTTATTTTTTATTATATATATTTGTAATCAGGAATGAATATTGATCTTGGTGTTGGAGGAACAACCGGACGAGACTTAGGAATGAATATTGATGTTGGTGTTGGAGCAACCGGGCGAGACTTAGGAATGAATATTGATTTTGGTGTTGGAGGGACAACAGAACATTAATGTTATGATTTTGGTTTATATGCATTGTAATGTAAGGAATGAATATTGATCATAAGTAACAAATATTATATTATGCAATATTCATTTTAAAACTCGAATTTCGTACTTGTTTTAGTACTTCTATATTTTTATGCAATATTCATTTTAAAACTCATATTTCGTTTATTCATATCGTTAGTTTATTCATTATAGTTAGTTTCGACTTGATATTAGACATTTTTAATATTTTGTCTTCTATCTCGATATATTCCTTAAAATTCTAATGTTTGTTTTTAAAAAACTATCAAATAAGAGAATAAATAATAACATAAATTGAGTAGGAGAAGCTTGTGGCACAAGCATCACAACTAGTAAAAAAGGAATAAAAGTCCCACAAAAAACAAATCAAACAAAATTGTAAGAAATTCAAAAAGAAGAAAAAAAACGTGTGCTGAGTTGTAAGACATTTTCACCCATCTTGAGTGTAAGTATGTGGGCCCTACTGGTTGCCACCTCCTTTTGTAAAAGTTTTTTGTGCCAGAAGAGTTGTTGTTTGTAAAATTCACTAGTATAAAAATACAACTACCCAGGTTCGGGAACTCAGTTCACGATCAATTTCTATGAACCAATCTATTTCCAGTAGACCTGGCAATTCACCACACGACACGAAAACGACACGAAAATTTAGTGTTTGGGTTTGCATTTTGAGTACACGACGAAAATACACGAACACGAAAGTACACGACCGAGATTTAGTGTCGGTTTTGTGTTTACCCTTTGGGTACACGACACGACACGAGGTACACGAAATAAATAAATAAATAAATACAATATTTTATATTTAATTTAATAAAAATATATATTTTATAAATTCCGTTTATACTAAACTTTATAATTTTAAAATATAATGTGAATTTTCATAAATTTCGTGTAAACATTCGTGTTTTCGTTGCCATTCGTTTCATTTCGTCTACTAAAATAATATTATAATATTAAAAAAAATAATATTTTAATATTTATTTTATATTATGTGCCTGCCACGAAAACACGACACGAAACGACACGAAATTTGCGCGGTACACGACACGACATGACACGAATTTATTTAGTGTCGTGTATGGGTTTGAACTTTTGGTACACGAAACACAAAAATACACAACACGAAAATACACGACACGAACGAATTGCCAGGTCTAATTTCCAGTAATATGGCAGAAATCGAACCATAAACCGGACCATATATGACGAGTATCCACTTTTTTTATTACGCAAAAGACCGGTTCGGATAAACTAAGTACTCAACCGGGTAGATCATAATAAAAATAATTTTTTATTTTAGAAAAATAAAATATAAAATATAAAATATCACTAAATTATATATAAATTTTTTAAAATTAATAAATATTGATAAACAGAATTAAATTGATGTTTTTATCATATCTCTAATCAATATAACACAGTAATCGAGTAACAACAACAACAATACCCCAATGACTCAACGGCTCCCGCAAAAAGTGGGGTAATAGGGGATTGAATGTACGCAGCCTTACCCATGTCTTAAAACAAAGAGGCTATTTCCGGATAATCCAAGAAAATTGGATCGAGAATTGCATGGAATGACTAGTATTTCATGAGAAAAAGAAGTGCAGCTAGTTATTTATTTTATTCTATTATAATCCAGCACCAAAGAATAAGAAGGAATGGAAATATAACACATTAACCAAGTAAAAAAAACTGCGAAATAAGAGTGTTCTTTAATGAGCTAACCTAACTTAATGGGAAAAATTTGTTAAGCAATTAAAATTAAAAATCAAAATTGTTTAAAAAAGTTTCTTAATTAAAAATCAAATTGTATCACCTGCATGATTTTCTTTTGATTTTGTGTTTTTTTTATTCCTTCTGTTTCTTTTTTTTTCCCTATGATTTCTATAAATTCAACAATTAATAGTAAATCATATAAATAGCTGCAAAAGAAGAATAAAAAAATAAAAAAAAAGAGGAAATTAATTCACCTTAAAGGAGACGTTAGGCAAGGAACCACGCGTAGGCACCACGCACCAAGTGGGAATCAGGAACGCCGCAATGGAAAGGAAATGCTCCAACGGCCACGGCGGCTTGAACTTATCGCTGATCCCACACATCGCCCCGTTCAGAACGACGCCGTCGAACTTCCTTTCCGGCACGATCCCCTCGCGGCGGAGCGTGATCAGCAGCGCGATGGCGCCGCCCAGCGACTCGGCGTACAGAAACGCCGGCAAATCCGCCGCGTGTTTCGCCCGAAATCCATTGAAGAACGTGACGCAGTCATCCACGACGAGATTGATGTCCGGCACGTGCGCGACGAGGCCCTCGGAGTAGCCGTGGCCCATGTGGTCGACGGCGCAGACCGCGAACCCGTGCTTCGCCACGTGCACCGCGGTGAGCTGGACGAACCAGCTGGACTCGCCGGTGTATCCGTGCACCACGCACACGATGCCTTTGAGCGGTGTGGATTGTTGTTTAGGGGTCCACCACTGGGTGAAGAGTTTGAGGTTCTGCTTGCTGGTGATGTACTCGGACCCGTGGTCCACAGAGTGCTGGGCGTAGAATTCGGCTGGACTCAGTGAGCCGAATGGGCCCGTTTCGTTGGCTTCTGCTATGGGGTGTTTGTACTTCGACATGGCGGGTGGAGTGGACGGCCCAAAAGGCGTTTAGTTGAACGGATAAATCGAGGAGCGATGGAGAGAGAGAGAGGCGAAACTAGGACGGTGAAGATTGCGTTGCATTTTTTATTATTATTATTATCTCTTACCTAACTACATTCAAGGCTGCACCGGTTCTGAGCCCTCTTCTTTTTGCTGTAATTTTAGATGTCATTTGGTGGAGATCCAAGATAGCCTCTCATAGTGCATGCTTTTTATCGATGACATTGTGTTTGTGGTTGAGTTAAGGGGAGAGGTGAACACGAAGTTGGAGAAATAGAGATCGATATTGGCAATGGCGGATCTAGAAAATTTTTTGAAAGGGGCACCATATAAATAATAAAATATACTAAAAATAAAAAATAAAAATAAATAATAAAATATCATTAAAAATATAAATATATATTATATTTGAAACTTACCTTTTTAAAAGTTTTCATCATTAAAAACGAATTAAGATATTTTTCATTATTTTTTTCTCTTTTTTACTGATTTTTATTATTTTTATTTTGCTTGGGTTGAGTGTAGATCCAAATTTTGGGACATCTGAATTTATTTAATGGGGGCATTAAATTAAGCATTTATAATTTAATTAATTAAGTCAAGGTTTGAGTAGGGGCACTTCCCCCTCTCCTTAACATGTAGATCCGCTCCTGGACATTGGAATCTCAAGGCTTGCGTGTGAGTAGGTCTAAGATCGAATATCTCTGGTACAACTTCAGTGGTGAGGCCAACGAAGAAGGGGTGGAGGTTATGATTGAAGATCGGAGCGTACCCCGAACGAATAGTTTCAAGTATTTGGCCTCTATCATCCAGAAGGAAGGAGAGACCAATGATGACGTCACTCATCGTATCAAGGTTGGGTGGCTAAAGTGGAGAGCAACGTCAGGGGTGCTGTGCGACAAGAAAGTCCCTAAAGTTGAAGGGTAAATTCTACAGAGCGGCCATCAGACCTGTGATGTTGTATGGTTCCGAATGTTGGGCTATGAAGAAGGTGCTTGAGCGCAAGTGGGAAGCGGCTGAAATGAGATTGTTGCGTTGGTCGTGTGGTCGCACTATGTTGGATAGAATCCCGAATGAGATAGGGTTGAGCTAGAAGTCGCGCACATATCAGCGAACGTTAGGGAAGAGAGATTGAGATCGTTTGGCCACGTCCGTAGGAGGCTTGTGGTCGAGAGTTTATCGGTAGAAGGGGTGAGGAGGAGAGGCCGACCGAGGAGGACGTGGGAGGACCAGTCGAGGTTAGATTTGAAGGCCTTAAACCTAGACGAGGCTATGACCGTTGATAGGAGTTCTTGGAGACGCCGGATCAGAGTTATGGATTCTCGTTAGGGAGTGGCGCAGTAGTAGAGAGTCTTACGGTTGGGTTCTCTCGGTTAGTTTTGACATAGAGCATTATATTTATATTTTAATTTTCTATTGTCCTTTACTTGTGGTTTAATTTTGGCAGGGGATCTTGCACGGAGCCAACCTCTTCTCTGGTAGAATAGAGTGCATCAAGAGTGGAGTAATCGAAATCCTCTCAGGTAAGTCCCATGTGGACAAAGCCATGGGCTCAAGTATTGTTTTGAACTTTTTCAAATCATATTATTCTCTTTGTAAACATCACTCACTATTTTTGTAACACCCCAAAAACCTTACGGGAGTATTACACGCCGTGGGCCCCGCGCCGGAACCCACCAGGCTAAAAATCATTTACAAAAACGTCAAAAAGGCCGATGACGATAGTATTTTCCAAAACTCACAAAATCATTTGAAAACACCCAACTACCATCAAGACGATCAAGGCCAAAAACTCGGTTAAGGGAATCATTTTTTTGAAATCAAACTCAGTTGGCATAAAGCCGAAAGCCATTTGAAAGAACTCACGCAGCGGATAGAAATACAGTCCAAGATACATATACATCAATAATGATATACACAACAAAATACACGATTCCCCAACAATATGCCATAGCCAGTATCGTCCGGAATCCTCGCCTCAAGACCGCAACCATCAAAGTCCTCAATACCTGAAAAACAAGTCCCACAACGGGGTCAGCAATAATGTCCGACAAATAACCGCAAGTACATAAACATAAATATTCACATGCCATGCATCATGAGAATAATAACCTCAACGATAACCTTACCACCTCCGGTAATCCAATGATTCTCGTCAAAATCCTAATATCACGATAATACCGTAAAAATCCCAGTATCACAACAATACCATATAATACCTCAATACCGAATACTTTCTCGTACATAATCCTCTATGTACGATTACCATAAAATATACCTCTATCCGGACGTCCTTCCGAAATGCATACCATAGACCAAGAATATCAAAAATGACATCAACAATATCCGAATACTACAATCTTCCCAAGATTGTCCAAGTATCTCAACAATCATCAACTGTGCATTCTAATCCTTTTAGAACATCACTGAACATTCGTCAATATGCAATACAACATAAAATACTTATGAAATGTAAATGGAATTACTCATCAAAACATTACAACCGAACAAGTAAACACTTGCCTCAAATAGCCGGTCGGTAAAGCAAATCATCCCGAGGTTCGATTCCCACACCTTGACAAAATATTTATATCCCGATATCAATAACAAGATACTACGACATTCGATTTCCACGATCAACGGCTATCCCAATTTTATAATTTTGTTTTCCTCTTTCTCAAAAGTGACGATCCGAACTTTAACAAGTTCATTACTAAAACTCCGAATATTATTTTAAAAATAATATTCAATATTTTCAGTTGTATTTATGATATAACCATTATTTGATCGAATAAAAACTTCGTACTATTTAAATACGAAAAATATTCCAAAGTCATCAATTTTGAAAACTCATGATTTTCATATGGAAAAATATTAATAATCATAGTATTAAATTTTCCATCCTTAAACACAAATATAAGGTATTCAACCCGTTCGATACAAACGAAAAATATAGAGTGACTCGGTAATGTATTGATAAATACAGAGTCTAAACATTTCATAAAAATCAAAATAAAAACCGATTTGTGATAACATGTATCTCTCGGTACAAATTTAATGAAACTTTATCAAAAATAGACTTGCGTGTTCAAAGATATACGTGTTCAAACTAGACAACTCGATCAACTTCAAAAGAAATGTTGCCGAAGTGATGAAAATATCAGATCGACTCACTATAAAGCAGTTCATATTAAGCAGGTATTCCGACTCAATACCTACAGTCCAAATAAGATTTTTACTTATATGAATTTTATTTATAATCTTCTCGAGATGTAATCGTAAAATAACTTACATATTGAGAGATAATCGAGTTCAATGGAGGCAACCCAGACTGGAATTTACAGACTCTCTGGGGAATTTCATCAAACAACTACCGGGCGTCTCCTGGACAAGGCTGCTGTGATTCGCTAATTTATTTTGAGTGATAAATTAATATTTTTTATTTATGAAAATAATTTTTTCAAAACTACAAAATTATGTATCAAAATTATACTCAAATTAAAGATCTCGACAAATAGAATAACATAGAAAAAACAAAAATTAAAAAATTTAATTTTTATATCTCAAAATTACCCTCCAATTATGGAGGGTAAGTTCACCCTCTTTTTAGGAGGGTGAACAAAATCACACTCCTGCACCGGCTCTGAGCCCCCTCTTCTTTTTGCTGTAATTTTAGATGTCACTTGGGGATCTAAGATAACCTCTCATGGTGTATGCTTTTTGCTAATGATATTGTGCTAGCGGTTGAGTTAAGAAAAAGGTGAAAACGAAATTGGAGAAATGGAGATCGACATTGGCAATGGCGGATCTAGAAAAAATTTTGAAGGGGGCACCATATAAATAATAAAATTTACTAAAAATAAAAGATAATACTAATAAATAATAAAATATCATTAAAAATATAAATATATATTATATTTGAAACTTACTTTTTTAAAAGTTTTCATCATTAAAAACGAATTAAGATATTATTCATTATTTTTTTCTCTTTTTTACTGATTTTTATTATTTTTATTTTGCTTGGGTTGAGTGTAGACCCAAATTTTGGGCATCTAAATTTATTTAATGGGGGCATTAAATTAAGCATTTATAATTTAATCAATTAAGTCAAGATTTGAGTGGGGCACTTCCCCCCTCTCCTTAACATGTAGATCCGCCCTTGGACATTGGAATCTCAAGGTTTGCGTGTGAGTAGGTCTAAGACCGAATATCTCTGGTGCAATTTTAGTGGTGAGGCCAACGAAGAAGGGGTGGAGGTTATGATTGAAGATCGGAGCGTACCCCGAACGAATAGTTTCAAGTATTTGGCCTCTATCATCCAGAAGGAAGGAGAGATCAATGATGACGTCACTCATCGCATCAAGGTTGGGTGGCTAAGGTGGAGAGCAACGTCAGGGGTGCTGTGCGACAAGAAAGTCCCTAAAGTTGAAGGGTAAATTCTACAGAGCGGCTATCAGACCTGTGATGTTGTATGGTTCCGAATGTTGGGCTATGAAGAAGGTGCTTGAGCGCAAGTGGGAAGCGACTGAAATGAGAATGTTGCGTTGGTCGTGTGATCGCACTATGTTGGATAGAATCCCGAATGAGGTTTTTAGGGTTGAGCTAGAAGTCGCGCCCATATCAGCAAACGTTAGGGAAGAGAGATTGAGATCGTTTGGCCACGTCCGCAGGAGGCTTGTGTTCAGCTCCGGTGAGGAGGGTCGAGAGTTTAGAAGGGGTGAGGAGGAGAGGCCGACCGAAGAGGACGTGGGAGGACCAGTCGAGGTTAGATTTGAAGACCTTAAACCTAGACGAGGCCATGACCGTTGATAGGAGTTCTTGGAGACGCCGGATCAGAGTTATGGATTCTCGTTAGGGAGTGGCGCAGTAGTAGAGAGTCTTACGGTTGGGTTCTCTCGGTTAGTTTTGACATAGAGCATTACATTTATATTTTAATTTTCTATTGTCCTTTACTTGTGGTTTAGTTTTGACAGGGGATCTTGCACGGAGCCAACCTCTTCTCTGGTAGAATAGAGTGCATCAAGAGTGGAGTAATCGAAATCCTCTCAGGTAAGTCCCATGTGGATAAAGCCATGGGCTCAGGTATTGTTTTGAACTTTTTCAAATCATATGAATCTCGTTGTAAATATCACTCACTATTTTGTCGTGCACTAAGCCGGGGGTCTTCACGGAAACAACCTCCCTATTCTAAAAGTAGGGGCATGGTCTGCGTACATCTTACCCTTCCCAGATTCTGCTCCGAACGGGATATACTGGGTATGTTTGGTTTGGTTTGATTTTATTAAATTTCCATCGAATTATTTTAATATTCACATGATTATTTATGTAGCAGTAGTTTTGATTCTTATACTTAATTTGGATGAAATAACAATGATAAACAAAGACTAATTTTTGGAGGTCAAGACAATTTTATAAATAAAAGTGAGTATAGGGTATTAATTCTTACAAATTACTTTTTTTCGTTCAAATATTTATATTTCTATCCAAAAATAATTTTTTTAAGTAACTTTACATATATTATTTTTATATCAAATCAACCAATTATCTTTTGTTTTTAATCTATACTACATATTTATCATAAATATTTTTTATTTTTTAATTTTCACCACATATTCACCATCATTGATTATACCAATCATTACCTATAATACACCAAGTATACACTATCTGTCAACTTTTGGTTGAGACAGAGAGAATATAAAACTATAATATTTTAAAAATATATCGAGATGAGTCTAATAAGGTTCCGCGTGATTATATTTTTTCTTACTAATCAATTACAAAATATGGTAAAAAAAAAATACTCTCCCGTCCGCCAAAAAAATATCCTAGTTGGGATGGCACGGTTTTTAAAAAAAACTGATAAAAAGTGATTTTAGTGGCAAAAGAGTCACTTTTGAGAAGAAAAAAAGAGAGAAATTTTCCTTTTATAATTGGGGCAAGTTTTTTACGGACACTCTAATAAGGAAATTGAGGCAAATTTTTGATGAACAGAGAGAGTATGTGAATACCATAAAAGTCCATAACTTCCAAGAATAAAGAACACCCCCTTTGTCCCATAAGAGTATACTCAATTTTTCATTTTTATCTGCCCCACAAGAGTGTGCTCATTCCACTTTTATAAAATACCCTTATATTTTTACTACACATTTCGAAGGATGGTCCACAATATTTAGTCTTTAATTAATCAACAACAATATTTAATATACTCATATAATAAAAAAATGGGATCTCTCCCCACTCAAATATAACACTACTTAACTTTTACTAAAACTCATATCTATAAAGAATAAGTACACTCTTATTTAACTTTTCAGGAACGCACTAGAAGTGGCGCTCATGTCAGCGATAGTTAGAGAAGGGAGATTGAGATGGTTTGGCCACGTCCGCAGGAGGCAGGCCTCGGCTCCAGTGAGGAGGGTCGAGAGTTTATTGGTTGTAGGGGGAGGAGGAGAGGCAGACCGAGGAGGACGTGGGAGGAGCAGCTGAGATTACATTTGAAGGCCTTAAACTTATCAGATACCATGACTGTTGATAGGTGCTCTTGGAGACGCCAGATCAGAGTTGTGAATTCTTTTCTAGGGAGCGGTTCTGTAGTAGAGAGCCTCAGGATTGGGTTGTCTCGGTTAGCGTTGACCTAGAGCATTGCATTTTTTATTGTATATTGTATCCTATTGACTTTTGCGTGTTTTTTTTTATGAGAGGGAGCTATGCACAGTCAACCTTTCTTCTGTTAGAGCAGTGTTTATCGAGAGGGTAGTAGTCAAAGTCCCCTTAGATAAGTCTCAAACCATGGGCTCAGGTATGGTTTTGAGCTTTTCCGGATCATGTGCTTCTTTGTATTTATCACCCAATATTTTTTTGTGCACTAAGCTGGGGGTCTTCACGGAAACAGCCTCCCTACTGTAAAAAGTAGGGGCATGGTCTGCGTACATTTTACCCTCCCCAGACCCTGCTCTGAGCGGGATATATTGGATATGTTTGATTTTGTTTGGTTTGGTTTTTTATGGAACAGAGACAATATAACTTTTGAAATATTTTTTCAGAATAAAGCTTGAACTACACACAAAAACTAAGTGGCAAAATGCCACATTCTAATAAAGGGTATGTGGAGGGGCACACCTAGGGCTGACAATTTGAGGCACGACACAAATAAACGACACAAACACGACACGAAAATACAGGGTTTGAGCCAACTCTTATCGGGTTCGGGTCATTATTGGATCAACCCGTTAAGACACGGTAAAATTCGGGCTGATTTCGGGTTCTTATCGAGTTGGCACGTTAAACCGGATAACAAAAAAAAAAAAAAAAGAGCACTTGAATTGACTAACCTAATTATAAATACATCTTTACAACATTTATCCTCTTTCCTTTTCAAAGCGATTATGTTTATTTGGTTGTATTTGGTGCGTTATGTACTTAAAAAATTATGTTTATTGGGCCTATCGTGCCTTAATGGGCTCGTCGTGTTTAACGTGCCTAATGGACTTGATTAAAAGTTATAGTATATATTTTGCGTTTATCGTGCCGTGTCGTGTTTATTGTGTTTTATCATGTTCGTGTTTGAGTTGGCACGATAATCTTATCGTACCGTGTTCGTGCAAGGGCTTATCGTGTTGTGCCTTTATCGTGCTAACCCGATAAAAGCACGGCACGGCCGATTTGCCATCCCTAGGCACACCCTTATTAGTGTGTCGAAATGCCACCCATTTTTTATATGTACTTTAGGCACAGTCCATTTTCTCAAAACCCTGAACTTGTATAACTTTTTACTGTTAGATTTATTTACTGTTATATCATTATTATTTAATAAATATAGTATTATTGGTGAGATGAGATGGGGAAGGGGAGGAGGGAGGGAGGACAGACTGCGCAGTAAATTATAGGATGGGTGCAGTGCAGATCTGTTACATGCAGTCTACCATCTAAATTATATTTGCATTATACTAAATGGTTTGAGATATTTTAATTTTGGTTCAAACTGTATTTACGATTTGAATTATATTTTGAGGTGGTTTGAATTGATTTTGAATTGGGATGAAATTTAACATATTCTATAAATTTACTAATTAGCATCTAGAAAATCAAGTACGTACTTCAAATCAACAGAAATAAGTCCAATTATTTTTATATTGATTAAAATTATACCATATATATTAGGACTTAAGGGTGCGTTTGGTATGCAGACTGGAGGGAGAAAAACAAATAATTCTATATTTGGCATTCCATGGGATAAAAATGAGGTTGGACATGGGACAAAAACCTAATCTCATGGGACAAATAGGTAGAATAATATGGGACAAAACTATTCGTGAGTTTTTTATTCCACCCAAATAGGTAGAATAATATGGGACAAAACAAATAATGACCATATTATCCCATAATCCAACTTCTTTCTCTAAATTATTTATGCACTGACGTAAATCTTCATAATATATTTTTTAAGTAATTTATTTTTTAAAAGTAAAATGTTGAATATAATTTGAAAAGCTTACTTGAGAACAACAGAATAAATATCTATTTATATATATATATATAAGAGTATCGAATATATATATTATATATATACATATAAATCCTGCAGAAAATTGTTAGCAAATCGAAATCTGCCGATTCCGTACGTGAAACGAAAGTTTCGCTGTTGAGTCCAGATAGTCTGTCTCCTTAAAGCAAATTCGTCCTCACCACGGTGTATGACGTCTGCCTCCCAAGATAAAACAACAGCTCGATGTAACGAATCTGTGATGCGCTGCACCCTCAACGAACTAGAACAAATCTGTCTACTATCACCGACCGGAGAAGAAAACGAAGAAGAAACGAGAAGGCTGAAAATCGTTTGAAAATTTTGGCTGTTTAAATTCGTACGTTTTTCGTGTGTATAAAACGAGCCCCTCAGCCGGGTATTTATAGGTGAAGACTGGAGGAGGTTGTGTGCTGTAGGAACTCTATACCGATCGAAATTGGTATCTGGAGGAACTCTAAACCGATCAAAATTGGTATCTGGAGGAACTCTAAACCGATCCAAATACTCATCCAGATTCGATTTTACCGAATAAAATTGCAGTAAAAAGATAACTTCGAGACGCCGGGACAAATCGCCCTTCGACCGAGACCAAGCCGAGCCGAGCCGAGCCGAACGGACGGCGGCGCGCGTGTGTGTGTGTGCGCGAGGGGCGCCTAGTCATACATCCACACACATGTCTCATTTTGAACATGCCTTTGTCCACATCTCCTTATATACTCACAATTTCTCCCTTCTTTTTCCAATGTGGGATAACATCCCAAATTCATTTTTAAAGGGTTCACTTTGGAACATTATATCTCATTCATACCTCAATCATTTTGAGTGTTCTTACATGTTTTGGAAACCTCGTACGGAGTACTACGTATTCCAACTAAGTCCCGATTTTAACTCGTAGTCGAGCCCACTCAAAATTTCCTCTCAAATGGGCTGCTCATAATAGCCCATTTCCTCCATTTTAACTTACATTTCCAACATAAAATAGTATATTTTTTAAATAATATATTTTTAAAAGTAAAATGAAACAACTTTTAAATAATAAATTTTCAAAAAATATATATATTTTTAAAATATATATATATATATATATATATAAAAACAAAATATATTTCAAAGTAAAATAATAATTTTTTGAATAACATATTTTTGAAAGTAAAATGATATATAAATAATACATTTTCAAAAGTAAAATAACATATTTTTAAAATAAAATACATATGATTCTTATATTTTTTAAATCATATATTTTTAAAAGTAAAATGATATATAAAAAATATATTTTTTAGGGGTAGGTCATTTTAACTATTTTTGTCCAGTCCTGTTCTAGTTGTACCAAACGTAGGACAGACTATTAATTCAATTTTGTCCTGTCATGTCCTGTCCAGTCCTATCTCGTCCAGTCTTGTCATGTCCCACTCAATCTGCATACCAAACAATACCTAAGTGATCCGAGCCGGATTGGGTTCGGGCTTGAAAAAATTTCAAATTAAATAGACTATATTAGTTCAATGTAATTTAGAAATTATTTTTTCACTTTCATTCTCATTCCATTCTAATTTCTAAACCATGCAGTGCCTGCCCATATAAAATTGTTTTCGATAAAAGTGGTTGAGCAGCATACTCAGACCTCCGGCATTTATTACAAGCAATCCAAAACATGTTTCATCCTTGTTTTCTCCCTACCAATCAATATTTTTATTTAACATAATTTTATTTATTATATCATCTCTAATATAGAAAGAAATAAAATTTTGACATCTACGAACATAGTCGAGTTGATGGAATAGGTGAGTATGAAAAAAAAAATTGAGATATAAAAAAAAAGAGATTGTCCGAGTAACTTTATAAGTTGATGCTTTTACCATCATCAAACAAAAAAAAAATTGACTAAGTTGATGCTTTTACCACTTGAGCTCGATTATCTATCTTTTTGAGATATAAAAGGATGATGGTTCGAGATTGTCCGAGTAACTTTATAATGATTCTTGAAGATAAATGTTACAAGATGAATTTAGAAACCGGGAAATAATCATTCATATTAAGAAGGAAAAGTAAAAAATGGGGAAATGAGGGGGGGGGGGGGGGGGAGAGTGCGCAGGTTTCGTCATCTCTTGATTTAAAAATTTATGGCCATTCTTTATTCCCATAAAATTTTTCATACTTTTTATTTGTCGTCCGTCTCCACAGTATACTTTACATCTTAAAATGAAAATATTCCATATATCATATTGACGTGGGCCCGAGCATTGAGAAAAAGAACCTCACTAAAATCAGCAAATTTGAGCTACGGGTCTCCATTTCAGACCCATGACCAGGCGGTTCGAAGTTTGGAACGAGGAGAACGTCATGGTAAACCAACTACGTCGGTTTACGGAACTTTCGAGCCCCAAAACGCTTTATTTTATGCGTTATTTTTAATTTTATGTTTCTTTTTCTAATTTTATTGGACTTTGTTTGTTGCCCAATTTTCGGACCGTTCATCTTCTGAGGTCCATTTTGATTTTGTATTACTATTTAATAAGTGTATGGCCATTGTGGCTGATCAGTTTCAGAATATATAAAAAAAAATCTTTTTTTGGCAGTTTTGCTAAGAATTATCCTGATAATCGGCATTCTGTGAATCGACGATTATTGAAAGAATTGTTCCTAGTATTTGTGTGAATCAACATGGTCAATTTGTGTTTATCTCGATTTTTTAGTACTACATCACATATCCTTGTCATTCTCACAATATTACACAAGATACCATTATTTTTGAGCTCACGCATACACACAATTCGACACATTCATTTACTTTATTATACAAATTTAATAAGTCACTGGCTCGAAATCCTACTCATTACTCATTTTTCTTACTTTGTATGCTCTCTCCCTCCAATAAAACTTTAATAGGACGGAGTGAAAATAAAACGATCATGCAAGCAAATTTCAAAACATGTGAATATAAAACGATCATGCAAGCAAATTTCAAAACATAAAGGCATGCCTCTTCTCTTGGAATTTGATTTTAATCTAAAGGTTATTTGGGAAATTTAACTAAATTTTCCAAAAATAGACAAGTTGTTAAATCGAAAAGCATGGTTGATTTGTTAGGGGCAGTATCGATAATTCTAAGGAGCTCCATAGGAGTTTCTTATGAAGCTCCAATGCATATATGACAGTGCTCTTATTACAAATTTAACCCCAACTACATTAATATATATACACACACATACACATATTAGGTGGTAGGGCCACTACCACATGTGCATTGGAGCTCCATAAAAAGCTCCCATGGAACTCCTTAGAATTTCGGGGAGCGGTATGGCATGTGGCTCATCACAACGTTGGATTGACCTAGTTTTGTTCTGTTGTTTAATTATTCATCCAGATTTAATTGCAGAACCTTTCAAAATTTGTTACTTACTTGAGAAGCAAGCAATTCGAGTTCTACGAGAATTCTCTCTCTTAAATATGTGGATTTTAAGTTTTGCTCCACGATTTAATTATTTCATCGAGATTCAATAGCTTTGACTTTTTTGTCTCCAAAACATTTCAAAACTTGTTTTTTGTTTGAGAAGCATGCAATTCAAATCCTATAAGAATCCTTTCTCATAAATATGTGGGTTTTACACTTATAAATAGAGCCTCCTAAATAGAAGGAAAAAAACATCAAAAATACATATAAAATTTTAGGATATGTTGCTTAGTTGTTCGGCTAGGACTCATTCGTCGGAGTGATAGATTTCGCATTGCTCCAATCTAATACCAAAGGAATGTTTGTAAGATTCATCATAGAAAGCTAACTACGATAAGCGACAACAAGAATCCTAAAGAAAAAAATCGCTCGCCTCGACGTACTACTTTCTCTATTATTTCCTAATTTTATGTGTTTTATAAGGACGTGTAAAAAGTGGTTGCCTTATTCATATTGGGTGGAAAAGAAACCCACCCAATTTTATTTAAAAGAAAAAAAATTCTTCTGACGTGATTCGCTCTCATAGCTTTGAGATTAAGTAATTATCAACTTCTCGCTCTTACTTCCTACGCAAACTCTAAAGAAAAAAATAAACAAAAAGTGATTCTCATCTTCCGGTCATAGTATTTTTCACACTAGAAGCTCATAATCATATCTTTCCGTCTTTTAGGAGTTTGAAATTTTCCACCTTGGAAGCTGAGAATCACTTTGTTTCAAGAGTCTGCAAATAAGATACCGAGTCGAGTCCACTGAGATTAGGCTTTATTACCATAATCAAAGAGAGCTAAGAACCAAATTTGACATGTAAAAAACTCAAATATAACAACTTTTTTTAACCCTGTAATCCTTTACAATCTACTCTGTACATGTCCAAGCTCCGTAACTGCTGTTCCTCAGTGTTTTTCAGCTGTTTTCTTCATCAGTGCAAGCTGAGAACGGCGAAAGATACTATTAGGCTAACTCGTCTCGTCAACTGTTAGCTATTAGTTAGTACACATGTCTACAAATTACAACTAGCTGACCATAGAACAGAAGACAGAACCAAAGACCTTACGGCTTTATGAGAACGAATTTTCCAGAGTCTATTTGTTTTCGTGTGAAAACTTCCAATTGTGTTAGGATTCGTGATTAGTTTCACTTTCTTGGACTCATTTTCGACCCACAAGAACTAAACTCGACATGTCATTTTGAATAACATAAAATGACATAAAATAATACATTTTCAAAAGTAAAATAACATATTTTTAAAATAAAATACATATTATTTTTATATTTTTTAAATCATATATTTTTAAAAGTAAAATGGTATATAAATAATATATTTTTTTAGGGGTAGGTCATTTTAACAATTTTAGTCCAGTCCTGTTCTAGTTGTACCAAACGTAGGATATACTATTATTAATTCAATTTCCTGTCCTGTCCAGTCCTGTCCCGTCCAGTCTTGTCATGTCCCACTCAATCTGCATACCAAACTATACTTATGTGATCCGACCCGGATTGGGTTCGGGCTTGAAAAAATTTCAAATTAAAATAGATTATATTAGTTCAATGTAATTTAGAAATTATTTTTTCACTTTCATTCTCATTCCATTCTAATTTCTAAACCATGCACTGCCCGCCCATATAAAATTGTTTTGGATAAAAGTGGTTGAGCAGCATACTCAGACCTCCGGCATTTATTACAAGCAATCCAAAATATGTTTCATCCTTGTTTTCTCCCTACCAATCAATATTTTTATTTAACATAATTTTATTTATTATATCATCTCTAGTATAGAAAGAAATAAAATTTTGAAATCTACAAACATAGTCGAGTTGATGGAGTAGGTGAATATGAAACTGAAAGGTCACAAGTTCGATTCTCTCACAACCAACACTTTATCGGTTGAATCTGCCACACAAACCTTGCTTAGCATGGTTTACCTAATTGACATAATTTTCAAGCTATTTCAGTACATACTCAAAGAGTAGTAGCGGATTTCCCCATCATCAAACAAAGAAAAATTTGACTAAGTTGATGCTTTTACCACTTGAGCTCGATTATCTATCTTTTTTAGATATAAAAGGATGATGGTTGGGGATTGTCCGAGCAAATTTATAATGATTCTTGAAGATAAATGTTATAAGATGAATTTAGAAATTATGGCCATTCTTATTCCCATAAATTTTTTCGTACTTTTATTTTTCGTCCGTCTCCACAATATGCTTTACATCTTAAAATGAAAATCTTTCATATATCATATCAGGGCCCAATAGGGCTTTTAGGGGTCAAGGCCCCTTGGATTTTTTTTGCAAAAAAATAGTAATAAATAGATATAATACCCCAAAGCCCGTAGCTCAGTCCACAACCCTGCGCCCTCATCCTTCTTCAGTTCTTCCAAAATCCATTTATCGGCTCGGCTTCTTCCAGAATCCAATTTATTTACAAACCCTTTATTCTTTAAACAAGATCCCTCTTTGTTTTTTTCTATCTCCTGTGTAATATCCGCAATTTTCGATTTTCGGTAAATTTCTTTTTTCGGCCGAAGTCCGTTTTGACGACTCGCTCATGACCGTTTCGTCATTTCGAGAATGATTAATTCTGCATTTTTTGTCATCCGAGCTCGTTTCGGTGTCGTTTTGTTGAGTTCCGTGCTTTTTAGACGCTTTTCCGCACTTGAGTTCGATTCTTGCGAATCTCGTCCGAAACTGTTGTTTCGAGTTTCTTGTAAGTTCATTTAATGTTATTATTCTTGTTGCAAGCTTTGGTTTGGTGTTTCGATCGCGTATCGTGATTTTCGGACGTTTTGGGCCATTTTCGTAATTTCCCAAAGTTTTGGGTAATTACTTCGTTGTCGAATTCCGAGCCTTGGGTGGTGGAATTGTGTGTTCTCTTAGCTCTTAGATTCGTCTTTGCGAGTACGTCGTAACCGTATCATCGATTCGCATTCGTGTTCGGGTTTCGGGGTCGTTCGGGCCGTCGGAGTTGGCCCGGCCAGACATGGCCGGGCAATCTGGCCGGGCAGTCTTGGCGAGTCACGGCAGCGGTGATCGGCGACACAGCCGAGTCACGGCCGGTAGTGATCGGCGGCTTCTGCCGGCGGCCGTGCCGTAGGGCGCGGCACATGCCGGCAGGCCGCGGCACACTGTGGCATTTTTCGGCCAAACCGATCGTCTGGGTGCCGCGGCACATCTTTGGCCGGCCGCTGCTGCCGACCACCAGGAGCCATTTTGGGCTGTGCGCGGCACACTCCCAGGCCGCGGCTGGCTGTGCGGCTATTTAAGGGCCAATGATCGTTTTTCGCCATTTTGCTCCTTCTACTTCTCTTCCGCGGTGGGGTTGTTCCTATCATGGAGAGATGTTGTTGGTCAACAAATCCATGAAGTTTTGGAGTTAATATCATCAATCATCCATCTTATAACATCCTTTGATCGAGCGAATCAGTCGATTTTCTAGAAATCTAATTTTGGGGATTTTGGGTATTTTGTTCGATTTCGTCCGTTTAATCCGATTTAACTTAGGATTGTGATAGATTGATGATTATTTGGATGTATTGTATCATTTCCCTTGTTAAACCATGGTTGGATCGTATCGATTCGTTATTTTGGTCGAGTTCTTGACCGATGCCTTGAAGGTGTCCGGTAAAATATTATAGAGGGGTTTTCGGGCGTTCTACGATTATTCTTCCTCGTATGATCGATGATTTATTGAATTTATGTTGTTAGGGTTGAATTCTTGTGAAGAACTCGAGTCGGAACCCTTCCGTTCATTGTCTTCTTCGGGGTCCGAGCTTCCCGGTCGAATCGTGTTCTTCGGAGCGTTTGGTAGCGGTTATTAAGGCAAGTATCTTATTATACGACTTGTATCTTGTGACTAGTAATTACGTATGATATGTATGACGATTTTGCTTGCCTCCGTAAATATGTTCCGTTTGAGTTGGTTGTGTTTTCCGAAATTTGAAGGCTTTGATATATTGGTATCCGTGTTAGGCGTTGTGCCATTTGTGCAGGATTGTGATGTACATATGAGATGGTTGTACACGTGGTTGTTCAATGTATTGTGTACCGAATGTGTGTTATGTTGGTTAAGAGTCGTTGTGATGATCATGATATTTGTGTTGTTTTGGTTTACATACTTGATTGTACATTTCAGTGTAATGTGGAATGGCTTGACATTTAATGATTATGAATTGTGTCGTGTCGATGTGTGTGTGTTCCAGGTAGTGTCTGACGAGGCCTCTGGAGTTCGGTACATGATGTGTACGAACAAAGTGTGTGATCCGGTAGTGGTCAGCGAGGCCTCCGAGTCGGTACATGACGTGTACGGACAAGGTGTGTGATCCGGGTAGGGTCCGACGAGGCCTGCGGAGTTCGGTACATGATGTGTGTACGAACGATGTTGTGGCCGGGTAGGGTCCGTTGAGGCCTCGGAGTTCGGTACATGATGTGTACGAGCAGTGTGTGTGGCCGGGTAGGGTCCGTTGAGGCCTCGGAGTTCGGTACATGATGTGTACGAACAGTGTGTGGTCGGGTAAGGCGTCGAGGCCTCGGAGTTCGGTACATGATGTGTACGAACAATGATCGTGTAGCATGATTGTTCGGGTAACACTTTAAATATGGATCTCGGACTCATAATGATATATTATTTAGTATGCTTTGAAACGAGAATCAGGCTAATGCCCTAATGTTTACGAAAAGGGTTTTGTAAATTGGGACTCGAGATCCAAAAGAATTTCTGCTTTAAAAATCCTAGAGATGATGTGTTCCTTTTCAAATATCTCTTACTTGAGTTCGAAATTCTAAAACTTCTCGGCAACATTTTGATAATTGATTTCCGTATTAAATTCGTAGTTGCTATTTGCTTGTTACATTTCGTATGGTTTGATACTTGCACTAGTAAAACAGTGGAGTTTACTAACCCCCGAGTATTCGGGGGTGGATGTCTGTTTGAGTCCAGTACATGCAGTTCGGGAGCATCACAGGATTGGCACAAGGGGATGACGAGTGCGATACTAATCAAGAGTTGAGAGTTGGTAGAGTTTATTTGTATTGTTAGAGTTGATTCGGTCTTCCGTTGTATTGTATTTCGAACCCTGTGTGGGTAATGTTGTTAGTCGATCCTGTTGATAGAGTTGTGTGACCTCATCGATGCATGTGTTTATGTGTAAGTGACCTTAGCAGTGCATATTATTATATTGTTTGACCCTGGCCGGGCAAGCATTTGGTTGTTTATGGACGTTTAGCTTTGGTAGATCCTTGCGGAAAGGGTTTACGGCGTGTAATATTCCCATACGATTTTGGGGGTGTTACATTTATGGTATCAGAGATTAGGTTGCGGAAACCTAGGCTGTCGGGTCGAGTCGAGTCGTGGTTTGTCGAGTAATGTGTTGTCTTGTCGTTCGAGTCGTCAGGTGACAAGTTGAGTTGTTCGTAGTCACAACGTGTCGGATATGTTGTCGGATGAGATTAGTATCGTGGGCGACCGTCATCTTCGTGCGGCCTGTGGATGTAAGTCTCCCTTCTTTGTGTTGTGCCTCGTGTGACACGAGCTATTTTTATGATTATGAGTTAATTGACGGAATCCTCTTATGGATTTTGATTTCGTGATATGTGATCATTTAACTCCCATTTTCGTTCATATGAGGAGTAGTGTTGCTGTCTTGTGCATGTTTGATTTTATTTCTTTTATCCGCTGCGTGAGTTCTTTTGTAATGGCTTTCGGTATTTTACCGACTGAGTTTTATTTCGAAAATCAATTCCCTTAACCGAGTTTTTGGCATTATGACCTTGATCATTTTGGCGAAATTCTTATGACGGAATTTAGTATTTTGTAAATGGATTTTGTGAGTTTTTGAAATATTACCGTCATCGGCCTTTTTGGTAGTTTATAAAAGGTTTTTAGCCTGGTGGGTTCCGGCGCGGGACCCACGGCGCTATATTGTTCCGTGTAATTACCTGAAATTTTTGGACATGTTAGCCCATTGAATTATTTTTGAAAACCTTGAGTATCTTAGAAAATTAAAATTCGAGACGTACTTTTAAAACGAATTATTTTCTTGCGGTGTTTTCAAGGTGTTTTCTAATGCCGCAATACATTTCAAAAATTTTCCGGTTGAGGACCAAAAATATTTTGAGATATTTTCAAATGCAGTTGCTTAGACCCAAGGGTCGAATATTTTTGAAAGTTTTTCACTAAAAGAAAGGTGTCCTCATTTTTGTTCAAACGCAAGATGATTTTCAAAGTCTCGATAATGGTGTTTGTACTACTTTTTGTAAAATGATACTCAAGATCAACTGTCGTTTCCAAACTGTTTTCAAAAGGTGGTTTTCGTTTTTAAAACCTATCATTCCTGTTTGCGGACCGGAAATGCGTGTATGGTTTTTGAACTTTCGTTACGGTGTTAACCCCGAATTGTGATTGAATTGGTGGCGTGAGCGTCGAGTCGTTCGCCACGCATATATTTTGTTAGCCCTTCTGGGAGGTGTGATGACGATCCTTAATGTTGTCATTTCGTGGTGGCTTGCGTGTTATCGCACCTGTGTGAGCTGTTAAAGCTTGAGTTTGTACGTTCGTGTACATATGTGATTGTTTCATAATGTTTGTAATTATGTGCTGGTTATTGTTCGGGCCGTTGAGGTCATTTGAACGATACGTTCTTTGTAGTGTTTGTGTGTATTATTTTACGATGCTAATCCTTGTATATGATATGTATTATGATTCCTTGTTGTCTTTGAGTTGGCATCTCCGCTATGTTGTTTTGCGACGTTATGCCCCATCAGATCTACCATTTGTATTTTCGGTATGCCGAGCCGAGGCGTTTCAACCGTGATGTGCCGGGGCATGCACGTGTAAATTGTCCTTCTCGTCAGTAACACATTTCAAGTGTGGACTCGAGGGACACCGAATTCAGTTTTGCGATTTGACTACCAAGACTTTCGGAGTTCGCGCTTCAGCACAGTTATCAGAATCGGCTCTAAGAGGCCCATGGGAGATGTTTCTGTCGGTTGCTTGTTGTGTTGTCACCTTGATTTCGTGTTGTGAGTTTCGGGAACGACACTTCTTTTTAGAAGAGGTCGAATATAATACCCGTATTATTTTTGGCCCCTGCATTTTCTCTTTCTCAATTCTATCGGCTCGCTCGTGTTCGTTGATACTTTCTGAACTTGTTCTGTATTCCGGTTTCATTGTTCGAATGAGTTGTGATCTTGTTGTGGGTCGATCTGGTTATCGCTGTGACTTTTTCGAGTTCGGTTCGATTCTTGTGAACCTTGTTCGGAAGTGACATCATCTGGTTTTATTAGTTCTTTTATTCGAAGTGGATTGGATTTTGAACCTCTGTATTTTCGACTCTGTTGACTCGTTTATGTTCGTTGACATTTTCTGAGCTTGTCCTGCCCCTTGCTTTTGTTGATCGAACGAGTGTGGTATTGTTTCGGAATAACTCGTTTGTCGTTGTGATTTTTCAATTGCTATTCCCTTTCCTGTGGATCTTATGTGAGTGCACATCTTGTTGTTTTCATCGGATCATGTTTTGTCTCGAGTCGAGATGTGAACTTCGGAGTTTGTCGGTTGAACCTTATTGTTCTTCGTGATCCGAACATGATTATTCGATTTTTGTTGACTCGATTGTTATGGTTGATCATTGATTGTTCGTTTTTTTTGTTGATCTCGTTTCGTGATTGTTGAACGTTCAGACTCCTTCGTAATTTCCTTAAGTTCGAGAAATCAGTCTCGTTTCGATCTTCCAACCCTTGGGCGGTGGAATTCCGTATTTGTTCAGCGTTTGGCTCGCGTTTTGATTGATGAACCGTTGGGTTGGTCAATCGTATTGATTTTTGTTCGTTGTGTTTTATGATTGTTCAGATAATCGACTCGATTGTATTATCTGTTTGATGACGCTTGTCACTTGTTGATTTTATTATGTCTATACCGGTGGCGTCGTGTTGGTCGTCGTGGAGCGTGTTTTCACGCCGTATATTCCGTTGCGTTGCTTGTAACGTTTCGCCGTTGGGCATGAGTTACGCACTTCTTGTGTATCTGGGTGAGTTTTTCCTGGCGGGATATTTCTTCTCCCTACTTGTTTTAAGTTTCGGGACGAAACTTCTTTTAAGGAGGGTAGAATGTAATATCCGCAATTTTCGATTTTCGGTAAATTTCTTTTTTCGGCCGAAGTCCGTTTTGACGACTCGCTCATGACCGTTTCGTCATTTCGAGAATGATTAATTCTGCATTTTTTGTCATCCGAGCTCGTTTCGGTGTCGTTTTGTTGAGTTCCGTGCTTTTTAGACGCTTTTCCGCACTTGAGTTCGATTCTTGCGAATCTCGTCCGAAACTGTTGTTTCGAGTTTCTTGTAAGTTCATTTAATGTTATTATTCTTGTTGCAAGCTTTGGTTTGGTGTTTCGATCGCGTATCGTGATTTTCGGACGTTTTGGGCCATTTTCGTAATTTCCCAAAGTTTTGGGTAATTACTTCCGTTGTCGAATTCCGAGCCTTCGGGTGGTCGGAATTGTGTGTTCTCTTAGCTCTTAGATTCGTCTTTGCGAGTACGTCGTAACCGTATCATCGATTCGCATTCAGGTTCGGGTTTCGGGGTCGTTCGGGCCGTCGGAGTTGGCCCCGGCCGACATGGCCGGGCAATCTGGGCCCAGGCAGTCTCGCCGAGTCACGGCCGCGGTGATCGGCGGCTTCCGCCGAGTCACGGCCGGTAGTGATCGGCGGCTTCCTGCCGAGGTGGCCGTCCCGTGGGGCCGCGGCACATGCGGGGCGGGCCGCGGCACACTCTGTGGCATTTTTCGGCCAAACCGATCAGACGGTGCCGCGGCTGTCTTTGGCCACGCGGCTGCTGCCGACCACCGGGAGCCATTTTTGGGCACGTGCCGCGGCACACTCCCCAGGCCGCGGACACCGTGCGGCTATTTAAGGCCCAAGAATGCGTTTTTCGCCATTTTTGCTCCTTCTACTTCTCTTCCGCGGCTGGGGTTGTTCCTATCATGGAGAGATGTTGTTGGTCAACAAATCCATGAAGTTTTGGAGTTAATATCATCAATCATCCATCTTATAACATCCTTTGATCGAGCGAATCAGGTCAGATTTTCTAGAAATCTAATTTTGGGGATTTTGGGTATTTTGTTCGATTTCGTCCGTTTAATCCGATTTAACTTAGGATTGTGATAGATTGATGATTATTTGGATGTATTGTATCATTTCCCTTGTTAAACCATGGTTGGATCGTATCGATTCGTTATTTTGGTCGAGTTCTTCACCGATGCCTTGAAGGTGTCCGGTAAAATATTATAGAGGGGTTTTCGGGCGTTCTACGATTATTCTTCCTCGTATGATCGATGATTTATTGAATTTATGTTGTTAGGGTTGAATTCTTGTGAAGAACTCGAGTCGGAACCCTTCCGTTCATTGTCTTCTTCGGGGTCCGAGCTTCCCGGTCGAATCGTGTTCTTCGGAGCGTTTGGTAGCGGTTATTAAGGCAAGTATCTTATTATACGACTTGTATCTTGTGACTAGTAATTACGTATGATATGTATGACGATTTTGCTTGCCTCCGTAAATATGTTCCGTTTGAGTTGGTTGTGTTTTCCGAAATTTGAAGGCTTTGTGATAATAGTGATATATTGGTATCCGTGTTAGGCGTTGTGCCATTTGTGCAGGATTGTGATGTACATATGAGATGGTTGTACACGTGGTTGTTCAATGTATTGTGTACCGAATGTGTGTTATGTTGGTTAAGAGTCGTTGTGATGATCATGATATTTGTGTTGTTTTGGTTTACATACTTGATTGTACATTTCAGTGTAATGTGGAATGGCTTGACATTTAATGATTATGAATTGTGTCGTGTCGATGTGTGTGTGTTCCGTAGTGTCGACGAGGCCTGCGGAGTTCGGTACATGATGTGTACGAACAAAGTGTGTGATCCGGGTAGGGTCCGACGAGGCCTCTGGAGTCGGTACATGACGTGTACGGACAAGGTGTGTGATCCGGTAGGGTCGACGAGGCCTCTGGAGTTCGGTACATGATGTGTACGAACGATGTTGTGGCCGGGTAGGGTCCGTTGAGGCCTCGGAGTTCGGTACATGATGTGTACGAGCAGTGTGTGGCGGGTAGGGTCCGTTGAGGCCTCGGAGTTCGGTACATGATGTGTACGAGCAGTGTGTGGTCCGGTAAGGCCGTCGAGGCCTCCGGAGTTCGGTACATGATGTGTACGAACAATGATCGTGTAGCAGTGATTGTTCGGGTAACACTTTAAATATGGATCTCGGACTCATAATGATATATTATTTAGTATGCTTTGAAACGAGAATCAGGCTAATGCCCTAATGTTTACGAAAAGGGTTTTGTAAATTGGGACTCGAGATCCAAAAGAATTTCTGCTTTAAAAATCCTAGAGATGATGTGTTCCTTTTCAAATATCTCTTACTTGAGTTCGAAATTCTAAAACTTCTCGGCAACATTTTGATAATTGATTTCCGTATTAAATTCGTAGTTGCTATTTGCTTGTTACATTTCGTATGGTTTGATACTTGCACTAGTAAAACAGTGGAGTTTTACTAACCCCCGAGTATTCGGGGGGTGGATGTCTGTTTTGAGTCCAGGTACATGCAGGTTCAGGGGAGCAGTCACAGGATTGGCACAAGGGGATGACGAGCTGCGATACTAATCAAGAGTTGAGAGTTGGTAGAGTTTATTTGTATTGTTAGAGTTGATTCAGTCTTCCGTTGTATTGTATTTCGAACCCTGTGAGGGTAATGTTGTTAGTCAGTCCTGTTGATAGAGTTGTGTGACCTCATCGGTCTGTGTGTTTATGTGTAAGTGACCTTAACGGTCTGTATTATTATATTGTTTGACCCTGGCCGGGCAAGCATTTGGTTGTTTATGGACGTTTAGCCTGGTAGATCCTTGCGGAAAGGGTTTACGGCGTGTAATATTCCCATACGATTTTGGGGGTGTTACATCCTGCTCCTCTCTCTCTCTCTGTGTGTGTGTGTGACCTCTATCTCTCCCCATAATCATCCCCTCTCTCTCCATCTTCATTACTTTTTTTCTCCCCCAAAATCTTTCTTGTCTCAACATTCAATAAAAAAGGGGAAGTTTAGTTCCATTAAAAATAAAATCCAGAAGAAAATTCCAACTCATGTGATGGATTTGTGTCTCTTTTGCTGTATTTTCTTTCTTCATGTTTCAAATTTATGATTGACAATCAAATTGGATTGATGAATTCGCTGATTAATTAGGGTTGTCGTATTTCTGTTTTATTCAATTTTTTTTTTACCAATTTTGCTTCTAATTAGTTGTGTGAATCTTGAATGTTGATTCATGGGACCTTAGCTATGCTGATGTTAGTTTATTGGTATTCTGCTCATGCCCGAATCAGGGTGGATCTGGACGGCAAACAAACTCTCCAGTGGACCAGCAGGAAGAAGATGACCATCCGCCATCGATTCGGTTTTGCCCTCTGCTCTCACTCTTTGTCTCTTTTGTTTTAATACTTTGATAGTTCAATTGGTAATTTGGTTTAAAATGTGAAAAATTGTTAATTTTATTTGACATATAGATCAGTAGATGAAGAAAACTCAATCTACTATTCATGGGTTTTTTAAAAGAAAACATGTTAGTTCTTCTTCTCAAGATATCGAAGAGACAACAAATCTAGATGATAATACCCCTTCACCTAGTGTTCCGGTTATCAAAAACCCTTGCAAAAAAGCTCAAGTGAATAGTAATGATATTGATCCTAGTGCATTAGAATGAGACCCTGACTTGCGTCATCAAATTTATGATTATCCTGTCAAGCAACAAGATATAATTCGACGAGCTTATATGAATCTTGGTCCTCTTCAACCAACACTTTTTGTCTTTCCAAAATCTGGGCCAGAAACACATAAACGTAGTTTTCAAGCTTCGTGGTTTAAGTTATATCCTTGGGTTGAATATTCACAAAGTTTAGATGCAGCTTTTTGTTTCCCATGTTTTTTATTTAACAAGCCATCTGGACTCGGATACTATGGTTAACAAGCATTTACTATAGGTTTCAAAATTGGAAAAAAGTGGGTGGGAAAAAATGTGTCTTATTGATGCATATGGGAACCGAATGTACATCTTTCCACAATGTTGCACGGAAAGGGATGGGATGATTTATTGAATGAGACACAAGATATATGAAATGTGTTTGAGAAGTTTACAACCGAAGAGCGTGAGAAAAATAGATTGAGATTGTCGGCTTCTATTTTTTCTGTCTGTTGGTGTGCCTTCCAAGCGGTTGCATTTAGAGGCCACAACGAAAAAACAAATTCCATTAACAAGGGAAATTTTCTTGAAATGTCGGAAGCACTTGGGGAGTTTAGCACCGAGCTTAAAGAGTTATTTTGTCGTGCTCCCAAGTGTGCATCATATACCTCACCGATGATTCAAAAGCAAATTTTGAATATTATTTCAAATAAGGTGAAACGAATGATTTGTGAAGAGATCGATGGGGGAAGGTTTTGTTTACGCGTTGACGAAGCATTAGATCAATCTCACAAAGAACAAATGTCTGTTGTTTTGAGATTTGTTAATAAAGAGGGCTTAATTATAGAGTGTTTTTTTGGACTTGTTCATGTATGTGACACTGTGGCACAAACTCTCAAAGATGGAATCTATTCTTTATTGTCACATTACAACCCTGATGTCAAGTCTATTCATGGGCAAGGGTATGATGGTGCAGGCAATATGCGAGGTCAGTTCAAAGGGTTGCAAGCCTTGATTTTAAAAGATTGTAAATACACTTATTATGTTCATTGCCTTGCTCATCGGTTGCAATTGGCATTAATGGCCGCCTCTCAAGGAGTTATAGCATTGCGTAAGTTTTTTACGAAGTTGTCTTTTATTGGGCACAAAAAATCAAAATTCCGATCCCGTCCCGGTCCCGTCCCAAAATTACCCAGGATGGGACGGGATCCAAAATTAAAAATACTAGGCCCGTCCCGTCCTGTCCCATTAGAGTAACTACGGGACGGGACACGGGACAAAAAATCTGAGGCCCGTAAGGCCCGTCTCGTCCCGTTAAGTTTTTAACCCTTTTTAAAACCATATATTTTTATTATTTGTAACTCTTTTTTAATTAATTTTTAACAATAAACTATTTTTATTTTTTACTATCTGTATATTATAATTATACACAAACCTAATCAACCGATATAACATTAGTAACTGATGTTTTTTTTAAAAAAAATGGATATGTTGTATTCAATGTTAATAATTGATATTTTAAAAGTTTAATTTAGGCTATTAAATTAGTTTGTTGGATATTTTTCCTGAATTAGATGTATAAAATTATAGATTTTCTTACTTTTTTCTAATATATATTTTGAACTTTTTTATGCGGGACTAAACCTGTCCCGTCCCATTCCGTCCCGTCCCAACCGGGATAAGGCCGGCGCGGGATGAAATTCTGAAATCACAAATCCCGTCCCGCCCGCTGGTTATTACACGGGACGGGACGTGGGATGACCCCAGGCCCGTCCCATCCCGTCCCATGCCCACCCCTAGTTGTTAGGGCTTCCTCCAAACGCACTGACCAATTACGAGATGCACAAGTCGAGCAAATTACATACTTGATTTCGATTGATGAATTGGAGACCGGTAGTGGTCTCAATCAAATTGGTACATTACAACGAGCTGAAGATACCAGATGGAGTTCACATCTCAGATCAGTTTCTAGCCTAATTAAGATGTCCAGTCCAACTTGTGAGGTTTTACTCGAAATTGTTGAGGAAGGAACTGGTTCAATCAGAGGAGATGCAGATTCGGCATATGAGGCTATGACGACCTTTGACTTCATATTTGTCTTATTTCTCGAAAAAGAAATAATGGAGATCACTGATTTACTTTGTCAGGCTTTACAAAGACAAGATCAAGATATTTTTAACGCATTGAGGCTAGTTGCATCTACCAGACTGTTATTGCAAAAAATGAAAGATGAAAGCTGGAACGATTTGCTTTCGTTGTTAAGTCATTTTGTGAGGTATATAACATAGTGATTATACACTCTAACATTGTTATCAAGTGAATCTTCCTAACTTGTCTTCTTTCTGATTTGTTCTTTTGTCAGGTACGCAATATAGATATTCCTGACCTGTCTTCTTCCTACCGCAATAGAGGACCTCGGGCTCGTAATGAGCAGAGTGATCATACACTTGAGCATCATTATCGAGTGGATATTTTCTATGAAGCAATTAATTGTCAATTAATGGAATTAGATCATCGTTTCAGCGATAGTGCCATGGAGTTGCTTCGTCTTGCTTCATCCCTAGATCCTAAAAATGCAGATGAGACTTTTCGAAGTGTTGATGTACGTCAACTAGTAGAGAAGTTTTATCCTGAAGATTTCAGTGATCATGAGAAAACAATTCTGAAAATGCAACTTCAATATGATATTGATGTCGTTCAATATGCAGATTATAAGAAATTGACATCTATTGCAGAATTATGTCAATGGTTGGTGAGGACTAGAAGAGAAACCACTTTTGATCTTATTTATCGAGTAATCGATGCATACTTACTCTCCCAGTTTCTACCGCGACAACCGAGAGATCATTTTCAGCAATGAATATTGTGAAAACAAGGATACGGAGTAAAATGGAAGATGAGTTTCTAAATGACTCGTTGGTTTTGCATATCGAAAGAGAACTTGCTGAAAAGATTACTTTGGATGAAATTATAGAAGATTTCAAGGCCGCGAAAGATCGACGGGTTCCACTTTGATGAGCGATGTTTGGTATTTTTATATTTAACGTCTAGTTTTAATGTTTTGTTATTTATAACTTTGGATGATATATCTTTTGTATTTTTAAAAATATATAAGATATTAGCTTCGACCCCCGCGATTGAAAGATTTGTGATCCGCCCTTGTATCATATCCTTGTCATTCTCACAATATTACACAAAATACCATTGTTTTTGAGCTCACGCATACACACAATTCGACACATTCATTTGCTTTATTATACAAATTTAATAAGTCACCGATTCGAAATCCTACTCATTACTCATTTTTCTTACTTTGTATGCTCTCCCTCCCATGAAAGTTTAATAGGACGGAGTGAATATAAAACGATCATGCAAGCAAATTTCAAAACATGTGAATATAAAAGCCAAAATAGCTCTATTAGGGACTGAAGTTTGCCATTTTTAACACTTAAGGGACTAAAGTTTTAAGTGTTTCAAACAAGGGACTAAAGTTTAATCCGTTTCACCCGTTAGGGACTCCGTTAGTTTGGTCCCGTTAAGTTTTAACGGATTGATGACATGGCCGTTAAGTGCCACGTGTCAGCATTTTATTGGTCGGTAATAATAAAATAATAATGAAAATTTTAGATTTTTGTAATAATAATAAAATAATAACAAAAATACAAAAGTCTAAAAAAATATAAAAAATAAAAAAAAAATTGTATTTTTTAGAAAAATTGAAACTTTATTTTTTTAAAAAAATTTGGAATATTAATATTAAAAATCTAATGCTTTTATTCAAAGTTAAAAATAAAATTAAAAATTAAAAATATTTGGATCCGATTTATAATTAACCTTTAGTTTGTTTTTTCATATTTTTAGATTTTTTTATAAAATAATATTTATTTATGAATAATAATATTTCAATTTTAAAAAAAAAAGTTTATGAATTAGATCCAAATTTTTTAATTTTTTATTTTTTATTTTCAAATTTTAAATAAAAATATCCGATTTTAAGTACTAATATTCCATATTTTTTTAAAAAATTTGAGAAAAAATAAAGTTTCATTTTACAAAAAATCCAGATTTTTTTATTTTTTATGTTTGTTTAGACTTTTATATTTTTATTATTATTTTATTATTATTTTTACACTGAAATTTTTTATTATATTTTTAATTTTTATTTTTAACTTTAAATAAAAGCATTAGATTTTTAATATTAATATTCCAAATTTTTTAAAAAAAATAAAGTTTCAATTTTTCTAAAAAATACAATTTTTTGATTTTTTATATTTTTTTAGACTTTTGTATTTTTGTTATTATTTTATTATTATTACAAAAATCTAAAATTTTCATTATTATTTTATTATTACCGACCAATAAAATGCTGACACGTGGCACTTAACGGCCATGTCATCAATCCGTTAAAACTTAACGGGACCAAACTAACGGAGTCCCTAACGGGTGAAACGGATTAAACTTTAGTCCCTTGTTTGAAACACTTAAAACTTTAGTCCCTTAAGTGATAAAAATGGCAAACTTCAGTCCCTAGTAGAGCTATTTTGCCTATGTTGCTCATGATGATGTGCACGCTATGGAGAAAAGTCATATTTATTATCCCGTTCAAGGATCAAAGTAAATATGGAACCAAGTACCCACGAAAATACGTTGCTCATATGGAGAGAAGCCAAATATATTATCACGTTCAAGGATCAATGCAAATATGGAACCGAGTACCCACGTAAGATTTTATTAATGTTCCAGTTTTTCAATTTCTCTCTTTTGGAAAACTTTTTTTGGGGAATTGGGTATTTGGGTTCTTTATCTCCCACGCTACTTTGCGGTGGATGAGACTATGAGAGGTGGTATCACTCTCGTATGTCGAAGTAAACTGTGTGACGGTCCTGGAGGAGTCACGGATAATTGTTGAAAGTCGATATTTGTGGTTGTTGCATACACCACGGTTTGGGTGCGATTTGACGTCGCTGTTTTGTCGATTTTAAACCAACAATTAAAAAAAATGAACATTGTCGGTAACGTTAAAGTTATGACTTGTTCATGATTAGTCACGAATTTGTGACGTATAAATGGGACAAACATCGATTGCGATGGATATGTCGTGGTTAAAATCGATTAGTGGCGGATTTGTCACGTTGAATTGAGGGACCACCATGTTGGTCTTGACCCAATCCCATATTTGGAAAACTCCACCTTTCATCTTATTAAAATAAAATATTGCATGTGGGTGTACTCATGCACCGTCTCCTTGCAGTATGATATATGAAAGAATATAAGAGTAATTCTATAAACTTTAACATGTAAAGCAATGTATATTGCGGTAAATACATGAATTCGTTGACCTCGATTATAGTTCGTGTGACTATAGGTTCGAATACTTTTCCAAGTATAAGTAAGGGCATACGCCTTACACATTTGACCATGTTTAGTCGATTTATTGGACGGTCAAGACGAGTTGGTTATGGTATATTCATTATGTCTCATGGTTCAAAATTCTTAATTATGATGCACCGCGTTGCATCCACATAATATGGCTATTATGACGTATACTTGCAAACTGAGAATTAAAATACTTGGTTGATTTGATGCATTTTGGTGGATATTGTCTACACGTTTGATCATGACTAGGCGCATCCTCCTTGGTATTTGTTTGTGCTTTGAAAGTTCAAACGGAATCAGTGGTTTTTAAGCAGCCTTAGCTGTACCGACATTCCTACTTTCTCTGCTAGTCTACCAAGTTGGAGTTACTGAAAGGATCATTAGTCGAGATAAGAAATCAAACACCCTGATGCGTTTAAACGCACATATGGCGATCATTGCCATACTTTTGCATCAACACTTATGCCATTGGATATGGTCACAACCTTGTTTTCTCACTAAACTTGGCAAAAACTAAAGCAGCCACTTAAAACATGCACTGTGATCTGATTTTAATGATCCGTGTGGTGCACGACCTATGGATAAAATACGGAAGTCTAGTTTCCAGAACATATGACCGTTCGTCCATAGCCTTCCTAACGAGTGAGTTATCGCTATTTTAGTGAACAAAAGTCAAGCTGCGCGGAATTTTATTTCCAACGATTGTGCTAACTTTTGTCCCAACCAACTTGGTTCCCACTTAAATTTACAAGCAGTCTTATAACACACGTTTTTCAACCTCTTTTTGGCCAAATTTGCCACAGATGATGCGATTTTCGGTATGCATTGTACGCTAAAATGTCATCTTCCAAATGTTGAAAAACAGTTTCATTGGGGAAGCCCAAAACACGCACCCTTATAAGAAGGTCGAGCGTGTGCATGGTAGTTTTATACCATGCTTGTGTTGTAATTTTGCCCCTTAGGCATATAATCTTCCCATGTTATGCACTCAATATGATAGATCATTTTGATCGTATCAGGTATAAAATCTCTATGTTGTTAGAGTGTTCGCTATGCTCATGTTTATAAAAATTTTGCAAGCGAAATTGAGTGCGTGTTAAGCTATTTTCAAGGAACACAATATTTTTGGATTTCGTGTTATAAATCCATTGTGACTATGATGACTAGGTCATCACAATCAATGAGTGGTGCAATGCTCAAGTTGTTGAATGCTGAATGGCGTTTTCTAGTCACATATGTTCCGTAACAATTGAACCATGTTATGACTCAATGATATATATGCCAAAGTGTATCACTCATAGCATCTCATTGTGATTTGTGAGAAATAAAATCTTATGCATCACTTGTATCGGATATGTGAAAGAATATTCATGAGTCAATATGGTCCGGCTTGCATCAGATTTTGTAACCAGAAGATGTATTGGAACATTGACACATTTAGGCTTTAATAGTCTAGAGTTTGGACAATTTGATGATCCATATACCACGGTATTGCCATGGACATCATTTTTATTTGAACAAAGAAGCTAGCTAGATTAAAGACACCAAAGTACGTTGGTGGAGTCGTGAGCAGGGCTCATGACCGATGATGATAGTTATGTCATTCGCGTCTTGCTTTCATAAGCATGTGTGACGCCAAAGACCCCTGATGATCCTTCTTAGCCATGTTCATTTATTTAAGCTTATTCTTTGGCACAATTAGGAGAAGACACCCTCCTATGCTAAATAGAATAATGTAGCGACTCGCATAAGCATGGTGCTCAGTCCTCCATTTTCACTGAGTCCTTATACATACATGATCATAAGTGTTAGTCTGGGTGGCTTATGATGCTATGATGGTGTTCACAAATGGTCGTACTCAAGTGATAACATTTATATAGTATGTGGTTCTTTTTACAATGATTGATAAGTTGATGAAACCTGAGTTTATGGTTGTCCAACTTGCGGACCAGTCATTGTAAAGGTCGGTTCACCCACTTTTAGACTAAGTCTTGAAGTGAAACTTTAATGAGTACTTCCTAACATCCAAGGCCACCTTCCCACAAATTTGGTGCCATTTGGAAACTTGGAAGGAGGTGAACCACTTAAATGAAGTTTTCACATACCACCAGCCATCCCAACGACTAGTTCGATGCCATTTCGACCGGTTTCTGACCACAAGATTGATAGTTTTGGAATCCTAAACACCCGTTTATACATGCTCACAAAATTTTGTGGTGTTTGGGGCTGGTGAAGGGAGTAAACTCTTCAAGAAAGCAATATAGGTTCTCTAAAACCAACGGCCTATCATCGGTTCAATCATTTCTTTATGTTTGATCCTGGTGGTGCATGGTGGCGGTTTGTTGGATTCTCAAGACCGGTAGCTATGGTTATGTAGCATAGGTCAACATGTCATATTCACTTATACCTATCATCATTTAAATGCTTAGTTACGAGTGTAACAGTACGCATTTTGTTAACTGGATTATGTTAACAATGGAAACCTTTATCATCCAAATGTTCATGTGCCAAAGTGCGTCACCACAACACATTATGATGGGTTATAAATGATGAACATGACATGCACTTTCACTCATAGTCCGCTTAAAATATACCTTGACAGACGATCTCGTAAGTCATTTTGATGAGCCAGTCTTCCCGTCGTTAGGGGGAGATGCGAACAATCATGTTCGAGTAGAACAACTTGGAATTGTCGTAGTTTGTCCCTACTGTGCCTCACCAAGTTCCCTAAGGTGACGATATTTAATACATGCTGCAAACATGTCTGCAAGGATTGTGTCCTGTCATGAACGTTCGTCACATATAAATGGTGATATGGTAACACCATAAATTGTGGTAGATGGTGTTACTAGGCCGTGGATCTCATAGAGTATTGGGATGCCACTTGGTTCGATAAATACTCTCGCTAAGAATGTATGCGAGTTTTGTATATAAAACTTGATCATCTGATCAAATGAACTCATTCGTCTCATGTGATTCTGAATTATAGTCATCATTGGGGGACGCCTCAATGAATGTCAGTCCATAAATAGTACTCTATGAATAAAGCCGGTTCATGAGGACGTGGAATGTGAGTTTAACCAAACCATACTTCATTGAAAATCTACAATGTTGTGCATTGGCCTAAAATGAAAACATATGCGACTCCAGTACGAACAAAGTGATAGCCCTTTGTTGAAGTGGTGCCGACACTCCAAAGATAAGATCTATCCGTATACTTTGTTAAAGCGAGTGAGATAAGGAGTTAAACTCACCTCATGACGCGAGGTTTCTCATGAACGCACTGGAATCGACTACGATGACACGAAACATAGTTGTGCTATCGTAATGGATGTTATAACATCCACTATCTTTTCAGTTAGATAGTTTCCGAAAAACTGACATGCAGCTCGTGGTTAAATCTTATCTTAGTGGGGAACTTAGTTAAGTGATAAAAGGATCTCGTGGTGGATCAGACTCAAATCAAGTGGCTCCTGACCACGGAGCGCGTTGACAAGTGATTGTCGGGAATGCATACTAAGTATATACTTGATTTGGAAGAGATATGAAGCTTTTGCGTGTAAAACTAACGGTTTATAGTGATGTACTCTTGTGAGACTAAGAGATTCCGCTAAATCCAAAGTTAAGAGTGAAAGGATCTTGGGGACACTTGATGATGCGTATTCATCAATTGGTTTAAGGCAATCTAAGGGACGGTTTTCCTAAGAGACGATAAAGTAATGCCTATATATGATTCCCAATGACTAGCCGAAGTCATAATAAGACTTGGCTCACTTAAGTAATGATGCAGTCTTAAGAGAAGTTCTCTCTATCAAAGTACGGTAGTATGTACTCACATTTAACTCGACAAACTCATTCGTAATAATCCGTTTAAGCCAATGTGATGATGGTCTAGGATGCGCTCACGCAATGTCTGTGATTGACAAGAAGCTTGAAGCTCGCTCTATCTCGATAAAAGGACACTTGAAAATCGATACTCGAACTTGCCCAAAATGTATTAGTCTATCTCCCATATGACCTACAGGGCAGCTCACTTGTTGGAAAATGGTGAAATTGGTAACATTGGAAAGGTCCGTGTCTACTTCCCAAAAAAATCAACCATTTGATCACATTCATCATGTTGAGTGACATATGACTATTATTTCAAAGTAAGACGGATATATCTGGTAATTTGCTGAGTCAACTTCGATAGAGCTTTGTGATCTTCTTAGGACGATCTAGGTTACGTACTGTATGTGAATGAAAAACTATGAGTGTCTAGTTTTTAGAATTCCTACAGTTTTGTTGATACCTATTGAATCGAAGAAGTTATGACTCATTTAGTGCATGGAGGTCAAGACTTTGGAAAACTTGATTTTCGGATAAGTCTTTAGCGACTCTGCACTTTGGATGTGTCGCGCTCTTTCTGTCCTTAGACCAAGGTTTATTTTTTCCATTGGGTTTTCACTTGGTAAGGTTTTTAACGAGGCGACCTATGAGAACATCCATACAATGATGCGTTGTACTTCTGTTCAACTTAGGCCAATAGGTAATTTTCCCACTGGGTTTTTCCTTGGCATAGTTGTGAGGGCAACTTGGCATCTGACTCATATGATTTGAGGTACTCATCAGGAGGAGTTGTTGTATATACATTAGGGGGAGTATACATTGTAATATCCGGTTGTAATTCCGTCATTATCATTCAGTAATTTCATTCGGTGATTGTCACTCAGTGGATTTTCACACATTTATAATCATTCATCAATCATGTTCATTCACCCGTGTTCACCGTTCGGAAAACTTCGAGTTGTGTATCGTTATTGTTCATCGTTTCAACTTTCCTCTTATGAGTTCGACTTTATTAGATCACCATTAATTTTTGGTAACTCAAAAAATTCTAAATCTTTGCAATATTATAGAGCATCGAGTTAGCTTTCCAATGGTTCAAACGGTGAGTCAATCGGAGTCCGGACGAGAGAGTTATGGTCGTTTTAGCTCACCCGCTCGTTATTGGCGATCAACTGCCGGCCGAACTTCGGCCGTGTCGTCCGACACGGCCGTGCCGTACTCGTCCGGAAATGCGAAGTTCTGCCGACTGAACTTCGGCCGTGTCGTCGACACGGCCGTGCATTTCTTCCGGATAAGCGGGCCCGATCGCCGATACGCCGGCCGTGTCCCGTGACACGGCCGAGTCATCTTGAGTCATTGCCGGACGGGTCACTATCGGCAGCCCTCGCGCGCGGCCGTGTCAAGCGAGAAACGGTCGAGTCCCTGTCGGCGGTGTCGGCCGGTATGCGACACGACCGTGCCGATCGGCACGGGCCGTGTCGGCAGCGATCAACTCCTTAAATTCGCTTTTTTCAAAGATTTCACCATTTCTCCCCCTTTTCTTCACCTTCAACCGATAGAGTAAGCTTGAGGGAGGTTTTCCTTCACAAATCATTTGGGTGTTTGATTTTCTTCATCTACTTAAGATCGTGAAGCACGGATAATCGATCTAACGAAAGTTCCTTGGATCATAAAGCTTGGATATTCAAGAGGTAATTCCTTCGACATCTTGACTTCTCGATTTTGTGTGGGTATTGACGTTTTGGACGATTAAATCATGGTGTATGGTGTGATATATGCGTGATTATGGACATGTTTGAGTATTCACCGGATTATTGAAAGATTATTCAAGAACACTTTGAATTTTATGTTGGATTTTGGGGGTTTTCGTAGATTCTTCCGTTTTGTCCGATTGAAGCTTGAAAACCTTGAGATTTTGATATATATCTATACCGTATGAGTGTTTTCTTCCGATTTTACGGGTTAGATTGTGCCGTTTTCGGACTTGTGAGGGTTTGGGCGATTTCCCAACCTCTAGTTATCCACTCGTATATTTTCTGGAATCGTAGACGAGTTTCGGGAGTCTATTCGTGTAATTTGAGTATGGATAATTAATTGTCATATTCCTTGCGAATCGTTTAGGTGCCGGAAGCGCGTTCTCGGACCTACCGAACTCATACCTTTCCTCCGTTCGATTTCCCGATGTCTCAAAGGCAAGTATACATTTATGATTGTACGTTCTCGACTTTGAAAGTATGAAATATTGATGGTATGATTATTTCTAGCCACTCCGGGACGGGCCTATGGTCCTCTGAGGGTTTCGTAGCCTCTGGTGCGATTCCATGGTTGATATGAACGAACCGTTTCTACGGCATTCATATGAAATAATGTTGGCATGTAATGAACGAACCGTTTTGACGGCATTCCTACATGTAACGGCGTATGATATGAACGAACCGTTTCTACGGCATTCACATACGTCTTGAGATTTTAGTTATTCCGGAATACTAGTCTTAAATTGATGAATTGACGGATATTGATGAATTGACGGATTACATTTACTTTATTGTCGAAGTATTATGTTTCATATTGTTATACTTGCACTAGCTATTCGACGGCTAACCCCTTTATGGGGAAATACGTTTCATGTATTTCAGTTCCGGGAGAGCGGACGGGCGAGGTATCGGGTCGGCATAAAGATGGTGGGCAAGTGTGATCTTGTGTCTTTCTTCCGATTTTATTTCTTTGGAAATCCCCGTTCAAAGGTTGTTGTAATCGATTGGCTATTGAATACTCGAGTATTGTTTTCCTTTTTCCTTGATGTTCCGGCTGTGTTTGCGAAGTATTGAATTGAGTTGTGATGTTTGTAAGTACATTGGTTATATTTCGAATACCTTTGTATTGTTTTTCATCCCAATGTGTGTAGACCTTATCGGTCAAAGATTATGGTTCCGCGTATGTTTAGCCTTGTGGGTCCCACGGCGGGGCTTACGGCACTGTAATATCCCTGAATAACTTGGGGTGTTACGAATATGGTATCGAGCTTAGGTCTATGGATACCTAGGTGTCGGTCTTTTGGGTCGATCGAGTCGTTAATTGTCCACAAGATCACTACTCGCCATCATCACAAGGTGCGACCGTGCCTTGTAAGACCTCTCACTCTTCCGTTGTTTTCTTATTCGTTTTGCTTCCTTTTATCGGTATTCTTGAGAATCGGACACTTTGTTGATGCGTGATTGAATTGTGCTTACGTGACTTGTGTGTTCTTCAAGATGTCACCGGTAGGGGCCGTGGCCGTGGTCGTGGCCGTGGGCGAGGAAGAGGTCGTGGCGCGGCGTTTCCATCGGATTCGATTGCGGGTCGACCAACCCCGGCTTGTCGAACTCGGTGCATCCCGATACCGAGAGTCGGCCACGACGATCGGATGGTCGTGGAACAACGCAGACGTTGGAGTGGCGAATGCACTTCAACAATTGGCTACTCGAGATGACTATTTTGGCCCAAACTGCTCAAATGAATAACCCGAACCCAAACACGGATGCTCGCTTGAACGTAATCCGTATGCACCCTCCACGATTTGGCGGTGCCACGCACCGTTAAGCTGGGAGGATTGGCTAGCAGAATTGGAAAAGATTTTCGAGGCAGTTGATTGCCCCGAGGTGAGGAAAGTACCGATTGCCCAGTATTTTCTCACTAAGGAGGCCGCTACCTGGTGGAAGGTCATCAAGCCACAGGATCGTATTGCCTCATGGGATGAATTTAAGGAGCTCTTGGAGGCCGAGTTTTGTCCTTGGCCGGTACGAGAGAGCCGAATCCGAGCCTTCTTCAAGGCTAAACCACAAGATATTCCCGTTTCGCAGGCGATCGTGGAGTATAACCAACAATTAATCCATGTAAAGGATCAAGTACGTAACGAGCGCGATAAGATCCGTTATTTTGATATGCGGATGAATTTAGACTTACAGCGGTACATGGCCGGATTTGCTTGCACCACACTGAAAGAGTATCAGGACAGAGCTTTAGCCCATGATATGTTGAGCCCCGACAATGATACCGTTGAAGAACCGAAGAAGCAGAAAGTCGGGGGAAATTTTTCTGGCTCTAAGGGTGGCAACTTTCAGAAGTCACAGACGACTAACCGTTTTGCCGGACAGTCGTCACGTTCTAATAAAGGGAAGAGGGGTTACCGTCCCACTTCGGGTACCTCAAATCGCGCGGTGACTTGCTATAATTGTGGCCGTTCAGGCCATATTAATTTGGAATGCCACTTTCCACCGTTGAAGTGTCACACGTGCGGACAGATGGGGCATAGAGCGACTTATTGTTCCGAGCCGAATCAGACTTTGGACACTCGGGCTTCTGCCCCAGCTGGTCAACCTCAGCAGAATTTTGGCAGGGGCCGGGGACGGGGTCAGAACGCTAGAGGGGGGAACTCTAGCGTCGGTTCGATACAACCACGAGTTTATGAGATGCATCGAACAGACGAGCCCGACGCGGCGGTGGCTTCAGGTACCATCCATATTTTATCTTATCTAGTCCGTGTGCTTTTTGATTCGGGTGCTACACATTCTTTTATTTCTTTGGAGTGTGTACGCCGTTTGAATATAACTTGTCTGACTGTTTGCGATCCCTTCATCGTGAGACTGCCGAGCGGGGATAGAATCGTGGGAAACCGGGAGATTAGAGATTTTCCGGTGATTATATCCGGTATGGATTGGTTATCGAATTTAATTGTAGTTGATATGGAAGGCGAGGACGTAATCCTCGGCGAGGATTGGCTTAATAATCACCAGGCGATTATGAATTACCGTACCAAAGTTATCACCATGATGACTAAAGACGGATCTGAGTACTCGTTTTTGGGACGTAAGTTGGGCCAATCCAAATTACTTATCAGTTCTATGAAGGCCGTAAAACTTTTGAATAAAGGTTGTACGGGCTATTGGTGTTATGCGTTGAAAACGGAAGGAATTGAAGTCGATTTCTCTTCAATTCCGGTCGTTAATGAGTATCCCGATGTTTTTCCGGATGATCTCCCGGGATTACCGCCAGATCGAGAGATAGATTTCTCCGTGGATTTAGAGCCGGATGCGGCCCCGATTTCTAAAGCACCTTATCGGATGGCACCTTCCGAGATGCAGGAATTGAAGACTCAGTTGGGAGAACTTTTGGAAAAAGGGTACATCAGACCGAGCGCTTCGCCTTGGGGCGCGCCCATTCTTTTCGTCAGGAAGAAGGATGGTTCACTACGTTTGTGCATTGACTACCGTGAGCTGAATAAAGTAACCATCAAGAATAAATATCCTTTGCCTCGTATAGACGATCTATTTGATCAATTGCAAGGAGCTGCGGTTTTCTCGAAGATTGATTTAAGATCCGGGTATTATCAACTCAAGGTGAGGGAGTCCGACGTTCCGAAGACGGCGTTTCGGACGAGATATGGGCATTACGAATTTGTAGTTATGCCTTTTGGGTTGACGAATGCGCCGGCAGTATTCATGCAATTAACGAATAAAATATTCATCGAGTACCTCGACAGGTGTGTAGTCGTCTTTATTGACGACATCTTGATCTATTCTCGAGATAAGGAGGAACATGCCCGGCACTTGCGTTTGGTCTTAGACATTTTGAGAACCGAGCACCTCTATGCAAAATTCTCGAAATGTGAGTTTTGGTTGGAAGAAGTTATGTTTCTCGGCCATGTGATTTCAGCCGAAGGGGTTCGTGTAGACCCGCAGAAGATCGAGGCGATTAGTGGACACCGCCTAAAAATGTTAAGGAGGTTCGCGGCTTTTTGGGCCTTGGCTGGTATTACCGTCGGTTTGTCGAGGGTTCTCGAAACTCGCTCGACCGCTACGAAATTACTCCGTAAGACCGAAAAGTTTATTTGGACGGATGAGAGACAACGAGCTTCATGAATCAAGAGACGATTAACTTCAGCGCCGATTCTAACTTTACCACATGGTAGCGAAGGCTTTACAGTTTATAGTGACGCTTCGGGTCAAGGCCTGGGCTGTGTTCTTATGCAGCATGATAAGACGATAGCTTTTGCGTCTCGACAATTAAAGCCTTATGAGATGAATTATCCTACTCACGATTTAGAGTTGGCCACAATTGTCTTCGCACTCAAGATTTGGCGGCATTATTTGTACGGTTCACCGTGTCGGATTTATACCGATCACAAGAGCCTGAAATATATTTTCAGTCAGAAGGAGCTAAATATGAGGCAGAGACGTTGGTTAGAATTGATAAAGGATTATGATTTGGAGATTCTTTACCACCCCGGAAAAGCCAATGTCGTTGCGGATGCTTTGAGCCGCAAATCGGCATCTCTTCAAATGCTTGAGGTTCTTACGTCTCAGATGAAGATTCGTCAGGATTTAATTGAACAAGGGATCGAAGTGTGGCTTCAGCGAGTACAGGGACAGTTGTGTACTCTCGAAATTACTTCGTCCTTGGTTGATGATATCAAAGGGAAACAGTGGAGTGACCCGATGATTTCTCAACTGAAGGAAGATGTAATTAAAGAAAAAGCTCCAGGCTTTATGGTACACGAGGATAGTATTTTGATATTTCAGTATGTGCTTTGCGTTCCGAATGATTTGGAATTGAGACAGAGGATTCTCCGAGAAGCTCATGCTACGCCTTACTTAATCCACCCCGGAACGAGTAAGATGTACAAAGATTTGAAGCGCAATTTTTGGTGGAATAACATGAAGAAGGATGTTACGGAGTTTGTACTACGGTGCTTGACGTGTCAACAAGTCAAGATCGAACATCAACGACCAGCGGGATTGTTGAAACCACTCCCCATTCCCGAGTGGAAGTGGGAAGACATCTCGATGGATTTCATCACTGGCATGCCGAGAACTCGGACTGGAATGAATATGATTTGGGTAATTGTCGATCGGTTGACCAAGTCTTCACATTTCTTGGGTATTAAGGATACTTGGGGACCGGATAGATTGGCTCGAACCTTTATCGCTGAGATCGTGAGGTTACACGGTACCCCCAAGACCATTGTTTCTGATCGAGACGGCCGGTTCGTATCGCATTTTTGGCAGGCCGTTCATCATGCTCTGGGTACGGAGTTGAGATTGAGCACTTCCTTTCATCCTCAGTCGGACGGTCAGACAGAGAGGACGATTCAGACATTGGAAGATATGTTACGGGCTTGTGCCTTGGATTGGAGTAATGATTGGGAGCTTCACTTGTCGTTGATCGAGTTTGCTTACAATAATAGTTGGCATGCGTCGATCAAAATGGCACCCTTCTAGGCACTCTATGGTAGGCGATGTAGGTCGCCATTATGTTGGGACGAGGCTTCTGAGCTAGTTGGGACGGAACCGGATATGTTATTGGAGACCAAGGAAAAGATTTCTATTATCCGAGATCGACTCGATCGCCCGAGTCGTCGAAATCTTACGCTGATACTCATCGTCGACCCTTGGAGTTTGAAGTGGGGGATCACGTCTTGCTCAAAGTATCACCGACCAGAGGAGTTTTCCGCTTCGGGAAAAAGGGAAAACTCAGTCCAAGGTATATCGGACCTTTCGAGATTTTGGACAGAGTTGGAGATTTAGCTTATCGCTTGGCGTTGCCTCCAGCTTTGAGTCACGTCCATAGTGTTTTCCATGTGTCCCGATTGAGGAAGTACGTCGGATCCGAGCCACATTATCGACTACGGTGAGATTGACGTGGCGAGGATATTACCTTTCCGGAGAAACCCATGAAGATTCTTGAGCGCCGTGAGAAACAACTTCGGCATAAGACCATTCCACTGGTTAAAGTACAATGGTCGAGGCATGGAGTCGAAGAGGCGACTTGGGAGACGGAAGAGAAGATGCGAGTTGAATACCCCGAACTATTTATTTCTTAAGTTTCGGGACGAAACTTCTTTTTAGAAGGGGAGAATGTAATATCCGGTTGTAATTCCGTCATTATCATTCAGTAATTTCATTCGGTGATTGTCACTCAGTGTATTTTCACACATTTATAATCATTCATCAATCATGTTCATTCACCCGTGTTCACCGTTCGGAAAACTTCGAGTTGTGTATCGTTATTGTTCATCGTTTCAACTTTCCTCTTATGAGTTCGACTTTATTAGATCACCATTAATTTTTGGTAACTCCAAAAATTCTAAATCTTTGCAATATTATAGAGCATCGAGTTAGCTTTCCAATGGTTCAAACGGTGAGTCAATCGGAGTCCTGACGAGAGAGTTATGGTCGCTTTAGCTCACCCGCTCGTTATTGGCGATCACGCTGCCGAACTCGACCGTGTCGTCCGACACGGCCCGTGCTGCATTCGTCCGAAATGCCGAAGTTTGCCGACCGAACTCGGCCGTGTCGTCCGACACGGCCCGTGCCGTCTCTTCCGGATAAGCCGAGATCGCCGATACGCCCGACCGTGTCCCGTGACACGGTCGAGTCATGCCGAAGTCGCTGTCGGACGGGTCACTATCGGCAGCCCTCGCGCCGCGACCGTGTCAAGCGGGACACGGTCGAGTCCTGTCGGCACCGGTCGGCGACACGACCGTGCCGATCGGCACGGCCATGTCCGGCAGCGATAACTCCCTTAAATTCGTTTTTTCAAGATTTCACCATTTCTCCCCTTTTCTTCACCTTCAACCGATAGAGTAAGCTTGAGGGAGGGTTTTCCTTCACAAATCATTTGGGTGTTTGATTTTCTTCATCTCCTTTCGATCGTGAAGCCCGGATAATCGATCTAACGCGTGTTCCTTGGATCATAAAGCTTGGATATTCAAGAGGTAATTCCTTCGACATCTTGACTTCTCGATTTTGTGTGGGTATTGACGTTTTGGACGATTAAATCATGGTGTATGGTGTGATATATGCGTGATTATGGACATGTTTGAGTATTCACCGGATTATTGAAAGATTATTCAAGAACACTTTGAATTTTATGTTGGATTTTGGGGGTTTTCGTAGATTCTTCCATTTTGTCCGATTGAAGCTTGAGAACCTTGAGATTTTGATATATATCTATACCGTATGAGTGTTTTCTTCCGATTTTACGGGTTAGATTGTGCCGTTTTCGGACTTGTGAGGGTTTGGGCGATTTCCCAACCTCTAGTTATCCACTCGTATATTTTCTGGAATCGTAGACGAGTTTCGGGAGTCTATTCGTGTAATTTGAGTATGGATAATTAATTGTCATATTCCTTGCGAATCGTTTAGGTGCCGGAAGCGCGTTCTCGGACCTACCGAACTCATACCTTTCCTCCGTTCGATTTCCCGATGTCTCAAAGGCAAGTATACATTTATGATTGTACGTTCTCGACTTTGAAAGTATGAAATATTGATGGTATGATTATTTCTAGCCACTCCGGGACGGGCCTATGGTCCTCTGAGGGTTTCGTAGCCTCTGGTGCGATTCCATGGTTGATATGAACGAACCGTTTCTACGGCATTCATATGAAATAATGTTGGCATGTAATGAACGAACCGTTTTGACGGCATTCCTACATGTAACGACGTATGATATGAACGAACCGTTTCTACGGCATTCACATACGTCTTGAGATTTTAGTTATTCCGGAATACTAGTCTTAAATTGATGAATTGACGGATATTGATTACATTTACTTTATTGTCGAGAAGTATTATGTTTCATATTGTTATACTTGCACTAGCTATTCGACGGCTAACCCCTTTATGGGGGAAATACGTTTCATGTATTTCAGGTTCCAGGAGAGCGGACGGGCAGGTATCGGGTCGGCATAAAGATGGTGGGCAAGTGTGATACTGTGTCTTTCTTCCAGTTTTATTTCTTTGGAAATCCCCGTTCAGTGTTGTTGTACTGGATTGGCTATTGAATACTCGAGTATTGTTTTCCTTTTTCCTTGATGTTCCGGCCTGTGTTTGCCGAAGTATTGAATTGAGTTGTGATGTTTGTAAGTACATTGGTTATATTTCGAATACCTTTGTATTGTTTTTCATCCCAATGTGTGTAGACCTTATCGGTCAAAGATTATGGTTCCGCGTATGTTTAGCCTTGTGGGTCCCACGGCGGGGCTTACGGCGCTGTAATATCCCTGAATAACTTGGGGGTGTTACATACATGACATATTATGTTGGTGCATTACAATCTTTTTCCTCATCAAGCCTTTATTTTTCCCATGGGATTTTGTTTTGACTTGGAATAGGTTTTTACGAAGGCAACATCTTCTGCACCATTGTTGTATTAGTGCTCGACACAGGGGGAGCGTTCTGGAAATTATTATTCCCGTGATGTGTCTTACCTAATACTGGTTCTAGGAAGATACATAGATGGAATGTTCTAGATCCTTCTAGAAGTAGTCGGATCCTATTAAATGTCTTACCTTATCTAGGAATCCTATGTATGGAAGGACTCTCATTGTAATGCCTATATAAATGTAATATCCGCGTTTTCTATCCTTGGTAATTTCTATTTTTGGTGCATATTCATTTCGGACAACTCGCCTGGCACTGTTTTGTAATTCTGAACCTATTTTGTTCTTGGAGTTTTTCCGTTTAGACGGGTCTTGATAATGTTTTTACGTAATTTCATCTCGTGTTATATTCTGTCTCATGTGTATTCGATTCTCATTAAACTCGTTCGATTTCGTCGTTTTCCTACTTCCATGAGTTCGTATGCTTGTGTAGAGCATGTTGCGAGTTTCGGATTGTTAATCCGATGTTGTGTCGTGATTTTTCGGATGTTCGGGCCGTTTTTGTAATTTCCTAGAAGATTAGGGAATTTGTCCCTTGTTCAACTTTGGTTGTGTACCTCAGATCGTTTTTGGGTTCCGTACTTCCACTACGTGTTATTGTTGCCCAAATATCGATCCCTGTTGCTTTTATTCTCCTTCCGGATCATTTTTCGCCATTTTGGGACCTGAGGGGGGGTGTGGGCCGCGGCACAAGGATTGTGCGCCGCGGCACACACATCACCCAGTTGTTTCCTAATCAAACTGTACCGTGTGCCGCGGCACAAGGATTGTGCGCCGCGGCACACAGCCGAGTCAGTGCCGCGGCACACTTGTCCGAGCCGCGGCACACCCGTGTGACACTTGCCGGCCAAAATCGACCGTATGCGCGTGCCGCGCATCCGGCGATGCCGCGGCACATGCCGAGTCGAGCCGCGGCACACCTCGGATGAGCCGCGGCTGTGGCGGTCGGCCGACCACTGGCACAATTTTTGGCTGCGTGCCGCGGCTTTGCACGCATCGAGCCGCGGCACACGGCGCGGCCCGCTATCAGCGTTTTATTCAGCGAAATCCCTCATTTCCTTCCCCCTTCTTCAACCGTGCGAGAGAGAGAGAGAGTCTTGAGAGGGAGAGTTCTTCCATACACCACTTATTTGTGTAGATTTCTTCATCTCTTTTCGATCGGGTGGCTCGGATTGCGGATCTAACACGTGGTTTTCGGATTTGAGTGCTTGATTCTTCACGAGGTAAGCACTTCTTTGACCCTAGTACGATTTTGGGGAGGGTTTGGTGGTGATCTTGTGTTTTAATCCGAATTAACCGATGTTGTTGTTAGATTTGATAGTATACTCGTGACCCTTGGTTTTCTTGTTTTGATTGGGATGAAATCCCGTTGTTATACCATTGACCGCTTTCATTTCCTTATGCACTCTTGGTGTCCGATGAATTGTCCCAACGGGTAGAATTAGGATTAATTCTTACCTTTCCGCATTATTGAGACTTGTGTATACCGTTATTGTGTTAGGATTGGATTTGGGAGGATTGTTCGGACCGAAACCTATCCCGTCGTCGTTTCCTTCGTTTCGTTTCATTCAAGGCAAGTACATGTATTACATTTCGTTATGTATATTGTGATTTCGAAATGAATGATGAATGGTGATTTTTGGGTGCGTGAGTTGTGTTCCTTCCACCCGGAGTGTCCGACGGGATGTCTGGGGGTCGATACTAAGGGGTACGGCCGCGGAAGTGGACTTGGGTGTGCGTGTGTGATTGAACTTCCACCCGGAGTGTTCGACGGGATGTCTGAGGGTCGATACTAAGGGGTACGGCCGCGGAAGTGGTATCCCACCCGGAGTGTTCGACGGGATGTCTGGGGGTCGATACTAAGGGGTACGGCCACGGGATACCAGTTGGGATTTTGTGATATCGTGATGACTGGAAATCGATGTGATTGCCAATGTAGTATTCCGGAATATATATGTGGCAAATGACTTATGTTTGAGATGATTGTGTAAACCGTATTTTTGTATATAATGTTGTGTAATTGTGTACTTGCACTAGCTATTCGAATGCTAACCCCTTAAATGGGGGAAATGCGTCTTATGCATTTCAGGTACCGGGAGAGCTGAGGAGCAGGCACGGGGCACGACCGGGAAGGATGGGATGGCTTGATGATAGTGGCTCGAGTCTGTATTGTTTATTTTTATGTTTTGTCATTGCATATGTCGAGTATTGGAGTTAAACTGTTTATCCTTGAACTTGTTTTAAGTCCCCTGCGTGGGCAACGAATTGGTATTTATCTTACATTCATGTACTCCATTAAAATGTTTTGGCCGAGGCCACGGCCTTACTTACTTTTTGAATGCATCATTTGGGATTATATTGTGGTTTATGTGTCAAGTGTCAGCCTGGTAGACCTCGTGAGGGTTCTACGGCGTGTAACGTCCCAGTTGTGTATTGGGGTGTTACATTTATGGTATCAGAGCTTTGGTTTTGAATACCTAGGCTGTCGGTGAATTTTTGGGTGTGTCAGTTGTGTCATTAGAGTCAGTCGTTGAGCCCAATATCATCATGCTACCGTCTTTTCGTGCGACCCGTGGCTGTAAGTCTCCTTGAACTCTTATATCTCTGTAATTCGTTTTCTTGCGCTGTTCGGAATCGTGACTTGTGTTACCAACTTTGTGAATTGTGAATCTTTCTGATCTTGTCCTTTTCTTACTTCCTTCAGTATGTTGAGAGGTCGTGGTAGACCGGCTAGGGGACGCGGCCGAGGCCGTGGTCGGGGTGTTGATAATGAGGAGGGCTCACTTTCTCAGTCCTCTGCGGACTCAGCCTCTCACTCAGTGCCGTCGGGTAATAATGCCGACGCTGAGCTCTTGCCGTACTTGGCAGCTTGGTAGCCCAACTTACTCGAATAGCTCGGGGTGGACGCCTTAATCCGCCCGACACCGGAAGAGGAGGCTAGTAAGTGGCTTCAGACGGTGACTAAGATGCACCCTCCTCGTTTCTCCGGATCCTCCGACTCCCTCGGTTGGGAGAATTGGCTCTTTCGGTTGTCCAGACCTTCGATGCCGTAGCTTGTCCCGAAGACAGGAGGTACATATTGCCCAGTACCTCTGGATAAGGAAGGCTGCGGAATGGTGGGAGGCCGTTGTGCCCGAGACCGTCGAGCTACTTGGGAGGAATTCAAGGCCGCTATGGAAGGCAGTATTGTCCGCCGCCAATCAAGGAACGCAGACTGTGGAATTCTTCACCGCTACACCTCGGACGTGCCTATTTCTCGTGCCATCATTACTTACAATCGCGGTTGGGTTTCGTGAGAGATCGGTGAGGACGGAGGCCGATAAAATCCGTTACTTCAATATGCGCATGAAGCCGCATATTAGGCAGTATGGCACCGCTCATGTGTGCCACTTTGAAAGAATACCGTGATCGCGCCTAGCGATCGAGATGGCGCTCCGGAATCGAGTCGGTTTCGGAAGCTAAGAAGCGAAGACTACGGTGGATTCTCGACCGGGAAAGGTGGTCGATTTTCGAGGTCTCGTTGTTCCTACACCCGAAGAGACCGTTTCACCCTACCGGGATCTCGAGTAATCGTTCACCCAGTCCGTTGCTTCGTGGCGTGGTTTGTTTTAACCGCAACCAATATGAGCATTTGATGAAGGATTGCCCTTTTCCTCCAGTTATTTGTTTTACTTGCGGGCAGATCGCATCGGGCGACTCATTGTGAGAGAGCCACCGTGGTCGCTAGAGTTCCGACTACCACTACCGAGCAGAGGGATCATAACACTCCATCTACTCATATTCCAGAGTTCGGGTCGTGGTAGAGGACGGGACGGCCGGATCGCCGCCACGATCTCGAGCTCGGGTTCGATACACCCCGATTGTACGGATGAGGCGCACAGAGGAGGCGGACATTCGGTGGCGTCAGTACCACTCGGATCCTTACTCATCCCGTTTAGTGCTTTTGATTCGGGTGCTACCCATTCCTTTATTGCATCGGATTGTGTGAATCGTATTGGCTTTAGCGCTTGTTTGAGTATGAACCGTTTGTGGTGGGTACGCCTAGTGGGGATCGTATGGTTGGGGACCGGGAAGTTAGGGATTGCCCGTGAGGATCGGGAGCCGAGATTGGCCTCGAACCTCATTGTTATCGACCTCAAGGGTGAGGATTTAATCCTCGGGGACGATTGGTTAGAGCGTCACGGTGCTATCATGAACTATCGGACTCGTACTATCTCGATCGTGGCCGAGGATGGCACCGAGCATACTTTCGTCATGTCGGGTAGATCGGGAGCGTGATTAGCGCCTTGAAGGCGATGAAACTTCGAACCGGTGGCTGTCGGCTCACGGTGCTATGCTCAAGGCGGAAGATGGTGGAGTTGACATGTCGTCAATTCCAGCTTGTTAGTGAGTATCCGATGTCTTCCCAGACGACTTGCGGGGTTACCACCACAATGAGAGGTGGAGTTTCCTATCGATCTAGAGCCGAATGCACCTATTTCTCGAGCACCGTACCGTATGGCACCGTCGGAGATGTTAGAGTTGAAGAACCGGTTGGGAGAATTGTTAGATAAAGGGTATATTTGACCGAGCGCATCGCCTTGGGGTGCGCCGTACTTTCGTTAAGAAGAAAGATGGGTCGCCGTTTATGCATCGATTATCGAGAATTAAACAAGTGACCATCAAAAATAAATACCCTTTGCCCGTGATTGACGATTTGTTTGATCGGCTTGGGGCGACAGTCTTTTCGAAGATTGATTTGCGATCGGGCTACTACCAGTTGAGAATTCGGGACGTCGATGTTCCGAAAGCTGCCTTTCGGACGAGATATGGCCATTACGAGTTTGTGGTTATGCCTTTCGGGCTAACCAATGCCCCAACAGTGTTCATGCAGTTGATGAACAAGGTTTTTATTGAGTATCTGGACAAATTCGTAGTCATTTTTATCGACGATATTCTTATCTATTCACGGAGCCGGGAGGATCACGCCTTACATCTCCGAATTGTATTAGACACTTTGAGGACTGAGCAGTTATGTGCGAAGTTCTCTAAGTGTGAGTTTTGGCTCGAGGAAGTGACGTTCCTCGGGCATGTGATTTCAGCGAGAGGAGTTCGGGTAGATCCGCGAAGATAGAGGCGGTGATGGCTTGGGAGCCGCCTAAGAATGTGAAGGAGGTGAGGAGTTTTCGGGTCTCGCCGGCTATTACCGCAGATTCGTTGAGGGATTTTCTAAGATCGCTAGACCACTCACTCAGTTGCTCCGTAAAACTCGAAGTTCGAGTGGGATGAGACAGGCGGGATGGCTTTGACGAGTTAAAGAGACGTCTGACTACCGCGCCCGTTTTAGCATTGCCTCAGGGGAACGAGGACTTCGTAGTGTATAGTGATGCTTCGGGCCTTGGTCTAGGGTGTGTTTTGATGCAGAGAGACAGAGTGATTGCTTATGCGTCCCGCCAATTGAAGCCTTATGAAGTAAACTATCCCACGCACGATTTGGAGTTAGCTGCGGTCGTTTTCGCCTTAAAAATCTGGAGGCACTACCTCTATGGGTCATCATGTAAGATTTTTACGGATCACAAGAGTTTGAAGTACATCTTCAGCCATAAAGAGTTGAACATGAGACATCGTAGGTGGTTAGAACTAATTAAAGATTACGACCTCGAGATACTTTACCATCCTGTAAGGCCAACGTAGTGGCCGATGCGTTGAGCAGAAAACCGATGGCTTTGCAGATGTTAGAGGTACTTACACCGCAGAGTAAGATCCAGCGAGATTTCATCCGTCGAATATTGAGGTTTGGGTTCGAGAGTTCAGGTCGATTATGTGCATTAGAGATCACTTCGTCCTTGACTGATGATATCAAGGCGAAGCGAGATGACGATCCGTTTTGGTCCAGCTTAAGGAGGATGTGAGGAAAGGGAAAGCCCTGGATTTGTGGTTCACGATGATGGAGTTTTGAGGTTTCGCGCGGACTTTGTGTACCATGTGATATTGAATCGAGACGGAAGATCTTAAGCGAAGCTCATACCACGCCCTACTCCATACATCCTGGTACGAGTAAAATGTACAAGGACGTGAGGAGTAACTACTGTGGAGTAATTTGAAGATGGATGTTAGCGAGTTTGTGGCGAAGTGTTTGACCTGTCGGCAGGTTAAGATCGAGCATCGGCGACCAGCTGGCTATTACGACCACTTCCTATCCGGAGTGGAAATGGGAGGATATTTCTATGGATTTCATTACCAATATGCCTAAGACTCGGACGGAATGAACATGATTTGGGTCGTTGTTGATCGACTAACCAAATCAGCTCATTTTCTAAGTATTAAGGACATTTGGGGGCGGAGAGGCTTGCACGAGTGTTTGTTGCGGAAATAGTGAGATTGCATGGGACCCCTAAGAGCATTGTTTCGGATCGTGATGGCGGTTCATATCACATTTTGGCGAGCCGTTCATAGAGCTTTGGGAACCGAGTTGAGACTTAGTACATCCTACCACCCCCAGACAGACGGACGATCGAGCGGACGATCTGACGCTAGAAGATATGTTGAGAGCCCGTGCCTTAGATTGGAAGGATGATTGGGAGACACACTTGCCGTTGATCGAGTTCACGTATAACAATAGTTGGCATGCCTCGATCAAAATGGCACCATTCGGCGTTGTATGGAAGGAGGTGCGGATCACCGTTGTGTTGGGATGATACGTGCAGGCTAATCTGCACCGAGCCCGATCGATAGTTGAGACGAGGGAGAAGATTACCCGATTCGTGGTAGATTCGACGGCCCAGTCGGCAGAAGTCTTATGCCGATACACGTCGCCGACCGTTGGAGTTTGAGGTGGGAGATCATGTCTTGCTTAAGGTGTCGCCGACGTGGGGAGTTTACCATTTCGGTCGGAAGGGTAAACTTAGTCCGAGATTTATTGGACCGTTCGAGATTCTAGAGAGAGTTGGAGAGCTTGCATATCGGTTAGGCTTGCCGCCGTCCCTGAGCCACGTGCATAACGTATTTCATGTTTCCCAGCTTAGGAAGTACGTACTGACCCTAGCCATATTATTGATTTTGGAGAGATCGAGTTGGGGCCCGACATTACCTTCGAGGAGAAGCCGATTCAGATCTTAGAGCGTCGGGTTAAGCAACTCAGGCACAAAACCATCCCTTTGGTCAAAGTGCAGTGGTCGAGGCATGGATCCGAGGAGGCCACGTGGGAAACAGAGGAGAGTATGAGGTCGAGATACCCCGAGTTATTCGTGTTGTAAGTTTCGGGACGAAACTTATTTTTAGGGAGATAATGTAATATCCGCGTTTTCTATCCTTGGTAATTTCTATTTTTGGTGCATATTCATTTCGGACAACTACTTTGCCTTTGTTTTGTAATTCGAACCTATTTTGTTCTTGGAGTTTTTCCGTTTAGACGGGTCTTGATAATGTTTTTACGTAATTTCATCTCGTGTTATATTCTCTCATGTGTATTCGATTCTCATTAAACTCGCTCGATTTCGTCGTTTTCCTACTTCCATGAGTTCGTATGCTTGTGTAGAGCATGTTGCGAGTTTGGATTGTTAATCCGACGTTGTGTCGTGATTTTCTGATGTTCGGGCCGCTTTTGTAATTTCCTAGAAGATTAGGGAATTTGTCCCTTGTTCAACTTTGGTTGTGTACCTCAGATCGCTTTTGGGTTCCGTACATCCACTACGTGTTATTGTTGCCCAAATATCGATCCTCGTTGCTTTTATTCTCCTTAGGATCATTTTTCGCCATTTTGGGACTGAGGGGGTGTGGGCGCGGCACAAGGATTGTGCGCCGCGGCACACACATCACCCATTGTTTCCTAATCAAATCAGCCGTGTGCCGCGGCACAAGGATTGTGCGCGGCTTCGGCCAGTCGGTGCGCGGCACACTTGTCGAGCCGCGGCACACCGTGTGACACTTGCCGCCAAAATCGGCGTGCAGCGCGTGCCGCGGCACGATCCCGGCGATCCGCGGCACATGCCGAGTCTGAGCCGCGGCACACTTCGGATGAGCCGCGGCACAACGAGCGGTCAGCCGACCACTGGGCACAATTTTTGGCTCTGTGCCGCGGCACACGGCGCGGTCAGCGCTATATCAGCGTTTTATTCAGCGAAATCCCTCATTTCCTTCCCCCTTCTTCAACCGTGCGAGAGAGAGAGAGTCTTGAGAGGGAGAGTTCCTCCATACACCACTTATTTGTGTAGATTTCTTCATCTCTTTTCGATCGGGTGGCTCGGATTGCGGATCTAACACGTGGTTTTCGGATTTGAGTGCTTGATTCTTCACGAGGTAAGCACTCCTTTGACCCTAGTACGATTTTGGGGAGGGTTTGGTGGTGATCTTGTGTTTTAATCCGAATTAACCGATGTTGTTGTTAGATTTGATAGTATACTCGTGACCCTTGGTTTTCTTGTTTTGATTGGGATGAAATCCCGTTGTTATACCATTGACCGCTTTCATTTCCTTATGCACTCTTGGTGTCCTATGAATTGTCCCAACGTGTAGAATTAGGATTAATTCTTACCTTTCCGCATTATTGAGACTTGTGTATACCGTTATTGTGTTAGGATTGGATTTGGGAGGATTGTTCGGACCGAAACCTATCCCGTCGTCGTTTCCTTCATTTCGTTTCATTCAAGGCAAGTACATGTATTACATTTCGTTATGTATATTGTGATTTCGAAATGAATGATGAATGGTGATTTTTGGGTGCGTGAGTTGTGTTCCTTCCACCCGGAGTGTCCGACGGGATGTCTGGGGGTCGATACTAAGGGGTATGGCCGCGGAAGTGGACTTGGGTGTGCGTGTGTGATTGAACTTCCACCCGGAGTGTTCGACGGGATGTCTGGGGGTCGATACTAAGGGGTATGGCCGCGGAAGTGGTATCCCACCCGGAGTGTTCGACGGGATGTCTGGGGGTCGATACTAAGGGGTACGGCCACGGGATACCAGTTGGGATTTTGTGATATCGTGATGACTGGAAATCGATGTGATTGCCAATGTAGTATTCCGGAATATATATGTGGCAAATGACTTATGTTTGAGATGATTGTGTAAACCGTATTTTTGTATATAATGTTGTGTAATTGTGTACTTGCACTAGCTATTCGAATGCTAACCCCTTAAATGGGGGAAATGCGTCTTATGCATTTCGTGCCGGAGAGCTGAGGAGCAGGCACGGGGCACGACCGGGAAGGATGGGATGGCTTGATGATAGTGGCTCGAGTCTGTATTGTTTATTTTTATGTTTTGTCATTGCATATGTCGAGTATTGGAGTTAAACTGTTTATCCTTGAACTTGTTTTAAGTCCCCTGCGTGGGCAACGAATTGGTATTTATCTTACATTCATGTACTCCGTTAAAATGTTTTGGCCGAGGCCACGGCCTTACTTACTTTTTGAATGCATCATTTGGGATTATATTGTGGTTTATGTGTCAAGTGTCAGCCTGGTAGACCTCGTGAGGGTTCTACGGCGTGTAACGTCCCAGTTGTGTATTGGGGTGTTACAATAAAGGCCCCTCTATCAGTGTTATGAATACAATTGATTTTTATAATTTTCTTACTTTCTCCTGAAACATTTAGCTTGTTTTTTGAGCTTATTTAAAAAGTCGTGTTTGGCACGTTGTAAACTGAAGATAAGTTAGTTTATAAGTTACCTTATTAAATACTACTCAGAATAATATTTCATAAGCTAGTTTATCAGCCAACGACTAAGGCCCTGTTCTTTTGGACTTATTTTTGATTTTGATTGATTCGATTCGATTCAGTCCATTCGGTTCGATTCGATTCGATTCGAGTCCATTCGATTGATTGATTCGATTCTTCTTATTATTATTAATCTTAATTATTATTATTGTAATTATTACTACTAATATGACTATTATCGTTGTTGTTGATTACTATTATTATTATTATTATTATTATTATTATTATTATTATTTACCATTACTATTATTATTATTTACCCTTAAAATATATTTGATTCGATTCGATTAAGTTCAGTCGATTCGATTCGAGTCCATTCATTCGATTCGATTCATTTCGGTTTAGATTCATTCATTGATTCGATTCAATGCAGCAGATTTAATTGATTCGGATTAAAATTGGACCCTTGAACAATGGGATTTGCATTACTGGAAAAAAAAAAGTCGATAATCATGGAGTGATATATAAATTTGGTATGTTTTTATTTGACGTTTCCCCTAAGTTAAAATTGAATTTCTGAAAATATTGTGTGATTTTGCTCAAGACTTGATACCTATATAGTTTTGCTCACAAGATATCTTTTCCAATATACTTTTAGTTCAAATACATAATTTTTACAATTTTAGTAAATACTTTCGTGATTTTTTATTAACTTTAAATCTTCTGAAATATATTTTAAAATTTGCTCAATATTATCTTCGTATTTTTTGAAAATAATTTTAAACTTATAACCAATCAATATTAAAGAACCAATCAATATCATCAATTTTTGAATGTTCACTTTCTGGCCAATCGATTTTTAAGAGAAAAACAAATCACCCAATTGAGCAATTGGAGCAATTAACGTATCAAATGTCATTCAATTGAAGTCTAGATGCCAATGTGAATTTTATTACCCAATGAAATGAGCTATATATATATATATATATATATATATATATATATATATATATATATATATATATATACTATTAATGAGATTTAATCTAGGCAAAATTGCTCTACTAGGGACTGAAGTTTGTCATTTTTATCACTTAAGGGACTAAAGTTTTAAGTGTTTCAAACAAGGGACTAAAGTTTAATCCGTTTCACCCGTTAGGGACTCCGTTAGTTTGGTCCCGTTAAGTTTTAACGGATTGATGACATGGCCGTTAAGTGCCACGAGTCAGCATTTTATTGGTCGGTTATAATAAAATAAAGGCATAGGCATGCCTGTTCACTTGGAATTTGATTTTAAATTAAAGGTTATTTGGTAACTTTAACTAAATTTTCCAAAAATAGACAAGTTGTTAAAACAAAAAGCGTGGTTGATTTTGTTAGGGGCGTTATCGGTAATTCTAAGAAGCTCCATGAGAGTTTCTTATGAAGCTCCAATGCATATATGACGGTGCTCTTATTACGAATTTAACCCCAACTACATTAATATATATATATATATATATATATATATATTGTTATAAAATCGAAATAATAGAGAGAGAAATTAGAGAATGAATCTCAGGTGTGATTTTTATTAATAACTGAAGTCCTATTTATAGGAAAACTTCAGATGACACAATCGTAATTACATATTTACATCAGGGGCATAATAGTCATTCACACTATATAAAAACAAAGGAGTAATTGAAACGTCACTTTCGTGTTATATTATAACACTCCCCCTTGAATGACTATTTACATAAATATCTGCTGAACTAGTTTGAAGAAAAACCCAATGGGAGAAAAACTTTCAAACTGTTTGTATTGGAGCTTGTGGCAATCATATCATGTTGCATCATAATGTTGGTAGGAAAGTTCTGTTGGATAAAACTTCAGCAATCTGTAATCTCGTAAATTTGCTCCCCCTTATCTCGATAGTTCTTGTATGAATATTCTTGTGCCGTATCAGTAAAACCTCATGGGACAAAAATTGAGTGAATCTGTCATGTATATCATTCGTTGTTGGGAGTATCCACGTGTTGCCTCATTAAAACCTTGTCAAGAAAACCCAGTGGGAAAAACTTGATCGAAGGAAAAAGAGTACAATTACTCCTTCTATTTTCAAGCTTTGAGGAATAATCTTGATCTTTGTAGTGTTCCTCATTATGCCATGAATATGCCTCGTTAAAACCTTATTAGGAAAAACCCAATGGGAAAAATCCTAATGAAGGAAAAAGAGTACATTATTCATACTAGCACGTCATTCCAGTTGCCTCGTTAAAAACCTTGCTAGGAAAACCCAATGGGACAAAACCTCAGTCAAGGGAAAAAGAGTGCAACGCGTATTTTATACAAATATACCCCAGATATTTCAATGATCCTCCAGGGATTAGTATGAGTATCATCCTCAGTGCAGTTTGTAATATCGAACTCATATTCTTTGCGATATGTTCCAAATTTCTTTTGAAAATTTCATATTAGTTGTGATTAAGCTGCCTCGTTAAAAACCTTGCTGGAAAAACCCGGTGGGATAAAACCTCAGTCAAGGAAAAGAGTACAGCAGATAATTTTTGTTCACAAAACTTTATTTTGAGTGACTGCACGCACTGATAATATATTCAAAATCTCCTTACGAGTCACTTTCAGTAAGCTCATATGTTTCATTTTATTATAAGGGCATATATTTCAATTTCGATGGATTTTAATATCCTCATTTTCACAAATCATGGATTTTAATATCCTCATTTCCAATACCATATTTCACAGTCATGGATATCATCATACCATTTATCGATATCCCCTTTCCAATCATTGATATCCTCATTTCATTCATAGCGCTATATTGTGTCGACACTTTTCACTATTTATTTCCTCATGGCAATATAACTTGCCGAGATATCTCATTATCAATCATCCATTGCATTGTGGTTATATCTATATACTTCTGAAAAGTATATGCCTCTTTTTATCATTAGCTTTGATTCATATTCGGGGAATTATTATGTATTTATCAAAGCAGTTGTAGTTGGTACCAAAGATTAATAATCTGTCATGCATCTTTGAACTTCAAGTTCATATTTCAGTTGTGAGGATATAGTGTGATGCATTTCATATATTTCCAACTACCAATACTCCCCCTCATGCTAAGAGATTTCTTGAGCACCAAACTCGTATGCCAATATCTCAGTATTCATCTTCAGTCATGGGAGTTTGTATATTATGTTCTCGATATTGGCTGGAGGACTTCAAATAGTATGCCAATTGATATACCACTTGTATGCGCATATCTTGATCCTTTCTGGGATCTATTCAAGTTTATTTGGGATATATTACTAGCTTTATCTGATTTGGAATATATGCTCAAACTGTGAGCAAATCGTATCGTAAATTTCTGATTCCGAGTCATATACACATATGACTATCTAGTGGATCCATAATATCTAATAGTTCACATGTATAGGAAGTGGGCCCATACTTTCCCTTAATATATTCCAAATTTATTAGGGATTCATTCCCAATATTGGCTAGTAGTGATTAATCGAGAACAAATATTTGAAGACATGATGTGTCTGTATCACCACATAGATATTTTACCAGCATATCACATCATCTTTTGGTGCCATTATTGCACATCATTATCAACATGGAGTCGCTGCTCCCACATGTCATATTATGTTCATTATTCAAATATAGAGCCGTAGTTCATACGCTTCAGGACGCGGAGTCAAATCTCATACACGTATTCTAATCTATAAATAGATCATCATTGTATTCATAATCACCCATACCGAGGGTTTGAATGTCATAATGGATTCAATGCTTTCGAATCTTCGTAAATATTATCCATCTCTTCCAGTGAATATCATGAAAAGAATTTATCGAGCTCGACTCGAAAGATTAAGGGTGCTAATGAGAAATGGTATCCCAGAAGATATTCGATGGTTGATCGAAGCACAAGTTCGACTATCTGGCGAATTTTCAAATTCATTTAAGTACATGCCAGGTATAGGTAAGAGTGGTTTTGCAAAGAAACGGAGAGCAAAAAGATTAGGTGGGTGCTATAAATGTGCTCGGTGGACATGTGACATACGATGCAAATCTGTGGGGTTTGTATCCAAAAATCGAGAAGATAAAATAGCATTTATCAAGGATGGATTGAGTAAGGAATCTATGGATCATGATATTCAACAGATTCTTGATGCACATCCGAGTGGATACGTTCATCGTGAACTAATGGATTTGTGGATACAATTTAAGGATGAACGGAAACGTTATAGTCATGAAAAATTGGTCTCAAGAGATCAAGTTTGTAAGTCCGTTCTGACAAAGTTGGTATAAAGTAAAGAGCAAAATAATGCAAGTTGATGAATATTGTTTTCCAATATTTAAATTTCTCAGCTGTCGATCGGTAACATCATTTTCATTGAAAAATATAATATCATATCTTTCGTTTTCTTTTGCAATCTTGTCAAAAGTAATGACTTATCTGCCGCTCCTTTTTCAATAAAACTAGTGAAGTCATTTGTCGTTTAGTAAGAAGTTTGTTCTTTAAATTTGGGATCCAAAAATCAGAAAATGTATCTCTCATAAAAGTATTTTGAAAGTCTAGTGTAGAAAGATGGAGTTCTCAGACTCCTCATATAAATCTCATCCAATTAAAACTATATGTATTTTAGGTGGATCCAAATTGATAGGTCATATCCAGCATATAGATATGGCATATCAATTCGTAAAAGAATTAGGAAAACACAAAATCGATATATTGTATGGTGGGAGTAATTATAGATTTTTGGGTTATCTTTTAGAGGCTGCACAAAATGGGAGAATAAGAGTAACAAGTGCCTTACACTATCCTACGCTTAGAACCGGTAGTATAGGGGTTCAATCGGGTTGATGCTTCAAACACGATCATGCATGATAATTTGATGTATGTGGTGAATAATAGTGATGCCTTTATTGTTCTTCCAGGTGGCTAGGGCACACTCAATGAGATATTCAACATCACGTCATGGGCTGAGCGGGACTTCCATACCAAACCTATAGGTTTGTTGAATATTAATAATTTCTTCAGCGATTTGCTTGCCTTTCTGGATCAAGGAGTAGATCACAAGTTTATATCTCAGCCATCACGAGATATAATAATATGTCTTGACACTTATTCTTTGATCTACTTATAAAGTTTCAGGCATATATTTCAGTTAAGAATTTGGAAGTCAAAGCTCATCAGCCACAGGCTATTGCTGCCAAACGGAAAAGAAGTTTAGATCATTTAGATCTTTCATTATAAACCCTTATGCCATGGGGTGGCAGAGTTACAGAGTTTTATACTCTTGAGACGCACCCCTTTTCTTTTTATGGGTTTCATATGTATTTTCTTTTTCGCGTTTCATATTGTCGAGTGTTTACTGCCTTTCAGCTAGTTTCGATATTTTCACTTCGACTGTTGTGTGCTTCTTCAGCAATAATAAGACCATCTTTTTGCTTTTATGCAAATACAATATTTTCACAAATATGTGATATATGTTTCTCCATAAATATTGTCAATCAATATGATTTTAATGATCCACCATGTGATATAATCAACATGGAATTTATTGAGCAATTATTTTTCAGTGACATCTTTTCATACCAGTTGTCAGATGATCCCACCATGCGGTGTATTTACATGGGATTTTCTTTAATTAATCGGTGATAGCTTTTGGTATCACTTGCTCAATTTTCTCCATTCGTGTTTAATAATCATGGAGATCGGATATTTATTTCCATCAACTGCTTCTTCGTCGAGAGCAGGATTTGAATCATTCATCAACTATTTCTTCAGAGTATGATTTATTTCTTTCAACTGCTTCTTCAGAGCAGGATTTAGATAATCGATCAACTACTTCTCTAGAGTAGGATTTATTTTTATCAACTGCTTATTCGAGAGCAGGATTTGGATAATCGATCAACTACTTCTCTAGAGTAGGATTTATTTTTATCAACTGCTTATTCGAGAGCAGGATTTGGATAATCGAACAACTACTTCTCCAAAGTAGGATTTATTTTTATTAACTGCTTCTTCGGGAGCAGGATCTATGAACCATTCTTGTGGTATAACCAACCATGATGGTGATATATAATATATAAATTTCATATGTAAAACCATCCGTTTTGTGATAATTGGACTCATCACATGGGAGGTATTGTAATTACAGAAAGTAAGCTTAATAAATGTGTGGTTTGAAGCCACCACTTTGAGATAAATAAGTGACATAATTTAAACTGCAAAATAATTAACTGCTTCTACCAGAGCAGGATCGTCCAATCAATTCCTCAAAATATAGTCATCGTCAAGGTATAGGTCGAAATATCGAATACCGTTAAGTATTTGCGATTTCCGGAGTTGTATGTTATTCGTACATTCTAATAAATTTAATAATGACATGTATGAAAAGAATTAATACCCATATCAATATTAATGTCAAATTGAAGCTTTCGTGAAATGGGTCACGGTGGTATCAAGAAAAATTAATTCTGATATCATATGTATCTTATATTTAAGAGAAAGCAGATTTATAATTTAATGAATTAGAATAATAATTTATTCTTTTAATTTTTCGTTTCTTTACCCTGACTTTTTTTTTTAAATTTCATTATTTTTTTTTTTGCTTTTGCGGACAGCCTGCTTTCGGCTGTCCTCTTCCCCCCCTTTTTTTTCATTTTGTACACATATACATACACAATTCACATACTTACAGTGGGGAGTTTATCATCTTGTTCTCCTCGTTGAGATCTTGTTCTCCTCGTTGAGTTTTCCATCTTGTTTTTCATCTTGGGGTGTTTTGTCTCCAGCTTGCAGATCGGTTTCCAAATTTCCAGGATCAAGGTAAAAACCACTTTGGCCAAAATTGTCATCATCCCGCCGGAAAACTCCGCCGATTTCGGCCCCGCAACCGCCTTGTAAAGCGCTCCGGTATGTAATCCTACCAGATATCCGATACTATTGTAGTATATTAGGTTCTCGTCCGAAGATCCGCGCTGAGCGACAGATTCCTTAGATAGATTCAACCAGTTCCCTCTTTCCGCCGGTCGACGCTGTTGCTGTCGCTAGATCTGCCACCATCCACTATTAAGATTACTATCGAGTGCACCTGTCGGCTGTCATTTAAAAGTCTGTGACAGTGTTTCTCTGCGTTTCTAGTAGATACATCTGAAGTCGAAGCATTTCAGAAGCTTCTCTCCAGTAAATAGACACTGAAGTAAGAAAATGTTACATCACTGTACAAATCCTGGAAGAAGATCCACTATTACTCGACAAGATCGTAGTTTCCTGCATCTCCGAGACCCCCCTCCACACCGCCGCCGCGCTGGGCCATCTTGATTTCCTCAAAAAACTACTGAGTCCAAACCCGAGTTAGGCGGCGAGATAGACTCGGGCCGCTACAAGCGGCCGACGTGGGCGGCGGCGTGGACAGCCGACGTCTTTAGGGATCTCCTTCTTCCCGGTGCGCGCGGAGGCGATGTGGGGTTGGTGCGTAATGCCGATGGGAGGACCGCCGTCCACGTGGCGGCTATCAAGGGTATGACGTCAGTGCTGGCGGAGATGGTCCGAGTCAAGCCCAAGCTGAGCCGGGTTATGTGTAACATCCCGAGATATTCGGAATAATTACAGCGCCGTAAACCCTTTAAGTAAGGATTTACAAGGCTAATTAAAAGAAATGTGAATAATCCAACAATACCGCAGAAATTCAAATTACAAACCGGTTCCAACTGATCCAACGAGTTAATTAATACAACCATATCGAAATGATATTAATAAGACACGCGTACTCGAGTACTGAAAATGAACCAAGAAGACAATCAAAAGCAACGACAAACATCACTGAACCCCTTCGTCGTCACATCGGTACTGTGGCTGTTTCCCCGCTCCTCTGCTACCTGAACATCAAAACAAATGTCCACCCCGAAGGGGTTAGCAAAACGATGCTAGTACAAGTATCATATTAAACAAATCGAATATGCGTCAACAATACATAACAAGATACACCACACGGACTTCCGCTACCGGAATCCGACAATGCGAATCCACAAGATTCCATTAACACAGCATGGGTATTCCAATGATCCAGCGCCCTCAGCATAGATCCCAAGATGATCCCGTCGGACCAACACGAGGTGGAAAAAAACCCGGCCAATGATCCAGCGCCCTCAGCCTAGATCCCAAGATGATCCCGTCGGACCAACACGAGGTGGACATCCGATCCAGCGCCCTCAGCATAGATCGTACAACATACACAAACACAACTCATGCATACATATATGCAAAATCGCTATGTCCATCAACATGAACATACAAACACTGAATAACGAATATCATGACAATTCAACGAAATAAATCCCATGTTCAACAATCATGAATAAACCACATGTATACTCAAAATATGAATATTAACAAATTACGATACTTACCTCAAGGATGGCAAGAACAAATTTCTCCAACGATCTCAACACACTCTAAGGCCGTCTTCTTCGATCAACGTAGCAAGCTCGAACCTTAACAAAAGAATAATATAGAATTCATCTCAAGTCGTACGAATGTCTAACAATCCGGTCTACGGCCGAAAGCTCTAAAAATGTAATCTGCCTGAACTACTTAGCGTGCACTACGTACTCTACGTAACGTACGCTAAGCCTGCCCGTTAGCGTACGTAAACGACAAAGTCTAGCGTACGCTAACTATGTACTGACAGTCCTCTCTGATCAGCCGACTGACCCGCCTGATGACATAACGTACGTTACGTACCAAACATAGCGTACGTTACTCATTCACGATAGCGCACGTTAATATGTCTATCTTAGCGTGCACTAACCGTGCATGGCAGTTTACTACTGGGCAGTAGACTTAATCTAATGGTGAAGAAGCTCATGAAATCTTCAGTGTGAATACATGTCATCCCCGTGCATATCATGCTCATACGGTTTGCGAAAGATCTTTACGGATTAAACGACTACGAGATACGCGGATACTTATTATCATCACAACATCATAATTCATCTTGATTTCAAGGAAATATCCTAAGTTCAATCCATTCATGTCCCAAAACGTATGATTCCATTATAATCTCCATATACTGGTCACAATCGGTTTGAAGCTTCATGAATATGCTAGGAGTTCAAGCACTAAAAGGTTCAATGGTTTATACGATGAAGAAGTACCGAAACATCGAAAATATCCTTCTAACACATGATGTTCGACTACTTACGAATTTAACTGACTAGATAATCCCAAATCATGATCAAAATATCCTTCAGAATACTACTAATATTGGTGAAGAATCACCTACCTCAAAGTAGCGAAGAACACGAAGGAACTTGAAGAAATCTAACACCGAGGGCTTGAACACCAATCTCCAATGATCTACAATCTTCAAACTCGTGCTAGGAGGATGATATGAGAGGTTGAGGATGGAGGAAGTAACTCTCTAAGCTCAAAAATTCGGATTTGGGAAGTGGAAAGATCTGAAAAATGAAAAAGTATGCTGTCCTATATATAGGAAATGGTTATTAGCGCGCGCTAGTCCCTATCCATAGCGTGCGCTAACGGCCATACGAAGCTTACTGACTTCAATGTACTTAGCATTTAGCGTGCGCTATCCTCATATCATTAGCGTGCGCTACCGCGTTGACTTGGCTTTTCCCGAAAGCCGTCCAGGTTCATCCCGACATGATCCGATCGAAATCCGCAGCCGATCTCACCTACCACCCTGTCTTAATCATGCTGACTACATATAGCGTGTGCTAAGGTTCATGCACAACGTGCGCTACAGATCCAAATTAGCGTATGCTACACTTAGTCGATAGCGTGCGCTACTTGCGCAGAATCACAATTTAGATCACATTTATGAAATCATGCGTTCAACAACACCGGATCATGAAATACGGAGAATAATACTCAGATCAAAATGCAACAATTACAATAACACAAGGTTCAAATACATATCAGAAATCTCGGGTATTACATCCTTCCTCCCTAAAAAGAAGTTTCGTCCCGAAACTTAAGATGAAAACAACTCTGGATATCTAGTCTTCATATTGTCCTCTGTTTCCCAAGTGGCCTCTTCAGCTCCATGTCGTGACCATTGTACTTTAACCAAGTGTATTGGTTTATTCCTCAATTGTTTGATTCGACTCTCCAGTATCTTGACTCCATGCTGAGACCACTGAACTTTTACCAAGGAGATCGGTTTATTCCTCAATTGCTTGACTCGACTCACAAGTATCTTGATTGGCTTCTCTTCGAAAGTGCCATCATTAGCTATCTCGATCTCATCGAACTCAATGATATGACTGGGATCTGGTACATACTTCCGCAATTGGGATACATGAAACACATTGTGAACGTGACTCAGCGATGGCGGTAAGGCCAACTGGTATGCTAAATCCCCAACTCTCTCTAGGATCTCAAATGGTCCAATATATCTCAGACTTAGCTTACCTTTCCTCCCAAAACGGAAAATTCCTCGTGTAGGAGACACCTTCAGTAGTACGTGGTCCCCAATGTCGAACTCTAGAGGGCGACTGATAAGTGTCAGTTTTGTACACTTATCCATGGTTTGTATCGATAAAATTCACCCATAATTGAGCTAGTCTACTCATTTTTTGCTTTTAATTTATTAGTTTTAATAATTTTATTTTTATCGGATGATGATCGGATTAAATAACTGAATTACTCAAGAAACAACATGTTTAATAAATATTCTCTTTATTGAATTTTGATATATTCATGTTGTAGCGTTTCCGAGACGAATTCGGCGGTCTTCCGATTCAAAATCGAGTTATATATCAAAAGTTATCATCCGAAGAAGATCTGGGCAAAACGCAAAGTCCGAGAAATTCGGGCTGAAAACGTAACTTTCAAAGTAACCGGTGAACAAATTTACGGTTAGTTACGGCCGTCACATTCAGGGGTTACGGCCGTAAGTCACCCTTGTTATGGCCGTAACTCCTGAATGTTACGGCCGTAACTCTTGACAGATTACTATGATTTGTCTAATTTTTTATACTTTTTGTGTATTATTGAGGGGATGGCTGGCATTGATCCGATCTAATGTAATAATGATGGAGTTTTGGAGCTATTAGATGACTTTAGGTGTATAAATAGACCCCTTAGATCCTTCATCATTCACCATTCATCTTATAATTTTCCATTTTTTGTAAACTTTTCTTTTTGTGTGAAGAACACACTTGTGTTCTTGAGTGATCTTTGTAAGTGTGGTATAGTATATGTTGTTCAGAGAGTTTATTGCTTCTATCTCCTTTATCTACTAAGGGAGTTAGGATCAATTCTTTCTCTTGATTCAACTAATAATGACCACACAAGCTTGTAATATGTGTAATAAATCCTTAATGGGCTAACTAATCTTTAGTTGGGATTAAAAACAAGGTTAGTCATGTTATTTATGTTTGTATAAAGATCTATTATGAATTACTTATTATTCTGTGTGATTTTCATTGTTTGAACAATCTTTATTTATTTGGCCAATAAATGACGATATTTATGGTCTTCATATGTTTCGAAAGAAAATATGTTTGATTAGATCAAATGATCTTCACTCTAAGTTGTTCTAGGGGATAGAAATATACCCCTAGTCCTTAGATGATTCTTTGAGTTATTTTCATAAATCCTAATGCTATGTATTGAAGTCAATCAACATAGAAATATAGTGGATTGATTCAATATGTAAGGGATATTTTATAGTTCGAAAGAGAAACCGTCTTTTTAAGGAAAATCGAATCTACACAACATAATAAGTAAATTCATCTTATGATCTCCAATACATCTTTTATAACTAATGACGAACTAAGTTTGTAATCCCAACTATTTCATTTTATCATTTAATCAATCTATTATTATTACAATATTTTTATTTCTTTAAAATATTAGAACTATTATTGCATTTACTTTGCAACAATTAAACCAAACTCTTTAAATTGTGTGTTTCACTCATCTTAGTATCTATAAAAATAGACTAATAGTGTATAATTCAAATTATAACAAAACTTCCTTGTGGGATCGATAAACCGGACTCAAAAAGTCCACTTTACTACTTGATACGATATCGTGCACTTGCGATAGTTACACTAAAAGCGTGTCAGCGACGACGCACATCTGCATAAGACTTCTGTCGACTCTGGGCAGTCAACAGTCTTTCCCGAATCAAAGCTATCTTCTCTTGAGTCTGAACTATCAATTCCAGTTCCGTCCCGATCAAGTCCGAAGAATCATCCCAGCACAGGAGTGATTGGCATCTTCTCCCGTACAAAGCTTCAAATGGTGCCATCTTAATAGAAGTATGCCAACTATTGTTGTAGGTGAATTCAATCAATGGCAAGTGAACCTCCCAATCAGTTGACCAATCCAAAGCACAAGCTCTAAGCATGTCTTCTACTGTTTGTATAGTCCTTTCGGACTGACCGTCCGTTTGGGGATGATAAGCCGTGCTAAAGTTTAGCTCGGTCCCCAAAGCCCTGTGAACTGCCTTCCAGAAGTGCGACACGAAGCGACCATCTCGATCTGAAATAATGGTCTTCGGCATCCCGTGCAATCTGACTATCTCTGCAACAAATACTCGTGCCAATTTCTCGGGTCCCCACGTGTCTTTAATTCTTAGGAAATGAGCTGACTTGGTTAGTCGATCAACTATAACCCAAATCATGCTCATTCCCGTCTTGGTCCTTGACATATTGGTGATGAAATCCATCGAGATATCCTCCCACTTCCACTCAGGGATCGGAAGCGGCTTTAACATTCCGGCAAGTCGCTGATGTTCAATCTTAACCTGCTGACAAGTCAAACACTTTGAAACGTACTCTGCTATGTCCTTCTTCATATTTCCCCACCAGAAGTTTTGTTTTAGATCCTTATACATCTTACTGCTGCCCGGGTGAATAGAATAGGGCGCGCTGTGAGCTTCCTTCAGAATTGTCCGTCTCAATTCATCATCATTGGGAACGCAAAGTCGACTCTGAAATCTCAGAACTCCATCATCTTGTATCACGAATCCTGGGGCCTTTTCTTTCTTTACTTCGTCACATAACCGAAGGATCAGAGAATCGTTCAAGTGCTTAGATTTGATTTCCTCGACTAGTGACGAAGTCAGTTCCATCACATATAGTTGCCCTTGGATTCCTGGTGACCATACTTCAATCCCTTCGCGGATCAGTTCTCGTTGAATGCTGGTTTGGGATGTAAGTGCTTCCAACACTCGAAGAGAAATAGGTTTACAGCTCAATGAATCGGCTACTACGTTTGCTTTACCCGGATGATAGAGAATTTCCAAGTCGTAATCCTTGATCAATTCCAGCCACCTTCTCTGCCTCATGTTTAATTCTTTCTGACTGAAAATGTACTTGAGGCTTTTATGATATGTAAAGATCTGACAATGAGTACCGTATAAATAATGTCGCCAAATTTTCAAGGCAAAGACCACAGCTGCTAACTCCAGATCATGAGTCGGGTAATTAACTTCGTACGGTTTCAACTGTCGAGAAGCATAGGCGATCACCTTATCCCCTTGCATCAACACACATCCTGCACTCGATTTGAAGCGTCAGATACCATAAATCCATCGGTTCCATCCGTAATGTTAATATAGGTGTCGCCGCCTCTTCTTAAGTTCATCAAAACCACTGCATTTCTCATCCCACGTGAACTTTTGAGTTTTCTGTAACAGCTGAGTGAGTGAACGAGCAATTTTGGAAAATCCCTCTACAAAACGGCGATAATATCCAGCAAGTCCTAAGAAGCTTCAGACTTCTTTCACGTTTTTAGGAGCTTCCCATTCCAAGATTGCTTCGACTTTCTTCGGGTCCACCTGAACTCCATCAGCTGATATCACATGCCCAAGGAAAGTTACTTCCCTAAGCCAGAACTCACATTTAGAAAGATTCGCATAGAGCTGTTCCTTCCTCAAGGTGCTCAAAACCACACGCAAATGCTCGGCATGCTCCTCTATGTCTTTCGAATAGATCAAGATGTCATCAATGAAAACGACCACAAACTTATCTAGGTATTCTAAGAATACCCGATTCATCAGTTGCATAAATACCGCAGGAGCATTGGTAAGTCCGAATGGCATCACCACGAATTCATAGTGCTGCACGGATCCAAAGCGATTTTGGTATATCCAATTCCTTAATTCTCAACTGATGATATCCTGATCGCAAGTCAATCTTCGAGAATACCCTTGCTCCTTGCAGTTGATCAAACAAGTCATCGATCCGAGGTATAGGATACTTGTTCTTGATTGTCACCTTGTGAAGCTCCCTGTAATCAATACATAATCGGAGGGATCCATCTTTCTTCCAGACAAAGAGAACGGGTGCTCCCCAAGGAGAAACACTAGGTTGAATGTAACCCTTCTGCAATAATTCCTCCAGTTGCTTCTTTAGTTCATACATCTCGGTTGGCGCCATGCGGTATGGTGCTATGGAAATAGGAGCGGCTCCAGGCTCTAATTCGATAGTGAACTCCACTTCTCTCTGCGGAGGTAACCCAGGTAGTTCGTCAGGGAATACATCTGAAAATTCATTCACAATTGGAATAGATGAGAGCTCTACTCCTACTTATTTCTTCATGGCGAAACAACAAAGTCCATGACATCCCTGCTTCAGTAATTTCACAGCTTTCATTGCTTTGATCAATTTTCCCGAGCTTCCCGATCTCCACTCTCTGAATAAGTGTTCAGATCCGTCATCAACAATGATAGAAATGACTCTCTTTCGGTAATTCAGAATAGCTCCATAACGGTTGAGCCAATCGTCTCCGAGAATTAAGTCGTCACCATGGATGTCAACTACAATAAGATTCGATGGCCAATCTCTCCCTCCTATAGACACTGGAAAATCTCTAGTTTCTAGGGTTCCCACAATTCTCTCTCCGCTCGGCAAACCCACAACATATGGTTTACAATCAAATAAACACGAGATTTTCAAACGATTAACACAGTTCAATGATATGAAAGAATGTGTAGCTCCGGAATCGAATAAGACACTAACTGGTTACAAAAGGATCTGGATCGTACCTGATGCAACAACAGTGTTCTGATCGTCAGATTTCCTCATCTCGTACAGGCGTGGAGGAACGGACCCAGCACTGGATGTCTCTCTCTTCCCAACATTCTGCTGCTGAAATCCACTTTGCTGCGTCTGGTTCACACTTATTTCCTTCGGAACTGGCGCCGGAGTGCGAGTACCAAACGATCTAGTCGCCACTCCACAGAAAGCCGCACGGTGCCCTTCTTGCCCACAATCGAAACAAGTCACAGAAGATGCGGGGCAATCACGTCGTATATGCCCTGCCCGACCACAATTATAACACTTCTTTGATGCGTCTGAAACTACTGATGTTGTCCGGAACTTCTTTCCACCTCTAGAAGGATGTGGAGGTTTCCTGGATGAATAAAAGGAAGACTGGCCCTTGCGGGGCCCACCACTCTTGTTTTCCGAGAAGTTGCTGGTCACTTTCTGCTTCTTTGCCTCCGTCGATTTCTCCACCGCCGCCTCTTTCATGTCGTAGGCCAGCGCTTTGTCTTGATACTGTCGCAACGTAGTACACTCGAATCCGGACATGTACTGCTGAATTTCCGGCTTCATTCGCATATCGAAATGAAAAATCTTTTCTGCCTCCGTTCTGACCAAGTGTCGCACACAAGTCAGCTGATGATTAAAAGTTTTGATTAAATCTGTCGCAGATGCTTCCGAACTCTGTGGTGAGAAAAACTCTCGGATTTTTTGCCTCTCTAACTGGACGAGGACAATACTGTGCTTCCATCATTAGTTTGAATTTCGTCCAATCCGCATTATGATTCTCGGGTCGAATAGCTTCCCACCAGTCAAAGGCCTCCCCAGTTAGAAAATACTGGGCAATGGGAACCTTCCAGTCCTCGGGACAGTTAATACCCGCGAATATCTTCTCTAACTCCTTTAGCCAATGATCCCAAGTAAGTGCCTCAGCAGATCCGTCAAATTTTGGCGGGTGCAATTTGACCACCTCAGCAAGCCATCTGTCTCCCCGGTTATCCTCGTGGTGCTGCTGTCCCATCGCCGTCTGCATGCGGTCAACTACCTGAGCGAACTGGTTTATCTGAGCCACCACCCGTTGAAGCACTCCCGGCATGTTAGGATTTGCGTCGTCATTCGCTGATCCCTGCTGCCCTCCAGAATGGGAATCGGTTCGACTAGCCGATAATTCTGGGGTAGTTGCGGAATCCTCCTGTCTCGTGTTATCACGTCCGCGTCCACGACCGCGTCCGCGTCCACGACCGCGTCCGCGTCCACGTCCTCCTCTCAACATACTGTAAACACAATTTCTCAATATCCAGGAAGAAATTTCCAAAATAAAGCCCGTCAAATACTCACAAAACAGAAATCAAGTAAAATGGTAGTATAAGAGATTAGGAGACTTACAACCACGGTCCACATGACGACTTTGGCTGAACAGTGATGTTACGAACGACCCGTAAATCAATAACGTAAACAGACCCAACTAAAACCCGACTGCCAAGATATCTATGAATCTTAGCTCTGATACCATATTCTGTAACATCCCGAGATATTCGGAATAATTACAGCGCCATAAACCCTTTAAGTAAGGATTTACAAGGCTAATTAAAAGAAATGTTAATAATCCAACAATACCGCAGAAATTCAAATTACAAACCGGTTCCAACTGATCCAACGAGTTAATTAATACAACCATATCGAAATGATATTAATAAGACACGCGTACTCGAGTACTGAAAATGAACCAAGAAGACAATCAAAAGCAACAACAAACATCACTGAACCCCTTCGTCGTCACATCGGTACTGTGGCTGTTTCCCCGCTCCTTGGCTACCTGAACATCAAAACAAATATCCACCCCCGAAGGGGTTAGCAAAACGATGCTGGTACAAGTATCATATTAAACAAATCGAATATGCATCAACAATACATAACAAGATACACCACACGGACTTCCACTACCGGAATCCGACAATGCGAATCCACAAGATTCCATTAACACAGCATGGGTATTCCAATGATCCAGCGCCCTCAGCATAGATCCCAAGATGATCCCGTTGGACCAACATGAGGTGGAAAAAACCCGTCCAATGATCCAGCGCCCTCAGCCTAGATCCCAAGATGATCCCGTCGGACCAACACGAGGTGGACATCCGATCCAGCGCCCTCAGCATAGATCGTACAACATACACAAACACAACTCATGCATACATATATGCAAAATCGCTATGTCCATCAACATGAACATACAAACACTGAATAACGAATATCATGACAATTCAACGAAATAAATCCCATGTTCAACAATCATGAATAAACCACATGTATACTCAAAATATGAATATTAACAAATTACGATACTTGCCTCAAGGATGGCAAGAACAAATTTCTCCAACAATCTCAACACACTCGAAGGCCGTCTCCTTCGATCAACGTAGCAAGCTCGAACCTTAACAAAAGAATAATATAGAATTCATCTCAAGTCGTACGAATGTCTAACAATCCGGTCTACGGCCGAAAGCTCTAAAAATGTAATCTGCCTAAACTACTTAGCGTGCGCTACGTACTCTACGTAACGTACGCTAAGCCTGCCCGTTAGCGTACGTAAACGATGAAGTCTAGCGTACGCTAACTATGTACTGACAGTCCTTTCTGATCAGCCGACTGACCTGCCTGATGACATAACGTACGTTACGTACCAAATGTAGCGTACGTTACTCATTCCCGATAGCGCACGTTAATATGTCTATCTTAGCGCGGCGCTAATCGGTATGGCGCTTACTACTGGGCAGTAGACTTAATCTAATGGTGAAGAAGCTCATGAAATCTTCAGTGTGAATACATGTCATCCCCGTGCATATCATGCTCATACGGTTTGCGAAAGATCTTTACGGATTAAACGACTACGAGATACGCGGATACTTATTATCATCACAACATCATAATTCATCTTGATTTCAAGGAAATATCCTAAGTTCAATCCATTCATGTCCCAAAACGTATGATTCCATTATGTAAAGACATAAGAACTTTGATAATCTCCATATACTGGTCACAATCGGTTTGAAGCTTCATGAATATGCTAGGAGTTCAAGCACTAAAAGGTTCAATGGTTTATACGATGAAGAAGTACCGAAACATCGAAAATATCCTTCTAACACATGATGTTCGACTACTTACGAATTTAACTGACTAGATAATCCCAAATCATGATCAAAATATCCTTCAGAATACTACTAATATTGGTGAAGAATCACCTACCTCAAAGTAGCGAAGAACAGATCTATTTTATATATATATTGGTTATGTTATTTTTGAGATCTTGATTTTGGGGGCCCACTAAAATTTTCTATTTTCTGAATTTGGGGGGCCCATTGCAAATTTGGTTTTCGACTAGTTGTTATCTCTACTAGGGTGTCAGCATATATATATATATATATATATATATATATATATATATATATATATATATATATATTAGTCCACTGAGATTTTTAGGCTTTATTACCATAATCAAAGAGAGCTAAGAACCATATTTGACATGTGAAAAACTCAAATATAACAACTTGTTTTCATCAGAATTTCTGTAATCCTTTACAATCTACTCTGTACATGTCCAAGCTCCGTAACTGCTGTTCCTCAGTGTTTTTCAGCTGTTTTCTTCAGCATCAGAGCAAGCTGAGAACGGCGAAAGATGTTGTCATGCTAACTCGTCTCGTCAACTGTTAGCTAGTAGTTAGTACACCTGTCTACAAATTACAACTAGCTAACCATAGAACAGAAGACAGAACCAAAGACCTTACGGCTCTATGAGAACGAATTTTCTAGAATCTATTTGTTTTTGTGTGAAAACTTCCAATTGTGTTAGGATTCGTGATTAGTTTCACTTTCTTGGACTCATTTTCGACCCACAAGAACTAAACTCGACATGGTGTTCGCATGTAGGCTCATCAGTGTTTTAAAAGGCGCTCGAGGCATACGCATCTCGAGGGATTAAATTTGTGAGTTGTTTCTCTCATTTTACTTTTAAAAAGAATAAAACATAAAAATTGTTAATTACTAAATGGCATTTAAATATTTTGATAATTAACAAAAGATAATTAGTTACCAAGATTTCCATTTAGTTTATTAAAATCAAGTATCCTAATTTATACTTTTTGTGAATTTTATTAGAGGAAAAAGAACTGAGGCTTACAACGCCTCAATACTATGATATTTCAGTACCCTAATTTATACTTTTTGTGAATTTATACTTTTTGGCTCATTAACTAATTTCTATTGATATTATGATATTCTTGTGAGATTTTTAGGATTTTTTTATTTTAATTGAGGCTCATGTCTCAACGCGCCTCGAGGCTTACGACTCGCCTCGTCCGGCCAGAACGCCTCAAACTCGCCTCGCGCCTTTTAGACACTGAGACTTAAATAGCTAAAAAGATTAATCATTTGCAGACTGTGTTTTTCCATTTTATATGACATAAATAGAGAACAAGAGCCAAATGAATATTGTCACCCACAACTAGGGTGTAAATGAATTGAGCGTTGGTGAAAAAGTCGCGGAAAAGTTCGGTCAACGCTCAGTTCATGTTCGGTTAAGTCAAACTCGAACTTGGTCTGGGAATTTTTGGTTCCAGGGAAAAAAATACAGGAACCGGAACCGAACCGCATATTTTTTTTTTCGATTTTTCCAGCTTTTTTGGTCCGAACCGACTCGGAACCGAACCGCATAGGAACCGAATTGAACCGGAACTGAACCGAAACCGATTTTGTATGGTTTGGACGGAATATATTATACTATATTTTATTTTATAAAGAATATATTATATTATATTATTAATTATGTTTAATAAGTATATATTATATAGTATTATATTCAGAGGGTCGGTTTCTCGGTTCGGTGCGGTTCAGACGGTTTCTTGCAGTTCAGATCGGTTCCTCTTTAAAACAGACAGGAACCGCGAACTGAACCGAATACTAACAGTACGAACCGAACCAGAAAAAAATATTTTTGTTGCTAGGAACCGAACCGAACCGTCGGTTCCGATGCGGTTCGGGTCGGTTCCACGGTTCTCGGTTTTAAAAGTCCCAGCCTAATTCGAACAGTCCGCGAACATGTTCATTACATACACGAAACGAACACGAACAAAATAATATATGTCCGTTAGTTCGCGAACAGTTCGCGAGCAAAGGAATTTTATATATTTATTAATAATTAATAAATATACATACAAATAAAAACCTACCATTTCAAACCTCTAATTTCTAAATCTATCTACTCTTGCGTGCGTTATCTACTTGTTTTGCCCAGCTTGATGCGTCTTCGTCTTCTTTGTTGTTTTGGTTTAATCAATAACATCATCAACTCATCATTTGATCATTATCAACTCATCATCAAAACCAATTTATGATTATATGGAATAGAATATTCCAACATGCGGATCAACCCGGCCTGCCACATGACTTGTGGTGGGTCGAGCCGTCCTGCCCTATTCACCTCATGGTACGGGTCTGGGTCTTCAATTACCTGTCCCGATTCGTCCTATTCTGGAAGATTCCAACTTTATCATGTAAATTCTATTAAATACAAGATGTCTTGAGATTTCTCTCGGACATTCTAGAATCTTCTAGGCCATCACATGACAACTCTCCCCCTCATAGGTCTTGAAGTACTCATCAAGTTTGTGCCTTGTACTTCTCAATTTGGGTCTTGAATTGCCACAAGTCCTGCACTTTTTCCCAATATGCTTCACTGTCTAGTAAACCCTTCCATCGGATTAAGTATTCTGTCCAACGAGGGGTTCCCAGTTTTCCCACCTTCCGATCCGCCAAGATTTCTTTGATTTCCTTGTCGAACGACAACATTGGTAGGTGGGGCTCGATCTGACTCGTTCTGGAATGGATATACCTTATCCTTGTGATAAGGCTTCAACAAGCTTACATAGAAGACTAGATGAATTTTGAAGTCGTCAGGCAGATTGAGCTGATAAGATCGCGCGCTGACTTTCTTTATTACCTCGAAAGGTCCTTCATACCGTCGTGTCAAGCCTTTGTGCACTTGACGGATTGCCCTCACATTTCTTCCCAGCATTCAGACCAACATTGTAACACCCCAAACTAGGCGGATATTACAGTGCCGTGGACCCCCGACTAGGACACACTAGGTGAATGAAATTTAGTGAATTAAATAATATAAATATAGTACCGAACCACATTATAATACCAATTACTCCGACGGGGAGTTTTAAGTACAACACACCCAGGAAATACAGAATACATGTATATTTCATATGAAGATAAATATACAACACTGAATGAAATGAAATCCAAACGGACTGCAGCGGAAATTACACAACAAGAAGACATGAATAAATAAAGAGACTGGCCCCCCTACTAGTATCACTGGGACTCCTCTCCGTCGACGTTCTCTTCCCGTACTTTTGTCTTGCCATGACTTAAAAATAATATCCCCAACGGGGTCAGTTACACAGAACAACAATCCTCAAGAGTTGAACAAGCACCATCATTAAATATATAAGTCATGAAATCAAGTTGAAGAGGGGCATCATAGTACGCCCGTAATGGGACGTGCAAGTACACAAGACGAGTGTCCGGACAAACCCGTCCTTATACATAATTAGTCTCACGGAGGCACGTTACCGTGTGCACAGTCCATTATGTCGGTGGACCCTTCACATGACTATCGTGTGCCCGACTAAAAATTCCACACATAACCACCCGGCCACGCAATATGAACCCAGAAGGTCACAAGAACAAAAGTGACCATGATGAATATCAATGAATAAAAAATCGACAAGGGTCAAGAATGACTCACCGAGATGAAATAATAATGAAATGAATGATAGCTCACTGAAATGATTAGAACTGTCGTTCCTCGTGAATTGAATGATTAGTTTGATAATTACAAGTCTCGACATGAATAATATATCATGAATGAATTATGAATATGAATGAACAACAACGAAAGGAATGAATATCCTTTTAACCGAATAAGAATTAACTTACACAAATACAGGTGATGAAATGTCCTTCCTCGAACAAACGTCCTAAGCGGCAAATACTGATCGCTCGAACAACCTTGAATAACATAATTACCAACAAATGCTCAATTTACGTATCAAGCATGAATCACAACCATCTCAAAGTCCGATACAACAATAACCAAACTCATTGGGACATTCTAACTAATACGTTGCCAACATACTTCCATTGGTTACGACCAACCCCAATTATATCGAAACCAACCTCCAAATGAGTAATACAATCTAATAAAATAGCTTCAATGATATCAATAATCCAATAGGAAACCACAACTTAAGGTTACGACAACATTAATCGGAAACCCCCAAAATAACCAAAGTCAAACATCAAGGGTTCTTGAACAATTCCCCAAATATTCATCAAATCCGAAATATACACCAATAAATCCATAGAAATACATGTATCCAAGGTAGATAATCCATATCTAACATATTCCATCATAATATCAAGCTAACATGAAGAGATCGGAAGGAAAACACTCAAATTCCGAAATTCTAGATTCAATAAATGTTTACCTTGATTTGATGTAGTGGAGAGGATGAAATAATGATTAATCCGTACTAAAAGCTTGAAGATGATGATAGGTGATTGAAGCTCGAAAAGATCTTCTCAAATCATCCAAATCGCCCAAAATCTCCCAAAAATGAACTGAGATGTGAAAAATGACGAATCCTGGGCTGACTGTCCTATCTATAGTAAATCCAGCTTAGCGCGCACTAGCTCCTGATTATGCGCTAGCAGGTTCACCGGTCAGTCAAGTGAGTTCTGACTGTTTCGTTAATGTGCGCTACGAACTTGGTAGCGTGTGCTAACGCCTTCTCTTTAGCGTGCGCTGCCCAAAATTAGCGTGCGCTAACTGATGTTTGATACCCAACAACTGGAGTCCAAAACCTACTGTCCCAAAGTCTGATCGAGCCTTAGCGCGCGCTACCTGATGCTTAGCGTGTGCTACCAAAATAACTCTTGTGTACGCTACAACTCACAACTAGCGTGCGCTAAGAATTTCCTGCCCCAGTCCAGTTCCTACTGGACTACCTGTCTCCAAAACGTTAGCGTGCGTTGATGAAGCGATAGCGTGCGGTACAACTCACAACTAGCGTACGATATTTTCCAATCATATCGTGCGCTACAAATCATCCAATCCAGTCCGGTGCCTACTGGACTTCTTGCCACAAACACTAGTAGCGTGCGCTAATGAAATCCGATAGCGTGCGCCACCAGCACACAATTATCATGCGCTAAGAATAGTGTGTAGCGTGCGCTACTCAACATACACAGGCTACCAACAACGACGATAATGATAATATTCTCAACTCGAACCTCAAACAATGATGAAAGGCGAATGATAACTGATCCATGGTTCTAAATATGCCAAACAGTGAACATAATGAACGAATATGAATGATGAATGACTATCAATGAGTGAAAAATAATTTATTGAGTGACAATTTACTGAATGATAATAAATGAATTTACAATCGGTATTACATACTCTCCCCCTTAACAAGTGTTTCGTCCTCAAAACTAAGGGTCAAACAAATCAGGATAACTCTCCCGCATACTATCCTCGGTTTCCCAAGTAGCCTCTTTGACTCCATGTCTAGACCACTGAACCTTAACCAAAGGAATCGTCTTGTTCCTCAACTGTTTGATTCGCCGCTCTAAGATTTGTACAAGATGCTCCTCGTACGTATGATCATCCGCGATCTCGATTTCATCGAACTGAAGTATGTGACTAGGGTTGGCAACATACTTCCGCAAATGAGAGACATGAAATACATTATGAATTCGGCTCAAGGCTGGAGGTAAAGCCAATCGATAAGACAGATCGCCTACTCGATCCAAAATCTCAAATGGTCCAATGAATCTCGGACTCAACTTTCCTTTCTTCCCGAAATGGAAAATACCTCGACTCGGGGATACCTAAACCAAGACGTGGTCACCTGTCTCGAACTCTAATGGTCGACGATGATTATCGGCATATGATTTTTGTCGACTCTGAGCGGTCAACAAACGACTCCTGATCAGTGCTACCTTCTCACGAGCGGCTATAAGCATATCAGGCTCGATGCCGATTTATTCTGATAAGTCATCCTAACACAAGGGAGATCGACAACGACGACCGTATAAGGCCTCGTAAGGTGCCATATTAATTGAAGCATGCCAACTATTATTATACGTGAACTCGATCAACGGTAGTTGGCTTCCCAATTGTCTTTCCAATCGAGAACATATGCCCTCAACATGTCCTCCAACGTCTAAATAGTTCGCTCTGATTGTTCGTCGGACTGAGGGTGAAAAGCCGTGCTGAAATTGAGCTGAGTTCCCATGGCTCGTTGAATGGATTTCAAAAAATGTGACACGAATCGCTCGTCACGATCAGAAACGATACTCTTAGGAGTACCGTGCAGTCTCACTATCTCTTTGATGAACAACTAGGCAAGTCTCTCGGTATCCCACGTATCCTTAATCTCAAGGAAATGAGCTGACTTAGTTAAGCGGTCCACAATTACCCAAATTATATTCATGCCACGATGACTCGTCGGCAAACTCGTGATGAAGTTCATTGAGATATCCTCCCACTTCCATTATGGAATAGGAAGCGGTTTCAGCATACCCGCCGGTCGCTAATGTTCTACCTTGACTTGATGACAGGTTAAACATCTCGAAACAAATTTTGCGACTTCTCGCTTCATATTAATCCACCAATAATTTTGTTTCAAGTCCTTGTACATCTTGCTAGACCCCGGATGAATGGAATAAGGGGTAGCATGGGCCTCTATCAAAATCGAGTTTTTCAACTCGTCATCTACCGGGACACATAACCGGTTCTTAAATCGCAAAAGTCCATCCTCATGGACCAAAAATCCAGGGGCTTTCCCCTGAGCCACATCATCTCGAATGCGCAACAAAAATGGGTCTGAAGCCTAATTCACTCTGATCGTCTCCTCAAGTGGCGATGAATCTCTAACATACAAAGTTGCCCTTGTACTCGCTGTAACCAGACCTCTATCTCGGGTCTTAGGAATTCCTGTTAAAGCTCCTTATGAACGGTTAAATGAGCAAGCATTTGCTCCTGAACGGACTTACGACTCAAGGCGTCGGCGACAACGTTCGCCTTACAGGTGGTATTGAATCTCAATATCATAATCCTTAATCAGTTCTAACCACCGTCTCTGTCGCATATTCAACTCCTTCTGAGTAAATATATACTTCAAGCTCTTATGGTCGGTGAAATTCTGACCGGTGACGCCATAAAGATAATGACGCCAAATCTTCAACGCGAATACCACGACCGCTAGCTCTAGGTCATGGGTCGGATAGTTGACCTCATAAGGTCTCAGTTGCCGCGAAGCATAGGTAATCACTTTACCGTTCTTCATTAATACACATCCGAGACCTTGTCCGGACGCGTCACTATAAACCACGAATCCCTCTGTCCCTTGTGGTAAAGAAAGGACAAGCGCTGAAATTAAACGACTCTTGAGTTCCTCAAAACTCCACTGACACGCGTCAGACCACGTGTATTTCTTATCCTTCCGCAAAAGGTTCGTCATGGGTTGAGCGATTTTAGAAAATCCTTCCATAAATCACCGAGAATAACCAGCTAATCCGAGAAAGCTTCGAATTTCCTTAACATTCTTCAGAGGTTGCCAATCTCGGATAGCCTCCGTCTTCTGAGGGTCGATGCGTACTCCGTATGATGAAATCACATGTCCGAGAAATGTCACTTTGAACATCCAGAACTCACATTTGGAAAACTTTCCATAGAGCTGCTCTTGTCTCAACACGTCGAGAACCTGATGAAGGAGAAATTCATGCTCCTCCCGATCATGAGAATAAATCAAAATGTCGTCTATGAAAACAACCACGAACTGATCTAAATAGTCGATGAAAAATCACTTCATCAAATCCATGAATACAACAGGTGCGTTAGTTAACCCAAACGGCATCACCACAAACTCATAATGACCATAGCGTGTTCGAAACGCCGTTCTAGCAAAATCCGACTCTCGAATTCGCAATTGATGATATCCAGATCTTAAATCGATCTTGGGAAATACTTAAACTCCCTGAAGTTGATCCAAAAGATCATCGATGCGGGGTAGGGGATATTTATTCTTGATCGTCACCCTGTTCAGCTCTCGATAATCAATGCACAAGCGAAATGAACCATCATTCTTCTTGACAAATAACACTGGTGCTCCCCACGGGGATGCACTCGATCGGATATAACCTTTCTCGGACAATTCCTCTAGTTGATTCTTCAATTCCTACATTTCAGTCGGGGCCATCCGATACAGTGCCTTCGATATTGGAGACGTACCAGGCTCCAACTCAATCGTGAATTCCACATCTCTCTGTGGAGGCAAACCAGGTAACTCATCTGGAAATACAACATCATATTCTTTCACTACCAGGATATCCGCCAACACCACTGATGGTTTCTCGGTCTTGGTCATATAGCACTAATAACCGATGCAACCCTGATTTAGTAATTTTACTGCTTTCATCATATTGATAACCTTTCCGGAACAACTGCGATTACTCCCCTGAAATACACACTCGACTCCATCGTCTGAAATAATAGTGACCATACGCTTACGGACACTAAGGATGGCATCATGACGATCCATCCAGTCAATACCCAGAAATGACATCATCTCTAGGTAAATCTACCACCATCAGGTCTGCCAACCAAACACGGCCATGAAGCTGAATCGGACAATTCTTAATCTCACGATCTCTGATAATTCTTCTATCGTCAGGTAGTCCAATGATATAAGGTTCACAATTAGTAGCACTATTTAGATGAAGTCTACTCAAGCATGACTCAGAAATGAATGAATGCGATGCACCAGTATCAAAAGGGTACACACAGGTTGAGATAAAATTTCGAGTGTACCTGAGATCATTCGGGCCTCCGGATTGTCGGTCCTCTTCATCTCATAAATTCGGGGCTTGCCAGCCCCGGAACCGGATGCTCCTGTCTGATAGCTTTGGGCTCCGCCTTTATTTGCTCCCGTCATCTTGAATGACACGGATTGAGTGGCCTGATTCTGAACCGCTGACTACTTCAGGGCCTGAGATGTCTCCGGAGTAGGCTTGGAATCTTTTCGGCAAAAATGGGCCTTATGCCTAGCAATCTCACAGTTATTACACATGAGGGTCGGCTTCGGACACTTACTGCTGAAATGACCCTGTTCTCCACAGTTGTAACAGGTGATGGCCGAACTAGCCCCTCGGGACTGAGATTCCGTAGGTTTCGGCACCATAGGAGGTCGCTCAGAAAAAGTAGAACCCGCACGAGGCTTCTTGAAGGTTGCCTGACTGCCTTCGGACTGATTACGCTTCTTCGATTTCCTTCCAGAAGATGAAGTTTGATTCTTAGCAATTTCCTTAGCAGTAAGCTCATAAGCAAGAGCTTTCTCGATGAATTAGGCCAGAGTGGTGCAATGATGATTAAGCAATTATAGCCGCATACGAGGTTTAAACCTCTTACTGAAGTACTTGGTCTTATCCGCCTCAGATTGGATAATGGATGAGGCGAAAGGAAGCAACTCCTGAAACTTCTCGGCAATGGCGAGAACATCTTCTTCCGTTGAGGGATCGGGACTGAGTAACTCCGACAACTTGGTCTCCCTAAGTGGGGCCGGATAATATCTTTCCATCATGAGGGTCTTGAACTGGTCCCAAGTACAAGATCCATCGGTGGGCTTCAGAGATAGCCACCAAGAGTGAGCGCTCTTACCCAGATAGTAAGCCGCGACTGAAACTTTGTGCCCATCGGGACACTCCACCATAGCAAACAACTTCTCAAAATGTTCAATCCAGTGAATAATATCCTCCGGCTCAGATGAGCCCTCAAAAGTAGGTGGCCTCTGGCGAGAGATGTCGTTGATGATACTGCTCACACTCCTCTCTTGACCCTGAGGTGGCGGCGGAGGGGCTGAGCCTGAGTGGCTGAGTTCTGCATCGTCTCCATCAGACGTGCCATCTGGGTCATTTGGGCCATCATGCCCTGCATAAAAGCGAGTGGATCAACCCGAACACCTTATGATTGAGATGTATATTGGGTACCGCTTCCTGACGGTGAATGATTATTTCCAGGTGAGTGGGTGGCAGTGTCGCTGCTCGTCGAATTGACATTATTCCTCGCATTCGCACGAGTATTCACTCGAGCTCCCGGGTTTCGGCCCGCACCGTGGCCTCTTCCCCTGCGTCATCTGACGGCTCGATCCATACTAAAGGTAGGAAACACATGATAATTATAGATCTCGTATGAATATCGCATGAAAGATCAACTGAAGTGACATGATTATCCGATGAAATTATTGAAATGATTATCTTGAACAAGTTAACAAGATTGATGATACGATCCACAAGATTAACAACTGAGCAATGAAATTAACTGAGTGATTAATGAATTAACATAATCGACAAGACCAAAAATGATAATGATGTTTGAGGATTGTTGACTGATGAATGATGAATGAGTGATTCTTATTGCAAGAAATTATACCATGGCGTCAGAAATCTTACTGTTTTTTCAGTCTGAGGGACTTGGCGCTTGCACAGGTCACATGTGACGCGAAAGTCCAATGATACTAGTCTAATGAACAATGATTTCAAATGAGACATGACTCAGAAGGTAGTATTCCAAACCATGCTCTGATACCAACTTTGTAACACCCCAAACTAGGCGGATATTACAGTGCCGTGGGCCCCCGACTGGGACCCACCAGGAGAATGAAATTTAGTGAATTAAATAATATAAATGTAGTATCGAACCACATTATAATACCGATTACTCCGACGGGGAGTTTTAAGTACAACACACCCAGGAAATACAGAATACATGTATATTTTATATGAAGATAAAATATACAACACTGAATGAAATGAAATCCAAACGAACTGCAGCGGAAATTACACAACAAGAAGACATGAATAAATAAAGAGACTGGCCCCCCTACTAGTATCATTGGGACTCCTCGCCCTCGACATTCTCTTCCCGTGCTTTTTCTTTGCCATGACCTAAAAACAATATCCCCAACGGGGTCAGTTACACAGAACAACAATCCTCAAGAGTTGAACAAGCACAATCATTAAATATATAAGTCATGAAATCAAGCTGAAGAGGGGCATCATAGTACGCCCATAATGGGACGTGCAAGTGCACAAGACGAGTATCTGAACACACCCGTCCTTGTACCTAATTAGTCTCACGGAGGCACGGTACCGTGTGCACAGTCCATTATGTCGGTGAACCCTTCACATGACTATCGTGTGCCCGACTAAAAATTCCACACATAACCACCCGACCACGCAATATGAACCCATAAGGTCACAAGAACAAAAGTGACCATGATGAATATCAATGAATAACAAATCGACAAGGGTCAAGAATGACTCGCCGAGATGAAATAATAATGAAATGAATGATAGCTCACTGAAATGATTGGAACTGTCGTTCCTCGTAAATTGAATGATTATTTTGATAATTACAAGTCTCGACATGAACAACAACGAAAGGAATGAATATCCTTTTAACCGAGTAAGAATTAACTTACACAAATACCCATGACGAAATGTCCTTCCTCGAACAAACGTCCTAAGCGGGAAATACCGGTCGCTCAAACAACCTTGAATAACATAATTACCAACAAATGCTCAATATACGTATCAAGCATGAATCACGACCAACTCAAAGGTCGATACAACAATAACCAAACTTATTGGGACATTCTAACGAATACGTTGCCAACATACTTCCATTGGTTACAACCAACCCAATTATATCGAAACCAACCTCCAAATGAGTAATACAATCCAAAATAACCAAAGTCAAACATCAAGGGTTCTTGAATAATTCCCCAAATATTCATCAAATCCGAAATATACACCAATAAATCCGTAGGAATACATGTATCCAAAGTACATAATCCATATCTAACATATTCCATCATAATAGCAACCTAACACGAAGAGATCGGAAGGAAAACACTCAAATCCCGAAATTCTAGATTCTTGTTTACCTTGATTTGATGTAGTGGAGAGGATGAAATGATGATTAATCTATACTAAAAGCTTGAAGATGATGATAGGTGATTGAAGCTCGAAAAGATCTTCTCAAATCATCCAAAATCGCCTAAAATCGCCTAAAAAACGAAGTGAGATGTGAAAAATGACGAATCCTGGGTTGACTGTCCTATTTATAGTAAACCCAGCTGAGCGCGCGCTAGCTCCTGATTATTAGCGTGCGCTAGCGGGTTCACCGGCCAGTCCAGTGAGTTCTGACTGTTTCGTTAGCGTGCGCTATGAACTTGGTAGCTGCGCTAACGCCTTTTCTTTAGCGTGCGCTACCCAAAATTAGCGCGCGCTAACTGATGTTTGATACCCAACAACTGGAGTCCAGAACCTACTGTCCCAAAGTCTGATCGAGCCTTAGCGCGCGGTACCTGATGCTTAGCGTGTGCTACCAAAATAACTCTTGCGTATGCTACAACTCACAACTAGCGTGCGCTAAGAATTTCCTGCCCCAGTCCAGTTCCTACTGGACTGCCTGTCTCCAAAATGTTAGCGTGCGTTGATGAAGCAATAGCGTGCACTACAACTCACAACTAGCGTACGCTATTTTCCAATCATAACGTGCACTACAAATCATCCAATCCAGTATAGTGCCTACTGGACTGCTTGCCACAAACACTAGTAGCGTCCGCTAATGAAATCCGATAGCGTGCACTACCAGCACAAAATTATCATGCGCTAAGAATAGTGTGTAGCGTGCGCTACTCAACATACACAGGCTACCAACAACGACAATAATGATAATATTCTCGACTCGAACCTCAAACAATGATGAAAGGCGAATGATAACTGATCCAAGGTTCCAAATACGCCAAACAGTGAACATAATGAACGAACATGAATGATGAATGACTATCAATGAGTGAAAAATAATTTACTGAGTGACAATTTACTGAATGATAATGAATGAATTTACAATCGGGTATTACAAACACTTGGTGCCCCACTTGGAATTACCTTAGACGGTGCTTGTCGTCCACCCACTTCTTTATCCATTTAGCAGCCTTTGACAAGTACGCCCTTGCTATATCGTGTTCCTCGTTCCAGCCTTTAGCAAGTTTGTATGCTGCCGGACTCGATCCTTCATATCTTCGGGCCAACTCTTGGGGTGTCGTTGGTTGTTTCCCCATTACCAACTCAAATGGACTCCTTTGGGTGGACTCATTACACTGCAAGTTATACGAGAATTGTGCAATATCAAGTAAAGTAGCCCAATTAGTTTGGTTAGCACTTACAAAGTGTCGGAGGTAGATCTCCAATAAATGATTCACTCGCTCTGTTTGGCCGTCTGTTTATTGGTGAAAGCTTGTCGAGAAGTGGAGGTTCGAGCCCATCAGCTTGAATAGCTCTCTCCAAAACTTCCTAGTAAAGTGCAGGTCTCAGTCGCTTATGATGCTTCGAGGAAGTCCCCAATGCTTCACTACATGTTTTAGGAATAGTCGAACACCTTCCTCGGCTTTGCAATCTTTGGTTGCTGGTATGAACCTCCCATATTTAGAAAATCAATCTACCACCACCATGATAGAACCATATCCGTCTGACTTTGGTAACGCTGATATGAAATCCCTTGTGACACTATCCCATGGGTGTTCAGCAATAGGCAACGGTAATCCTGCTGGTTTAGCTTGTTCCACTTTGTCTTGTTAGCACACCAAACATAGGCATTAACGTCATGTAGGTTAGGCCAATAAAAAGATTGTTCAACCAATGCTTTAGTCCGAAGAGTACCTGGGTGTCCCGCCCATTTTGAATCATGGCACTCTTTTAGCACTTCTCATCTGAGGTTGTCCCATCGAGGTACATACAACCTATCTCCAGCGGTGAAAAGTAAGCTGTTCTCTTCCCAAAACTTCTTTGTCTTGCCCTCTTTTGCCAGTTCCACCAAATTTTTGGCTAAGGGATCTTGGGCATTACATCTTTTATCCGTTCGGTAAGATCACATTGTACTTAGGTGATAGATGCAAGTGAGGTCTTCCGACTTAATGCGTCCGCAACAATATTGATTTTGCCCAGCTTGTACTCCAAGGTAAAGTCGAATTGTGCCAAGAAATCTTGCCACCGAGTTTGTTGTAATATCCGTATTTTTCTACTTTCCATATTTGGTATATTTTTTTGTTTTTGATGACTCGCTTGTACGGTCGATATTTTGAGAACTATATTGTTCTCCATGTTTTTCATCTGAATAAGTTTCGAAGCCATTTTAGTCGAGTCCGATTGCGATGTGTTTTGGTCCGATTCTCATATATATTATTTGGAATTGTCGTTTCATTGATCCTATGTAGGGCTGGGAAAAATATCGAAAATATCGAAATACCGAAAATATCGTATCGAAAAATATCGAAAATATCAAAATTTTCGGTATACCGATTTTTTCGGTACGGTATGATACCGTTACCGGTATTTTCGGTACGGTAACGGTATGAGCTTTTGAAATTTTCAATATACCGAGGTATACCGAAAACTTTCGATATACAGATTTTTTTTCGACATATATCGAAATTTTTTGATATACCGAAAAATTATCGGTATATCGAAATTTTTCAGTATACCAAACTATGTATAGTATATTGATTTTTTTTGATATATCTTAAAATTTTCGGTATACCGCAGAAGTTTCGATATACCGAAAAATTAACGGTATACCGACTTGATTTCAGTATACCGATATTTCGGTACAATAACGGTATGTAAATATGTCATACCGAGATCTTCGGTATACCAGTTTTCGGTATGGTAACGGTATGATTTTTGTCATACCAAAAATTTCGGTACGGTATACGGTATGGATGATAATTTTCGGTATACCGTACCGAACCACCCCTAATCCTATGAGTTCATTTGATATGTTTAGTCACGTGAGTGACGGTATTGTTATTTAACCTTGAATCGTGAACTTCGAAGGTTTTGGGCTATTTTGTAATTTTCTAGAGTTTTGGGTGTATGTTGTTATTTGTGCCTTTCCATACCTTCGGGTGGACGACATCTCGTATTGGTTGGGTTTACGAATTCATATTGTTGACGCTCATCTTAAACGTTTCATCGGATGTTATTAATCCTTGAGTTTCGCTTCGTCCGGAGCTCGTTTCGTGTTGATCGGACTTCGTAGTTGTATTGTTGAGAATACAAGTTAGCGCATGCTAAACCTTGAGCTAACGCACGCTAAATATACTGAGTATCACGCGCTAGCATCACCGGTTGTGCGCGCTAATGGCTGGCACTGTAGATTGCAGGAAGTTTTGGGTTTTCAATTCTAGACTAGTAGTTAGCGCGCTAGATACCTTCATAGCGCATGCTAACCAGTTATGCAGTAGTTGCGAAATTCTGCATCAGAACAAGTAGCGCGCGCTAGCGTCTATTCATAGTGCACGCTAACTGGTAGTGCAGTTGGGTGGAGTTTCTGCATCAGGACTGATAGCACGCGCTGGTGCCTATCCGTAACGCACGCTATCAGCACGTTTTGAAGTGCTGGACAAATATGTGGTCCATTAGCGTGCGATAAACCTGTTATTAGCGCACGCTAATGCCTGTTTTGTATATATAGGACATAACCATCCATTATTCACCATTTACCACTTCATCTTCTTTATTGGGCGATTTCCGGTGATTCCGGATGAGTTGTGAAGATCCTAGCTAGATATCATCATCTACCAACGTCTTCAAGTTATTAGTTCGGATTATATCACGTTTGATCTTCCTCACCATACCAAATCGAGGTAATCTTCTTAGTGTTAGGATTGTATACTGCAAAGCATACTTTATGCTTGTATTACCTAAATTCCCTGTTACTACCTATGAGAATATTAATTACATTTAATCACATGTTTTGCATATTAATTCACGTTATGGTTATGCAAATGAAATGTCTAATTATTTTATATTGTAGATAATGCGGTGTGTTGGTGTCACATGGAAGATCACATTATCGGTGCCTTATAAAATAATATAATAGTTCACAACCTATATAATTATTAGACAAATTATATAAAAGGTTGTAGTGTGTGCTTGAGAATAGTTGGTCTTGACTATTAGCATACATTAGCGTATTTGCATACGTTGAACAGGATCGAGGTGAGATAGTGTCTTCTGTACTGACTGTAAGAAGAACTTGTTGACTCAAAATGTATTTTGATGATTATTCCATTCAAAACATTTAATTAGATCAATCTCAGATCGATAGTATTTTGAAGGAGCTAAATAATGTTAGCGCACGCTACCCACATAAACGTAGCGCACGCTATCGAGCAATGAATGTACAGCCCAGACAGTCAGCTGCAGTCAAGTGAAGTCACCTGATGGATAGCGCACGCAAGTTATTCAATGTTAGCGCACGCTATACAATCCATATTAACGCACGCTATCGTATTATTCCAGAGGACAGTGAAGTTTGGAAGGAAATCAGAAATGGATTTTGCGCACGCTACACATATCAACTTACGTACGCTAAAGCAAGGATGTAGCGCACGTTACTGCTCAGCTCTTGCGCACGCTACCAATATTACGGTCAGTAGTCCAGTAGCTACTGGACTCAATACGTTAAGGTCTTCACGTACGCTACACAGGGTAACATACGTTAATAAAAGAAATTAGTAGCGCACGCTAAGGTATAGGCATTAGCGCACGCTAAAAGGAGTCAGCATATTACCGTTTGATTTTCTACCGTTGGAAGGCAAGAGTCAATGAAGATCCGGAAAATCAGGAAAAGTTGGATTTAATTAATGCTAGCACACGCTATGCATACTTGCTAGCGCATGCTAATCTCAAATTTAGCCATTGGATAAAGAGTCGTTGGAGAGACAAACAGACTTTTTCAAAGTCAAGATTGAAGACTTATTGACCAGACGTTAACGCACGCTACCGATACATGACTAGCGCACGCTAGCCATGCTATTTTACTGTTGTAACAGTCTTTGTGACCGTTCAGAGATTCCAAGTCAAAAATCGATAGCGCACGCTACAGGACATTATTAGCGCACGCTAATAATATGTTTTTCAGCATTTGAAGGATGGCTTTCACCTATAAATACCCGAAGGACTTGGGTATCAAACACACAACTTCAAGCATTCAAGCATACAAGCATACAAGCAATCAAAGCATACATAAGCTCAGTTTTATATCTTTTATTGCATTTCAAGTTGTGAGAAAAGAAAGATACAAGAGTGATTTTCATTGTAATATCTATTATTCTTTGTATTCTTTCATTTGGTTGTAAGTGTTGCATCACTTACACTTGAGCGTAAAAGAAACGAATCAAGAGTCACTAATCCGGTGTTATTAGGATCTTTGATCCGGCATTGTTAGGATTATACTCCCATATTCGTATAGTGAGGATTATCTAGTTCCTATAGAACACTAGATAAACAAACATTTATATTGAGGGAGAGGTTGAGCTTGGACCGATAGAAGACAAGCGATTGTAACGGTTGTGAACTCGGACCGATAGAAGACGAGTCAAGATTGTGGTTGTTTCTTGAACCAATAGAAAAAGAAAGTCGGAGAGAGGACGTAGGCAAGTTGCCGAACCTCTATAAATCTTTGAGTCTTTAAATTCCGCAATATTTCCTATTTATTCGCAAGAAATTTCGTTATTCCGCATTACCACTATTCAACCCCCCTTCTAGTGGTAAATTTATCTCTTCAGTTGGTATCGGAGCGGGTCTCTTTTTAAAGGTTTAACCACCTAAGAGGAAAAGATCCGCAAATGGCACTTCTTGGCCAAATCGAAGGAAATGCTCTCAACCGTCCTCCTTTCTTCGACGGTTCCAATTTCATGACGTGGAAAAAGAAGATGGCGATCTTCGTTCAAGCCTACGATATGGAAATCTGGAAAGTTATTGCTCTTGGTCCTAAACTTGCTAAGAAAGAGGATGGATCGTTGAAAAAGATCGAAGAATTCAACGACGAGGATTGGAGAAACACGCACGTCAACTCACGAGCTACTCAACTTCTCTATTGTGCTCTTAATCCCGAAGAACTCAATAGGATATCATCCTATGAAAGTGCAAAAGAAATTTGGGAAATTCTCGAAGTCACTCATAAGGGAACCACCCAAGTCAAGGAGACCAAAATCAACATGTTACTCCATGAATACGAATTATTCTCCATGAAAGACGAGGAAACGATTACAAATATGTTGGATCGATTTTCGGCTATAACAAATGGTCTTGCATCTTTTGGAAAGCCTATATCGAGCAGCGACAAAGCTAAGAAAATTCTTTGATCGTTGCCACGAGAATGGGATGCCACGGTCACCGCGATCATGGAGTCCAAAGATCTCAACAAGCTCGAATTTAGTGCCCTCATCGGGTCACTCATCAATTATGAGATCGTTCTCAAGTCTAGAGGCACAAAACCAAAGCCTCGGGAAAGAGTAGTCGCATTCAATGTTGATAGCGATGTTGAGGAAGATGTTCCCGAAGATGAAGACGACGAGGAACTCGCTCTCTATGCCAAAAACTTTAGAAGGTATAAAAACCTAATTCAAAAGAGGCGAAGTTTTCTTGGTCGGGATGGCAAACCGGAGCAAAAGAAGAGTGGCTATACTCCCATCAAGAAGTTCGACAATAATTGTCGGAAATGTGGTCAAGCCGGTCACTATGCCAAAGAATGCCGAGGATCCTCTTCAAAACCTCAAATGGAAAGATTCAAAAAGAAGGAGGTCCTAATCGCTTCTTGGAGTGATGACGAGGAGGAGATTGAAAGATATCTAGACGCAAATCTTGCATTCATGGCACTCGACTCCGAAAGTAATATCGAGGTAAGTTCTAAACTCAATGATGACGAATATGACTCTTTTGATTTTTGTGATTCACAAGAAGTACATCATGATGATGAGTTATTGAGTGCGTTTGAATCCTTGAATACGGAGTATGACGAGATGGTTAAATTAAACATATCTTTAAAGAGAAAAATAAAATCTCTAGAACTCGAAAATTCCTCTCTTCAAAACAAAGGCAAAACTATCGAGATCAACCATACATCATGCCTTGAAAAAGAAAATGTTTTGAAAATCGAGTTAACAAAAACTCAAAAGGAGCTAAAATATATTTTGAACAAATTTACTCTCGGAAACGAGAAATTCGAAAGGCTCCTATCTATTCAAAAATCTCCCTTGCTCAAACACGGTCTTGGTTTCGATCCTTTTAAACGGGAACAATCCCTTATCAACCTTGACAAAATAAAGAAAACCGAAACCGAGAACTCAAAAGATTCTTTCAAACGAGTTCACAATGTTAATGCTCATTCAAAGTTAAGAACCATCAAAGTTAAGCAAATATGGGTTCCTAAAGGGACAATTGTTCCGAATGCTATAAGCATAGTTAACTTTGGAGGACCCAAACGGGCTTGGGTACCGAAACAACCGAGAAACTCTATTTTTGTAGGTACCGGCACCAAGGAAAAACAAGTGGTACATTGATAGCGGATGCTCAAGGCACATGTGCGGCTCCGAGGACTTAT